>OX387348.1:19820000-21178750 GCA_947563465.1 Archips xylosteana | reverse complement strand
CGTTTGTAGAAAAAAACTTCAGCAGGCCATTTGTGGCTTTTGTAAAGCCCGGCCAGAGCTAACATAAAATATTGTAATCGCTACTACCTATCACATTCAAATTTACCGTTACAAGCGTTTGAAGTTGCAGTTTTGCTGGATTCTGCAAACTATGCACATTGTGGTCATGTCAAAACTGTGTACAGGATCAAGAAGGCATGGAAAATGTAGAACAGACCCAGAGCTATCAGAAACCGTTGTTTGTTTTCACTTAGCTCGTGTGGTTTTTACGCGACGTCCTATAAACTGTTAGCGGCCAACTGCACAATTAAATTTGTCCAACTTTTTATGCGTTTGTAGAAAAAACCTTCAGCAGGCCATTTGTGGCTTTTGTAAAGCCCGGCCAGAGCTAACATAAAATATTGTAATCGCTACTACCTATCACATTCAAATTTACCGCTACAAGCGTTTGAAGTTGGAGTTTTGCTGGATTCTGCAAACTATGCACATTCTGGTCATTTCAAAACTGTGTACAAGATCAAGAAGGCATGGACAATGTAAAACAGACCCAGAGCTATCAGAAACCGTTGATTGTTTTCACTTAGCTCGTGTGGTTTTTACGCGACGTCCTATAAACTGTTAGCGGCCAACTGCACAATTAAATTTGTGCAACTTTTTATGCGTTTGTAGAAAAAAACTTCAGCAGGCCATTTGTGGCTTTTGTAAAGCACGGCCAGCGCTAACATAAGATAATGTAATCGCTACTACCTGTCACATTAAAATTTACCGTTACAAGCGTTTGAAGTTGGAGTTTTGCTGGATTCTGCAAACTATGCGCATTCTGGTAATGTCAAAACTGTGTACATGATCATGAAGGCATGGACAATGTAACACAGACCCAGAGCTATTAGAAACCGTTGTTTGTTTTCACTTAGCTCGTGTGGTTTTTACACGACGTCCTATAAACTGTTAGCGGCCAACTGTACAATTAAATTTGTGCAAATTTTAAGGCGTTTGTAGAAAAAAACTTCAGCAGGCCATTTGTGGCTTTTGTAAAGCCCGGCCAGAGCTAACATAAAATAATGTAATCGCTACTACCTATCACATTCAAATTTACCGTTACAAGCGTTTGAAGTTGGAGTTTTGCTGGATTCTGCAAACTATGCACATTCTGGTCATGTCAAAACTGTGTACAGGATCAAGAAGGCATGGACAATGTAGAACAGACCCAGAGCTATCAGAAACCGTTGTTTGTTTTCACTTAGCTCGTGTGGTTTTTACGCGACGTCCTATAAACTGTTAGCGGCCAACTGCACAATTAAATTTGTGCAGTTTTTAATGCGTTTGTAGAAAAAAACTTCAGCTGGCAATTTGTGGCTTTTGTAAAGCCCGGCCAGAGCTAACATAAAATAATGTAATCGCTACTACCTATCACATTCAAATTTACCGTTACAAGCGTTTGAAGTTGGAATTTTGCTGGATTCTGCAAACTATGCACATTCTGGTCATGTCAAAACTGTGTACAGGATCAAGAAGGCATGGACAATGTAGAACAGACCCAGAGCTATCAGAAACCGTTGTTTGTTTTCACTGAGCTCGTGTGGTTTTTACGCAACGTCCTATAAACTGTTAGCGGCCAACTGCACAATTAAATTTGTGCAACTTTTAAGGCGTTTGTAGAAAAAAACTTCAGCAGGCCATTTGTGGCTTTTGTAAAGCCCGGCCAGAGCTAACATAAAATAATGTAATCGCTACTACCTATCACATTCAAATTTACCGTTACAAGCGTTTGAAGTTGCAGTTTTGCTGGATTCTGCAAACTATGCACATTGTGGTCATGTCAAAACTGTGTACAGGATCAAGAAGGCATGGAAAATGTAGAACAGACCCAGAGCTATCAGAAACCGTTGTTTGTTTTCACTTAGCTCGTGTGGTTTTTACGCGACGTCCTATAAACTCTTAGCGGCCAACTGCACAATTAAATTTGTCCAACTTTTTATGCGTTTGTAGAAAAAAAACTTCAGCAGGCCATTTGTGGCTTTTGTAAAGCACGGCCAGAGCTAACATAAGATAATGTAATCGCTACTACCTGTCACATTCAAATTTACCGCTACAAGCGTTTGAAGTTGGAGTTTTGCTGGATTCTGCAAACTATGCACATTCTGGTCATTTCAAAACTGTGTACAAGATCAAGAAGGCATGGACAATGTAAAACAGACCCAGAGCTATCAGAAACCGTTGATTGTTTTCACTTAGCTCGTGTGGTTTTTACGCGACGTCCTATAAACTGTTAGCGGCCAACTGCACAATTAAATTTGTGCAACTTTTTATGCGTTTGTAGAAAAAAACTTCAGCAGGCCATTTGTGGCTTTTGTAAAGCACGGCCAGCGCTAACATAAAATAATGTAATCGCTACTACCTGTCACATTCAAATTTACCGTTACAAGCGTTTGAAGTTGGAGTTTTGCTGGATTCTGCAAACTATGCACATTCTGGTCATGTCAAAACTATGTACAGGATCATGAAGGCATGGACAATGTAAAACAGACCCAGAGCTATCAGAAACTGTTATTTGTTTTTACTTAGCTCATGTGGTTTTTACGCGACGTCCTATAAACTGTTAGCGGCCAACTGCACAATTAAATTTGTGCAATTTTTAATGCGTTTGTAGAAAAAAACTTCAGCTGGCAATTTGTGGCTTTTGTAAAGCCCGGCCAGAGCTAACATAAAATAATGTAATCGCTACTACCTATCACATTCAAATTTACCGTTACAAGCGTTTGAAGTTGGAATTTTGCTGGATTCTGCAAACTATGCACATTCTGGTCATGTCAAAACTGTGTACAGGATCAAGAAGGCATGGACAATGTAGAACAGACCCAGAGCTATCAGAAACCGTTGTTTGTTTTCACTTAGCTCGTGTGGTTTTTACGCAACATCCTATAAACTGTTAGCGGCCAACTGCACAATTAAATTTGTGCAACTTTTAAGGCGTTTGTAGAAAAAAACTTCAGCAGGCCATTTGTGGCTTTTGTAAAGCACGGCCAGAGCTAACATAAGATAATGTAATCGCTACTACCTGTCACATTCAAATTTACCGCTACAAGCGTTTGAAGTTGCAGTTTTGCTGGATTCTGCAAACTATGCACATTGTGGTCATGTCAAAACTGTGTACAGGATCAAGAAGGCATGGAAAATGTAGAACAGACCCAGAGCTATCAGAAACCGTTGTTTGTTTTCACTTAGCTCGTGTGGTTTTTACGCGACGTCCTATAAACTCTTAGCGGCCAACTGCACAATTAAATTTGTCCAACTTTTTATGCGTTTGTAGAAAAAAAACTTCAGCAGGCCATTTGTGGCTTTTGTAAAGCCCGGCCAGAGCTAACATAAAATAATGTAATCGCTACTACCTGTCACATTCAAATTTACCGCTACAAGCGTTTGAAGTTGCAGTTTTGCTGGATTCTGCAAACTATGCACATTGTGGTCATGTCAAAACTGTGTACAGGATCAAGAAGGCATGGAAAATGTAGAACAGACCCAGAGCTATCAGAAACCGTTGTTTGTTTTCACTTAGCTCGTGTGGTTTTTACGCGACGTCCTATAAACTCTTAGCGGCCAACTGCACAATTAAATTTGTCCAACTTTTTATGCGTTTGTAGAAAAAAAACTTCAGCAGGCCATTTGTGGCTTTTGTAAAGCACGGCCAGAGCTAACATAAGATAATGTAATCGCTACTACCTGTCACATTCAAATTTACCGCTACAAGCGTTTGAAGTTGGAGTTTTGCTGGATTCTGCAAACTATGCACATTCTGGTCATTTCAAAACTGTGTACAAGATCAAGAAGGCATGGACAATGTAAAACAGACCCAGAGCTATCAGAAACCGTTGATTGTTTTCACTTAGCTCGTGTGGTTTTTACGCGACGTCCTATAAACTGTTAGCGGCCAACTGCACAATTAAATTTGTGCAACTTTTTATGCGTTTGTAGAAAAAAACTTCAGCAGGCCATTTGTGGCTTTTGTAAAGCACGGCCAGCGCTAACATAAAATAATGTAATCGCTACTACCTGTCACATTCAAATTTACCGTTACAAGCGTTTGAAGTTGGAGTTTTGCTGGATTCTGCAAACTATGCACATTCTGGTCATGTCAAAACTATGTACAGGATCATGAAGGCATGGACAATGTAAAACAGACCCAGAGCTATCAGAAACTGTTATTTGTTTTTACTTAGCTCATGTGGTTTTTACGCGACGTCCTATAAACTGTTAGCGGCCAACTGCACAATTAAATTTGTGCAATTTTTAATGCGTTTGTAGAAAAAAACTTCAGCTGGCAATTTGTGGCTTTTGTAAAGCCCGGCCAGAGCTAACATAAAACAATGTAATCGCTACTACCTATCACATTCAAATTTACCGTTACAAGCGTTTGAAGTTGGAATTTTGCTGGATTCTGCAAACTATGCACATTCTGGTCATGTCAAAACTGTGTACAGGATCAAGAAGGCATGGACAATGTAGAACAGACCCAGAGCTATCAGAAACCATTGTTTATTTTCACTTAGCTCGTGTGGTTTTTACGCAACGTCCTATAAACTGTTAGCGGCCAACTGCACAATTAAATTTGTGCAACTTTTAAGGCGTTTGTAGAAAAAAACTTCAGCAGGCCATTTGTGGCTTTTGTAAAGCCCGGCCAGAGCTAACATAAAATAATGTAATCGCTACTACCTATCACATTCAAATTTACCGTTACAAGCGTTTGAAGTTGGAGTTTTGCTGGATTCTGCAAACTATGCACATTCTGGTCATGTCAAAACTGTGTACAGGATCAAGAAGGCATGGACAATGTAGAACAGACCCAGAGCTATCAGAAACCGTTGTTTGTTTTCACTTAGCTCGTGTGGTTTTTACGCAACGTCCTATAAACTGTTAGCGGCCAACTGCACAATTAAATTTGTGCAACTTTTAAGGCGTTTGTAGAAAAAAACTTCAGCAGGCCATTTGTGGCTTTTGTAAAGCCCGGCCAGAGCTAACATAAAATAATGTAATCGCTACTACCTATCACATTCAAATTTACCGTTACAAGCGTTTGAAGTTGGAGTTTTGCTGGATTCTGCAAACTATGCACATTCTGGTCATGTCAAAACTGTTTACAGGATCAAGTAGGCATGGACAATGTAGAACAGACCCAGAGCTATCAGAAACCGTTGTTTGTTTTCACTTAGCTCGTGTGGTTTTTACGCGACGTCCTATAAACTGTTAGCGGCCAACTGCACAATTAAATTTATGCAACTTTTAAGGCGTTTGTAGAAAAAAACTTCAGCAGGCCATTTGTGGCTTTTGTAAAGCCCGGCCAGAGCTAACATAAAATAATGTAATCGCTACTACCTATCACATTCAAATTTACCGTTACAAGCGTTTGAAGTTGGAGTTTTGCTGGATTCTGCAAACTATGCACATTCTGCTCATGTCAAAACTGTGTACAGGATCAAGAAGGCATGGACAATGTAGAACAGACCCAGAGCTATCAGAAACCGTTGTTTGTTTTCACTTAGCTCGTGTGGTTTTTACGCGACGTCCTATAAACTGTTAGCGGCCAACTGCACAATTAAATTTGTCCAACTTTTTATGCGTTTGTAGAAAAAAACTTCAGCAGGCCATTTGTGGCTTTTGTAAAGCATGGCCAGAGCTAACATAAGATAATGTAATCGCTACTACCTGTCACATTAAAATTTACCGTTACAAGCGTTTGAAGTTGGAGTTTTGCTGGATTCTGCAAACTATGCGCATTCTGGTCATGTCAAAACTGTGTACAGGATCAAGAAGGCATGGACAATGTAGAACAGACCCAGAGCTATCAGAAACCGTTGTTTGTTTTCACTTAGCTCGTGTGGTTTTTACGCAACGTCCTATAAACTGTTAGCGGCCAACTGCACAATTAAATTTGTGCAACTTTTTATGCGTTTGTAGAAAAAAACTTCAGCAGGCCATTTGTGGCTTTTGTAAAGCATGGCCAGAGCTAACATAAGATAATGTAATCGCTACTACCTGTCACATTAAAATTTACCGTTACAAGCGTTTGAAGTTGGAGTTTTGCTGGATTCTGCAAACTATGCACATTTTGGTCATGTCAAAACTGTGTACAGGATCAAGAAGGCATGGACAATGTAGAACAGACCCAGAGCTATCAGAAACCGTTGTTTGTTTTCACTTAGCTCGTGTGGTTTTTACGCAACGTCCTATAAACTGTTAGCGGCCAACTGCACAATTAAATTTGTGCAACTTTTAAGGCGTTTGTAGAAAAAAACTTCAGCAGGCCATTTGTGGCTTTTGTAAAGCCCGGCCAGAGCTAACATAAAATAATGTAATCGCTACTACCTATCACATTCAAATTTACAGTTACAAGCGTTTGAAGTTGGAGTTTTGCTGGATTCTGCAAACTATGCACATTCTGGTCATGTCAAAACTGTGTACAGGATCAAGAAGGCATGGACAATGTAGAACAGACCCAGAGCTATCAGAAACCGTTGTTTGTTTTCACTTAGCTCGTGTGGTTTTTACGCAACGTCTTATAAACTGTTAGCGGCCAACTGCACAATTAAATTTGTGCAACTTTTAAGGCGTTTGTAGAAAAAAACTTCAGCAGGCCATTTGTGGCTTTTGTAAAGCCCGGCCAGAGCTAACATAAAATAATGTAATCGCTACTACCTATCACATTCAAATTTACCGTTACAAGCGTTTGAAGTTGGAGTTTTGCTGGATTCTGCAAACTATGCACATTTTGGTCATGTCAAAACTGTGTACAGGATCAAGAAGGCATGGAAAATGTAGAACAAACCCAGAGCTATCAGAAACCGTTGTTTGTTTTCACTTAGCTCGTGTGGTTTTTACACGACGTCCCATAAACTGTTAGCGGCCAACTGCACAATTAAATTTGTGCAGTTTTTAATGCGTTTGTAGAAAAAAACTTCAGCTGGCAGTTTGTGTCTTTTGTAAAGCCCGGCCAGAGCTAACATAAAATAATGTAATCGCTACTAACTATCACATTCAAATTTACCGTTATAAGCGTTTGAAGTTGGAGTTTTGCTGGATTCTGCAAACTATGCACATTCTGGTCATGTCAAAACTGTGTACAGGATCAAGAAGGCATGGACAATGTAGAACAGACCCAGAGCTATCAGAAACCATTGTTTATTTTCACTTAGCTCGTGTGGTTTTTACGCAACGTCCTATAAACTGTTAGCGGCCAACTGCACAATTAAATTTGTGCAACTTTTAAGGCGTTTGTAGAAAAAAACTTCAGCAGGCCATTTGTGGCTTTTGTAAAGCCCGGCCAGAGCTAACATAAAATAATGTAATCGCTACTACCTATCACATTCAAATTTACCGTTACAAGCGTTTGAAGTTGGAGTTTTGCTGGATTCTGCAAACTATGCACATTCTGGTCATGTCAAAACTGTGTACATGATCATGAAGGCATGGACAATGTAAAACAGACCCAGAGCTATTAGAAACCGTTGTTTGTTTTTACTTAGCTCGTGTGGTTTTTACACGACGTCCCATAAACTGTTAGCGGCCAACTGCACAATTAAATTTGTGCAGTTTTTAATGCGTTTGTAGAAAAAAACTTCAGCTGGCAGTTTGTGTCTTTTGTAAAGCCCGGCCAGAGCTAACATAAAATAATGTAATCGCTACTACCTACCACATTCAAATTTACCGTTACAAGCGTTTGAAGTTGGAGTTTTGCTGGATTCTGCAAACTATGCACATTCTGGTCATGTCAAAACTGTGTACAGGATCAAGAAGGCATGGACAATGTAGCATAGACCCAGAGCTATCAGAAACCGTTGTTTGTTTTCACTTAGCTTATGTGGTTTTTACGCGACGTCCTATAAACTGTTAGCGGCCAACTGCACAATTAAATTTGTGCAACTTTTAAGGCGTTTGTAGAAAAAAACTTCAGCAGGCCATTTGTGGCTTTTGTAAAGCCCGGCCAGAGCTAACATAAAATAATGTAATCGCTACTACCTATCACATTCAAATTTACCGTTACAAGCGTTTGAAGTTGGAGTTTTGCTGGATTCTGCAAACTATGCACATTCTGGTCATGTCAAAACTGTGTACAGGATCAAGAAGGCATGGACAATGTAGAACAGACCCAGAGCTATCAGAAACCGTTGTTTGTTTTCACTTAGCTCGTGTGGTTTTTACGCGACGTCCTATAAACTGTTAGCGGCCAACTGCACAATTAAATTTGTGCAACTTTTAAGGCGTTTGTAGAAAAAAACTTCAGCAGGCCATTTGTGGCTTTTGTAAAGCACGGCCAGAGCTAACATAAGATAATGTAATCGCTACTACCTGTCACATTCAAATTTACCGTTACAAGCGTTTGAAGTTGGAGTTTTGCTGGATTCTGCAAACTATGCGCATTCTGGTAATGTCAAAACTGTGTACATGATCATGAAGGCATGGACAATGTAAAACAGACCCAGAGCTATTAGAAACCGTTGTTTGTTTTCACTTAGCTCGTGTGGTTTTTACACGACGTCCCATAAACTGTTAGCGGCCAACTGCACAATTAAATTTGTGCAATTTTTAATGCGTTTGTAGAAAAAAACTTCAGCAGGCAATTTGTGGCTTTTGTAAAGCACGGCCAGAGCTAACATAAAATAATGTAATCGCTACTACCTACCACATTCAAATTTACCGTTACAAGCGTTTGAAGTTGGAGTTTTGCTGGATTCTGCAAACTATGCACATTCTGGTCATGTCAAAACTTCCCCTCCAGCATAGGATCAAATCATCAACATACCTAAAATAGTACACAATATTACTATTACCCACAATATACTGACTCTCAAAATGATCCATAAATATATCTGCCATTAAAGGACTCAGAGGTGAACCCATAGCTAAACCATCACTCTGTAAGTAATAAAGTCCATTGAACCGGAAATAATTTTGTTTCATGCATAAAGTTACCAAATCTATTAATTCACAAACTTCACCCGGATGCAACCGCTTCCTTTCTAAGTGGTTTTTTAGAATTTCTAGTGTCTCACTATATGGTACGTTAGTAAATAAACTGTCTACATCCAATGAAAGCAACGTTGCATTCGGCGGTATGCTGATGTCCTTAATTTTACTAACCAAATCTAAACCATTTTTTAAACTATAAGAAGGTTTAAAGAAAGCCTTCCCACGAATAATACTATTTAATTTCTTCGCCAATTTATATGCTGGAGCACTCACGTATGAGACAACTGGACGAACAGGCACATCATCTTTATGAATTTTAGGTAATCCATATAGAATCGGCGCCTGCGGATTCATGGGAATTACAAAATTCTTTTGTTGTTCGGTTTCAAAGGCAAACAAAGAACCCTTTATTAGTCTCTTTAAATCTTTGTGAAATGTAATTGTAGGGTCCTTTCGTAAAACTGTAAAACCGTCCCTTTGAACGATATCTAAAACTTTCCGGTTATATTGATACCTATCCAATAAAACAATACAATTTCCTTTGTCTGCCTTTGTCACCACTAAATCATTATCATACACTTTCTCCTGAATAGATCTCAAAGAATTTAATTCGTTTATATTGACAATACACTCTGTGGAATTTTTTTTTAGTTTTTTTAAACTATAATTTTAAATTATTATTTATTTAGTTGGATTTTCTATAAAAGCGTATTTTTTTTTTTAGTTTTAATTTAAGTATTATTTTTTTAGTTTTTTTTAAACTATTATTTATTACACTATTCTTAATTCAAATTTATTAATTATTTTCTATTTTTTTAGTTTGGTTTTTTTTTTAGTTTGGTTTTTTTTCTAGAATATCCAACAGTACCTACTGGATATCCTGTCTGCAGCATCAGCTCATCGTTTTGTCACAATTTCATTATACGTTAAATCAAATACTGATTAAAACGAACCCAAACACAACATACTATACTTGCTATTATACTATTATTTTTCTAGAGTATCCTAGTGTACTGGATATCCTGCTGCAGCATCAGCTCATCGTGTTGTCAAAACACTATACAGGGTGATCAAGAAATCGGAAACTATGAGAGAAAGCGAAATGTGTTCTTAGGAACCATGGCTTCGATTTAAGATTTAACAATTGGCCAGCTAAAGTTTTTTTTCTTCAAACACATTAAAAATTGTACAAATTTTGTTGTGTAGTTGGCCGCTTAAGGTTTATGGGACGTCGCGTAAAAACCACACGAGCTAAGTGAAAACGAAAAACGGAATCTGATAGCTCTTGGTCTGCTCTACAACGTCCATGCCTTCATGACCGTGTGCACAGTTTTGATAGGACCCGAATGTGCATAGTTTGCAGAATCCAGCAAAACTCCAATTTCAAACGCTTGTAACGGTAAACTTGAATGTGATAGGTAGTAGCGATTACATTATTTTATGTTAGCTCTGGCCGTGCTTTACAAAAGCCACAAATCGCCAGCTGAAGTTTTTTTCTACAAACGCATTAAAAATTGCACAAATTTAAGTGTGCAGTTGGCCGCTAACAGTTTATGGGACGTCGCGTAAAAACCACACGAGTTAAGTGAAAACAAACAACGGTTTCTGATAGCTCTGGGTCTGTTCTACATTGTCCAGGCCTTCATGATCCTGTACACAGATTTGACATGACCAGAATGTGCATAGTTTGCAGAATCCAGCAAAACTCCAACTTCAAACGCTTGTAACGGTAAATTTGAATGTGATAGGTAGTAGCGATTACATTATTTTATGTTAGCTCTGGCCGTGCTTTATAAGAGCCCCAAATGGCCTGCTAAAGTTTTTTTTCTTCAAACTAATTAAAAAGGATTTCATTTGGGTGTCACGAAAAAACTAGAAGAGCTAAGTCGGTAGAGACGATTTTTCCTGAAAGCTCTTGACCGGTTCTACAATAGCTTTGTACTCCGTGATGTGTACAACGTTTTTATCTTGACCAAATTAAGCAAAGTTTCTATTTGGAACTTGGCCGCTGGCTTTCAATGGGATGTCACTAAAAAATTAGAAGAGCTTAGTCGGTAGAGACGGTATTTACTGAAAGCTCTTGATCGGCTCTACAATAGTTATGTACTTGGTGATGTGTACAACTTTTCTATCTTGACCAAATCAAGCAAAGTTTCTATTTGGAACTTGGCCGCTGGCTTTCAATGGGCGGTGTCACGAAAAAAACCAGAAGAGCTAAGTCGGTAGAAACGGTATTTACTGAAAGCTCTTGATCGGCTCTACAATAGTTATGTACTTGGTGATGTGTACAACTTTTCTATCTTGACCAAATCAAGCAAAGTTTCTATTTGGAACTTGGCCGCTGGCTTTCAATGGGATGTCACTAAAAAACTAGAAGAGCTAAGTCGGTAGAGATAACTTTTCCTAAAAGATCCTGACCGACTCTACAATAGCCATGTACTCAATGTTGTGTACAACGTTTAGATCTTGACCTAATAAGCAAAGTTTCTATTTGGAACTTGGCCGCTGGATTTCATTTGGGTGTCACGAAAAAACAAGAAGAGCTAAGTCGGTAGAGACGATTTTTCCTGAAAGCTCTTGACCGGTTCTACAATAGCTTTGTACTCCGTGATGTGTACAACGTTTTTATCTTGACCAAATTAAGCAAAGTTTCTATTTGGAACTTGGCCGCTGGCTTTCAATGGGCGGTGTCACGAAAAAAACCAGAAGAGCTAAGTCGGTAGAGACGGTGTTTACTGAAAGCTCTTGACTTTTTCTACAATAGCCATGTACTCAATGTTGTGTACAACGTTTCTATCTTGACCAATTTAAGCAAAGTTTCTATTTGGAACTTGGCCGCTGCCTTTCATTTGGGTGTCACGAAAAAACTAGAAGAGCTAAGTCGGTAGAGATAACTTTTCCTGAAAGATTCTGACCGACTCTACAATAGCCATGTACTCAATGTTGTGTACAACATTTAGATCTTGACCAAATAAGCAAAGTTTCTATTTGGAACTTGGCCGCTGGATTTCATTTGGGTGTCACGAAAAAACTAGAAGAGTTAAGTCGGTAGAGATAACTTTTCCTGAAAGATCCTGACCGACTCTACAATAGCCATGTACTCAATGTTGTGTACAACATTTAGATCTTGACCAAAAAAGCAAAGTTTCTATTTGGAACTTGGCCGCTGGATTTCATTTGGGTGTCACGAAAAAACTAGAAGAGTTAAGTCGATAGAGATAACTTTTACTGAAAGCTCTTGACCGGTTCTACAATAGCTTTGTACTCCGTGATGTATACAACGTTTTTATCTTGACCAAATTAAGCAAAGTTTCTATTTGGAACTTGGCCGCTGGCTTTCAATGGGCGGTGTCACGAAAAAAACCAGAAGAGCTAAGTCGGTAGAAACGGTATTTACTGAAAGCTCTTGATCGGCTCTACAATAGTTATGTACTCAATGTTGTGTACAACGTTTCTATCTTGACCAATTTAAGCAAAGTTTCTATTTGGAACTTGGCCGCTGCCTTTCATTTGAGTGTCACGAAAAAACTAGAAGAGCTAAGTCGGTAGAGATAACTTTTCCTGAAAGATCCTGACTGACTTTACAATAGCCGTGTACTCAATGTTGTGTACAACGTTTAGATCTTGACCAAATAAGCAAAGTTTCTATTTGGAACTTGGCCGCTGGATTTCATTTGGGTGTCACGAAAAAACTAGAAAAGCTAAGTCGGTAGAGACCATTTTTCCTGAAAGCTCTTGACAGGTTCTACAATAGTTTTGTACTCCGTGATGTGTACAACGTTTTTATCTTGACCAAATTAAGCAAAGTTTCTATTTGGAACTTGGCCGCTGGCTGTCAATGGGGTGTCACGAAAAAAACCAGAAGAGCTAAGTCGGTAGAAACGGTATTTACTGAAAGCTCTTGATCGGCTCTACAATAGTTATGTACTTGGTGATGTGTACAACTTTTCTATCTTGACCAAATCAAGCAAAGTTTCTATTTGGAACTTGGCCGCTGCCTTTCATTTGGGTGTTACGAAAAAACTAGAAGAGCTAAGTCGGTAGAGATAACTTTTCCTGAAAGATCCTGACCGACTCTACAATAGCCATGTACTCAATGTTGTGTACAACGTTTAGATCTTGACCTAATAAGCAAAGTTTCTATTTGGAACTTGGCCGCTGGATTTCATTTGGGTGTCACGAAAAAACTAGAAGAGCTAAGTCGGTAGAGACGATTTTTCCTGAAAGCTCTTGACCGGTTCTACAATAGCTTTGTACTCCGTGATGTGTACAACGTTTTTATCTTGACCAAATTAAGCAAAGTTTCTATTTGGAACTTGGCCGCTGGCTGTCAATGGGGTGTCACGAAAAAAACCAGAAGAGCTAAGTCGGTAGAAACGGTATTTACTGAAAGCTCTTGATCGGCTCTACAATAGTTATGTACTTGGTGATGTGTACAACTTTTCTATCTTGACCAAATCAAGCAAAGTTTCTATTTGGAACTTGGCCGCTGGCTTTCAATGGGCGGTGTCACGAAAAAAACCAGAAGAGCTAAGTCGGTAGAAACGGTATTTACTGAAAGCTCTTGATCGGCTCTACAATAGTTATGTACTTGGTGATGTGTACAACGTTTAGATCTTGACCTAATAAGCAAAGTTTCTATTTGGAACTTGGCCGCTGGATTTCATTTGGGTGTCACGAAAAAACTAGAAGAGCTAAGTCGGTAGAGACGATTTTTCCTGAAAGCTCTTGACCGGTTCTACAATAGCTTTGTACTCCGTGATGTGTACAACGTTTTTATCTTGACCAAATTAAGCAAAGTTTCTATTTGGAACTTGGCCGCTGGCTGTCAATGGGGTGTCACGAAAAAAACCAGAAGAGCTAAGTCGGTAGAAACGGTATTTACTGAAAGCTCTTGATCGGCTCTACAATAGTTATGTACTTGGTGATGTGTACAACTTTTCTATCTTGACCAAATCAAGCAAAGTTTCTATTTGGAACTTGGCCGCTGGCTTTCAATGGGCGGTGTCACGAAAAAAACCAGAAGAGCTAAGTCGGTAGAAACGGTATTTACTGAAAGCTCTTGATCGGCTCTACAATAGTTATGTACTTGGTGATGTGTACAACGTTTAGATCTTGACCTAATTAGCAAAGTTTCTATTTGGAACTTGGCCGCTGGATTTCATTTGGGTGTCACGAAAAAACTAGAAGAGTTAAGTCGGTAGAGATAACTTTTCCTGAAAGATCCTGACCGACTCTACAATAGCCATGTACTCAATGTTGTGTACAACATTTAGATCTTGACCAAAAAAGCAAAGTTTCTATTTGGAACTTGGCCGCTGGATTTCATTTGGGTGTCACGAAAAAACTAGAAGAGTTAAGTCGATAGAGATAACTTTTCCTGAAAGCTCTTGACCGGTTCTACAATAGCTTTGTACTCCGTGATGTGTACAACGTTTTTATCTTGACCAAATTAAGCAAAGTTTCTATTTGGAACTTGGCCGCTGGCTTTCAATGGGCGGTGTCACGAAAAAAACCAGAAGAGCTAAGTCGGTAGAAACGGTATTTACTGAAAGCTCTTGATCGGCTCTACAATAGTTATGTACTTGGTGATGTGTACAACGTTTAGATCTTGACCTAATAAGCAAAGTTTCTATTTGGAACTTGGCCGCTGGATTTCATTTGGGTGTCACGAAAAAACTAGAAAAGCTAAGTCGGTAGAGACCATTTTTCCTGAAAGCTCTTGACAGGTTCTACAATAGTTTTGTACTCCGTGATGTGTACAACGTTTTTATCTTGACCAAATTAAGCAAAGTTTCTATTTGGAACTTGGCCGCTGGCTGTCAATGGGGTGTCACGAAAAAAACCAGAAGAGCTAAGTCGGTAGAAACGGTATTTACTGAAAGCTCTTGATCGGCTCTACAATAGTTATGTACTCAATGTTGTGTACAACGTTTCTATCTTGACCAATTTAAGCAAAGTTTCTATTTGGAACTTGGCCGCTGCCTTTCATTTGAGTGTCACGAAAAAACTAGAAGAGCTAAGTCGGTAGAGATAACTTTTCCTGAAAGATCCTGACTGACTTTACAATAGCCGTGTACTCAATGTTGTGTACAACGTTTAGATCTTGACCAAATAAGCAAAGTTTCTATTTGGAACTTGGCCGCTGGATTTCATTTGGGTGTCACGAAAAAACTAGAAGAGCTAAGTCGGTAGAGATAACTTTTCCTGAAAGATCCTGACCGACTCTACAATAGCCATGTACTCAATGTTGTGTACAACGTTTAGATCTTGACCTAATAAGCAAAGTTTCTATTTGGAACTTGGCCGCTGGATTTCATTTGGGTGTCACGAAAAAACTAGAAGAGCTAAGTCGGTAGAGACGATTTTTCCTGAAAGCTCTTGACCGGTTCTACAATAGCTTTGTACTCCGTGATGTGTACAACGTTTTTATCTTGACCAAATTAAGCAAAGTTTCTATTTGGAACTTGGCCGCTGGCTGTCAATGGGGTGTCACGAAAAAAACCAGAAGAGCTAAGTCGGTAGAAACGGTATTTACTGAAAGCTCTTGATCGGCTCTACAATAGTTATGTACTTGGTGATGTGTACAACTTTTCTATCTTGACCAAATCAAGCAAAGTTTCTATTTGGAACTTGGCCGCTGCCTTTCATTTGGCTGTCACGAAAAAACTAGAAGAGCTAAGTCGGTAGAGATAACTTTTCCTGAAAGCTCTTGACCGGTTCTACAATAGCTTTGTACTCCGTGATGTGTACAACGTTTTTATCTTGACCAAATTAAGCAAAGTTTCTATTTGGAACTTGGCCGCTGGCTTTCAATGGGCGGTGTCACGAAAAAAACCAGAAGAGCTAAGTCGGTAGAAACGGTATTTACTGAAAGCTCTTGATCGGCTCTACAATAGTTATGTACTTGGTGATGTGTACAACTTTTCTATCTTGACCAAATCAAGCAAAGTTTCTATTTGGAACTTGGCCGCTGGCTTTCAATGGGGTGTCACGACAAAACCAGAAGAGCTAAGTCGGTAGAGACGGTGTTTACTTAAAGCTCTTGACCGGCTCTACAATAGCTATGTACTCGGTGATGTGTACAACGTTTCTATCTTGACCAAATTAAGCAAAGTTTCTATTTGGAACTTGGCCGCTGGCTTTCATTTGGGTGTCACGAAAAAACTAGAAGAGCTAAGTCGGTAGAGATAACTTTTCCTGAAAGCTCTTGACCGGTTCTACAATAGCTTTGTACTCCGTGATGTGTACAACGTTTTTATCTTGACCAAATTAAGCAAAGTTTCTATTTGGAACTTGGCCGCTGGCTTTCAATGGGCGGTGTCACGAAAAAACCAGAAGAGCTAAGTCGGTAGAAACGGTATTTACTGAAAGCTCTTGATCGGATCTACAATAGTTATGTACTTGGTGATGTGTACAACGTTTAGATCTTGACCTAATAAGCAAAGTTTCTGTTTGGAACTTGGCCGCTGGATTTCATTTGGGTGTCACGAAAAACTAGAAAAGCTAAGTCGGTAGAGACCATTTTTCTGAAAGCTCTTGACAGGTTCTACAATAGCTTTGTACTCCGTGATGTGTACAACGTTTTTATCTTGACCAAATTAAGCAAAGTTTCTATTTGGAACTTGGCCGCTGGCTTTCAATGGGCGGTGTCACGAAAAAAACCAGAAGAGCTAAGTCGGTAGAAACGGTATTTACTGAAAGCTCTTGATCGGCTCTACAATAGTTATGTACTTGGTGATGTGTACAACGTTTAGATCTTGACCTAATAAGCAAAGTTTCTGTTTGGAACTTGGCCGCTGGATTTCATTTGGGTGTCACGAAAAACTAGAAAAGCTAAGTCGGTAGAGACCATTTTTCTGAAAGCTCTTGACAGGTTCTACAATAGCTTTGTACTCCGTGATGTGTACAACGTTTTTATCTTGACCAAATTAAGCAAAGTTTCTATTTGGAACTTGGCCGCTGGCTTTCAATGGGCGGTGTCACGAAAAAAACCAGAAGAGCTAAGTCGGTAGAAACGGTATTTACTGAAAGCTCTTGATCGGCTCTACAATAGTTATGTACTTGGTGATGTGTACAACTTTTCTATCTTGACCAAATCAAGCAAAGTTTCTATTTGGAACTTGGCCGCTGGCTTTCAATGGGGTGTCACGACAAAACCAGAAGAGCTAAGTCGGTAGAGACGGTGTTTACTTAAAGCTCTTGACCGGCTCTACAATAGCTATGTACTCGGTGATGTGTACAACGTTTCTATCTTGACCAAATTAAGCAAAGTTTCTATTTGGAACTTGGCCGCTGGCTTTCATTTGGGTGTCACGAAAAAACTAGAAGAGCTAAGTCGGTAGAGATAACTTTTCCTGAAAGCTCTTGACCGGTTCTACAATAGCTTTGTACTCCGTGATGTGTACAACGTTTTTATCTTGACCAAATTAAGCAAAGTTTCTATTTGGAACTTGGCCGCTGGCTTTCAATGGGCGGTGTCACGAAAAAACCAGAAGAGCTAAGTCGGTAGAAACGGTATTTACTGAAAGCTCTTGATCGGATCTACAATAGTTATGTACTTGGTGATGTGTACAACGTTTAGATCTTGACCTAATAAGCAAAGTTTCTGTTTGGAACTTGGCCGCTGGATTTCATTTGGGTGTCACGAAAAACTAGAAAAGCTAAGTCGGTAGAGACCATTTTTCTGAAAGCTCTTGACAGGTTCTACAATAGCTTTGTACTCCGTGATGTGTACAACGTTTTTATCTTGACCAAATTAAGCAAAGTTTCTATTTGGAACTTGGCCGCTGGCTTTCAATGGGCGGTGTCACGAAAAAAACCAGAAGAGCTAAGTCGGTAGAAACGGTATTTACTGAAAGCTCTTGATCGGCTCTACAATAGTTATGTACTTGGTGATGTGTACAACGTTTAGATCTTGACCTAATAAGCAAAGTTTCTATTTGGAACTTGGCCGCTGGATTTCATTTGGGTGTCACGAAAAAACTAGAAAAGCTAAGTCGGTAGAGACCATTTTTCTGAAAGCTCTTGACAGGTTCTACAATAGTTTTGTACTCCTTGATGTGTACAACGTTTTTATCTTGACCAAATTAAGCAAAGTTTCTATTTGGAACTTGGCCGCTGGCTGTCAATGGGGTGTCACGAAAAAAACCAGAAGAGCTAAGTCGGTAGAAACGGTATTTACTGAAAGCTCTTGATCGGCTCTACAATAGTTATGTACTTGGTGATGTGTACAACTTTTCTATCTTGACCAAATCAAGCAAAGTTTCTATTTGGAACTTGGCCGCTGCCTTTCATTTGGGTGTCACGAAAAAACTAGAAGAGCTAAGTCGGTAGAGATAACTTTTCCTGAAAGATTCTGACCGACTCTACAATAGCCATGTACTCAATGTTGTGTACAACGTTTAGATCTTGACCTAATAAGCAAAGTTTCTATTTGGAACTTGGCCGCTGGATTTCATTTGGGTGTCACGAAAAAACTAGAAGAGCTAAGTCGGTAGAGACGATTTTTCCTGAAAGCTCTTGACCGGTTCTACAATAGCTTTGTACTCCGTGATGTGTACAACGTTTTTATCTTGACCAAATTAAGCAAAGTTTCTATTTGGAACTTGGCCGCTGGCTTTCAATGGGCGGTGTCACGAAAAAAACTAGAAGAGCTAAGTCGGTAGAAACGGTATTTACTGAAAGCTCTTGATCGGCTCTACAATAGTTATGTACTTGTTGATGTGTACAACGTTTCTATCTTGACCAAATTAAGCAAAGTTTCTATTTGAACTTGGCCGCTGGCTTTCAATGGGCGGTGTCACGAAAAAAACCAGAAGAGCTAAGTCGGTAGAAACGGTATTTACTGAAAGCTCTTGATCGGCTCTACAATAGTTATGTACTTGGTGATGTGTACAACTTTTCTATCTTGACCAAATCAAGCAAAGTTTCTATTTGGAACTTGGCCGCTGGCTTTCAATGGGATGTCACTAAAAAACTAGAAGAGCTAAGTCGGTAGAGATAACTTTTCCTGAAAGATCCTGACCGACTCTACAATAGCTATGTACTCAATGTTGTGTACAACGTTTAGATCTTGACCTAATAAGCAAAGTTTCTATTTGGAACTTGGCCGCTGGATTTCATTTGGGTGTCACGAAAAAACAAGAAGAGCTAAGTCGGTAGAGACGATTTTTCCTGAAAGCTCTTGACCGGTTCTACAATAGCTTTGTACTCCGTGATGTGTACAACGTTTTTATCTTGACCAAATTAAGCAAAGTTTCTATTTGGAACTTGGCCGCTGGCTTTCAATGGGCGGTGTCACGAAAAAAACCAGAAAAGCTAAGTCGGTAGAGACGGTGTTTACTGAAAGCTCTTGACTTTTTCTACAATAGCCATGTACTCAATGTTGTGTACAACGTTTCTATCTTGACCAATTTAAGCAAAGTTTCTATTTGGAACTTGGCCGCTGCCTTTCATTTGGGTGTCACGAAAAAACTAGAAGAGCTAAGTCGGTAGAGATAACTTTTCCTGAAAGATCCTGACCGACTCTACAATAGCCATGTACTCAATGTTGTGTACAACATTTAGATCTTGACCAAATAAGCAAAGTTTCTATTTGGAACTTGGCCGCTGGATTTCATTTGGGTGTCACGAAAAAACTAGAAGAGTTAAGTCGGTAGAGATAACTTTTCCTGAAAGATCCTGACCGACTCTACAATAGCCATGTACTCAATGTTGTGTAAAACGTTAAGATCTTGACCAAATAAGCAAAGTTTCTATTTGGAACTTGGCCGCTGGATTTCATTTGGGTGTCACGAAAAAACTAGAAGAGCTAAGTCGGTAGAGACGATTTTTCCTGAAAGCTCTTGACAGGTTCTACAATAGTTTTGTACTCCGTGATGTGTACAACGTTTTTATCTTGACCAAATTATGCAAAGTTTCTATTTGGAACTTGGCCGCTGGCTTTCAATGGGGTGTCACGAAAAAAAACCAGAAGAGCTAAGTCGGTAGAAACGGTATTTACTGAAAGCTCTTGATCGGTTCTACAATAGTTATGTACTTGGTGATGTGTACAACGTTTCTATCTTGACCAAATTAAGCAAAGTTTCTATTTGGAACTTGGCCGCTGACTTTCAATGAGGTGTCACGAAAAAACCAGAAGAGCTAAGTCGGTAGAGACGGTGTTTACTGAAAGCTCTTGACTTTTTCTACAATAGCCATGTACTCAATGTTGTGTACAACAGTAGGTAGATATTAGGGTATCTAGATACAAATGAGATATCTAGATCCCCTAATATCCACTATTCAAGAAGTGAATTACCTATAAGTATCTATTCAAACACTGATTTTACAGTCATTCAAATGCCCAATATCTACCATTAAAGAAGTCAATTACATCTATTTAAAAACTGATCTTACATGTATTCAAATGCGAAAACTTATATTTTATTCGATTATTCATCTCATTTTTTTATATTGAAAAGTAATTCCATATCTATGCGAAAAGTCATTACCAACTTAACTTTATACTAAATACGTTTAGAGAATTTGATTAGTATGTTCGTGTTATCTTTTAATTTTATTACAGTTACCTACTTAAGTATAATTAAGTGGAGAGCCTTGGGTGAGGCCTATGTCCAGCAGTGGACGTCTCTCGACTGACATGATGATGATATTGATGTTAATGAATTATAAAGAATATATTTGTACAACTCGTCTTTCATATTATCTATTTAAGAATCTTAATCAACAATTATTAAAATTGTAAATTGTAATGCATCGCAATAAGAAATCGTATTGCTTGTGTTTCACATCAGCACTTGATGATAAATACACATCAGAGACTAAAGTCTTGTTGTTATGTAGGTATAAAATGCAATGTAAGCATTCCACGTTTGGAAGCGTGCTGCATTCCTTATCATTGTTTAATTATAGCACCATTGTAGGTACCTATAGAGCCAGTATGTTAAAAGGTTTTGTTGAGCTATTGATACAGCGATAGATTAACTACGCATGTTTAACGAGTGCCTGTGCCTATGAGTCCCGGTTCGATTCCGGCCGGCACCCAAATTTGATATGGCTGAATATGATATGACATATTAATTAATTATGAGCTTCTGTGGTTAAGGATATGAATAAATGAACAAAAATTATATGTCAGATATTATTTATTTACAGAAAGAAAAATAGTTAAAAGTTATCAAATTTATGCATAGTAAATATATTAGGTATACAAATAATTACCTTACTGTAATCTATTTATACAATCATAGGTTCTATTGATTAGGTACGGCAAACTTATACAATTTACTATTACAATATTGTATAATTATTGGTCGAGCCCGCCGATATGGAGCTCTCAATCTTATCTAAAACGTCACGTGTTGCCTCGTACACATTGTCTAAAAGCATATTTTTCACGACGTATTGTGCGCATAGCTCTGCATTACAATTACACATTTGGTCCCCATTTTCTATTCGGTCACCATTAAATATCTCGATTTTTATTATTTTTGAGGCACCATCCCGATGCGGTTTTTTGATAAATGAGTAGACTGGGGGCTCTGCTCTTCTTTTAAGTCCCAGGCGGCGTTCAGCTGCAGGTTTTCTTTGTGCTGCAGCGTCCGGTATAAAGTTGAAAAGATGTTCCGATGTATCCTAAAATGGAAAGAAATCATTTTAATTAATAAACACCTTTCTTTAATGAAATCTCTGATAAAATAATGGTTAGGAAATGTCCATTAATTCGTCAGTTGGGGATAACCTAATAAGAATCTATTTATTCCTCTAAAACAGCACCGTGCCTGACTGACTCACTGACAACGCACATCCTAAACCACTGGAGCTAGATAGATACTTGAAATTTGGTAGACATATACCTCGCGTATCATTGAGGTAAATACCCTACTAACTAGAGAACTAGCATTTTATTTCACGAGGCGAAGCCGCGCGCATAAGCTACGCTAGTGGCTTATTGCTTCTATGTGTATTCTAATAGAATTAAAATTATAATTATAAACACTTTAATAAATAGAATTATATATTTACTTGGAGCAATTTATAAACTATTGAATTTAAACACGTATAATTTTAAACAGAAATTATTTAGGTACTTACCGACATTTCGTAAGAAGACTGCTCACTTTTAAAATGATTTTAAGACTGATTTGACCCTTAAATCAGGGGTTTATATATTTGACCAGAATTGTGTTGTTAAAGTTCAAAATAGATTATTTATGGGATATGAAGTCAATAATTCAAATAAGGAAAGTCATATGGAGCGTTGCGCGACAGTAGTAAGTTGATTCCGTCTGTGTTTACATTCACACATAAAATTATAAGGTATGTCTGTCCGTTCAATAAAATATTAGGGCGTACATATGTATACGAGTGGGTCTTATTCCATAACAAATAAGCCCGATACTAAGTGTTAAATAATATTACTAAGCGGAGACACAGGAAAATGCTAATATGCTTAGAGCCCGTACACACAGCTTCAAGTTTTGTCGGATCTACTAACTATCGGACTGCAAAACCGGATAGCGTGTTCACATGACTGTCCGGTTTGTAGGATCCTTCGCCCCGGACACAAGTATTAAAATACTGTTACCACTAAATCGGATCCGCAATTTTATCGAACGACCGGACCGATTTGTGACCGCAAATCGGATGACGCATTTTTAGGATCCGTTTTATTGCCGGATCTAACCGTATGCTTGTGTGAACGCGTGCATTGAAATACTGTTACCACTAAATCGGATCCTACAGAACGGTTCCCGTAAAGAATCGAATGTCTCTGTGTGAACGGGCTCTTACTTGAAGCACAAAGTAATAAATATGGCTCTGGCGTATATGTGATGTCTTATGCACTAGGAAATAGATTTGAAAATAACACAAAATAGTGTTATGAATTTTCATTACACAGCGTTTCTTTTCTGGATGTATGCTGACAGTGCTTCTTCGCATTGTACCTTCAACACAAATATGGAAGTTCGTGACGTGGATTGGGCTCTATATAAACTAGCATTCGGGATTCAACACCATTACACAGATCTCCATCCTACGGGACACTAATAAGCTAACTCCAGAATCTACCCAGGAAAACCCATTCTACTGACATGTAAGTAAATTTATCTTATTCTTTGATTTGAAACCACTGATCGATTCGAATAGATCCTTTACTTCAAGACATTAGTGATAAATGCTGACTCTTTTTTAAATTACTGATCATTTATTCTATATTGAACATCTATTAACAATAATGATCATCTATAAATTCAATTAATGTTTTATTCGATTAATACATTATTTCATTTAGTTCAGACAATTAGTTTGTGTTGAGTGAAATTATTCATTCTATGATGATGATGATGATGATGATGATGATGATGATTGATCCTTTAACTCCTCGTGGAGCACAGGGCCTCAACCGCCCTCATCCAGGCTTTATTCTATATTAAACAAGTATTTAAATTAATAATCATCTATTTATTCAATTAATGTATGTATGTATGTAAGTATTACCCCGCAGTAGAGAACCTATACAAATGTTTGTTACCCGAATCACAGATGTTTATGATCTGTATTATGTCGTAGTCTCACGTTGCACTCATTCATAATAAAGGGTATATAATCCTATTTGCACTAACTACGAGCAGTCTTACGGATAACTATGTGTTTTATTCAGCAATTTAGAACTTTTCCCACTCAAATAGATCTTCGATTGATTAATAAGTACTTTAACTGTAATCACCATTTAGCTTAAAATATAAGCTAGCGATCATATTCTTATAATGGTCTTAAAAAGTTGCCTGGAAGAGATCGGTCTGAAGCGATAAGGCCACCGATTGTTTTCCTTGAAAAATGTTCCCTATGTAGGTACTTGTTTTCTGTGTTACTTACTATATGGCGTACAATAAAGTGTCATTGTATTGTATTGTAATTGGTCGTCTCGTCATTTACTCGAGGTGATTGAATTTAGTGATTAAGTATGACATCTCAGATAGCCGATAAGTCATTAAAACGTTTTGGTTAGTTCAAAAGCATCCTACCTATTTTAATTATTGTAATGCATTATTCATGCATTTTTTATTATTAATTAAAATGTAGCTTGTAAAGTTTCTTTTGTATGTGTGCTAATTTAATAAATATTTCATTTTCAGGTCGAATGCTGAGCTTTTCGCTTCTGACAGCGAGTTTGAAGCAGTGCAGCCCAAGCCCAAGAAATCATCCAGCAAGCGTATGAGGGCCGTGAGTACTGAGCGTTGCGCGCCTACGGCTTCGACTTCAGGCGGGAAGACCAGCGAGGCACGTGCCCCCAAGAAAAATAAGACCACCGTTATCAAACCCATCTCTGATGTTATGAAGCCATCGATGTCAGACTTGTTTGGAAGTGATAGTGACGAAGACGACGGCACGGTTCCATCCGAACCAAAGAAGGGTACACCTATTTACTCTTATATGACAAGAAGGCTAGCAAACGGTACTTCTCGTCAATCAAACGAAACCAAAACAGGATCTCATTACATAGAGCTTAAAGTCTATTCGTGTAATGAGATTCAAAATGTACAACCCATGAATAGGTGGCGGCATAGCATCGTGACTATTAAAAATAGAACTAACACTGGTACTGAGGCTTGGTCCCATCTCACTGAGTTTATTGCTGCCACGCGAAAAGAGTTCAAGCTTTGCCCACCAACTTTTACTAGTAATTATTATTGAGCCATTCCAAAATGTATTACTTATTCTTATTACCTACATTTAATTCAGTTTAGTAAACGTTTAGTAAGTATTTGAGTTTCTTGGTATAATTATTAAAAAATGTTTTAATAACTGAATACATATTTAATGTTAAACTGTAACCGCATACCAAAGTATATGAATAAATAAATAAGTACTTATAACTTTATTTGCCTTCATTTTACTTTACAGCTATATCCTGTGAGCCCCAGGTGATTCGGTGTGAAACATGTAATGTTGAAGTTCCAGAAAAAAAGTATCAATATCATATGAGAACAAATATACATAAAAAGAATTGTTTGTTAAAGACTGAATTTAGAAATATTGACATTATTGCAACTGCATTTAAGAACAGAATTGTGGCTTATCGCATAAACCCCGAACAGGAAGTCGAGAACCTCACACCCGAGGCGTTCCTGTGCCACTGCAAAAGTGATGTTTTTAAAGTTATAAATTTATCATTACAAAAACACACCTGCTTAAAATTGAATTTGGAACTGTTTGCTTATTTTGTGTTACCGCAGTCAGAAACACAACAGTTAAAATCGTTCAGTACAAAGTTTGATTGTATCTTTAACAATACTGATATTAATGAGTTATATTTGAATGCTTTAGAAACATTTAAACAAAAACTTTCAGAATTTGAACATTGCGAATCTGGGTGGTCTCTGCTTTCAGTAAGCCATTTAGAATTAAATATAAATAAATATTGCCCCATGAGAGGTGGTACATTCATAGAGCTGCCATCAGTTGTCAAAAATAGTAAAAGTTGTTTGAATATACAGAATAAAGACGAGCACTGCTTTTTATGGAGTATTGTTGCAGCATTGTTTCCTGCCAAGAGTAATGTATGCAAAACAAGTTCATATCCTCACTATTCAACTGTCCTTAAAACAGACGGTATGACTTTTCCTCCATCGTGCAAAGATATTCAATTGTTTGAGGCTTCTAATGATATCAGTATTAACATTTATGGATTAAGCAAACAGAGTACAGTAACTGGTCCATTATATTTATCTAAAAATCAGAAAAATAATCACATCAATTTATTATACTTTGAAAATGGGATTAAAGGTCATTACTGCCTTATTAAAGATCTCTTAAGATTAGTACGACGTCAGATTAGTAAATCTAAAGGAAAAATGTACATGTGCGAGAAATGTCTTCGGTTTTTCTCTTCCGAAATTAAATATACAGCACATGATTGCTCCCAAGTTTTGACAGTCTTACCTGAAAAAAATAGTACAATCGGATTTAAGCATTTTGAGAGACGACAAAAAATCAATTTCGTTATATACGCTGATTTCGAAAGCTTATTAGTTAATTGTACAGAGAATAGTACTGGAAATACTCGAAAATTAAAAGTTCATCAACCTTCATGTTTTGCATATTATGTTTGCTGTTCACATGACCCGAGCTTAAACAAGTTCGTTTCCTACAGGGGTTCGGATTGTGTTGAAGTGTTTATTGAAAGATTGATTGAAGATGCGAAATGTATTCATAAGATATTAAATGTCAAGAATCCTATGATGCCTTTAACCAAAGAACAAGAAATTAGTTATCAGAATGCCACAATGTGTCATATTTGTGGTCATCTATTATTCGATGACAAGGTTCGCGATCACGACCACGTTTCTTCAGAATATAGAGGCCCCGCTCATTCACATTGTAATTTAATGCTACGAGTGTGTCCATTCATACCTGTGGTCTTTCATAATTTAACTAACTATGACTCGCACTTGTTTATTAGAGAATTAGCGAAATACAATGGTCCAGTTACAATTATACCAAAAACTAAAGAAAAATACCTCACAATTACCAAATACATAGACATAAAAGGCTGTACACGTCCACTGCAAATTAAATTTATAGATTCATTTCAGTTTTTGAGCACAAGTTTAGACTTGTTAAGTAAAAATTTGTCTGATAGAGATTTTATACATTTATCTGAGAATTTTGAAAACACGCACCTGCATTTATTAAAATCTAAAGGTATTTATCCGTATGATTACATGGACTCTTGGGAAAAATACGGAGAAACTGCACTACCTTTTAAAAAACATTTTTTCAATAATTTGAAAATGGAGGACATAAGTGATGCGGAATTTCATCATGCGCAATCGGTTTGGAATACATTTAATATTAATAATCTCGGTGAATATACCGACTTGTACCTTAAATGTGATGTTTTATTGCTATGTGATGTATTTGAAAACTTCAGAAACTTGAGCTTAAAATTTTACAAACTAGATCCGGCCTATTACATAACATCACCCAGCTTGAGTTGGGACGCTATGTTACTTTCGACAGGCATTAAACTTGACTTAATAGATGATTTGGAAATATATCAAATGTTAGAAAGAGGAATACGTGGAGGGTTAGTTCAGTGTTCACAGCGATATGCTAAAGCCAATAACAAATATTTACCAGAATTTGATGATTTCAAGCCGTCATCGTATTTGATATATTTAGATTGTAATAATTTGTACGGGCATGCGATGACTAAAAGCTTACCTTATTCAGAATTTAAATTTTTAAATGAATATGAAATTGAAAAGTTTAATATTTTCACAGTATCTGAAAATGGAGACACTGGTTTTATTTTGGAAGTAGATCTAGAATATCCTGAAAACTTGCACGACTTACACTGTGATTTACCCTTCGCTCCGGAGAAATTTATTCCTCCTGGAGGGAAATCTCCGAAATTAATAGCAAGTTTGTATGATAAATATAACTATGTTATTCACTTTGTTCACTTGAAAGAAATTTTAAGAAACGGCTTAATCTTAAGAAAAATTCATCGTATACTAAGCTTTAGACAGTCGAATTTTCTACAGAAATACATCGATTTGAATACGAATCTTCGGCAAGCCTCCGTGTCTGTTTTTGAAAAAGACTTTTTTAAGCTCATGAATAATGCTATTTTTGGTAAAACTATTGAAAACCGACGCAAACAAGTAGATGTTAAACTGATCACAATTTGGAACGATACAGATAATGCTACAAAAAAGAGAATTGGTGCCGAAACACTTATCTCTCGCCCTAATCTAAAAAATATTTCAGTGTTCTCCGAGAATTTTCTAGCTGCTCAATTTACTCCAGAAAAGATTATGCTCGACAGACCTATCTATATTGGATTTTCAGTTTTAGAATACGCAAAAGAGCATCTATACAAATTTCATTACGACTTTATGAAAAAGATATATAGTCAGAATGCAAAACTTTGTTACACAGACACTGATAGCCTTCTTTATTTAATATTCACGGAGGATGTTTACCGAGATATTAAAAATAATTTGAGTGAATTTGATACTAGTAACTTTGATTTAAATAATCCTTACAGCATTGAAAGGGTGAATGCAAAAATCCCCGGCTTATTTAAAGACGAACTTGGAGGTGACATCATTACAGAATTTGCAGGTCTTAGAGCAAAGCTGTATTCCTTGAATAGTGTTAAAACACGACTCAATAAAGCTAAAGGTGTTTCTAAATGCATAACTAAGAACCTTACTTTAACACAATATAAAGACTCGTTATTCAATGCCAAACATTTAAAATGTAAAATGAATTTAATTAAGTCAATCAAACATGTACTATACTCTCAGGAGCTTAATAAGACTGTATTAAATAGTGCTGATGATAAAAGGCAGATTCTTCCAAATAAAATCAATACATTACCTTGGGGCCATTACAAAACAATGTTTTAATTAGTTGTTAATCGCATCTTTGCGGTATTTATACATTATTGCCAGTGTGGGCATCATTATTATTATTCAAAAAATAATATGTATTAATACATTTAATTATTCTTATATGTAAAGTGTGTTTGCGTTATTTCTAAGATGATTAATATTATAATTTGTACTAAAGCAAATAAAGAAATTTCTACACTTATGTAATCTTCTTTGTTTTGTGTTAATCGTTTTAAGTTCCTGTCAGATAGACGACTATATAAAGGCTAGAAATATGCCACTCCTTCTCAGTTCACGATGAAGTTCGTTAAACAAACTCAAACTTTAGAAGTAAATAATATTAAAGTAAACAACGACACTGAAAAAGTAAAGCATAGCTTGCTGTTGCCAAATACAATCCGCTGCATAATATGCGGTCCTTCTAATTGCGGTAAAACAAACGTTATGTTAAATTTATTGTTACATGAAAATGGTTTAAAGTTTAAATATATTTATTTGTACTCTAAGACAGCATTTCAACCAAAGTATATTTTTTTAAGACAAGTTATGGAAGGTGTTCCGGGAGGAGGACTGTTTTTATTTAATGAAAGCAAAGAAGTTCTTCATCCGAACGAAGCTTTGACAAATTCCGTTATGATTTTCGATGATGTCGCATGTGAAAACCAAATTAATATTCGTAATTATTTTGCAATGGGGAGACATAGGCAGATAGACTGTTTTTATTTATCACAAACTTATTCGAAAATACCGAAACAATTGCTCAGAGATAATGTCAATGTGTTAATTATTTTCAAACAAGATGACACAAATTTAAGACATATATACAATGAACATGTAAACACAGATTTAGATTGGCTTAAATTTAAGCAGCTTTGTGCTGGTATATGGCGAGATCAATTCAGTTTTTTATTAATTAATAAAGATTGTGCGATAAATAATGGAAGATATAGACGAGGATTTGACACATTTATTCACTTTTAATTTTTATATTTAAAGCAAATTACTATTTTCAATATCTCACTTGAAGTCGAGTGTTCACATCAAACGGTGGACGTTGCAATACGTTAGTACAATGGAAATGGATTTAAAAGAACAACTCATTAAATCAGTGAATAATATAAAGAAAAAAATAAAAATGATTCAATGTGATGAAGATGAAGCTAATCTTAAATACAAAAAAGTATTTAAACCTATTACAGATCCTCTAGAAACATTGATCAACAATCGAAAGGCTATTAACATGGATTTTAACATGACAACCAAAACGGATAAAACTAATGCAAATGATGACTTGAACTCCTCTAAAGACGATAAACAATTTAAAGATTTAATTATTAACGCAGATTCTAAACCGCAAAAGGCTATCCCTGCTTTTAACATGACAGCCAAAACAGATAAAACTAATGCTGACTTGAACTCCTCTAAAGACTATGAAAATTTTATAGACATAATTAACGCAGATTCTAATCTGCATTCAGAATATTATGAATATGCAAATGATAACCGTAAAAGTTCTCTAAATGAAATTGACAGTCGCGATACTCTTTTATCTCTGCAAAAGGAAGACATGATGAACATATATGAAGATTTTAATGTACCATTCGGGATTCATAGTAAAAATAATAAACTCATGATGGGAAATAGTGTTGTATGTTTATCTTCGACAAATAATGCTTCTCAAACAGGAAAAAAGTACATGATTACCATTAACAATAAAACATATGAATTAACCGCTGGGTTGAAAGAGCTTTTAATGCGCAACAAACCCAATCTTAACATTGTAACTGAAAAAGACAAAACTGATTACAAAGAAATGTTAATGGACACTAATGCACACAAACGGGATTTGGACCCGAACGGGCAATTAAAAGGTGACAAAGGATTAAAATACTGCACAATCATCAAACCTTTCTTTTCGCAAATAAATAACAATAACAAAGATGTGCTGCAACAGTTACCGGAACTAAAAATCGGGGGACACTTGCCTGAGTTAAAACAGTATAAAAAAAACACTGATTATATTTATTGGGACGATCTAAATGAACTGATTGAAAGACTGAAACTCTTAATTGCATCTAAAAACGCTGGCAACAACAATCATGATAATGAAATTATATCAATTATTGAAGAGTTAAAGGAAGCTGGTATTATAAAATAATGAAATCCGTGTAAAATAATCATTATGCTTTGTAATGTAAGAAACGTAAGACATGAATCTCGAGAAAAAAGAAAATACTAATATTGATAGTTGTAAAGTAGGAGCAAACAAAGTCACAGGTAAACCAGAGTTATTTGAACTTTTTAGTAGAGAGTATGTTGATAAAAATGTTCAGAAGAATTCTGACAAACTAGTAGATTTAGAAAAGCTGTTTCTAACCTTAATTAATCGTATAAAAATTATTGAAAAAATAATTGCTTTAAAGGAACTCGAAGGAAATTTGAACAAGCATTATGAGCAAAGCCGACGTCGTTAATGAAATTCATAAGAACGTTAGACTGAACTTCCCCCGGAGAAGTGTATTGTTAAAAGATATAGATGACCTTTGGCAAGCAGATTTGATAGATATGCAGGCTTTATCTAAATTTAACGCGGGATACAAATACATATTGGTGATTATCGATTGTTTCTCAAAATATGCTTGGGCATTTCCACTCAAACAAAAAACTAAAGAAATCGTTTGTAAAGAATTTCAAACATTGTTCACGAAGGGGCGTTATCCGAAGAATTTACAAACAGATATGGGTAAAGAATTTTATAATAATGTATTTAAAAAAGAAATTGAAAAGTATAAAATTAATCATTACTCTACATATTCTACAAAAAAAGCCTCAATTGTAGAAAGACTTATAAGAACTCTCAAAACTAGCTTATACAAAGAGTTTAGTTTAAAAGGGAATTATAAATGGATTGATGGAACCCTTGAAGATAAAGTTTTTAAATATAATCACACCTTTCATAGAACAGTAGGAAAACCCCCGGCAGCAATTAATCATAACAATAAAAAAATTATATTACAAAGATACGTTAACAATTCACTATGTAAGAAAGTATTGACTCGCAACAGATTTGTAGTTGGAGATTTTGTAAGAATAAGTAAATTTAAAGGATGTTTTGAAAAAGGGTTTACACCTAATTGGTCTACTGAAATATTCAAAATAACAAAAGTTCAGCATACTAACCCTACTACATATTTATTAGAAGACGCAAAGTCAAGACCAATTTTAGGAGCATTCTATGGGCAAGAAATTCAGAAAACTGCACACCCTGAGGTATATCTTGTTGAAAAAGTTTTGAAAAGCAAAGGCAACAGAGTATATGTTAAGTGGCTAGGTCTTCCGTCAAGTGAAAACAGCTGGATTGATAAATCAAATCGTTTGTAATCGTAAGATACTGTGCCTATAAATAAGCTATTTACATTTCATGTCATCATTTGCATTTAGATGTTTACCCAACAAAGACCGCTTTTAATAAAGTATTTGCTTCACCAATATTACTGAAAATGAAACACACACAAGATCATGCCGGCAAGGCCAGTGCGAAGAGAAAAGGCGAATTACCAACCGTTCAGAAAAGCGGAGCTGGTTTGAAAAAAACCTTCAGCAATATTATTTCGCATACTAAAAAACAAATCCGTAATCTAAAACCAAAATGCAAGAAAATGTTAATTGAATTAGCATACGCAGCTGCTCAAGAATTGGCTTCTGAGTTACCCGTACCATTACCGAGAGTGATACCTGTACCTAAAACCGGCGGATTTCTGCCATTGATTCCTATTTTTGCTGGATTGTCTGCCACAGGAAGTCTAGCCGGAGGTATTGCTGGTATTACCAAAGTTATCAATAATTACAAGTCAGCCAAAAACCGACTAGCACAATTAAAAAGACGTAATATGAAAATAGAGCCAATGTGTATTGGAAAAGGATTACATCTTAAACCGTACAAGAGTGGTTTGGGAATTTATGTTTCAAATAAAAAAAACTAGATAGCGGGCTACCCAATAGAGCATTAACTAATATCGATATTACAAAGCACTCGAAAAGAATTCCCCATTTTCGTGGTGTATTTATGAGAGATGAATTACCAGACGCACCATGGTCGATAGAATGTGGTGTGATCAATTTAGATTCTTCTAAAAATTCTGGCACTCACTGGGTAGCTTATGGAAAAATTAAAGATTATATTGAATATTTTGATAGTTACGGTAACTTAAAACCACCGAAAGAATTTATAAATTATGTGGGACCACACATTCATTATAATTATGGCAATTTGCAAGGAAACCATTTATATAACTGTGGACATTTATGTTTAAAATTTCTAAAATCATTTTGGAAAAGTAAATAGTTACAATATAAATAAATAAACAATAACTTTATTATGCAATAGCCACATATTAATAAAATGAAATGTTAAACCCGTGAGGCACATTCCTTCACGATCATTGTACAGAATTGGGTGTAAAATATATAATAAAGTAAAGCTCTTTGTCTAATATTAAAACAATATGTACGTTTTTAATAAAAGCTTCGCGAATGCACAAAAAAACAGTATTCAACTTCCAGCATTCAAAGGAAGAAGACGCTTCAGAACAACAAAGAAAATAAGTAAAACTAATAAAAACTTCCTTTATTCTCTCGGTTTTGAAGTAATACCTAAACAAAATGCTGCAAATATCCGACCCACCACAACAAGATAATTCTATTGAAAGCTATGAAATCCATACTTACAATCCCTACAATGATAGCTTTAAAGAAAACGATGAAATCAGAATACCTATTCATCAGCAAGACGTTTACGTATTACCATCTGCGAGTTCCATTTATATTGAAGGGTATGCAAGTGTATTTGAAGTAGATGCAGCCGGAAACAAAAAAGAAAAAGAAATCAATTTTTCGAATAATCCAATATTGTTTTTATTTCAAGACATAAGATACGAACTAAATGGTGTTGAAATAGATCATATTAAAAATACTGGAATCACAACGACCATTAAATCTCTCATCTCAATGAATGAAGGAGAAAGTAAAAGTGCGAAATTGTGGGGTTGGGATTTAAATGGGTCCAAGCAAAAAGATGGTCATTTCTCTGCTGTTATACCCCTAAATAAAATACTAGGATTTGCGGAAGATTACAATAAAATTCTCATCAATTGTAGGCATGAACTTATACTTCACCGAAGTAATTCAGTTTTAAATAGTGTTATAACTGACAAAAATAATAATGTTTCGATAGACATACAAAAAATTCAATGGCGTGTGCCACATGTAAGAGTTTCAGATCGTAATAGATTATTACTACTTAAGAATCTAGAAAAAGATAAATCCATACAACTAGCTTTCCGAAATTGGGATTTATATGAATATCCTCTTTTACCTAAAACAACAAAGCACTCATGGTCAGTAAAAACCGCTTCTCAGTTAGAAAAACCAAGATATGTTATATTTGGTCTGCAGACTAATAGAAAACTGAACAAATTAGAGAGTTCATCCGTGTTTGATCATTGTAATATAACAAATGTCAAATTGTTTTTAAATTCACAGTACTTTCCTTATGATTCACTTAATTTGAAATTTGATCAAGATAAGTATAGTATATTATACGAAATGTATGCTAATTTTCGTCAGTCGTATTACAACACGAGCATCGATCCCTTGCTTAAGTTGGATACATTCGGGAAAAAAGCTCCACTTTTCGTTATTGACTGTTCAAGACAAAATGATACACTGAAAACCGGGCCAGTGGACGTTCGTTTAGAAATCGAATCTTCAAAAGATATACCCGATAATACAACAGCCTACTGTTTGATCATAAACGATCGTCTTATAGAGTATCGACCATTAAGTAACATCGTTCGAAAATTATCATGAACATGATTATGGATGTTCAAGGTTTTAAAAACGAAAGCAATAAATTTATACCGAAAGAAATAGCAATTATTTGCAAGAAGAGTGTGCTTGTGTTGTTGATTAAACCACCATACCCATTTTATTATTTAACAAAGAAAGAACGTTTACAAGTTTCATGGCTAGAAAAAAATAGGGGAATATTATGGAATGAGGGATATGTGCCGTACTGTAGTTATAAGAGCTTGTTATTAGACTTCTGTAAAAATAAGCGTATTTATACAAAAGGATGTGAAAAAGTGCTGTGGGTAAAGGAGATAACAGAATGTGATGATGTTTATAATTTAGAAGATACAAATTGTCCTAATTTAGAAATACTTAGTGACAAATATTCAATGTCATCGGATATTCACAATTGTATTTACCATGCAAATATATGTGCTTTTAAAAATGTATCGTATTTAAATAAGTGGTGTATAGATAATAATGTTTTTATGTAATAAACAAATTCAATCCATAATAATAATATTGCTTTATTTTCATCGATAAGCTTCTTCTTCTCTTTTAAGTCGATACACTCTTGACAGAATGGTCGTGGTCCTCAGTTGAGGATTGATATCCTTCATGACGACTTTTTTGGGAAAATAGTGAGGCTAAGAACCTTTAATTGATGGTAAACAGTTAAAATGGATATCAAAATTGGGAGTATCGTCCAAGTTTTCATTCATAAATGGCAGCTAAATGGTTGTCATGAAGTCAAAATAATAAATGGTGAACACTATAGTGGTATGTTAATAACGCCAAGTTATTTTCAAACTAGGCGTTTGCAAATTTATTATACAGGCTTACAAGTAACTGCGCAAGTAATTAGAAAAGATAAATGTTTTGTAGACTTGGTGCCTTATGACAGAAAATTAACATATTTATGAAGAACAAAATATAAAATACCTAATATACAGCCCACAGTATAAATACTGTATTCGTTATAAAATTGATTCATTCACATAGTAGCAATACGTGTATCAGGTCATCTGCATCGTTATATACAAACAAATCAAAATGGTTAATTTCTGCTGCCCGCTCAAATGCTTCGAGTCCCCAGATACTCATGTCGATGGCGTTGCGTGTCTTCGTTGCCATGCGTTTATCTATTGTCACTGTCGATGTGTGACATATATGGCAGAGAACGAAGGCTACATCAAAATCGAAAATGAAATGGAAAAGTTTAGGAGCATGAAACGAAAATTTGATGATTACTGCTTTGAATATTTGGATAAGATGCGGGATCATAAAATTCTTCTAGAACAGTTAAAGAAAGCATGGAACTAGTCTCTGTGATTTTAATGTCTTTCTCTGAAGTGTTATTTTAATAATAATAATAAATTTAAGACTAAAATAATTATTGTTTTATTATAATCAGGTAACAAAATCGTACGTTGCTACTTCCCCTCATACTCTTACAGAACAACTTAGATCACTATGAATAGAGCCGTTTGAACTGCTTATAATTAAAGGGATTTAGAATGAGTCTTTAAATTAACAAGATATCTCTTATGAATATCTATTCATTTGCCAGACCGCTTTGAAGATGAGAATTTGTAATGAATTTTTGAATAGTGGATATTGGGCATTTGAATAGGTAACTGTAAAATCAGTTTTTGAATAGATGTAGGTAATTCACTTCTTGAATAGTGGATATTAGGGGATCTAGATATCTCATTTGTATCTAGATACCCTAATATCTACCTACTTACAACGTTTCTATCTTGACCAATTTAAGCAAAGTTTCTATTTGGAACTTGGCCGCTGCCTTTCATTTGAGTGTCACGAAAAAACTAGAAGAGCTAAGTCGGTAGAGATAACTTTTCCTGAAAGATCCTGACTGACTTTACAATAGCCGTGTACTCAATGTTGTGTACAACGTTTAGATCTTGACCAAATAAGCAAAGTTTCTATTTGGAACTTGGCCGCTGGATTTCATTTGGGTGTCACGAAAAAACTAGAAGAGTTAAGTCGGTAGAGATAACTTTTCCTGAAAGATCCTGACCGACTCTACAATAGCCATGTACTCAATGATGTGTAAAACGTTAAGATCTTGACCAAATAAGCAAAGTTTCTATTTGGAACTTGGCCGCTGGATTTCATTTGGGTGTCACGAAAAAACTAGAAGAGCTAAGTCGGTAGAGACGATTTTTCCTGAAAGCTCTTGACAGGTTCTACAATAGTTTTGTACTCCGTGATGTGTACAACGTTTTTATCTTGACCAAATTAAGCAAAGTTTCTATTTGGAACTTGGCCGCTGGCTGTCAATGGGGTGTCACGAAAAAAACCAGAAGAGCTAAGTCGGTAGAAACGGTATTTACTGAAAGCTCTTGATCGGCTCTACAATAGTTATGTACTTGGTGATGTGTACAACTTTTCTATCTTGACCAAATCAAGCAAAGTTTCTATTTGGAACTTGGCCGCTGCCTTTCATTTGGGTGTCACGAAAAAACTAGAAGAGCTAAGTCGGTAGAGATAACTTTTCCTGAAAGATCCTGACCGACTCTACAATAGCCATGTACTCAATGTTGTGTACAACGTTTAGATCTTGACCTAATAAGCAAAGTTTCTATTTGGAACTTGGCCGCTGGATTTCATTTGGGTGTCACGAAAAAACTAGAAGAGCTAAGTCGGTAGAGACGATTTTTCCTGAAAGCTCTTGACCGGTTCTACAATAGCTTTGTACTCCGTGATGTGTACAACGTTTTTATCTTGACCAAATTAAGCAAAGTTTCTATTTGGAACTTGGCCGCTGGCTTTCAATTGGCGGTGTCACGAAAAAAACCAGAAGAGCTAAGTCGGTAGAAACGGTATTTACTGAAAGCTCTTGATCGGCTCTACAATAGTTATGTACTTGGTGATGTGTACAACTTTTCTATCTTGACCAAATCAAGCAAAGTTTCTATTTGGAACTTGGCCGCTGGCTTTCAATGGGGTGTCACGACAAAACCAGAAGAGCTAAGTCGGTAGAGACGGTGTTTACTTAAAGCTCTTGACCGGCTCTACAAAAGCCATGTACTCGGTGATGTGTACAACGTTTCTATCTTGACCAAATTAAGCAAAGTTTCTATTTGGAACTTGGCCGCTGGCTTTCATTTGGGTGTCACGAAAAAACTAGAAGAGCTAAGTCGGTAGAGACGATTTTTCCTGAAATCTCTTGATTGGCTCTACTGTGAAAACAATTTCCTTGATCTTTAAACCATCTCTAACTTGGTCAAATTGAGCTAAGATTTAAGATTATTTTTTTCCATTTTACTTGAATTTTATCACTGATAGCTTGGCGAATTTGGATTGAATTTAATGTTTTTTTTGCGAAACTTATTTTATTTGTGGCAAATACACTCTAATTTTTACTATAAACGTGTGAAAACTCGAAGGAAATATTTGACTTTTTCATTTGGTCGGGTTATAGTTGGCCGCTAACATTTGGCCGCTAACTTCACACCGGTAAATTGAAATTCTGCGCGGACGATGTCGCGGGCAAAAGCTAGTTTATTAATACAGTCCCGATAGCAATGGAGTACTTATCTTTTTTTTTTTTTTTTTTTTAGTTTATTTACTCATATAATAGATTTCTATATTTTTACATTGCTAGCCAATGTTAAAAACCATAACTGGTTTATGTAACAGATGGCGAGATCGCACGGTTCGGTCCGCGAATACAATAATATTAAATGATTGGTAAATCAAGTATAAATGTACAAAAAAAAAATAAAAAAAAAATGTAGGGTGCGCCGGCGCCGCGGGCCTGCCCCGCCCAGGCCTACCCGCAGCTAGGATAGATCCGCGACCCCGCCGAACCCTATAAAATAGCTCTTAATTAGTTTTTTACATTTGACTCTTTCGTATTCACAAGCTGACATTTTGTTTAAGAGCTCATCTGGCAAGAAATCTAAATATGGTCGGTGACAAAGAAATATATAAAATAAAAATTTAACCCTCTACAACTTATATCCACGAAAGTAGGTAGCTTTCTACCGATCTGTTTGAAGTCGGTGCCTCAACAAGACCCAGCAAGAATGGACCTAGTCATCTATTTTACCTACCTATGTATACATAAAATATCTATTGGACTTCTAACCAAAACTTTCTTTTTTGTAATTAAATTTTAAGATTGACGGAGTTCTGGATTAACAAACATAAAAAAATAAACCACCGAATTGATAACCGCCTCCTTTTTTTATTTAAAATCTTTTCAAAAAAGGTGGCTTGATGATCACGTTCTTTGCATAAATTATTTTTGAGTTTTGAAGTTTCGTAAAAAAATATTTTCTGAGACCTTCCAAGAGACAGTCGCATGATTTTTGAAGGAATGTTAACAGAGGATATCTATCGATAAATACAAGGCGGCTTTGGAGTGGCCCAATTAATTCAGCCACTCACAGTACTTTGCAATAACTGTACAACGTAGGCCGATACGGGTGGTACAACAATCCCGAGAATTATAATAACAATGAAATCCGCAAACAATAAAAGTTTTGCACCGAATTTCTGCGAAGTTCAAACGCAAATACCTTCAGTTGTAACTTAATTACTCGTCTGAGCTCCGGGCAAATACTCGAGCTGGGATTACTTCTGCCGTTAATATTTGAACGGCTAAACGATATTACGATTATACCTTTCGCTAGCCCTGAGTACACAGAAAAGATTCGGCGTTGTTGTAGAATTCAAGAGGACTCGCAATTTGATTGAAGAGTTTCTTTCGTTTGTTATTAAATTCGCTTTCTTTAGAAGATTTTGGTAATGATGAACACGGATGGACTAACAATGTGGGTTTCTTCACAGCAATTACACAGAACTTTTGTGTTTATATCAAGATCTTAGTAAAATCCCTTCGTTAAATAGTTTTCAGCAGGGCTGGGACGCTAGGAAAAAGATAAATTTTGAGTGAGTCGTACTGAGAACAAAACTTCCTTCTTGCATTTAATCTGCTAGGCATAATGTCCGTTTAACGAGAAGGACCGCAGAAAAGAAAGCCCAGGGATCAAATCGTCCGCAATTACAAAATGTCCTTGAAGCAAATCGTAATCAACAAAAAATGACAAAAAACAAAACGTCTCTAATTGCATAATACACTATTTTTAAAAAGAAGAAGAATAAATACATACACCTTTACATTAAAGTTATTAGTAGTGTGAAGTACAATTTTAACTGCGGAAGTTTTGCTTCCGTAGTCATTTAAATTGCGGTCGTTTGATCAATGTGACATTTTGTTTGATTTGTTGACACAGGGCCTTTTAAATTGCGGACGTTTTGCTCCCATGACGTATTACGTTACAGACTTTTATTCAACGAGAACGTTTTACTATGAAAACCTATCAATCCTAACCCAAAATACTCGTAGCATTGTTAGCTGACATATTTAGCGTGAGCGCTCGCGACGAAAACGTTGCGATCGCCGCATACACGCTGCGCGCTCGCCTGGCTTTTAACACGTTCGCATGTGTTCGCATAGGACTCACTTTACCAAAACTCGTTTTATCGATTATCGTTTCCCATAACACTATTCGCAGAATTTTATTATCAAGTATCATTCATCGAACATAGGTACATACGCTCGCTCATACATTTGCTCGAATTACCTTTCACACAAGAATCAATTCGTTGAATTTCATTTCATTATTTCATTTGTACATCGACATAACCGTTCATCGAATCACTTTTACCACAAATTTTCATCATCATCATCATTTCAGCCGAAAGACGTCCACTGCTGAACATAGGCCTCCCCCAAGGCTCTCCAAACCTGCCCACTGCCACTTAAGTCTAGCGATTCTTCGAGCTATGTCCGTGACTTTAGTTCTCGCGCGGATTTCATCATTTCTAATGCGATCCCGCAGAGAAACTCCAAGCATAGCCCTCTCCATCGCCCTCTGAGTGACCTTGAGCTTCCTTATAAGACCCATCGTTAGCGGCCACGTCTCAGTGCCATAAGTCATCACTGGCAACACACACTGGTCAAAGACTTTTGACAAACAAACACAAATTTTGGTTCATCGTAAATGTGATAGATACGGCTCTAAGCTTAACAATTTTCATAAACCACTAATTATAAATTAAATTACTGACCTTTGCGTTGTAATTGTAACAAAAAGTTCCTTGTATCAACGATTTGACACTTTGGCCCGATAAGGCAGATTTGCCGGGTAACGTTGAAAAGGGTTCAAAGGTAAAACTTTTGACAATGGCTCCTAATTGAAGTAACCTTCGTTAACTAGGGGTGAAGGCTTGTTTACTAACTTTATACTAGTTTTATCGTGTGACGTTGTCTGTCAATTGTGTTAACACTTCCATTATTGAAGGCTCGTGTCGGCGGGACCGGTTGAACCTGGCTACTTGTTGCATTTGCATATTACTTGAGTTGAATTTGTTTTGCGTATTAGGTACTAGAGTTGAATTTCTTGCTTATTATCTTTTCTTTGGCGGCACAAAACTTCATCCCAGTATATAAGTCCCACTACATGGCAAAGGCCTCCTCTCAGAATAAAAGGATACCGTAAAACTCATGGTAAATTTCAAATATGAAATCGCACATAATCTGTGTTGCTCTGCAGTTTCAATACAAATTTCAGAGCATTCGGGTCTTCTCCAACCACAACACGAGTGCTTTCGTGCCGTTGGTCTCGACTGCTCTAAGCAGTCCATCTATGGACCGTCTTACAAAGCGTAACCAACAAGAACAAGATTAAGTACGAAAGCAAACAACACTGTATTTCTGCACAGACATTTTCAGACATGTATGTACGAGTTGATTGCATCGCATACCGTCATATTTTACAGGATCATAGTATCGAACGTAATTTACTCGCGATATCAAAGTTTTAATGTAAAATATTCTTTGCTCGCGCAACTTTGGATTGCTTTCCAGTCGACCCTAATCATTGGCTGGCTGTCAAACGTGATTGGCTGAGAAATGAGCGGCAAGCGCTGCTATTGGCTGAAAATGACGTCGGCCATTTTATTGTTAAGCTAATTGATTTTCTTTGCGGTTTTTCACTGAGTTTAAGCGGATTTAAATGTTTTCTTTCTCTATTTAACAAAGTCGTTTTAATTACACCATTTAAAACACAAGAGCGGATGGACCGATTTGAAAAATTTTTGGTTTGATGAATCCGTCTTTGCTCAGAATAGCAAAAATATCGTTAAAACCACGGGATTGAAAGTTGTACACAATCATAATAATCTCAAAACTTTTTTTTCATTTTGGTGGTTGTGAATTTCGAAATGTTGTGAGTTGGCTGTTCGGGCGGTATGAAGTTCGCTGGGCAGCTAGTTTTACGCAAAACTGACCCGTGATTGATCTCCATCTCACCTGATGAATAGTGCAGATTTTTGTATCAGAGTGCTTAGTATAAGTTTTTACTTCACCAAATACTTCTCGATCGCGTTTACGTAAAAAAATCAATTCTATGGAAACATGTGACAGAGCCTCCGCGCTCGCGCGTCCATGTTTCCATAGAATTGAATTTTTTACGTAAACGCGATCGAGAAGTATTTGGTGAAGTAAAAACTTATACTAAGCATACAGTATGCTTAGTATAAGTTTTACTTTACCAAATACTTCTCGATCGCGTTTACGTAAAAATTTCAATTCTATGGAAACATGGACGCGCGCGCGCGGAGGCGCTGTCCATGTTTCCATAGAATTGAAATTTTTACGTGAAAGCGATCGAGAAGTATTTGGTGAAGTAAAACTTATACAAAGCATACTGGAAATACAAACAATGGGAGAGCGAATTCCATTCTTTAGCAATTTGTATATAACGTAACGACAGATGAAACGAATCGCTTCGTGTGGGCCAATGGAATACTACCACAAGGGTGAAGACGTTTTCCCATCTGGATATGTGTTTTCAAGGTCCTTTATTTAATTATTTTGTGATGCACACATAGGCAATAGGTACATTATCATTCACTCATTCAATTCATTCGAGCCAGTTCTTGTGAATCCTCTCTCTTGTGAAACTTCTTACGGCTGCCATCGAAATTTCACTTTTATGCTCTTTTTCTCCGCAAAATTTCAATCCAAACACAAAACATTTAGCCAAAAGTACCAGGGCATCATATTTGAGAGAGAGTCGTAACATACGCGGTCGTCCGTAAGGCACGTCCTAACGCTTCGTTAGCGAGTTGTGTTCGGAACTAAATACCGCGTGAAATTGAAGAGGCGTGCAAAGTTCGGATCGTCGATACACGCCAGCACTCAATCTGAGGGCTATTAAGGAGGCTGCACAATGGATTTTGGTTTGAATATTAGCAGTGCAAAGGGGTAGGAATTATCGTTGGGGATTGTCCAAGCCTTACATATATTTATCAACGCTAGACGGCACGCTTGGAGTAATTATTAGCACTTTACTATGGAAATTTCTTTTTTCAAAGTAGTGTTTATCCACTGTCACGCCCCCAACCCCCATAAAGCCCAGCATCAATGAGAGACTAAAATTTGACTTTTCTTTATCTCCTTATTCATAAAAAGCTAATATTTTATTCTATTATAGTATAGCAAAACGTATTTTTGTCTCTGTCTAACAAAATCAAATGTCAAGTGACAAATAAAGTCAATTTTAGTTCAAAAGCTTAATAAGCATTGTGAATGATATCTTTAACGTAAGGCCTAACATCCTCAAATAAGGGCAGACTTTTAATCAAATATCAACTTTTCTTAATTGACTTAAATTTCAAATTCCGTTAACCCAAATTTCACATGTAAAATCCAGGTAAAATATTTTTTGTATTGTTTTGAACTTAAAGACGGTTGTTTGGATAAAATCTTATTTCCCCGTCTACTTCTTGTATTAAACAATGTTGTTTTAATTCCGCGAAACGTACACACTGAGCTTTACGTAAGTTCTCATAAACTTTGAATAAACGTACTAACATTCGCGAACTTAAACTTAATCTTATTTGATTTTCCACATAACATGCTACAATGAAGACTGCCACATTGTTTTAACATGAAATCTTTCAGAGCTACAATGTTCTAGCAGTAAAATTGGTAAACGGTGTTCGTATGATTTAGGAAAAGAGCTGGTTGATTTTGACTTTGTAATATCTAATATCGATTTGGTAAGTGCTACTTTATTACAGACGTTAACATATTTGGTGCCGGTAAAGCATTTTAGTGACTTTTATCCAGGCCGCTGTCATAATTTGAACGGACATGTGCATTTGTGGCACCTGACGAAGTTTCTGTGTGGGTATATAGGTGGATCTCTAGAATAACACATAAGCTACTTTCTATCCCGATATTCCCACGGAATCGGGATAATATCCCGAAATCTCATCTGCTAGGACAACCGCAACATGAAATTTGGCAAAGCTGTTTATATGCAACATTAATGAAGGGCACGATGTAATTTTTGGGAAATCCCACAGTTTCAGTTCAAATGTCAAAAATTGCGAACGCGAGCAAAGCCGCGGGTCAAGGTTAGTCGAGAATATTTTAACCAGTAAGTAGATAAGTTGAACTGGATATCCTTGTAAAAGTTTGAAACATTTTTAATCGAGACCGACAAAGTTTCGGTAAATTTAGCTGATGTTGAAAGTATGGTTAACGCGTCAAAGACGTGACGTCATCTTAAATCAAAATTTCCATTGAACATTTTTTAATCATCACCATCGTCATCATCATCAGCATCATCATCATAATCAACAGCGGGAAGACCTCTACTGTAGAACAAAGACCTCCCCCTTAAGCGGGGTGTAGGGTGTAGTCTCAGAATTTGCGGTCTTAGTAATTATCCTCAGATTACTTAAAAACACGGGTAAAGGTGATTGAAGCGCTTCCGAGTCCCAACCAAACCAACCCAGAAGATACTGCTGACCGTCTTTTGGATTTTCCCTTGGTCGCTTCTTACGACACCCAATGGAGCGAAGTGGGTGGGGGAGCTTTTCTTCTCCGGGCATCCCCACGGCACGTACACTTTGTATAAAACTCGAAAACATGAAACTAAACGTGACACTATATTCTATGGTGACCTCGTCACATAATTCGCCAACGAACACCGCCAGTGAGCAAACCCTTTAACTGCCATCAATGAAAAATTCCGCCATTATTGGCCGTTCCTTCCGTATTGTTTATTTTTTCGTGAAAAAATCGTGGCAATGTCTTCACACGGGATTCCTCGCGTGTGAAATTGCTTTATTTTGTCCCCGAGGCGTAATGAGGAGAGGAAGAAAATCATGGCAAATGAGGACTTCCGTGCCCTTAGAACAAATTTGTCAATACAGTTTTTAACCCGAACGTAATAGCGATTACAATCCTTATAGACTAGTCCGTAAGATTCGCTTGATATTTTCGCGGTTGATGTTTTTAAATGGGAAATACGTGTGTTCGAAATTTGGGTGATTTTTCTTTGTTGCGTTTGAAAACGCGTGTGGCAGTAATTCTGGGTTGTTGTGTTAACATCTGGAATTCGGGGGATTATTTCCTTTGAATTTTTTTCCCGATTGACAGATAATTTGGGTGTATCAGTGCTGTATTGAGTCGTTCGTATACGCTTTGGTGCATGAAACAATTTTACTTTTTGACGATATACTTATATACTCAATTGTCGTGTTCTTTTGTGTTTTGTTTTCATTTTTTGTTTTTTCTTGACTCCTATATTTCAGTTTGTGTTAGTAAAGTCCGTTATATGTAAAATGTTTTATTTAATATTAATATGTTATATTTCATACTAAATATAAACTGAAATATGGATGCACAGAAAAAAAAACCCAGAAAAAGATCAGCGCTGGGACTTGAACCCAGTTCCTCAACATTCCGTGCCGTGTGCATTAATATGTTGGTAAAAAAAAATTAAAATTATATCTGTTTATTTCATAACAATTATACAATTATAGTATAACTAGCTGATCTTTATTTTTAAAGATTCTAATTGCTAGGCTATGTGTTGCCCTTAATAAATCCCTAAGTAATTTGTGTCTATCATTCGTGATTTATTTTTTATTTGCCCAGCAGTGAGGCACAAATATAGGCTAATCATCAGCATCATTCTTTCATTATGCGGACGGCTAAGGAGTGGAACTCTCTGCCGAGTTCAGTTATTCCGGAACGCTATAATCTGGACATCTCTAAGGTCAAAGTGAACAGACACCTTCTAGGCTAACGTGTACCATCTTAGGCCTCATCTTCGCCTTCCATCAAGCGAGATTGAGGCCAAACGAAAGACAATTTTTTTATGAAAAAAAATCATGATTTCAGCCTATAGATGTCCACTGCTAAACATAGGCTTCCCCCAAGGATTACCACACAGATTGGTCCTGCGCCATCCGCATCCATCGCGGTCCAGCAACCTTAGCTAGGTCGTTGCTCCATCTTGTTGAAAGCCTCACTACACTGCGTCTTCTGATCCGTGAACGCCACTCGAGAACCTTTTGGCCCCATCGGCCATCACCGTCAGTTCTACGTGCGATGTGCCCTGCCCACTGCCACTTGAGCCTAGCGATTCTTCGAGCTATGTCGGTAATATGGACTATACTCCATTTAATTTAGAATTATAAACCACAACAACATTATATTGCGGCTTGTGAACTGTAATCTCTTTATAATTTGTACTAGAGTAACAATTGACGACACGCAAATAAAGTGACATTAAAACAATTTCATTTGCGGCTCCCAGACTATTGTACTGTACTATTTGCTAGGTAAGAATTAGTTGACGAGCCGCAATATAATGATGTTGTGGTTTTCAATTCTAAATTAAATGAAGTATAAGTTCCAAGACCTTCTTCATGACGTGACGCCGGTCATTATCCCGCGTGATTAGCCATTGTGGTAGCTATCTAGTTGAACTGGCTCTTGATTTATGCGAGTAGTGCATTAAGCTAACACATTCATGTCATGCTTGAGGCAGGTCAACGACCGCCAATATAACATGAGAGTGCATTGAGTTTACTATGGGTTAATTTATGGAGAAAAAAGCCACGGTGCCCTAGTGGCTGGACCTATGGCCTCTGAAGCAGAGGGTCGTGGGTTCGAGCTCGGGATCGCACTTTCTCTAAGTTTTTCGAAATATACGTTCGAAATTACATTTCAAATTTATCACGAGCTTTACGGAGAAGGAAAACATTGCGTAGTGTCTATGAAGTTTATTATTATAAGCACCCTATGATCTATAATCTATGCTTAAGGTGTACTATCTGTCATCTTGTAATAATTAGCTTCGTTATAGTTTATTTATTTATTTATATGTGGCTGTTTATCCCACTGCTTATATTTGTTTTAGACGTGTACCTATTATATGTACGATATATGCATGAGTAGATGTACTATTTTTGTTGCGTTTTAATTTTCTGATCCACTGTTGATGCACCACCTGCTGTAAACTAGTCCTTCCTTCTTTCTATTAAAGGGTTGCCTGGAAGAGATCGCTCTTAAGCGATAAGGCCGCCTATTGCTTACCTTGTAACTTTCTCTCTGTGTACCTGTTTTCTGTATTGCTTACTATTCCTGGTGTACAATAAAGAGTCATTGTATTGTATTGTATTGTATTGTATCGAGTTTAGCTGGACATGTTGTTTTGGGCTAATCCGTAGCCCTTCTTCCCGGAGCCACACGTCACGGCGACTGCCAAAAGCGCACTACGCGTTACCGCTCTATCATAGACGTGAGTTATCCGTATTTTTTCACTATCAATGAGTCTCACGGCAGTTTTATGTCTAAAAATACTGTTCAGCTTCGTACAAAAACGCGTTAATTAAGAATGTAATCAAAGCAGCCACCGAGGCGTGCCATCAGCACTCCGCATTTTTATTTTATTTCGATGTTAACACAAAGAAAGTTCCCGTAGTTATTTGCACAAGTGTTTTAATGATGGTATCGTTATTGCGGCAACAGATCCCACAGAATAAATCACTAAGTATTTTGGTGTAAAATTTAAAATTTGGTTGCAAAATGTTTTTTCTTAAATAAATATTTTACTTGCTAGAGATATTCAACTTTTAAAACTCTACCTACATGATACACGTGAAACCGGAGGAGAAATAAATTAGTTTATACTTTATAATAATTATAATTTATATTCCTTTTGTTAGAAACAGTTCGTTATAATAATGTTTACTTTTATCTTGAATTATAATTTATTTTGATGTGAAAAATTTCTAAGAAATGTAATTTTTAACATAATATTATTCTGACGGTATTCTTAATGTAATTATTGTAAACTTTCCCCATTTTCGCTCATTATTATTGTTACAAGCCGCAACTTAAACGCGACCATTTAGGCTCTAATCCCACCAAGGGCGATAAAGCGCCTAGCTAGCGACTATTTTCTCGCTCAAGAAACGAACAAAAGATAAAGATCCCGTGTCGGTAAAAGAGAAAGAATGTATACTTAGTTGAACGCTGGCTGTTCACACTGCCGGCGAGGACTCTCTCTTCACTAGTTGATCGCACGCAGCGATAAAATAAGCTATCAAGGATAAAACTCGCTCAGCGGTATTCGCTCAGCGATGCTCGCTTGGCTGGCGGTGAGAACACAGGCTGAGAGACTAAGGGCCTAAGCACACGGCGTTTTTTGAATGCGCCGTCGATGCGCGTTTTAGAAACGTGCGTTTACAGCGCGTTTTTCATTCCATTAGAACAGCCTTAAGGCCCCTAGCATAAGGCGTTTTTTAAAAACGCGCCGTCGACGCGCGTCTGTATCGATAAAAACGCGCGTCGACGGAGCGTTAAAAATACGCCGTGTGCTTAGGCCCTAACCAGCGATCATTCTACTGTACAGCGTAGAGCCCCGCCCCCGAGAGTGGTGCGAGTAATCGCCCGTCGCATTCGAATACTCGCTTATAGCCGAGCGACAAAACTATCGGAACTACACACTCACTTCTCGCTGCTCGCTAACTCGTTTCTAGCTCTAATCGCTTCTCGCTCATCGTTGGCGGTGGGACCACTGCCTTAAATTGCCACCACATTGCTATGGCCACGGAGACTCACATGACTCTTGGTCACATGGTCGGCAAATCGCGAATTGTAATAATTAATATTTTTAACTAGCTAATGCCCGCGGCTTCGCTCCCGCTGAAGTAGATTAAAACGTGTTTTCCCGTGGGAATGAGATATTTTCCTGGTGGTAAAAAGTAGCCTTAGTCACTTTCCAGCCCTTCAACTATGTCCATACGAAAAAAACGATACATAGCAGGATGTGCAAGTCGCAAAATGTGCAGGCTCCGAAAAATCAGCAAATCGTAAAATGTGCAGATCTCATAATGAGCAAATCGCAAAATGTGCAGATGTCATAATGAGCAGATCGCAAAATGTGCAGATCTCATATTGAGCAGATCGCAAAATGTGCAGATTTCATATTGAGCAGATCGTAAAATTTGCAAACAGATCTTATAGTAGGTTTAGGTTATGTTAAGTTTGCATCGGCCCGAAGGGCCAAAAGCCCCGTCGACACTGTTTCTGTATCAATTTAGATTGGAAAAAAACGCGATTGTGAAAATAAACTTCAGTAAAAAACCATTGCGATCTGCGCTTGATGCTATCTGCACTTATTGTGATCTGCACTTATTGCAATCTGCACTTATTGCGATCTGCACTTATTACGATCTGCACTTATTGCTATCTGCACTTATTGCGATCTGCGCTGATGCGATCTGCACTTATTGTGATCTACACTTATTGCAATCTGCACTTATTGCGATCTGCACTTATTACGATCTGCACTTATTGCTATCTGCACTTGTTGCGATCTGCACTTATTGAGATCTGCACCACTGCACATTTTGCAACTTGCACATCAAATCTGGTCAAAGACTTTTGACTTGAGACATTGTGGTATATTGGATACTCCCCGAATATTCCAGATTATTTATCTGATACCTTGTAGGTATATTAACATAACTATCACACGAATTCAGTATTAAAATCTACACGCCGTAGATAAACGCAATAAAAACTGTTATCATTTAAAATAACGTTGTTCAGTTAACATCTCGCAACGATAAAAGAACGTTACGGGAGTCTTTGCAGAAAAACTTTTGTGCTCGTATCCTCCGGTGAATTCTTTAGTCGTAAAACCTGAAGTTAAAGCGTAGGGTTGCCATGCTAGGACTTGTCCAGACGTGTCAGTATATTAAACCTCCTTGTACGACTTATTATGTATTGTAAGAAAAAAAATATTATGTAATTTTCCCATTTCGCCATTCAACGAGGGAATGCTGCCAGCTTTTTGGGTACGATGCCACGGGGGCCTTATTTAGACTTAGTCTAGTAATTTATAAGTTAGATATTTAGTTTATAGTTCAGTTTTATTCATTGCTATTGTTTCTTAATATTTGTATTCTATGATTAAATGTATTTTCCCACTAAGCCAACAAACAGGACAGCGTTTCAACCACCGTGTCCTGTCACCTGTGTGTTACCAAAATCTAAGGATATAGTCCATGAACTCATCCTATCCCAGCCTATATACGTCCCACTGCAGGGCACAGGCCTCCTCTCAGAATGAGAGGGCTTGGGCCGAAGTTCCCACGCGGGCCCAGTACGGATTGGGAACTTCACACACACCATTTGAATTTCTTCGCAGGTGTATGCAGGTTTCCTCACGATGTTTCATGTTTTCCTTCACCATAAACCTCATGGTAAATTTCAAATGTAATTTCGCACATTAATTCCGAAAAACTCAGAGGTGCGAGCCGGGATTTGAACCCACGACGCCTGAGAGGCCATTGGCCAAACCGCTAGGCCACCACGACTTTATTTCCATTTTTTTTGTTCGTGAACTTACCAATCCCTATTCTGAGACCACACACCACACTACGCGTGGTGGTGGTCACTAAACGAACGTAGCTAACTACTATCGTCGATTTTGGTAACACACGGCAGTTGAAACGCACAGACCCATCCCCCTTCTTACAGACTGGCTAAAACCGAAAAGTCGTTTCTAGGAAATAGTAGGTATACTATTACGTTTTTATGATAAAATTCCAAAAACTATAGAAAAGTAGCCTATGTGTCATCCCCAAAATCTTGCTATTAAATTATAGGTACCTAATTTCATCTGAAACCGATGTATGTACGAGTTCGACTTGTACCTGACCGCTTTTATTTTTTCACCCTGGTAACCCTAGCTTCGAAATTCAAGGCTCACGGACATGTTGCCGACCAACCACGGTCTGGGGACTTCGAGAAATCTTCTAGAAATTTCTTACTTGAATAAAGCGGGAATAAAATTCACCGTTTGAGTTTTCTTGGCCTTGTCAGCAAAAGTATGAGGTTGATATCGTCAAGCTTTTCAGTTTGTAAGTTTGAATTATCTGCAGGGACAGCATTGGTACTAGATGAAGCTAAAATTAAATCTGGAGTTGGAGAGTACGGTTATTTGCCAATTTTCCTTACGACATCGTCAGCAAGGTAGGTAAATTATAAGCAGTGTAGGTAGGCCTCCAACAAGATGGAGCGATGACCTGGTGAAGGTGGCGGCTACGCATTGGACGCCTGTGGCGCAGGGCCGATCTGTTTGGCGAGCCTCGGGGGACGCCTATGTTCAGCAGTGGACGTCTTTCGGCTGTAATGATGAGGTAAATTATGTGAGTAAAATTGTAATGTTATTTTTCTTCGTACAATCTAGCGAATTGAGGAAGGAAAACGCGATTCGTAAGAATTTCTTAGTATATTTTTGCTGCAAGTCAATATCAATTGACAGATGAATAAAATAGTAGTTAGCGTAGAATTGTTTTGTGTGATATTTTAATGCTTAATATTTTGTAAGAAATATTTGTGTTGTAAGCTTTGCGGCCATGAGAGTCTGGTAAATCATTCGCGGTCTTTACTTGCTATTCATACATAATAATTAGGTATGTGTTTATTGTTTTGTCCCGTGATTCCATCTGCAAATAATTCGTATTTTCGTATTCTGCGGGAACTGTGCAGTTTTCCGGGATAAAAAGTATCCTGTGTCCTTTCTCGGGGCTCAAACTATCTCTATACCAAATTTCATTTAAATCAGTCCAGCGATTTAAGCGTGATGAGGTAACAAACAGACAGACAAATACACTTTTGAATTTGTAATTGACTTGCGCGGCGTAGATAGCTTAACGTAACGACGATAATAAGTAATATAGAATAGATTTGTAGACACGCAGGCCGTTGGAGCCCAAAAGTTCTAGAATGGAGACCACGGACTGGCAAACGCAGCGTCCAACAACGAGATGGACGGACGATTTGGTGAAGGCCGCAGGTTCAGGGTGGATGCAAGTCGCTTCCAACCGTAATGATTGGGCGTCAATGAGGGATTGAGGGAGGCCTATGTCCAGCAGTGGACATCCTACGGCTGAAATGATGATGATGAAGTCGTAGACAAAAGTGTGTTCTTTTCATAAACACATGACGTGTCTATCTTAACTTTCCACGCGACATTATAAGGAGCTTCGTATTTTTTTCTCATATAAAAATATAATGTTCGAAGGTGCTGGTACCTGGTTATTTCCCCAAATCCCCAGTACACTTCAGAGCAGCAGCAAGACCATTAAGCCAGATTTATAGGCTGTTTCAGCCTCGAGCTAATCACTTATGTATTACGTTTTCAATACTCACACATTGTACAGAGCATTAAAATATCCCGTGGGAAACTTTACATGGGGTAGGTATTGTTATCACAACGAAAATGGGCTGCTGATCTTAGAACAAGATTGATTCATGAAACTACTAAGAACACTGATGATGGTGACAATGATCATCGTCGACACTGATATCATGTTTGTGTCTGTGGCTATTGGTTCCGTCCCTGAAGGGTGACAAGGAACCCTATTAATGTAGTAACACAATCCGTCTGTCTGACTGTATGTTACAGAACTGTATTTTAAGGACCGCAATAGATAGACAGCCGAAATCTACAAGCAATGTGTATTTCTATTGCCGTTACAACAACAAACTGTAAAAACTTAATAAAATTAAAACTACCAAATAAATAAATCATGGGAAGATTAACACCAATTGATCTAGTGCAAAACTAAGCAAAGCTAAGTACTAAGTATAGATTCCAGATAACGGATAAACATACTTAAATAGATAAATACAAAATTAAATACATATTAAACATCCAAGACTCGAGCACAATATTCGTATTTTTCACCAAAACCCGGGACCTCAAGCTTCATAATCAGGGTCTCTAACCACTAGGCCATCCGGTCGTCAAGTTAAAGAGTTTTCCCCACCAGCCAATATAAAATAACTCCATACTGTAAGTACCAAAGCAGAGTTCTGCTAACACTGAATATTTATAGTTACCAGCAGTTTAAAGCGTATAGGTAGTTCCCGCAAGATACGAAAATACGAATTCTTTGCAGATGGAATCGCGGGAAAAATAATAGCTACATATTATGTATGAATAGCAAGTGAAGATCGCGAATGATTTACCTGACTCTCATCATACAAAACAATTCTACACTAACTACTACCTACTTTGACATACATATAAATTGGTACGGAACCCTCGGTGCACGAGTCTAACTCGCACTTGGTTGGTTTATCATTATAAATGCAAGACCGAGAAAGGCGAGGGTCACTCAGACGGCGATGAAGAGGGCTATGCTCGGAGTTGCTCTGCGAGGTCACATTAGAAATGATGAAATCTAAACAAAAACTAAACACACCGACATAGCTCGCAGAATCGCCAGACTCAATAGGCGGTGGACAGCGCACATCACTCGTAGAACTGATGGTCGATGGGACCAAAAGGTTCTTGAATGGTATCCACGGACCGGAAGACGCAGTGTAGGTAGGCCTCCAACAAGACGGAGCGACGGATTCGGGTGGCGCAGGACAGGTCTGTTTGGTGAACTTTGGGGAAGGTCTATGTTCAGCAGTGGACGTCTTTCCTCTGAATTGATTGGAGAATTGAGAATGATAATGATAATGACAAGACATTGGCGTGTGATAGAATCTTCTACAAGAGCCTCTGCATATTTTTTTATTGTTCAACCATCTACAAAAAAATTGAGTTTAGGCGTAAAATTTAGTAAAATTCCGGGATTCCAATTCAACTACGAGACCAAATTAAAAGGCTAGTTTTTACTAAAGTAACTCACTCCACTATGAGCCCATTTTTTGATCAATAGTTCAACAAACTAATGGTTAAAATATATGGCAAACATAACAATAGTTAACGCATTTCAAAGGCAATTTGACTATTAGTTTGTTTAACTATTGATCAAACAACGGGCCGTAAGAGCCACTCATAGTCATAATAAACTTAACTCCGAGCGACACGCTAAGCTTAAACATAATCCGAATCATCCACATATTTGCTTCAATCTTAATTTTCAATTAATACCAAGTTCCCAACCCGATTCGCTCGAGACTGGAGCTCGAAGTATGAGAACAATTCAAGGCATTGCGTGTAAAATTTCCAAATTAATTCCACAAGTTAAATTGAAATTAACGAAAGAAGTTTGACACGGTGTCTTAACCAGCAATAAAGGTTAATTAGAATTGTCCATTACATCTTGGGACTCCCTTCGAATAAGCTGATAAGTCCTTTGTTGCTGTAGCTTTCGTTTATGGGTGTTTCTGTTAACGTCTTTAAGGCTATTTTTAAGCTTTTTTAATGCCAGGTTTGCTCATTCCAAGCCCAGAGCCGTCTCTGGCTTTAAGGGCAACTTTCGAAAGAAGGTGAAATTCACTTACAAAAAACGTTGTTTTCGTGTAAGCAAATACATCATGGCCGACGAGTAACTCGACAGATTGAAAACAGAGATCGTCGAGTTATTTTAAACCAAAAATTTAATGTGAAGTCACGTCGATTTGGTTTAGTTTCGGAGGTTTTGTGACTTAGTTAAAAGACTTTTTGTAAAAAATTATATGGAAAAATTCTGTAGTGCAACACACAATGATAAGCAACAATGCCACTCGCGAATAAATTTCTCCTTTTAAGGTATTGCGTTTCCAAGTTTTTCTAAGCCCTTGTTACCTTCAAGTTCGAAATTACCTATGTATAATCAATTACTTACTTACTTACTTACCGCAGCGCGCGGCGTGACAAACACCGGCACCGCGGCGTAGCGTATATGATTCAGTGATATACAACGCGCTAAGCCCCTCCGTCGACGTTGCGCACGCCTCGCGCTGCGGTCTGTGGTAGCCTTAAATACAACATCCAAACACTCTTTCTTCAGTCCCCAGGCAAAATAGAGAAGAGATCATTGTGGCTTATTCCCACACTAATGTAAACAAGTTCCGACCTGTCCCTGTTCATACTAATCCACAAAACACTGAGTGCTAATGGACTTATAATGGAGCGCTTAATGAACTCCATGTAACGCAAATTATCTACAAAATATTCCAGCGCTTTAGGTATTTGAGAACAAAATAGAAATTATAATTGAACGTACCTAATTTTAGAATCAGGCGTTACTTTTCGGAGGTCCAATAATAATGAACTGAAACAATTACTTTGCTCACCCTCGACCTCCTCCTTCCTTCCTTTTTTGCTTTTTTAGGTCGCGGGTGAGCAAAGTTATTGTTTCAGTTCTCGATTGTAGTGTCAAAATGTAATGATACCACCATTTAACTTGTTCCTAGCCACTGCCCGCGCCCATTTCATGCAAGCGACACAATACTAAAGCAATTCCTATTGTTTAACCAAATGATATCGCAGCAACCGCTTCCGCGGTTGCAGCTAAGTGAGATAAATTATAATTCTATTATAAACTGATCCGTAAATTGATATTTGATATTTCTGTATCACTTTTGTCGTGTAAAGTGATTATTGGGATTCGCTTTGTGTAATTCCACAATACGATTGAGGTATTGCCATAGATTACCTAAAAGTGACACTTTTTTAGGGTCCCGTACCTCAAAAGGAAAAAACGGAACCCTTATAGGATCACTTTGTTGTCCTTCTGTCTGTCTGTAAAGACCCTTTTTCTCAAGAACTCGTGGAGGTATCAAGCTGAAATTCATATCAAAGACTCAGGTCTACTGTCCCTTGGAGCTGGAGCTGTAAAAAAATCAAACTCTTAAGCCAACGCAGTCAAAAGATACAGCCGTTTATGCCGCAAATTTTCGAACTCGCAAGGGAATCAAAACCTAACCTACAGGGTAGGTATAGTCGGGGTAAGAAAAGGTTCGTCACTTTTCGACTCTATGTCAACGAGTTAAGGTCGAAAAGTGACGAACCTTTTCTTACCCCGACTATACTTCCCGTGAACTCAGAATCTTGAAATTTGGTACGAAGCAACACAAATAAAGGAAAAATTGCGAAAAGCAAAAATTTTTAGTCACATCATAATAATCCCGACTAACAAAAAAACCGGCCAAGTGCGAGTCGGACTCGCGCACCGAGAGTTCCGGACAAATTTATATTTATCTGTGAATATCCAGTCTTAGCAGACCCCTGCTCCTAAGCAAAATGTGCGCAGTGTGGGATCATTGTAGATTGGTTTTTGATATAGACAGACAGACAAAAAAAATTATGCTTTTCGCAATTTTTCCTTTATCTGTGCTATAAGACCTAGCTTCGTACCAAATTTCAAGATTCTGAGTTCACGGGAAGTACCCTGTAGGTTTTAATTCCCTTGCGAGTTATGAAAATATGCGGAAATTTGCGTCATAAACGGCTGTATCTTTTGACTGCGTTGGCTTAGATGTTTGATTTTTTCACAGCTCCAAGGGACAGTAGACTTGAGTATTTGATATAAATTTCAGCTGATACCTCCACGCGTTCCTGAGAAAAAGGGTCTTGACAGACAGACGGACGGACGGACACACGGACGGACGGACGGACAACAAAGTGATCCTATAAGGGTTCCGTTTTTCCTTTTGAGGTACGGAACCCTAAAAAGAACACGTTGCGTTACGTCGCGTACATTTTACTTGGAAACAGAGCTCTGCTAACACTAGATTATTAGGTATAGTTACAGCTGTTTACCTGCCTAAAAATTTGTACGGAACCCTCAGTGTGCTAGCCCGACTCGAACTTGGCCGGTTTTTTTTCTTTTTCAACCTTTTTCTACCCACTGTTGAGTATCGGTCTCTTCCAATTTTTTCCATGTTGTGCGGTCGCATGCTTTCCGCATCGAACCTTTCCCCGCCACTCGTGACAGATCGTCAGACCACCTCATGGGCTGCCTTCCCACATTTCTGCGCCCGGTCCGCCGTCTCCACTCCCGCACTTTTCTTTTCTTCCCCAAGTTGAAGAAGTTGTTCTAAAGACAATAGTAGCAATAAAATCAAATTACCAGAAGTTGTGTCGAGACAGATTCGAAGCAACAAAATATTATAATATAATAACACTAACACTCGATTCTATCTCTAGAGACAAAAGTCTTATAAAGGAGGAACACAACGAAAAAAACAACTAATGGGGTCTTTACAATATTTTACATAAATCGCAGCACGTCTGAATAAAGCTCACAAAGAAAGCTCGCTGAAAGCTGTGTTTGCTTTTATACGACGGGGACATAAAATAAGATTTTTAGGGTTCCGTATGTCATATATAACTTTGGGGAAGCGTAGCTCAGAAGTTAGGCAATTGGTATTAAAGGTTATGAATTGGAAGCCGTTTTCGTATAGATTCTTCGCGACTGGAGAAACAGAACATCAATGAATTGGATTTTACGTTTTATTACATATCGTTGGTATCTGATGGGCGATGGGGCCAAAAGGTTCTCGGATGGAGTCCACGGACCGGAAGACGCGGTGAAGATAGGCCTCCAAAAAAGATAGAGCGACGACCCTTAAGCTTTCGGGAACGCGTTGGATGCGGATGGCGCAAGACCGGTCTGTTTGGCAACTGTGGTCAAACGTACTTAGTTTTCGTAATTTAAAACTTTCGGTCACATAAACATTCCGCGTTTCAATATCCCTAGTTCCGTTCAAAGGTGTTGTAAAATTAGGTCTTTCGAACCTGGGTATTAAAATGCGTACCTACCCTTTTTTATCATTATAATTATCTATTAATTGTACTTGTTTTATTTGCACACAAATGAAAATCCACTTGCAAGTTTTGTCGCAAAATATTGTGAACAATAAAATTCTGCTGTCATACGAAAAAAAGACGCATCTTGCATTTTTTCCCGACATTAAGTTACTACTTATATTCATATGCGCCTTTTTTACCGATTCCGAATATGCATGAAACTCGATTAAAAAAAAGTATGATGGCATCCATTTTCCGTGTGACCCCAGAATTCCCTCGAAAAATAACAGCAATTTCGATTCCCCCGCGAATCTTCTCAATTTTTATCCGACCCAACAAATAGCCTGCCCGCATTGAATATTAAAGTAGAAAATTAAAAATAGTGGATTCCCCTGTTTATCCCCGGCGTATCAAATGCAAATTAGCCTCATTTTGTCCTGGACCGCGTTTCGCACAATGGTTCGCGCCTGGCTGGGTTCAAAAGTCGTTTATTATAATAACTCCGGAGGTAAAACCGAAGCTTGCTAGGGCGCAATAACTGTCATCACTGTCTTTTGTTAATCTGTTTAGGGGAGTCAACTGACCCTGTGTCGGGGGAAAAGTTTACAAATAAATTGAATGATGTTAAGACGCTGTTTACGGAAAGATTGACTGTAGGACTGGAGCCAATGTCCCGTACAGGCACGGCTAAACCCTTTAGTTTTAAAAGTTATATGTACTGGAATATAATATATGCTTAATTAAGGATAATTGCTACGCCCCAACAGGGCATCATTTTTGTACATTTTTTTGTAAGAAATGTTGCGATTTAATAAATACTGAATAGGAAGAGCTTTGTGAGGCTTTGAGCTACCAATACAAGAGCCTTCATAATGTGCACATTTTAAAAAGGAGGAAATTACGCATACCCAATTCTATCGATATTTTTTTCGTTTTAATCCATCCATACTAATAATTATTATAAATTGCGAAAGCGTGTCTGTCGGAATGTTACCTCTTCACCGCTGAACAGATTTAGATGATATTCAGTACCTACACACATAGTTTGAGTCCCGGAAAAGGACATAGGATACTTATTTTATACCCCGAAAAATTGCATAGTTCCCTCGTTAATAAACAAATTAGTTTTTTTATAACTGTACATTAAAAAGCGTTCATCATCATATCAGCCAAAAGACGTCCACAGCTTGGCAAAGGGCTCACCCAAAGAATAGCACAACTGCTCGTGTCCAAATGCTCCCTGCGACGTTTACCCAAGAATACGCTAGGTATAAGAAAGCGTTGCTTGCTCTCAAATTTTATGGTATATCGCGAATGACGAATAAATACTAACTGGGACAAAGCCATAATAATATTAGGTGCATAAGAGACAGGGGATTGGTCTGCTTTCGCTTTCGCAGCCGCTTCAGAAGCTGCACCAGCTTTATTGCCAGTCCCATTGAGACTAACATGATTCAATAATACTGGTGTGATAATTAATTGTTAAATCTTTATCTTTCTTCAAACAAAGAGCCGTAAAAAGCCGTGGTGGCCTAGTGGTTTGATCTATGGCCTCTCAAGCAGAGGGTCGGGGGTTCAAATCCCGGCACGCACCTCTGAGTTTTATTGTAATTTATATGCGAAATTAATTTGAAATTTACCACGAGCTTTACGGTGAAGGAAAACATCGTGAGGAAACCTGCTTACACCTGCGAAGAAATGCAATGGTGTGTGTGAAGTTCCGAATCCGCACTGGGCCCGCGTGGGAACTACGGCCCAAGCCCTCTGTTTCTGAGAGGAGGCCTGTGGCCTGCAGTGGGACGTATATAGGCTGGAGTGATGATGATGAACCAAAGAATTGGCCTGGACACTGATGAGCAAGTCTGATTTAAAGAGACAGAAATTCATTTTCGTATGTATGTATATTCATGTGAGAACACCGTGAGTGTTATTTATATTAGTAGGTTCCAGATGAACAATAAATATCGAAGCATTAATAATACGCAATTACCAGCCAATGTTTCCGTCACAAAGGTCTAATTACGTGCCTAACCTGTATGTTAACGTCGTTATATGCCTTGGGCTTCAAACGAAATTGAAGGCAATATGCTGACGTGTAACTCACTATCGAGTCTGTCTGTGGCAAAAGAGGTCTCAAACATACTTACATAATACAAGTCTTTTTATTCGAAATCTAACGTAAATTACCGCATTTTCTCTTTGTTAAGTTTCGTAAAATCAAAACCATAAATTTATTTTTGTAAGTAACGAGCGAAGCCAAGCTCTTTTACAAAAATTATGTCGTTTTTCTGAGTTTTTTTTTCGGAAAGAGCATGACTGTCAAGAAAAATGCACCGCAAGTAACTAAGCACCAATATTTTTTTTTAAAACATCAAGCACAATCACTTACAATTAACAACCACAAATGCATTATACAAAAATAACCTCACTAAATAGCTACAAGATAGCATTTTACGATCAGCAGTAAATAGCACAGCAAAATTAGAACACTATAAGTACAGTCAACCTTTTTGATTTCTAGGCCACTGTAGAACCTTGTCGCATTAACTACTAGATAATTACAAGTCCAGTGCAGGTCGCAGGATTATCAACTTTCCGATCACAACATGCAATAAACGTAAAGAGTTTATAAAAGTTTTCGCTCTATGACATGAGAAGAAAAAGAAGTTTTGATAGACGGACAGTGACAATTTAAGTTGTAGCTTATAAGCAAACTCCTTTCCTATTTACGATTAATTTATTGAATCAGGAGTTACTTTGCAGAGGTCCATATTAATGAACTGAAACAATTACTTTGCTTACCCGCGACCTTACGATAGTTACGTTTATGCAAGAAATGCGTGTTCATGCAGTTCCTCCACCTCCACACTGTACGAACACACACAACACACAAACCCAACCATCACCACCACCAAACTACACTGACGCGTTTCGAACTCAACCAGAGCTCTTCTTCAGAGTAGACACCACAACCGTACGCTATGCTAACAAATGTTAAACTACACTAACTAATTAGTTTAACATTTGGTAGCATATTGTACGGTTGTGGTGTCTACTCTGAAGATGAGCTCTGGTTGAGCTCAAAACGCGTTAGTGTAGTTCGGTGGTACAGTGTGGAGGTGGAGGAACTGCATGAACACGCATTTCTTGCATAAACGTAACTATCGTAAGGTCGCGGGTGAGCAAAGTAATTGTTTCAGTTCACTCATTAAGATTGTTTACCCTATTTCTAATGCTAAACCTAACCTTTAATAGCAGTCTCATGGTGTTTTAGGGCAGGTTTCAGATTAACGTTTTTCTGCGCGTATTCGGCATTTCAGTAAACGCGCTTTCACGTGCGCATTTCACGCTTCAAAAACCCGCACTGGCGTTCACGAGCTTATTCCAGCGTATTCACTCGACCCGGTAGTGGTGAGAGATGACTCAGTATCAATTAATTTAACTACCGGTATTAGAGTTAGGTTATTATAGGAAGAGCTCTGACAGCTATAATAAAATCCATTATACAGGGTGACACACAAATGGTGATACAAAATTAGTGTTCCTTACTCAGTTAATGCTGGACAATATAATGCTATAACTCATTTGTTTTAATTAGTCTTGATAAATTTGATTGAGTTCATGATTTCATTTCTACTAAGTATAAAAATCCTAAATTTTATCAGACTAATTTTGAAAATTAAGTTAAATGCACTATGTTGGATGTGTGTTGTTGTTAAAGTGGAACGGCACGCTCTAGGCGCGAAATTCAAAATTTTTACAGGTTTTAATTTATTTCGAGGTAACGGTGTAACTGTTTAACTTCATATGGTACTTGCGCTTGTAAAACAGTGTTCTTTATATTATTGTGTAAAGACTTTTAAGAATAAAACTGTTAGCTTGATATAAAAGTTGTCAAATATAGAAATTCGGACTTTCAAAGTTCTGACAACTTTTATTTCAAGCCAATAGTTTTATTCTTAAAAAACTTTACATAATAATATAAAGAACACTGTTTTACAAGCGCATATACCATATGAAGTTAAATGCTCTGAGGAACTCTTTGACCTCATTCCAGCTGCGGGGTTCCATTACAGATCCTCCCGTCGTAAGCGTTCATTTCATCGACATCATGTTGATGAATGGCAGTCTTCGACGGTGCGTTTTAAGCGGTCTTTTTTGCCACGAACTTGCAAAATCTGGAACGAGCTTCCCGCTGGGGTCTTCCCATCGAGTTACGACCTGGGTGCCTTTAAGAGGCGAGTGTACAATTTTCTGCAGGGCCGACAACGCACTGGTATCGCGTAAAGCGCTGCGAGTGTCTATGGACAGTGGTGTTCATTTAACATCAGGTGACCCACTAGTTCGTTTGTCTGGCTTCTTTCACATAAAAAAAAAAAAAACAGTTACACCGTTTACCCAAATTAAATTAAAACCTGTAAAAATTTTGAATTTCGCGCCTAGAGCGTGCGCTTCCACCTTAAGGCACATTAACCGAGTAAGGCCCGCAATACACATGCCTGGAGCTTGCACATTTTTGTCCCAGTAGCTGGCTTATGTACGTCAATCTTCATAAAAATATGACACAGGCGTGCGAGCTACTTGAACAGAAATGTGCAAGCTACGGGCATGTGTATTGCAGGCCTTAGAAACACTAATTTTGTATCACTATGTTGTGTCATCCTGTATACAAAACACTTTTACTATTTTTTATTTAATATCAGTACTGTACTTATACATTTGTGGGATGTATATTGTTTTAAGGGCAATCAAACATCAGTGGTGCCCACGGACCAGAGGCCGTATTGTCTAACGCTCCTGACGCTTGCCTTCGTTTTCACCATCTCTTTCTGTCATCAACTTATACCGTTTGACAGAAAGAAATAGTGATTGCGAAGGCAAGCGTCAGAAACGTTAGACAATAAGCCTGCAGAAGACGCAGTGTAGATAAGCGACGACCTGGTTAAGGTTGCGGGAACGCGTTGAATGCTGATGGCACGGGACCGATCTCTTTGGCGAGCCTCGGGGGGCCTATTTTCAGCAGTAGACGTCTTTCGGCTGAAATGATGATGATAAAACATCAGAGAGCTCTTCCCATAGTAACCGTAATAGCTTCGGTAGGTATAGCAGAGGTATTTACTTGGTAACGAATGTCTTGTCATCCACAAGAACTACTCTTGTCGGTCCCTAACTTAATGCTCCTCTCGTCCAATCAATGTTGGCTGGTAGAAATCCCTTAAAGGGATAATTTCACCTTTGTACATTTATGTCAATGGTTACGACTTTAATTCGACATGTATCGGGCTAATCCGTAGCCCTTCTTCTTGGAGCCGCACGTCACGGCGGCAACCGACTTATACTAGAGTGAGTCTCACTGTAGTTTCATGTTTAAGGTTACCGATATTTTTTGTTATTTTCATAAAATAAAGGGTGTACATACATAAATGTGCATTGCGGAGCGTATGAGTACTCTCACAAATTATGATGGAAGCTGGATAGTCTCAATTTCTCACGTCTAAAACGTCTAGAGTGGCCCTGAGTCACGTATTTCATTAGCTGACTGCAGCTGCTAGGAGGAGAGGTAATATTCGAGAACGTCAAGCTGTTTTATCGGTCGATGTCTAAAACGAGATAAAGGGGGCCCTAGACGGTCAAAACGAGCTAAAGGGGGTCTAGACAGTAAAAACGAGCTAAAGGGGTCCCTAGATTGCAGAGGCGGGGCGTGAAGAAGTTTGAAAGCAAATCCGGAGCAATAAAGCCTAAAAACATCACCCATTTATCCCCTTCTTGAAATGCAGAGCAGTAATGAAAGAGAAGGGTTTGGTTACTTCGAAAGTTTAGTTAACACGGGGAATCGGGTTGTTAGTACCCTTCGCCACTGTTAGATTGTCAAAATGAGATAAAGGGGCCCAGATGGTCAAAACGAATTAGATCATCTCGCCCAAGTATAAATAAATAAATATAAATAAATATTAGGGGACAATCTTACACAAATCGATCTAGTCCCAAACTAAGCAAAGCTTGTACTATGGGTACTAGACGACGATAAACATACTTATATAGATAAATAAATACTTAAATACATAGAAAACATCCATAACTCAGGAACAAATATTCGTGCTCATCACACAAATAAATGCCCTTACCGGGATTTGAACCCAGGACCTCTTGCTTCGTAGGCAGGGTCACTACCAACTAGGCTAAAGCGGTCGTATATTGATTGAAAGTATGATAAATGGAACTACATTATCCGTCTGTCCGTACGTCTGTTTGTCTGTCTCTCTGTTGAATAGCCCTAAATTGTAGGTACTTGTCCAAAAAACAGACGAGAGAAGCAAATTCAATTCCTTGGCATTGCAACAGATGAAGCGAAGCGAATATCAATGTTTTTGCTTTGTGTCGGAAAAATGATAGTCTGCCAAGTTTCTAGTGATGCATTTTCGTTTAGTAACGATGGTCTTTCTGAAAGCACTGATAGTATTAAAGCAAGACATGTTGGTAAAACACCCTTTTTGGCCTACTTATTTTGATTTGATATAGGAAAATCGGTATCCGGAAACGGGTGACACAATGCGAAAAAAATACAGTAAAATTGACAAAGTGGTTTTTTAAACGGCAAAACGTGTGTGCCGTTATTCAAAATAATTGATGGCCCTTATTTACCACTTCAATGCATCGACCGCCATTAATAGGGCCAACGTTGTCCCGAGTTCGTGTCTCCACACACGAATAATTCAAATTTGGAACAGAACAGCAGCGTAGCGCAATATTTCGCGCGCCACAGATTAGAAACGGATGATTAAATAAAAGTAGAATACAGTATTTATCAAGTTTTTTCTTTAATAATGCATACAAACACATTTCTGATGGCCAGTGATAAACGGAGACAATATTTTTTTATTCATGTAACTTTAGTCATTTTCCCCCATATTTTTAAAATTTTGTTTAGCTTCGAATGTGTTTTTGTCTCCTTCTGCCAGACACCAAAAACAGAAAAAAAAGAATCAAAAAGAAAATCGCACTAATATGGACATAAATAAGAAAGTCCGTGGAGATGTTTGGATGTTTGAATATTTGTTAGTCAATCACGTAATAATAGCTCAACATTTAGACGGAACTTAAATTGACGCATAGATGGATGAAGATCTGGATTGAGGTGTAGGATACATAATATCCCGGTAATGTGTTCCGTGGGATAATTATTTAAATCGAATGCGCACATAGCAATTGTCGTGTCTGTGTCTACAGCCAAATAATCTAAGGACACAGTTCTAAATTACTTCACTTTGTTCAACCAAAATTTATGCATTCAGCATAGAGGAAATTTAATAGAATTTACTACATAATATTGTCAATGTCAGAAAATGCAACCTTAGCGATGCAAACTTAAACTTTCATCGTAACTACAATGATATATTTGTATACCTGCTAATGATATATCATTGCAGTTACAAAAAAGTTAGTTATTAAAAGGAGATGATATTATTATGTTACTAGCTGTTGCCTGCGACTCCGTCTGCGAAGAATAGGAGTATAAAAAATAGCCTACGACCTATTCTCAGACCTACCAAATGTAGACAAAAAAGTTTCATAATAATCGGTCAAGCCGTTTCGGAGGAGTTCGATAACAAACACCGTGACACGAGATTTTTATATATTAGAAAGATTAGATTATTAGCGCGGCGGAAGTGAACCGCTTATAAGGCGATAATTGTATTATCTGCCATGCCGACGTGGCGTCAATAACATTCAACGATACAGGCAAAAAACAGATGAATGCAGAGTATTGTCACATAATAATATGCATATCCATACACATTAGATTACCTATAGATTCATCAATAGAAAATTCATCATATGAACCAAAAGACTCCCACTCCTAGACATAAGTCCTCACCCAAAGAGTTCCACAACCACCGATATTACGCTGCTGACATTCAAATGGTTCCTGTGAGTGCCAATGTTACCCTTGCTGAACTTACGATACTGACAAATATGGAGTAAGTTAAAAAGTCCCTTATAAGGCACGATTGATCTGTATGATCCGTCGTCGCAGACCGATCGAAACGACAAATCGACAGTGTATGTCTAAATCGTGAACGATTTACTTAATCCATGCGATCATGAATATCGTAACGATGAGTCGACCGTGTAGTGGGTTCGTTGCGATTAACGACTAGATTTTTGTCTCCTTCTTGACGAAGGCGCCGCACGCACTGCGTCCTTTTTTCAAACGAGTAAACAATCGATCGTAACGATCAATTGCTCCATGTATGGCAGCGATCGTAACGATCAATTGCTCCATGTATGGCAGCGATCGTAACGATCAGTTGCTTCGAGTATGACTGGCAATTTCGAAGCGACCGATCACCACGATTCATCGAAGCCATTAATCTTACCATTTTGGGCCCTTAAAACCTTGTACCTAAAGCCGAGTTTAGACCTGCAAGAAAAATCGTTCAAGTTGCATTACATTGCGAGGTTGTAAAGCGAATGAGTTTGCAGTGGTCAATCGATCGCCGCAATGTAATGCAACTTACACGATTTTTCCTGCAGGTCTAGACTGGGCTTTAAGATTTTGTTCATATGCCATAGATTCTTGCACCAGCAAGTCGGTTATGGCTTCCGATGTCTGCCAGAATTTATGTTACAGCGCGAGCCTTTTTCAATTAGGCTCGTTATACAGCTTGTATACGGTTATAGTGGTTATAAAGTGGTAATCTGATGAGGTAATGCAGCGAGCGGTAACTAACCGTGACGTCGAGATCTCGCGTCCTGACGCTTATACAGATGGATGCGGTATATAAACTACCAACTTCAGATATAATATAAGTTCTCGAGAAAACATTTATAATTATAGAGTTAGGCCCGACAAAAAGCATTTTGAAACGCCAATTGGGTTTCAGCCATTAGAATCAGACCAATTCGATCGAGTTTTACAATCCCAAAATCATCTCCACTGAAGGTCATTACTACTCTAGAGTGGTGCGTGAAGCGGTTGAAATAAGGAAATATAAAAAAATACCGAGATGATGGATATTTTTAACGGTCACCATTTTTAACTTCTCTTCTGCATGGAATCTTCGGATGAATCGCGGAATATAAAGCCGGCGCCACACATGCATAGCACAAATGTTTCAACACATATTTGAACACATATTTGTTCACATGTGAAGCACCGGTATTTGCTTATTTGTTCTACTTAATTTGTATTGCTTCACATGTGATCAAATATGTGTTAAAACATTTGTGCTATGTGTGGCGCCGGGGTAATGAGTATTGTGTGTCGAAGTGCTTATGTGCAAGAAATCAAGTGCGGGTAGTTCAAAAATCTCACGCGCCTAAACGAACGTCATACCCCACACTTAATCGACTCGGGTAACTGCGATGCGTTCGAAACGTCGAGGAAATATAACAATTAATAAATTCGTGATTAAGGCCCGAAAAATACTAGATACAGATAATAATTGGAAAGCAATGTGAGCACAGTCAAAAAAAAGTTTTTATTATAATGAAATTGTATATATGTTGTTGTTGTTGTTAGTTGAACTGTCGACCGGATAGCCAAGTTGTTAGAGAACCTGACTACGAAGCTTGAGGTCCCCGGTTCGATTCCCGGTCGGGGCAGACATTTGTGTGAATAATACGAATGTTTGTGCTAAGGTATATAAGTATGTTTATCCGCTGTCTAGTACCCATAGTACAAGCTTTGCTTAGTTTGGGACTAGGTCAATTGGTGTGAATTGTCCCGTGATATTTTTTTATTATTTATTATTAAGTTTTTAGGTTAGGTTAGCAAAAAGAAAGCCGCTCCAAACATACTAAGCTCTTCGTCGATCCGCGCCTAAGATGACTCCTCAAGCCAACATGCGCCACTCTGCCTAAGTGTCCGTGTAATGCCACGCTTGTCGACCCGTCGCTTTTGTCAAATTTCATTACCGCCACGCTTAATGCGAGCGAGAAATAAAAATGGTTCGCTTTGAGGATGTTAAGTGACCGTAACGATTAGCATTTGTACAGTCAAACAATTTTATTGCTAGGCCACTATAGAACCTTGTCGCATTAACTACCGTAAATCGGTGTCTTTGATCAAATAAATAAATAAATAAATAAATATTAGGGGACAATCTTACACAAATCGACCTAGTCCCAAACTAAGCAAAGCTTGTACTATGGGTACTAGACGACGATAAACATACTTATATAGATAAATAAATACTTAAATACATAGAAAACATCCATAACTCAGGAACAAATATTCGTGCTCATCACACAAATAAATGCCCTTACCGGGATTTGAACCCAGGACCTCTTACTTCGTAGGCAGGGTCACTACCAACTAGGCTAAAGCGGTCGTTATTGGGGCGACTTTGATAGTTTTTAGGGTTCCGTACCCAAAGGGTAAAAACGGGACCCTATTACTGAGGCTCCGCTGTCCGTCTGTCCGTCTGTCACCAGGCTGTATCTCATGAACCGTGATAGCTAGACAGTTGAAATTTTCACAGATTATGTATTTCGGTTGCCGCTATAACAACAAAAATACTAAAAAACAAACGTGATTTTTTTTGCTCATTTTTGCTCGATATTGATAACGGTAATAGGTGGACGCTTGAAATATTCACAGAATATAATAGTTATATATTCACTTTAAAAATAAGTAATTAAATTAAAATGAAACAAATATTTAAGGGGGGCTCCCATATAACAGACATGATTGTTTTGCCGTTTTATAGATAATGGTACGGAACCCTTCGTGCACGAGACCGACTCGCACTTGGCCGGTTTTTAAATCACTATAAAGTGGGCATTGTCCATAATTATGAGGAATTGAAAAGGAATAGCAAATGCTAACAAAAATGCATGAGTTGTTCGGCAAACTACTTTTTGAAGTCGCCCCGCAGTTTCAAAGTATAGTATAAATCTTCCCAGGTGAATTTTTCGCTTCGAGCCATTACATTAAATTTGAACCTTAATACTATGACGATACCGTTTGTTTTGAAAGATAAGGGCTCGAAGCGAAAAATTCACCTGGGAAGATTTATACTTTAACCTCGGTTTACGGTACTAGATGATTACAACGTCAATGTGGATCACAGGATTATCAACTTGCCGATCACAATATGCAATAAACGTAAAGAGTTTATAAACGTTTTCGCTCCATGACATGAGAAGAATAAGTTTTTGTTAAAAATTTCATTTTCGATGCAAGCTTTTTCGCTAACTGTACTTTTTGTTGACTACACTTGTATTTCCATCTAACCTACATAAATATACCAAATTTCAAGTTAATCCGACCACTGGAAGTGGGTCAAATTCAACATCCAAGTTTTGACACACGGACAGTGATAATTCATGATATTAATACACAAGCAAACTCCTGTCCTATTTATTATCGTTGACACATGTCATGTTCGCAAAGATTGAGAAGTCATCGGGACATACTTCACGCAATAATCACTGTCGTAGAAGATTCATTATGGCATGGTTCTATAGTGGCCTAGGAATCAAATTGCTTGAATGTACAGGCTAATTCGAGAGATGTGACGACCTATTCTCAGACATACCGAATATGGACAAAAAAGTTTCATAAAAATCGGTCAAGCCGTCTCGGAGGAGTTCGATAACAAATACCGTGACACGAGATTTTTATATATTAGACTTGCCGTTGCCCGCGACTCTGTCTGCGCAGGATGGGGGTATAAAAAACAGCTTACGACCTATTCTCAGACCTACGAAATATTGAGAAAAAATTTGGTAAAAATCGGTCAAGCCGTTCTGTTCCGGTGGAGTTCGATAACAAACACCGTGACACGAGATTTTTATATATTAGATTTTTACTTTTCAGGCTATCACGACTAATCATATTTCAGAGAAACCGCCACATGCAAAGGGCTTTGAAAACGAAAACTAACAATACGAATGGTTGTTTAAATACAAAAATAAAGGGAAAAATTGCTTTACCTCCAGCGTTAGGTTTTGCTTGACAATGCGGGCTTATCCTGCGATTATCTGCCGCCGTTTTTTGTTATTCCCCTCACAAAAGGAAACCGTGCACCGAAATACCCACTTTAAAGGCAACGTATTGGCCTACGCGTCGCGTTACCACCTGTCACGATCTCATTACGATGAAAAATAACTGCCACAGAACTATTTAATAAAGGCCACTTGCATTGTCTAGGGTTAAGATAAGAATAACTAAAGAATGACAGTCAGTGGCGAAGGGTACTATCAACCCGAATCACCCCGGGTTGACAAAACTTTCGAAGTTTAACAAACGCTTCTCTTCCATTACTGCACTCAAAAAGAGGATAAATGGGGTTTTTGGGTTATTTTGCTCCGGCTTTACTTGTAAAAATTTTCACGCCCCGCCACTGGACAGTTCCATACATTTTGACACTACTTAACCCTGGGTTAGCAGTTAACTTGGAGTTAAGCAGCCAACCATGGTCCGCGCAAGTCCGACTAAGGACCGCTTGCACATTATTGTCGGGTTAAAAAGTAAATCCTTTGTTAACTCTGGGTTATCGATAACGTTTCCTTACAATTTGACACTACTTTTAGAATTGAAAACCATTGGGCTATTTTATTGAAAGCCTAAAATCTATTTTAGGGGGTGGGGTATGGGTATTTGTGCTTGTATGCGTGTGCGTGCGTGAGCGCTTAAAGCTTTATCATATCACACTGACACAAAAGCTGAAGTGGGTAGTGGGATAGGTCGCTGGTTCAAATCCGGCTCGAAGGACCAAATTTAATGTGGGATATTGTGGTATTCTGCTGAACCATAGGCACTGAACTTAATCACAAAAAGATGCAGGTTGACTTTTTAACACTTTTTAATATGGTTTCGAGCTTACAATGTCTAGTCTTAATTTTATATTAATTTAAGAAACGGGAGCGGACTTGTATGACGCCATGTTGAAAGGGAAGAGAGCGAGAGAGACATAGTCTGCGTAAAAGAGACGGACGATCTCTATAACTGCGTTCCGAATTAAGAAAATAGAATTTAGTAATACTAAACATAGATGTTAGCTGACGTATGTGAGTGTACATCATGGCGTCCCAGCCCTATAGACGCGGCGAAATCGTTGCGCATTGGCAGTGAATCCGTTGCGCGTTTGCTCCGCTTCGAATGCGGCAATTACACTATTGCGGTCACCTAATACTTTCGCCGAACTTACTTCAAACTACTTCGGCCAGCAAACTTCGTCTTCACTTAGTCCGTCCGCCTACTGCGGTAGCCACTAGGCGGTGGCAGCTGTCGCTCGCCGAGTGCGGCCGACTGCCATGTTCTTTACACTGTTGCGGTCACCGTATGTAGCATGCGGTGGTAGACTTAATGTAATTGCCGCATAATACATTCGGAAATCGCCAGTGCGATATGGCTCTTACGTGCGTGTAGAATGCTTCTTGTGTGCGTGCGTGCGTGTTTGCGTGTGTGTGTGGGTGGGTTTGTGGGTGTGTGTCTGTTTGTTTTGAACTTTAAATAATATCGGGATGGTTGCACTCTCACCGCGAATTCATTGTTCGAGAACACAGAGTAACGGGGGTAGAAATTGTATCATTGGCGTCCGGTGAAATCTGTAATCTGGTTTGTCCGCCCGACGTAGCGACCGCGTTTATACCAAGTACGGTAACTCAGGCCTCTACACATTTCCGATATCGGTGTCGGCGTAAGGAAATACAATGAAATATCGGACATAATAATCATAAGAAAACTCAAAGTCACTCAGAGGGCGATGGAGAGGGCTATGCTCGGTGGTTCTCTGCGGGATCGCATATAAAAATTTTGAAATCCGTGCAAGAACTAAAGTCACCGACATAGCTCGAAGAATCGGCAGACTCAAGAGGCAGCGGGCAGGGCACATCGCTCGTAGAACTGATGGCTGACGGGGCAAAAAGGTTTTTGAATGGCGTCCACGGACCGGAAAACGCAGTGTAGGTAGGCCTCCAACAAGATGGAGCGACGACCTGGTTAAGGTTGCGAGATCGCATTGGATGCGGATGGCACAGGACCGATCTGTTTGGCGAGCCTTGGGGAAGGCATATGTTCAGTAGTGGACGTCTTTCAGCTGAAATGATGATGATGATCGTATATCAGATTGGTTAATCAGAAATACTGGGGGGCAATTTTGAAATCACATCTGTGAAATTACCACGTAAGTATGTGACATATCGCTCGCCTAGATCATGTGTCAACTAACTCAAAATAATCCACCATTTAATTTAGACTCTCCTTCCCTTTTTGTAGTGGTAGAGCCATGTTGTAGCTAGCCGCTGCATCACGAATGGGCCGGCTCGTCCGGGGCAGTACCACCCTCTCACAGAACACCGGCGTGAAGCAGCAGTAATCCTGCTTGCGTTTCGTACGGTCAGTGAGAGTGCCGGGGGCCCAATACCTCACCCCTTCCCTCTCCCCCTCCCTCTTCCCCTCCCTCTCCCCCTTCCCCTATTCCCTCTCCTTTAGGGCCCACAACGCACTGGCATCGTGTAAAGCGCTGCGGGTGTCTATGGACAGTGGTGTTCATTTATCATCAGGTGACCCACTAGTTCGTTTGTCTGGCCTATCTAACATAAAAAAAAAAAAAAAAAAGTAGATGAAGTCTAAATTTGAACGGGGATTAATTTGAGTTAGTCGATTCATTATCTAGGTGTGCGATATGTGTTTTCATGCAGGAACCTCTTTCTTCTACTTTCACAGGCCTGACTGTCAAAATACCAGACAAGATGCTAATAATAAACTGTTAGAGAGTTTGAAACGCGGGTTTCTGTCTACATTGTGTCGCCATAGCTGTAATGTTAATAAGTATAACATAACTGTAACATTATGGTGCCGTGGACCTAGTGTGGTTGCGGAATAACAAGGTAGCTGTTCATAGATAATGAGGGTTTTCTGCCAGGTGGAGCGATCTAGATGGGGATAGTATCGTGAGGTCAAATGGAGCTCACGACATAAGCACTAACTACTCTGTCACAGAAACCCTTATAATAGTGAATAACCCCTGAATCAATCGATTAATTCTAAGTTTAGATGCACCCGTGCAAACGGCAAGGTGTTATTTAAGCTGGCTTAACTTCGCCGCGGAACTCCGTTTTTAGGGTTTCGTAGGAACTTGGAACCCTTATAGTTTCGCATCCATCTGTTGGTGCGAGGTTTAGACAATAAGCAGACACGTAGGTACTGGTTTTTACTTTTTGCTTGATCTGAGGTAGCTGTAAGAACAAAATGCATGTTTAATCCCACAAAGCGACATTATCGTCCATTGATCTATCCCTCCTGATAGGTTAGTACTGGAAATCCATGATGTTAGTTTTGGGAATTCCTATATCAATTTAGTAACGTCCCAGAACTTCAATCGGACTAATGGTTTACCCAAGCATAAATGAGGATAAAGGCTACTGTAACATACTTGCCTCATATTAGCACGCCTCATATTAGTGCTGGTAAAGGCTAGTCTAGAATATTTGCCTCATATTATTACGGATAATTCTAGTACAGCATCATCATCATCATCATCATCAGCCCAGCCAGCAGCATATTATTGTTTGTTTGAGTCTAACTAACCTAACCTAACTAAATTTGTCTATGTTTCCATGTTTTCGTTTTGGATATATTAAATGGCAAGGGCAAAGGCATTCGGTCTATGCAGACACCAGTTTACGTATTGTTTCCTTGTATGCTTATTATAGTTGCCTTTTGTATTTTTATATGTTTTCTTTTTTTGATTGCTTAGTGATAAAATTTAGTTGTCGGTTTCACTGATCAGTTAACGTTTGAATTGTGGGTAAAATGGTTCCAACGGAAGACCAGCGTCAGCTGCATAGCCGACATCATGCTGAGTTGGGACCATTTCGTAATAATGTTGTATCTGTTACCGTTTTTTCACCTGTTGATTTAAGACTATGTCACGAATAAATATTTTTCTTTCTTTTCTTTTTTCTTTTTCTTTGACTCATAACAACTATTAGTACGATTATTTTAGTCTAAGGTCTCTGTAAGAATTTAGTAATACCGCGGAATTTCAATTGGACTATCAAACTTTTTACCTGTTTACCTGAGCTATACTGCTATTAGTGCCTCAATTAGTGCAGGATAAGACTAGTATTTCATATTTGCCCTATATAAATAATAGTAGATTGTTCAACAAGGGACTAAAACAAGCCATAATTACACGAGATATTTAGCCACCCGAGCGATAGCGAGGGTAGCTATAGTTCGAGTTGTCATTATGGTAGTTTAGTCTCGCGTTAAACACTCTACTTTTCACTTTGAATGCGAGGAAAAAAAATACGTTCAATCTGTTGAACTTGCTAGCGGTACGAATAAATGTCAAAATCCCGCTGTCATTGCATGACATGTTGTTGTGTGCGTGACCTCAACTCTCGTAGGTATACAAAATTAAAATATTACTTTTTTACAACGTATGCTAATGCTCAATACGAAAAATGGACATCTGTTCAAAATTCAAATTGCAAAACAATTTGCTCAGCGGTTTTTTCTTTTCTCTTATATTTTTTGTACAGTGACGCCTTAAATGCTTGCATATTAGCCAACAGACTCAAACTTGAAAATTATTTTAAAACTAATTGGACTATGCATAATAAAATGAATTCGTCCTTAATATAATTAAATATATTAATATTCGTAATTATTCATCGTATTTACCGAAATTATTTTTTTTTTTAATATTTTTGCACTGTTGTCATTTTGAGGTTATTTCCAAAGTTATTTCCATTACATTTTCCATTAGTGCGGCAGTGCGGCTATACCTAATGCTAGTAGGTATAGCATATTTGCCTCATATTAGTACATCATTTTTTGCAAACGAATCACTGTATCAAAAAATCGTCTTCACAACCCCATAATGATTTTAAAAGACCTATCCAACGATACCCCACACTATAAAATTAGACGAGAAAAAAAAAATTACACCCACTTTACGTCTATGGGAAGTACCCCAAAAAAATTTTTTTACATTTTTTTTATTATGAGAGGGAGGCAAACGAGCAAGCGGGTCATCTGATGGAAAATGAACACCGCCGCCCAAAAATATCAACAACTCAAAGAGAGTCAATGATCTGTTGCCGACCTGTAAAAAGGAGAGGGAATAGGGAAGAGGGACAACGGAGAGGTATTGGGCCCCTGGCGCTCTCACTGACCGTACGAAAGAAACGCAATAGGAGTACTGCTGTATGTTATTTTTTTTCATTGTGTTATTTTTACTTTTATTGTTTAATTTTTTTCTTTTTTAATTTTTTTTTTCTTTGTTAGTTGTTACAAATAAATATTTCTTTCTTTCTTCTTTCTTTCTTTCTTCACGCCGGTATTCTGTGAGAGGGTGGTACTGCCCCGGACGAGCCGGCCCATTCGTGATGCTGCGGCTAGCTACAACATGGCTCTACCACTACTAAATATATTATTTTTTTATCACTTTTTCGGGGTGATTGCTATATATATCCTTGCAACATTACAGCTTTCTAGCACTAATAGCCACTGTGATAAGCTGCGGACAGACAGACATGACGAAACTATAAGGGTTCCGTTTTGCCATTTTGGCTCCGGACCCCTAAAAACGCATGTGTAATCCAATAAAGCGACATTTCATCCAATGGAGCGAGCGGCATATGAGACGCGCACAGCTCCACAAAGGCGGCTAACAAAGTTGTTCATTACCTAAAAGCCTAGCTCAAACGACTGGGTCATGACGCGGTAGTAGTGCACGATATATATCGATATTTCAAAAAATATCGATATATGTACGCGATAATATCGCTTTAACCCGATATTATCGAATTATCTAGTATCTTAGATTGTACTATCGATATATTTAATCCGGTATACCAAATATCGTGTTACATTCTATTTATTTTCTTTATATCTACTGATTCCTTTAAATCTGAGTAAAAATAAAACGTACAACCCCCAATTATTGAAAAACTAGCCTTTGCAATAACAAAACGCTATTTAATATAATAGACAGTTATAGTATAAATCTTCCCAGGTGAATTATTCGCTTCGAACCCATATCATTCAAAACAAACGGTATCGTCATAGTATTAAGGTTCAAATTTAATGTAATGGCTCCAAGCGAAAAATTCACCTGGGAAGATTTATACTATAAATACAAGTACTTACGATAATTCAAAAATATCGATAGAACACTACGATATAAGCATTTTACATGAACATCCCTATGACGCGGCGGCGACACAATTGCAAAGGCGGTCTAAGGGTTTGTCGTGAGGCGCTTTTGTTTGCAGTTATCTTTTTTTATAACATAGTGTGGGTACGGCTTAAAAAAGCAGTGCTAGAATAGTGCTTTGACCTATACCTAACCTTTTAACTAATAATAATATAATAATAATATATTTATTATGTTAAATAATATATTTATTATGTTAAAAGAACAAGGTTTACAGTGCAAAGGTTGGAATCTGCTAGTAAGTATAAAATACCTGTGTCAGCAGACTCCGCTCTTCCATATCAAATAAGTTTTAACAATAACAACTATACAATATTAACAATAGTGTGAGTGTGTAGATGTGTGTGTGTGTTTACGCGCACACGCGTGTGCGTGCCCGTGCGCGTGTGTGCGCACAAGTGAGCGCGTAAGTATATCACAGCCTAGTACATATACCCAAGTTTCACTACACAACAAGTAACTATTATAATAATCCTTCAACATCTTCATAATTCAGGGTTTTCAACCACATTGTTAAGGCCTTATTGCAAGGTTGTACCCGTAAGGGAAATATATTTGTAACCCTATTAATTTTATTATAAAGGCGCGCTGACAGTACTCGAAATTGAGTTCCAGCAAAACGAGATTTACAGAGTGGGACCGTGGCAACATTATACTTTCTTCTACCAGTCATTAACTGTGGGTTAAATGTCAAGGATTTGTGTACTTTGAGGGCAGTCAACAGAACAAATAACTTTCTCATAGAGAGAAGCCCAGATATGTTATAAAGTTCATTGGTTGAGTACCTATATGGTTTAAAATACATAACTTTAATTAAACTTCTCTGCCCTCTCTCAACCTCCAAGAACTTGGTTTTTGTAGCACCGCCCCAGACTGCAATACAATAAGTCATAATAGGTTGAGCCAGTACTGTGTATAATTGATTTAACAGTGACTTAGTGGTGATATGTCGTAACTTTTTGAATAACCAGGTGAGTTTTCTGATCCTGTTATTAACATATTCTATATGTGTATGCCACGAGAGTCTTTGATCCAACATGATGCCAAGGTATTTAGTTGATGTCACTTTTGCTATTTGGATACAGTTGCAGAAGTTATTCATATCACAGGTGTGCATTTTCAAATCAAAATTACTGTCTGGCTGAGTGCGTACATTTTTAGTAAAACATATATAGTTCGTTTTTGCAATGTTAAGTGTCAGAAGATTTGAATTTAGCCACTGACTTACCCTACGCAGACCTATTTGAGCACTGTTAAAAACAGTGTTCCAAGATTTACCGGTAAACATAATAACTGTGTCATCTGCATATGATAAGACGCGACCATCCTCAATTCTTATATCAGTCAGGTCATTAATGTAAATTGAGAACAGAGTAGGCCCAAGCACGCTTCCCTGGGGAACACCAAAATATACTTCAGACTCCTCGCTAACACAATCACCTATCCTAACACGTTGCCCTCGACCATGTAGGTAGTCACTCAACAAAGCCAGCGGTGTTCCTCGAACTCCGATATGTTCCAATTTCTGAACAAGAATGGGAAGAGAGACGGTGTCGAAAGCTTTCTTAAGGTCCAAGAAGACTGCCATACATTTGCTACCTCTGTCAACCTGCTCAGTTATGAAAGAAGTAAGAGCCAGAATAGCGTCCTCCGTGGATCTACCCTGCCTGAAGCCAAACTGTGAGTCGGAAAGGATTCCAAATTTATTTAAATATGAATTCAATCTGTTATTTATAAGTTTTTCCAGTATTTTTGAAATTGCAGAGAGGACAGAGATAGGCCTGTAGTTGTTAGCATCGTCTCTCTTACCACTCTTGAACACAGGTGTAACTATGGATTTTTTAAGAACCGATGGGAAAACCCCACTTTCAAAACATAGATTTGCTAAGTGACTAATGACAGGTACCACAAGAGGTCTAGTAAGTTTAAGAAATTTGGTGGGGATGCGATCAAGTCCTGGGGCACTATCAGTTTTTAGGCTCATAAGTATCGAATCCACTTCTTGGGGATCAGTATCCAAAAGGACAAAACATGAGCCAATTGATTTTAGCGGCTGAGCGTCTAAAGTGGATGTAAAGCATCCGTCAATAATATTTTTAGCTAATTTTTTACCTACGTTAGCAAAAAAGTCATTTACAAAATTGACTGATTCATGCGGAGAAGGTTTGCAATTTAATAATTCGGCGTTATCTGAATTTTGAGCTTTATAATGAGTAATAGATTTAATGGAATTCCAGAGGGCTTTAGTATTATTCAATGACTTAGATATCTGTTCTCTGTCATATTTTCGCTTCATTTTCTTTATGAGGTTATTACAGAAATTGCGATATCTAACAAATGTGATTTTCAGGATCTCATTTTGCGGATTAGAACGCAAGTTTAGTTGCATTTTGTTTCTGTTTTTGATACACCGGAGGATGCCAGAAGTAATCCATGGCTTTATTAACCTGCGGCTAGAAGGTATAGGCTTTATGGTTTTAGTTTCGAGTAGTGAAGCTTGAATATGACTAATTAATTGTTCAGCAACGAATTCCGCGTCATTGCTAGATAGGAGAGACGTTATATTTTTATCTAGTAAGTTCGTTACCGCTTTATCATAATTAAAGCTTTCGCATACTTTAGGTTTATTCTGAATATTTTTAAAGCCAGTTACTGATAGGAAGATAGTGAAGTGGTCCGTCAAGGATGTGTTTAGAACAGCTGCAAAAGCTGACAACTTATTATTCCCTATTTTTACCATAAAATGATCCAAGCAGCTATTATGCCTTGTGGGCAGTGTGTGAGCAGGGAGTAAGCCATAAATTGAGAGCATATTTAGGTATTGCTGTCTGTTAGAACACTCATTAAATGATTCTTGCTGACGAGGAATGAGGTTTATGTTTAAGTCACCTGTTACTATTATGCTATTACAAGACTTAATGGTGTCCAAATAAGAGCTTAGAGAATTGATAAAAGTTGTTGCACTGCTGTTAGATGGCGAGCGATACATACCAAGTATTACTGTGTTTTCTATTTTAATTCGTATGCCCGAAGCATGATCAATCTTAATCTCCTCGAGATCAGCTTTTAACATTTTATTTACGTAAACTACCACACCATCGTTTTGGTTCATGTTATTAAGAGTAGACAAAGATGTGTAGTTGGGAATACTAGGAATAGGTTTCAAGTCATTTAACCTGCATTCTGTCAATACTATAACATCAACAAGACAATCCAACTGAGAGAGAGTTATTAAAAAATTGTCAAAATTACAGTAAATGCTTCTGATATTTTGTGAGATTATGGTTAATTTACTATCAAAACTACGAGTAGAGATATAACTTTTAAGATCCTGAACATCACACCTGACTGAATATGCAATTTCAGTTTCATCAATTTCATTTACAGTGTTAAGACTAGCCATTATCTGCAATAAATAAAACAATGCAAGGTGTATATGGTACAGGATACGCGTAATTATAAAATAAATCGCAGAAGCCAGGCAATAATAAAGGCGTGTATATGTTATGTAGATTGAAGATGTAATAAAGGGCGCTCTTCATGTTATTTTCATTGTTTATATCTGTATTTTTAATTAGTGTATATTTTTGTATTGTGTACTTGATGTGTGTATGATACGCATTGGATATAAATGTATGTGCGTGTTTGTGTATAGTTATAGCTATGAACAAAGCAAGCAAAATAAGTTAACTGTTAATAAATAAATTCTTATAATCTTCTAATATATAAAAATCTCGTGTCACGGTGTTTGTTATCGAACTCCTCCAAAACGGGTTGACCTATTCTTATAATTTTTTTTTCTCTATATTTAATAGATCTGAGAATAGGTCGTAGGCTATTTTGTATACCTATACCTATATTCTTCGCGGACGGAGTCGCGGGCAACAGCTAATCTAATATATAAAAATCTCGTGTCACGGTGTTTGTTATCGAACTCCTCCGAAACGGTTTGACCGATTTTTATGAAACTTTTTTCTCTGTATTCGGTAGGTCTGAGAATAGGTCGTAGGCTATTTTTATGCCCCTATTTTTCGCGGACGGAGTCACGGGCAAGAGCTAGTTCAATATAATAATTAACTATGGCCAAGTTAGTCCCAAATGTCAAAATTACCCATCAAGCATAAAGTAACCCAACTTTACGGTACCTTAAGACAGCTCCAATGGCTTTCTGTACGCCGTAAAATCCATTTAAAAAACTTCGACCGCACTAAATCCACAACATGCTTGTAAAGCTGTAATATTGTCGTAAAAATGCGCTAATATCCTTTATCATCCATTTATAGCGTTATGGGGTATGTCTATAAAATATCATGGCGGGGATGCGACCGCACGATGTCTTAGAGTATTAAACCAAAAGGAGGCATCATACGCACTAGTTGATACGCAAAAATTCTGTCACCTATTATACTGAAGTGATAATAAGAGGAATAGAAATGTATCTACATATGTATGTTAAACTCTTAATTGTAAATAAAAACATGAAATTAACAGTTAACAAGAGAAACAGTGCAAAGGCGAACTAGAACTAAAGCGTTAGGCTGATTAGGCTTAAAAGCTATGTGTTTGTTTTCCCGAATCAGTCTGTAACAAACCGCCGCCGCCGCTCAAGTCCATTGCTCACAAAATGCGTTGATGAGAAAATGTGCTTCAAAATGATTACCATGATGGTAAAGTTTAGTAAATCGTAAGAAAACACAAAAATAATAATAATGGATATGTTTCCGTAAGTGGCAAGTTGGCACTTTGTAGTATAAAGTCCAGGAACACTTCTCCATCTTTCACCGTTTACACCAATATTAAGAGGATACGATGCGCACCATTTCTCCATACAAACGTAATCCCCTGTTTCCTCCCTGGATAATGGCTTTAGAGCCAAATTTATTTTACTGTGTAATCTGTATCTACCACAGCTATGCCCCTAGGTTTCGTTTTTTTCCATATTTCAATTAACATAAGAAATATGAGCTTTCAAAAACTGAAAAAATTGCCCAATTTCAACGTCATTTTCAGACACTCATCAGAAAAGAATCCCTCATATAAACAAAAAAAAGAAAACATAGGGGCATAGCTAAATCTATCCTCTAATTATATTTGAAAAAAATAATTTTATTGGTCCAGTTTTCGAGAAGAAAACAGGGGATTACGAAATGCTGGTTTGATCAATTTTACGCGCCTATTAACGGTCTGAGCTGCAGTTGTCCCGCTCTCGCTGTACTGACACGGAGGGGTTCGGGCGAGACAGCGACATTTCATTAAAATACCTATTTCTCAAAAGTCTCTCAGCCATCGTACCCTCTTAACACCTCGTAGTCCTGTGCGGGCAATAGTTTGAGGGGCCCATTTAGTAAACGGCGAGTCACTACTTCTCAGACCCTTCCTCTAGAATGGCTTCAATAGGCAACAGGCCGGAAAACGACGAGAGTCACTTGGCGACCTAGCTCAACCAGGGTGGTGACCAGCCATGGCCGAAGCCTACAAATCGAGTTGTATCGCTCGTTGAGCACCACCCAGGGGTCAAGTGTAGGGTCTCGAGGGTAAAACTACGGAGGCGAGCGATTTCAACCCCCAATACCCACATAAGCTAGCAAAGCCGCGAGCACAGCAACTGGTAAAGACTAGCAAGTAAAACATTTTTTTATCGATACGCACCTGTGACTATTACAGATAGTCCTGCGTATATCTACTTTCACCAACGAAATACGCCCATCATTTGCTTCTCCGGTTGAGATAGTGCTCTAAGTAAGGGGACACTGGCGAGGGAAAGCGAGGTAGAAACTTTATATATGTCTAAAGTATATGGGGTGCGATTTGCTTTGTGAAAGGGAATATAAATTGTGTACTATGTTAGATATACTGTTACAATAAATAAGTACGACTATAGACGAAATTGCCGTGGAAAAAAATGATTTATTGATTTAGGCTAGCTTACAAAAAATGTAATCTAGCTTTAATCGTTTAGCCTGGCTAGCTTGAAAGTTCCACAATGTTATGACACTCCTAAACTGGGTTTAACACTTAATCGAGATTTTTTTGAAGGAAAGAAATCGTATACCTACTGCAATTAGGCAATTACAAAAAGAAAACATAGGTACACTAGAACTAAAGGCCGTGGTGGCCTAGTGGTTTGACTAATGGTCTCTCAAGCAGAGGGTCGTGGGTTTGAGTCCGGGCTCGCACCTCCAGTTTTTCAGAATTTATATGCGAAATTACATTTGTAATTTACCATGAGCTTTACGGTGAAGTAAAACATCGTGAGGAAACCTGCAGACAACTGAGAATAAATTCAATGGTGTGTGTGAAGTTTCCAATCCGCACTGGGCCCGCGTGGGAACTAAATAAATAAATAAACAGTTGACAAAAATTTACAGTAAAACCCGCATGAAATCGTTAGATAACACATTATGTGAAGATAAAGGCAATATATTACAGAATGTCTGGCATAAAATACACGCAGACCCTCTAATTAGATTCCCATTAACCTGCCTTAAAGTTAATTAGTTGTGTCGTTAGTTAATTGTAGTGATGTGCTGAATAATCGGTATTATTCGTGCGGAATATTTGGTACCGTGAACCAGGGTGACTAAAATATTTATAAAATTCTCGTGTCGCGGTGTTTGTTACCAAACTCCTCCGAAATGGCTCGACCGATTCTCATGAAATTTTGTGTGCATATCGGGTAGGTCTGAGAATCGGCCAACATCTATTTTTCATACCCCTAAATGTTAAGGGTGGTGCACCCCTTAATTTATGACGTGGCAACGTCTAATAAATCGATGAACGCCGGCTGCATACACGAAAAAGGATGACGCAATGTAAGTACATGAGCTGCGAAGGCCAGTTGCAAGAGAGCGGCGAGCGGGTTGCGAGGGGGGAGGTCCAAAATCAGCTCATTTATTGCCTCTACTCTAAGGCCAAAGTTATTATCCGGTTCTAAAAAAACCGCATGAACAATTCAAACATTGCTATTCGAATATCCTTATATCGCATCTCTAGTTCATTGTGCTGTGTAATATAGTGACACACGCTACGACTAGAAAAGAGAAAAGTCTTTTTTAATTAACATTTAATTGTTATTAAAAGCTTACTCCTTAGTTAAACGTTTGTTCAACTCTGTTAACTTAACATTTGGTAGTCTCTATCCTGTCAGACTGACATTTGCATTTGCCAAACATACATTTTGAGATAGCACGGCGCAGTTTCGTGATAGCACAAGCAAATAGTTTCCGCGATTTCGTATTGAAATCATTCTATTTGCTTTAACTTTGTTATACCACTGAGGACTTTGTGACTTTTATGAAAAAGGTTAAAGTTTTGATTAGTCTTTTGTGATTCTAAACTAAACAAGATGGCGCTTTTATGTAAGGGGGTTTTCAGAAAAAATGTGACCGTGCCTTAATTATCCTTAATTTTCCATACAAAATTTATTAGTCAGTTTTGTGACGGTCCATACAACATTTTTGGTTAACTGCGTCACAAAACTGACAATTAAAAGGGGGACACTTTTTTTTATTGCTTAAATCGATAGTGCTTGTGATTCTGAGTTGAAATAACCCAAAATTTGTTAGTTTTTTAAAAAAAGTACAAGGTACACTTTTTTCTAAAAATGCCCATAACTCAAAAGTTACTTACCTACTATTATATGTATATTCTGGCGGGAAATCCGTTAAATAGATCCATTAACCATCAAATAAACGAACTGCTACGTCGGTTTCATTCGTGTTCCACATCGCGTTATAGGTGTTTCTCGACTCGGAAATATAAACTGAAACAATTACTTTGCTCACCCGCAAATTGTTTCAGTTCATTAATATGGATCTCCGCAAAGTAACGCCTGATTCAATAAATCAGAAACATAAATCAGCCAGAGATGGCGACGTACCGTGGTCACGCTGTTTGTCCCCTAAATAGTTTTAACGTTTTAAATGAGTCTGTAAGGGATTTATTGTACTGGCGATGATGCCTGAAAGAAAAACGTTTTGCTTTAATCCCTTGTATCGTAAGACTTTTTTTTTAATCTTATTTTTATCTATAAAAGTGGATTTATATGAGACAGTCGAGACTAGAATTCATGTCTTGTTTTTTTCACTTCCCGCATACGAAAGGTTAAAGAAAAAGAACCCTCTAGAAATAATAAAAACAAAAATCAGAAAGTAAATTTTTCGTGTTTGGTAGTGATCTTTTTCATTCTCGCGACTTAGCACCACTCTTATGAATTTTCGAGTCTTTAAAACTTAAATAAAATATCAAAAAAACGGTCTCAAATGCATAATTTTTCGTTGCAAACGAATTGCAAAACGTGTTTTGGTTAAAACAAGGAGAACGCGCATGAATATGAAAACACGAACGACGCTTAGCCACGGTGTTTACATTGCGGTGGCCACGTCTCAGCTGAAGTTGGGACATTTTGAACTACTCGAACAACAGGGGCTGAATTCAGGAACGGCCCAAAACAGTTTGCGAGCGGTAACTCAATTGTTTGCGAGAGGTTAGGAGCTGAGCGTGGGATGAGCCTTATTTTCCTGTTAATTCGCTTTGTAAATAAATAAATGAATAAATTGTAGCGACTACTAGCGCCATCTAGTCATCACATAAGGAACTAACTACTACAATCCTACATCACGCTATCGAAGTTTCTCAACTCGGCTGCATAAATACAACTTCCAACTTTCATCCATTGGACTTCGGTCCCCAGGCATAACATCTGCCTGGAGAGAGATCTCTCTATTGCAACTACCCCCAAATTGGTGACCCACGACATTGGACAAAATCGCAACCTTCAGATACACAAGACGATGACGCAGTCTCACAGCAAGCCATACTCACCGCACTGTGCACCATTAGCATGTATCTATTATCTGCCTGGTGTCTACAGTTCGCAAATCCTCCTCCCACTACTTCCACTTGCCTATCAATCAACCAACGCTCGCCAACAAGGCTCCGAGCAATCACGCAACAGGCATGCATCTACAAGTAGCAGAGGAACAACAATGCTCGCTGACGAGGCTCTGAGCGACTGGCCCTTGCAAGCGCCCACATGACGCACAGACTGCACTCCACTACAATTCGTATCGACCTCCGGTCTAAAAGGGGGGCTGATGTAGCGACTACTAGCGCCATCTAGTCATCACATAAGGAACTAACTACTACAATCCTACATCACGCTATCGAAGTTTCTCAACTCGGCTGCATAAATACAAGTTCCAACTTTCATCCATTGGACTTCGGTCCCCAGGCATAACATCTGCCTGGAGAGAGATCTCTCTATTGTAACTACCCCCAAAAAATAAATAAGGCTCATCCCGATCTAAGCCAAAACCTCTCGCAAACCAGTGATTATTGGCATTCCTGAATAGCAGTTCATCCCTATCCTATCGCAAACGATTGAATTACCGCTCGCAAACCGTGGTGGGCCGTTCCTGGATGTAGCACCAGTTTATCTAACCAAAGAACGAAACGAACGAGTGAAGAACGGTTAACCGTTGACTGAAAAAGGTTTCGAGTTAAGACGCTGTCAACACCAACGTCGGCGCACACTGTCTATTTGTATCGGAGTAAACGAGATGCCGCTAGTACTGGGCAGCCGGGTATATTGAAATTTATCGGGCAAATATTTAATTTAAAAAAAACTGTGGATTATTTGTGAAATATGACTCGTTAGCGGTTTAGGTATGAATATGTTGACTTCATGTTTTTAATTGCAGACGCTTACGCCAAAAAAATAAAGACATAGAACCGTTTAATGATGATTTTAAGACCTATCTTTGCAATTATTTTCTATCGAGCCGATTTCGTCCAATTATGTATCGAGTCCGTCCACGGTCTTTGAAATATGATGAATATTAACATATAATTTTTTTGATGTGCTAGAACAAGCAGTTTTTCTTAAAAAACTGTTTAAATGACATCAATTTCAACAAAATTAGGTGTTGTCAGCCTCTTAAGAAGGAAGGCGAGGCGTTGGCTGGCCTCCCACCAGGTGGAATGACGACGACATTAGACGACATTTAAACGACCGGATAGCCATACCGAAAAATTGTACTAATAGCATTTAGCCGCAGTAATATGAGGCAAATATGATATTAGTACATCCTTTACCTACACTTTTTTTTTGTAGACGGCCAAATGGTCTAGTGATTAGAGAACAACTTGACTACGAAGTTTGAGGTCCCGGGTCGAGGAAGATGTTTATGTGAAAAATACGAATGTTTTGTCCTTGATTCTGGAATGTTTAATATGTATTTATCTATATAAGTATGTTTATCCGTTGTCTAGTACCCATAGCACAAGCTTTGCTTAGTTTGGGACTAGGTCAATTGGTGTCAATTATCCCACGATTTATTTATTATGGTTGTGGGCAACCGGTGAATGCAAGTGGTGAGTTGTCGTTTATTGTGGCTTTCTAAGGCAAGGGTCTTCAACCGGCGGCGGTTGCGTCTATGGCGGCCCGACATTGTATTGACAAAATTAAATTCACATGTCTATAAATTATACCTATTTACAGATTAAAAAGAATAGAAATTAAAACGATATAGATTTATTATCTTGCGGCCCACCGAACCAATATCAGAGTATACTCGGCCCTTGACTCTTGACTTCAAAAAGGTTGAAGACCCTTGTTCTAAGGAATGGCCATTGTTTTGTTTAATAGTGAACGATTTTTTTTATTATGAGAGGGAGGAGGAAGAGATCTCCACCGCCCATAAATATCAACAACTCAAAGAGAGTCACTGATCTGTTGCCGGCCTTTAAAAAGAAAGGGAATAGGGGAGAGGGCGGGGAGAGATATTGGGCCCCCGGCGCTCTCACTGACCGTACGAAACGCAGCAGGATTACTGCTGCTTCACGCCGGTGTTCTGTGAGAGGGTGGTACTGCCCCGGACAAGCTGGCTCATTCGTGATGCAGCGGCTAGCTACAACATGGCTCTACCACTGCTAAATAGATTTCTAGATAGTGATGTGGGATGAATCGTTCGGGTTAGTATAAGTATTATGTTAAATGGATATGGTATTAAGTTTTCTAGTATTATATTAATCCTACGCTGCCCGCATCTAAGTAGTTCCTAAAACCTTAACCAGATAGTCGGTCCATCTTGTTGGGGTCCTTCCTACGGTAAAAAAAAGAAAAGAAAGAAAATATTTATTACACAAACTAAAAGATCGGCAGTATCCGGTGGGCCCAAACTAATGAGCCTGTATCTTGGGACCCGGAAAAACAAGCTAAAAATACTAGTTTACAATAGTGGCTTTACCCCTTCCTCTTCTACAGACTTCTTGATCTTCGTTTTTACTTTGACTTAGACTTTTTTTTAATTACGATCGCATCACGTTTATTTTTTGGAGATATTTTCCAAACGATAATAGGTATAATATTAATATATACATAAAGCGTTTGCTACGTATTTTCTTTAAACAAATTTAATACCGAAGATATTCTACAAACACATATAATAAAGTGATACAAACGCTCCGATATTATCGAGTTCGGATCGCGAGCCCCGTCATATCTCCATTCTTCCATTAGCACCAAAAGTACTATCAATCAAGCCCCTTAATTTCATTGATTGCATACATTTTTATTAATTGAGTGCAAAATGGACGTGAATTAAAAAGAGCAGAGTATTTCCATTTGACAAATTAAGCTCTTAAATGCATTGGCATTTAGCGGGAACGTTTTGAAGAATGATATTTGTATCGCTGTTAAAAGGTTTTGTTTGTGCCTGTTGAATTTATTTTGAGAAACTGTGTCGCTCCTACGAATAATTTACTAGATTTTGAATAGTTTTTGTATTTGGGTCGAAATCAGTTAATTACCTAATACTTCAAAAATAATATTTCAGAGTACATTTTTTTAAATTCCTCTCTTATTTTCGTTGCTACTATCGCCTCTCACGCGGAGTATCGTGGGTTTGAGTACGACCCCGCACTCTGACTTTGTCGAAATTTGTGTATGAAATTACATTTTTAAATTTACAATATTATCTTGCATCTTATGAACTAAAGTTTAGGAGCGGTTCACACACGTCCAGCATGTGTGAACCAAAATGGTGTGTGTAAAGTTCCTAATCTGCACTTGGTCTGCGTGGTAACGACAGCCCCAGCCTCCATCTGAGAAGAGTCTTGTTCTAATCTGAGGGATATGTATAGGCTTTCGTGGGAACTAATGCTCAAGCCCTCTCATTCTGAGAGGACGCCAGCGCCTAGATGCAGGACGTATACTCGTAGAAGCAGGATAAAAAGAAACTACGTCCAAGCCTAGTTTCTACCAAGGGAACTAAGGGCCTCCATAGAGAGTCTGCTTAAAGCAGTTAAGACCAACCCCACGAGAGCAGCCATGTTTTTTTTTTTTTTATAGTATAGGGTGTAAACGAGCAGACGGATCGCCTGATGGTAAACAATTACCATCGCCCATGGACACCTGCGACACCAGAAGAGTCACAAGTGCGTTGCCGGCCTTTTAGGTAGGAGTACGCTCTTTTTTGAAAGCTTGAAGGTCATATCGGTTGCGGTTGGAATCGAATTTGACCCAAATGCTATACAATTTTGTATTGAATCTGCAGATCACCCAACAGCGACCGCTTGAAGCTGTTGGCACTGACTGCTCTAAGCAGTCCATCTATGAAAGCCCTAACCACAGTACCCGGCCGGTCTTAAGAGGATACGATGCGCACCATTTCTCCATACAAACGTAGTCCCCTGTTTCCTTCCTGGATAATGGCTTTAGAGCCAAATTTTTTTTACTCTGTTATCTGTATCTACCACAGCTATGCCCCTATGTTTCGTTTTTTTCCATATTTCAATTAACATAAGAAATATGAGCTTTCAAAAACTGAAAAAATTGCCCAATTTCAATGTCATTTTCAGACACTCATAAGAAATGAATCCCTCATATAAACAAAAAAAGGAAAACATAGGGGCATAGCTAAATCTGTCCTCTAATTAATTATGAAAAAAATAATTTTATTGGTCCAGTTTTCGAGAAGGAAACAAGGGACTACGAAATGCTGTTTTTATCAATTTTACGCGCCTATTAACGGTCTGAGCTGCAGTTGTCCCGCTCTCGCTGTACTGACACGGAGGGGTTCGGGCGAGACAGCGACATTTCATTGAAATACCTATTTCTAAAAAGTCTCTCAGCCATCGTATCCTCTTAAGGAAAATGTCTCGGCAAATGTCGGCTTCGCAGAGCGAAGACTTGACAACGCTCCGTCTACGAAGCCGACATTTGCCGAGTCTTTTTGCAAAGAGTGATGTGCAGATTGCAATCTTTATGGCCAGGTAGGTACTGTAAATGGAGACAGTCTCAAAGACTGAGGCATTCACGGTCACCCGACTGCAATAGCTACAGTGCTAACTAGCTATACACTAGTTTTGAATTTTTAATAGTAACCACCTTTCTATGAATACCGTTCCATGTTTCCAATTTAAATGCAGCATAATATTGAAATGATGCAGCGTTGATGCTTTATGCATCCAACATTACATTTTGCCGTCCGTAAATGCCGGAATGCATAATTTGTATAGTCGACCAAGTAAGTGCTTTACCATTTTAGGGTTCCGTACCCAAAGGGACAAATTGGCGACTCTCTTTGAGTTGTTGATATTAATGGGCGGTGGTGATCATTTTCCATCAGATGACCCGCTTGCTCGTTTGCCTCCCTCTCACAATAAAATATAATAAATAAATAAATAAGAGTAAAAACGGGACCCTATTACTGGGACTCCGCGGTCCGTACGTCTTCTGTCTGTCTGTCTGGCTGTCCATCTGCCACCATGATACCATGATACCTAGTTACACAGTTGAAATTTTCACAGATGATGTATTTCTGTTGTTCAATGGTTCAATTCAAATCAACTGGTAGCATGCATCGAAAAATAGCAAGAATACTTTTACCATCGAAAATACAAATTTTTCCAATAGAAAATTTTCCGTAACCTTAGTCAATTTTTTTGTTGCGCACGCGGCCCTTTGGCGACGTGGGCCCTCTAGGCAATTGGCTACACTGCCTTATATTCAATCAGGGCCAACATTAAATCTTAGGGTGGTAAAGGAATTTTGTGGTCGACTATACCTATATACAACCTGTCTCTATCCTCTGGGCATAGACGAATAGGACGTGTTCATTAGAGTATTTCTAAGCTACGCTACGTACAAAACCTCGCGCAAAAGATTTTCGCTAGTTGGCGCTGTCCATTTGCATGTGTGTGTGAGGCTCTAGTGTCCGTATAAGGCTGTAAATGACGCCTAAAGTTGTACCAGATTTTCTCAGAATTGACACACTTTTGTCATTCGACTGTAGTCTCGAAAAATCGGCCGTTCAAAATTGATTTCGCAAATAATAAAATTAACCATTGGTATTGTAAGTATACTCTAAAAACTACAAAAAACCATGAACATTTCGACATTTTGATTACAACGCCATCTAACGGGACTTTTACAGAGAGCTAACGTGGCGTTCCACCTTAACGGAGAAATAACTGATTTATACGATTCAATACTTTGGAACATCCTGTATGTAGATGCTTGGTAATCTATACATATAATAAATCTGTAACAAGTCGGTGTCTGTACATTGAAGATATTTGAGAAAAACTGTCACTAGGGCTATTTACTAGCACAATAGAACCCAAAACAATGTTTTTTAGAATTATTGTCTGTTTGTCTGTGCGTTTGTGCGCGCTAATCTCAGAAACGGCTTAACCTAGAAGGATGCGGTTTTCACTGATATGTTGGTATATTCTTGGATTAACATTTAGTGTTTGTTTCATTTGAATCGGTTCACAAATAAGAAAGATACCTCTATTTTAAGAATTTATAGAACAGTTTTTAGAAGTAGTGACTTGGGAGTAGGTACGTTGGTGAATGTGAACGCGGGTGTGTAGGGGAGGGGTGCGGGGGGGGGGGGGGTAATTTTTTTTATATCGAGGAACTAAGGAGAGCCATAATTGATGAAAAAGCAAATTGATAAAAAAATAAGCTGCCCAAATTACTAATTCCACGCGGACGGAGTCGCGGGCAAAAGCTAGTTAAAGAGTATTTCTACTTGATCAACATGTGAACCGCAAAACTCATTGCGAACAACTGATACAGTATGTTCCTACTTATTTTTGATTTGTTTGTGGTTATTAATTGTGTAATTATTTGACGTGACAACGTCTAATAAATCGATGAACGCTGGCTGCACGCACAAAAAAGGATGACGCAATGTCCCGTACATAACGCATTGTCCCGTTGCGCGTCCCGTACGCTCGAGCTGATGAACGATCGGACAAGAGAGAGCAGTGAACGCCAGGATGTGCAATCTTAGTACTAGCGCTCGGGTAATTTTTAATGGGTGGTGCGGGGTGCGGGTGGGTGTTGGGGGAGGCATTAAAAGGGGGATGAAAATTTCATTGATTTTGCCGTAGGATGCTTGAAATATTCACAGAATATTTAATTATTGTATTGAATTTAAAATAAATCATTAAATTTAATAATTTATACTATTCGATGATTTATATTTGTATCTTTTCCTGTCAACTGTATTTCCTGTGTATCGAATATGTGTAAATAAACATCTCTCTCTCTCTCTCTCTCTCTCTCTCTCTCTCTCAAATTAAAATGAAAAAATATTTAAGGGGGCTCCCATACAACAAACGTGATTTTTATAGATAATTCGCACTTGGCCGGTTTTTTATAAATAGACGTATCTTATTTATTTATGAACCGATTTAAATTAAACAAACACTAAATGTTACTCCAAAAAAATACCAACACATCAGTGAAAACTGTTTCCTTTTAGGTTAAACCGTTTCTGAGATTAGCGCGCACAAACGCACAGACAAACAGACAAGTTGTTTTGTGACAGTTTTTCTCAAATATCTTCACTGTACAGACACCGACTTGTTACAGATTTATTATATGTATATATATATATATATAATACCACCAGACGACCAGATGGCCTAGTGGTTAGAGACCCTGACTATGAAGCTTGAGGTCCCGGGTTCGATTCCCGTGTCGGGGCAGATATTTGTATGAAAAATACGAATGTTTGTTCTCGGGTCTTGGGTGTTTAATATGTATTTAAGTATATACCTATCTATATAAGTATGTTTATCCGTTGCCTAGTACCCATAACACAAGCTTTGCTAAGCTTACTTTGGGACTAGGTCAATTGGTGTGAATTGTCCCGTGATATTTTTTTTTTTTTTTTTTTATAATATAGACTAGCTGACCCAGCAAACGTTGTTTTGCCATATATCACCTAGGGATATAAAAAATAGCCTGCGACCTATTCTCAGACCTACCAAATACAGATAAAAAGGTTTCATAGAAATCGGTCGAGCCGTTTCGGAGGAGTTCGATAACACGAGACACGAGACAAGAGATTTTTATATATATTAGAAAATCAATCATAAATGCGAAAGTTTGTCGGTCTGTCTGTCTGTTACCTCTTCACGCTTAAACCACTGAACCGATTTAGATGCACTTTGGTATGGAGATAGATTTGAGATGTAGACCCTGGGAACGACGTATGATAATTTTTATCCCGGAAAATAGCATAGTTCCCGAGAGATGGCGATAAACGAATTCTTTGTAGACGGAGTCGCTGGCACCGGGGTCACTGACCGAATTGAAAGACGTTACGTCAAAGAGCAGTGTAGACAATAAGCGGCCTTATCGCTTAAACGCGATATCTATACATATAATAAATCTGTAACAAGTCGGTGTCTGTACATTGAAGATATTTGAAAAAACTGTCACTAGGGCTATTTACTAGCGCAATAGAACCCAAAACAATAATTTTTAGAATTATTGTCTGTTTGTCTGTTTATCTGTTTGTCTGTTTGTTTGTGTGTTTGTGCGCGCTAATCTCAGAAACGGCTTAACCTAGATGGATGCGGTTTTCACTGATATGTTAGTATTTTCTTGGATTAACATTTAGTGTTTGTTTCATTTCAATCGGTTCACAAATAAGAAAGATACGTCTATTTTAAGAATTTATCGAACAGTTTTTAGAAGTAGTGACTTGGGAGTAGGTACGGTGGTGAATGTGAGCGCGGGTGTGCGGTGGGGGGTAATTTTTTTTATATCGAGGAACTAAGGAGAGCCATAATTGATGAAAAAGCAAATTGGTTAAAAAAAATAAGCTGCCCAAATTACTAATTCCACGCGGACGGAGTCGCGGGCAAAAGCTAGTCTTCAATACAACCCTTTAGATGTAGAGATAAATATCTGATACGCTGCTAGTTTAATTACTTTAATCTGTAACAAACGCGAGATGTAGCAACATTTAACAAATTCTATCGCGGACGTATTCAATGAATGCTTCGGATTTTGAAATTTAATTTAAATTAAATTAAATGTAAGCTGAGATTCAAAAAACGTAATTATCAATCGTTAAGGAAAGGGTGACGGAACAAATCTCAGAAAAAGATTAACCGTTGTGCGGGGAATTGCTCGTCAAAACCGAATTACAGCGAAGTGCTTCTTTAATTTATTGCCGACGTAATATTTCCTTTTTTGTGTATTTTTTTTTGAGAAGTAATAAGGACGTGGAGGACTCTCTCAGCCGACGCCAGACAATTTTATTTTGTACCCAAGCACACTGATAATATATAATTCGCTAGCTTTTGCCCGCGATTTTGTCTGCGTGGAAATATGTAATCATACCTATGAATGTAGTACCTACAGACACAGAATGTGGTACAGATGACCGTTGGGGACCCAAAAGTTCTCGAATGGAGACCACGGACTGGTAAGCGCAGTGTGGGACGTCCACCAACGAGATGGGCGGTCGATTTGGAGAACCGTACATAATCCCAATCGCCCAATCGCGTCAATGAGCGAGGCCTATGTCCAGCAGTGGACGTCCTACGGCTGAAATGATGATGATGATGATGAACCTAAGGCATAAGGCGTGTTAAATCTTTGCCTATTTTTAACCGACTTCAAAAAAAGGAGGAGGTTCTCAATTCGGTTGTATGTTCTTTTTTTTTTTTTTTTTTTTTTTTTTTTTTTTAACGTGTGTTACCTCAGAACTCCGTCATTTATGAACCGATTTGGAAATTTTTTTCGTTGTTTGAAAGCACATGCTTCAAGGTTGGTCCCGTTGTTACCAGAATCCAGTTCTGATGATGGGATCCATGAGGAATTGACGAAACTCCTCAAAAATTCAAGAGAAATGTATAGCGAATTTAGTATTTTCGGTGACAAGTCGAACATTTGCATTCAAAAAGTATCATAGAACTATGTAATAGAACGACACAACCCCGTCGATCATTAAAAATAGAATTTTTAACATAAACTTATTTCGAAGTCAAACTGATGATTTTATCCTACGCATCTATTTTATACAGAAACAACTAAAAAGCAAAAAATAAAAATTTTAAATAAAAAATAAAACCTCCTTCAAAAAACATCCAAAAAACTATGAAATAATAATTGAACCGAACCGACCACAATAAGCATGAAAATATATTTCTTCTAATCTGTTTGAAGTTGGTGCCTCAGCACGAGCCAGCAGGGGTGTAGAAGCCCTATAGATAGTAGGTAGCTATGTAGGTAAGTTAGATTACTAGGTCCACTCCTGCTGGCTCGAGCTGAGGCACCAACTTCAAACAGATTAGAAGAAAGATATTTTCATGCTTATTGTGGTCGGTTCGGTTCAATTATTATTTCATAGTTTTTTGGATGTTTTTTGAAGGAGGTTTTTAATATCTATGTTTAAGGACCACAACCTATCATTTTGTGCATGAATATGTGTATCTATTTATCTATGTATGTTTTATGATGTTTGTTAGTTATGTATACATACAAGGTGCAGGCGATTATTCCGTAAATATAACAGATATTAGAAAACATTAAACTGGTATCAAAAATACGTTACCTAATGTGTAAAATGATATTGTCAATAACTTGTTAAAAATCAAACGTGAAATATCCAAAATTTTGACATTAAACACTCCCATGCATGGTTTTAGTTTCCTTAATTTTAAAGTTATTTTACTAGCTATTGATATTTATGCAAACTGTTATTAACCTAACAAACTATATCTTAATTGAATGAAATCAATTATTAAGTATTTATTTCTTAGTAAGTAAGGACAACAAGGATGTCACTTCAAACAACTGCTTTGAATACAAAATTTTGTACTTAGGTACTTGCTAAGAAATTTGGTTAAATAAAAATATTACATACACACATACATACCATTAAATTTCACACGTAGTGCAATGTTTTCCTTCACTGTGAAGCTCAAAATAAATTTCAAATGTAATTACACACTCATAAATTTCGGAAAATTCAATTGGTGCGACCATCTCAACCTGAGTTTGAAAGGCCATAAGTCAAAACATCAAGTTATCATCACATTTTTAGGATCTATTTTAAAGCTAACTTAAACACATAACCCTCTGCTCTATCGTAATCGGTCAAGGGTCTGGAGTGATAGCGTGGTAGACCGAACACGGCCAACAAATGGCTGGCGGATTAGCCGATGAAATATTTAAGGAAAAGTCCTGGATATCTCAGTCATTTATGGTGTTCCCGAGATTATTTTTAAGTTTCAGAAAATTGGTTTAATCTGCAGTGATTAGGAGCTGAGGCAATAAATTAACTATGCGTTAAGTACAAACCAAAAACCAACAATTTCTGCTCGGCATATGATTTAAAGTTTTCTTGAGCAGTCACATTTTTTGGTATAACCGCCAATAATTGCGTTTTGTTTTTAACAGAAGTCGTCTCTAGGTAGGTTAACCGTCTGTCTTTCCATCCTCACCATCTTGATGATTGGCAGTCTAGTACCGTGCGTTTTAAGCGAAACTTCTTTCCTCACACGAAGATCTGGAATCATTCCCGGAGCGTTACAACATAGGGATCTTTAAAAAACGTGCCTACCAATTCCTAAAAGGGTTGGCAACGCACCTGTGATTCCCCTCGTGTTGTGGGTGTCCATGGGCGACGGCGATCGCTCTCCATCAGGTGAACCGTCTGCTCGTTTGCCCCCTCTTATATAAAAAAAAGGAGAAGTAAACTTCTTACTGTAAAAACTTACCTACCTAAATAATCGTTCAACATGTGTTTAAGACATGACAGTTATCTCTTAGTTTTGAACTCAGTTTAGTAGAGGACAATTAGACCGTCTACACTGCCTTCACTAAAGAAGAATTTTTATTGTAGGTACAGTCAAGTGTAAAAATATGGGTGCACACAACTTGCTCATAAATATGTCCTATAGCTCTTATGTCGTCGAATTAAGGTATAGGTATGTAACGATGAGAGGATTAAATTGATACTTATTTTTTCACTTGACAGTACAGTCGCGGAATGAAAAGATTCGTCACTTTTCGACTCTATGTCAACGAGTTAACGTCGAAAAGTGACGAATCTTTTCATTCTGCTATATTGTATTAGTTCAAATATAATTTCGTAACTCAGAGATGTGAGTCCTGGCTTGATCCCACGTCCCATGAGACGCCATACGTAAACCACTACACTACCACAACTTTTAAAGGTGGCAAGTAACTTTAAATAGGCACTAAATGTATCCAAAAATTGCTGCCAAGTAACATCACTCACAATTAGCAAGCCATTAAAACTATAATTATATACATGCGAAAGATCTTAATTTATGTAATTAAACAGTCCTGAGATGTGATTTTTGTCCTCTAAACAAGTATATAAACGAACAAAATTAAGTATAATTGCAATAAAATATTAAAAATAACATTGGCAACTAAGAAACTTTAAAATCGCTGTACATTCGTCAATCCGTATAAATCACACTAGACATTCGATGCTCGGGGTTGCCATCACTCGGTGTCGTGTTAAAACGCGCGTGAAAGTGCCGGCCGAACAAGATGGCGGCCAATTTCACAGCTGGCAACACACGCGCTTAAGGCTGGACGTTGCAGTGGAACTGCCGCCAGACATGACAGTCATTTATGAGGTACAAGCCTTACCCCGCCGCTCCGTACCGCATTCGCTGCCGGGAACGCATATATGCGTTCAAATGACTTTAAGCTGGCAGTTTGGCAGGGTTCTCTACCTTTTCGCCGAAAGTTTTTTTGCCAACTAATCCATTTCCCGTATTTTTTTTTCTGAAACTGTAAGGACTTTAAGATTATTAAAAAACTAGCCTAACCTAACTTATAGGTAGAGTTCTACAGGATAGTTCTGAAATATATCCTGAATTGTTTACAGTTTCAGAAAAAAAAAAACAAATTTTATAAATTTCTACGGTTTGTGGCTGTTTGCGCCTGATTGCCTTGGTCTCAGACGAAGATTTTACTTTATGCACTAGAGTGTAAAAAGCCATTTTATGCAGCATTCTCTCGACATAAACAACAATTTCACGAGCATGAGAAGTTGAAAATTTATTTAGTTACTACACCTACTAATTTGGAGCTTCAGGGTTTATATGTCGGTATTTAAATGCCACGTCATTTTCGCTGTCGAAAACGGTGGAAATTCATTGAAAATTTAATATTATCACGGGCTAATATTACTCTCGTGTCAATTTCACGCTCGGAGGGCACGCCATATGGACAGCATAATATCGGCTCCACAGCACGTGGCCTGCGTAGAACTGCACAGTATATTGCTAATTTGCATGTAACGTTATATGGCATAGCTTCTGGCTACATAGCATAGACAACTTTACTATTTAAGACAATAAATAATTTTATTAATATACATTATTTATCTGTGGGATCGCATTAGAAATGATGAAATCCGTGCAAGAACTAAAGTCACCGACATAGCTCGAAGAATCGCCAGACTCAAGTGGCAGTGGGCAGGGCACATCGCTCGTAGTACCTATGGCCGATGGGGCAAAAAGGTTGTCGAGTGGCGTCCACGGACCGGAAGACGCAGTGTAGGTAGGCCTCCAACAAGATGGAGCGACGACCTGGTTAAGGTTGTGGGGTCCTATTGGATGCGGATGGCACGGGACCGATCTGTTTGGTGAGCCCTATGTTCAGCAGTGGACGTCTTTCGGCTGAAATGATGAAAGATGATCCTAGACTAAAAGTAAGTAAGTACAGTAAGAAAAAACAAAATGTATATAAATAATTAAAACATGTCATCACATCCCCCCTGCCCCTCCTGCCTAAGCAAGGTTCCAAAGATACTGGCAGCGTTTTCTCTTTAAATAGCTAAGCTTATTCTTTGTCCGAGTAAGCTGCCAGCGCTAAGTTATCCTGTGACGTTCGATTTTTGAAATTTCCTTATAGAGCTTCATAGCGCTAGGACCCCACGGACCAAGGGTCTCGACACCGAATGGGACAAAGTCGTATTCGGAGCCTAGACCCCTGTATTTGACGGGTATGTATTACAATACCGAAGTACGAAAGACCGAATGTATTAAAACATCGAATGGGTCAAAAGACCGACACGATTTTTTTCTGAAACCGTTAACTTTTAATGATGATGCCGTTACAATAAATTCTGAGAAGTTTACGGTTTCAGAAAAAAATCGTGTCGGTCTTTTGACCCATTCGATGTTTTAATACATTCGGTCTTTCGTACTTCGGTATTGTAATACATACCCGTATTTGACTCCTTTCGCTTTTTCGGCCTTCAGAATCTGCACCAGATTTCCAAAATTTAGCACATTAGATTTGTGTGACTGAACAACCCCGTCACCGCATGCTCTCCATAGTAAAGTTGTGACGTTTACAGCACGTCACCGCGATTCCGCACCGTCAGAGTATTTTGAGCAGCGGTGTGGAGGGCATGCGACAACAGGCCTTATACTACGAAGTGCAAAATTCGAACTTCGTATCATGCCATTCCTCTCACGCTAATAGTATTTAATACAAGAGCGAGCAAGACGATGCGATACGAACTTCGATTTTCGAATTTCGAAGTAGCCCCCCAGCACGGATACGATGCGTCACTGCGATTCCGTAACTTCTCCGTGTTTTAAGCAGAAGTATAGCTGAATATTTAATTAATAGTAACCGTTGCCTGCCAATAGTTCACTTGGACCTACTGAATCAATCGAAACCACGTAATAGTACATTATGATACAAGTGTGCTATGTTGGTCATTATACATGAGGCATTATTGTAAGCGCGAGCCTTAGGCGAGCGCGGTAAGGAAGCCGAAGTGTGTAATGATCAATGCTCACGAGTTGCATACGACGTTTTTCAACACAATTGCGAGGAAAAAAAAACAAACTTGTATTGTTAGTAACTTTTATAATTTTTACAAGCAACATTTCACCGTGGGTTTCTACATCCTTGGTTGTAATATTTATTGAGCTCTTGACGTCTACACGCACCAGTAATACCGAATATTAACGCAACCTGCAAAGAGATCAAATAAGTATATTAGTAAATTTGTAGGAACGTATTGCCATAGCACTTAACGCAATTATAGAGCTGATACATAAATTTACATTTATAATGTTCAACTGACCTTTGTTGTCAAGTACTGACTGTCCGGAGCTTCTTTTAAAAACTTTTCAACATCGGTTGGTGACGACACCTTTGACTTTCGACCAATAGATCCGCCAGGATGTCTCTTTAGAATTGCCGTCAAGTTACTATGTATCATCATACTAAGTATAATATGTTTATATACCAACTTCATTTTTGGTCTTTACTGTGCTTTTCAACATGGAGTATAACGAGCTGAGCTTGAATTTATTTGCCAGTTTATTGAAGTAGGCTAAAAATACGTTCTCCGAATGTGACTTAGCGTTTTTGCTGTTTTTCCACTGATTGAATGTTTCGTAAGCCGCCAGGTTTCGCCAATTTTCTCTGGATTTTGGCGGCAACAGGCTATCACTCGCGTTCGTGCCTCGATAAGTATTTCCGGCGAGGTTGAATTAATATTTTGCTCGTCTTCGCTATTTGAAGTAGACGTTTTTGATAGTAATTAACCACACAGCAGCAACTTTACCAAATATTTACGTAAAATGGCACACTAGTTTTGTTTTTTCGCGCGCCGCACTTTCGATGCGCGCGCAGGTTCATTAAAGGCACTGGAAAAACGGCTGTTCAGCCAGAGCAGCAGCAATATAAAAAATAAAATAATTTAATGTTTGTAAATACGATAATTAAGTTAATTTGTTTTTATAAATATACAATTTGATGAAATAAAATGTTTATTTGTCATCTTAACCCTAAAATAATTTAATATTCGTGAAAATATTCAATGTTCTTAGACATAAACTTTTGCTCAAATTAAAAAAAAAGTTTATATTACAGCACTTGTACGGTAATGTTTTTATGTCAATTTACGAGCAACTGTGTTGAAAAAAAAATTACTACAAAACCGGGTCGTTCTTTTTCACACTGGCCATAAAGATGCCTTTTTTTCTGTAATTCAAAAATGGAACACGCGCTTCATTTAACGGCCCCGAGCAAGGGTTAATCACTCGTGGCGGCCCCGTCAAATAAATCGAACGGACGACGTAAATCCGGAAAGAATGGAGCGGACGGAAGACGAATGAAATGAACGAAAAGAACTATTTGAATGACGAATTCGCTTGAAGTGCATTTTCGTTAACAAGAACTTGCAATTTCCAAGTCCAAAATAAAAAAAAAAACTTACGGTACGAACAGATACCAACGTACAGTCGTTGAAACCTGAATAGTTTATAAAAATATCATTTATGTCATACTTGACCGGTAGAAAGCAATTAGTTCAAATAGATAATTTAAGTTTAATAACTAAATGTGAAGTTGCTTTCTCATCAGAGTTGAGAGAACTTGGGGTACCGCAAGGAAGTGTACTTGGCTTGCTATTGTTCCTCATTTATATTAATGATTTACCACAGGCAGTTGACCACCCTATGGTTCTTTTTGCAGACGACAGTACGGTAATAATAACTGGAAAAAACTCACAGACATGTCAAACAAATATAAATAATGCATTACAATCAATAATCCAGTGGCTTAATCTTAATAATCTACATATAAATTTAAATAAAACCAAAATTATGAGTTTCTATCAAAAGACCAATGTCATGACCAATTTAACTGTATGATATAATGACCATTTAATTGAGGAAACTGATAATACGAAATTTTTACGACTGAGCTTAGATAATAAACTATCGTGGAAGTACCACGTTGATATCCTATGTAAGAAGTTAAATAGATTTTTCATCTCTCATACTCGGAAAGTGAGGCAAATCATATCTGACATACGGGAGGATAACTATTATTTTCTTCCCTAGGGTAGAAATGAATTAAAAAAAATAAAGGCATTGGCTGCCAATGGATCACATACGCATTCAGCCAAGCATTACGGCATATACTTACATGGAATAATTAATTAGGTATTGAGTTTTTTTTTCTTAATTAATCATATTACAAATTTTATAATGCCAGTGAAATATTATTAAATTAAATTATTAATTTACATTAGTTTCTTATTTAGTGACTTAAACCAGAAAAGTTAAAAAATGTTAAGAAAAAAATCTCAAACAGCTGAACTCCTTGGTTCAAATTGGTTATTTACTTATTTTACAAATAAATTTACTAAAATATCTACTTTATCTAGTTTTCATTGATTATTATATTGAATATATTAAATTTTGTTAAATTAATTATTGCTTAACAATAAACTCCATTGAAATATTTTACAACGATCATATTGACCGGTTTAGACATTTTTATTTATTTATACTTATATTTTCTTACTTTCCTTGTACTCGAAATGAAAAGCAGAATGTTTAACTCGGGAAAAACACCAATATCACCCTCGAAATATTGCCACCCTCGCTGTGCTCGGGTGTCAAGTAACCTCGTGTGATATTGGTTATTTTCCTCCCTTGTTGAACAACTTATGCGTTGTATAATTTAAATAAAATAGTAAGTCGGACTGCAGTACTCACTGCCTATCACGCATATGTAACAGCTACATTAAGATATGGTATTATGTTCTGGGGCAATTCTACTGATAGACAGATAGTATTCAAGGCCCAAAAAAAGTGTCTACGCTCTGTCTGTGGGTTAAAACAAATGGAATCATGCAAAGCATGCAAGCCTTACTTTATTGAATTTGGAATATTGACTCTACCCTGTCTGTATATTTTTGAAATAGCAATGTACGTTAAGCTCAATACAAATCAGTTTTCCATTTTTAATAGTGCGCGCCAGCATCATAAAATAACATCTATACGGTCAAAAACAGCTTTACGTTCAAAAAGTGCATTTGGCATGGCACCCAAATTGTTTAATAACCAGACTTTATAAGAGAATCTGAAATGCCCCTTTTTAAAAAACGTCTGTTACATTATCTAACACAATAGTACATTACTGCAGCGGCCGCGAAATAGGGGATTGCCGGCCGAGTAGTTATAGATATGTTGTATGAAATTCCATTATTGACCTCTCGTCTAGGCGCACCTGCACCGGCTCCACCTGCACCTGCAACATGACCCTTCGTGGCGTATTATAAGGAACATAACGTCAATATTTCATAGCATGTTTGAGAAAAATACATTTTACTCCATAAAAGAATATTTAGATTATAAGCCTCACATTTACTAAATTGATTATTGTCTTTGAGTAAATATTAATAATGCATGATAAATTTTTTTTGTCATTCACCATTACAGTAATCAAGAAATAGTACTATTGTTGTCTTGGATGGATTTTGATTGAATTCGGACAGGATTTCGAGGTATCAAAATTCTGCTAAATTAGGTACATATAAAAGAACATTATGCATAATGAAATGCTGCCATATCAATATTATGCTAACATTCTATTCGGGTAAACAATCATTCGGATAATATAGATTTAAGTCAAATAAAATTTCGACAAGTCTAAGATTCGGTGTGACTAAATTAAGCGAAACTTGTTATGCCTGATTGTTATGACATGTCGGACATGAAAAATTAGGATCTATATCGGAATCCCTAACGTTTTTTAACCTATTTTTGTATTCCCTAAAGTTTTTTGTCCTAATGATCATTTGTCCTAACACTCATAATGCCCTATCTTTAGTTTTCCTAACATCGTATGGATGATTTCTTTTTTCCGTAATGTTTCATTTCCTAACGTCACTTGCCATATTGATTATTCATTCTAACGTTATGTGCCATAATAGTCATGTATCATAATTATCAGTAAGCCTAATGATCGTTAATCCTAATGATTATTATTCCTAACTTTGTATGGCCTATTGTAGTTTGTCCTATATTTGTACTACCTAACATTATTTGTCCTCGTGATTATTTTCCCTAATTGTGGTTAGCCTACTATTCTGCCTAACCTAAAACCTAACCTAACCTAACCTGATTGCCAGCGTGTAGACGTCACCCCGCTTCGCGGGATGCCTATTTCTGCTCTAAGGAACAGAAGATAACCCTAACCTAACCTACTAATAGTACTACAAGAGTAAGGAACATTTACTTCTTTTTCTGCGGGGGGCTTCGCCCCCCGAGCCCCCCTTGTTGGGGGGCTCTGCCCCCCACACCCCCCTTCCGCTTAACTCTGTACACTAGTTGGTAGTGAGTCCGCCGCCTACAAAGCTGGAGGTTCCGGGTTCAAATCCCGATAAGTAGTTATGGCAAATATATTAGGGATACTGATATTTATATTATACATATTTCGGACAAATGAGTTTTAGGGCAATCATTTCATTATGGAAAATGATTGCTATGGCAATTGATCGTTATGGCTAATGCCCATTAGGACCAAACAGTTCGGGCAAGTGATTTTAGGACAAACGATGTTAGGGATCGCGAGGGAGACCCGAAAAACTATGCCAAATAGATGGCACCCATGTACCGTCATCGGTTTTCAGCTTTGCTCATTGGCTTTGTCTAACAAACACATTCTTCTCAAAAACTTTAGAACCTTGGTTTCGCTTTATCGCTTCTTCGATACTACTAGTATTGAATTTGCGTACATCGTTCCTCGGAGATTTCGAGATCTTCTGTTGAGCTGCCGATATCGGCAAGCGTCACCTGATCTGATGTCTGTTGGATCATTTCACGTTGCTCGTTCATGACCTTTAGAGTAGAGTCTGTAATCTTTTTGGTTCTGTTTCTACGGAAGGTCTTTAAGAACTAAGATCCCACCGTATGGACAGTTACCACGAACCCGTCGCTGTAATCGTCCACGTCGCCTCCTAAGCACTCGAAACGGTTTTGAAGTTCGATTTGGAACGTTTCGGGGTTTTGGACCTGGGTTGGCGCCGGGCGGAGCGTAGACTTTATCAATCGAGATCTTACAAGCTTGGCGTAAATATTCAATGTGCCTCGTATCATACGGTGATAATTATACTTAATTGAGATAGACCTCTATCTCATTTCTCATTACACCGCCATCGTCAGGGCTCATCCAAGTCCACTTCTTGTGTTCTTGCTTCTAGAAGAAGGAGTTCATTAATCATTTTGTAACACGGCAAACCTCTGTGGTAAACTGGCCGCTTACAGAAAAACAAAATTCTAAATTCTGAACTATTGTTACAATATAGAGTACCTCCTTCTCCATGAAGCCGGCCGGTAGGTGGCCCCGGTGATTCCTACGCCCTACTCCAAATTGCCCCTTTCGCAGCTCTTCCCCATCCCTTTTACCCAGTTTTCAGTTGAAGTCCCCAATAACAAATGGGAAGTGAGTTTCGGAGCTATGCATGGCTCTGGCGATATCTTCAATAGCTTCCACTTCTTCGTCGGAGTGTGTCGAAGTCGGAGCGTAGACTATACGTATGACTGTATACGAATATTAATCGTTTGGTCAATCTTACAATAGTACAAGGTACGCTATCCTGGTCGACACATTCGCGAGGGAGCTGAGGGATGATTTATTAACTGTACAAGGTAAACGTCCCTGTGCTCGACACTGACCCAATACATGGCACCTTCAATCTTAAGTCATAGTAAGAGAGGTGACAGATGGGTGTCATCTACTGGGCATTGAGGTGTCGAGCATTAGTACGTTTACCTTAGTATTACGACAAAACGAATGTAGTGTTGCCGCTCAATTGAAATTGATGTCAGATAACTTTGTGAATTCTGACGACTTTCGGAGCTAATAGCTCCTTAAAACTTATCTTAAACCAAAAACCTACTAAGAAACCTCTACATCATTTTTTAAGACCTATCTAATAATGCCTCACACGCCGCCGTGCGCTAATTTTTTTTTTATTATCGCTCAGTTTTGTTACTGTAAAATCCAACCAATATTTTTTTTTAAATAAAAAAGTATCCTATGTCACCCGGAGCATAATAACGAATCGATTGATACCCTATTTATTAAAATCGGACGAGTAGTCTCGACGCTACGGTGGAACATCCGTACACACAAACATAGACTGTTAAAATCATTACACTTCCTTTTGGCTTTGCCGTAGTCGTGTAAAAACGGCAAAAAATCACGTTTGTTTTATGGGAGCCCCCTTAAATATTTGTTTTATTTTATTTTTATTATTTATTTTTAAAGTGAATTATATAACTATATATGTTCTGTGAATATTTCAAGCGTCTACCTGTTGCCGTTATCAATATCGAGCAAAAAAGAGCAAAAAAATCACGTTTGTATGGGAGCCTCTTTAAATATTTACTTTATTCTGTTTTTTATTTGTTGTTATAACGGCAACCAAAATCATATGTGAAAATTTCAACTGTCTAGCTATCACGGTTCATGTGATACAGCCTGGTGACAGACGGACAGACGGATGGAAAGATGTCGGAAGTCTCAAAAAACCCAGACTTAAGTGGCAGTGGGCAGGGCACATCACTCGTAGAATTGACGGCTGATTTTTAACCGAAGTCAAAAAAAGAGGAGGTTCTCAATTCGTCTGTATGTTTTTTTTTGTATGTTTAATGTGAAACAAATATATATAATAAAGTGCAAGTGTTAATGTATGTACCTAATGTTGAATATGTTGTGTAATGCCGCGTTTTTTAAGTTAGTTATCTATTGGTATTAAACTGAATCAGTATGATTGAATTAATTAAGCGATGTGGCAAAAGCGATCGGTCCGGTGATTGCCCGGTCGAGTGCCCCGGGCAATGGGGCGGCAATGCCCCGGATAACAGAAGCCACCACAGAACTAATTGAGCGGGCGAGCGAATCGTCTCCGTTCCAGCTTGGGCAAAAATGCTTTCGTATATGACATTTTTTAACCAACTTCAAGATGGAGCGACGACCTGGTGAAGGTGGCGGGAACGCATTGGATGCGGATGGCGCAGGGCCGATCTGTTTGGCGAGCCTTAAGGGAGGCCTATGTTCAGCAGTGGGCGTCTTTCGGCTGAAATGATAATGATTAACTAACTTCAAAATTAGGAGGCATTCGGTTGTTTCTAGGGTTCCGTTATAAGGTAAAAACGGGACCCTATTACTAAGACTCCACTGTTCGTCCGTCTGTCTGCTGTCCGTCCGTCTGTCTGTCACCATGAACCGTGACAGCTAGACAGTTGAAAGATTCACACATGGTGAATTTCTGTTGCCGCTTTAACAACTAAATGTTAAAAATTAAAGGGGGTCATGTCATCATACAAGAAACGTGTTTTAAAAACAGCTCAGTAAATAAAAAATCGTTAAAATCGAGCACTGAAGAATCTGATTGAAAAAAATATACCTTGTTGAGTTTCTTGCCGGTTTCTTCTCAACAGGGTTTTTTCGGAACCGGTGGTAGATTTTCGACGTTCACAGGAGCATCAATTTGATACCAAAATTGAATAAAGAATTTTGACTTTGACTTTGAATCGAGTAAAATTAAATTGAGCACTAAAATCGCAAACTTATAGGTATAATAGAGATTTTCGAAAAACTTCCAAACAGCATAGAGTCGTTGGTGCGGATGCTCCCGGCTGTGGCTACGGGTGTTAATCGTTGCCTAGCAACTGTCAGCTATCGCCTAACAACCAGCGCCGCAGTTAAAAACGCGGGAAAAGACACATTTTTGTATGGCGACTCTTTCATTTTTAACCTTTAGTTTTTGCGTTTGATAGTAGGTATTAGTATAAATATTCCCAGGTGAATTTTTTGCTTCGAGCCATTATACCGTTTGTTTTGAAAAATAAGGGCTCGAAGCGAAAAATTCACCTGGGAAGAATTATACTATACTGAGGCCACATTAAAATAAAATAAATAAATAAATATCACAGGACAATTCACACCAATTGACCTAGTCCCAAAGTAAGCTTAGCAAAGCTTGTGTTATGGGTACTAGATAACGGATAAACATACTTATATAGATAGATACATACTTAAATTCATATTAAACACCCAAGACCCGAGAACAAACATTCGTATTTTTCATACAAATACCTGCCCCGACACGGGAATCGAACCCGGGACCTCAAGCTTCATAGTCAGGTTCTCTAACCACTAGGCCATCTGGTCGTCTACAGTAATACATAATCGGTGAAAATTTCAAGTGTCTAGCTATTACCGTTCAAGAGATAAAGCCCTGTGACAGACTGACGGACAGACAGACAAACAACCAGACAGACAAACAGCGGAGTCTCAGTCATAGGGTCCCGTTGACACCCTTTGGGTACAGAACCCTAAAAATGAAAATCTTAGCTGCATCGCAGCCATTAATTACTTATACTCCATTTAATTTAGAATTATAAACCACAACAACATTATATTGCGGCTCGTGAATTGTAATCTCTTTATAATTTGTACTGGAGTAACAATTGACGACACGCAAATAAAGTGACATTAAAACAATATTATTTAGAGAGAATGAAAAACACCTTTTAGAAAAATATGTAAAAAGAGTAAGTAGGTAGTTGTGCATGTTAGTTTATTTAGTTGTTAACTGTTTTGTGTATCTGGTGCATGATTCAATTATAGTATTGAGTGCTTCATCGCCAACAAACTGGTAACAGTTTGGCGATAACAGAATTTCTTGTAAAAGCATGTACCGTTTGATTAAATAAATAAAAAAAAAAATTGCGGCTCCCAGACTATTGTACTGTACTATTTGCTAGGTAAGAAATAGTTGACGAGCCGCAATACATATAATATGTTGTGGTTATCAATTCTAAATTAAATGTACTTCATACGAAAAATTGAGAAGCTAACAAAAATAATTCTTATTGCACTAAATGTCTACAATCCTACCCCAACTGGCCTCAACACCCCTTAATCACGCTTATGTTTTAAGTGCGTAGGTAAAAATAACTAGAAACCTAAACTAAAATTATTTCATGCAGACAAGGACGATCTCTAAAAATTTCGTATCTACCCATCACACCATGAGCTCTAAACCTTACCAGCTAACATTATAACCAGAGGCCAAGTTGTACTGGACGTCACACGATCACTCCATGACCTCCAACCTTTACCAGTTAAGCTTGTAGATCAGCTCAAGTTATACTGGTAGTGGCATAGCCTATCGCAGCCACACACTCAACCTGTCAAATTATAAGTTTATTTTATTCAGAAGGGACAGACGGCTGATTTAATATAACGACTTTGCAGGGTGACAGTTTGGGACGAAATTTTGGGCGAAACGATAATGGCAGAAGTTTTTTTTTATCTCTACCTAGTTTTAAGCATGATGGTGTAATATAAGTTTTAATTGTGAAATTTGTTTATCGCTATCCCGTTAGAGACGTAAGGCTGTTTTTCAGTGAGTGGGGCCAATTTAAAAACTAAGCACAATTTCTGTTTAGCTATTTTAAGTTAGTTTTAGTTATGTTAATTTTATACTTAGTCCCTGTATGTTGATGGTTTTTCAGATGTAATTCTTTATTATATGAACCGAGTCTTGTATATGGAAATAAATATTATTAATTACTTCATCATTAGCACAATAGTAATTATTATACTAAACGGGATTTATCACGCAAACTATATTTACCTCGACGTTTCGGCCACATTGCAGCACATTAGGCAAAGCTCTGGAATGAAGTATCTGCTACTTTCCCGGACCGATATGACCTTCAAGCTTTCAAAAAAAGAGCGTACTCCTACCTAAAAGGTCGGCAACACACTTGTGATTCTTCTCCATAGGCGACGGTAATCGTTTACCATCAGGCGATCCGTTTGCTCGTTTGCCCCCTATACCATAAAAAAAACATTGTATTATTGTATTGTGGTGCTGCAATGTGGCCGAAACGTCGAGGTAAATATTGTTTGCGTGATAATGATAAGTCCCGTTTAGTATAATAATTATCAGTGAAAATCACGAAAGTTTAAAACAGTAAGCACAATATTTTTCAACTTTACATACGCCGCGATGGCACGAACGCCAGCGGAAAGTGTAGTTTTTTAGGGTTCCGTAGTCAACTAGGAACCCTTATAGTTTCGCCATGTCTGTCCGTCTGTCTGTCTGTCTGTCTGTCTGTCCGCGGCTAAGCTCAGAGACTGTTAGTACTAGAAAACTGTAATTTGGCATGAATATATAGGTATATTAGTCACGCCGACAAAGTGGTTCAATAAAAAAACTAAAAAAATGTTTTTTAGGGTACCTCCCATAGACGTAAAGTGGGGGTGATTTTTTTTTCTCGACTAACCCTATAGTGTCTTTTAAAACCATTGGGGGGTTGCTGACATGATTTTTGTATTCAGTGATTTGTTTGCGAAATATTCAACTGAAAAATTTCATTAAAATCGACCGTCCCCCCCCCCCCCCCCTCTAAAATCTAAAGTTTAGATTCTAAACTGTTCTACTAAAGTATTGACGATACCTAACTTGGAAGATTCCGTACACATACTAAATCCTTAGAAAAATATTACTTGATTTTTTCGTAATGGCTACGGAACCCTATCTTGGACGTGTCCGACACGCTCTTGGCCGGTTTTTTTATATAAGACGGGGCAAACGAGCAGACGGGTCACCTGATGGAAAGCGATCACCGTCGCCCATGGACACCCGCAACACGAGGGGAATCACAGGTGCGTTGCCGACCCTTGTAGGAATTGGTAGGCTCGTTTTTTAAAGATCCCTAAGTTGTAACGCTCCGGGAATGTTGCCGCAGTAAGCCGATTCCAGATCTTCGTCGTGCGAGGAAAGAAGTTTCGCTTAAAACGCACGGTACTAGACTGCCAATCATCAAGATGGTTAAGAGGGAAAGACAGACGGTTCCTTGAAGTGCGGTAGTGGAATTTAGCCAATTTTTCGCAACAAAACCTAAATACAAACCGAAAGCATGCATGGCAACACTTGATCATATTTCTATCTTTTTATTAGTTCTTTGGAGAGGGCTTGTGCCGTAGTTCCCACGCGGGCCCAGTGCGGATTGGGAACTTCACACACACCATTGAATTTCTTTCTTTCTTCACGATGTTGCCCTTCACCGTAAAGCTCATGCTAAATTTCAAATGTAATTTCACACATAAATTCCGAAAGCTCAGAGGTGCGAGCCGGGATCATTAGTTCTTTGATCGAAACTTAAATCATAAAACCTACCCTTGCTCGCTAGTTGCATAAAAAACATATTTTGATACGGGAAAATAGTATATTTTTCGCCGGAGGCAGCTTTTCTGTTATATCCCGGCAACCTATCCTTTTAACAGATAATTAAAGAGCTAACGGCTGTACTCAGAAGGCAGGATTTCATTACGATTATGAGCCTAAGGGTGGTCGAACACGCAGCCGTAGAAAAAATATTCTTGGTGCATTATAAGTATTTTTTGACATGACAACGTCTAATAAATCGATGAACGCCGGCTGCACGCACGAAAAAGGATGACGCAATGTTCCGTACATGTAGGTACGTAGGTATACATGTCCCGTACAAGAGAGAGCAGTGAACGCCAGGATGTAAAAAAGAGCAGCGCGCGCCAGGATGTACAATCTTAGTACTAGGGCTCGGGTAATTTTTAATGGGGGGGAGCGCGGGGGGGTAATAATAAGGGGATGAAAATTTCATTGATTTTGCCGTAGGATGCACCGTTTTCAAGATATTTGACAAAATACCGGTTCTCGTCCGATCACCGAGGTTAAGCAACGTCGGGCGCGGTCAGTTCTTGGATGGGTGACCACCTGGTTTCATTTTTGTTTTTTGAATGTTTTGTTATGATGTTGTCACGTTAAACTATCGTCCGTAAACCGACTTTACAGACAACTGGTTTTTTTTAATTTCATTTTTAAAGCAAGCTTTTTAGCTGTCTGTACTTTTTGTTGACTGTACTTGCATTGTCATCCAACCTACCTAAGTATACCAAATTTCAAGTGAATCCGACCACTGGGAGTGGGTCAAATTCGACTTCCAAGATTTGACCCGTACTTACATATATATACATATGTAAGTACGGGTACATACATGGTACATTGCTAGTTAAATATAAGCAAAACTAGTAAAAACAAACCAAGCTCTCACCGGATATATTTACAGACACTTGTACAGGGTTATTTGTAATTCACTGGCATCCTTTTAACCCTAAACTCCTACGACTTAAACAAATGTTTTTTGTTTTACGGCTTTTGTCATAACTTAATATTTTTGGTGTAATAACGTTTTGAAAATTTGAGATTTCCTCTTATTTTTACGATACTCTGTGTATTTGTATGGGAAAAAAGTGCTTCATTTTAAAAAGTCGTAAAACAAAAAACATTTGTTTGAGTGATAGGAATTCAGGGTTAAGAGGATGTCAGTGAATTAAAAATAACCCTGTATGTATAGTATAAATCTTCCCAGGTGAATTTTTCGCTTCGAGCCCTTATCTTTCAAAACAAACGGTATCGTCATAGTATTAAGGTTCAAATTTAATGTAATGGCTCGAAGCGAAAAGTTCACCTGGGAAGATTTATACTATACAAATCAATCCGATCACGGGACTGGGTAAAAAAGGTCGGTTTATTTACGGACGATAGTTTAACGTGACAACGTCATAATCATAACAAAATATTCAAAAAACAAAAATGAAACCAGGCGGTCACCCATCCAAGTACTGACCGCGCCCGACGTTGCTTAACCTCGGCGATCGGACGAGAACCGGTGTTTTATCAAATATCTTGAAAATGGTGCATCCTACGGCAAAATCAATGAAATTTTCATCCCTCCTTTAATACCCCCCAAAAAAATATCGTTTCATTTCAATGCCTCAACAGGTATTAATAAAAAACATCGTCTGCGAGCACCTTTACTGCCCTACCGCTAAATGGAAAAGTTATGTCCGGCCTTTATTTATGTACAATCGGACGCGAAATGTTTATTATCGCGTACAGCCAGCGGCGAAAACGCGGAATTGCTTTACATTCCCGGGAAATTGTCTAGTGGTAAATCAAAAGTAATGTTAGGATTTGGCGATAGCAAGAAACGGGTCCCACTTCTGCTTAGCTGAATAAGATTCTTGGACTGAAATGGAGCTTTATTGGAAAATATCTTGTTTTGTACCTACAGCTTTGAGAAAGAGCTCGCGAAGTTCGAAACGTATTATAACTGGCAAAACTACACCGTGTTTTTTTATTTCTGTTAAATTTGACACGTTGCTCGGTATAGTTGGGGTAAAAAAAGGTTCGTCACTTTTCGACCTTAATTCGTTGGCATAGAGTCGAAAAGTGACGAACCGAGTTTTTGTAGTGGTAGAGCCATGTTGTAGCTAGCCGCTGCATCACGAATGGGCCGGCTCGTCCGGGGCAGTACCACCCTCTCACAGAACACCGGCGTTAAGCAGCAGTAATCCTGCTTGCGTTTCGTACGGTCAGTGAGAGTGCCGGGGGCCCAATACCTTACCCCTTCCCTCTCCCCCTCCCTCTCCCCCTTCCCCTATTCCCTCTCCTTTAGGGCCGACAACGCACTGGCATCGAATAAAGCGCTGCGGGTGTCTATGGACAGTGGTGTTCATTTAACATCAGGTGACCCACTAGTTCGTTTGTCTGGCCTATCTAACATAAAAAAAAAAACCTTTTCTTACCCCGACTACACATTAACAGAAACTACCTGGTGCATTGATTTTGTTAAAATGGAAAAAATAATTCTCATACATCATAAATCAATTGCACGGTGCAAAATGTCCCTTAGAGTTACACAAAAAGTTAGTGTCAATTATGACACTGATGGACAAAAAGTATTTAACGACAAACGAACTCGCCTCAATAATCTCCTTGTAGCGAATAGCTATGAATGGACAACTCTTTACTGACGAAATTTAAAAGATAGGTAAATAATAATAGGACGTAATGAAGGACCTTTTACACTGGTTCATCCATTACATTTAATTATTGAATATCTTAAAAATAGTAAGAGTTAAGACTCTAGTTTCTTCGAGAAATTAACTATTGGTATTTGAACTGAATAATCTTCCCTTAATGTTAACGTACCTAAATAAAAAAAAACACGCTGTCTAATTTGGTTCCTTGTAGGTTTTCAGACATAGAAATCTGTAAGTTTAGCACATGTATTCAGCATGGAAGCAAGCGTACAAATATTTAGTTTTAAGTCACTAAGATTAATTTACAATTTTCGTCAATATTGTCTATTTCATATTATATTATTATTAATACAACATCTACAAATAATTGTCTACACAACGAGAGTCGACAGTGGAGATCCGTCAAGAGGCACACAACAATTTGACATAACCTTACATAACCTAAACTGACTAGAGCTCAAATGGCCGTAGAACTACAACGGTTTAAAGAACTCTGGTCATCCGAACGCTTCCTACGTCACACAATTACCTAAGACCCACTTTCTTCAACCGGTTACTGGCCGACAACATTGCTCATACCATCGCTAACCAAAGACCGACCGCACGTCTATGGTTTAAAAAAAAAACATTTTGTATTCCGAACGATGTGGTTGATTGTGTTACTAGTGTTGTGCCTGTTGTGTTATTCGTGGTGGCGGTTACAGTATTTCGGTTCGCGCGGGATACGTACGCTCCCGCCGCTACCACTTTTCGGGAATCTGACGGCTATCACATTTGGGCAAGAAAATTTTGTTGAATCAGTTGCGGCTGGCTACAACGCTTTTAAAGACGAACGGTCAGTATTTTTTATTATTAGACGTATTTTGCACGGGATGATTCTACCGACTAAATCGCTACAAGTACACTCGTGTCGTGATCATGCCGCTCTAAAAGCGGCGTCAAAATATCATTACCTTATTATTAAAAGAAACCGGTCTACATCCCGCGGAAAATATCATCATCATCATCCCAGCCTACGCAAGGCACAGGCCTCTCCGGCCGTAGTTCCCACGCAGGCCCAGTGCCGATTGGGAACTTCACACACAGCATTGAATTTCTTCCCAAGTGCGTGCTGGTTTCCTCACCGTAAAGCTCATGGACCTCGTGGTAAATTTCAAATGTAATTTCGCACGTAAATCCCGAAAAACTTAGAGGTGTGAGCCCGGGTTAGAATACACGACCCTCTGCTTGAGAGGCCGTAGGTCAAACCACTAGGTTACTATGGCCTTCGTTGCGTGGAAAATATAACTAATGTAACTAACCGTGAATCTGTTATTTTTATTATTGAATCATTATTTTGGAGCATCGTTTTTAAAACAATAATTTACCATCTCGCTCAGCGAACTTGCAGGTGCGAATCTTATCTAGAACTATACGGATGCTTATCAATATTAAAACAAAAGAATATTTTATGATAATTTGGTGACTCGCCGGTTATTTACAATTCAGATTTATTAAAACTGGTTTAAAATTTTGTGATCTGCGCTTTACAAAACAAAATAAATAAGACAGTGTAGAAATAAAATATTGTGTTTTTTAGAAATGTTTTGAGAAGTCGTAATTTGATGGAAGGCAAACGTATTAAAGATATCGAAATGGAACATGAGACAATACAATTACTTTGAATAATTAGCTATTAATTACTAATCCAGATCTAATATGTTTGTTATAGAACTCCTTCGAAACGGCTTGACCGATTTTTATGAAACTTTTTTCTCTATATTCGGTTGGTCTGAGAATAGGTCGTAGGCTATTTTTATATACCCCTATTCTTCGTAGACAGAGTCGCGGGCGACAGCTAGTATACATATAATTTATTATTTGGTATCAGATCTTGAAGAACCCGTGCCCGCGAGAACGAGAATCGACAGTGGAGATCCGTCAAGATGCACACAACAATTTGACATAACCGGAATAGAAAATTAACCTTTACCCTTCTCAAGACCTTAAACTATTTCCATACCAAGTTTCATTACAATCGGCTGAGTAATTTATGTGTAAAAGCGTAACAGACAAGCAAACAAAAAAAACATATATTCGTATTTATTATTAGTGTAAACGCTTTGCGTGAGAATTGGACAAAACTGCGCGGAAAAGATTGGTTGTAGAGTTATACAAATAGTTTATTCAAATAAACAGTTTACACAACAGAAATTAAATATTCAATGGACTCTTAGACTGTGTAGGCTGAGCCTGAAATTTAAATTCGTTGTCAGAATTTTTAAAGACCTTCGCCAGTATTTCCTTCTTGTGACTGTGAGGTCGTCAAGCTTTTTCTATAAAGGGGGTGGCAGGACTCGCGACGCCTCTCAAAAAAAAACTTCAAAAAAATATTTTTACGATGAAAATTATATTAAAGATCATTACTACTACTACTACTACACTGGCTCAACGACCTAAAGAGGATCTTGGCCTCCGACACCAAAGAGCGCCACTCTTCCCTATTTTCCACCACCTCGCGCCAATTGGCTGCGCCGAGGGCGGTTACGTCCTTCCGAAAGATTTAAGATCATTAAATTAACACAAATTAACAAAATGGAAAAAATAACAATGGATCAGATCCGCAATAACGAAAAACTAGTTTGATATTTTTAAAATACAATATATCTGTCAAATTTTAGAAACCGCGGAAAGTATAAAATTAAAGATGATTTTACATACTAAGGGGGTCGTAACATAGAAAGATTGAACTAAAAATACCGGCCTAGGCAAACGTCTACGAGTATTTAATTCATCGTTTATTTTTTCAGATATTTCGGTATCTACCAATACCATGTCCCAACACTGGTTCCCCGGGACCCGGAGCTCATACGACGCATCATGGTGGCCGACTTTGCCTCCTTCAGCGACAGAGGGGTCCACATCGACGAGGATTGTGACCCACTGTTTGGTCGGAACCTGATCATGTTAAGAGGTACAACCGTTACATGCGTCTAAAGCAGGGATCGGTAACCTGCGGCTCTTTATGCAAATATTATTTATTTTATCAAAAATAACATTCAAAAATCGTTCTGAACCGATTAACGAGGATTAGGCACCATTTCTATCTGTCAGCCACTTGTACTCGCTTTTAATTTCTTACTTAAATAATAAGTAAAATTATCTAATAATAAACACCATATATATTATTATCTAATTTTTTATGAAAAAACACTGCTTATAAATGAATAATTAGTATTTTTTTATCAAAAACTTTATTTATGCAAGCACATTGTTGGCAAGAAATTTTTTGTGGCTCTTTAAAAACTTTGAAATGTAAATTGTAATTTTTGACTCTTTTGACTCAAAAGGTTGCCGACCCCTGGTCCAAAGGGTTAAAGAAACTGGTCAAATGGATTTTGAGCTCGCCAAAGCCACCGTCACCATTGTCGCCCGAAATCGAAAGGTCTAGGACCCCCACCCCCAAAGTATGTCACGGTGACTGGTCCTGCTCCACCTGCATTCCTCTGACTCCTGCGTCTTACAGCAGGGGCCGTATTGTCTAACGCATATGCGCTTGCGATCGCATATCCCATCTCTTTCTACATTCATCCTTTACCGTGTGATAGAAAGAAATGGTAAGAACGACTGTCATTCCAAGGAGAATTAGGCCTCATTCATCAGTCTATCTTGTCAAGGATAGGTAGGGACCCGTGTATTCCGATACGAACGGCACGAACGCGCCACTCAACATCTTCAAGAAGTTCTTCAACGAATTTCTTAGTATTCCTATGGAAAACTTAATAAATAAATATACTTTTTACAAGAATAGGCTTGTTATTATTGTTATTATAAATTATAAAACATATTTTATATGATAAATGTATTGTACAAGATGGAGCGGAGCGACGACCTGGTTAAGATTGCGAGATCGCGTTGGATGCAGATGGCACAGGACCGATCTGTTTGGCGAGCCTTGGGGGAGGCCTATGTTCAGCAGTGGACGTCTTTCGGCTGAAACGATGATGATGATGGTTAGTCGTGGAATGAAAAGGTTCGTCACTTTTCGATCTTAACTCGATGACATAGAGTCGAAAAGTGACGAACCTTTTAATTTACTAGCGACTGTACAAGCAAATTACAACTTATTATACTATGAGTCTCCGAGCTAAGCCTCGGATAAACAAATGGACATGGCAATAATATAAAGCTCCAAACGTGGCGGTGAAGGTTGTAATATTCCAACTTGTATGAACGGTTGTGCGGTACAGTACCGCGACCTCGTTCATACAAGTTAGAATATTACAACCGTCACCGCCGCCGCACCACCACACCTCATTACTCTGTGCGTTTGGAGCTTAAGGGTTCGATTTTTGCAATTTTGACAACAGTAAGTACGTTAAAAATCTTCAGGTTCAAAATGGCGGTCGATGCGAGCCGCACTAACTCCAGCTTTCTCCGCTTCCCGGTGCCGCAGCATGGCGCCACTGATGGCCGCGTGTGGAGACTCCGTGCTCAAGTACTTGCGCACACGCATCAGCGACGCAGAGGAGTTGGATGTCAATGAGGTGGGTTACAATACTACCTGATACCTGTCGTCCTCGCTGAAGTAGATTAAAATGTGTTTTCCGTGGGAATGACATATTTTTCCGTGGTAAAAAGTAGCCTATGTCACACTCCATTCCTTTAACTATGTCTATACAAAAAACCGGTTGTCTGTAAAGTCGGTTTACGGACGATAGTTTAACGTGACAACGTCATAACAAAACATTGATGAAACAATTGCATACTTTTGCCGATTGTGCCCTTCCGATCGTTCATCAGCTCGAGCGTATCGGGACACGTAACGGGACAATGCGTTATGTACGTTACACTGAGACATCCTTTTTCGTGCGTGCAGCCGGCGCTCATCGATTTATTAAACGTTGTCACGTCAAAACCACGGCAATCCGTCGCTCATGGACTCAAGTCAGTTTTGACGTGAAAAAAGGACAAAGAAACAAACTTCAGGCTTAAAATGGTGGTCGATGCGAGCCGCGGTAACTCCGGCTTTCTCCACGTCTTGCTGCCGCATCATGTAGCCACTGGTGGATGCGTGCTGGGACTTAGTAATCAAGTGCCTGCGGGTAGTTCTAATAGCGTTTCAACCGTTATCAGTCTCCTGTCACATATACACATAGGAAATAAGCTACAGTTGCACGCTGCACGCACAAGCATGCTGTGTCGTTATATAAAAACCTTTCGCTAGTTGAAGCTAATTTTTTTAATATAAAATATGCGACAGGAGATTGATAGCGGTTGAAACGTTAGTAGAACTACCCCTGCGCACTTGCGTCCGCAGAACGCAGTGGGTTTATGACCGACAATTTAGAAAAACTCCAGGTTCAAAATGACGGTCCCTGTGGGCCGTGCTAACTCCAGCTTTGTCTGATGGCGCTACAGATGGCCGCGTGCTTGGACTCCATGCTTGAGTTCTTATACTATACTAGCTTTTTCTCGTGACTTCGTCCGCATCCATGTAAAACGTATGGTCAACTCCCGATCGCTATCCCGCGGGAAATTCCAAAAATTATTTTTTACCGCACCTCTACGATCCATAAGGAATGGCTACTGAGATAGCGTCCAATTGAATTGAATATAATATAATTGCCATTTTATCCTTATTCCGTTGGTGGGTTGGGTAGTGTTATAGTCACCTACTTACATGCCAAAATTTAAGTCTCTAATAATAATAGTTACGTAGATAGAGTCACTTTGATGCACAAATATAAATGTCATTTATTCCCTATCCCGTAAGAATTACAAAAAATCCCTTCTTTCCGGTTGCCTACGTCATAAGTCCTATCTGCGTGCCAAATTTTAACGCAATCTGTTCATTGCAATTGGTTTGAGCTTTGCGTTGATATACAGATCAGTCAGTAACGGTTGCCTTTTATATAATACTAGCCTTCCGTCCGCAGCTTCGCCCGCGATAAATTAATTTTCCCGTAGGAAAAGGTATTTTCCCGCGGTAAAAAGTAGCCTATGTCACTCAGTGATAATGTAGCTTTCTAACGGCAAAAGAATTTTTGAAATCGGTCCAGTACTTTCGGAGCCTACTCAATGCAAACAAACAAACAAGCAATCAAATCTTTCCTCTTTATAATATTATTATTTATGTTGGTACGGATTTCCGATCACGGGCCCATGGGGACCCGGTCATTTGAAAGGCATTCATGGGGCCGAAGCCAACACGAAGAGGCCTTTGGTACCACAACTATGGAGCGCAACTATGGAGGTTTATCCCCTAATACACCATGAGGATGTGCTAGCGGACAGTTCTCCACAGTTTCCAATCTATTGTCAGGAAGGAAGCGACATGGAATTGGCTATGGGGTTGGGATGTTGTGGACAGGATTACCGGGCTATGGAGTGAGATAACGGACACCTACCATTTCAATATCTCATAAACTGATCTTTTGGTAGGCGGTGACTCGCCATTCACTAAATGGGTTTCTCAAACTATTGCCCATTTGGGGCAACGAGGCGACAACATTGGTGTGAACGGCTAATGATGGAGAGGTGTTCCTGGACTTTAAACTTCAAAATGCCAACTCGCCACTTACGGAAACACATCCATCCTTCGAGCATTTAGCTCTTGCGCTCCACTCTAGGCGGCCAACAAAGGCAAACTAGAGGCGGGGTGGGTGTGTAAATGTGTGTGAGTATGTGTATAAGCGCATGTGTGTATGTGTACCCCTGGAGGTCTTGGGTTCGTGGTGTCGCTACGCACCAACAGCTCGCCACTATTATTATTATTATTATTAGTATAGAGTATAGATATACAGATTTATTTGTTCCTTAGATCACGACATCATACGTCAACGACGTGATAGCCTCCTGCGCTTTCGGTTTCGCGGTGGATTCCCTGGAAGACCCTGACAACTGCATCTTTCGGCTGGCGAACCGCGCAGTTGTGCAGGATACCACGCAGATCATGAAGTTCTTTGGCTACGAGAACATGAAGACTATTATGCAGGTAACTTTCCTGGTCTCGCAACACCCAACACCAGTGCATAAAACCATGTTTCTGATAAGAACACGAGACCCGTTCCAGGGCACCCAACCTCACAGGGGCTCAAATCATCACTACATAGTATAAAACAAAGTCGCTTCCCGCTGTCTGTGCCTATGTATGCTTAGATAAAACTACGCAACGGATTTTGATGCGGTTTTTTTTAATAGATAGAGTGATTCAAGAGGAAGGTTTATATGTATAATATATGCATAATTGCACCCGTGCGAAGCCGGGGCGGGTCGCTAGTATCCGATATAGCGAAGAACCCGAAAAACTGTTTTGTCAATGTCATTCATTCCTTTTACCTTTCACCTGAGCCTCAAATACGCTAGTGCTTCCACGGTCTCCGAGAGTCTCAGCATGACATAAGGGGAAGATCAAAAACTTGCACACTGTTAAAGCTGCGTTAAAATTACCATTAACTTTTTCCATTGTGACACGAAAATTAACCATACATTTCTATTTGTATTTACTCAGCAGAAAAAATTAATTAGAATAATAGCAAATATAGATAATACTGATTCTTGCAAGCCACATTTTAAAAGCCACAAAATTCTTACTTTACCTTGTATTTATATATTGGAACTGTGTAAATTTACCAGAAGCTCTTCTGCCCTATTCAGAAAGAGAGAAGAACTTCCCACATCACACTTGCTACGACACAAAGATAGACTTATGCTCCCAGTGTCTAAAATGAAAATGCACTCAAGTAGTACTTATGTCATGGCTATAAAAATATTTAATAAGTTACCCAATATAATCAGGACGGAAACATGTGATAAAAAATTTGTAAAATTGGTTAAAGATTTGTTAATTTCTAAATGTTACTACAGTGTAAATGATTATTTTAATTTTAAACATGAAACTACCGTGAGACTCACTCATAGTGAAAATAAACGGATCACTCACGTCTCAAAACGAGTTTAACTCGACATGTTTCGGGCTAATCCGTAGCCCTTCCTCTCGGAGTCGCACGTCACGGCGGCTGCCACACGTGCACTGCGTGCTAACGCCCTGGTCGCGCGGCTACTCGACGCAACTGACAGCGACACACAACTACCCCCGTTTTCATCATCACTTTTATTGTCATTGTCAAATGTAGGGTAGCACACAACACTAACCACATCACTTTGTAAAGGTTCGCTCACACTCACCGTTGACGCAGTACGAACATTCAACACTGTTTTCCAACTCGGGGGTACTGACCAACCACTATCCCGGTTAAAATTTGGATGACGACCAATCTCGATGGCTTCACGCACCTTCCGCGGAATGAAAAACTTTTCTCTCGCAAGTACGGAAGCCTTATCAAAACGGATGTAGTGCGTCGAGCCCGAGTCCATAGAGTGTTCGGCCACCGCAGACCCCTTGCTGTCTTGCTTTTTCATACTGCGTATGTGCTCCGATAACCTTGTGGAAACATTACGTCCAGTTTCTCCGATATAATCCTTGCCACAGGAACATGGAATTTTATATACTCCGGGACCACTAAAGGGCTCCCTATCCTTCGGTGAACGTACCAACTGCCTAAGCTGCATATGAGGACGGTAAATCGACTTGATGCTGTATCTTCGGCGTAACAATTGCCCGATTTTATCCGTTACCCCCTTTATAAACGGCAAGTATGCCGGCAGCCTATCAGCCGCCCTTGGCCGTTGACGAGCCGATACGTTCAGGAACCGGTTACTCTGCCTCCAGTTGTATCCATTGCTCTCCAACACACGTCTTACGTGACCCAGTTCGCAATCCACAAATTGTGGATCACAAACACTTAAGGCTCGATCTATCAACGTCCTTGGCACAGAAGATAATTGACACGGATGATGGTGTGAATCTGCCCTCAAATATCGATCTGTATGAGTTGGCTTACGGTAAACTGTAGTTTCCAATCTCCCACAGGGACTCCGCATCACCAAAACATCCAAAAATGGCAACCGTCCATCACTCTCTCTCTCCACCGTGAACTTAACCTTATCGTGCAACGTATTGAGGTAGTCAGAAAACCGTGACAAGTCATCTCCAGACACAATCGCAAAAATGTCATCCACAAACCGCCACCAATATCTAGGAACCACGGGAGAGTTGTTTAAAGCTTTACCCTCCAACCACTCCATAAAAATATTGGCGGTAACCGGAGCAATCGGTGAACCCATAGCCACTCCATCAACTTGCAAATAATAATCACCACGCCAAACCAAATATCCGCTTTTTAAACACAACTCAATTCCCTCCATGTACACAGTAGGTAAATCAGTGACACACAAAAGGTCAGATATAATTCTTAAAGTCTCGTCCACCGGTACATTGGTAAAAAGAGAAGTGACATCAAAACTAACCATCAGTTCGTCCTCACGTATACGGATATCATTTAACAACCCGACAAAATGTCTCGAATCTTTGATAAAACTCCCCGACTTCCCCGTAAACTCTAATAGCACAGTCGAAAGATGACGGGCAAGCTTATACGTCGGCGAATCAATCTGACTCACTATGGGTCTCAAAGGCCAGTCAGCTTTATGTATCTTCGGCAAGCCATATATCTTCGGCGACGTGGGGTTCCTTGGACGCAAACTCGCAATTAAATTTTTGTCGGGTAGCCTTTGAAGCAACTTATTAACTTTTGTCGTCACTCTGGCGGTAGGGTTGTAAGTCACTTTCTTGTAAGTACCCTCATCTGCCAATAATTGACAAATTTTATCTTCGTACACCAAAGTATCGACAATAACTGTTGCATTACCTTTATCCGCCGGTAACACCAACACATCTAAATTATTACGCAACTCACGTAACGCCCTCAGCTCCCCACATGGCATGTTGGATCTTGGAAGACGGGCCTTACGCAATAAGGAAGCGACATCTTGCCTCAAACACTCGGCGTCCGCAAAAGGAATCCTATTTCGCATTATTGCATCCTCCAGGCTCGTAATAATCGTTTCAATAGGCATTCGATTTGGTGTGGGTGCAAAATTCAGGCCCCGTGCCAATGCACACATCGCCATTTCACTCACACTATGTGATGACAAATTTATCACATTGTCCGTACCCACAATTATAGGGATCTCGTTTTCTGCGGGTAGTTTTCCCTTAAACAACGCCGAAAATTTCCTCACGTGCCTATTTTTAGTCTCACTAAAAATGTGTTCCGACCTACTAAACGACATCGCATCCAAAACCCTCCATAAATCTGCATCCAAATGATTGGCCAGCTCCAAAAGTATTGTGTACAAGTCCCTGTTGACAAAAGCGATCTTTCGACGGTAGTCGGAAATAACCTTCGCTAAAAACTTGCCGTTAGCCACACGAAAAAACGACTCATAATCCCGAATACACTTAACCGGTTTAATACGGGCAAACTTCGGTATCACACCGTTGTCGCGACACTTCACTACGTAAGTTAAACCACATTCGAGTCTTTTACGTTTATTTCTAAGCCCCGCGAACACTCTGATTTTATTTTGCCAGATCTCTCCGTAGAGATTTGCCACTTTAAACATGAAACTACCGTGAGACTCACTCATAGTGAAAATAAACGGATCACTCACGTCTCAAAACAACAAACAACAACTCTCCCGTGGTTCCTAGATATTGGTGGCGGTTTGTGGATGACATTTTTGCGATTGTGTCTGGAGATGACTTGTCACGGTTTTCTGACTACCTCAATACGTTGCACGATAAGGTTAAGTTCACGGTGGAGAGAGAGAGTGATGGACGGTTGCCATTTTTGGATGTTTTGGTGATGCGGAGTCCCTGTGGGAGATTGGAAACTACAGTTTACCGTAAGCCAACTCATACAGATCGATATTTGAGGGCAGATTCACACCATCATCCGTGTCAATTATCTTCTGTGCCAAGGACGTTGATAGATCGAGCCTTAAGTGTTTGTGATCCACAATTTGTGGATTGCGAACTGGGTCACGTAAGACGTGTGTTGGAGAGCAATGGATACAACTGGAGGCAGAGTAACCGGTTCCTGAACGTATCGGCTCGTCAACGGCCAAGGGCGGCTGATAGGCTGCCGGCATACTTGCCGTTTATAAAGGGGGGTAACGGATAAAATCGGGCAATTGTTACGCCGAAGATACAGCATCAAGTCGATTTACCGTCCTCATATGCAGCTTAGGCAGTTGGTACGTTCACCGAAGGATAGGGAGCCCTTTAGTGGTCCCGGAGTATATAAAATTCCATGTTCCTGTGGCAAGGATTATATCGGAGAAACTGGACGTAATGTTTCCACAAGGTTATCGGAGCACATACGCAGTATGAAAAAGCAAGACAGCAAGGGGTCTGCGGTGGCCGAACACTCTATGGACTCGGGCTCGACGCACTACATCCGTTTTGATAAGGCTTCCGTACTTGCGAGAGAAAAGTTTTTCATTCCGCGGAAGGTGCGTGAAGCCATCGAGATTGGTCGTCATCCAAATTTTAACCGGGATAGTGGTTGGTCAGTACCCCCGAGTTGGAAAACAGTGTTGAATGTTCGTACTGCGTCAACGGTGAGTGTGAGCGAACCTTTACAAAGTGATGTGGTTAGTGTTGTGTGCTACCCTACATTTGACAATGACAATAAAAGTGATGATGAAAACGGGGGTAGTTGTGTGTCGCTGTCAGTTGCGTCGAGTAGCCGCGCGACCAGGGCGTTAGCACGCAGTGCACGTGTGGCAGCCGCCGTGACGTGCGACTCCGAGAGGAAGGGCTACGGATTAGCCCGAAACATGTCGAGTTAAACTCGTTTTGAGACGTGAGTGATCCGTTTATTTTCACTATGAGTGAGTCTCACGGTAGTTTCATGTTTAAAGTGGCAAATCTCTACGGAGAGATCTGGCAAAATAAAATCAGAGTGTTCGCGGGGCTTAGAAATAAACGTAAAAGACTCGAATGTGGTTTAACTTACGTAGTGAAGTGTCGCGACAACGGTGTGATACCGAAGTTTGCCCGTATTAAACCGGTTAAGTGTATTCGGGATTATGAGTCGTTTTTTCGTGTGGCTAACGGCAAGTTTTTAGCGAAGGTTATTTCCGACTACCGTCGAAAGATCGCTTTTGTCAACAGGGACTTGTACACAATACATTTGGAGCTGGCCAATCATTTGGATGCAGATTTATGGAGGGTTTTGGATGCGATGTCGTTTAGTAGGTCGGAACACATTTTTAGTGAGACTAAAAATAGGCACGTGAGGAAATTTTCGGCGTTGTTTAAGGGAAAACTACCCGCAGAAAACGAGATCCCTATAATTGTGGGTACGGACAATGTGATAAATTTGTCATCACATAGTGTGAGTGAAATGGCGATGTGTGCATTGGCACGGGGCCTGAATTTTGCACCCACACCAAATCGAATGCCTATTGAAACGATTATTACGAGCCTGGAGGATGCAATAATGCGAAATAGGATTCCTTTTGCGGACGCCGAGTGTTTGAGGCAAGATGTCGCTTCCTTATTGCGTAAGGCCCGTCTTCCAAGATCCAACATGCCATGTGGGGAGCTGAGGGCGTTACGTGAGTTGCGTAATAATTTAGATGTGTTGGTGTTACCGGCGGATAAAGGTAATGCAACAGTTATTGTCGATACTTTGGTGTACGAAGATAAAATTTGTCAATTATTGGCAGATGAGGGTACTTACAAGAAAGTGACTTACAACCCTACCGCCAGAGTGACGACAAAAGTTAATAAGTTGCTTCAAAGGCTACCCGACAAAAATTTAATTGCGAGTTTGCGTCCAAGGAACCCCACGTCGCCGAAGATATATGGCTTGCCGAAGATACATAAAGCTGACTGGCCTTTGAGACCCATAGTGAGTCAGATTGATTCGCCGACGTATAAGCTTGCCCGTCATCTTTCGACTGTGCTATTAGAGTTTACGGGGAAGTCGGGGAGTTTTATCAAAGATTCGAGACATTTTGTCGGGTTGTTAAATGATATCCGTATACGTGAGGACGAACTGATGGTTAGTTTTGATGTCACTTCTCTTTTTACCAATGTACCGGTGGACGAGACTTTAAGAATTATATCTGACCTTTTGTGTGTCACTGATTTACCTACTGTGTACATGGAGGGAATTGAGTTGTGTTTAAAAAGCGGATATTTGGTTTGGCGTGGTGATTATTATTTGCAAGTTGATGGAGTGGCTATGGGTTCACCGATTGCTCCGGTTACCGCCAATATTTTTATGGAGTGGTTGGAGGGTAAAGCTTTAAACAACTCTCCCGTGGTTCCTAGATATTGGTGGCGGTTTGTGGATGACATTTTTGCGATTGTGTCTGGAGATGACTTGTCACGGTTTTCTGACTACCTCAATACGTTGCACGATAAGGTTAAGTTCACGGTGGAGAGAGAGAGTGATGGACGGTTGCCATTTTTGGATGTTTTGGTGATGCGGAGTCCCTGTGGGAGATTGGAAACTACAGTTTACCGTAAGCCAACTCATACAGATCGATATTTGAGGGCAGATTCACACCATCATCCGTGTCAATTATCTTCTGTGCCAAGGACGTTGATAGATCGAGCCTTAAGTGTTTGTGATCCACAATTTGTGGATTGCGAACTGGGTCACGTAAGACGTGTGTTGGAGAGCAATGGATACAACTGGAGGCAGAGTAACCGGTTCCTGAACGTATCGGCTCGTCAACGGCCAAGGGCGGCTGATAGGCTGCCGGCATACTTGCCGTTTATAAAGGGGGTAACGGATAAAATCGGGCAATTGTTACGCCGAAGATACAGCATCAAGTCGATTTACCGTCCTCATATGCAGCTTAGGCAGTTGGTACGTTCACCGAAGGATAGGGAGCCCTTTAGTGGTCCCGGAGTATATAAAATTCCATGTTCCTGTGGCAAGGATTATATCGGAGAAACTGGACGTAATGTTTCCACAAGGTTATCGGAGCACATACGCAGTATGAAAAAGCAAGACAGCAAGGGGTCTGTGGTGGCCGAACACTCTATGGACTCGGGCTCGACGCACTACATCCGTTTTGATAAGGCTTCCGTACTTGCGAGAGAAAAGTTTTTCATTCCGCGGAAGGTGCGTGAAGCCATCGAGATTGGTCGTCATCCAAATTTTAACCGGGATAGTGGTTGGTCAGTACCCCCGAGTTGGAAAACAGTGTTGAATGTTCGTACTGCGTCAACGGTGAGTGTGAGCGAACCTTTACAAAGTGATGTGGTTAGTGTTGTGTGCTACCCTACATTTGACAATGACAATAAAAGTGATGATGAAAACGGGGGTAGTTGTGTGTCGCTGTCAGTTGCGTCGAGTAGCCGCGCGACCAGGGCGTTAGCACGCAGTGCACGTGTGGCAGCCGCCGTGACGTGCGACTCCGAGAGGAAGGGCTACGGATTAGCCCGAAACATGTCGAGTTAAACTCGTTTTGAGACGTGAGTGATCCGTTTATTTTCACTATGATTATTTTAATGATAAATTCTAGACATTTTAATTGAATATTTTTACTTGTTATGATTATTTTAATGTATATTACTAATACTGTATTTTATAACTTTGGTTAGGTAAATTGTGATTGAAGATATGAATTAAGAAAAATGTTTTTTTAACTGAAATGTGTTTAATACTTGTCTTTATTTTTAAATTTCGAATCTTATTTGTTGATATCTTTGTTTGATTTTTATTGCTATTTTTATATTATTTTGCTTGTTTTTGCTATGATTGTTTACTTATTTATATCAATATTTTTTTTACATTATGTGGTCCTAGATTTTATTTTAGTTGTTAATTACTATTGTGTGCCCTTACAGGGTGTCATGAACTGACTTAAACTAATGACAACATCTTTATTATAATGTGCATGACTTGACAATGAATAAATGAATATGAATATGAATATGAATATTTGTATTTACATTTGTATACATTTGTATGGTTAATTTTCATGTCACAATGGAAAAAGTTAATGGTAATTTTAACTGAGCTTTAACAGTGTGCAACTTTTTGGTCTTCACCCATAAGACGACTCTGTTGCAGTACAAGGCCAGATCGAGAGATAATAAATACTTAAGAGAGAAAGAAAGAAAATACATTTGTTTACGACAATAAAAGACACAAATATTTTTACAAAAAGGACAATACGACAATACGAAGTAGATAGAGTGTGTCATTGCGGTTGTAAATTGGACACTGGCTCAGCATGATGCCAACTTGCCAAGGCATTTATAGCAACCCCGCTACTTATTTTATTTATATTGCACCAGGGGCCTGTTGCATAACAAAGTACAACTTATATTACAAGGGAGTTCCCTTTCTAGTTAATATAACTGAAGCGAAAGTTCCGCTTATAATATTAGTTGTACTTTGTTATGCAACATGCCGTAACATATTACTAATAAATGTAGCTAGCTACCTGTTGTAGTAATCATTATTGAGCGAATAAATTATCATTCATTCATTCCACAGCCTTGCTCAAGGGTAAAGAGCTCAGATACTTACAAGTCGTTGACATAAGTCACCGACAATACCAACATGGACTGTCGGTGACTTTGCTGTCTTTGGGAGTTTCCTCAAAGAGAAATAAAGCAACTAAAGATTGTACTGTCAAATACTTGAACAAATATGTTATTATTAACAGACTTTAAAAAAGGAGATTATCAATTCGGTTGTATTTTATTTATGTGTGTTACTTCAGAACTCCGTCATTTATAATCCGTTGAAAAAAAAACTTTTTTTGATTAGGATCTAATGAGTGGAATCGGGGCAAATAGAAAGAACTCTTTAAGTTGTATGGTGGTACGTTGGGAGAGGAGTGAAACACACGAGTTCTGGGTACAAACTGAATCTATTCATGAGTAAATGCGATTATATATAAGGTTGCTTAGTTACATAGATCTTACCACTACACCTTCCATATAACAAAATAAAAAAAAATATATTTATATGTTTTTTTTTTTCATACATTTTATACTCTAATCTTAGTTCTAGGTATGCTTAAGTACTTTTAATACATTTTTATTCATAGAACAGCTTCGTTCTATTCTTATGTATCGTATCTAACTTTCCATCTTTAATTATCTCTACGTTGGGTGACATGTCCCTTACTACCTTATATGGACCTGAATACAATTCGTCCATCTTAGTACCTATTTCATTCTTAACTAAAATCAAATCATTAACTTTATATGTTATTGGATTTACATACTTGTCATAATCGAGTTTTCTTTTAATTTTATTAGATACAATATTTTTCTTTGCCTCTCTTTGAGATACTTGTAAACGATATTTTAACTCAAACGGGTAATGGTCAAAATTATATAGTGGATCGACATTTTTAAGTAAATTGTTTGGCAGCGAACACAATTTTCCAAAAACCAATTCGTAAGGGGTTAGTTTTGTTTCCGAATGTACTGTTGTATTATAGCCAAAACACCAAAACGGAAGCCACTGGCTCCATGTCTCAGGGTGATTATCAGTTTGGATTCTGAGAAAAGACTTCAAACATTTATGTGTTACCTCAAGTGCTCCTATGGACTGATGATGGTAGGCTGTTGAGTTCAATTGATTGATCTGTAGTAGTTTACATACCTCCTTAAATGTTGATGACATAAATTCCTTTCCCCTGTCTGTTGCTATGCTTCTGGGTACTCCGTATCTAAGAATAAAATTGTTTACAAATACTCGTGCTACCTCCTGCGCTTGCTTTGTAACTAAAGGATAAGCTTCTGTATACTTAGATAATTCGCACTGTATTGTTAAGATGTATGAATATTTATAATTATCAGTGTCTAATGGTCCTACAAGATCTAGATATATTTTTTCGAACGCTGTATTCGCTGTGGTGGTAATAACCATAGGTTCCCGTACTGGTAAAGAATGTTTTTGCCGTTGGCATTTTTCACACCGTTTTACAAATTTTTTAACATCATTTTCTAAACCTTCCCAGTAATAATATCTTCGTATGTTGTTTGACATCCTTCTCATACCAGCATGGCCACTGCTAGGTAGAAGGTGGAAGTCGTTAAGAATGACACGTCTGTCATCTTTACTCTCTACTCTTTGTACATTATTCATGATACATAATCGCGGTCCGGACCGATTTTTATGTTTGTTTATTTCTTCAATTAACTTTTTTATAAATATTTCGTTATCTGCTGTTTTTATTATACAAACTTCATCTATTTTTTCTTGTGCACACATAATATCTAACTCTTTCACGAATTCGCATCGCGTAATCTGTGATACAGAGTTGGAATATTTTATAAAAATCACGTTTTTATTTTTTACATAACACAATACATTACTTTCATTATTTATTATTCCCTCATTTCTTATTTTTTCTAAGCTACTATAATCAATAAATCTGAGCTCTACTGATTCCTTTGATTTAATATGTGTACTCACGACTTTCGGCTGATCAGACCTTAAGTTTGTGGGTATCATATCAATCAAAGAATCCTTACTTGCAATTTTTCTTGCTTGTGCTCGTGTCATGACGTTTACTACACTGTCATGCATTTCTTTTAAATCATTCGACGTTACACATATTCGAGACAAGGCGTCTGCAGCCGCGTTGTCTGAACCTTTTACATACTCGACTTCAAAAGTATATTCTTCTAATGTTAATCGAAATTTCATAAGTCTGCTTGACGGATCTTTCATGTTAAAGAGGTATATTAATGGCTTATGATCCGTTTTTATTTTAAAAGATCGCCCATATAAGTAGGGACGAAAATATTTGACACCCCAAACTATAGCTAAAAGCTCTTTCTCGATTACTGGATAATTCATTTCCGCTTTGTTTAAGGTTCTGCTAGCGAAAGCTATTGGTCGTCCATTTTTATTAGATAATATTGCCCCTATGGCATTCTTTGATGCATCAGTCTGTAGTGTAAATATATTTTGTTCTGAAAAATCTGGATAGTCAAGAACAGGTGGCGTTGTAATCAGCATTTTTAACATTTCAAAAGCTTTTTGACATTTTTCATTCCAAATGAATGGAGTGTTCTTTTTTGACAGTGCGTTTAACGGCTGTGCTATTTGCGCAAAATTAGGTATGAACTTCCGGTAATAGTTTGTAAACGCTACAAACCTTTTTGTTTCGTCTGTAGACTTTGGACACGGGTAATTTTTCACTGTATTTATTTTTTCGGGATCTGGGAGAATGCCTTCCCTGGAGATTGAGTGACCTAAATAAAGAATTTCCTTTTTTAAGAACTCGCATTTTTGTGGATTAAGTTTTAAATTTACCTTCCTCAATCTTTCAAAAACATCTTGCAGATTTTTATTGTGAATTTCTAAATTTCTTCCAAAGATTACTAAATCATCGAGATAAATCAGACATTTTTCATACTGTAATCCTGCTAAAGCAATGTTCATCATTCGAGAAAACGAACTTGGGCTTGTTTTTAGACCCATTGGCATTCTTGTCATTTGGTATCGTCCTGAATCAAAAGCTGTTAGTTTTCTACTGTTATTATCAAGGTTTACATTGTAATAACCTTGATATAAATCTAAGTGAGTGAAATATATGCTGCCAGATAACGATTCTAAAATTTCGGTTATGTCAGGTAATGGATACTTATCGTCCTCGATACAATTATTTAATTTACGATAATCGATTACTAAACGCCACTGTTTTTGGCCATTTTTATCTAACTTTTTAGGAACTAGTAAGACGGGACTTGACCAATCGCTTTTGCTAGGTTCAATAATGCCTTCATTCAACATTTTATTTATTTGATTATTTATTTCTGCTTTTTGACTGAATGGTAACCTGTAAGGCTTTGTAAATATAGGACTTGTATTGGGTTTCAACGAAATTGTGTGAGAATATACGTCTGTTGTCTGCAATGAATCACCCGAAAGATAAAAAATGTCGGCATACTTCGCGCAAACGTTTTCGATTGCCGTTCGCTCTTCTTCATTCAAATGATTTAATTTTAACTGCTTAAAAACATTCTTTACCCGTACTGCGTTCTTAGTGTTGCGTTCAAATGAACATAGGCTGTAATCACTTAGCTTATGAATTGTTGGAGTGATGTTTGGTAACATTAAATCACTTTCAGTAACGTTAAGTATCTTTACTGGTATTGTTCCATTGATGGGTGTGGCTACGGTACTTGCCAAAAATACGCCTTCTTGTATTTCCGATGAACAAACTAAACAATCTTCTGTTAATTGAGTTTGTATATAATGCACCGATTCGCATCGCTTAGGAATAATAAATTTACTTTTGCATTCGTCTGTAAAATGTAAACTAATTTTCTGTTTATCTGTTTGTAAAGTTAAGTTATTTTGCTCAAAGTCTAATTTCGCTTTAAATCTGTTTAAAAAATCTCGTCCTAAAACTCCATTCGACTGAATAGGTAATGTTTTAAAAACATAAAACTTATGATTAACTCTATGATCTCCCAAATAAAGCGTAAGGTAAACATATCCGATTGCTTGAACTTTGCCACCGAGTCCATTTATGATTACACTGTCCTTATGGATTGGAATATTTTGTTCCATAGCATGTTTATACTTCCATGCCGATATGGATGCGCCTGAATCTACTAGGAATGAAAATGATTCATCACAGGTACAGGATGATGCAATATTCACGTAGCAGTTACTGTTACTAACTAATAATTGATGCTCTGTTTCAGTCACGAAAAAACCGATTTGATGAATTTTCCTGTGGCGTATCTTGAGTTGGAGTATCTGACTCTGTCATTAAATTCATGTTATGTGGTCTACGAGTGCCGTGGTACCGTTTATTACTGTTAACGAACGTACCTCTATGTGGGCGGCTTGGAGCTCGTTGACCTCTCCAAGATGGCTGGTAGTTCCAACCCCGGTACTGACTTCCATGTCCTCGAGGTCTATAGGATGAGAACCTGTTATTTCCTCGTGAGCCTGCTCTATAACCACTTCTGGAACTTCTGCTATTATTAAGATTGTAATAATTTCGCCTGTACATACCAAATATTTCGCCTGAGGTGGATGCTGTGGACACCTCTTCTTCCTGAGCTGCCTGTATGGCATCTTTAAGCGAGCTGTAATTCCTCGCTGAAATAATAGTGCTTAGCCTACGATTTCGTAAGCCATCAGCGAATCGTTTGATCGCGTATTTCTCGTTCAAAGGTTTTAATATTTTATAACAATCCTTATTGCCGTTGGCTTGCGATATCGTAAGGTCAACAAATAATTCTGTAAGTTCTTTTCCAAAATCTGAAACTGATAACTCGTTCTGTTTTAAATTTTGTAACTTGCTCTGAATGGCTGGAGCTGCCTTTTGAGGTAATAGCTCCGATCGCATATCTGTTATTAATTCTGTAACGCTTGTATATTGGGTACTTAATTTTAACTTTGCTGCCTGAGACAATCTACTTTTTAATACAAAGTTAATTAAATTTTGTTTACAACCCGCTTGCGTTAGTATCGAATCGTAATACTCGATGTTGTCAATGAGCTGTTTAGTAACAGACTCTTCATTGGTCATATTTGGTAACAAGTTAAGAGCAGTCTTTAAATCAAAGGTAGACATGGCTGTTTTTGACACTGATTGGTTTTCCTCTAAACTAGGATTTTTGAGGTCAGGGTTACACAATTCTAATATTTCGTAATATAAGCTAGCTATTTTCTCACAAACTTTTTCTATCGCAGGAACACAATCAGATTTTATTATTCCTGCTTTAATATCTTTATCAATATTCTCTAAAGAGCTTGTATATGTTTCATATATCGCATTTGCTTCACTAGACTTTACTTGCAATATATGTCCTGTTCTTCTACTGGGACCAATCTTAATTAAATAAACCCTTACTTCGTTTAATTTGTTATACAATGATTCTAAAATAATTGCCATAGATATGAAGCATATACACTGCTATTTTATTATTATTGAGTAAATACCATGATTACATATATTAATTTGCTTATTAGTTATGATTATTAATTTTACGGGTCAAGCATCACTTACGATTTTGCGTTGGTACGTACTTCTTACACTTAGTAAATGTGTCTTTATATCGCGTAATCACTTTAACACTTTTAGAACTCGTACACATTTCACTGCGTTGGAAGTGTTCGCACCTTAAGTGTCCCATAAGATCACATAGGGAGTTTGCAATCTGTGCTTATTAATCTTTGATTACGTGATGACATCCGATGCAGAAAACTTTGCGTCTATACGACCTCTGGATATGCCCGCGGTTGAGCAGTGGGCATGGCTGTCTGCCTTTGAGCGCTTGGTTGCTGGAAAAACGATCTTCTGAACGTATGTCTGTTTATCTCCGCCGATATCCACTTATGATGACATTTTTTATATACTCTATAGATGATGTAGCATATCCCGAAGATCATCACCAACGAAATAAATGACAGCATAACACTTGTAACCGAAAAATGGTACTTCAGTTGCTCTAGGGATGCCTGGTTGTCACCTCCCGCTGCGTTCTGTACTACAACAGTTTCTTCTGTTTTTGATTGTTGTTGGCCCATTTTACTGATTAAAATCTTCTTGCTTTTCCACACACACGTCTAACTCAAAGTCACAATGTAATTGCACTCGATACATTTTATTTTAAATAGTTCGACGAAACTCACTTAGCAATAGTCTTTAAATGGCAACGGTGTTAGGTCTCAAGTGCGCGCGGCGTAGCGCCTTTTACGGAAGATGCCTTCAAAACACAGAAAATATAGAAATGCCACCGCTAGGGCAAAGCACGATAGTCCGAAAATTATAACTGTGAATGTGTCCAATTTATCCTGAATCCGTTCTAGTGTCCGGGAATTATCGATTGTGTACTTTTTGTAATTCACTCGCGATTAATGCAACTGAGATGTCGCATCGCAGCGCCCGGTGCGCTGAGCTGGCACGGTCGCCATGTATGGTGGTACGTTGGGAGAGGAGTGAAACACACGAGTTCTGGGTACAAACTGAATCTATTCATGAGTAAATGCGGATATATATAAGGTTGCTTAGTTACATAGATCTTACCACTACAAAGTATTGAATACACAGTAATTTGGGTGTATTTTGTATTAACTCATGCATTTACTGATTTAATAGTGACTAGCTTTTGCCCGCGACTCCGTCCGCGTGGAATTAGTAATTTGGGCAGCTTATTTTTTTATCCAATTTGCTTTTTCATCAATTATGGCTCTCCTTAGTTCCTCGATATAAAAAATACCCCCCCAACCGGACCCCCCCCCGCACACCCGCGCTCACATTCACCACCGTACTCCCAGCGTGATGATATATAGCCTATAGCCTTCCTCGATAAATGGGCTATCTAACACTAAAAGTATCGTATCTTTTTTATTTGTCAACCGATTCAAATGAAACAAACACTAAATGTTAATCCAAGAAAATACCAACATATCAGTTAAAACCGCATCCATCTAGGTTAAAAAAGCCGTTTCTGAGATTAGCGCGCACAAACGCACAGACAAACAGAGAAACAGACAATAATTCTAAAAATCATTGTTTTGGGTTCTATTGCGCTAATAAATAGCCCTAGTGACAGTTTTTCTCAAATATCTTCAATGTACAGACACCGACTTGTTACAGATTTATTATATGTATAGATAAAAGATATACAGGGTTATTTTTAATTCACTGACATCCTTTTAACCCTGAATTCCTATCACTCAAACAAATGTTTTTTGTTTTACGACTTTTTAAAATGAAGCACTTTTTTCCCATGCAAATACACAGAGTATCGTAAAAATAAGAGGAAATCTCAAATTTTCAAAACGTTATTACACCAAAAATATTAAGTTATGACAAAAGCCGTAAGACAAAAAACATTTGTTTAAGTGGTAGGAGTTTAGGGTTAAAAGGATGCTAGTGAATTACAAATAACCCTGTAGATAGATAGCAGCCCAATAGATAGTACGAGTATGTAGGTAAGGTAGATGATTATAGCTAAGCCGTTTAAGTGAGTCCTCGCCTGTTTAGTTTAGCTACAGATGCGCTCTACTGACTGGTTAGGTTGGTTAGTTGGTTGGTAACTGATTGGTTGACTAGTTTCGTGGTTTTTATCTCGAAAATTCACTTTTTTCATCTTAGGTAGAGTTGACCTAGGATGGTAGATTGGCCACAACTGAATATACTCAACTATGTTTTAATTGTTCAAGCTGCTAAACGTCAAAATAATAAAGACAAACGACGCGGAGCAATTCGGACACCTGTTCAAGTCGGCTCTCAACGCGCGGAGAGAGAACCAAGCTGAGACGCGGCCGGACTTCATACAAACACTGGTGGACGCTGCTCAAGGTATGTCTTGTCTCGGCATTGCAATGCGGGATCCAGCCAGGAACCGTATTGTCCAACGCATTGACGCTTGCTTTCGCATTCACTATTTCTTTCTGTCAAACGGTAACAGAAAGACATGGTCAAAGGTGTCAGAAAGAGATGGTCAAAGCGACGGCAAGCGCCCGCGCCTTCGATAATAAGCCCGCTCCACACTCGCGGCGCGGACGCCCGCGATAGCCGCGAAGCGCGAGTGTAGATGGGCCAATCAACTTTTAAACCGACACTAATCTGTCCGCGACATTTTTCAAACAATTGCAGATTTTTGTAGGTAAACATGTTTTTTCTGTAATTTAATAGATGGTGTACATGAATACCATCCTACGTAAGTTTAACCTATTAAACCGTCAAATATCTTGTTGGAAGTACGATTTTTTGGTAATGCCAGAGACAATTTTGGTAACGCAGGAGACGCCAAAAACGTCGGTTTAAAAGTTGATTGGCCCAGATGTTGTTCACGCCTTCGCATAGTACGCATTCGCGCTTAGCGCCATTCCCCGATCAGTGTCGGTTTTTGCCCGAGACAAAGGGTTCGTGGCGCGCGAACGTGAAAGCTCGCCCTACACTCGCGCGCGAAGTCGCTCCGTGAATGTGTAGAACGCGAGTGGAGAGCGGGCTATACGGCCTCTGATCAAGAAAGCAATGTTCCGGAACAAAAGTAGATTATTAGAAGTCTTTATTTAACTTGCAACGTTCAAGGCCCAATTGCATAACAAAGTACAACTTATATTACAAGCGGAACTCCCATTCTAGTTAATATAACTGAAGCGAGAGTTCCGCTTGTAATATTAGTTGTAATTTGTTATGCAATTGGGCCCAGATGTAAATAAGTACATAAGTACAAATTATTTGTTAAACTATCAGGCATATAATCCCTTATTCGCCAGAAAGTTAAAAGTGCATAATATGTATACTTTTATGTTTATAGTGGTTTAAAAATTTTGAAAGCATTTTTATCTTTTCCTCGTATCCGATTAAGCTGAAATTTGGTATACCTACTTATGTAAATCCGCTGACAGTACAATTTGTTATGGTGGTCCGGTGAGGGTTGTTTCCGCGAGAGGCAACTCTTCAACGGTTCATGGCTTCGACTTGAAACATGGTACGGATATGTACTTTAGATGACAATTCAAGTCAACTCAACAAAGAAAAAGTCAGCAAAAAATTTACAAGTTTTATCAGGACCGGTGTAGCTGTTTTGCCGTGAATAATGTTGAAAACAACTAAAAGAGACAGTTATTTTGACATTTGTAATGTATGGAATCGTAAGGTTCCTTCGACATTTTTCTATCACATTACGATTAGTCTTTTAAGGTTTACTTATATTCATATTCATATTCATTTATTCATTCAGATTCATGTTCATTACATTAATAGATGGTAGTTTTACAAGATGGTAGGTACATAACACCCTGTCAGGGTATAGAATGTCAATCTTTTATAACAATATGCATGCATGGATGGATTATTTTATGTCACTTTACTGCTTATTTATTCTTTAACGCATTCGCTGCCGACTGTCAAACCTGTACCTCTACCATGAGTTACACTAGTTTACAGTGACCGTACACGCTAGCGACAGCGTAAATGATTTGTATGGAGACTTGTGTACAGCGCCTCTAGCGGTCACTTACGGAAGTAGAATTCTCCATACAAATCATTTACGTCGTCGCTAGCGAGTACGGTCACTGTAAACTAGTGTAACTCATGGTAGTGGTACTGAGACTTCAGCAAGTGCCGTAAACGCACGTGTGCGTTCAAATGCCATTAATTAAAACGCATTTGCCGGCACTTAATGTGTTATATCACTATACCTAGAGATTTTTCTGGCACGAACGATGCAACTAGTAACTTCCTTCTGATACTTAGTATTTTATGTGGCATTATATCAAAGTGACACGTTTGAAAATATACGAACAATAATTACCAAACCGAATCGATGTTATTATTATGTCAAACACTAACCACACGTTGGTGCCAGGAAAATTTCTAGATTGTTATCACTCATTTTTTTTTTAATTCGCCTAATGGATGCGTGTCCCACCGCTGGGCAAAGGCCTCCTCTTTTTCTTTCCACCCGTTTCTGTCCTTCGCAAAATCCCGCCAAAATGGGTCAAAACGGTGCAAGTCATCCGGCCATCTCCGTTTTGGTCTCATCACTAAAATACTCAAGTAAAATTTGTTCTATTTGGGATGGGAACTACGGCCCATAGCCCTCTCATTCTGAAAGAAAGCCTGTGCCCTGCAGTAGGATGTACCTATAGGCAGATGCCGATGATGATGAAAGTTTGTTTGTACTATGTCGGAACATTATTTAAAGAATCATAACATAATAATCCGCAAACTTTTGTCATCTCGTCCCAATCAACCCTTACAACGCTTACCGGCGGGATTAAACACTTTATAAACTCAATTTGAAATCAGTAAATTAAGTCACAATATTTAATATTGTCAAATTACAGGCAAGCTGAAGGAGCCGAGCAACGAAAGTAAGATTACGTTTAATTTGTTTCCCTTTGGTACCTACAAGTTGTTGACATTGATTGACGAGTGCAGAATTCAATTATTATTTTGCTGTGGCACCCATTGTGGGTGTGCGGGATTCAGCCGTTGATCGTTGAAATTGTGTGCTTTGTTGTCGGCTATATTGTTACACGAGTACATTATATTATGTACGTAATTCGTGTGTAGAATTCTATTTATCTGGTGAAAGGGCTGTTGACGCGGGCACATGTGTTATATAGACCAAGTATGTGCTTTACCGTTTTTAATGACAGCTCCCACATCAGAATATAAGTAAACGGCTCACTTTTTCCGCAGTCCCATTTCGTCGCTATCTTAAAAAAATCGTTCACAGTGCGTGCCACGTCGTCAGCTTACAATTCCCAAATCGTCACGTTCCTAACCCGTCCTTTTTACACGACTACGGCAAAGCCAAAAGGAAGTGTAATGATTTTTTTAACAGTCTATGTTTGTGTGTACGGATGTTCCACCGTAGCGTCGAGACTACTCGTCCGATTTTAATAAATAGGGTATCAATCGATTCGTTATTATGCTCCGGGTGACATAGGATACCTTTTTATTTAAAAAAAAATATTGGTTGGATTTTACAGTAACAAAACTGAGCGATAATAAAAAAAAAATTAGCGCACGGCGGCGTGTGAGGCATTATTAGATAGGTCTTAAAAAATGATGTAGAGGTTTCTTAGTAGGTTTTTGGTTTAAGATAAGTTTTAAGGAGCTATTAGCTCCGAAAGTCGTCAGAATTCACAAAGTTATCTGACGTCAATTTCAATTGAGCGGCAACACTACATTCGTTTTGTCGTAATACTAAGGTAAACGTATTAATGCTCGACACCTCAATGCCCAGTAGATGACACCCATCTGTCACCTCTCTTACTATGACTTAAGATTGAAGGTGCCATGTATTGGGTCAGTGTCGAGCACAGGGACGTTTACCTTGTACAGTTAATAAATCGTCCCTCAGCTCCCTCGCGAATGTGTCGACCAGGATAGCGTACCTTGTACTATTGTAAGATTGACCAAACGATTATTATTCGTATACAGTCATACGTATAGTCTACGCTCCGACTTCGACACACTCCGACGAAGAAGTGGAAGCTATTGAAGATATCGCCAGAGCCATGCATAGCTCCGAAACTCACTTCCCATTTGTTATTGGAGACTTCAACTCTGAAAACTGGGTAAAAGGGATGGGGAAGAGCTGCGAAAGGGGCAATTTGGAGTAGGGCGTAGGAATCACCGGGGCCACCTACCGGCCGGCTTCATGGAGAAGGAGGTACTCTATATTGTAACAATAGTTCAGAATTTAGAATTTTGTTTTTCTGTAAGCGGCCAGTTTACCACAGAGGTTTGCCGTGTTACAAAATGATTAATGAACTCCTTCTTCTAGAAGCAAGAACACAAGAAGTGGACTTGGATGAGCCCTGACGATGACGGTGTAATGAGAAATGAGATAGAGGTCTATCTCAATTAAGTATAATTATCACCGTATGATACGAGGCACATTGAATATTTACGCCAAGCTTGTAAAATCTCGATTGATAAAGTCTACGCTCCGCCCGGCGCCAACCCAGGTCCAAAACCCCGAAACGTTCCAAATCGAACTTCAAAACCGTTTCGAGTGCTTAGGAGGCGACGTGGACGATTACAGCGACGGGTTCGTGGTAACTGTCCATACGGTGGGATCTTAGTTCTTAAAGACCTTCCGTAGAAACAGAACCAAAAAGATTACAGACTCTACTCTAAAGGTCATGAACGAGCAACGTGAAATGATCCAACAGACATCAGATCAGGTGACGCTTGCCGATATCGGCAGCTCAACAGAAGATCTCGAAATCTCCGAGGAACGATGTACGCAAATTCAATACTAGTAGTATCGAAGAAGCGATAAAGCGAAACAAAGGTTCTAAAGTTTTTGAGAAGAATGTGTTTGTTAGACAAAGCCAATGAGCAAAGCTGAAAACCGATGACGGTACATGGGTGCCATCTATTGGCATAGTTTTTCGGGTCTCCCTCGCGATCCCTAACATCGTTTGTCCTAAAATCACTTGCCCGAACTGTTTGGTCCTAATGGGCATTAGCCATAACGATCAATTGCCATAACAATCATTTTCCATAATGAAATGATTGCCCTAAAACTCATTTGTCCGAAATATGTATAATATAAATATCAGTATCCCTAATATATTTGCCATAACTACTTATCGGGATTTGAACCCGGAACCTCCAGCTTTGTAGGCGGCGGGCTCACTACCAACTAGTGTACAGAGTTAAGCGGAAGGGGGGTGTGGGGGGCAGAGTCCCCCAACAAGGGGGGCTCGGGGGGCGAAGCCCCCCGCAGAAAAAGAAGTAAATGTTCCTTACTCTTGTAGTACTATTAGTAGGTTAGGTTAGGGTTATCTTCTGTTCCTTAGAGCAGAAATAGGCATCCCGCGAAGCGGGGTGACGTCTACACGCTGGCGATCAGGTTAGGTTAGGTTAGGTTTTAGGTTAGGCAGAATAGTAGGCTAACCACAATTAGGGAAAATAATCACGAGGACAAATAATGTTAGGTAGTACAAATATAGGACAAACTACAATAGGCCATACAAAGTTAGGAATAATAATCATTAGGATTAACGATCATTAGGCTTACTGATAATTATGATACATGACTATTATGGCACATAACGTTAGAATGAATAATCAATATGGCAAGTGACGTTAGGAAATAAAACATTACGGAAAAAAAAATCATCCATACTATGTTAGGAAAACTAAAGATAGGGCATTATGAGTGTTAAGACAAATGATCATTAGGACAAAAAACGTTAGGGAATACAAAAATAGGTTAAAAAACGTTAGGGATTCCGATTTAGATCCTAATTTTTCATGTCCGACATGTCATAACAATCAGGCATAACAAGTTTCGCTTAATTTAGTCACACCGAATCTTAGACTTGTCGAAATTTTATTTGACTTAAATCTATATTATCCGAATGATTGTTTACCCGAATAGAATGTTAGCATAATATTGATATGGCAGCACATTATGCATAATGATGCATAATGTTCTTTTATATGTACCTAATTTAGCAGAATTTTGATACCTCGAAATCCTGTCCGAATTTACATCCAAGACAACAATAGTACTATTTCTTGATTACTGTAATGGTGAATGACAAAAAAAAACTCAAATTTTGCATAGTTACGTTACGTTAGGTGTAGGTTAGGTCAATTTGAAAAAAAAAATAGGTTTAGGTTAGGTTAGAGTTGTGTCCAGGCGCGAAGCGCCAAACTATGCGGAATAGGGGCTCCGCAAAGCGGAGGCCCGTTGACACCGCCCCAGGAAGCGGAACATAAGGCGACTGTCCTCGCTTAGGTCATTATTATGTTAAGTTAATACTCAATTTATTAATTCGGCGAAATAAACTTCTGCGAAAACTAACTTTCTGCGAAACTAGGTTATGCGTAAGTCATTTTCTGCCAAATTACTATACGGAATTCAGAAAATATGTATATATATTTACAGCAGCGGAAGTCTTTCAGCCGAAATGATTAATGATGAATAAACCGCCACACAATTGGGATGTCCCAATTTTTGACAACGTATAATAAATCGAAAACCGTTTGGAGAAATAGGCTTTGTGAATCGTTTTCAGAAATCAGATTCCAGAAATATGATAAACTGAATTAAATAAAGAAAATTTAAGTAATGACCTTCATTTGACCCCTGCAGTGAATCGTCACATAGGCAGATATAAAGCAGGTCTACACTCTAAAGCAAATTGACAGTTTGAAATTTTGATGTCCTGCTTATAATAGCAAAGAGTGACAAAGACAGAACTTTAATCACATGATGCGCACCTGGCTTTAAACAGTTGTCATTGTCATTTATCATGAAGTCCGAAATGTATACAATACTCGCAATGTATTTTTACAAATTTAATTATTAAATTACTACGTTACAAGTAAATATGAAAGAATTTAAATATCAGATTTTAGTAAAAAATATCTATTTACTATTTCACCATTAAACAAACAGGAATAATCGAAGCTAAAAGAAGATAAATAAATAAAACTATTTGTCATGGTTCATTTAGGACCCTAAGCCGTGCTTGTATTATTGACAGTGACAAGACAAATCAGTAGTGCCACAGATTATGTTATGTACGGCTTGAATTATTGTAGGCAATGGAACGTGGCTCCCTCACTGTGACGTCATCCAACGTATTTCTTAAAAAAATTATAAAAAATTAAATACTCAACCAAATTCAAAATCGATGAAAATGGTATCTTAAAATATCCTATTCTTTCCAAAAAAAATATAAAAACAATGGGTTATTTTTTTTGGTACATCCCAATTCCAAATCGTAAAAGATTTTAGTACTAATTCCTTTGTTTATGCATACAAATTTTAGTTCACTAGTTCGCCATTAGATGTCGCTATCATGGCGAAAATAAAACCCCAAAATAATTTAAATAAAAAAAAATAGTTTAAAAAACTGAAACCCGACTACGGAAAAAAACGCGCTCTGAAAAGTATGAAATAAGAAAAATTTGAAGTACTATCCACAATTAATATGGTCCTCCTTGACCACAAATATGAACCTCCGCAAATTAACGTCTGATTCAATCAAGCAAGAAAATATTCTTGTCCGAAATTCTTATACAGACTTCAGAGGAGAGCCGTGGTCGCATGCCACCATAAAATGAACTGTTAAGTACCTAAGCAACCCTTAAGGCAAGGTGGCATGCAACCAAGCTCTCCTCTGAAGTCTGTATAAGAATTTCGGACTAGAATATTTTCTTGCATGATTGAATCAGGCGTTAATTTGCGGAGGTTCATATTTGTGGTCAAGGAGGACCATATTAATTGTGGATAGTACTTCAAATTTTTCTTATTTCATACTTTTCAGAGCGCGTTTTTTTCCGTAGTCGGGTTTCAGTTTTTTAAACTATTTTTTTTTATTCTGATATCGTCATATCCCATTTTGTCTGCATTCCTATTTTGACTACATTGCCAACTGGACCACAGTAAGTACAACTTGGTCACCGTGGCAACTCGTCCACATTCCTTTATCGACCATAGTGCTGTTAATTAGTGTATTTAAATAGAAATGGCGACGAGTTAGCACTGTAGTCGAAATAAGAATGTTGGGGAGTTGGCGCTGGTCGAAATGGAAATGTTGACGAGTTGGTACTATCCGAATTCGATAGTCAATGCCCAATAACACCACAGGGTAACACTAGCTAACCGGAGGAGGCGACGACGACGTACCCCACAATTCACAACACGTCGGCGGCCCCACTATTTTAACCGACACCATGTTCCGGGTAGGTTTTCCCCAATTAGACCACAATCCGACTGAGTTTCTTGTCGTTTCTTCTCAGTCGGGACTAAAGTAATTTATCCGAAACGATGTAGCATAAAAAATTCGATAGCTTGCAAATCGCTACTTAGCGTCCAAAGTCTGAGGTCGACTCAATAGGAGCACCCTTTCGCATGCTAAGAAAACCACCCTTTGCTGAGCTGCCCGTCTGGCGGCTCGCCCTCTCTCCGGTAAGCTGTAAAAGCCGTCGAGGCTAACAGCAACAGTCCGTCCGACAAAAAAAAGAAGAGTTGGTACTGTGGCCTACGTAGGAAAGCGGACAAGATAGGAAAGTGACGATGTAGGAATATTGTCGAATCAGAACAGTAGACCAAAATGACAATGAGAACTATTTAAGATGGTGACGAAATGGGACCGTGGACGAAGGAAGTTGTCCGAGCCACATAAAACGATAAGATTGTCACGTTGACTGTAATTTAAATAAAATAGCCTTTGATGTTTTGAGCTGGGGCTAAATTCGGGAACGGCCCAACACGGTTTGCGAGCGGTAATTCAATCGTTTGGGAGAGGATAGGAATGGGCTGAGCTTGGGATGAGCTTTATTTTTCTGTTAATTCGTTTTGTAAATAAATAAGGCTCATCCCAATCTCAGCCCAAACCTCTCGAAAACCAGTGATTTTTGGCGTTCCTGAATAGCATACCATGAGCTTTCCGGTGAAGGAAAACATCGTGAGGAAACCTGCATACGCCTGCGAAGAAATTCAATGGTGTGAGTGAAGTTTCCAATCCGCACGGGGCCCGCGTGGGAACTACGGCCCAAGCCCTCTCATTCTGAAAGGAGGCCTGTGCCCTGCAGTGGGACGCATATAGGCTGGGATGATGAATTCTTCTTTGATAAACTCAATGTCTAATGTTTCGTTTTTTTTCTAGATTTTTCTGACGACGACTTGGTAGCTCAAGCCGTATTATTTTATGTGGCCGGCTATGATACTACGGCCAATCTAATAAACTATTTCCTCTACGAAATGGCTCTAAACCCCAAAATACAAGAAAAACTGCAAGATGAGCTGGCTCAATTACCAGGAACACATGACATCAAAGAGATGTACGACAGCGTACAGCGGTTGGAGTATCTGGAGATGTGTGTTAATGGTAAGCTTATAGCTGAAAAGCTTATGTAAAGGACCTGCTGTATATAGTAGTAACGTGTAGTTACATATCTTCTTTACCGTACGGGTAACGCAAGACAGCCACATCTATACGTCTACGTTTGCAAACGGTTGTATGCTCGTTATATATTTTAAAATTAACTCGTAAAGGATCAAAACTTAGCATTTTTGCAATGTGTTTGTAATAGTTGGGTCTATGTTACATGTGCTGATTTATTTGGAAGTGTAGGAGGGCGGGTTTCATACACTAAAACTCATATGAGCCGGGAGCCGTACAGTCATATGCCCCATCCACACTCTCCACGAGGCTACACGATGGGACGCGAGTACGAGAGTGAGGACGGTGCGCTCGTCTCGCCTCGTCTTCCCTCGCCTCACCTCGCTGTCGCTCCGCTTTGTGTCGGTTTTGGACGCGAGTCAAAGGACGCGAGGGGGTGAGGCGAGGGAATGAACCACACTCTCGCGCTCGCTCACTTGGCTGTTTACGAGGCGCCTCGCGAGAGTGTGGAGCCGGCAGTAGATATCTATCATGATCATGTGTCTTGACTGTGAAAATAATTCCGCAAAATTCTGAGGATCTTTTTTTGTTTTAGAGGTGTTAAGGCTATGGCCGCTGGTAGGCACAGCGGACAGGCGATCAGTCGAGCGGTATGATTTTGGACCGTCACATCCTGAGAGCAAAGATAACTTCGTTGTGAGTATAAAATCTTATTTTTTTAAACGGTTTATTAAGCCAACATGATACTCATATCAATATGCAGCTATGTCCAGCTTTTCTATATAAAGGAATCAGAAAGTATAAATCCGATTAGAGCCAATGTCAATCTCACTTTTTCATACATTTAATGAGTATACATATTTAATATTATTATGTTCAACGTGTCGTGTAGTAGTAAAAAATCGTATTTTCTTAGAAAAAACGTCCTTCTACCACGTTTCGTGCAGTTTTCTTCTTCTTGCCAATGATAGTCTTTCATAAAACACCAGAAGACAAAACAAAAAACGTAAAAAAAGCCCTTTGCAGCCTATTAGCAAAGTGAACTTTTGATTCAGATCTAAATACTGAAATAAATCACACCACATAGGACACCTAACCTTGAGGTCTTCAAGACTAGGCTAGAGTGAATAGGCTGTTACTGAACCACTGACACTACCTTTGGCCACATCTGCATTTTTCATCAGTACCTCTACCATGAGTTACACTAGTTTACAGTGACCGTACTCGCTAGTGACGGCGTAAATGATTTGTATGGAGAATTGTGTACAGCGCCTCTAGCGGTCACTCACGAAAGTACAATTCTCCATACAAATCATTTACGCCGTCGCTAGCGAGTACGGTCACTGTAAACTAGTGTTACTCATGGTAGAGGTACAGGTGAGATAGAGGTCAGTCACGGGTCAGTTTTATTTTGTTTCTCGTACACGGCATAATAGTTTCCTAAAGTATTATGACTTTTCTTGACATTCTTTCAGGCAGACGCAGGCATCCACATATGGCTTCCCATATACTCTTTGCACCGTGACGAGCGATACTGGCAAAACCCGAACGTGTGTGATCCGGAGAGATTCGCGCCGCACAACAAAAGTGACATCAAACCTTATTCGTATATGCCGTTTGGGACTGGCCCTAGACATTGTATTGGTAAGTTCTTAGAAAACACAACCACAAAGTATGTTAGGGTCACGGCTGTATTATTTTATAAGTCAAAAACATGAGTAGGTACTTAAATGGCCTGTAAGGGGTTGTATGTAGTAGTAACTTGTCCGTTTAAACAAATTGACGTTCCAAATTTGAAAAACCGGCCAAGAGCGTGTCGGACACGCCCAAGATAGGGTTCCGTAGCAGGTACGAAAAAATCTTTGCATACTTTATTAATGTGGTTGTTTTGGTCCAAACTCCCACCGCGCGCTAGGGTTAACAGCGCGATGTACCTAGAATTTCAACGTCGGCGGTACAGCGCCATCTATCGGCGAATTGGGTAACTAATCTAAGCTGCAGTCTACTAGAACTAGTATGTATGTTGATGGTTTTTCAAATGTTATTCTTTATTATATGTATGAACCGATTTCATTTTTTTTTATTTGAAAGAAGATACTGTTAGCGCGATCTTATAGCATTCAAAGAAAAGAAATTGCCTGCTGTGGCGGTTAAATTACAATCTTAGTTTAGAATTTTTTTTTACAATAACTTAAAAACAGCTAACTGATTAAGTTGAAAATAATTTTCCTAGAAAGTTTTTATTAAGTTTAACTTACGTGATTTTTTTCATATTTTTTAAACGTGCGGTTCAAAAGTTAGAGGGGGGACACATTATTTTGAACTTTCGGAGTGAATATCACCGAAAATTCATTCACTTTATCAAAAAATGGTTTTAGCAAACCCCTATTTATTTTCAAATACCTATCCAATGTTACCCCAACTATAGGGTAAGACGAGAAAAAAAAAATCACCCCCACTTTACGTCTATGGGAGGTACTTACACTAAAAAAAAATTTATTAGTTTTTTTATTTAACCACTTTGTCGGCGTGACTGATATATATATTCATGCCAAATTGCAGCTTTCTAGTACTAACAGTCTCTGAGCTTAGCCGCGGACGGACAGACAGACAGACATGGCGAAACTATAAGGGTTCCTAGTTGACTACGGAACCCTAAAAATGACTTAAGCTCCATATCAATTCTGTGCACTACTACATACAACAGGTCATTTACTTAAGTTTTTTACCTACCTATATCGTCGTATCTCCGTCACGAAGACCGACAGCGGGTACAGTATAAACTGAACGTACACCTACGAAATTATTCAATGGTGAATGTGAAGTTCCAAATCAGCTCTGGGCCCACGTGGGAACGAACAGCCCAAGCCCTCTCAAATTCTCCATCTGTCTAACATTGGAAAATGTATTATATTAACCGGATGATATTTGAACTTTCAGGTTCCCGTTTTGCAGTGACGGCCGCCAAAGTGTTCCTGTCTCAGTTTTTCAGCCATTATAGTACCAAAGGAGGAGAAGCTTCGAGAAAACTCGATCCTCGAGCGTTCATACTGCGCCCCAAACACGGATTTAAACTCACAGTGATAGCTAGAAATAAAAATAAACAGTGCTGATAATCTTATTCATGTAATAAATGTAAATAAAACACTATTACTTAAGTTCTCGTGTGAAACGAAAATTAAATGGTTCAACTCATGCAATTTATGCCAATTTACATTAAGGCCTGGATTCACTTTGATTAGTGATTAGTGCAGGTGATTAGTGCAAGTGATTAGTGATTAGGAGAAAACAAGTGTCGACAGCGACTGATTAGTGCAGGCGATTAGTTGCCTGCATAGTAACGTGATTAGAAGCGTGTTCTATTTTTGTGCGAGTGAACTGCGAGTAGCCACGTCCCGCGCGCCCTCCCTTCCCCCTCACTTGCAGCGTGCCTGCCACTAAACACGTCTGGTTTGGAATTTACTTAACAGAGCCAGAACAAGAATTGGACACTACTTGCACTACACACCTGCACTAAACATCCTCAATTACTAATCACTTGCACTCGCACTAATCAAAGTGAATACAGGCCTCTAAGCGTAGTCATAAGTAGTTATGCGTGTAATGGTATGCTAAGTCTGGTTTATTAATAGGTCAATTAATAAAGAAGTCAACTAGTTACGCTGTTTCGGTGGACTTTCTTTACCGTATACCAATTCCGCAACATCGCCGATGCTATATTATATTCCGTTCAACCTTTAGTCTCTGGGTATACACAGAACGTCCGATATGGGGCAGTGCCGTCCCAGTAGGTGCCCGTCAAGAATGCACTTGACCCTGAAGAAGGTCTTCCGAAAAGGCCAAAACTAGTCTGACCGTACCCAACTTATATTCATGAGTTGAACCTTTTTTGCATTTATCCCAGAAAACTATCTGGATTTAAATAAAATATCTAAGTACCTAATAAATCATAATAATAGGTATTTTCTCGTAATTATTTTTATCACCTTCGGGAACTCTGTAATTCACATTATTCCAATTAGGTTACATTAAGAGAGATCTGATGCTTTTATGAGCCATCAAAACGTGTAAAGATAATTATTAATATGGATAAAATATTACTCTGTCCCCGAAAGTGACAAAGTTAAGTATCACGGGATACCGTTCTATTTACCGTAGTCTTCGACAGCTACAAAATCATCACATCAGCCAAAAGACTTCCACTACTGGACAGAGGCCTCCCCAAAGACTTCCAAAACGATCGATCCTGCGCTGACCGCATCCAAGTAACCACTGTGGAGTTGTTCCTGCAACCTATACCAGATCGGCGGTCCATCTTGTTGGGGACCTCCCCACGCCACGTCTTCCGGTGGTCGTCACTCTACCCAACTGTCACGTACGTCACTCTAACCTTACTGCAATTCTACGAGCAATGTGCCCAATAATATGCTACAAAATCGAATTTCAACTCAAAAAAAAATACTTTCCGTGGACCCTTCAATAAAAGCGGCAATTAAACAATTAAGTAAATAAGTTAGGGATCTCGAAATCATTCTTTACTCCCAAACGCCCATTGTACCCCTCAATGGGTGTCACTATGATACTATTATAGCTCTCTACTGTGTTTGTTTGGGAGCATGAAAAAGATGCAAAAATTAAAAGTTAGCCCGGCGTAGATGTAGTTAAATTTAAATAAGTCAACTAAGTTGTAATGTAATTAATGATGAAATTTTCAATGCAGCGTTCGACGGGTTTTGTACAGAAAAAAAAAGAGGTCGGAGATAATACTTTGGTTGTTTTGGAACCATACAAACATACAAAGTTGGAAGTTAAATAAAAGTTTGAAATGACTTAAAGTTATCAAACCTAGGTGTATGTTCCTTGAGTAAGTGTAAAGTGGGACACGCTCCACACATGCGCATACATTTATTTGTGTGTAAGAGTGGAGAGAAGGTTCGGTTAGTTTCACTGAACATACCTAAAGATTTTTCATCGAAATATTTAATTTTAAATATAGTCACGCACTTAAACTCTTGTACTGGGAACATAAATCAATGTATGAAGACATTTTATCGACCACAATAAAAAAAAAACATTTACAGGACTGTTCAGCCAAATAACCTAATCCCTGCTGAATTTTTCCGGATTTACTTTGAAACACCTAGTATGGATACTGATGCCTAATAATAATAAAGAGAGTTAAGTTATATGTTTAGTCCTTCATTTGTGTTTACAATGTATACTACACATAAATTAAAGCGTAGGAAGATCCCTCACAAGATGGTCTGACAATCTGGTCGCAGGAACCACTTGGGTAGCGCAGGACTGATCGTTGTAGAACTTCTTGGGGGAGGCCTTCATCCAGCAGTAGACGTTTTTCTACTGACATTATGATGAAAATTTAAAGAAACCTATAAGTTTCAAACTAAATACAAACTGAAATATAGATGCACAGAAAAAACCCCAGAAAAAAGACCAATGCTGGGAATCGAACCCAGGTCCTCAGCGTTCCGTGCTGCGTGCTTACCCCTACACCATCACTGGTCTAGAGGTTAGGGACGAATCTTTCCCATACCTCGTACATTTCAGTCTGTTATAATCACCTTATGCAGTGATAAAGCACTCATCTATGTTATGCCCTCTACCGAGAGACTTTAACACTCCTTCGGAGCTAACCGCTCACCTGGACCAAGAGATGGCGCTACTGTGCAACTTTAAACAAGTCAGATATGAAGTATCTTTTTTATTTATTTTTCAACTTCATTTTTTTATTACTTTTACGGTCATCCCATGAAACCATATATTTCAAACTAAATACAAACTGAAATATAGATGCACAGAAAAAACCCCAGAAAAAAGACCAATGCTGGGAAAATAAATAAAAAAGATACTTCATATCTGACTTGTTTAAACCTATAAGATTTTCAACGACATCGAGATTATCTATAGCGTGAAATTGCATAGAATATCAGATGCAGCTGAATCCATATCCAGGGTATTTCTGCATTGAAATATATCGAGGAATTTCTTACGCTAATTTGAAACCTTAATTTGAGAAATAGTTACTTGCTCCCAGAACAGTAATAAAATAGAGTTGAAAAGTTTTATACCGAGGGTACTGAGATAACCACAAAGCACTTAGGGCAGGAGATGGTAGCGCACGCTCTTCCAAAGAAAATATAAACACGCCAGTTTTTACCCGCAACTACGCCACGCAAACCATTAAATGACTGCCAGCAGACGAATTTTACATTATTCTCACGGGAATGGGCAAAAATTACGTGGTCTGAATTCACCGATATAGCTCGAAGAAACGCCACACTCAAGTGGCAGTGAGCCGGGCACATCGCACGTAGAACTGATGGCCGATGGGGTCAAAATAATCTCGGATGGCGTCCATGGACCGGAAGACGCAGTGTAGGTACTCCAACAAGATGAGCGACCTCTTGGTTAAGGTTGCGGGAACGTGATGGATGCGGATGTGCAAGACTGCTTGGCGAACCTTGGGGAAGGCTTATTTTCAGCAGTGGTCGTCTTTCGGCTGAAATGATTTATTTATACTGCATAAGACTAAGTCATAAGGTGCACAATTTCAAGTCTCTATACTTAACGATTGCGGTTTCGGTGAGCATGTGTTACAACACAATCCCATGTGAATACCACACACAATCCTATGCTGAAAGCAAAAACGAAAGGCAATTCCCGCCAGAAGTGCTTCACGGAAATATCTATTAAAATCCACTCATTAACTAACTTTCTTTGTACGGACTGTAAAAGTTAATGTAGCAAATTGAACTTTAGAATTACTTTAGAGTCTGCTCGTAAAACTAACCGAGGAATTAAACGCGGAATACTTAAAGGGAATAAGTATTTAGAGAAACTTAAAGTGAAAGCTTTTGGGACTTTATAGTGTACTCTGTTGTGGTTTGGAGAAGGAGAGCATTTTAACTAAAGTCTAGACTATTAAAGGGTTTTTTTTATGTTAGAAAGGTCAGACAAACGAACTAGTGGGTCACCTGATGTTAAATGATCACCACTGTCCATAGACACCTGCAGCGCTTTACGCGATGCCAGTGCGTTGTCGGCCCTTAAGGAGAGGGAATAGGGGAAGGGGGAGATGGAGGGGGAGAGGGAAGGGGTGAGGTATTGGGCCCCCGGCACTCTCACTGACCGTATGAAACGCAAGCAGGATTACTGCTGCTTCACGCCGGTGTTCTGTGAGAGGGTGGTACTGCCCCGGACGAGCCGGCCCATTCGTGATGCAGCGGCTAGCTACAACATGGCTCTACCACTACAAAAATTTAATTCATCAAACCAAAAATTTTTCAAATCTTTCCATCCGCTCTTAAGTAATAAATGGTGTAACTAACACGAATTTGTTATATAACTAAAGAAAACATTTAAAATCCGCTTAAACTCAGTGAAAAACCGCAAAGAAAATCAATTAGCTTAACAATAAAATGGCCGACGTCATTTTCAGCCAATAGCAGCGCTTGCCGCTCATTTCTCAGCCAATCACGTTTGACAGCAGGATTACTGCTGCTTCACGCCGGTTTTCTGTGAGAGGGTGGTACTGCCCCGGACGAGCCGGCCCATTCGTGCTTATGCGGTGCTTTCAGGAATTTCTTTCTTTGTTGAAGTTGTACATTAAAATAAAATTAAATAAAAATAAATAAAAATAAAAATAAAAATAAAATAAAATGCATTTATTTCAGACAATTAAAATCCATAAATTATTAGTATTACAACTTAAAAAACTATGTTAGTACTTAAACTTAAATGATGAGATGACCAGTGTCTAATTATGCCACTGTCCCATCTCTCTGCCACGACGGTCAGGAGACTATGGCGGCTGCCGCGCACCCTGCAGAGCGCCGCGGCACAGCGCTTGCGCAAAATCGCGTGGAACCCATCCACGTGCGCGTCCGCGAACATGCCCGACGCGCTGCAGTATCGCGGCAGCCGCAACAGTACCCTGAACGCGTCGTTGTACTGTACACGCAAGGAGTTCATCGTTCGCTGCGTGTACCGTGACCACAGACTGCAGGTATACAGCGACGTACAATACGCACGAAACAGGGTTATTTTGACTTGCGCTGTACATCGGCTGAACCTGCGAGCAATCATGTTGGCTCTGACGGCCAATGCCCTCCTCTCCCTTTCTATATCTGCGTCATCACGTAAATCGTCGGTCACCAGGTGCCCAAGATATCTGAACAAATGAACCCTTTTTAACTGCTCACCATTCAAAAGAATGGGTGGGACATGTGATGGGCACTTGTTTCCCGCCTTAAAAACCATATATTCGCTTTTACGTACATTATACTTTAGGTCATGGTTTAAAGCATAAGATTCGCATTTATCCAAAAGGGTTCTCAGCCCGCCTACCGATGGGCTCAACAGCACCATATCGTCTGCATAACTTATGTTATTGAAGGATACTCTGTTAATGTGGCATCCGACATGCGTGCTGCTGAGCTCACCGATAAGCTCGTTTACATAAAGATTAAACAATTTGGGTGAAGTAAGGCCGCCCTGCCTTACACCACAACCCAATCCGTATTCGTCTGACAGAACGTTCCCCCAACGGACGCTATTTCTCTGAGTCTCGTACCAGTACCTAAATATGCGCGTTAGTTCCCCGGGAAAATTTGCCTCATTAAGCTTCTTCCAAAGTAAATTATAGTTAACAAGGTCAAAGGCCTTAGAAAGGTCTAAAAAACACGCATAAATAGGTGTCCCACGCCGCGTATAGTACTCAACGGTGTTCTTTAGACAAAGGATCGCGCTCTCCGTGGACAGGCCGGCTCGGAAGCCAAACTGACCATCATGTAACCGCAAGCATCTGTCCAACTGCACGCTAAGTAGACCATCCAGTACTCGGGCTACGATAGTTGCCAGAGAGATAGGCCTGTAATTCACCATGTCAGATATATCGCCTGTTTTATTCTTGACAATTGGTACAACTAAAGTTTTAGTCATATGCATAGGCAAGTATGAGTGCCCAACACAAAGATTGAAAAACATCGATAAAACTCTAGGCAAGTGCGGACCTGCGAACTGCAGATGCTCGACGCTTAAGTAATCGTGACCAGGGGATTTACCCCTTTTATAGATTTTTATAGATTTTTTTTTATTAAATAATTTTGAGTTAAAATTATCATCATAACCTATTGATTCCGTTGAAGAAGGTTCCCCGATTTTCAGTACCTTTTCGTCGTAATAAGTTTTCATTTTTATTACAAACTTTTGTGCTGACTGCCGTTTTTGTTAAGTGTAGGTACTTGCTTTGTTACTAAAACGACGTACCAAATTATAAAGACAATTCAATCAATATAAGTGAGAAGGACTTACTATATTTGAAGACACAGTGAGTAAAATAAAAGCTTGTAATTTAAATTTAGTATAGTAATAGTTAGTGTTCAGTAGTCCATTTCGATGGGGGCAACGCAGGTCCGATCGCTGTGGAGTGGAACTCTTTGGGGAAGGCCTTTGTCCAGCAGGGATGATGAGTACTTTTTCAGCCAGCATTACCAACGCAAAAAAATGACGTCTAAGTTTACATTTCCTGTAACATTTCAACGTACAAGCTAAGTAAGGTCAGGTTGGGCGCTACATTATAAAATCAACATAAAACTGTTGACAGCCATAACTAAGTTCAAAAATTAATTAGGTACGTTTTACGAGTCAGTTTACGATTTCAACTTTGGCGACGGTTAAATTAATTTATCCTTGAACAAAGGTCTCGTCCCGGGGGCACCATGTATAAGAAAAATAATTTTATTTGTTTGAAAGCTGGTTAAATAATGTATTTTGCTGTTTTTGTTGCGCAAATCCTTAGTACAAAGTTTAGATTTGGATTTTATTACCAAAATAGCCTTTGGAACGCTTGCATGGTCTGGGGTTAAAAAATTAAATCGTTAACCGTGGGTTAGGGATGGAAGTTGCATACATTTTGACACTAGTTAACCCTATAGGTTAGCGGTTAACTTGAAATTATACGTTGCATAAAGAATATCCGTGCAAAATTTTATGTCCCTGTACTTAATGGCAGGCACGTACACGCCCCCTACACACACAAATTTTCACATTTTTATGTGTAGGAATAGGATTATGATTCTGTACTTGAAAAGCATTGCGATGTTTCTGGAAGACTTTAACTCGTTTTGTTTAGCAACGAAGCCGAATTTGTTTTGTGTAGCACATATTTGGTGTTTTAGCCCTCAGACATCCTGGCATCCTAGCCACAAGTCTGATTTAATTATATACTGTCTAAGTCACGTTCTGTCAGCTTCTCAAGTCATTCGTAAAGCGATAGGGAGTGAACTGTGCTGAGGACTAAGTGACAACTTTGAGGTAACAAAACTGGGTGAGGTTTTGACTAAACTTTCTCATTTGCTGGACACTTCCACGTCAATTTGTTCCATAATAGGTACACCACACTTATTAGGTATCCACCCCACGAAAATAAGCACATAAACAAAAATACAATTGAAACACGATTCACTCCCATTAGCTCCGCGTTTCGCCCTAACCAAGCAGTCCTTCCATTTGAATTTAGCGGCTGTTTATTTAAGGATTTAAAATTAAAAAAAATACTTCCCTGGTCTAGGCTACGGCTTCATCTACAACCATCCACAATGCAACGAAGCGTAAAAACGGTGACTCAAACAATAGAATGGAGCGGGAAGTTCGCCCAGCAATGAGTCAACAATGCGTTCATTATTCCATTATATAATGAGCCATTCCGTAGTTTTAATAACGTGGATAATGTAGCTACAACTCCGCTATATATTCTACCCTAAGCGTTTCATTTTGTTCTTATAATGATGGGCTTTAAATATCTTTTGAATAACTTATGTCGGTTTTTTGTTTCTTTCAAATTGTTTTTTATTGCTAACTTAACGTTAAAAAACTCTCTGATCCCATCTTCAATTTATCCAATGTAAAATTGGGGATAAAATAACAAAATTGATTTCTCTATCTAGCACCGGAAATGAAATATATCAGATCCGTTGCAGGCTGTCACTCGTTGGCATCCGTTCATTTCATCTCTAAATGGAACTGTCAATCTGGAATGTTTATTTTGTTGAGCTGGATTTTAGTTCGTTGCCGGGGATAATTGGATGGCTACGAATATTTAGAAGTTCGTTAGGTTATTGAGATGTTGGTAGATCCGTTTCCCTTTGTATTCCGTAATTAACTCCCGATTTAGACGTTGAATCACTTTACCTACTTTCACTTGGCTTACTTAGAAAAGGTGATAAGTATGTCGTACTAATATTTAGATGCGAAATTATGGCAGTGTGTATTTGTTGAGTTTTTTGCCGGATTCTTCTCATAATAATTACTTGTTATACCCTGAATTGAACTTCGTTTTGGGTTTGACAAAGATCACACTAAAACAGCTGGACGGCTTCGGATGAAATTATTATTCCGATATTCCCACGGGATAAAAAGAACTAAGTATCTGTAAAATACCGATATCGCAATCAGTAAACGACCGCTTTAGCCTAGTTGGTAGTGACCCTGCCTACGAAGCAAAAAGTCCGGGGTTCAAATCCCGGTAAGGGCATTTATTTGTGTGATAAGCACGAATATTTGTTCCTGAGTTATGGATGTTTTCTATGTATTTAAGTATTTATTTATCTATATAAGTATTGTTATCGTCGTCTAGTACCCATAGTACAAGCTTTGCTTAGTTTGGGACTAGGTCGATTTGTGTAAGATTGTCCCCTGATATTTATTTATTATTTATTTATTAAATCCAGAGACAAATTTTGCTCAGGTCTTCGTCATACAACGTAAATGGAAAATTAGTAAAATTTTATTAATGGTTCACGTGAACGAAGCCACGAATATAGGCATGAAAAGTTGTAGGTAGGTAAATTTTCTTTTACATAAGCATTTATCGTCCATTCTTTTACAGCAAGTACCTATTTAATGATGTCCACAAGGAACTCTTGAAGTTCAAATAGTTCCGATGACCCTCAGACCATCGCTTTCATGTCATTTGTTGTTTGAAAAGGATCCTGAAAATTCTGGATTCATTTTTTAGATTTATTGTATTAGCTCATCCTATTTCGTGACAGCTGCATGGTCACTGCATAGGTTCCCACCTCATTTATTTATTACAATAACATAAAGAAATAAATACTAAGTTATCTTTCTCGGCAATAAAAAGAGGAGGTTCTCAATTCGTCTGTATGTTTTTTTTTCACCGAAATATTATGTTATGAGCATCATGCGACAAAAAACTTTACAGATTCTAAGATAATAGTACATTACTGCAGAGGCCGTGAAGTAAGGGATTGATGGACGATATTTGGGGTATACGGCCGAGTCGTAGACGAGGCCGGATAAAATGAGTCCAGCAATCCCTCTTCCGGCCGAGGATTGTATAGAGCTTTTCTCAAACATGCATCATCATCATCATCATCATCATCATCATCCATCCATCCAACCATCCATCCATCCGTCCATCCATCCATCCATCCATCCATCCATCCATACATCCACCCATACATCCATCCATACATCCATCCATACATCCATCCATACATCCATCCATACATCCATACATTCATCCATCCATACATCCATCCATACATCTATCCATACATCCATCCATCCATCCATCTATCCATACATCCATCCATCCATACATCCATCCATACATCCATCCATCCATACATCCATCCATCCATACATCCATACATCCATCCATCAATCCATCCATACATCCATCCATACAGCCATCCATCCATACATCCATCCATACATCCATACATCCATCCATCCATACATCCATCCATCCATCCATCCATACATCCATCCATCCATCCATCCATACATCCATCCATACATCTATACATCCATCCATCCATACATCCATCCATACATCCATCCATACATCCATCCATCCATACATCCATCCATCCATACATCCATCCATACATCCATCCATACATCCATCCATACATCCATCCATACATCCATCCATCCATCCATCTATCCATACATCCATCCATCCATACATCCATCCATCCACACAACCATCCATCCATCCATCCATCCATCCATCCATCCATCCATACATCCATCCATCCATCCATCCATACATCCATCCATACATCCATCCATACATCTATACATCCATCCATACATCCATCCCTCCATACAACCATCCATACATCCATACATCCATCCATACATCCATCCATCCATACATCCATCCATCCATCCATCCATACATCTATACATCCATCCGTACATCCATACATCCATCCATACATCCATATATCCATACATCCATCCATCCATCACCAGTTGTTTAGGCGGTTTTATAGAAATAAAAGAAGATAGATTTTTTTAATGTCGTAAGTTGGCTGTATGTAATTTTTCCTTTGTCAGTTTAGTGTTAGTAAGCAAATTTAATAAGTTACAGCAGCGGACAATAATGGTTTTTCATACTTACTTTTATGGCCTAGGCCAAGAAGTAATGTAGGGAGCCATAAACAACAAACTTCATGGCTTCATTTCGTGACATTAAAGCATACATTTCAAAGCATGTTTGAGAAAAAAAATATTATTTAGATGAATGTATGTATTGAATAGCCTTAATTCAACGTTTTCTACATTACCTCAAATAGCTTCAACTTTGACATTTTATTTTACTGTCACTTTTGACGTCCATTCTCCAATTTATGTTTGCGCAGTTTGGCGCCTTTTCTAGTTTTGGTTGGTTATATTTTATTCATCCAACCAACCTGTTACGTATCATAAAATAAAAACCGAAGCATCAACAGTTGACACCAGATGAAGTCTAAATAGACCATAGCTAGATATAAAATGTACTGTGATGGCTAGGTTTTAAATAACTCGAAGATTTGTGTAACCTCAAAGTGGCGAATATTTATGTCGTATAAAAACGTAAATAAGATTATGTCGAATATAAGAACAGTGGGTACAGCCGCCCGTTTGGCCAGCAAACGGCCTTTCAGGGTGTCCATAGAAGGCAACATCGGCTCAGGGAAGTCTACATGCATTAAATTCTTCGAAAAATTTCGCAATGTTGAAGCACATCCGGTGAGTTTTACAAACGCCAATTAGTTACTAAACAGCAGTATTTTTGTATTTAGTGTTTGAACTGTCAAGGTCATAAAATGTATGTTTACCAAGCTAGATGTCAAAAATATCTACACACCCTTGTACTACTTACCATAAGGTCGATTTATACATGTATTTAACGCGATGGCTGTATAGATATGACCCCAACTGTCCAGTCAAACCATTGGACTCCTGCCTGACCCACAGTAAAACATTCTTACAGGTTCAGATCACATCAACTCAGATCCATGCCACTTTTTTGAATTTTTATTTTAACCCCTCTTATGCAGGAAGTGAAAAAAAATCGTGCATTCTAGTCTTAACTGTTTCATATACATCCAATTTTAAAGATTAAAAAAAAAAAACAAAAGTATGCCTTATATTGAGCATGAATCCGGTTAATCTGTAATATTGGTATTATTTGAGGTAATTAAGACTAAATGCAGGTTTTTGTCCTTTTTAGTTTTAGTAAACATTGTTACTGTGCCACTGTAAAAGTATCACTTACTTTATATTGTTATGCAGGAACCATTGAAGGAATGGCGCAATGTGGCCGGGCACAACCTACTGGGTCTAGTCTACAGCGAGGTGAACACATGGACTTTCCCATTCCAGCACTATGTGCACTTAAGCCGGCTCAAGATACAAATCAGTCCACCTGCTCATGGAGATATCACTGTCAAGATGTTTGAGAGGTAACTGAGATTTTATTTTATAGAAAATAAAAAATCTTTACCCTACTCTTTTATTCTGGAGTCCTAATAATAATAATAATAATAATAATTTTATTTATTTCAGACAGCACAGATCCATTTTTTGTTAGTAATAGCTTACAAGCTAAGTTAGTTCAGCTAAAATTTATAACAATCCAATATAGAATAATATAATGTGTCACAATTTGAATTCAAATAACAATTAAAACTTAAAAACATAACTAAAATTTAATTAAAATAAAAGTGAAATGTCTAAGATAGATAAGGTGAGATATAAAACAGTTTTTGGTTTTAATTAGCCTAATTTTGTATCCCATTGCTGGGCAAAGGTTCAGGCTCCTCTTTCCTCCCTTGAACCACTATGTCTCATCTCATGTGATAAACACATAAAAAAAAATAAAGCAGTTTATCATGTTTATTCAGCCAATCGGTATATGTATTAAATTTGCAAAAAAAAATTGCTTTGGTGGCACAATTGCTAATTGCTTTAAATGAAGCATGGATCACTTGATTAATTTTAATTATTTGGCCTCATCTGGGCATTTGATACAAACTTTCCTTTTTCCGAAATTTCCGTTTGTGCATACTTTTTAACCTCTGGTATGTCCAGACCAGACACAGATAATGTGGTAAATTTAAGCCAATTTTTTCTATTTTTATTTTAATCTGTATAATCCCGATCTGGTACCCGATCCGGTACCCGTTCCCGATCTGGTACCCGTTCCGGTTCCCGATCTGGTACCCGATCCCGATCTGGTACCCGTTCCGGTTCCCGTGCCGCCGCCGCCCGCCGCCGAAGCCGCCGCCGCGAACTGTTAAATTCAACAACAGCAATACGCCATCGTCGCAGACGTAGTCGTCGTCAACTCTTATACACCTACCATCCACCACCAACAATAACACAACACGCCGCCCGAGACGACGTCCCCGACCCGCGAGCCTTCTTAAATACCTAAAATACCAAAATTTTACGCTTATGGTACTCTTTTTGCAGTTGGTAAAACGTTATCTTACATCCGCTCCCATACTGTGCCCATACATTTCATTTACCACAAACATTTTTACAACCGCAAATAAAACTGGTCCAGAACTCCCAATAACCTACTACTAATTACTATTATTTGAAACAAACAAGACTTGAATGCTTGTTTTTTTACTTGAAATAAGGGTTAATATTTTGTACTGTTATGCCAGTTGTAATATGCCTAATATAGTTGTGTTCAATGGATCACTTATAGATTGGTGGATATTGAATTGTTTTAAAGGTGGGTCATTTCCTTAACTCATAGGGGTCATATCCACTATGAAGTCAGTATGGGAAAATGGTTACTTAGGGAACCCACTGTACTGTATAATCTTGATAGCTGATCAATTTGTTTAAACTGTTCTAGGTCAGTACAAAATAGCAGACACTGTTTTGTAGAAAATGCCAAAAAGCAGAACTACCTTCAAGACCCAGAGTATGAGGTCCTAATGAACTGGTATGACTACACGGAAAAAAATCTGGATATAGCCTTAGATCTTATAGGTTTGTTAATTTTTATTAATTTCAGTATACTTTTACCTAGGTCATTAATTTTATATTTAAACTAGCTGACCCGACAAACGTTGTTTTGCCATATTAGGGGTATGAAAAATAGATGTTGACCGATTCTCTGACCTACCCAATATGCACATAAAATTTCATGAGAATCGGTCGAGCCATTTTGGAGGAGTTTAGTAACAAACACGGCAACGCAAGAATTTTATATATTAGATTATATTCTAAAATATGTTACTAAGCTAAACTTTGCGTACTGAGAATGGGGTGCACTAAATGTAATACTCTTGCTAGTGAATGTAGGGGACCACCCAAAGGGGATTTATATCCCCAATTGATTAAACTGGGGCATCAAAAGAAAAGTTTCTTTGATATAGGTTTTTTTAAGGGGTATGGTTTATGATGACCTACAGTTGTACAACAATAAGGTACAACCTGATAGTTTATGTCCTTTTAGAAAATAACATGGGAGCATGAATTATCAGTTCATACATTCTGGTTTGACAAATACTCCATGGTACAGTCAAGGGCATAAATATATATAATATTACCAACACCTCAGTGTCACTAATTATAAGGTTGGTGTTTACATGTATTTGACGCGGTGGCTGTATAGATATTTAATGCCCTTGACTGTACATTAACCACACCCTTTTTTGGTACATTTAGGTACGTAAGCAAAACCAACGTTTTCTCTTCACCAAAAAGTTCATAGTAAATTTCAAAAAAACTTTAATGTTTCAGTATATTTAAGGACAACCCCACAAGTTGTGTGGGAGCGAGTGATGAAGCGAGGCAGGGCCGAGGAATCCGAAGTACCATTAGGATACTTACAAGAGGTAACACTACCACAGAATAAGTAATAGTACTAACGTATAGAAGGATCACTCTCAAACAAAAGTCAACTTTAGGTATAAAAACTTGCGTACTCTTACTGCTTGCACGCGAAATTGAAACATATCGTGTGATATGAGCGTTCATATTCCGTTGGGCACCGCTGATCCGAAACCAAGGGCACGGTTTCCACTCGCTGATATTTGGTAGGTATATAAATCAAGAAAGATAACAGTGTGTATTAATTCAGTAAACTACCTTTAGTAAGTAAGTAAGTTATTTATAAGATCGTTTAGAAGTCATTGTTTGTTGCATAAATCACAGAAAAAAAGATGCTTAATAACGCGCGACGCGGCTAGCGTGCGAACCGAAGGCCGCGCGACAACCTACTGCCATACGCCTGCCCGGGAGGCGCGCCGGCCGAACATACCTAAACTGCGGAGTGAAACCCCCTGACACTACTCCATGTTCCCATTTGCTAGGCTGTTAGGCCTGACATGCTGCAACCACTTACCAGACACAGTTATGTTTCGGGCTGATGGGCCGTGCTCCCATAGTCAGAAATAAATAAAAATGGAAAATGATAGATAAAACAGCCTCTGGTCCCTAACGGCCCTGTTAATCCAGGTTGTCGCAGCGGCCTAGATAACAGCGGGACAGGGGGTATGTGGACATCCACACCTATTTTAAAGACATCTTACGACGGAAATATTTATATTTCTATTAGAGCATTATGGCTCCTCCCTACAGCCATCAGTTCTGGAGCGACGATCGCGTCCCAGAAAGTGTAATGCTGCCAATGCTGGTAGGTCTCTCCAACAACTTTGAGCAGACGATAGATGATCTGATAAAGATTACACAAAGCCATTGGCAGCGAGTGATCCTTGTGGAGATTTTTGGTGGAAAAAAGTGCATGTCGGCTATCCTAGGTTGCCTAAGAGCTTCCCTTCTGGATCCGCCCGCTATCAGCTCGCGGACTATTTAATAGCTACTAACCCGACACAAGACGGCGTGTACGTGTATGTTTTAAAGCTGTCTTCTTCTTAACACTGGCAAAATTGTTTTCCAATGAATAGAGCTTTATTTTTTTATAAACTTATTTCAGGTCCACGATTCGTATGAGAGCTGGCTGTCTGCGCCAGATGTAGGTTGTGAAGTACTAACAATCGACGCCGACAAGAATCTAGACGCCGTAGTGGAAGACTTGGAGAGATACTCGTACAAAATACTGGGCGGGAACTACACCAACTAACACTCGAATTAAGTTATAAATGTTATAAAGCTTCATCCAAAACGAAAATGATTATCCATTTTCAAATGAGAATATAAACATAGTGAACATGTTGCTGTAAAGGTAACCAAACAAAGTAATGCTAATTGATTGAGTGAAAGGGCAACATCTAATTTATACCTTGTCCAAGTTAACGAGTTAGTACTAAGAGAACTCGGCCGCACGTGATTGGTTAAAAATACGTTGCTAGTTGTCATAGCAGTGTATCTCGAACCAATCACGTGCAGCTGTGTTCCCTCAGTACTAGCTTGTTAACTTGAATAGAGTATAGAAATTGACAAAGTGAAAAAATAGACAAGAAAAACCGGCCAAGTGCGAGTCGGACTCGCGCACGAAGTCACGTTTGTTGTATGGGAGCCCCCTTAAATATTTATTTAATTCCATTTTTTAGTATTTGTTGTTATAGCGGCAACCGAAATACATCATCTGTGAAAATTTCAACTCTCTAGCTATCACGGTTCCCGAGATACAGCCTGGTGACAGACGGACGGACGGACGGACAGCGGAGCCTCAGTAATAGGGTTCCCGTTTTTACACTTTGGGTACGGAACCCTAAAAAACAGAGTGGACTGTGTTATGAACGCAGCCCGCCGTGGAATACGTGAAACACCTTGTGCATAATAGAGTATTCATCGTCAACTTAGATAGAGAACTATTATAATATAATGGCTTCTACCATGTTACTGCGACAGATAATTAAATTAATATTATATAAAATCGAATCGTTAATGCTTATACTAAATGTAGGATATCAATGTGACTACCTCGCCTCTGAGTTAATGAAGTAAAGTATTTTTAAATCTGTTTTTATTTTTTATTCTTATTTAATAATAATAACGAATCGATTGGCCCCTTATATATTGAAATCGGATGAGTAGTCTCGACGCTATGGTGGATCATCCGTACATACAAACAGACTGCTAAAATCATTACACTTCCTTTTGGCTTTGCCGTAGTCGTGTAAAAATAAAGGTTGGGTGTGACCAAGTATTAAAATGTTGACTAAACTGAGATATTTATTTATTTATCACAAAAAGAATAATTTAATATTATTCCTATATTTAAGAGCTATTTTACCTTGACAACCGCTGCTATATACATTTTCCTATTGCTTCTAAGCCACAGGCCTAAAAGCTCTGATGCAATTTTAATTTCAATACATCTTATCTCGAACAGTCAATATAAAATAGTCCCTAAACGTATTAAACTAACGCGTTTTTGTAACCTCTACTGCAAGCATTCATTTGATCGAGAAATTTCAACATAAAATAGGTAACTTACGAGTAACCATCAATATGTCGTACATTTGTTTTTTAACAAAGTTTAAATTATTGTAGACAGGCTTACGTTTGAAAATTAGTGATGAAACTTAATGCACATTTATATTTTGCACATTAATATTGCCCATAAAGACTAGAACCATTTCGTCAGTACTTCAAAAAAGCTCGTAGGTATCTCAAAATTTGATAATCATCCTAAGTGAACTTTACACGGCTGGAGTTCACTTTGATTTACACATCGATTTTTAGATGTAAGCTTTTCAAAGTAGTGACGATTTGCTTCCTGGACCTCTGTAGGATATTTTCACAACCTTGTCAAGGAATGCAATGACAGCAGTTTGATAGTATATTAGAATGGTCTCTACATGTGAATGCTTGCAATAGAGATATTGTATGCAATGTTGTCTAGCGGTACAGGTGGTCTGCTCTGATGTTGGAAGCGATCTCGCTCTCCCACTTGTCTCCGTTGAGGAGAAGCTTCTCCTTGTTGTATAGCAGCTCCTCGTGAGTTTCCGTGGAAAACTCAAAGTTGGGACCTTCTACGATGGCATCGACTGGACATGCCTCCTGGAATCGATAGAAAATTAAGTGTATAAGTACAGATTTCATTTTTTTCACACCTGAAAATTACTACAGGAATCAAGAGTTTTGCCTCCTAAACGAGGAAAAATATTTATTATAATTTAATTCTTCATATTTAAAAAAATACAAGAAATTAATAATATATATCTGAATTTACCACAGAATAGATAATTTTCCTTTGCCTTATTCACCAGAAAAAAGAGCTGTAATAATTTTAAATTTCATAGCAACCTCAACGTCAGATTTAAGTCATCACTTTTTTTAATAGAGACTAGACAAAAGTAATGGATCTATTGTGTGGTAGTTTTGGAGTTATGCCCTTTTAGAATAAGCACATCTTAAAAAAATTGTAATAAATTAATTAATAATCCTAGTGAAAATTTAAAACTATCAGCGTCTTTCTCTTTCCAAGCAGAGTGCAGAGAACAAATCAAATTATAGTCATAGAAATATGAAATCTTGTCAATTGCAATGAACCTACCTGGCAAAACCCGCAGTAGATACACTTGGTCATGTCGATATCGTAGCGTGTCGTTCGCCGCGACCCGTCCGCGCGCTCCTCCGCCTCGATCGTGATAGCCTGTGTCACCAAAAGAATTTGATCACTACTTTGAAAAAAGCTCTCATCTTACACGGGTGACTAAAGCCGCACGATTTTTGCCGCGTGACTAAAATCGACCGTCGAAATGGCAATTCAGACGGAAAATTTGCCATTTAGACGGTCGATTTTAGCCGCGCGGCAAAAATCGTGCGGCTTTAGTCACCCGGGTAAACCCCGCTTTACCGATAATCCGGCCAAATGAACTTTACGAAGTGTGCACCAAGGTTCAATTTGGTTTACATTATTGATTTTTAGATACGAGCTTTTAATGCTGGCACTTCACTTGGCGTATTTGACGAAATAGTTGCGTGTGCGAGAGAGGAGCACTATGCCGATTCTAGCGTGAAAGACGGAGATGGCAATAGCGCAACGCGAACACGCAACGCCAAGTGAAGTGCCACCATTAGGGTTTCATAGTCAAAGGGTGCCAATGCCTCTATTACTGAGACTCTGCTATCTGTCCGTCCGTCCATCACAGGGTTCTATCTCTCGAGTTGGAATAACTAGACACTTTAAATTTTCACCGATTATGTATTACTGTGGCCGCTGCAACTAAAGGGTTTGTTAGACCAATTTACCAGAATCGTCATTTCATAGTAGCAAAATTTCCATTCGCATCTTTTCCCGCAGTGGTTTTTACTGAAGCCGATTTTAGCAATCGCGTTTTTCCCCCAATTGGGGTTGTCTATTTTTTTGCAATGTATAGTAAATCAGAAACCATTTCGAGATAAATGCTTTTTAACTCGTTTTCTGTAGTTATTTAATTCTAATATTATGTAATGAATTTATAACATAACAAATAAGCAATGACCTTCATTTGATATTGGTGTAAATTGCGTGACCGGTCCAAGTCGTACTTTATTCTGTATGGTTAGAATTCTTCACAATTAGATTATACTACGGAGTTTGATTTGGACCCGTTGTCTGACATCTAGCACTTTGACAGCGCCAGTAAAGTGACACTGGTTACAGTGTACCACTACGCAAAAAATAATTAAAGGGGTTTCCTTATCGTACGCATTTAGATAGATTTAGAAATTTTGGCAGTGTCGGAGCCCTCAATTATAATCTGACGTCATCAACCAAAATAGTTTCAATAATTAATTTTGAAAAAAAAGTAGTTTAAAAAACTGAAACCCGACTACGGAAAAAAACGCGCTCTGAAAAGTATGAAATAAGAAAAATTTGAAGTACTATCCACAATTAATATGGTCCTCCTTGACCACAAATATGAACCTCCGCAAATTAACGTCTGATTCAATCAAGCAAGAAAATATTCTTGTCCGAAATTCTTATACAGACTTCAGAGGAGAGCCGTGGTCGCATGCCACCATAAAATGAACTGTTAAGTACCTAAGCAACCCTTAAGGCAAGGTGGCATGCGACCAGGCTCTCCTCTGAAGTCTGTATAAGAATTTCGGACTAGAATATTTTCTTGCTTGATTGAATCAGGCGTTAATTTGCGGAGGTTCATATTTGTGGTCAAGGAGGACCATATTAATTGTGGATAGTACTTCAAATTTTTCTTATTTCATACTTTTCAGAGCGCGTTTTTTTCCGTAGTCGGGTTTCAGTTTTTTAAACTACTTTTTTTTGTATTCCCTAACGTTTTTTGTCCTAATGATCATTTGTCCTAACACTCATAATGCCCTATCTTTAGTTTTCCTAACATCGTATGGATGATTTTTTTTTTTCCGTAATGTTTTATTTCCTAACGTCACTTGCCATATTGATTATTCATTCTAACGTTATGTGCCATAATAGTCATGTATCATAATTATCAGTAAGCCTAATGATCGTTAATCCTAATGATTATTATTCCTAACTTTGTATGGCCTATTGTAGTTTGTCCTATATTTGTACTACCTAACATTATTTGTCCTCGTGATTATTTTCCCTAATTGTGGTTAGCCTACTATTCTGCCTAACCTAAAACCTAACCTAACCTAACCTGATCGCCAGCGTGTCGACGTCACCCCGCTTCGCGGGATGCCTATTTCTGCTCTAAGGAACAGAAGATAACCCTAACCTAACTACTAATAGTACTACAAGAGTAAGGAACATTTACTTCTTTTTCTGCGGGGGGCTTCGCCCCCCGAGCCCCCCTTGTTGGGGGGCTCTGCCCCCCACACCCCCCTTCCGCTTAACTCTGTACACTAGTTGGTAGTGAGCCCGCCGCCTACAAAGCTGGAGGTTCCGGGTTCAAATCCCGATAAGTAGTTATGGCAAATATATTAGGGATACTAACCTAACCTAACCTAACCTGATCGCCAGCGTGTAGACGTCACCCCGCTTCGCGGGATGCCTATTTCTGCTCTAAGGAACAGAAGATAACCCTAACCTAACCCACTAATAGTACTACAAGAGTAAGGAACATTTACTTCTTTTTCTGCGGGGGGCTTCGCCCCCCGAGCCCCCCACACCCCCCTTCCGCTTAACTCTGTACACTAGTTGGTAGTGAGCCCGCCGCCTACGAAGCTGGAGGTTCCGGGTTCAAATCCCGATAAGTAGTTATGGCAAATATATTAGGGATACTGATATTTATATTATACATATTTCGGACAAATGAGTTTTAGGGCAATCATTTCATTATGGAAAATGATTGTTATGGCAATTGATCGTTATGGCTAATGCCCATTAGGACCAAACAGTTCGGGCAAGTGATTTTAGGACAAACGATGTTAGGGATCGCGAGGGAGACCCGAAAAACTATGCCAAATAGATGGCACCCATGTACCGTCATCGGTTTTCAGCTTTGCTCATTGGCTTTGTCTAACAAACACATTCTTCTCAAAAACTTTAGAACCTTTGTTTCGCTTTATCGCTTCTTCGATACTACTAGTATTGAATTTGCGTACATCGTTCCTCGGAGATTTCGAGATCTTCTGTTGAGCTGCCGATATCGGCAAGCGTCACCTGATCTGATGTCTGTTGGATCATTTCACGTTGCTCGTTCATGACCTTTAGAGTAGAGTCTGTAATCTTTTTGGTTCTGTTTCTACGGAAGGTCTTTAAGAACTAAGATCCCACCGTATGGACAGTTACCACGAACCCGTCGCTGTAATCGTCCACGTCGCCTCCTAAGCACTCGAAACGGTTTTGAAGTTCGATTTGGAACGTTTCGGGGTTTTGGACCTGGGTTGGCGCCGGGCGGAGCGTAGACTTTATCAATCGAGATCTTACAAGCTTGGCGTAAATATTCAATGTGCCTCGTATCATACGGTGATAATTATACTTAATTGAGATAGACCTCTATCTCATTTCTCATTACACCGTCATCGTCAGGGCTCATCCAAGTCCACTTCTTGTGTTCTTGCTTCTAGAAGAAGGAGTTCATTAATCATTTTGTAACACGGCAAACCTCTGTGGTAAACTGGCCGCTTACAGAAAAACAAAATTCTAAATTCTGAACTATTGTTACAATATAGAGTACCTCCTTCTCCATGAAGCCGGCCGGTAGGTGGCCCCGGTGATTCCTACGCCCTACTCCAAATTGCCCCTTTCGCAGCTCTTCCCCATCCCTTTTACCCAGTTTTCAGTTGAAGTCCCCAATAACAAATGGGAAGTGAGTTTCGGAGCTATGCATGGCTCTGGCGATATCTTCAATAGCTTCCACTTCTTCGTCGGAGTGTGTCGAAGTCGGAGCGTAGACTATACGTATGACTGTATACGAATAATAATCGTTTGGTCAATCTTACAATAGTACAAGGTACGCTATCCTGGTTGACACATTCGCGAGGGAGCTGAGGGACGATTTATTAACTGTACAAGGTAAACGTCCCTGTGCTCGACACTGACCCAATACATGGCACCTTCAATCTTAAGTCATAGTAAGAGAGGTGACAGATGGGTGTCATCTACTGGGCATTGAGGTGTCGAGCATTAGTACGTTTACCTTAGTATTACGACAAAACGAATGTAGTGTTGCCGCTCAATTGAAATTGATGTCAGATAACTTTGTGAATTCTGACGACTTTCGGAGCTAATAGCTCCTTAAAACTTATCTTAAACCAAAAACCTACTAAGAAACCTCTACATCATTTTTTAAGACCTATCTAATAATGCCTCACACGCCGCCGTGCGCTAATTTTTTTTTATTATCGCTCAGTTTTGTTACTGTAAAATCCAACCAATATTTTTTTTTAAATAAAAAAGTATCCTATGTCACCCGGAGCATAATAACGAATCGATTGATACCCTATTTATTAAAATCGGACGAGTAGTCTCGACGCTACGGTGGAACATCCGTACACACAAACATAGACTGTTAAAATCATTACACTTCCTTTTGGCTTTGCCGTAGTCGTGTAAAAAAGTAGTGAAATAAATGACAAAATATTGAAATTAGTTTCTTATAATTGACTTTTCTATACAAAAAAAAATATAAAAACCACTGGTAATTTTTTTTAGACATTCCCAATTCTAATCGACACAGAAACAGTTAGGTAGGTTTTCGTTATGTTCAGTTTGCGTCGGCCCGAAAGGCCAAAAGCACACAGAAGACGTCGACACCTTTTCTGTGTCAATCCTAATTGGGAAAAAACGCTACTGTGAAAATAAGCTTCAGTTAAAAATCGGCGTGTGAAAAAAAGCATCTGGGAAAAAAGCAAATGAAAATGTTGCCACTAGGAAATAATGATTCAGACAAGTCGATCTAACAAATCCTACCCACATCTGCATAAGAATCAATTTTGTTCGTAACAAAAAAGAATGGGTGGCATTCAAAAGTTTTTTATCAGAACTATTTTTAAAACATTGTACGGAAGCCTTCATGGACGAGTCCGACTCGCACTTGACCGGTTTTTTTTTTTAATAGATCATAACACATTTTTTACCTGGGCGGGGCAGATAGCTTCACAAAGCTTGCAGGCGATGCATCGTTCTTCCCCCGACGGGTAGCGGCGGAGGGCATGTTCGCCGCGGAAGCGGGGGGAGAGGGGTCCCTTCTCGAACGGATAGTTGATAGTGGCTGGCTCCTGGAATGTTAACATGCAAAAAATGTGTGTGTTACTCTTTCATGCTAGTGTTGTTGCGATAGCGATAATCTATCGATAGTATCGTGAAGCTTGTCTAATTTAAAATGACGCGCGCTACCATCGCATTTAAGCAGAGGGTTTTTCATGCGTCGTCCCTTGTCGATCGTGATGTTTCACTCTGATCATAGTTGACGCCATAGTCGACGCTCCCAAACAGATGAAGAGTTGTAGGTAAATAATATTTGCACCCACACATCAAAATCAACTGATTCTGTTAGGGGCGCGCGTCATTTTAGCTTAGACATTTTTACTATCGTGGGCTTGAAAATCAGTCGTACTATCGATAGTGCTATCGAAACTATCGACCCTTGACGGGTATGTATTACAATACCGAAGTACGAAAGACCGAATGTATTAAAACATCGAATGGGTCAAAAGACCGACACGATTTTTTTCTGAAACCGTATTCATATTCATTTATTCATTCAGATTCATGTTCATTACATTAATAGATGGTAGTTTTACAAGATGGTAGGTACATGACACCCTGTCAGGGCATAGAATGTCAATCTATTCTAACAATATGCATGCATGGATAAATACCGTTAACTTTTTAAGATTGTTACAAAACTAATGGGTTCTGTATGATGCCGTTTTAATAAATTCTGAGAAGTTTACGGTTTCTGAAAAAAATCGTGTCGGTCTTTTGACCCATTCGATGTTTTAATACATTCGGTCTTTCGTACTTCGGTATTGTAATACATACCCCCCTTGACGATACTATCGATAATATCGATAGTGAAAATTAGGCGATACTATCGACAGCCGATAGTTTCGATAGTAACGATACTATCGATAGTATCGTCTTTTTTGACGCGATACTATGGATAGTATCGACCAAGTTCGATAGTATCGCCTAATTTTCACTATCAATACTATCGATAGTATTGCAGCATGTCGATATTTTCGATAGTTCTAACTGTTGCACTATCGACTATTTCTAAAGGTCAAACAATCGCTATTGCAACAACACTGTTTCATGCTAGAACAGTTGGATAAATCATCCATCATCCCAGCCTATACTTCCCTCTGCAGGGCACAGGCCTCCTCTCAAAATAAGAGGGATTGGGCCGTAGTGCCTACGGGGGCCCAGTGCGGATTGGGTACTTCACACACTCCATTGAATTTCCTCTCAGGTGTGGGCAGGTTTCCTCACAATGTTTTCCTTTACTGTAAAGCTACGGGGAACTGGGCTGAATGACTGTGCAAAACGATCGACAGCCCATACATCATCATCATTACTGTAAAGCTCATGGTAAATTTCAAATGTAATATTTGCATATAAATTCCCGAAAATTTAGAGGTGCGAGCCTGGATTCAAACCATTTGCCTTCTGCTTGAGCGGCAATAGGTCAAACCACTAGGCCACCACGGCTCTCAGTTGGGGACATAGCTCAGTGGTAGAGCATACAACTGCAGTTATACTTACTTCGTTTTTTTAGCATCAGAAACAATCTTAGAGTCATTTTTATTTTATTCAAAAACAGTTTTTAAAAAATAATAACTATTTCTTACGAAACCAAAAGAATGTAAATGACCATATGTCCTTTTTAATTGTTACATATTTACTGTAATTTATTTTTCAAAAGTGTTTTGTAAAAAAAAGACACGTCAAGATTGCTTACCTTAACTTTTTTTTTTTAATAAAACTGACCCATGATAGACCCTATCTCACGTGATGAAAATTGAAGATGAGGCCAAAGGCACACGGCGGACACAACATACAAAATACGCGTTCTTGAATCTACATAAGCACGACGACGTCTGTACACGCGTACGCCTACATACATCGCGCGCGCACTCTTCTGGATTCCGGCGGGGTCTGGCAATCTGCGCCTTGAGGGGTGGGGTAACTCGAATCGGTGCGGGGCGGAGCGTGTCCATTCTGTACATTAGTACTATTATATATTCTGTGCCAAAGGTATAAATAACAGCCTGCCTATTCAATTTAGCCTTTATTAAGGAGAGAGAGAAAGACATACATGAATCCAAATCACACAAAGAAAAAGATTGAATATTATAAATTGGACTCCAATCAGCTTGATGTTTTTGCTTGGAATCATGTATAGCAACATGATCAGTTTTAATTTTTTTTGGACATTTAAAGCATTTCAAATTAGGCCAAGATTTATTATTATTATTATTATTATTTACATTATCAGGCAGACAGTTGAGGGCAACTGATAGGTGCCTGTATCTAGCTGTTCCTTAGTCAAGTATTCTTTGTACTGCTAATGTGTTGGTCTAATCGGTTTTTAAATTGATTAACATTCAGTGCTGAGACTACATGTTCTGGTAGTTTGTTCCATGTCTTGACCACTCTGTTACACAAGAAATGTCTGCGAGGATTATTGTAAGATCGTTCAGTAGATAGTTTAAATTGGTGGCCTCGCAGGCGACTGTTGTTATTAAGCTTGAACAAGTTATGGAACTCCTGTAGATCGTAATGTCCGGTAAGTATCTTATAGGTTTCTATTAAATCGCCACAATCTCTATTATTTATTATGGCTATTTCAGTGAATTATCAACAATTTTATCGCTCACTCACGTACACACACATACACACACTCGCGCGCGTAAATATAAATTGTTCTGTAAATCTAGTTTAGTTGTTTGTTTTTTATTATTTTTTGCTTCATTGTTCTTTGTAATTTTTTCTTTTTTTTATAAATATTTTATATTTTTGTTCAACATCCACCTGTCCTCTGGTAAGCTTTTTAGGTAAACTATATGTATAGTGCACTCCAAGGCCCCAAGATACAGGCGCTGCCTAGTTTGGGGTCTGCCAGATATTCTCCTTGTATGTTGCCGATGTATGTTTTTTGGAAATAAAATTATTATTTATTATTTCAATAACAACAATGATCACATAACCCTCAATAAAACATACTTAAAATACTAAAACATTCTTAAGACTTGTTACATGGGAACACAGTCAACTGAGCAACTATCAACTTGCACCTTATAATTATAACCGTACCTTGAAAATGTGAGCGAAAGTAACAGCAAATCCTCTAGCCAGCTCAGTCCAGAACATAGTCTGCGCCGCCTTATCGGACAGGGCTTTGAAGGACATGTCTTGAGGCTCGGCATTCACATACATGTAGCCTGGGTCCTTCGTAGGGTAAACCTTCTCTGCCTTGTCTTGGGCAGGGGCGGAGTAGGCGCGGCATAGTGCACTGGTCGCACGCACTGCAAATTAGGGCAACGGAAAGCTATGTTAAAAGTATTTTACGATGGCAAACTCATACACTTAAATATTAGATGTACATAGAGTGCGTAAGATGGTGTTGCACAAGTAATCAGAAAAGAGAGGGCTGTCTTTTTAAGGCCGTAACATACAATAAAAAGGAAAGTTCAATTAAATTTAATTTTCAGTTATACTTTACATTTTCCTTTACATTACTGCGTCTAGTTTAGCAAAATTCAGAAATGATAGTTTAATAATATAATATTGACAATTTCAGTATTAATTGTGATCCATTAATAGATTCTTAACATAGTAAATACGCACAAGAGGTTATAAACAACACAGTTGCGTAACAGATAAAAGGGAATCAAATAAAGAAATGTAGCTTAAAAGGATTTGTAATAACGATAAATTGAAGTCTACTTCTTTTATTACCTCGCGTGGACACTGAAAATATCTTGGCTAAGGACATTTTAGCCCTAAATATCGAAGATATTAGCTTCTCAGACGAATAAACGTCAAGTTGGGTAAAATAAAATGTCAACTATCTGTCAAAATAGAGGACCAAAAAACATAGAAAAAAACCGGTAAAAAGAATCGGTTTTTCTTCAAGCCATTAGAGCTACTGTTAAAAACGACAATATGGAACACGGATTATTGTAAAAGAGAAAAAGTTGCCAGCATATAAAACAACAAACACTGCATAAATTAATTATCTGTGGTCGTAACCCACGTCAAAACAATACGTGACGTTTACAAATTTTTATGTTCGGTGATATCGCAAGAGCCGCTATAAATTTGAGAAAAATTGCCACGCAGCATGGGAGATGCACCGGCAACCGACACGGAATCTAACAAGCCCAGCCCGGGGGACGAGGCGCCGTCTGAAACGGTAAAAGTGGTAAAACTCCTCCTAGCAACCGCTTCATGTTAAGTTACATGTTTTCTAATTTTCCGCTTATTAACAGGACCGGCGTCCTTTCGGCGGGCTTCAGTTCCAAGTTTCCGAAGTGGTTGGTAGATTGGAAGCCGGCGTGAATGCTCAGGACTCAGGAGACGAGGAGAAGCGTCGGGAACCTCGAAAATTTAGCGCTAGTTTCTTCGAGCCGCCAGAATCGTCGATGGATGAGATTTTGATGGTTTTAGAGGATTTGGTACTCAAGACTGACCCTAGTTGTGAGAGTTTGGAGCCCCCGCTGTTGCCGACGGACGATGTGACGCGGGCGGCTATTCTATCGCACAGTATTGCCGCGTTGTTTGGGAGATTGGAAAGAAGTCACGCGTCGCGTTTAGGCGCGCATATAGCGAGCGAGACTTCGCGATGGATGGCACACATGTTCAGGTATGGCATTATACAATCTACCTCATTAGAAACCTTAATCATTTTAGTACCATATCACACTAAACGGGTCAACTAGGAAACAACCACAGGTTTACACATTACTATTTTCAGTAACTAAATTCCAATAATTCTTAACATTTTAAGGGCCTATAGTCTGGCTATGACACCATGAGTCACAATATGTGATGCTCATTTGTTATCTGATATGACAAAATATTTGTATGTGTGTGAAGTGTTGATACTTGATAAACTCATAATGAGTTTAGTTGACATTTATTTGTTATGAATCTGAGTAAATTGTGTACAAAACATCTCTGGAAGTATTTTTTTGTTTATACCAGAACATTTGCTTGACATTTTTTTTACTTTTAAAAATGAATAAGTTGTTCAGGTGTGCTACAATTGGCAATCGATGAAAATTTTAAATGTGCTTGAATATTTTTATACTGAGAGAGAGAGAGAGAGAGAGAGAGAGAGAGAGAGATGTTTATTTACACATATTCAATACACAGGAAATACAGTTGACAGGAAAAGATACAAATATAAATCATTGAATAGTATAAATTGGGCCCCACTCAGCATAATGTTGCGGCAACTGTTTTTCAGTGGGACCCATTTAAAAACTAAACACAAAAAAAAAAACAAACAACACACTGTGATGACACGAACACCAGCGGAAAGTAGTTTGCAACAAAACCTAAATAGGAACAAACCGGAAGTATGTATGGCAACACTTTAATTTAAATAGTTTAATTGTATCTGAACCATTAAACCGCAACAAATTACGCCAAGGATTATTCTGGCTACTGTAGTGAATTATCAGCAATTTCACTAATTACTGGTAGGAATATGTTCCTTATTAACAGGAAAAAATTACAGATTTTTTGGTTCCGTCATATAATTATAAAAAATAAAAACAATTTATTAAATCTGGGACAGCTTAATACGGGCACAAACCTTAGTCCATCGCATATTGAAAAAAAAGCCAGATGTGACATTGACAGCTTGTCATAAACAAACGTACATAACCTTAGCTTAATAGGAAATAACGTTCCTTACGTTATTCCTACCGGTATAAAAATATTCAAGCACAGTTAAAATTTTCATCGATTGCCAATTGGCTTCAAATCCTGGCTTGCACATCCAAAAAATAATTTCTTTAAAAAAAGTGTAGTATTTGAATGAATGCATTCAAAGTACTTTGAGTATCTAAACCACTTGATATTTAAGTATTTTATTTAACCAACCATGAAATAGGTGCTAAATGTGTTTATGTTCATGCTTCATGATTCATTCATTGATTAGTGCTTGGCTGCAATCATTTACAAGCCACGGTATTTTATTGTTAGTTTTACTTAATTTTTTTAATTCTCTGTAGCCATCATAACTAAACAATTCTCATGAAAATTATTACCTACTAGTACCTACAGTCAAAACCGTTTATAGCAACACCAATTACAACGAAATATCAGATGTAACAACCAAGAAAAAAACCAACACAATCTTATATACCAAAGTAACACTGGTTACAATGACCAACCGAGTTTAACAACCAAATATTGCTGTCCCTTGAATGTTGTTATAAACGGTTTTGACTGTATTATTCTTTGTCAAATTAAATTAAAAGTAACAGAGCATCCAAGCTTTGCTCTACCTGAAGTTTGAAAATGGGCAGAGATAAGACTAAACTAGATTGATTGTTTGCCCTAAATAAATATTTTTAAACCCTACATAGCAAATTTCATCACAATTGTTAAAGCCTCCCCTAAATGTATACTTGTGTAACAGTTTAGATAAGAGTTAAGTACTAAACTTTTGATAATTTCCAACATCTATATATATAAAATTCTAAACTGACTGACTGACTGACTGTTGATATATCAACGCACAGCCCAAACCACTGGACCTAGAGACTTGAAATTTTGCACATAGATACCTTATACAATGTAGGCATCCACTAAGGAAGGATTTTTGGGAATTCCCACGGGAACGGGAAAAAACGGGATTTATAGATTCGATTCCAAGTGACCGTATCTCAGTAACTATAATAACTAGACTCTTCAAATTTGATACACAAGTAGGTATTACAATAATGAAAACATCAATTTCAGGATTTTTCAAAATTCTCACGGGATAAGGAATAAACGGGATTTATATATTTAGTTCAACGGAATCCTATGAACTATAATTACTAGACTCTTCAAATTTAGCATAGAAGTAGGTAATTATAATAGTAAAAAACAGTTTTAAGGATTTTTGGAAATTCCCACGGGATAAGGGAAAAAGGGTATTTTTCGTTTTACTGGTCGTAGAAAGCTGAAATTCGGCATGAAGGTTGCTTGGAGAGTGAAGAGGAGCATTGTGAGAGGAATTTCTAAAATTCCCACGGGAACGGGATAAAACGGGATTTATATATTCGATTCCGAGTGACCCCATCTCAGTAACTATAATAACCAGACTCTTCAAATTTGATACACAAATAGGTATTACATTAGTTAAAATACGAATTTCAGGATTTTTCAAAATTCCCACGGGATAAGAAAAAAACGAGATTTATATATTCAGTTCAACGGAATCCTATGAACTATAATTACTAGACTCTTCAAATTTGGCATAGAAGTAGATAATCATAATAGTGAAAAACAGTTTTAAGGATTTTCAGAAATTCCCACGGGATAAAGAAATAAACGGGATTTATCGTTTTACTGGTCGTAGAAAGCTGAAATTCGGCATAAAGGTTGCTTGGGGAGTGCAGAGGAGCATTGAGAGAGGACTTTCCAAAATTCCCACGGGAACGGGAATAAACGGGATTTTTCGTTTTACTGGTCGTAGAAAGCTGAAATTTGGCAAGTGGGTTCCTTGGGGAGTGTAGAAGAGCATTAAGAAAGGACTATCCAAAATTCACACTGGAACGGGAAAAACGGGATTTTTCGTTTTTCTGGTCGTAGAAAGCTGAAATTCGGCATAAGGTTGCTTGGGGAGTGTAGAGGAGCATTGAGAGAGGACTTTCCAAATTTCCCACGGGAACGGGAAAAAACGGGATTTTTCGTTTTACTGGTCGTAGAAAGCTGAAATTCGGCATGTAGGTTGCTTGGGAAGTGTAGAAGAGCATTAAGAGAGGACTATCCAAAATTCCCACGGGAACGGGAAAAAACGGGATTTTTCGTTTTACTGGTCGTAGAAAGCTGAAATTTGGCAAGTGGGTTGGGGAGTGTAGAAGAGCATTTAAGAGAGGACTATCCAAAATTCCTACGGGAACGGTAAAATCGGAATTTTTCGTTTTACTGGTCGTAGAAAGCTGAAATTCGGCATTTGGTTGCTTGGAGAGTGTAGAGGTGCATTGAGAGAGGACTTTCCAAAATTCCTCTCTCAATGGGAAAAAACGGGATTTTTCGTTTTACTGGTCGTAGAAAGCTGAAATTTGGCAAGTGGGTTCCTTGGGGAGTGTAGAAAAGCATTAAAAGAGGACTATCCAAAATTTCCACTGGAACGGGAAAAACGGGATTTTTCATTTTTCTGGTCGTAGAAAGCTGAAATTTGGCAAGAGGTTGCTTGGGGAGTGTAGAGGAGCATTGAGAGAGGAATTTCCAAAATTTTCACGGGAACGGGAAAAAACGGGATTTATATATTCGATTCCGAGTGACCGTATCTCTGTAACTATAATAATTAGACTCTTCAAATTTGATACACAAGTAGGTATTATATTAGTTAAAACATTAATTTCAGGATTTTTAAAATTCCCACGGGATAAGGAAAAAAACGGGATTTACATATTCAGTTCAACGGACTCCTATGAACTGTAATTATTAGACTCTTCAAATTTGGTATAAAAGTAGGTAATTATAATAGTAAAAAACTGTTTCAAGGATTTTCGGAAATTCCCACGGGATAAGGAAAAAACGAGATTTTTCGTTTTCTGGTCGTAGAAAGCTGAAATTGGGCATGTAGGTTGCTTGAGGAGTGTAGAGGAGCCTTGAGAGAAGACTTTCCAAAATTCCCACGGGAACGGGAAAAAACGGGATTTTTCGTTTTACTGGCCGTAGAAAGCTGAAATTCGGCATGTAGGTTGTTTAAGGAGTGTAGAGGAGCATTGAGAGAGGACTTTCCAAAATTCCCACGGGAACGGGAAAAACGGGATCTTTCGTTTTACTGGTCATAGAAAGCTGAAATTTGGCAGGTGAGTTCCTTGGGGAGTGTAGGGGAGCATTAGGAAAACATTTCCCGAAATTCTTACGGGAACGGGAAAAAACGGGATTTTGCGTTTTACTGGTTGTAAAAAGCTAAAATTTCAAAATGCATAAGTTTATACTGTAAATAGGCCGCAAAGGGCTCTTTAACCGACTTCTAAAAAAGGGGGGGGGGTAGGCATTCCACCTTATGTATTTTTTTATGTAGGTATGTTCACCGATTTCTTGGTCAATTGTGGACCTGCTTGCTTGCTTGCCTGTATGCTTGCTTGCTTGATATCTTGGTTCTTTGGAATACTCATGGTACACGCGAGCGAAGCCGCGGGCAAAAGCTAGTATTATAATAAAATAACTTTTACAAAAAATTCTATTCAAACATTCTGAAGTATGAAAAAGTGCTTTATTAGTTTCAAGCTCCGTAATATCATCGTAATTGGTTTAGTGTGGTGCCCTTATCAAGGTACAGTTGATTTATCAACCACATGAATTTACTATTAAAATTAACCTTATGTTTTCATTTGATTCATTAAAATTTTTTTGTCACTGGTTATCATCTAACTATGGCATGTGATAGATTATTTTGATAACCAAATAGCCTAGCTGTTAGAAAATCTGACTACAGAGCTTGAAGCCCTGGGTTTGATTCCTGGTTTGGACAGTTATTTGCATGAAAAACAAATGCAAATGTCCAAGTTCGTAATATGATGCAAACATTTGTGTGCATGCGTGTGTGTGAGTTTGTTACTTCTTCACCCTAAAATGGATGGGCGTATTGGAATGTAATTTGATATGCATATAGCTGGAACTCTCGAATAACACATACTATGCTACTTTTTACCTAATAATCTTAATTGATTTTTTATACAATGTTTTGGGCATTTCTTCAGGATATTTTGTGAGATCCCAGAATATCGATTCAAACGCCAGATGTAATGGTTCAAGCAAGCAAAGCCTCGACTATTGGCTAGTGACAGTTAAAATTTCAAAATGAATACCGAGACATAAAATACAGCAAACAAACATAATGTACATTTAGTTTAACATGGGAACCTTATCAGTTACCTTGGACTTTCATTAACGGATTACCTACCTCAATCATTATTCCGTTGTACTAAGTGATAGATTCTATGGACTTTGCAGTGGTCACGAGACTCACGAGTGAGCAAAGTATTGTTTCAGTCCATTGATATACAGGGTTATTTTTAATTCACTGACATCCTCTTAACCCTGAATTCCTATCACTCAAACAAATGTTTTTTGTTTTACGACTTTTTAAAATGAAGCACTTTTTTTCCCATACAAATAACAGAGTATCGTAAAAATAAGAGGCAGAATCAAATTTTCAGAACGTTATTACACCAAAAATATTAAGTTATGACAAAAGCCGTAAAACAAAAAACATTTGTTTAAGTGGTAGGAGTTTAGGGTTAAAAGGATGCTAGTGAATTACAAATAACCCTGTATTTATTTATCTGCGCAAAGTAACGCGTGATTCATTAAATTATTTAAGAATAAATGATTGACTAAATGATTTATATAATCGGCATGCAATGCTGTACAGGCATGTTTATTTATATCATAAATTAACTAAGCAACACGGTTTAGCTGTTCAAAATATTTGGTTTAATCAAAAATGTAAATGTTTAAAAAGGTAGCGGGTGAACAAAGTAATTAAATAAATAAATATCACGGGCCAGTTCACACCAATTGACCTAGTCCCAAAGTAAGCTATGCAAAGCTTGTGTTATGGGTACTAGGCAACGGATAAACATACTTATATAGATAGGTATATACTTAAATACATATTAAACACCCAAGACCCGAGAATCTACATTCGTATTTTTCATACAAATATCTGCCCCAACACGAGAATCTCAAGCTTCGTAGTTAGGTTCTCTAACCACTAGGCCATCTGGTCGTCTAAAAGAGCAAAGTAATTGTTTCAGTTGATTAATAAAAAGTGTAAAGATCCAGCAACATACTAAAGAGTAACAAACAATGTGTGTTTTCGAAAGTCTTTACCGGGTTATTCAAGGTTTTTCCAAATAATAATAGATTCTGTATACGTTTATTGATAATCAAAACACATCGGCTCATTAGGTGGGTGAAAATGTACGAACTACGAAGCTCGCCGCTGTGTACCTATTGTAAGATACATTCCTATAGATATATATACATGTAGCGCTGCATGTGTGTTTGTTATTGCACACGCGTTAATATGTCAGGTATGTGTTAAGAAAGTTTAATTTTGTTCAGTTGTCATCCATCATAAACAGGATTTCAAGATGCTCAAAAATATCTAAACTCTCACATACGTGATTGATAATAGGGCCGTAGTCGGAAATTTAAACACATAGACTAGACGACTGGTCTATAGTTATTCTGGAGTAAAAAAAAAACTGGTAGTGATAAACTGCGTCTTGGCACATTTTTATTTTTATTTTGTTGAGATCCATACTTTTGAAAATGAGGATACGTTTACGTATTTTTCACGTGACTGTAGGTACCAGCCCCGGATCTAAGGGGGGGCAAACCGGGGCACTTGCCCCGGGCGGCAGTTTCATGAAGGCGCCAAATCCTTGAGGCAAGCATTGGTGCATTTTAATCAGTTTTTGAGAGAACCAAAAGAACCAAAGACTGGTTTTCATTATTTTGTAACCGAGTTCTTCTAGTGACCGTCAGAACCGGGAAAAACCAGTTCCGATGCCCTAAAACTGCATAAGCTTTAACTGTTTTTGATATATTAGTAATGATTCATAGGAAAAATAACCCTCCTTCGAGAGTTGGTTGGGTGAAAATAGCATCGCTTCCGACAAGTATACATATGTGGCAGGCAGCACCAACAACCTCCTGAAGACAATAGCCATAAGAAACGAGAGCTCATAATGATGCAACATTTAATTAACAATACAATGTCTCTAGTGAAATTTGAATACCTACTAATATATTTAGTCATACATTAGTAAGCTACAACACAAAATGATCTTTGTTGTGTGAATAAATGAATTTTATTATTATTTTATTACAAGCTTTTGCCCGCGACTTCGTCCGCGCAGAATTAAAATTCATCTTATATTTGGCTAATCAACTTATCTTGTATATTTATTATTGATTTGCTAGTAAAAACTAGCCAAGTTGAATCTTTAGCTACAATTTTAACATAAGTTATCTATTTCGTGTAAATTATTCGACAGTTCGATTTATGAATTTATATTTTACCTGTGTTTTTACTTAGGCCATACCGAAAGTTTCTGGTTTCTAAAAAATAAGACTAGGTACGCATTATCGTTATGACACATTTATTGTTTTTCAAAGTATATACCCTCCCTATTTACACACTTTTGCATTCGCTGGAACCATTGTGAAAAGCAGTGGGTCCAGTCTTCCTTAGGGACTTCTTCGATGGCCTCGTGGAAAGCATTCACTGCCATTTCCGGACTTGTAAACCGTAAACCTCTAAGTTTATCTTTAATCTTTGGGAACAAAAAGAAATCGCATGGTGCAAGATCAGGGCTGTATGGCGGATGAGTCATTAATTCTACATTTGAAGCCTCCAAATACGCATTCGTATTCGTTTTTAGACGACCAGATGGCCTAGTGGTTAGAGACCCTGACTATGAAGCTTGAGGTCCCGGGTTCGATTCCCGTGTCGGGGCAGATATTTGTATGAAAAATACGAATGTTTGTTCTCGGTTCTTGGATGTGTAATATGTATTTAAGTATGTATCTATCTATATAAGTATGTTTATCCGTTGCCTAGTACCCATAACACAAGCTTTGCTAAGCTTACTTTGGGACTAGGTCAATTGGTGTGAATTGTCCCGTGATATTTATTTATTTATTTTTTATTTTTATTTTTTATTCGTTGCTTTAGCGGAATGTGCCGACGCGTTGTCGTGATGAAGGACTATTTTGCTACAGGGACGCGTTTCACGAATTTTTTCAAACACTTTGGGCAAGCACGTGTTCACATACCAATCTGCAGTTACTGTCTTTTGGTTTTCAAGTGACACAGTGGTGTAATGTCCCGATTTGCCGAAAAACGAAGCAACCATTTTCTAACCTGTGCTTCGACTCTTTTTTACTTTCGTCGGCAAGTCTTCAAAAGGAAAGACCCATTCAGCCGATTGACTTTTTCTTTCCGGTTCAAAGTAGTATACCCAGGTTTCTTCACCTGTCACGATGTTATATACAGCCATTGATTGCCCTCCGTCAAATTTTTTTATCATTTTGCAGCACCACTCTACACGCAGTCGTTTCTGGTCTTCCGATAAATCATGCGGTATCCATCAGGTGCAAAGTTTCCGAACCTTCAGATGCAAATGCAATATCTTTTGGACCTGGCTCATTCCAATTCCTAAGGTAGTACGAATTTGCTGACATGTAATTTTTTTGTCAGTTTCAATTAGTTGTCGTACAGTATTAATATTAATATCGGTAACCGCAGTTGCTGGCCGGCCTTCACGTTCATCGTCATAGAGATGGTCACGTCCTCGTCTAAACTCACTAAACCACGAATAGACAGAGCTACGACATGGGGCTTCATCACCAAATGCTAATAGAAGTCTTTGACAACTCTCTTGCTGACTTAATCCACATCGGAAATCGTAAAAAATCATGGATCGAAAATTTTCACGACTTTAAATTCATTGCAACAGCGACACACAAATTTCAATCCAACACCACGATGAAAAAACAAATGACAGTCTCGTAAATTAAGAAGTATTATACTGTCAGAGAGGTATTTTTTCAAATCCTATTATTGCTTTTTTAATTTTCTTTTTATAAGTCTCCTAAGTCCTAGTTAGATTGTCCCCTAATATTTATTTATTTATTTTATTTATAAGTGGCCAGTTCCAGAAACTTTCAGTAAGCTCCACGTATTTATATTTACTGTCGTAGCAGAGAAAACGAATGGAGTTTAATGTTTGCTTATGATGTTATTTGTTCTTGTAAATAGATTTCAGGATTATTTTCAGAACTTGGCACCCATTTAGATCTCAATCCTTTTGTCGGCGAAGTCCACAGCCCAGCATATGTTTGGTATTGAACTTGGCTAACGTTTTTCACATTTATGTTTTTGGTGGGATAGATATGTACTTAAAGAACTTAAAAAGTCATAGCTGCCATTTTACGCAATTGGCTGCAACTTCTCCGCAGTCAGGGGTAATAGGTCGCATATTAACCGCACTTTCCGCGGCTCTAGATACTAATAATCGGTATCCACGGATATATTCATACAATTACAACGATCCGCCACATCACTAAATTATACATTCTCACGTGCAACAAACACTGAATTAATTCATTCGTTTTATCTTGATAGCAAGAAACAGTTTAAAATTATCTTATGATTTATGAGTAATGTTTCGCGCGTGGTAATAAAAGCGAATGTTATTGTAAACTATGAGTTTTAAGTGAGTTTCCTTCTTTCTTTCTACTTTATTAATCTTTCCAGATTAGCAGACTACAATGCGTACTACCATCAGGAGCAATTGGAGGGTCTCGTCCGAGTCACGAGGATGCTGCTGCATTGCCGTTACCCCCGGTACTTAGAAGATGGTGGTAAGTGCCTACCATCATTCCCAGCCAAGTGGTACCTGGGGGACACTACGAAATTCGGAGTTCTTATCATGCCGTCCCTTTCAATCTTTTGTTTAATACTACGACACTACGAAGTTCGAAAATCGAATTTCCTAGTATAAGGCCTGCAAATATTTACGAAACAAGAAACAATCCAAATCAAAAAGGCCAGTTTGCAAAATGCTCTTCAGTAGTGGTCGTCAAACTGCGGCCCGCGACAATATGCAACGACTTTAGTAGGTAATTGGCTTTCAAAACAGACGCATACGAAGGTACCTAAATGAATACGCGGGTGTGCAAAACTAATTAAAAATTTATAACATCATAATGTCGAATGCTAGCTGTCTGTCATTTGCGTTTGATTAGCTATTTTTTTTTTAATTAGCCTAATGGATGTCCCACTGCTGGGCAAAGGCCTCCCCTTTAGCTATTAATTATTATTATTAATTTTGTGGAAAAAATTGGTAACTCAGCGGAAATACATCAATTCCCATACAAATGGCGGGGACATGCATGTCCACTGCGTTACCTACATTATAGATAATAATGATTACTTTTATACGTAGTGATAATTTTAAATGTAAGCTTAATTATGTGCCTATATAAATCTTTTAATGATAAAACCGAACACTTTACCGTTTTTGTAAAAAAAATATTTGAAGAGCACATTACAAAAAATTACTGGTCAACGAAAAGTAGAATGGCCATTTCACATTTTAAGCAAGTGAAGCAAAATTAGTTCGAAACGCGTCAGTGTAGCTTGGTGGTGGTGATGGTTGGGTTTATGTGATTTGTGTGTGTTCGTACAGTGTGGAGGTGGAGGAACTGCATGAACACGCATTTCTTGCATAAACGTAACTATTGTAAGGTCGCGGGTGAGCAAAGTAATTGTTTTAGTTCATTAATATGGACCTCCGCAAAGTAACGCCTGATTCAATAAATTAAATATTGATTGATAGATTGCTCGTTTTGTTCCAGCTCTGGCGTTCGCGACGCGCCTCCCCTGCATCTACAGTTGCGTGGCAAGTCCTCTAGGTGTGGTGCAACACCTGTGTCGGCAGCTGGGCTTGCCCCTCGCCTGCGTGCGGCCCGTGCCCGTCCACTCCGACGGTAAGTCACCATCAGAGGTCCGAACTTTCACGGCAAAATAAACTGTTGTAATCAGACTAGTGTTAGAAACATTTTTTATCGATATCGATTGTAATAGAAGGAAAAAAACGGTCCCCAAAATAAAAAACTGGCCAAGTGCGAGTTGGACTCGCGCACCGAGGGTTCCGTACAAATTTATCCAGTCTTAGCAGACCCCTGCTCCTAAGCGAAATGTGCGCAGTGTGGGATCATTGTAGATTGGTTACTGGTATAGACAGATAGACAAAAAAATTTTTGCTTTTCGCAATTTTTCCTTTATCTGTGCTATAAGACCTTGCTTCGTACCAAATTTCAAGGTTCTGAGTTTACGGGAAGTACCCTGTAGGTTTTGATTCCCTTGCGAGTGTCGAAAATTTGCGGCATAAATGGCTGTATCTTTGATTGGGTTGGCTTAGAAGTTTGATTTTCTCACAGCTCCAAGGTCTACACCTGAGTGTTTGATATAAATTTCAGCTTGATATCTCCACGCGTTCGACTGAGAAAAAGGGTCTTGACAGACGGACGGACGGACGGACGGACAACAAAGTGATCCTATAAGGGTTCCGCTTTTTCCTTTCGAGGTGCGCAACCCTAAAAAGATATAATACAAAAAAATAATTAGTTTGTATAAAATTATATTGAAATAGATGCAATTTTTTCTTCGAAATCCACGTCAGTACATACAACGGCACATGACATTTTATTTAGTTTGTGATAGTTATAAGGAGTAGATAATCATTAATTTCTCAACATTCTCTGGGAGCAGATGTCTTAATGGAGTACTTTCTGAAATGTCTGTTACGTATTATCAATGAGGTGCTGGCTGTAGTCTATACCACATCTTTTGCATATTTTAAATTAACTGTCGCGAATGATTGTAAAATAATATAAATATATCGGCCTGATTTTTTGACGTGACAACGTCTATTAAATCGATGAACGCCGGCTGCACGCACGAAAAAGGTGACTCTGTGTAACGTACATAACGCATTGTCCCGTTACGCTCGAGCCGATGAACGATCGGAGTGAGAGCGCGGCACGAGCGAGCGAAAGGCACAATCGGCTTGAGCGTTCGCATCTATCTCTCTTCCACTCCTTTGTATTCTTACAAAATAGAGATAATTCAATAAAAATGATTCAATTTTGTTCATAAAAGTATGCAATCATTTCATCAATGTTTTGTTATGTATGACGTTGTCACGTTAAACTATCGTCCGTAAACAGACTTTACAGACAACCGGTTTTTTTTATTAATAATAGGTACTCGATATCGATAAAGACACATGTCTAACACTATAAAGATAGACGAAAATCTGAATTGAGACATAGGATAAACAAACAATAAAAACAATAAACAATAATTTTTTTTTTCAAAAACAGTGGTTACAAAACAAGGCAAAGGTTGAGGCTTCCCAGTAGGTATATAAGTACCTGTGTCGGGAGGTCTCGATATTTAATATCCCGGTAAATCGTTCTCGTTGACCGTTGAAGTCATATCTTTCTTTAGTTGAATCTTTTCTCCAATAGGTCGCGCCATGGATATAGAGGCTCTTGACCGCTTGTGCGACGAAGACCTAGCTTTAGACCGGACCCCGTTGCTCGTGCTGGGCGAGGCCGGGGCCCCACCGCTGGGCTGTGGGACTCCCCTGATGCCCCTGGCTGAGGTGTGCAGTAAACGAGGCCTGCATTTGCATTTGAGGGGGCACGCTTTGGCGCTACCAGCTGCTATGGGGAGAGATGAGGTATGTCAAAGATACATACCTATATGACCTGAAGATCCTGTCCAGATAAAGCTAATCCGGTCACCTAGGGCCACTTCCTTGGACGGCCACTGTGTAAATTCCTACATCGGCCACTTCCCCGAAAGACCACTGCGTCGGCTTAGAGTGAAAATGGTATGTATGAGGTAAAACACAGTGAACGTAATGAAACACAGTCGCTAGTCCGAGAGCTTGTTTATTACTGCCCGCCGCACACGAATACACACATGTATGTCTACCTACATATACAGCATCTCCTCCACCATTAGTTTTCATTTCCAATTCTGTTGACAACATCAAAATTATTTATTAGCTAAGTAACAATAGATATCTAAACTAAATCTTATAATTAATATTTTTATTTCTGGGTCTCAAAAGTATACCATGGGAAGTGAGCCGCTCCGCGTCATCGCGCGTTTCTGTCCCTTCCGACACCACCGTGTCCGACCCCGCGTGCTCAGTTCCCACGTCCTGAATGTCTGACTCCACCCTCATTCTCTCCTCCGAGGCCTCTTGCCACTCATCTTCTTCCTGATCTTGTGGATGGTCTCCAAACAAGGAATCTACTTGAGCCGCTTGATCGGAAGGGGATGAGGGTGCACTATCTAAAATAACATTCTCGGTTTGCGTAATTGTGTCATCATCAGGATTAAATTGACTGGAAGTTTCAGGCTCGTAACGGGCCACGTTTTTCGTGTATCGCAACAATTGGTCAATGTGTCGTTTACAAAACGTATTACATTTTTCTAACTTTACAGTATACAATCGATAACCATTTTTCCTTATTATTATGCCCTTAGTCCAAAATGGTCTCCGGTTTTGAAAACATTTTACCCATACAATTTCCCCCTCCGAAAATGTCCTAACGTTCTTAACATTTTTCGACCACTCGGGTGCAGCGGATGGTCCTAATCGCCCGCGTTTCCTCAGAGGGAGGATTAAGTCCAACCTACTCCGCAATTCGCGACCAAACATCATTTTTGCCGGTGACATTCCTGTCAAGCTGTGTGCGGTGTTGCGATACTCGAATAAATATTCCTGTAATTTTTCGTTCTTCGTATGAACATTGGTTTCACATTGCGTGATACGTTTAATCATGTTTTTACAAATTTTTACAAAACATTCTCCTTGGCCATTACTGCTAGGATGATATATAGGGGACGTCATGTGCTGAATGCCGTTACTTTCACAGAATTCTCTAAATTCTCTTGAAGCAATCTTTGGGTCATTATCCGATACAATTAGTCTAGGCAACCCAAACCTCGCATTTAAAGCTTTAATAGTTGTAATTAAATTACTAGTTGAAGTGCCAGTGCCCATATCCACGCATTCTATCCACTTTGTTAGTGCGTCCACAACCACTAAATACGTCCTATGTCCTATTGACATATAATCGATATGGAGACGGCTCCAGGGCTCGTCTGGTTGTGGCCAGCTCGCGGGCGGGGCGCGGGGCGGGGTGGGCCGCAGCGCGCTGCAAACGTCACACGCGCCGATCAGCTGTTCGATGTCGCGGTCAATGCCCGGCCACCACATACGAGCGCGCGCCCTGCTTTTTGTTTTGACTATCCCTTGATGAGTGTTATGTAATTCGAGTAGTAACCGATGTCTATAAACCGACGGAATAACGACTCGATGTCCTCGCAGTAAACAATTGTCTTCTATTTCTAAGTCGTTCCTACAACGAAAATAAGGCAAAACGTTTGAACATTTAATTTTCTTAGGCCACCCGTTTTGTAGGTACTTAGTCACCATACTTATTGTTAGGTCTTTCATCGACGCCTCCCGCAAGTCTCGATACGTCACGGGCAGGCCACGAAGTTGCAATGAATTAATGCCTATATAAGAACAACAATTTTCTAAGTTCTCCGGCCGGGTTCTGTTTACAGGCGCGCGTGAAAGGTAATCTGCGACTTGGTTTTGCTTGCCTGACATATATTGAATAATAAAATTATAACCCGATAAGAAAATCGCATATCGGACTAACCGCGACGCCGTTGTGACTGAAATGCCATTTTTGTTCCCAAAAATCGCTAATAGTGGCCTGTGGTCTGTTTTTAAAATAAAAGGCTGCTGCCGACCATATAAATATTGGTGGAACTTTTTGACCCCAAATATAATGGCTGCGGCCTCCTTGTGTAACTGACTATAGTTACGTTCAGACGCCGACAGAGTCCTAGAACCAAAAGCTAGTGGACGTTCCACCCCGTCAACCGATATTTGTGACAGAACTGCACCCAGGCCCTCTGGACCCGCGTCCACAGTCAATAACAACTGCGCTGTAGGGTCAAAATGCGCTAGCACGCGCTCCGATGCCAGCTCACTTTTTATGAATTCGAACGCCGCCTGTTGCCGCTCCGTCCATTCCCACCGCGCGCCCGTGCGCAATAACTCGTGAAAAGGACTCAAGATCGCGGACGCATTAGGTACAAAATTGCGGTAATAATTGATCATACCTAGGAACCGTTTTAATTCGTTTATGTTACAAGGCCGAGGCGCTTTTTCGATGGCTTCTACTTTGTTAGTACATTTACGTAACCCATTTTTATCTATAATGTGACCAAGATATGTGACACTATCCTGGAATAGTGCACACTTTTTGCTTTCGAGCCTAAGGCCAGCCTCTTGGAATCGCTGAAAAACCTGTTTCAGCCGTTTTAAATGAACCGTTTTATTAGGGCCGGTCACGCATACATCATCCAAAAAAACCGACACACCTTCAATTCCTATCAGTAAATTTTCTATTGTTCTTTGGAATATAGCGGGTGCACTGGCCAATCCGAACACTAATCGTGTGTACATGAATAATCCTTTATGCGTATTTATAGTCGTAAGTTTCTGCGACGACTTCGATAACATCAATTGGTTGTAAGCCTGACTGCAATCTAATTTTGAAAATTGTTCGCCCCCGCTTAATTTCGCAAATACTTCTTCAATACGCGGTAAGGGATATTTGTCTACATGTATGTGCTTATTTAATGTTACCGAATAATCGGCGCAAATTCTAACACTACCATTGGATTTGCGCACCGGCACTATGGGGGTTGCGTAATCGGAATGGGTCACTGGTACTAAAATACCTACTTCAATGAGTCTATTCAACTCTGTTTCAACTTGATTTTTAATTGCGAATGGAATGGGGCGTGCTTTGCAGAACTTAGGCTGAACGCCTTCCTTTAAGTGTAACCTAACCTCTAACCCTTTATAACATCCTAGCTCATTTTTGAATACATCGCTGTAACAGCCGAGTAATTGTAAAACATCGACATCATTTGAGCTCATTACTTCTAAATTATTATTTATAATATTACGAGTATTTCCCGTCGTGAAAGACACGTCAAACATGGTCATAAAATTACGCCCTAAGAGGGGTGGCCCTCCGTTTTTGATAACGTAAAAAGTGATCGTTCGTTTTATTTTATTAAACGTGATAGGCAGTGAACAATAGCCTTCGGGCGTGATTTTGTGGCCATTATAAAAACACATTTTTATATTGCACATTTGTAAAGGAAATTCAGAAAAATATTGTTCGTATAATTTCTTTGCCATGACACACGTACCCGACCCCGAGTCAAGCTCCATTTTGAATTCACGACCATTAATTATCACTGACACTAAAATGGGTTTATTGTTTACGCACCTCATACTGAACAGCTTGCACTCCTCGCAGTCGTTGTCACACTCCTGCTGCTCGGGATATGTCTCCAAGCTGTTCACGTTGACACTGCAGACCTTGCGGAGATGGCCCTTATTTTTACACTTATTACAACGATAGCTTTTATATTTACACGTAGCCGCCGAATGACTCTTAAGGCCACAAACTGAGCACGGATCTGACTCGCGATGCTGTCCCTGTGTCACGGCGCGAAGTGCGCGGCCGCCGCCACCCGCGCCCGCGCGCCTCACACTCGCCTTGAACAGCGGTTCCTCCTTCACCATGACCCTCGGGGGTTCGCTAGCTTTCGCCTCCCTAGCGCAGGCTGCCTTCTGTGCTGTCTCCAATGCGTCTGCAAACGTTAGCGTGGACAGCTCCTTCTCGAACAGCCGATCCCGTTCTGGGCCTGATCTGAACCCAAGCACGAACCGATCGCGCAATAACACTGTAAGTTCCGTCCCAAAGCCACAATGCACGGCTAATCCCCGTAACCTTGCCGCCCATTCTTCGGCACTTTCGCCCTCAAGTTTTACCGCCTCGTAAAACTTGCAGCGATCGGCGAAGGTCGACCTCTTGGGCGTGAAGTGCTTGTTCAGCTCCTCCACCAGCTCCTCGTACTTGGCCGCTTCGACTTTCTTTGGATGCAATAGATTGCTAACCAGACGATAGGTATCGTCAGACAAGCTCGTTAGCAAAATGGCGCTTTTTTTTTCTGCCGCGATGTCATTTAAGGTTATAAACATCGACAATCTTCCCAAAAAAATCGCCCATTCCTGGTTTTTGTAGTCGAAGGTTCCCAGTGTTCCAATGTAACCGCTCATTCTGTCGTGTGGGTAACTCAAATCCGTTGTCGTCGCCAATTGGTATGTATGAGGTAAAACACAGTGAACGTAATGAAACACAGTCGCTAGTCCGAGAGCTTGTTTATTACTGCCCGCCGCACACGAATACACACATGTATGTCTACCTACATATACAGCAGAAAACCTGCTAAATCAATTTTTAGGATTGAGCAGGTTTCCACTCTAAGGGCCTGCGCTAGCTTACGCGGACGCCCGCCGCGTGCGCACGCTCGCGGGGCTAAAATCTACGTAAAATCCATCGTACGCGCCCGCACCACTTAGCGCTGTTCATACAATTTCTTAGACGCGCGCGACGTGCGTCCGTTCTGGGTAATCCGCGTCAGCTAGCGTAGGCCCTAAGGACTTCAAACAAAGTGTACATGCATTTGCAAAATCCTAATAATTGATTTAGCAGGTTTTCTCTCTAAGCCGTCGACTGTGCAAATTCCTACTTCGAGCGGCCCGAGTGACATCTACGTGAATTTCTCGCTGCGTAAACTTAATGCATGTAGATTCTATTTAATAGTAAATAATATTCTAACAGCTCCTATTTCTAGGCGGTTTGCCCTTCGGGCAGGAGAAGCTACCTAACTAACCCAACCTACCTATTTTCTGGACTGAATTATGGCTGGGTGAAAAAGTGACCGTTCAAGGGAAGTGGCCGATGGGAATGTGAAGTGGCCGTTTAAAAAATGTGGCCGTAGGTGACCAGATCCGATAAAGCATGCGGATTTAAACAATAGGACAACCTGTAACGTTTTTACCCGACTGCGAAGAAGGAAGGGTTATGTGTTTGACCCGTATGTATGTATGTCCATTCCTATGTCCTCTCGTAACTACACAACGGCTGAACCGATTTTGATAAATGATACGTCATTGGATTCGTCTTGATAACGCGAGTAACACTGGATACATGAAATTCTTGAAAAATTAAAATGGCGGATTTTTGGCGCCAAATTGTGAGTCTTCAAAAAATTTTTTTTATTCAAACCTATCGAGTAGGGTATCAAAGTAAAGGGATTTTAAAAGACATTACTAAAATATATATATATACAAGTTATGTGTTTAAATTTAATTTGGAATAGTAAATTGACATTGGAGCTGTATCAATCTTGCAAAGTACTTACCGTGCGACAACTTTTCATACTATCACTAATTATGAAACAGCATATTTCAGCTCCGTATAACCCTGGTGTGAACAACAAAAGGCGCAAAGACATAGTTTTTGTTCCCAAAAGCACCTCTCATGCTTTCGCGCATAAATTCTTTCCCTTTCTTGGACCTTATTTATACAATAAAATCAATAAAGTACTAAATATTTATGACTTAAACCGTAAAGTGTGCAAGGTTAAGGTTATTGCGTGGCTGCAAGGTCTTTCTTATGTTGACACTGAAAATCTGCTGACGATTGCAAGGTGAGGGTGACGCTGTGTAGCCGAGTGTTCTTTGTTTGTTTTGTTATTTGACACTTGATTAAATTATTATAGTTTAATTACCAACTAAGTATTATGTTTTAAGATAATGTGTTGCGATGTTAAATGCTCGAGTTGTATTTTAATTCTTTAGATTCCTTTTGTCTATAACACAGGTTACACTTGTAACCTAGCTTAGACTAAACTAAATTTACTATCTAGACCTAAGATTATTTCATGTTCATGTTTATATTTTGTATTTTTATGAATAAATAAATAAATAAAAAATGCATTAAAATGACGACGAACCTACTTACTAAGATATCTTTGAGCAATAATTTTCTCTATGCAACCCATGTGGAAAATTAAGTACCTACATATTTCAAAATTGGTTTTGAACTTTAACTAAATAGCAACGGATTCTAATTCAAATACTCAATAATTTATCTGGGCATGCATGAAGTTACATTAAATCCCATGCAGCCACTGACTCCCATGCCTCCGACTGCATTTTATCGTTGCGTTAAATTTTGAAAGACTGCCATGGACGTGTTATAAATTTTATTGTTATTGAACATTTTATCTTGTTTCCACCTTTTCAGTATATATGCAGGCGGGTTTTTTGATTTTTTAATTTGTTATTTTATTTACACCGCAGGCGGGTTTTTAGTTTTTTTAATTACTTTTTTATTTAATGATTTATTGATTTTAGATTTGTTTGTTTCGCAGAGCTACAGTATAGCTGACTCGCTCACACTCACGCCTGGACCCTGGTTCGGTGTTCCTGGTCTTCCCACTGTCGTATCCTTTACAATAATTCAAAAATCACCTCAAATTTTATGAAATCTTAGTAAAATTGTTTTTTTTTTGACGTGACAACATCTAACAAATCGATGAACGCCGGCTGCATACACGAAAAGATGACGCAATGTACCTACAAAGTAGTAAAGGCCAGTTGCAATATTACATAATACAATCTTAGTACTAGCGCTCGGGTAATTTTCAATGCGGGGGGGGGGGGGGGGGGGTTTGAATGTTTTGTTATGACGTTGTCACGTTAAACTATCGTCCGTAAACCGATTTTACAGACAACCGGTTTTTTCAAAGTATAGTAGTCTGCGAATTAGTTTTGTGATATAAATTCCCTTAATAACATCACAGACATTTTACAAAATTCCAGAACCTGTAACAGCTATCGATCATTCCAAAGGTGTCAATTCTGTAAGTAGTATAATGTGTCTTTAAAAGCGTAGGAGGTATACACGGGAAAGTGTTAAGCAAAAGTGTTTTTATAGTGTTAGGGATTATTTAGAATTTGAGATAAATCAATTATAATTAATATTATTATTACTGACGATGCATTATAACGGAAACGAATGATTATTAATTATTATTTGCATTTATCAAAAATATACTTGTACTAATTAATTTAATTATAAATTGACATGTTTCATTATTTAAATTAAACAAATATTTGCACGCTTGCATGCAGGCTGAATACACTGTACCACTTTCTTGTAACACCTTAATAACTGTATTCTAGCAAATAAACTTATTTGATTTGATTTCATTTGATAACCGAGGTTAATTAACGTCGGGCGCGGTCAGTACTTGGATGGGTGACCGCCTGGTTTCATTTTTGTTTTTTGAATGTTTTGTTATGACGTTGTCACGTTAAACTAAAGTTCTAGCTCTCAAAACGTTTGGAAGCGTTCAATGTGTATCCGTTGTTGAATGTAGTGTTGGTGTTGCAGGCGGGTAGCCGCGAGGGCGCGCTGGTGGCGCTGGCGGGGCTGTCGGGGGGCGGGGCGCGGCTGCCGGCGCTGCCGCTGTGGTGCGCGCTGCGCGGGGGCGGCGCGCGCGCGCTGGGGGCGCGCCTCGCGGGGGCCTTCCGCGCCGCGCGCGCCGCCCGCGCCGTGCTGGCCGCCGCCGAGCTGCGCCTGCTGGTGAGTGGGGCGGGGGCGCCTAGCTAGCTGACGCGGATTACCCGGAACGGACGCCCGTCTAATAAGGGTCTACGCTAGCTGACGTGGATTACCCGGAACGGACGCCCGTCTAATAAGGGTCTACGCTAGCTGACGCGGATTATCCGGAACGGACGCCCGTTTAATAAGGGCCTACGCTAGCTGACGTGGATTACCCGGGGGGGACGCCCATCTAATAAGGGCCTACGCTAGCTGACGCGGATTACCCGGAACGGACGCCCGTCTAAGGGTCTACGCTAGCTGACGTGGATTACCCGGAACGGACGCCCGTCTAATAAGGGTCTACGCTAGCTGCAAGAGAAACAGAGAGAAGAAACAAGTCCGCGAGCGCGTGCGACGGATTTGAATCTGCGCGGCGGGCACGCGCTCGCGGACTTGTTTCTTGAAATCAGTTGAGCGCCGCAACGTGCCGCGGGCACACGCGTCGGACAGTACAGTTGCGACTCGGGCCTCCGCTAGCTGACGCGGACGCCCGCCGCTGCGCACGCTCGCGGGTCCCGCTCCGGATGCCCGTTGCGGGCCAAGTCCTACTGATTTCAAGAAACAAGTCCGCGAGCGCGTGCCCGCCGCGTGCGCACGGAGCGGACGCCCGCCGCCCGCCGCGCGGATTCAAATCGGTCGCACGCGCCCGCGCCAGTTAGCGCTGTTCATACAATTTCTTATTAGATGGGCGCCCGTTCCGGGTAATCCGCATCAGCTAGCGCAGGCCCTTACTGCATTGCTTTTCAAGAAGAGGATAAATGGGTATGTTTTTCGCTTTTTGTTTGCTCCGGCAATACTTGCAAAAATATTCGCGCCCCGCCATTGGTCCGGCAGATGGTGACTTCCCAACTCTTGCCAAAATTTAAAAAAGACTGAAGTACAGTCGGGGTAAGAAAATATTCGTCCCCTTAAAGTTGACATTTGCAAAAATGTTTCTAAAAAGAAATCTTTTCTGTTTTCAGAGCGAACGACCGGGAGGCGACGAGCCGCCGAACGTCGACATAGTTGTGAGTAGTTATCCATTTAAATTGAACAATGTTTTATTTATTTATTTATTTTGGTTCGCCAACAGATACAACACTATAAAATTAACAAAAGAACAATGCATTTATAATAATAATAGAGTGATAACCCAATAACAGGCAAACACAGCAAACATATTAATACAATCGATGACAGTGAGGAACGTGGCTTAACTAAATTTTAACACTTAAAATAGAAAAATAAAACGGTATAAAATACAAGAAAATGTTATAAAAGAACTAACAGTAGTCTTTTAAGTAGGTTAGGTTAGTATTATTTTATGAAAATCCTGTAGAGTTGAGAATTTCCAAGAAAATTGCTTTATATGAAATGACCATTATGTATTTCATATATTTCATACTAAATACAAACTGAAATATAGATGCACAGAAAAAACCCCAGAAAAAAGACCAATACTGGGAAACGAACCCAGGTCCTCAGCATTCCGTGCTGCGTGCTAAACCCCTACACCACCACTGGTGATATATGATTTCACGGGATGACCGTAAAAGTAATAAGAAATGAAGTTGAAAAAATAAATACAAAAAGATACTTCATAACATAGCTAACTTGATTATGTATTTCGTCCATTATTACTTTTAAACTTTATATATTTTGATACGTACCCATTAAAAAGATAGTATTGACTATCGATATTTGAACACATTGTTTTCCAGGAAGCGATATCGCAGGCGTCCGCGTGCGTGACGTTTCAGTTCGCGCCGGCCGGACCCGAGAAGCCGCCGCCGTACTACGACAAACTCAACTCCTGGCTCGGCCAAGTACTGCAGAGAGAAGCTGACATGGTAAGCTTTTAGGGTTCCGTATCCTAAGGGTAAAAACGGGACCCTATTACTGAGGCTCCTCTGTCCCGCCTGTCACCAGGCTGTATCTCATGAACCATGATAGCTAGACAGTTGCAGTTTTCACAGATGATGTATATCGGTTGCCGCTATAACAACAAATACTAAAAATCAGAATAAAATAAATATTTAAAGGGCTCTCATACAACAAACGTGATTTCTTTGCTCGTTTTGTTCGATATTGATAGCGGTAACAGGTAGACGCTTGAAATATTCACAGAATATTTAGTTATACCTAATGAAATTAAAATAAAACAAATATTTGAGGGGGGCTTCCATACAACAAACGTGATTTTTTTGTTGTTTTTACAGATAGAGTGAGGTCACACGAGCGTAATTTTGTGAGTCGTGAGCGCCAGAATTTCGGTCCGCGCCATACAATATGCGCGCCATCACGTGACATTCACGTGACACAATGTATGGCGCAACCGAAATTCTGCCGCTCACAACTCACAAAATTACGCTCGTGTGACCTCACCCATAATGGTACGGAACCCTTCGTGCGCGAGTCCAACTCGCACTTGGCCGGTTTTTTCATCTAGTATTGAAAATAAAAGTTATTTAGAGCGCTAAACTTTTTTTTTTTAATTTTTCGTTATCACTTCCCCAGCTTAGCATAGAAGTGTGCGAGACAGAGAGCCACGGCGTGGTACTCCGCTACTGTCCCCTGGAGGGCTCGCTCCTCCCCGAAGCCAAGGTGGAGGCGTTCGCGGCCCTGGTGGACGGCCAATGCCACGTGCTAAGGGCCACTGTGGCCTTGAGGGAGCCCTTCCACGAGCACGTCGAGAGGCACCCGAGCTTACGGCTGGTCCATGTGCCGGGATGGGCAGGTAATTCTTGTATGTTTTGTTACAAGCCTTTTTAATCCGTGGAGCGTTCGGCTCTAAAAAAAATCCTAACCGCTGTTGTGCGCACGCGTGCGCACAGGACGCTCGACGGGACTCGCTCCTCCCCGAAGCCAAGGTGGAGGCGTTCGCGGCGCTGGTGGACGCGCAGTGCCACGTGCTAAGGGCCAATGTGGCCTTGAGGGAGCCCTTCCACGAGCACGTCGAGAGGCACCCGAGCTTACGGCTGGTCCATATGCCAGGGTGGGCAGGTAGGTAATACAATACAATTGGGATGTCCCAATTTTTGGCAACGTATAATAAATCGAAAACCGTTTGGAGAAATAGGCTTTGTGAAGCGTTTTCAGAAATCAGATTCCAAAAATATGATAATCTGAATTAAATAAAGAAAATTTAAGTAATGACCTTCATTTGAACCCTGCAGTGAATCGTCACAAAGGCAGATATAAAGCAGGTCTACACTCTAAAGCAAATTGGCAGTTTGTAATGTTGCTGTCCTGCTTATAATAGCAAAGAGTGACAAAGACAGAACTTTAATCACATGATGCACACCTGGCTTTAAACAGTTGTCATTTATCATAAAGTCCCAAATGTATACAATACTCGCAATGTATTTTTACAAATTTAATTATTAAATTACTACGTTCCAAGTAAATATGAAAGAATTTAAATGTCAGATTTTAATAAAAAATATCTTTTTACTATCACACCATTAAACAAACAGGAATAATCGAAGCTAAAAGTAGAGAAATAAATAAAACTATTTTGTCATGGTTCATTTAGGACCCTAAGCCGTGCTTGTAATATTGACAGTGACAAGACAAATCAGGGGCACTACTACAAAATTCGAAGTTCGTATCGTATCATCCCTCTCACTCTCGTGTCAAATAATATTAGCGTGAGCGGGACGGCACGAAACGAAGTTCGAATTATGCACTTCGTAGTAGGGTCTCAGTAGTGCCGTGGTAGTGCCACAGATTATGTTATGTACGACTTGAATTTTTCTAGGCTATGGAACGTGGCTCTCTCACTGTGACGTCATCCAACGTATTTCTAAAAAAAAATATAAAAAATTAAATACTCAACCAAATTCAAAATCGATGAAAATGGTGTCTTAAAATATCCTATTCTTTCCAAAAAAAATATAAAAACTATAGGTTATTTTTTTTGGTGCATCCCAATTCAAGTCATGAACTGAAACAATTACTTTGCTCACCCGCGACCTAAAGGTCGAAGACTGAAGGTCGTGGGTGAGCAAAGTAATTGTTTCAGTTCAATAATATGGACCTCCGCAAAGTATCGCCTGATTCTATAAATTTTTTTTCAGCGTTTTTAACTCTTATCTTTATATTGGTACTAGCTGACCCTGCAAACGTTGTTTTGCCTTATATCACCTAGGGGTATAAAAAATAGCCTACGACCTATTCTCAGGCCTACCGAACACGGAGAAAAAAGTTTCATAATCGGTCAAACCGCCTCGGAGGAGTTCAGTAACAAACACCGTGACACGAGATTTTTATAGATATTTGAAATCTTTACTTATTATGTATAACTGTGGCTGCTACAACAAAAAATAATCAAAATATGTATAATCAAATTAAATATTAAGGGGCGTCCCGATTGACCAATATAAAATGATCCCAGGGCCCAATTGCATAACAAATTACAAGCAAATAGTATTAGCTATTTTGTATTGAAATTCACTAGGGTGAGTGGGGGTAAGATGAAAAGCAGTGCAAGATGAAAAACACTTGGGTGCTACGAGTAGTTTTTCATCTTGCACTGCTTTTCATCTTACCCCCACTTACTATAATACTTAATATTTGCTTGTATTTTGTTATGCAATTGGGCCCTGATGGCGTACATTTTACTTAAAAGCACGGCTCTGCTTACTCTGGATTATAAATTATAGTTACTCTGTTTACGGCGTATATTTTGACATACCTAAAAAATTGTACAGAACCTTCGGTGCGCGAGTCCGACTCGCGCTTGGTCAGTGTTTTTAATAAAATAAAAATATTTTTCACTTCTCATGCTCTTAAAATGTTACTTTAGTCTCTGCATATCGGGACTAAAGCTCTTTTTTGATCTCTAGGGATTAAAGTAATTTTTTTTAATTTACTTTGGAAACCCCTAAACTACCAATCACGGTGTTTGTGGATGGAGGATTATTGCCATTTTCAGTGACTGGGCATAGACAATTTTAAAGCTTTCCACAGACCGCAATGCGCTGCGGACGCTCCGAAGTGCTCCGTAGCGCTCCGTAGCGCCCTTCGCTTCGGTCTGTGGAAGCCTTTAGGGCGTGGAAATAACCTCAAAATGACAACTGTATAAAAAATATTTAAAAAAATAATAATTTCGTGAAACACCATGAATAATTACGAATATTAATCTATTAAATTATAATAAAATGAATTCATTTTATTATGCATACTTAGTCCAATTAGCTATGAAATAATTTTCAAACTAAACTGCCATAATGACACGCGAATTATAGCCACCCTCGCTCTGCTCGGGTGGCTAAATATCTTGTGTCATTATGGCTTGTTTTAGTCCCTTGTTGAACAATCTACTATTATTATATTTTTAGTCTGTCTGATGCCTCTTTAGATGATATTTGGTATAGAGATAGTTTGAGGCTCTGGGACTTCTGGGTAGCTCCGAAGGAGTGTTAAAGTCTCTCGGTAGAGGGCATAAACATAGATGAGTGCTTTATCACTGCATAAGGTGATTATAACAGACTGAAATGTACGATGTATGGGAAAGATTCGTCGCTAACCTCTAGACCAGTGGTGGTGTAGGGGTAAAGCACGCAGCACGGAACGCTGAGGACCTGGGTTCGATTCCCAGCATTGGTCTTTTTTCTGGGGTTTTTTCTGTAAATAAATAAATAAATAAATAAATATCATGGGACAATTCACACCAATTGACCTAGTCCCAAAGTAAGCTTAGCAAAGCTTGTGTTATGGGTACTAAGCAACGGATAAACATACTTATATAGATAAATAAATACTTAAATACATAGAAAACATCCATAACTCAGGAACAAATATTCTGTGCATCTATATTTCAGTTTGTATTTAGTTTGAAATACTCTGGGAAGGAAAATTATTCGCAGACGGGGTCGCGGGAAACAGCTAATAAATAGAATAAACTAAACTGTACCTATCTGTCCAGGGCTGGGCGGCGTGCGTTACGTGCCCCCCGGATGGGAGGACGCCTCCGTAGAAGACTTGAACGCCCTCAATCGGCAGCTGGTTGAGACGCTGAGGGCCACTGACGGCGCTTTCTCCTGCGGGGAGGGTATCGACGGACACGCCTGTGTCAGGTAACTTTAATTCTAAGGCACTCGAGAAGTTTGCCGTCTTCTGTAAGGGCCGACGCTCACTGACGGCATGGCACGGCATGGCATGGCAAAGGATTTTATTACTATCAAGTTATTTTGAATCTTATTTCAATGAGTTTAGAATTCATGTTACTTTATTGGTTAATTTAGTGTCTTTATTTTCTTAATTTTTTGTTATTTTGCTTTATTTTTAATTTTTATTATTGTTTTTTTTTTTTTATTTTTTAATCTAACCATATTTTATAGTGAACATCGATTGCTCTCTTCGAACCATGACGCTACTGTGTAACTAGCCCTAACACAGACTTCGGTCTTTTTGGGCTGTTACTGCACACTAGTCTTTAGGCGCTTATCTGGATCGGTAACTAATCTTAATACTAGTGGAATATTAGCTGTACGAGTGTTGTTAAATAAATAAATAAATAAATAAATAAATAAATAAATATTGGTTATGCGTTGCGTCATCCCTCGGCACGCCGCGGCATCGTGGTATCGAAATAAAGTAACATGAATTCTAAACTCATTGAAATAAGATTCAAAATAACATGATAGTAATAAAATCCTGTGCCATGCCGTCAGTGAGGGGTCCATATTGGGTTCGCTAAATTTCATCACCCGAAATTGATTTTCCTAACGATTTGTACTCCTAATGATCACTGTTCCTAAAATTTTGTTTCCTAAAGTTTTCGTTCCTACAATTTATTTTACTATTAACGTAGTCTATAACACTCAGTTTTCCGAAAATTGATTTTCCTATTGATTTGTACTCCTAATTATCACTGTTCCTAAAATTTTGTTTCCTAAAGTTTTCGTTCCTACAATTTATTTTACTATTAACTTAGTCCATAACACTCTGTTTTCCGAAAATTTTAAGTAATAACTTCACTGTTGAAATTTATCAAACAAATTAGATTATCCGGGTGGTCATAAAAAAAATAACTAACACCAAAGGCTAATGCGGGAGCTGCGCTGCGCTACGCTCCCGCATTAGCCTTTGAACCTAACCATACCAAGTCGCTTCCACTCCGCAAGGTCTTGCTCGCTCGCTTCGCTCGCTCGCTGGCTTCAATCGCTATCATTGGAGTCAGCGAGCGAGCGAGCAAGACCTATCAGGGCGGAAGCAACTCGGTTTATTGCAACGGACATTATGAAGTTTAATGTATAATAATGTTCAATTTTATGAATAAAAACAAATCTACATAAAAAAGATATGATGATGAATAATAGTGTAAAGATGGTTATGTTGAGATAATATAGGACAACAAATAGTAGTATGATAGATGTTTATTGCAACGGACATTATGAAGTTGAATGATTAGGAATTCAGAACGTTAGGAACAGAGTAGTTATGAGTAGTGATTATTATGATGTAAATTTTTAGGAACAACATTTTCGGACTTCCGATAATCGACATTGAAAAATTAGTTCAACTTTGGCGCACCCGTCAGTGAGCGCCGGCCCTAAGTCGCAAGCCACATAGAAGAGATTCTGATGCGGGACGGGGGCTCTTCGCAGTCCGCGTCGTTTGTTCGCAGGCCGCGTCTCCGCGATTTGTTCCTGATTCGTCATATTCCCTAACTCGTCATATTCCTGACTCGTCATATTTCTAACTCGTCATCATACAGTAAAATGGAATCGTGAAAACGTGTTTACAGGATTAATAAGCATTAGGACAGTAGTTATGCTTTGTACTACGGTTATAAGACAATAATTTACTTAATGAGGAGCGGATGACGAATCAGGAATATGACGAGTTAGGAATATGACCAATTAGGAATATGACGAATCAGGAACAAATCGTGTCCGCCCCGTATCTTCTGTCTGCTTTGGATCGCGACGCTTCTATATATTTAGTACTAGCTTTTGCCCGCGGCTTCGCTCGCGTGTACCATGAGTATTGATTCTTAATCAAGATATCAAGCAAGCAAGCATACAGGCAAGCAAGCAAGCATGCAAGAAAGCATGCATGCACGGAAGCAAGCAAGCGTGCAAGCAAGCCCGACTAAACTTTCTTTATTATACAATGTTTTTCACTAATTCGGAAGCGGGCACTAAATAACCAAACTTGTTAATAATATAAAACCTATTATTACTTTCCCCTGTCCTGCATTAGGTATAATTCAATGTTTTCTTACCTTCTACGGAAACTTGAGTAACTGGAAGCGCTGTGTACCTACTTAGCATTGATATTATACATATTACAGTATCTTGTTAAGGTGTTGTGTGACCTAACCGTTAAGGAGTTATACCTTCCATCATCAGCTCATCTGAATAACCAGAAAGAATACAACTAAAGTTCTATACGTGCATATGATATTTAAAGAAACTTCCAAACCGTTAAGACTGCTAACCGTTAAGGAGTTTAACCTTCCATCATCAGCTCACTTGGATAACTTGAAAGAATACAACTATCGATCTATACGTACCTATAATATTTGAAAAATTATTCTCAACTCCTAACCGTTAAGGAGATTTACCTTCCATCATCAGCTCATCAACATGAGATGATGTCTACCAGACGCAAACACTTAAATAGCTTGAGAAAATATATGAAAAACGTAATGCGTGCCTACAAAATTTGAGGGTTGCCGTCGATTTCCCTGAGATCCCGTCATCAGATCCTGATTTGGTGACAATGGGAGCATCTCAGGAGTATATTCCATTCTTTAGAATTAAAAAATAATTTTTATAATCGGTCCACAATTGACCGAGAAATCGGTGAACATACCTACATAAAAAATACATAAAGTGGAATGCATAACCTCCTCCTTTTTTGAAGTCGGTTATAGAGCCCTTTGCGGCCTACTTACAGCTTTTAGCTTTCTACAACCAGTAAAACGCAAAATCCCGTTTTTTCCCGGTCCCGTAAGAATTTCGGGAAATGCTTTCTTAATGCTCCCCTAAACTCCCCAAGGAACCCACTTGCCAAATTTCAGCTTTCTATGACCAGTAAAACGAAAAATCCCGTTTTTCCCGTTCCCGTGAGAATTTTGGAAAGTCGTCTCTTAATGCACCTCTACACTCCCCAAGCAACCTACATGCCGAATTTCAGCTTTCTACGACCAGTAAAACGAAAAATCTCGTTTTTTCCCGTTCCCGTAGGAATTTTGGAAAGCCCTCTCTCAATCCTCCTCTACACTTCCCAAGCAACCTACATGCCAAATTTCAACTTTCTACGACCAGTAAAACGAAAAATACCGTTTTTTCCTTATCCCGTGGGAATTTCCGAAAATCCTTAAAACTGTTTTTTACTGTTATAATTACCTACTTTTATGCCAAATTTGAAGAGTCTAATACTTATAGTTCATAGGATCCCGTTGAACTGAATATATAAATCCCGTTTTTTCCCGTTCCCGTGGGATTTCCCAAAAATCCTTCCTTAGTAGATGCCTACATTGTATAAGGTATCTATGTGCAAAATTTCAAGTCTCTAGGTCCAGTGGTTTGGGTTGTGCGTTGATATATCAACAGTCATTTAGTTTATTTAGACATTTCAACCCCATCCCACCCCATCCAGGGAGATGGTATTTTACGTCCGCCACGTCGGATTTTAAAACCGTTGTTGTTTTCATAACCAGCGACCCGATAAACCATAGAAACAACACCCATGTTGATTTTCAGACTTTGTTACCCCTTTCCCCCCTTTTAGGGGTTGAATTCTCAAAAAACCTGAAACACGTGTTTACTCATTTACCATTAGGAGTACTTCTGTGAAGTTTCGAATAAAATAGTCGAACTAATCTTGTTTCCCCATGCAAACTTTGGACCCCCTTTTCACCTCCTTAGGGAGTGAATTTTGAAAAATCCTTTCTTAGTGCACCCCTAGACCTTATAAGGAACCTACATGCCAAATTTGGAATCTCTAGGCCCAGTGGTTTGGGCTGTGCGTTGATATGTCAGTCAGTCAGTCAGTCAGTCAGTCTGTCAGTTTCTTCTTTTATATATATAGATGAAAACTGATTTGATTTTTTAACCATGACGGGGCTTCTAGAAAAAACATTTACCGGGACTTCATTTCTTCAGCTACCCTATTATCATCACCCTAATAAATACTACGTCGTGTTTCACACTCAAAGAGTCATCGAGATGTGTATCCATCCTATAACTTCGTTTAATTTAAGGTTTGAATTAACGGTCAAATTGTAACACACTTTTCTCGGTATTTCGAACACAAATGGACTAAATAAATAAATAAAAAAATAAAATATTAGGGGACAATCTTACACAAATCGACCTAGTCCCAAACTAAGCAAAGCTTGTACTATGGGTACTAGACGACGATAAACATACTTAAATAGATAAATAAATACTTAAATACATAGAAAAAAAAAAAACCTACATGTACATTTATTAGCGGTATTTATCATGTTTTCATTTTAGAAGTTAACACAATTTTAAATAGTTTCGTTTTCATTTAAAAAAGTGTGCAAATTTTACCGTTAAGTTTCAAATGTTAAAATAAATGGAGTATAGGCTTTGTGTGTCGACTCTCCACACTCGCTTCGGCTGTAGTACCTCCAGAGCCCCGCCATCCCACAAAAAATAACCTTAAGAACCCTAAAATAGTGCTTAAAATCCTGCTTGCGTTTCGTACGGTCAGTGAGAGTGCCGGGGGCCCAATACCTCACCCCTTCCCTCTCCCCCTTCCCCTATTTCCTCTCCTTTAGGGCCGACAACGCACTGGCATCGTGTAAAGCGCTGCGGGTGTCTATGGACAGTGGTGTTCATTTAACATCAGGTGACCCACTAGTTCGTTTGTCTGGCCTATCTAACATAAAAAAAAATAGTGCTGTAAATTGTTTAATTGTTCAGGTTTGGTATGGTGACGGCGGACACGGATATAGAAGAGTTGTTGGAACTCGTCGTGCTGGCTGGGAAGGAAGTTGAGGAGAGCTCGAGGGCTCTCACGAATATGACTGAGGTTTTAAAGAAAGGTTTGTATCGTGAGAAGAACATGTTTACTCAAATCTAATCGGTATAAAGTAAGTGACACACATAGCATTAGGTATTGCCAGACTTAGTGGCAGTGGGCGAGACGCACTCGAAGAACTGATGGCGCCAATGTGTTATGGAGGGGCGATAAGATATAGCGTGGATTAATCACACACAAGGAAGCTGGTGAACGTTGTATTATAATAGTACCGTTGTGCCTCGTGAGGTGTAAAAAACAAAGTAAAAAGTGCTTTATTACCGAAAAGGAGAGACACAATTTAGAACAATAACTCTGCGACACCCACACTAGGCTGAGCCTGTATTGTGGGAGTCAAAACACAGGATTCAACTTTAACGGAAAGAAACGGAGACACTGATGTGATGTTGTACAATAATAATAGAAATATGTTTAACTACTTACTTACTTACTACACTGGCTCAACGACCCAAAGAGGATCTTGGCCTCCGACACCAGAGAGCGCCACTCTTCCCTATTTTCCACCACCTCGCGCCAATTGGCTGCGCCGAGGGCGGTCACGTCCTTCTGCACTTCGTCCAGCCAGCGGTATCTAGGGCGACCCACCGGACGTTTTCCGCTCGGTCGCCCCATAAACGCTCTCTTCACTGCCCGATCCTCTCCCATCCTCTCTCTCTCTCTCTTAACTAAGTAACAACAAAAACCGGCCAAGTGCGAGTCGGACTCGCGCACGAAGGGTTCCGTACAATTATCAATAAAAATCACGTTTGTTGTATGGGAGCCCCCTTAAATATTTTTTTTATTTTAATTTAATGAATCATTTTTAAAGTCAATATATAAATATTCTGTGAATATTTCAAGCGTCTACCTGTTGCCGTTATTCATATAGAGTAAAAACGAGCAAAAAAAATCACGTTTGTTGTATGGGAGCCCCCTTAAATATTTATTTTATTCCATTTTTTAGTATTTGTTGTTATAGCGGCAACCGAAATACATCATCTGTGAATATTTCAGCTCTCTAGCTATCACGGTTCCCGAGATACAGCCTGGTGACAGACGGACGGACGGACGGACAGCGGAGCCTCAGTAATAGGGTCCCGTTTTTACCCTTCAAAGAGGTTTTCTGTGTGTGTGAGTGAGTGACTGTGTGTGTGTGTGTGTGTGTTATGAATAAATGTATTTTTATAATCTTTTCAGCTTTCACAATTCTCACTCGTAGCTAATATTATTTGGGACGAAACCATGAACTATTGCTAAAAATTACATCGTTGTTTCGATCGCATCGCAGCCGCAATGACGAGTCGAGGGTCGAGGTCGGTAATTTTTATCATCTTTTAAATCGACAGGCATAGAAGCCGCGCAGGCGGACTTGGAGCGCGAGAATGCCCACCGGCTGTGGCAGGAGGGGTTACTGCGGCGGGTCCCAGTGGTCGGCCGCGTCGTGGACTGGTGGTCGCCGGCCGCCGTGCCGCCGCCGCCCGGCCGCCGCCTGCACCTGGCGCACGGCACGCTGCAGCCCACCACTGACGTGTACAGGTACAGTCCCAGTGCTCGGCCGCGTCGGGGACTGGTGGTCGCCGGCCGCCGTGCCGCCGCCGCCCGGCCGCCGCCTGCACCTGGCGCACGGCACGCTGCAGCCCACCACTGACGTGTACAGGTACAGTCCCAGTGCTCGGCCGCGTCGGGGACTGGTGGTCGCCGGCCGCCGTGCCGCCGCCGCCCGGCCGCCGCCTGCACCTGGCGCACGGCACGCTGCAGCCCACCACTGACGTGTACAGGTACAGTCCCAGTGCTCGGCCGCGTCGGGGACTGGTGGTCGCCGGCCGCCGTGCCGCCGCCGCCCGGCCGCCGCCTGCACCTGGCGCACGGCACGCTGCAGCCCACCACTGACGTGTACAGGTACAGTCCCAGTGCTCGGCCGCGTCGGGGACTGGTGGTCGCCGGCCGCCGTGCCGCCGCCGCCCGGCCGCCGCCTGCACCTGGCGCACGGCACGCTGCAGCCCACCACTGACGTGTACAGGTACAGTCCCAGTGCTCGGCCGCGTCGGGGACTGGTGGTCGCCGGCCGCCGTGCCGCCGCCGCCCGGCCGCCGCCTGCACCTGGCGCACGGCACGCTGCAGCCCACCACTGACGTGTACAGGTACAGTCCCAGTGCTCGGCCGCGTCGGGGACTGGTGGTCGCCGGCCGCCGTGCCGCCGCCGCCCGGCCGCCGCCTGCACCTGGCGCACGGCACGCTGCAGCCCACCACTGACGTGTACAGGTACAGTCCCAGTGCTCGGCCGCGTCGGGGACTGGTGGTCGCCGGCCGCCGTGCCGCCGCCGCCCGGCCGCCGCCTGCACCTGGCGCACGGCACGCTGCAGCCCACCACTGACGTGTACAGGTACAGTCCCAGTGCTCGGCCGCGTCGGGGACTGGTGGTCGCCGGCCGCCGTGCCGCCGCCGCCCGGCCGCCGCCTGCACCTGGCGCACGGCACGCTGCAGCCCACCACTGACGTGTACAGGTACAGTCCCAGTGCTCGGCCGCGTCGGGGACTGGTGGTCGCCGGCCGCCGTGCCGCCGCCGCCCGGCCGCCGCCTGCACCTGGCGCACGGCACGCTGCAGCCCACCACTGACGTGTACAGGTACAGTACCAGTGGTCGACCGGGTCTATCAACTGTATACAAGTCTGTACCAGTACCAGCGGTCAACTTGGTCCACTTACTGTATACGGGTACAGTACCAGTGGTCGACCGGGTGTCCACCTACACTATACTGGTACAGTACCAGTGTTTGACCGAGTCCACCTACTGTATACAGGTACAACACCATCAAGGACTTAAATTGTTGAGCATACATGGAACGTTGTCATAGCACTTTTAATGTTTGTTTACAAGTCTCTAGCCGACGGATTGGCAGTGTTAATATGACAGCGTTCCACAGTGGCCAATTAATTTATGTCCGGATACGTACCAGTAGGGGCCATCCATAAATTACGTCACACCAATTTCGATCAATTTGGACCCCCCCCTGTCACACTTATTACTATGAAAATCGCCATTATTTTGTTCTAGTGTCACAGATCGCTTGACCCCCCCTCCCCCTAAATGTGTGACGTAATTTATGGATGGCCCCGTACCAGTGGTCGACTGTGCCCGCCTACTGTATACAGGTACAGTATAAATGGTTGTCCAACCGTGGACTAGTTGTCGTCGGCACCTCCTGCAGCGTTTCTACAGACATTAAATTTTGTACACTTATTTTTCATACAAAATAAATAAAAACCAAGACATAATCTTTGGTATTTCCCGAAGTTTAGTATAATCTCAGAATTTCAATTCAGCTTTCAAATTGATATGTTCACATGAGCGAAGGCTCGCAGTTAAAGATTAACTTTTAATAAAATAAATAAATAAATAAATATTAGGGGACAATCTTACACAAATCGACCTAGTCCCAAACTAAGCAAAGCTTGTACTATGGGTACTAGACGACGATAAACATACTTATATAGATAAATAAATACTTAAATACATAGAAAACATCGTCGTAATCGGAGATACTTTGCTCGAAGTTGTTGACGACTATATCTATCTGGGACATACAATCCAATTGGGTAGGTGCAACTTCGAGAAAGAGGTCAATCGACGAATTAGACTCGGCTGGGCAGCGTTCGGGAAGCTCCGCAATATCTTGTCATCCGATATACCGCAGTGTCTCAAGTCAAAAGTCTTTGACCAGTGTGTGTTGCCAGTGATGACTTATGGCACTGAGACGTGGCCGCTAACGATGGGTCTTATAAGGAAGCTCAAGGTCACTCAGAGGGCGATGGAGAGGGCTATGCTTGGAGTTTCTCTGCGGGATCGCATTAGAAATGATGAAATCCGCGCGAGAACTAAAGTCACGGACATAGCTCGAAGAATCGCTAGACTTAAGTGGCAGTGGGCAGGGCACATCGCTCGTAGAACTGACGGCCGATGGGGCCGTAAGGTTCTCGAGTGGCGTCCGCGGACCGGAAGACGCAGTGTAGGTAGGCCTCCAACAAGATGGAGCGACGACCTGGTGAAGGTAGCGGGAACGCATTGGATGCGGATGGCAGAGGGCCGATCTGTTTGGCGAGCCTTGGGGGAGGCCTATGTTCAGCAGTGGACGTCTTTCGGCTGAAATGATGAATGATGATGATAGAAAACATCCATAACTCAGGAACAAATATTCGTGCTCATCACACAAATAAATGCACTTACCGGGATTTGAACCCTGGACCTCTTGCTTCGTAGGCAGGGTCACTACCAACTAGGCTAAGCGGTCGTTAAGTATAGTTTAGTAAGATTTGGATTTGGCTAAAGTAAACTTGTTCTTTACCAATCTACACGGTCCCTACATATGTTGTAGAAAAACTTCTCTAAATCCTCTTTATTTTCCAGATCTGTCCAGAAGAAAATAGAACCCGAACCAGCGCCCGCGCACTCGCCCACGAGACAACTGCAAGCGACCGACCAATAGTGAGTGGCCTTGGCCCAAACGTTTGCCACACGCGCCACACCTAAGGCAAGTCAGTGGCTGGTTCAAATATTTGACAAACCCGCCAACATATACCACACTAATTTATATTAAGCGCGCACAAATACCTTAACGATTGAAGAGTCTAACTCGCTTTACTTTATGAAAAATGTAAATCTGCAGATTTAAGAATAGTGATCGGAATAAGTGGAATAAATATCCTAACAATTAATTCAATGCAGCAGAATGACAGTTTCAGTGTTGCCAGTTTTTGGTGAAATTTAAATAGTGATGTTACTTATTGAATGAATGGAAGAATGAAGTTATTTTGGGTTACTTTGTAACAGTGAATCTAAAAGTGAGTTTTAATGAATAAAATAAACGTGAAAATAGTTACCAAAACGGTAAAATTTTCAGAAATTTAAGATGGAATATGAGCCGTGAGTTATTTAGGCATTGTTTTGTCTCTTTCCCTTGACTATCTGAACTAAACTGAGTTATGATTTTTTTTTAAAGAAAAAAATAGCACTACCTGAAAACGTAATGCCAAGTTTTTTTTTAAGAACAATGTCAACTGTGTCGATGTTTGTCTTTCGAATCTGAGGCTCTTTTTGACCCAATTTAATAAAAAAAATTGGGACTGAAATGTCACAAATGAAATATTTCGTTCATTCTTTGTTCGAATCATCCTTTGGCTAATTATACGAGCGTCTCAACCGCCATCGTTTCCGGTCCTAAATAGTGAACAAATAAGTCGCACCGAACGGAAGGTTTTTGTAAAACGATAAAGTGCGCTCGCTGTAAAATAAAAATTCATTGAAATCCCATGTAAACAATAGCTCATTTCTTTGATATATGGGTCCTGGTAATGATAGCTGTAGAAACGCTCGAATAATTAGTCCTTTACATGAACTGAATGAAGCACTATTAAAATAAGTATGGTATCATTATTTCACACTGTCATTCTACTGGAGTGAATTTTCGGAGTATAGTGTGTAATAGGGATGACGTATTTTTATGAGCTGTCAAAAAAGGTTTCTCCCATAGAGTTTGTATGGCAATAGCTAGTTAAGACGTTACTTATTTGCCAACTCGATCGCTTTACTTTATTTGTTTAAAAACAACTAAAAATCAAATTTCGCAAACAATTGAATGCTTATCTGGTTTTATGGGCTAAAGGATTTGCCACACTGGATGCGTTCTGCGGTCGCGGTCAGTTCAAATTGAACTTTAGGTAGATTGACACTATTTATTCCGTTCACTATTTAAAATAAGTGTTCGTTGATTTAAATACTTTGAAGGCCATCAGCGCATTTTTTAAAGCAAACGATGTCCGCCTTTTCCAATAAGTATCCAAAGATGGTTGCTGTTACATTTCGACAGAATGTAAGTGAATTTAGCCAATTTAAATGCAATAATATTGTTATTTATGACTTTAAGTAGTCGTTTAAAGTGTGGCATTTTTATAGTAGTAAATGCATTAAGACGTAATAAATAAGATTTGGACACAAGTCGAAATTCTTTATCTTTTTTACATTGACAACACAGCCTCTTCTCGCTTTATGTAGCGTATGTAAAGGCCACTTTTGGCAATTTTAGGTTTAAACGTAAAAGTGGTATAATAGTGACAGGTATTGGCCTCAAAACGTAAATGTAACGTTTCGTGTGCTCTGTCTACCCCCTTTGGGAATACAGGCGTGATTTTATGTATTTTTTCTGGCTAATAAACCAGATATTCGCTGTCGCCCACGTCCGCGGACCTTGAACATCACTCATAATTACTAAACTAAACGGGACTTTACGCACGCAGCAGTTAAATCGTGACCACGGTTGCTGCAATGAGGCCGAAACGTCGAGGTAACTAAATAAATATTAATTGCGCGATAAGTCCCGTTTAGTTTAGTAATTATGAGTGAAAATCACGAAAGTTTAAAACAGCTTATACATCACTGCCTGTGCGTCTAGCGGCTATCTAGATTTTTGTCAATTGCTTAAAAATATCATTCGGAAATGGTTTAAATACGTGTTGTTTTTGAAATACGATTGGGGAGGATATCGCCGCATAAACACATACTGGACCATTTTCGAATGTTTTCGTGATTTTGAACTAAAAAATCGACCCGCAATAAATGTTTTGTAATTTTAGATACTTATGTCGCACATCAACAGCGTATTAATTAACTCAAAATAATACGACATTGTATTTTAGATCTTCCAGAAATTGCTTATGTCTAAATTAAAATGGTATATTTTGAGTTAATGCGCTGTTCATCTTGAAGTGCGGTATCATATTTGATAAAAAGGAGTTTAGTGATACTTTATTGAATCAGGCGTTACTTTGCGGAGGTCCATATTAATGAACTAAAACAATTACTTTGCTCACCCGCGACCTTACAATAGTTACGTTTATGCAAGAAATGTGTGTTCATGCAGTTCCTCCACCTCCACACTGTACGAACACACACAAATCACACAAACACAACTATCACCACCACCAAGCTACACTGACGCGTTTTGAACTCAACCAGAGCTCATCTTCAGAGTAACCACAACCGTATGCTATGCTACCAAATGTTAAACTAGTTTGTTTGTTTAGTTTAACATTTGGTAGCATAGCATACGGTTGTGGTTACTCTGAAGATGAGCTCTGGTTGAGTTCAAAACGCGTCAGTGTAGCTTGGTGGTGGTGATGGTTGTGTTTATGTGATTTGTGTGTGTTCGTACAGTGTGGAGGTGGAGGAACTGCATGAACACGCATTTCTTGCATAAACGTAACTATTGTAAGGTCGCGGGTGAGCAAAGTAATTGTTTTAGTTCATTTAGTGATACTCTTATTTTGTTTGGATGAATCTACGGACCTGTATTCAAATAGTTAGTCTCATCGACGTATTTCTATGGGAAATATCGGAATTCTGTCAGCCGCTTGTGTTTGAATTACTCAGATATAACACAATTTTTGCTTCATAGCTGTCGCGCGGCAGTTTACGGACCTGACTAATCAAACTTAAATTTGGCAAAAGAATTAGAACTATTATAAAATAATTGTGCTTGTACCTAACTTGGGTGTACATATAATAAGCTAAGACAGAATTGTTAAAATGAGATATATGAAGTCATGTATGTATTAGCGTCTCCCCAAATCTATCGACGACGATCGGCTACGGCGGGTCGTCGTTTTCGCTCTTATTGCGTTGACATAAAGGCTTTTACCGATCGGCTGAAGCTGAATCTGCATTGATAGATTTGGTAGACCCTTAGTAGTGTTTTAATTTTTTTTTGTTTTTTTTTTCTGTATTGTTTTTGGTGTTCAATAAAGAATATTTGTATTGTATTTTATTTGTAATCGAGATATGCCCGACATGTTCCGAACTAATCCGAGGTTTCATATGGTACGTAGGTATTTAAAAAAAAACATTACGGGCATAGCTGGGTTAGTAATAGTGACCCGTATCTTATTTTAATTATTATATCCCTCTCACAGTAGTATTAATACAAAAAACTAAGCTATGTTTTTTTGTTAAATAAAGATATAGGATTTAGACGACCGGATAGCCTAGTTGTTAGAGAACCTGACTACGAAGCTTGAGGTCGTGGGTTCGATTCCCGGTCGGGGCAGATATTTGTGTGAAAAATACGAATGTTTGCGCTGCGCTCGAGTCTTGGGTGTTTAATATGTATTTAAGTATGTACAGTCAAAACCGTTTAAAACAACTTTCAAGGGACAGCAATAATAGGTCGTAAACACGGTTGGTCATTGTAACCAGTGTTACTTTGGTATATAAGATCGTGTTGGGTTTTTTCTTGACGTTACATCCAATATGTTGTTGTAATTGGTGTCACTATAAACGGTTTTGACTGTATTTATCTATATAAGTATGATTATCCGTTGTCTAGTACCCATAGTACAAGCTTTGCTTAGTTTGGGACTAGGTCAATTGGTGTGAATTGTCCCGTGATATTTAATATTTATTTATATAAATTTACTTTCGGCAAGTAATCTAGACACAAGCGAGATCCATTTTAATGCAGGTCCGCGATTGAACCTAATTCCTGTAATGTAATTTATTTTCTAGGTAATAAGATGCATTATGCAAATCGGTTAAGTAATGTTAAAATGAAAACTTTGTAAATTAAATACGTGAAACATGTTCAAACTTTAGATTAAATTTCAGCGCTTTTATATAAGATATAAAGTCTAAATAAAAAACATATGGCTGTTAAATTAGCAGTAAATTACAATTTTGAACCACAATTAGTAAGTATTAAGGTTTATTATATTAAGGGCTTGACGCCTTGTTTAAAATTATAGTGTATGTAAAAATGCTGTTTATAGTAGCTTTTTTATTCATTAAATTTAAAATAAATGTGTAAAAATTTAAAAAATGTATTGCGATTATTGTATTAACATAGGTCGAGTACACGACATAGTTATTTTAATTATTACGCGAAAACCAGTTAACTGTAATTCTAGAATGTGTTTAATTATTGCATAATGATGCAGAATGTTTTATTTAGATGTATTAATAATACATTTTGTGCTATTTACTTTATTTTTTATTGAGCCCTGAAAATTTCCTTGTGTCTTACTATCCCTACTTTCTGCTAATCTTATCTTATCTTACTAATTTTAACACTTATAATAATAAATGCAAATTCTTTTGGAGAGAGATTATAGAATATATCTCTACACTTTGATCAATTATAACTGAAGATACACATTGCCGAACAAAATCCCCTTCAAAGAATGTCCGAACTTTTTTATTTGGTTGCGTAACAAATAAAATCATCACCTACACAGAAATTTGAACCTAGTCTTTACTTCATTACAGTCGAATTTCGGTAGCGGCAGAACTCCACTTGACAGCTAAACTTGACAATTTCACGCAACGTTCTGAGAAAAAAGAAGGCCACTTTTATCAAAGTGGCGCTCATTTGGCTCGGACATTTTCGGGCGCGCGACTGTGGATCTACAGTTATAATTGATCAAAGTCTCTACATCATTAGGTTATGCAGAATACATAGGTTTCATAATCTTATTTTATCCACCTTCCCTTTGCGTGTGAGTGCGAAAATAGTAAAGGCAAACATCGTGTGGAAACCTGCACAGACCTGCGAAGAATTTTTAATTGTTTGTGTGAAGTTCCTGATCCGCACTGGGCCCGCGTGGGAGCTACGGCCCAAGCCTTTTCGTTCTGAGAGGAGGCCTGTGCCAGTGAAGAGGCAGTGGGACGCATATAATTGGGATGATGATGATGAAATTCAGACTTAAGAAGTTACGATGGCTGAGAAACTATTGAGAAATAGGTATTTTAATGAAATGTCGCTGACTCGCTCGAACCCCTCCGTGTCAGTACAGCGAGAGCGGGACAATTGCAGCTCAGACCGTTAATAGGCGCGTACAATTGATCAAAACAGCATTTCGTAATCCCCTATTTTCTTCTCGAAAACTGGACCAATAAAATTATTTTTTTTTTTTTTCAAATATAATTAGAGGATAGATTTAGCTATGCCCCTATGTTTTCCTTTTTTGTTTATATAAGGGATTCTTTTCTGATGAGTGTCTGAAAATGACGTTGAAATTGGGCAATTTTTTCAGTTTTTGAAAGCTCATATTTCTTATGTTAATTGAAATATGGAAAAAAACGAAACCTACGGGCATAGCTGTGGTAGATACAGATTACACAGTAAAAAAAAAATTTGGCTCTAAAGCCATTATCCAGGGAGGAAACAGGGGATTACGTTTGTATGGAGAAATGGTGCGCATCGTATCCTCTTAATAAAATTTTAGAAACCAGGCGTTTGATGTGATGACAAATTGCTTTGAAAACAAACAAACATACATATACACACACCGAGAGCGTGGAATTGCATATGTAGTGGTATTGTGTGTTTATAGGCATTGGAGAGAGAGGCCTCTATATTTTTGTCTCTCTCTCACTAAAGTGGTGGTGGTAGTGGTGGTGGTGGTAAACACACAATACCACTACATATGCAATTAATTTACCACTAAATACATATGCAATTCCACGCTCTTAGAAATTTATCTATACATATTATTATTTGCAGCTTTTGCTGGGCGACTTTTTTTTAGGGTTCCGTAGTCAACTAGGAACCCTTATAGTTTCGCCATGTCTGTCTGTCTGTCTGTCCGTCCGCGGCTAAGCTCAGAGATCGTTAGTACTAGAAAGCTGTAATTTGGCATGAATATACATATCAGTAACGCCGACAAAGTGGTAAAATAAAAAAATTTTTTTTTTAGTGTACTCCCATCGACGTATAGTGGGGGTGATTTTTTTTTCTTGACTAACCCTATAGTGTGGGGTATCGTTGGATAGGTCTTTTAAAACCATGGGGGGTTGCTAACATGATTTTTCTATTCAGTGATCTGTTTGCGAAATATTCAGCTTTAAATTGAAAATTTTCATTAAAATCGAGCGTCCCCCCCCCCCCCCCCCTCTAAAATCTAAACTGTTGGGTGGAAAATTTTGAAAAAATTCAGAATGGTATTAAATATATTAAAATTTACAAGGAAAATTATAGCGGCTAAGATTGCATGGGAATTATTTGTAGTTTAAGAGTAAATAGTAGCCTAAGGTAAAAAACATACTTACCTAAACTTGGAAGATTCCGTACACATCCGAAATCCTTAGAAAAATATTGCTTGATTTTTTCGTAATGGCTACGGAACCCTACCTTGGGCGTGTCCGACACGCTCTTGGCCGGTTTTTTATTTTACGTAAACGCGATCGAGAAGTATTTTGGTGAAGTAAAACTTATACTAAGCGTACAGTATGCTTAGTATAAATTTTTACTTCACGAAATACTTACTTACATGAGCATACTGTATGCTTAGTATAAGTTTTCCTTCACTTCAATACTTCTCGATCGCGTTTACGTAAAAATTTCAATTCTATGGAAACATAGACGCGCGCGCGCGGATACGCTGTCCATGTTTCCCTAGTAATTGAATTTTTTACGTAAACGCGATCGAGAAGTATTGAAGTGAAGGAAAACTTATACTAAGCGTACTGGTGTAACTCATGGTAGAGGTACTGTTCCGTGGGTTCGACAATACTCTGTGACCGCTTAACAAACCGTTTTGTGGTGATTTGTGATAATCTGCTAATCTGTGACTCGGCAGTCGTCGCTGAGATTTAATTTTATACCGGAAATCTAAATCAACCAATCAGAAGCAACGGTCGTTCCCCGAAATCCACCCGTCAGCGGGAACAGGTATTTCTGACAAAAAAATTCGTAATTCAAAGAACTCATAAAGTTCCTTTTTCTACCTTACAGGCGCGTTCATATCGTTTAAATTGCAACTGTATTGCTCAGGAAATAAAGGCGTGAGCGAGATAAATGATATAGGTGGGGGAGAGCAGTTGCAGCGACTGTCGTTACCATGTCGTTACGTTACGGAGCATGCGCGTGCCACCACTACCCCTCGCGTGGCGTGTGGTCCAAGTTGCTAACTTGACACGGTTTAACGGGATACCGTGTTTTTGGCGCATTTATTGCATTCATTTAAACTCGTGCTGTATCATTACTAGCAATGCTATAGTCCTGAAATTCATAATATGTAAGATATTTGAGGATTCACTCTAGCGACCAGTTTTTTTCGAAACACGATTACTTGTAGTTCGCTCGATAGAAAAAAAATCCAAAGTCGTCTCTAAAATAGTACATTATGATACAAGTGTGCTACGTTGGTCATTACACATGAGGCATTATTGTAAGCGCGAGCCGTTCGGCGAGCACGATAAGGAAGCTGAAGTGTGTAATGATCAATGCACACGAGTTGCATACGACGTTTTTCAACACAATTGCGAGGAATAAAACAAACTTGTATTGTTAGTAACTTTTGTAATTTTTACAAGGAACATTTCACCGCGGGTTTCTACATCCTTGGTTGTAATATTTATTGAGCTCCTGACGTCTAAACGCACCAGTAATACCGAATATTAACGCAACCTGCAAAAAGATCAAATAAGAATATTAGTAAAGTTGTAGGAACGTATTGCCATAGTACTTAACGCAATTATAGAGCTGATACATAAATTTACATTTATAATGTTCAACTGACCTTTGTTGTCAAGTACTGACTGTCCGGAGCTTCTTTTAAAAACTTTTCAACATCGGTTGGTGACGACACCTTTGACTTTCGACCAATAGATCTGCCAGGATGTCTCTTTAGAAATGCCGTCAAGTTACGAAGTATTATATTAATGTTTACCAACTTCATTTTTGGTCTTTACTGTGCTTTTCAACATGGATATAACGAGCTGGGCTTGTATTTATTTGCCAGTTTATGCTATCACTCGCGTTCGTGCCTCGATAAGTATTTCCGGCGGGGTTGAATTAATATTTTGCTCGTCTTCACTATTTGAAGTAGATGTTTTTGATTGTAATTAACCACACAGCAGCAACTTTACCAAATATTTACGTAAAATGACACACTAGTTTTGTTTTTTTCGCGCGCCGCACTTTCGATGCGCGCGCAGGTTCATTAAAGGCACTGGAAAAACGGCTGTTCAGCCAGAGCAGCAGCAATATAAAAAATAAAATAATTTAATGTTTGTAAATACGATAATAAGGTTAATTTGTAATTTATTGAATCAGGCGTTACTTTGCGGAGGTCCATATTAATGAACTAAAACAATTACTTTGCTCACCCGCGACCTAAGCGTCGAGCGAGGTCGTGGGTGAGCAAAGTAATTGTTTTAGTTCATTAAGTTAATTTGTGTTTATAAATATACAATTTGATGAAATAAAATGTTTATTTGTCATCTTAAACCTAAAATAATTTAATATTCGTGAAAATATTCAATGTTCTTAGACATAAACTTTTGCTCAAATTAAAAAAAAAGTTTATATTACAACACTTGTACGGTAATGTCTTTAAAGCACAAGTGTGGTAATATGCTGAATTATGAAACTAAAAACGGTGTAATAAGAGTCAATTTACGAGCAACTGTGTTGAAAAATAAATTAAGCTCGTAGTACGACCTTAGAACGACGCTATTACTGCACAGAAGGTCATGGCTTTTTGAATGTTAATAAAACAAGATTTTTTCTAGGGCGTAGTTTTGCTACATTTTTAAAATATGTATTTGTTTTAGTGATATGATGAAAATACCCAATAACATGCGCAGTCCAACCAACCTATCTTGAGCAATCGTGCCTCCCCCAAACGGCCCCACGCCCGAAATCGCCCACCCGAAATCGATTAGCGCGAAAAACTCGGTACCCCCTTAACCCTTCAGGATCTGCAGATAAGTCGAAAATTAACATCAGTTACTAGGTATATTACAAAATCGTACAGCGTTGACAGTAAGCGTTAAAATTACAGCGTTAAAAGTAAGTTGACAGCGTTTCGAAAGGTAACGGTTATTCAGCATACTTAGTAACTAAATATAAACGACTAAATTTACTATTTCAATCGTTACTTCAATTTGACATTTACCATGAGCTTTACGGTGAATTAAAACATCGTGAGGAAACCTGCATACACCTGCGAAGAAATTCAATGTTGTGTGTGAAGTTCCCAGTCCGCACTGGTCCCGCGTGGGAACTACGGCCCAATCCCTCTCATTCTGAGAGGCCTGTGCCCTGCAGTGATACGTGTATGGGCTGGGATGATGTTGATGATAATGATGAAATTTACGATTATAAGTCGGCACTTATATTTTGGCACGACTGTTACTCAGTAGGTATTTTATTCAGGATATACATATTCAAGTCAGTCAAGTCAAGTCAAAATTCTTTATTCAATTTAGGCATCAATTGATGCTCCTATGAACGTCGACGTCGAAGAATCTACCACCGGAAAAAAAAAATATTTTTCCCTCAAATAAAATAAAATAATATTTATTCACAACTATAACAATAACGGTAAATGTATTTAAAACCCTAAGAATGAGCTCTTTCATCCAAATGTCCACTTGTGTTCAATTTGTAAAACTCTTTATTTTATTTTCAAATTTTATACCTCAAATTTGACCTTCATATTCAAAATTTATTTATTTACATTACCTACGTACTTATGTTCAGGTACTAAAAATGCATATCTATAGCTAATTCGGTTCAATAGAATCTCGTTATATTATATGATATGACACAGACATATACAGTACGAGTGTACAGACAAACAAGCGTTTTTTTCCTTTTTGAAGTACAAATACAAACCTCTTAAATATGAATAAGTTTACACCTTAAAAGTTGTTCCGAGTTCGTTGCCACATGCGCTGAAAATAGAATTGCGTTATTTTGGCACACTTTTAAAATACCTGTGTTTGTACTTTGTAATCTTTAATCATAAGTACCTGGGCAACCGAGCTCCGCTCGGGCTGAAACTCAGTACCAAGTATTTTCCCAGAGATAAGACCAAGCTAGATCAATTTTTCATCCCCGAAAACCCCCACATACCAAATTTTATCGAAATCGTTGGAGCCGTTTCCGAGATCCTGATTATATATATATATACAAGAATTGCTCGTTTAAAGGTATTAGATTATTTATCTCTTTATCGCTTATGACTTAAACATGACATTTTCATTTCATTCGAAGGCAGGCGAGACGCTCTCAGCGCTCTCTGTCACCCAGCGATGCCAGATCTACGGAAAAATCCGTAGATCTACGGATTTTAGGCCTTGTGCCCAGACCTACGGAAATGCTTGGCTAATCTACGGAATTTCAGAAGAGCCTCATTTTTTAAAATTTACCTACTAGTTTCGCTGACAACTAGCAAAAATGAACAAAACGGAACAGAATGAACGGGAAGCCGAAGCGTATGAATAGAAAAATTCTTTCTTGTCAGAATAGATTGCCAATTTTTTTTTAATTTTTGTCGATTTTCTATTGCCAATTTACTTTAGCCAGACTCTAATCTAATTTTGAATAGCATTTAAAGGTTCAGGTGCAGACGAATATACCTAATTTTAAAAAATCCGTAGATCTACGGATTTTTCTTCAGGTGATTTACGGAATTCTACGGATTTTTTCGCCTGGACCTACGGATTAACAGAAAATAGATATGGCAACACTGCTGTCACCCTAGCTAGCCCTAGAGAGAGGCAGTCAGTCAGTCAGTTCAGTTCACACCGGGCGGGCATTGTCGGTGGTCGTGTAAAGATTCTTTTTATAGAAGATGTTCACACATACGCGTCATAACATAACACGATCTAAAATTAAATTAGTGAGTGAGTGAAAAAGGGAACTAACTAACAAATATTTTAATTTATAAAGTGCTGGTGCCATGCGGCTAACGTTATTCTCGAGCCGGTGATATTCTGTAAATAAAAACGTTCAATATGTTTTTTAGCAGTGAATCATTATAATGCCAAAAAAGAGGAACAAACACAAACGTAAATGCAAGTTCAAAGAGGCCAAATAGTGATAAAAAACATTTATTAGATAGGTAGATAGCAAGATGTTTTACAGTAAACTGAGGCGGCGGAAGATAATTGCCTGCACTGGTTTGGCTGTGCTTTGTACACTGACAATATTGAACAGTGATCTCTCGCCAGATTTATACTTCATACATTGGGGCCCTTTGGAGAATACAACATGTCATTACATGGAGACAGATGGTGCGTTGCCACGCGCCGATGGAAAAGACTTTAATCCTCCAGCGAGGTCCATATTCTTTCACGAAACCTCCTGTAGCGGGGAACTTAACTCTCGTCAAGCTTGTGCTGTGGAATCTGCCGCCAGAGCGCATCCAGATTGGCAAATTAATGTTTTGTTTGCCGCTCCTGTGGCGGATTATACCTTGAAATCTGGGGTTGTCGCTCTACTGAAAAACATGACTAATGTCAAGTTATCAAGAGTGCATATAGAAAAGTACGCGAAAGGGACTCCTTTGGAGTCCATGGTCTCGGGTGGTGCGTTGAAAAGGACAAGGTGGCGAATATCTCATTCTTCAGATGTGTTGCGATATCTGTCGTTGTACAAATTCGGTGGTGTGTATTTGGACTTGGACGTGGTAGTGGCGAAACCTTTTGATTCTTTGGTGAGGAATTGGGCTGCAAGGGAGACGGATAGGTCGGTAGCTGCCGGAGCGTTAGCTTTTTCGAGAGACGAGGTTGGAAGAGAAGTAGCTGATGCTGCCATCAGGTAAGAACTTGAAGCATCTTGTTTCGTTTGAGGTTATGTAGTTGGACAATTAAATACTTACAATATTTATACACAAATGAAAACTTTCGATCAGGAAATAGGTAAATCGGTGACTTTGTTCGTACCTTACTAGATGCGAGAGTTAGGTAGGTATGTATGTAATGTACTGTATCACGAGTGCCTGGAATGTTCTAAATTTGAAATTTGATAAATTCGATATCTGGCTGTCAAGCAAAAAGATACGAAACCTATTTTTAACAGAGTTCAAAAAAAGGAGGGGGTTATTGTTATTATTTAATTGAATTTTGCAATAATAAATCCACTCTCTAATTGGAGAGGTAACCCATGCGGGCGGAGTTTTTTGAATTAGCAAAATTTCTACCAATGTAGGTAGGTATATTTTGTTTGTTAATGGTTTTGTACGGTTGGCTTTATAATTAACTAGCTGATGCCCGCAGCTTCGCCCCCGTTGTATTTTTTTCTGAAACCGTAAACTTCTCAGAATTTATTAAAACGGCATCATACAGAACCCGTTAGGTTAGGTTAGGTTTGTTTTATTAACAATCTTAAAAAGTTAACGGTTTCAGAAAAAAATCGTGTCGGTCTTTTGACCCATTCGATGTTTTAATACATTCGGTCTTTCGTACTTCGGTATTGTAATACATACCCGGTGAAACAGGGGGCAAATTTTAATATGACTATGCTAGAATTAAAACAATTTGGGAGTTCGTATCGTGCTGTCCCTCTTACTCTTCTGTAAAAAGCTATAAGCGTGAGCGGGATGGCACGATGCGAAGTTCGAAAGTTGACCTTCGTATCTAGTATAACGCTAGGGTACTGTGAGCATGGCAATGAATGTGTTCTGCGCATTACAGTAAATATCCTTTTTTTATTAGGATTCCAGAGCTAAAATGGCAAAAACGGAACCCTTATAGTTTCGCCATGACGGTCTGTCCCTTTGTCCGTCCGTGGCTTAGCTTAGAGAATATTAGTGCTAGAAAGTTTGCATGGATATAATATAGCAATTGCACACATTCTTAAGGAGACGGAGTAGGCATGAGTAGGCTAATCTGTGGCTATAATCACAGAATTTTATTCTGTGCGTCAGAGGGGTGTAACGACGTGAGGGGGGAAGTAGGTATATAAATGGCGGCGTTTTGGACGCAGTCAAAAGAGATTCCCTTCTACTCTGTTATTATTTATTCTTATGGAACGGATTCACTTTCCGCAGCTATCTCTTTCTACGCTGCTATACAGTCACGTGCGATAGGCAGCCCTGTGTATCTTAGGGCCTAAACACACGGCGTTTTTTGAACGCGCCGTCGAAGCGCGTTTTAGGAACGCGCGTTTACAGCGCGTTTTTCATTCCATTAGAACAGCCTTAAGGCCCCTAGCACACGGCGTTTTTTAAATAACGCGCCGTCGACGCGCGTTTCTATGGCTACAAACGCGCGTCGAAGGCGCGTTAAAAATACGCCGTGTGCTTAGGCCCTAAGAGAATGAATGTTGATCTATTGATAAGAAATAATTAACAAATCAATTTTACAAATACCTACTCATATAAGACGTCTATTTATACATTATAGGTAACAAACTTTTAAACCTAGTGGTTCTTTCCCTAGTTACCTACACTACACTGTACATGTTGCTAATTAAAGTTGGTTATCTACCTTCTTTCGTCCTTCGGAAATCGAAAAAGACTCCTTTCATTATCTTTGGCTGTTGCCAAACACCCATACAATGCACAGTATGTTACCATTTCGCAAAAGTTTAGTGCCGTGCGGCCAACATGCATCGCGTCGCGCATCCGACTGGTTTCTGGCGGTTCCCGGCAATCTGCGCCTTGAGGGGTGGGGTAACTCGAATCGGTGCGGGGCGGAGCGTGGCCATTCTGTACGTTAGTACTATTATATATTCTGTGCTTTCATACTAAATGTATAGAAGCGTCGCGATCCAAAGCAGACAGAAGAGACGAGGCCGCGTCTCCGCCTCTCATGAAGCTTCTATACATTCAGTATGAAACTGATTCAAGGGGCGCCGCGACTGCGACGCGCCCCCGTCCCACGTCTCTTCTGTGAGTTCTTTGTGGCTTGCGCCTTATGCTAGATTTACACGGAGCTTAGTAGCTAATGCTCCTTAGTACTTGTCACTTACACTTGGGGACCATCCATAAATTACGTCACACATTTAGGGGGAGGGGGGTCAAGCGATCTGTGACACTAGAACAAAATAATGGCGATTAGTAATAAGTGTGACAGGGGGGGGGGGTCCAAATTGATCGAAATTGGTGTGACGTAATTTATGGATGGCCCCTGTGAGAAGTGTGTACAATACGTTTACTTATAGTTTACCACTGACAGATGGCTTGCCTTCATTTCATTTCCAACTTTAACACCATACAAATAAAGTAGCTATTACAAAATCTGCAAACGTGGGTAACAGTATTCTAAAATTGGCTTTATTTGTAGTTCGTTAAAGTTGAATATGAAATGAAGGCAAACCATCTGTCAGTGGTAAACTTTATGTAATTTTGCTGTCAACATATTGTACAATACACGCATCTGACAAGTGTAGGTAAGTGACAAGTACTAAACATTAGCTACTAAGCTCCGTGTAAACCTAGCATAAGTGTTGCAAGCTTTGCCATACGTGTCAATATTGATGTCATGTAAAAAATTATGCTGAACCGATGGGAATGATCCCAGTACCACTACCATGAGTTTACAGTGACGGTACTCGATAGCGACTGCGTAAATGATTTGTAAGGAGTCTCCATACAAATCATTTATGCAGTCGCTATCGAGTACCGTCACTGTAAACTCATGGTAGTGGTACAGGGAATCGAGTGTGTAGGTTACGGCACCACGCTCCTGCTATAAAACTACCGCATCCTTATCATTATTTATTTAATGAATCATTCACGGTTACCGGCCTCATTATCGACGTTTCAGAGATAACTTTTCCGTAAGAGATTACGAATTATTTAGTCTCAAGTTTAAGGAAAAATTATAATTATTATATTTTATTATTATTAGGTATATAATATTACAACGCAACGCGATGAATCTATTGCAAAATTGTTATATGTATGACGCAATTTTCTAGATAAAACACTAAGGCGGGCTTGCGCGAACCTGGGTTAGCTACTTAACTCCGAGTTAACTGCCAACCCAGGGTTAACAAATTGTCAAAATGCATGGAACTGTCATTCTTAACCCAGGGTTACAGATTTTGTTTTTTAGCCCTGCAGGCTTATTGTCTAACTAACGCTTCTGACGCTTGCCTTCGCAATCACTATTTCTTTCTGTCAAACGGTATAAGATGATGACAGAAAGAGATGGTGGAAGCGAAGGCAAGCGTCGGAAGCGTTAGACAATACGGCCTCAGGTATTGGTATATAGCCATATGGGTGTGCCCATAACATTTGAAGAGTTGTGACGCTTTCTCATAGATATCCGACTATCCGAGCTGCACCTAAATAACATGGGAATGGGGTTCCCATTGTCATAGCCACCAATCGATTTCCGTGGTCGAAACAATATTCATAAATACATAAGATTGGCAATATCATTACCGTAAAACGGGGTGAATAGAAATCGCGGGGTGATTAGAAATATTGCATGGCTACAAAAAACACCATGATCACTAAAGCCAATTACTTTGGTTTTTAGTATTAAGTTCAATATTTGTTTATTTTGCTTGCAACACTCGATAGTCGTGAAGTTAGTTAGAAGTATTAAATATTTTAGTGCAATGAGAGACGTCACCAAGGTAAGAAATAACAGTTCCAAAAACTTTGTTATAATAGTGATTTTAGTGATAATTACAGTGTAGTGGCGTTTTTATCTAGTTACCCGGTGTCTGCAGTGTCTAAATAATAAAACGTTTGACCGAGTTCATTAATAATCAGGTGTAATTTGTACAATAGTAATTTTATAACCGTTTCGATTAGAAACTGAGGTGAATAGACACGGATACGGGGTGACTAAATACGCTATATGGGGTGATTAGGCACGCTGTTTGGGGTGAGAAGACACGACAGTGGGGGTGAAAAATAACGAAGGGAGGGGTTAATAGAAATGAAAAGAGTTTTTTTTACATGTATATTCTTTGTATACTTATAAAAATATTTTATTTTATTATTCCCTTGACAAGGTCCTATCACCCGCATATTTTTTTTTCACAATTGTGACAACCCTGACTGAATTCTCCATTCACCCCATATGTCGTGTCTACTGACCCCGTTTTACGGATTTGAAGAAATCTTGTGTTTTTTTTAAATTTTCGCTATACCAAGAGCAATAAGGCTTATTTTTCTGATGCAAACTCGGAGAGCTTGTTAGGACTCACAAAAGCAAAACAATCTTATGTCCTTTAATATTTAAATTCATTCTTAAAAATGGGTTGGAAGTTCAAAATCGTGTCTACTCACCCCGTTTTACGGTAGTATCATTACACTTCCTTTTTGCTTTGCCGTAGTCGTGTAAGAAAACATAAGCCGTGGACGGATGTCTGTTGAAGTCAGATAAAAAGAAAAACAAACGATCTGACTATACCTTGACAAGATCGTGCGCGGCGCTCGGCGGAACCTTGTCGCAGGGAGCCTCTGCTGTCCTTAACGAGATTGTTTTTAATCCTCTAGTTGCGGTAGTTCGGTCGATTTGTCCGGGACCGAACTGCTGCAACACTTTTTGTCTCAGTAGTTCGGTAAAGACGTCAAACCGAACTGCTGGGAAACCTTTAGTTGCAGTAGTTCGGTTGATTGTCCGGGACCAAACTACTGCCACACTTTTAGTCTCATTAGCTCGGTTGTGACGTCAAACCGAACTACTGAAAATTGAAACGACTCAAAAGCGCGATTAAAAATATAGCTAAATACACAATCCATGAAAAATAAGAGCTAGTTAATTTTATTTGCAATGTTGCTACTTATTTCATTTCCTTGCAATCGAAGTGAAAAGAAGAGTGTACCTAAAACTCTAGCATTAAATCGAACGTCAATGTCAACCAAACGTGTCGGGTAAAATGGCTCGTTTTATGCTCTTGTTGTACAATCTAATCCTTAAACGTCCTTTTGAGTCGTTTCAATTCTCAGTAGTTCGGTTTGACGTCATAACCGAGCTAATAAGACTAAAATTGTGGCAGTAGTTCGATCCCGGACAGTCAACAGAACTACTGCAACTAAAGTCTTCCCAACAGTTCGGTTTGACGTGTTAACCGAACTACTGAGACAAAAAGTGTTGCAGCAGTTCGGTCCCGGCCAAATCAACCGAACTACTCCAACTAGAGATTTTTAATAAGTGCGGCAAATGCTGACTGCGACAGGGTTCTGCGGAGAGCCGCGCACGAGCTTGTCGGACTAGTGTGATGCGACTAGGATAGTAAAAAGGATCCAGTTCATGGACAATTACGTGAATGCAATATACTGTTTAAAATTTCGTCCCCAATCCGCACTGGCCCGCGTGGGAACTACGGCCCAAGCCCTTTCTTTCTGAGAGGAGGCCTGTGCCCTGCAGTGGGACGTATATCGTATATTTATATAGGCTGGGATGATGATGATGAAACTTTCGTGATTTTCCCACAACTATTACACTAAACAGAACTTATCACGCAAATATCGATAAAAAATAACGATCAAGTGCAGATACCTAGTTAGTGTAGTTAGAAAAACTTAACCTTACACTTTCGTCAACTCGTGACCACGACCACAGCAATGTGGCTGAAACGTCGAGGTAAGTATGGTTTGCGTGATAAGTCCCGTTTAATGTAATAGTTGGTACCTGTACGTCTACCATGAGTTACACTAGTTTACAGTGACCGTACTCGCTAGCGACGGCGTAAATGATTTGTATGGAGAATTCTATTTCCGTAAGTGACCGCTAGAGGCGCTGTACACAATTCTCCATACAAATCATTTACGCCGTCGCTAGCGAGTACGGTCACTGTAAACTAGTGTAACTCATGGTAGAGGTACTGGGCGACCGAGCGCTCGGACTGAAACTCGGTACCAAACGTTTTCCCAGAGACAAGACCAAGCTAGATCAATTTTTCATCCCCGAAAACCCCCACATACCTAATTTCATCGAAATCGTTGGAGCCGTTTCCGAGATCCTGATTATATATATATATATATATATTATACAAGAATTGCTCGTTTAAAGGTATTAGATTAGATAGATACGTTATCCAAGTTCATACTTCATAGAGGCCACATTCTGTCAAAAAACATTGACAGGTTGTGTTACGAACTTTTAAATTTATTTTTGTTATCGTGCTTTGTGGTAAACAATAAAATTAAAAATAAACTGTTTAGTTGCTGAGTGACCGTTCGTTGTTGATTTAACGATAAAGACGAAGAAAAATTTCATGTTCCATTAATTATAATAACCGAAAATACAACAGCGCGAAAAGCATCAAGATGACATACAAGAAGATATACACGATGATTTACAAGTTAATTTACAGTAACAAACTAAAGAGACGAAGGAAGATAATAGCCGGTCTGGCTTTAGGCATTGGTGCTGTGATCAGTACGTTAATAATATTAAACAACTACCTCAATCCAGATCTGTACTTCCTATACTGGGGTCCTTGGGACAATACAACGTGCCATTACATAGAGACAGATGTGACGTTGCCACGCGCCGATGGAAAAGACTTTAACCCTCCAGCGAGGTCCATATTCTTTCACGAAACTTCCTGCAGAGGGGAACTTAACTCTCGACAAGCTTGTGCTGTAGAATCTGCCGCCAGAGCGCATCCAGATTGGCAAATCAATGTTCTGTTTGCCGCTCCTGTGACGCACTATGCCTTGAAAACTGGAGCCATATCTGTCATAAAGAACATAACCAATATCAAACTGACAAGAGTACATATAGGAAAATACGCGAAAGGAACTCCTTTGGAATCCATGGTGTCAGGTGGTGCATTGAATAGGACAAGGTGGCGAATATCTCATTCGTCTGATGTGTTGCGATATCTTTCCCTGTACAAATTCGGTGGTGTGTATTTGGATTTGGACGTGGTTGTGGTGAAACCTTTCGATTCGTTGGTGAGAAATTGGGGTGCGAGAGCTGGTGATATCTGGGTAGAAGCCGGGGCTATAGCTTTTTCAAGAGACGAGATCGGAAGGGAACTAGCTGATGCTGCCATCAGGTAAGAATTTAATGTGTCTTATCAAGTCAACCGTGCCCGGTTTTAGAGTGAGACGGGATCCTAGTAAAAGGCGGCTAAGGGTCGTGTTGCCAGATTGAACAGCAGCGCTCTCCATTTTCAACTACGAATTCCCACTGCCTTAATGTCTAAAGCATTCTGAATCAATCATTATCACCATTTCATTCCGTCACGCGATATAAGATGAGGATAGAAAGGGAATGGTGAAGGCGTTTGCGAGCTTCCGCTCGTTGGACAATACAGTACACTTACAGACACTGCGGTATGGAAGGCAAGGGTAAACTACCACACTATTTTGGCAAGGGTCAGTCACCGAGACATGACGCGCTCTACATTTCATTCATACGTCAAGAAGTACGCATTTGACTTGAGCATGAATCAAGAGTGTACCGGCTTAGAAGAATGTAGTCTGATTTATACTGTAGTCTGTAAAGACTAAACAAATCCACAGAAATACTAATTCTAGCTGCAGAATATCTTTCTATAGGATGTTTACCGCTCTGACTCACTCAACTTCGCCATTGAACCCGTCATTGTCTGATTGAAGCCGTTTTGACCTTGATAATCTATTGTTTTAATGTTAACTTCTTCACAGTGCATAGGTAGTGGAGGCACCCGAAGAGTGAACGGGACAATGAGGGTGGTGAGGTGTCTTTTGATGCTATAACTCGTAATAGTGTACACTTTCACTAAAATTAGGCAACCCGTGGTTCGGTTGGTACGGTGGGATAACCAGTGATAGTGATAGGTACTTCTAATTAACAAGATTAAGGTCGAACCGCAACCGCACTTGCGAGATGCTGCGTCTAAATGTACTTTCGGCTCTAAATCCAAGATGCTATGCTAGTACGTGCACGCTTAATAAGAAAAAGATAGAACTCAAAAATGATACTTTTTTGGGAATCAACGATTAAAGTTTTACCCTTGATTGTAATAAATTTAAAAATACGATATATTTAAAGAATCCTTGCGCTATTAATGTATTGGTTTATAGCTGGAAGTTCGAGGTTTTATGTGCAAAAAGATTTAAAATAAAATATTTAAAAAAAAAGATATCGCGTACCAGGGTGGAACCTTTTCACGACCAATTTCACGATGATTTCTTTGGTAAATGTATTATGATGATGTCAATATGACATTTGCAATGAAAAGGGTTTACCCTAGTACGTGATTCAGCATCCTTGACTGTACGGTCGGCCTAGAAAGTGGTCTACCAGTTTTGACAAAAGTTTCTGTGACATCTAAATATGGTTAAGGTTGACTTTTCAAACTGAGTGAAGTCTAGTCACTGTCATCCAACTATTTCAAGGGAAAATCAACCTCGTTGTTTTATGATATGCAAATGAACTTCAACCGTAGGGTGGTAGACCATATTTTTGGCTGATGGTATACCTGTTCTTGCCCAAAATTCCCCATTTTTGAAATTTTTCATTTTGATGGATATGACATGATTTGGATTCGGATTTGATTTTGGATTGGATTTGAATAATTTTATTCTGTAAAATGGTAGTTGGCCGCACATCGTATCGCCGGATGACAAGCAAAACTCACTAAAATTTCTGTCGCTGCTCTTCAAAAAGTCGTATCTAGTTAGTAATTTCATACTGAGATACGAGCTTTGTTTTAAGGAGGTATTTGGTACTTAGTGACTCGTGCTTGTCACCCGACGGTATCGTCGCTGTAATGTGGTTTGACCTTACTGACACATTACGATTATAAATAAACAAAGCGTATGTGTGTGGCCTTGACTTTGGTTGGATGTCACAGATTCTGATATTTTTATTGTAGCCTTTACTCGCGGCTTCGCTCGCTCGCGTGGACCAATACATCTGGCATTTTAGATATAAATTATATCGTGGTCATTATTTACGTAGCATGAAGAACACCTATGCAAAATTTCATGTCTCTAAACTTAAGTTCCAAACGCACAGATAGCGGAGGCAAAGTCTAATCTAAGGATTTGCGTAACACACAGGATACGGCTGTTGAAACGCTTCGGCCTTATTCGAACTTCGTATTCGTAATTATTTCGTACTTCGTAATTACTAAGTAAACAAACGAGTGAAAGGGAGATAAGAACTTCTAATTTCATAGTATCCCCCAGAGGCCCACCCAAGAATCATTCTGTTTATTCGTGATTGGGTATAATAAAAAGATTGGTAGAAACACAACAGTTTCCAAGATTTATATTATCCGCATTCAAAAGCTACAATAGCCGTATAATTTCTAAACTCTCGTCAAATACTACTTAATCCTTCTCTTTACTTCTTCACTAATATGAACGCGAAAGTCAGCCTTCTGTCTATCTGTTATTCTGTTACCTCTTCGCGCCGCTGAACCGATTTGTAGATGAAATTTGGTACAGAGATAGTTTGAGAGCCTGGGAAGGATATAGGATATTTAATTTATTTATTCATTAGGATAGGTTTAATAGAATTCTACGTAGAGGGAGTCGCGGGCAGTGTTGCCATATCCATTTTATCTAAATGCATAGGTTTACACTTACCAAATTAAAACATTGTAGAATACTTTTGAAATGAAAAAAATCGATAAAATTAATTTATTTACATTATACGTCTGTTTAGATCACCGATTTACATATAATAATATGACTACCAATTTCAACTTAAATCCAATAGGAAGTTTTGAAACCGTATAAGTAGTATCGGAAATCCGTCTATCCTGTTATACCTAATTCGCGTTCCCACGAGAATTCTGGGAAAGTATATACATTACATACTTATGTACGAGACTGAGACGAATCTAATGACACCTCACACTTTAAATCCATCGAGCCGTTTAGGTTGCAGGATGACCGACCAGGGCGTGCCAAAGAATAATACGATACATAAATACATAGAATTATAATACATGCATAAATACACACGCTCAATAAACGTAACCTTCCTTCAGCCATTCGGGTAAAAACCGTATGTTGCAGTGCACCGCGTTTTGAAGCAAATGACCTCATACAGTTCAAGGTAAACCGGGCGGGATCTCACGAGTTCTGTTTACATCTGTGGTTTACGTAGTTTAGCTAAGAAATAGAGATAGCGTTGTTTGTAAACGGAAACATATTTACCTAAGGCGCAAGCCACACAGAAGAGATGTGGGTCGGGGGCGCGTCGCAATCCGCGTCGTTTGTTCGCAGGCGGCGTCTCCGCCCCGTCTCTTCTGTCTGCTTTGGTTCGCGACGCTTCTATACATTTAGTATGAAAACGGCGCCCCCGTCCCACGTCTCTTGTGTGGTTTGCGCCCAACATTGCATAGGTTGACGACCAGTTAAATGTTAGACCACAGAACTCCTAATAAGAGAAAAAACTAGACCGACCCTTCATATGGCTAAAAAGCGAAGTATTTATTTTGCCAGCTCTGTAGCAACAAAATGCTACACTTTTCCGCTATGTTGACTTTCTCAACATAGTGCATAGGTGCACTTTCTTCAAGATCTATTTACACTCCTAAAACGCATTCTTACCTCATAAATGTTTACCAAATATTATTTTTTCCCACGTATACATAGCCGTCTTTCGGTCCGTGGACGCCACTCGAGAACCTTTTGGCCCCATCGGCCATCAGTATTCAGTAGTGTAGGTAGGCCTCCAACAAGATGAAGCGACGACCTGATTAAAGTTGCAGGAACGCGTTGGATGCGGATGGCGCAGGACCGATCTGTTTGGCGAGCCTTAGGGGAGGCCTATGTTCAGCAGTGGACGTCTTTCGGCTGAAATGATGATGATGATAATGATACATAGTCGACCAAGAAGTTCACCACCCTAAGGTTCAATGTCATTTGTATCGTTTAAATCACCAAAGGTTATTTTCACTTACAAATCAATGTGACAATCAGCCTTATTGTTTTTCTTATGATGTAGGAACTGTCATAAAGAAATGAATAAGCACTTGGTCTTTCGGCACTTCCTTATCTAAAACTATATTTACTATCTATGGTTTATTTATTATGCTTATCTCCCCTTACATAGGGTTTGGAATCGATATTTAGTGGAAACATTTCCAACCAATGACGACATCTAAAGTTTAGATATTATCATCATCATCATTTCAGCCGCAGGACGTCCACTGCAGGTCATAGGCGTCCCTCATTGATACCCAATCATTAGGGTTGGAAGCGGCTAGCGTCCACCTTGAACCTACGGCTTTTACCAAATCGTCAGTCCATATCATTGGTGGACATCCCACGCTGCGCTTGCCGTTCCGTGGTCTCCATTCGAGAACTTTTTGGCCCCAACGGCCATCTGTTCCGCGTGCTATATGGCCTGCCCATTACCATTTCAACGAGCTAATCCGTTTGGCTATGTCGGGGACTCTTGTTCTTCTACGGATCTCCTCATTCCTGATTGATTTGATCCCGTACCCGTAGTGAAACCGGAAGTGTGCAAGGAAGGCAGACAGGCCTGACTAACACCTGCCTGGCTGGCCAGAAGCTCCTGATGCCACGTGGTCTTGCGCACGTCATTGTCGCTGCGATGCGTTTATCCACCAATCATATCCATTGGTTCACATCATAGCGTAGCACTGGGGTAAACTGATTCAACTAAGCTATGTTTTTGTATGGAAAGAGCATGCTCTGGATCAGAGGTTCCCAATTATTTTTTTCTGATAGACCTCTTTCAAAATTTAGCTGGTTCCGGTGGACCCCCTGCAGCTACATTTCTACCGTACACTGCCACTTGAGTCTGGCGATTCTTCGAGCTATGTCGGTGACTTCAGTTCTTGCACGAATATCATCATTTCTAATGCGATCCCGCAGAGAAACTCCGAGCATAGCCCTCTCCATCGCCCTCTGAGTAACTTTGCGCTTTCTTATGAGGCCCATCATAATTTGTTTTTGTATTCTTATTTATTGTAAGTGTTAGAGATGTACTGCATGTATATATTTGTAAGCCGTGTAAACTTGGAATGAAAGAAAAAACGGGGCAATCACTTGTGTGAACATAAAGTGGGGTGATTGTGTTAGTTAATGAAACAGTTGTCTAATGTAGTGCGTGTCAATTAGCAGACAATTACTTTTACGAGTTCACACAAAATGTCCAATTTGTTAAGAATTAAGAGGGTACGATGGCTGAGAGACTTTTGAGAAATAGGTATTTTAATGAAATTTCGCTGTCTCGCCCGAACCCCTCCGTGTCAGTACAGCGAGAGCGGGACAACTGCAGCTCAGACCGTTAATAGGCGCGTAAAATTGATCAAAACAGCATTTCGTAATCCCCTGTTTTCTTCTCGAAAACTGGACCAATAAAATTATTATTTTTTTCAAATATAATTAGAGGATAGATTTAGTTATTCCCCTATATTTTCTTTTTTTTTGTTTATATGAGGGATTCTTTTCTGATGAGTGTCTGAAAATGACGTTGAAAAAGGCAATTTTTTCAGTTTTTGAAAGCTCATATTTCTTATGTTAATTGAAATATGGAAAAAAAACGAAACCTAGGGGCATAGCTGTGGTAGATACAGATTACACAGTAAAAAAAATTTAGCTCTAAAGCCATTATCCAGGGAGGAAACAGGGGATTACGTTTGTATGGAGAAATGGCGCGCATCGTATCCTCTTAAGCGTCTGCAAAAAAGAACTTCTGTACGCTTAGTATAAGTTTTACTTCACTTCAATACTTCTCGATCGCGATTACGTAAAAATTTCAATTCTATGGAAACATGGACAGCGTCTCCGCGCGCGCGCGTCCATGTTTCCATAGAATTGAAATTTTTACGTAAACGCGATCGAGAAGTATTTTGGTGAAGGAAAACTTATACTAAGCATACTGTATGCTTAGTATAAGTTTTACGTCAAACATTCGAATACTATTCGACTGCGTAAATCGAATGAACGTTAGTCGATGCGTTTGTCTTCACTTCGACTATCGCGGTGAGCTCGATCATCTCATCGTTGTAAATTTTCCGCTCGATTTCCTAACAAATCCTGCGAGTACGCGTCACTTTTCGAATAGTTTAGCGCTCACGTCGACAGCGTAAACTTTGGGACGAGCAATTTGTGAGCGTAAATACCACGTTTCACTTTCGCAAGGTTTAGTGAGAAGTAAGCAAACGCAAACGCTAAAGTAAAGCTCTCACATGCTTTCTGACTAGTGAGTCGTTCACGCGCGAATTAGTATAGTGAAAAATCAGTCTAAAAGTAAATGCGAAAAATGGCAAGAAGACAATTTTTTGCCTGGAGAATGCTCCAGGAAGCTCAATTGCAAGATGAGCGTAATTTTCTTCGGAGAAAAAGGTCGGCTCTTCGACGACAATGCAATCCTTTCGACTTAGGGGTTCTGTGCTCCCAATAGGGAACGTGCACATAGACGGTGCTGCCAACTGGTGCCATAAGGGTGCCATCAATTTGAATGTTTTACCTTGATAAGTTTGTTTTACTGTCCGCATAGTGTCTCTTCTGTTGCATTAGTGCTGCCGCCTATAGTTACTGCACGTTCCCTATAATACTTTTTCTCACAAAAAAGTAACTTTTTCTCACAAAAAAAGAAACTTGACGTTTTCTCATGAAAAATAAACTTAAAAAAAAAAAAAACTAAAAATCTTGAAAAAAAACGTGGATTCGATCCGAGGTCGGCTAGATCCGCGACCACCCGATTTCTAATGTGCTATTATGATCTGGTCGAAGTCGGCGAAATTTAGCTTTGTATTCTAATGCAAACAAAAATAGCCGGAAAACACGAGTAAAAGCGGTTTTCTGAAAATGAAACATAGCTAGATCAGTTTTTCATCCCCGAAAACCCCCACATACCAAATTTCATCGAAATCGTTGGAGCCGTTTCCGAGATACTGATTATATATACCTATATATACAAGAATTGCTCGTTTAAAGGTATTAGATAGATAGATAGATAGATAGGTGATGTTTATAAAACGACGACAACGTTACGACGGTGACGACTCATTTCGTTCACGCGCCGACTACGGAGCGTATTCAGCGCGTTGAATAATACTGAAACATATATACGGTGACACTAGCCGGAACCGCGGCGCAGCGTATATGATTCAGTGCCATATAACGCGCTGGGCCCGCTCCGTTAGCGCCGCGCGCACGTCCCGCACTGCGATTTGTAGTGGCCTTCAGTTGATCGGAAAAAAATAATGAATAGTACAAATCTGTGTAAATAAAGTATCATATAACCTGCTTTTTAATGTTTTTGAAATAATTTGAGTTATTTTATAATTAAAGTGAAAGAAGGATGAATAATAATGTACGATTTTTTTATTTCAAGATTGTCTTAGGAATATGTCTATTTTTAATGTGGTACCATTAATATTAAGGCATTTTTTAACAAGGCAGCCCTGCCTGTCGCGATCGTGAGCGTGAACCCAACTTATTTGTGCATTGAAAAAGTTTTTATGCCGTTCGCATAAAGTGTATTATTGCTTGGTTTTATTCACAGATAAGTTGGTTAGTCTGTACTATCGTCGAAGTGAGCTCTCGATTATGAAATTCGAAAAATTATTTCTGTCACATTCGTTCGATCGCACTTCGATCGTCACTTACTATTGCGAGACCGACTACACGATTCGATTGAAGTTACGTTTACGACAGTCAGTTTTGACGTTTATAAATTAAAAATGGATTCCGTTACTAAAAGACTTGTAAAAGACTGTTCAAAACAATAGCTAAGTCTGTGAATAGACTTCAAAGGACTTTCCCACAGCACAAGTATTGGTTGTTGGTTGCATTGCAATCATTCATTCCGATCAGTATTGGTTGAATTGCGGAATTGGTTGGAATCATAATTTTGTGTTCGCAGCTTAAGTGGTGAGTATTTCGAATATATTTTACTGTTGCAGACTGGCTTTCCGACTACATACTGCGTCTAATCCAAAGAACTATACACGCAAATTAGATATAACTTTCTTGACTTGTCAACATTGTTTTGACGAGCAATTTAAGATAACGATTAAAGCCAATTATATTTCGTAAGATCGTTCTTTGTTTCTCTTGCAAAGTTATTAAATACACATTGCGGAATTGGTAATCTCGCCTTATAAGTTATTATTTGTGGTTCTCAGGTAGGTTCTGTCAATAATTGGGTCCGCAAAGTTAGGCTGATTTTATTCAGTAACTGTACTGATGCCTCGGGCGTTTGAGAGTGTGTTAAAGAGAAGAGAAGAGTTAAGATCGCCATGAGGCCGCACATTCGGAAAGTTATCGCCATCACTGCCTTTCTAATAATTATTGTAAAAAAAAGAAAACCAAAGCCTAAACATTTTTGTATGAAACTGTTATATTAATTTATAATACACTGTTTGTTATCCATGACTGCAAACACACAACAAACAAGTGAGACAAAACATTCATATACATAGGGTCATTGACTACTATCTAATATTTTCAACTGATATTTGTTTTAGGAGACCAAATGGATAAATTAAGATAACATCAGCACTATAGTCATCAGTGGCGAAGGGTGCTAACAACCCGATTCCTTCCGGGTTGCCTAAAATTTTGAAGTAATCAAACGCTTCTATTAATAACCCGTTGTTTGTAATACAGGCATAATCTTCCCTAATAAACTTAACTTTTGTTCAACACGATGCAGAATCAAAACGCAACGTAATACTCTCACAAAAACGATTCATTCACGATCTCTAATAGTAAATGCCGGTCGGAAATATTAGAAATTGTACACTCAGTCATTTAAATAATTCATTGACAAACACCCACACCACTCCAGGAAACATCGCGTGTGTATGCTACTTAAATAACCCGGGATTAAGCGGCTTATTACATTTAAAAAAAGACTTTGTGTGTTGTGCGTAAGGCTCACTTTCACTTTGCCTGCCGAAGCCGCGAGCCGCGAGCCGTGAGCGGCTTCTTGGAACATTTTTGGCGCTACGATCGCCTACTTATACAAAATTACTGCAGCGAAATGGAACGTAAAATATCGATGATTTAGTGTAAAACAAAAACAATTATATTTTATCTGCTTTTATTATTAAGGTTTATAAACTGGCGAAATTAATATTAGATTAGAATTTTATAAAATAACACCGTCACTTATTGGAAATAATTGTAATGGCAACATTACGATTGATTTGTCATTGATTACAAACTTCATATTTCGTTTCTTGTTTTGAAGTATTATTATTGTTTGTTAGTGTAGTACATTATATTGTTTTAATTTAATAAAAAAATACATAGCCAGATTAGTGTTGATGCTCGAAACCAGTGAAATTTCGTAATATCGGATTGTGCAAACTTATAGTGTCAAGTGATCAGTTTAATTTATATTTTATCTTCGGTCGGACTCGCTAGATAAATTATTTTGTATTTACTAGGCTTAATAAAAGTAGAAAAGGCTCCTTTAATTAAAACTGATTGTGGATGCGAATTTGTTGAGTGACGATTTTAGAAGTTATGTCCTAATTTTCAAGAAGAGAATAAATAAAAAGGGTAAGATAAAGGTTAGTAGTTTTCGCCAGAGGCGGCGCTGGGTAAGGGCGACGTGGGCCGCCGTCCTCGGCCTCGCGGTCTGAGGGTCCTCGCGCCTCGAAAGTTTCCCGTTTTTTGCTCATTACATCCGTAATCTAATGTGTGGCGCGCCATCACAGGGCCTCACAAAATGTGTCTTGTCTTGCCCACACCAAATTTAGGTCCTGCGCCGCCACTGGTTTTCGCTACGGCTTTACCTGAAAAAAATTTCACGCTTCGCCACTGATAGTCATCAACATAAGCCAAAGGATGTCCACTATTCATCGTCAGTCCAGCTAGTAGGAGGACTGCGAATGCTGTCTTCCTGTAAGTGGTTGCTACTCAAGGACTTTTGTCCCTCAAAGTTGTCTGCGTTTTGGATAACTAATATACTAATCAAATTTATTGACTGATTGATATTCATTTCATTGTCATCAAATTGTGTTGGCATGGTGTGACTAACTGTATGTTTCATACTTAGATTGGTCAGTATGGGAAAGTCTGATACTATAAGGCCCATACTACACGGGCGGTTCTCCCGCCGCGGGAAACTGCTTCTGAACCGCCAGTAGACACAATTTTATATGGAAGTTGTATGGTGCAAACTACACTGCGCAGCTCCGTCGAGCGGGAAACCGCCCGTGTAGTATGGGCCTAATATCGACGGCAGCAAAGAGTAAATGGTTATCTACGGAATTTAAATTTTACAGTATAGAAAAAGAAAAAAACTTAATATTTTTCAAGTAATGGGTCGATTTTGTTCAAATTTGGAGCAGTGCTCATAAGAAGTAATATTTTTATAGATACTTTATTGCCAATAAAATATATTTGTATATTTACCGAAATAGTGTACATGTCTTCATGTACTTTGGGGCAAAAATAATCGTAGATGAGATAACTACCACTTATCCGGTTATGCAGAAGGAAATCAAATTTCATCACACTACACAAAACTCAAAAAGCAATCATTTGAAAATAAATTTACAACCTGTATTATACATCAGTACATCACCTCTTAAAAACCGATCTTAGAGCATTTTTTAGTGCTTTTTTCACGAGTTAACGGACAACTGGCTAACATGTCCGCTTGTACTTAGAGCTATTTTAAAAATTACCCGTAGATGTCTTCAAGTACGTCTCAAAAATTCTCAAATATACTGTATGTCAGGCTGAAAAAAATAAAATATATATTGTAAAAATCACAGTTGTCCGTGTACTCTTTTGCTGATGATCTGTTCTAAGGAACCATAACTTTAGGATTAACTACATAATTATTTTGTTAAGCATTAAAGTAAAATTAAAATATTAGCATTAGTCCTAGAATAAATTAAGGATAAGTTGTTGCTTCGCCATAGCAGGGTCCATGTAGCATTCATCATCCCAGCCTATAAACTTCCTACCGCATGGCATAGGTCTCCTCTCAGAATGAGAGGGCTTGGGCCGTAGTTCCCACGCGGGCCCAGTGTGGATTGGGAACTTCACACACACCATTTAATTTCTTGGCAGGTTTATGCAGGTTTCCTCACAATGTTTTACTTCACAGTAAAGCTCATAGTCAATTTCCAATGTAATTTTGCACTCTATTCCGAAAAACTCGAGGCGCAAGCTGGGATTTGAACCCATGACCCTCTGCTTGAGAGGCTATAGTCAAACCACTAGGCCACTATGGCTATATAATATGTAGCACTGTAATATTTATTTGTAATCTTTGAATATCATGGTTGCAATTAATAAATGAATATGAATAATATGTGTTAAGGCTTTATCTAGAATTCTAATTCAAATGTTGTACTTACAAAGCCACAGAAAAAGTCTGACCTATGCTCAACTTCTAATCTCATTGTGCATATTTTTATTGAGTGGCACTATTTTTAAGCTATTGCATAGCTTTTATTTTTAATTGAAATATGATTTAATTCAATACAAATTATTTATTTCATCTACAATTATTTTACTTGCTGCTTCTGTATTAATTAAATGAGTGAGTATGAGTATAAATATGGGTATACACCCGTTGCTTAACTTGTGTACTTACCATAACTCTGAAATTGGTACTAATTAAGCAATATTTATCTATCTTCTAATATATAAAAATCTTGTGCCATGGTCTTTGTTATCGAACTCCTCTGAGACGGCTTGACCGATTTTTATAAAACTTTTTTCTGTATACCTAACATGCTTTTATTGTAAAATCGATGATTGACTGTGACAAAAACGCAATGTTTGAATACATGGTCTATTTCTTCATTTTTTTAACTTTTTAGTTTGTATGTAGTTTTAGTTTATAGTTTTAGTTTTATTTTATGTAGTTTTTAATTTGTATTTATACTTTCTAGTTAACTTATAATTTCCCCCTTTAATAAATAGACAGTTAACTTTTTAGTTATTTTTATTAACATGTACTAAATAAAAGCTTATTTTAAAAAAACAGTTTCCTTTTATTTTTAACATTTAAGTAAATATTTATGACACGGGATCTACTACAGCGTAATTCATAGCGCATATTATTATAGGTAACGCCTTTGATCAATTATAAGATGACCTGGGAAGATTTATACTATAATAGGAGCCCATAGATTTTTACTGAAGCTTATTCTCACAGTACTTAGTGTTTTTTCCCAATTTGAATTGACACAGAAACAGTGTTGATGGAGCTCCTCTTCTGTGTGCTTTTGGCCCTTCGGGCCGATGTAAACTTGTCATGACCTAAACCTACCTAATGTTTCTGTGTCAATTGAAGTTGGAGGAAAAACGTGATTGTGAAAATAAGGTTCAGTAAAAAACCATAGTGAGAGTAATAACAAATACCTAATAGATAAACAAACCTTTCTTTGTCTTGAGCTTAGAGCCGTTGAGGTTGCGCGCTTCAAATTTTTGTTGTTAATAATCCATCCTCTTATCCTTAGATAGTGTATAAATAATCTAAGCTCTTATCCTATTGGTTTGCCATCATAATTTAATTAGGCCCATACTACACGGGCGGTTTCCCGCCGCGGTTTCCCGCTCGACGGAGCTGCGCAGTGTAGTTTGCACCATACAACTTCCATATAAAATTGTGTCTAGTAGCGGTTCAGAAGCGGTTTCCCGCGGCGGGAGAACCGCCCGTGTAGTATGGGCCTTAAGGTCTTGCAATATAGATCTTGCCCACATGAATTAATTGATGATTGAAATGAATGATGATGCGGCGACACGACACTTCCGAGGTTGAATTCATTCATTGACTGCCAATGCAAAACTTATGGACAATTTCACGGACTCAAATTGAGTCACTCAATTTTTTTATGCTTGTCAATTACAAAATATTGATAAGATAATCTTCTAAAACCGCAAATAAAACAGGTATAGACATTACTAGTCAAATTAATATCGTAAAACAAGGCAAAATTGCTTATTGCATTTGACATGACACTGACGGATGACATTTCGTTTCGTGCGGATTCGAAAAGCGCTGTCGAATAGTTTTGTTCAGTCACGTACGATATAGTTTGCGTTCAGTGAATCGACTGAGTCACCTACGATATAGTTTGCGTTCCGTTCAACAATTTTTACTCGCAATTTTTGTTGCGCAAACGCGCCGCTAGAGGCGTTGTCCATGTTTCCATAGTAAATTAAATTTTTACGTAAACGCGATCGAGAAGTAAATACTTACCAAATGGTGAGGTAAAACTTATACTAAGCATACTGAAATATATTTTCTGTGTGTATACCTTTACGCTTATGTTTCGATATTCGATACCTTCTTATATCATTTTTGTCTTTTATAATTTTTTACACAATGGTGTGCATGAAATTCCCAATCCGCATTGGACCCGCGTCGGAACTACGGCCCATGCCCTCTCAGTGGGACGTATGTATGTATACAGGGTGTAAACGTAAATACATTTTTAATTTACTTTTTTTTTAGGAAAAAAAAAAAACTTTTTGCGTAGTTTCTAGCGGCGTCTTCTTGGCATTTGGCAATGATGGTCTTCGTTGGTGTAAAAGAGCCCTTAGTGGCCTACTTACAGAATGATTTATCACTTTATCAGCTTTAGTTATTTTACTAGCATTGATTTTAGGGACATTCAGCTTGTTGCCAGGCAGAGCAACATCTCAGATCCTCCAATAAAATCCAATTTGAAATGGTTCGGTCCAATCATGTTTAATTAAAACACAGACGTAATGTGTCATTTCTCATTTCATTTAGCTATAGATATTATACAAGGTGTCTGGGAGAGTCTTGTATTTTTCTACGATCCTTATGGTCTAGAGATGCCACCAATCAACTGACCCACTTTTTTATGAGGTGTCAAAACACGATTCTCTTGATCGATTGTGGGGCAATTACGACGTCACTTTTGTGCCAACTCAATCGACTAACTATTTATTTGTCTTAACAAGTTTAAAATCTAATTTTGCATTTAATCGGAAATTAATCTGGTTTTCAGGACCGAAATAAAGTGTTTTCACTAGAGTTGCGTGTAGGAATCATTGTTTTGGTGTCATCATTCCTATACACATCGAAACGCGACGCCTGCGTGTTTAATTGAGAGACTACCTCAACAACTCATGTTACTTCTTCTCAATGAAACATCGACGGGTCTCTCTGGCTATAGGGTAAATCGCCAATAACTGGCCACCTCATACTAAAAATGAACTCTATTCACCCATAATAGAATTCATTTTTAGTGAACCGTCTGATACTGCCACAGAACAGGAAAACTTTTTTGCTATTCCGTGGATACTACCTTTATTGTAGTAGAATTTCCTACAGTGAAGCTGGATGTTGTTATAAATGAAACACGGGCGTGCGGTAGGACTGCGTTTAATACACTGCCTCAATTACCCACTATTATCAAAATCCCAACATCCCTCCACCATATTTTCTTAACTAAATCACACAGAGATCAAACCTATTCTAAAAATATTTCCTATAGTTAATTCTTGGAATGTCCCTTAGAACTATGTCCGAACCACGGACGACTCTAGTGCCAATTGGTCTAATTGGTTCCGACCCGGCTGATACATTTTGGGTCGGCCCGGTAGGGGAATCCCCTGGCGGGGTGGTCGAGTCGCTCTGCCCGTCGACCTCCGTACCCTGGTCCGTCTCAGTACTCTCCTCCCTTGTAGTTTCCGGTTCTTCAGTCGTAGACTCTGGGTCTGATGGAGTAAGACTATCCAACATGGGCCAGTAAGGAAAATCTCCGGGGCTCGCTATTGTTCCGTCTGATGGCCCATTTTTCAATTTATAAATTTGGTTCTTATGCTTTTTTAAAATCTGATTTAATTCTGGTACAAAAATTTCAAACATACTTTTCCCTATTTTCTTCATAACCTTTCCTTCCACCCACTTATTACAAGAATGTGCCTTAATTATTACACTGTCATTTATATTTAAATTTAAATTTCGTTTTCCATTATAATGTTTAACCTGAGAAAACTGTTTTTGTTCAATTAATTTTCGTAAATTATCAGTTGACGAAAGCAACGGCAATGATTGAGGTTCACTAATTATTCCTAACAAATCGAACCGCGTTCGCAGTGGCCGACCAAACATTAAATTTGCAGGCGAAAGTTCCGTCGTGGTATGTTTGGAGTTTCTGTACCTAAATAGGAACTCGAGTAATCTTGAGTTAATTTCTGTCCACGGCTTCCCTTCCAGACACAAACTTTTTACATGGTTTTTTAAAATTTTTACATAAATTTCACATTGGCCATTACTCGCGGGCGAATATGTCGGTGATGTTAGATGAGTGATGCCATTTAATTTACAAAAGTCTTGAAACTGTTGCGACTTAAATGACGGCCCGTTATCACTAACTAACGTATTCATAATGCCAAACCGCGACATTACTTCTTGAAGTTTTTCTATGACTATCGCGGTACCGTAACCATTGTTCAAAGGGAAACATTCTATCCACTTTGTATAAGCATCAACTATGACAAAAAACATTTTTCCGTGTAGGGGGCCAAAAAAATCGACGTGGACCCTACCCCAAGGCGCCGGTGGGAACGGCCATGGAGTGAGCGGTGCTCGCGCCGGGGTCGGTTTTAATTGCCTACAAACCAAACAATTAGCAATCCATGTCTCAATGTCGTTGTCTATTCGCGGCCACCAAAACATCGATCGTGCTTCTGTTTTGGTTTTGGTTACCCCGAAGTGCGTTCTATGAAGTTCACTCAAAATTCTACTTTGCAACGTACGTGGAATTATTATTTTATGCCCCCTCATTAAACAGCCCTGTTCTACGTTTAAATCTCTTCTACATGAAAAAAACGGTTTTAATTCTACTTGACTTACTTTTTTAGGCCATCCGCACCTTATGAACCGTATCACCGTTTGAAGTACCGAATCATTATTTAGTTCTTCGCGTATTTCATCTAATCTTATAGGCAAATCCCCGTCCGTAACGAAACAAATATAAGTAGCCCGATCGTCAGGTGCATCTCGCGGCGGCGGGGAGGTCACTGACCTATTATCATTCGCTGGACCGTCCGCAGTCGCCCGGCTTAGGTAATCTGCACAGTTATGTGCGCTTTGAACGTATTGTATTTCGTAGTTATAACTCATTAAGAACAACGCATACCTTTGTAATCGGTTTGCACTCACTTCGGGTACACCCTTATGGGGATGGAAAATGTACATAAGAGGCTTGTGATCCGTTCGTAATATAAAGGGGGTTTCTAGGCCATAAAGATATTGGTGGAATCGTCGGACTCCAAAAATTATCGCTGTAGCCTCCTTTTCGATTTGGCTGTAATTGCGTTCCGCGCTATTTAATGATCTAGAAACGTATGCGACGGGCCTTTCTGTACCTTCCTCTATTTGAGCTAAAACTGCCGCAAGACCCCACGGCGAGGCATCGACTGTTAACACCAGTTTACAACCCGGGTTGTAATGCGCTAGAGTTTTGCTCGATGCTAACTCTGCTTTTATTTTATTAAATGCGTCTTGGTGTATTTGTGACCATTCCCACTTAGCCTCCTTTTGGAGTAAATTATTTAATGGACATAAAATAGTAGACGCGCGTGGCACAAATACCCTGTAATAGTTGACTAGGCCAAGGAAGGATTTTAATTCTTGAACATTACTTGGTGGCTTAGCATTCACCATTGCCCTTATTTTACTGGGACATTTATGTATACCCTCTTTATTTATTCGAAAACCCAAATATGTGACTTCGTCTTGGAATAAATGACACTTTTCTTTATTTAACACTAATCCAGCGTCCTGCAATCGCGTGAATACAAGTTCCAATCTTGTAGAATGGATTTCTTTGCTGGATCCTGTCACCAATACGTCGTCCAACAGGCATAAAACCCCGTCAATACCCTGTAGTAGATTTTCCATTGTCTTTTGGAAAATAGCAGGTGCATTGGACAGGCCATACACGAGCCTAGTGAACTTAAATAACCCTTTATGGGTATTTATTGTAGTCAACATCTGTGAATCCTCGTCTAAGCATAATTGCAAATAAGCCGTACTCAGGTCGAGTTGTGAAAACTGTTCGCCGCCATGTAATTTAGAGAACAATTCTTCCACCTTGGGTAATGGATATTTTTCTATTTGCAGCACTTTGTTTAATGTTACCGAGAAATCTGCACACAACCTAATTTCACCGTTATGTTTCAAAATAGGTACTATTGGGCTAGCAAAGTCGGATCGATCAACTGGTTGTAAAACGCCTTGATCGACCAGTCTATTTATCTCGTTTTCAATTTTTGTTCTTAGTGCGAAAGGTACTGTTCGGGGCCTAAAAAAAATTGGTTGGCTATCGGGTTTTAAATGCAACTTGATTTTAACTGTTTTTAAACACCCTAACTCTTGAGAAAATAACTGTGGAAACTTTTCTATATAATTAGTCACGTCTTTATGCTCTGAACAGCTATTTATTTTTGATATTTGCATTTCAAATAATGCCAAAAAGTCTCTCCCCAAAACCGCTGGCCCGCCTCCTTTTACGACAAATATTTCTATGTTTCTAGAATTGCCCTGGTACTTAATGAAAGCTTGAAATATCCCTGCAACTTCAATGATTTGTCCTGTGTAGGACTTTAACATTGTTTTAGGAAGTGAAAGAGGCAAATCATTGAAGTTTTGTTTATATGTTTCGAAGGGAATGGCCGTCACACACGAACCGCTATCTACCTCAAAGTTTATTAATTTTCCACATACCTCGACGGATAACTTAATCGCCTCGCCGCGGTAGCTGCGTATGTTATAAATAGTGTACTTCTTACCGTCATCATCGTGGCTTTCGTCAATTGGCTGTAATTGCAACATATTAATTTGACGTTTAGGGCACATTTTCTTTAGATGGCCTTTTTGACCACACTTGACACACTTATAATTTTTAAAACGGCACTTTTCAACACTGTGATTAGAATAACCGCACGATTGGCATTTATTAGTGTTTTGAGACGCTGATTGCGGCGCCACCCTGAAGAGATCCCCGGCAATAGGGTGCGCTGATGGCGCCGGCGCTGCTGAGTCACGCGCCGCTTGCCGCGCGCTGCTAACAGACACGGCGATGTCCAGAGCTTTGCTCAGTGTGAGATCCACTGGATTTTCCATGAAAAGTTTATCTCGTTCTGCACCTGGCTTCATCCCGAGAATAAAACGATCCCGTAGCATCTCTTCTAAACCTGAGCCGAACTGGCAGTCTGTCGATAGCTGTCGAACGCGCGCCGCCCACTGTGTGAAATCTTCGCTTGCTCCTTGTATCCCACTATGAAAAAAATGTCTTTCGGCGAAAAGTGACTTTTTCGGCAGCAGATGCTTATCAATATTTGTCACCAAGTTATCATAAGACAAGTTTTCCACTGATTCTGGAGCAGTCAATTCGCGTACCAATTTATACGCATTTTCGCTGAGTGCACTCAACAGTACCGCCACACGCCTATCCGCTCCACTCTCGGGTTTTAATATCAAGTTTGCATTTAACCAAATATTCAGCCGCTCCTTGAAAACACCCCAATCGTTTCCTATTTCGAAACTTGGCATATTCCCGACGTGCGAATACATTATGTAGCCGAGTATAATAATCACCGCGCGAGAACAAAACCGGTCGTTCGCCACTTGTTATAAATGAAACACGGGCGTGCGGTAGGACTGCGTTTAATACACTGCCTCAATTACCCACTATTATCAAAATCCCAACAGATGTATAGAGTACAACCTTTTCCCAATAAATGCTCCAGTGACTACCTTAATAAGTACAAAGGTGGCTTACTTAGAGATGGTCGTATAGTATAAATCTTCCCAGTACGCTTAGTATAAGTTTTCCTTCACTTCAATACTTCTCGATCGCGTTTACGTAAAAATTTCAATTCTATGGAAACATAGACGCGCGTGCGCGGAGGCGCTATCCATTACGCTTAGTATAAGTTTTACTTCACCAAAATACTTCTCGATCGCGTTTACGTAAAAATTTCAATTCTATGGAAACATGGACGCGCGCGCGCGGAGGCGCTGTCCATGTTTCCCTAGTAATTGATTTTTTTACGTAAACGCGATCGAGAAGTATTTAGGTGAAGTTAAACTTATACTAAGAGTGCTATACGCTTAGTATAAGTTTTATTTCACCAAAATACTTCCCGATCGCGTTTACGTAAAAATTTCAATTCTATGGAAACATGGACGCGCGCGCGCGGAGGCGCTGTCCATGTTTCCATAGTAATTGATTTTTTTACGTAAACGCGATCGAGAAGTATTTTGGTGAAGTAAAACTTATACCAGGCCTCTTGCATGCCATGTACTTACGCGCGATATTTACCTACCGCGGGGACGATCGCCTGCGATCGAAATTCCAGTAGGTTGTCACAAGCGCGCGCCGACGCACGTTCATTCGTGTTCCACGGAAAAAATATGCCGCCTGAACTTTTATAAGTGAATGGTGAAACAGGGGGCAAATTTTAATATGACTATGCTAGAATTAATAGCTAATATAACAATTTGGAAGTTCGTATCGTGCTGTCCCTCTTACTCTTCTATAAAAAGCTATAAGCGTGAGCGGGATGGCACGATGCGAAGTTCGAAAGTTAACCTTCGTATTTAGTATAACGCTAGGGTACTATGAGCATGGCAATGTGTTCTACGCATTACAATAAATATCCTTTTTTGTTAGGATTCCAGAGCTAAAATGGCAAAAACGGAACCCTTATAGTTTCGCCATGACCGTCTGTATCTTTGTCCGTCCGTGGCTTAGCTTAAAGAATATTAGTGCTAGAAAGTTTGCATGGATATAATATATAGCAATTATCCCGACAAAATGGTAAAACAACATGTAGAAAAAAAAATTTTAATCCAAACTGCCAGCCCTTGTCACTGTCGGCACGCACACATTCTTAAGGAGACGGAGTAGTATAATCTGTGGCTACAATCGCGGTAAGTACCAAGATTTTGTACGGGATGCAGTATCTGTTACGAAGTAACTATTAAGTAATCTGTGCTTATACTAAGCATACTTAGTATAAGTTTTACTTCACCAAAATACTTCTCGATCGCGTTTACGTAAAAATTCCAATTCTATGGAAACATGGACGCGCGCGCGCGGAGACGCTGTCCATGTTTCCCTAGTAATTGATTTTTTTACGTAAACGCGATCGAGAAGTATTTTGGTGAAGTAAAACTTATACTAAGCACTAAGCATACATGTTTCCCTAGTAATTGAATTTTTTACGTAAACGCGATCGAGAAGTATTGAAGTGAAGGAAAACTTATACTAAGCGTACAGGTGAATTTTTCGCTTCGAGCCCTTATCTTTTAAAACAAACGGTATCTTCATAGTATAAAGGTTCAAATTTAATGTAATGGCTCGAAGCGAAAAATTCACCTGGGAAAATTTATACTATACCTGTGGTCGTACTGCGGATCTAGCTTACGGCAGCTTATACATATAGGAAGTGCCTCTGAACTCAAGGCCGTCCAAGGCCAATGACATCATTCGGACGCTCAGCAAACAAAGCCAGCTGCGTATGCGCTGGCAGTTGAAACATCTACCTATCTCACGTGCACTTAAATCGGTTTTGCATAATATTACTCATCTATTATATAGCTACATAGATTGGAGGGTAGGGCTGTCATCCGGATTTCCCCGCATTTGTTCTAGTTTAGAGAGCGCCCGGGGAACTTTCGGGCGGGATTTCTTTTGTAGTTCGGGTTTATTTTTTTCTTGTTTTTGGTCGCGGCTGGGCGATTGTCAAAAATATACAACTATTTTGAAAAGGTTTCTCAAAACTGTAAGAGCAAATTATGTTTATGATTATTATTATTATCTCCAATGGGCAAGTGTAAATTCCAAAAAAAGGTTAGAAACCAATCCAATGCTATAGCAACTAAGTAGCGCCGCAATATCTCGACTGCATCCGCTAATACGAAGTGCTATCAAGGCCGCAATTACGTTCTCTTTCAAGTTTCAACGCGATTACTTATTGTGTCGTCAATACGTCTAAACATTATTTTCCAAGGTTAGGCCACACCGTAAGAAATTTTAAACTAGCTAGCCCAGAGGATCCCAAATTCCCAATTTTATGTGGTACCTTAATTGATGCAACCCGATTCATCATAACTACGAATATCACGATATCCGTTAGATACGTTTTTAGTTCGATGCTATTTTGGTCAGATACCTACGTTAATCATCTCATCAGATTATTTATTGTTATTTATTATTTTTTGTATATTCACCGTCAAATTTTTTTTTCTCACATAATTCACAAGCGATAATGAACTATTGAGAAGCGACATGACTAATTAAGGTTTGGACAATAGCAAATCTGACAGTAAATGGATCCTAACTGATGATAAGTTACTGTTTACTGAAGGCCCGCATAAAATTGATCGTCGGTCCGGATCTATTTGGTGAGCCCTGTCATAAGGGTTTGAATTATGAAGTCGTGCATTTCAGGGTCTTATTTTAACGGCACCCAATTCTTGTTTTGAGTAGCAGCGCTTCTGTTAATCATGAGATCACGAGAGCGCCTCAATTCGCACTGGAGCTGATTGTGATAATGAGCCTTGAAGATCCTGCAGTCGATCTTGACTTGAGTCAGATCTATTTCTAATCGAATGTCAATTGACACAAAATATTTTTTTATAAAAAAGCAATTCGGCATTTGATCTGCTTCCGTACACGAAGGGCGATGAACAAAGCCCTATTAATGTTTCTACACTGTTCCGTCTGTCTGACCATCATTGGACTGATTTATTTTTTCAAGTTTGTATCGTGTATGAATCGTTAGCGCGTGCATTATTCGAGCTTAAAATAACATTAACTGCACCGATGTTTAAACGGATACGACTGCATGCAGTTGGTGGTCTTGAGATTAATGGTATCATTGACCTCATCTGTAGTACTTGCATGCTTCATTTACTGGGCCAATTACACGTGTACGCTGTCTAGCAGTAATATTGTTTTGTTACTTTTTCTATCGTGCGTTAGATGGCGCTGTACGGACAATCGGGCCAGCTGTATCGCGATGTTAAGATTTTTCCTGGACAGTATATATAGTGTGTCAAAATTGAATAAATTGTCATTTGAAAAGCAACCGTCGTATGATTCATATCTAAGGCGGCGGTTGAACATGATATTTCGAGTGTAAGTCTTTATCTCTGTTCAATCTGTTTTCTAATGAATAAAATCTTTTCGCAGCTATTTCTTTCGACTGACCATATTTGCAACTTGGATCTTCTTCTTTGAAGGGAAGTTTTACTATGTACCTACCCTCAAGATCACGTTTTGTGGTAGCAGCAAAAATGGCTTCACAGCGTTCTTCCTCCTCTGATAACAGTCTCTTTTGAGACGACGTGTCAGCTTCTATCTCCCAAAATTTCTTTAGAATATTGTCTTCATTGAATTGGGAATGTAAAACCGTTATTCCCGAAAACGTTGTGTTAGATGAGTCTACTATCCCAGACAATATCCATCCCAGTGTTGTTGATTGAGCTAGCAGTGTTCCCTGATTATTCTTCTTGACGCCATCCTGAATTACCTGACTGTATACCTCAGCACCTAGTAAAACGTCGATTTTATTAGGCGTGTGGTAATTCGGATCAGCCAATTGTATTCCCGTTATGTTTAATCCATTTAGATCCATGACCTTATTCGCTGGAAGAAATGCTGTAACAGTTTTTAACACGTAAGCTTTCACAGATATATTTATGTTTGGATGTGCCAAAGATTGTAAGTGTAGTATGACCATAGCTTTAGATACAAGATTATTGTCCCCACCAAGACCTGAAATATTCCCTTTGATTGACTCCCTTTTTAGCCCTAAATATTGTGCAGTAGCCTCCGTTATAAAAGAAGCCTGTGACCCTTGGTCCAATAATGCTCGAATTGCCCCATATACTCCATTTTTGGATTTAGCATTGACAATCGCAGTTGCCAACAAAACTTGCTCAGTACCTCTTGCAAAACAATTCATAACCTGCGGAGGTTCTTCTGCTTCGACTGTACCTATGCTGCTAATCTTAGCGCCAGATGTATTTGCTGGTGTGGCGTCTGTAGGGTGCAACAAGGTATGGTGACGGCGCTTGCAGATCCTACATGAAGTCGCGTTCTGACAAAACTTAGCAGAATGATTATTGCCTAAGCAGTTGAAGCATAACCCCTTCTCCTGAACGAAATTACGACGAGCATTAACATCAAAGGTAGCGTATTGTTTACAAAATGTAATTTTGTGTAATTCAGAGCAACAGGGGCATTGAGTGTTTTGGATGGTGTGTAAAACACGAGGCTTAGCCGGAGTGAAATGTTGAATCCCGCTTGTTGGTTTTTTTGTCTCGACAAACTCTAAAGCTCTGAATCGGTTGGTAATGAAATCTTTGAATTCCTGGAACGATGGTAATTTATTGGAATCTGTACCTCCAGTTGCACTCAATTCCCACTGCTTGCGAGTCTCTTGGTCTAATTTCAGAGTGAGCAAATGGATGACAATAGCATCCCATGTACTCACATCAATACCGATATTAGCTAAGGCGCTCAAGCAGTCTGAGCTGGTGTCAATGAGCTCTTTCAAGAATGTTGAAGATTCTACAGCAGCATTTCTTTGACTTAAAAAGCGTTTTAAAATCATGTTACATATATATCTTTTATTGTCGTAGCGCTGCTTTAGAAGCTCCCAGCATTTTGAATAGTTCGCATTAGAAATCGGTATCTGACGAAGTAATAGTTCCGCTTCGCCAGTCAGATATCCCTTTAAATAATGTAATTTTTCAACATCTTTAATCGAAGCATTGTTATGAACCAGAGATTCAAATAAATCCTTAAACGTTACCCACTCCGAATAGTTACCCGAAAAGATTGGAATTACAATCTTTGGTAGTTTAATACAAACTTGTTTTGAAACCGTATCTTCCGAACGTTGGCCTTTTGAATCTTTAGACATAATTTCACCAATAAACATTTGTGCAGCTGTCATTAACTCCTCTTTATACTCCATGTAAATTTCGCTGGTGACATCATAAACCTCTTTTTGTGCGTAAATGCTTGAGTCGTACTCTTCCGAATATTGTTCCAAAAGACGATCGTGACCCTCACAGAACTTTTTCCAAAGTTCTTCCAATCGTTGGAGTCTAATCTCAACGTATGGTTTGGTGATCCGATCTTTTGGTGATTTCTTATAATTTTTAAAATCTTTTGTTATTTGGTTACATGTTTCCATTTGAATTTTAATAATCACTTCCATTTTGACCGAAAATTAAAGTACAATTTTTCGAAATTTTTTCAAAGTCCAGAAATGCAAATTTTTCTAAGTCCCAAAATTATTCTTGAAATTTTACAAGTGTTTTAACTTTTAGACTCTGACGAAAATCAGGCGTAGGTTCCCCGTCCAAACCACTTTTCTTGCTAAATTTTACAAGTCTAGTTCTAGCTAATTTTCTAAGTTTATTCACTGACTACAATAAGGTCCACTTTTGCTTGAATTTTTACTTTTACAATAATTAGTACTGAATTTAGAATTTTGACTCTTCTGTCCGAAACACTAAGGTAATAGTTAAATGGCTGGTCACTTACAGTCTTTCCTGTTTGGCACACTATACCTCGCGACTCTGCGCGCGCACTCCACTCCGCTCTCTCCCTCCCTCCTTCCTCCTTCCTCGTCCCGGAAGGCAGTGGACGCCGCTTCCTCGGGCCCCTACGTCGCCGTGTCCCGTGGCTCCGTCTGCAAGTCCGGCTTCTTCAGCTCGAACTGCCGCTTGATGGCTCCGAGTAGCGCTGCGATCCACTTGGTTACTCCAGGTCACTGGAGATCCGAGTTCTGAAGGACCATGTTCAACCGCCGCCTTAGATATGAATCATACGACGGTTGCTTTTCAAATGACAATTTATTCAATTTTGACACACTATATATACTGTCCAGGAAAAATCTTAACATCGCGATACAGCTGGCCCGATTGTCCGTACAGCGCCATGCTTCTATCTGAGCCAACACCGTTGGCATTTTCTTCCTCCCCACGCTCCAAATTTTGGCGGACTCTGGGAGGCAGGAGTAAAATCAGTGAAACATCACTTGAAGAGGGTTATTGGTTCTACAACTTTAACTTTTGAAGAAATGTCTACGGTGTTGGCTCAGATAGAAGCATGTCTGAATTCAAGACCATTGTCTCGTATGGATACGGATCCTAATAATCTTAATGTTTTAACCCCAGGACATTTTTTAGTGGGAGAACCACTAGTGATAGTACCGGAACATGAATATATGAACCGAAATAGTGGTTCCTTAAGAAGATGGCAGTTAACCCAAAGAATGATTCAGGACTTTTGGCGTGAATGGTCTCAAGAATATCTCAACAAATTTTTACAGAGATATAAGTGGTCTGGGCAAACTCCAGAACCAAAACTTGACGAAATTGTGTTAGTAAAGGAAGACGATTTACCTCCAAGTCGATGGTTACTAGGCAGAGTGATAGCAAAACATCCTGGTAAAGACGGAATTACGCGAGTAGTTACATTAAAGGTAAACAATTCTGTGATTAAAAGACCTACTTGTAAACTTTGTGTTCTCCCAATTAATTAATTAGTAAATATAATGTTATTGTGATCTAAGTTTGTGGAAATCTTTCCAATGTAGAGAATCTACTCTACATTTTTAATGAATTTTGTTGTGTTTATTAACTAGATAGTTTATTGTAATGACGGTTTAATGTTTTGCCACGGTGGGCGGCATTTTTAGTTACACATAAGGGGATGTATACAAAAAGGAATTGTATTGTTATTATATGTTATGGCTTTGTATATTCTTTTAAATGTGTTTAAGTGATTTATGTCGGAATGTTACTATGTGTTGAAACTTATCCATTAGTGAGAAACAGAACAATTTGTTATTGACGCTTTAATTTTGGTCTAATTTGGAAAGTATATGTAATGTAAAGTTTTGTGATGGTGTAAGTTTGTAACAAAGTGTATTTTATCTAGTTATGGACATATTGTCCATGGTGGGCGGAATGTCTAGCAGTAATATTGTTTTGTTACTTTTTCTATCGTGCGTTAGATGGCGCTGTACGGACAATCGGGCCAGCTGTATCGCGATGTTAAGATTTTTCCTGGACAGTATATATAGTGTGTCAAAATTGAATAAATTGTCATTTGAAAAGCAACCGTCGTATGATTCATATCTAAGGCGGCGGTTGAACAACGCTTTGCAACTATATATATTATCTAATCAGCAGGCTAATTCTATAACTCTCTCGCAATCGCCATCGCGTTCATTTTGACAGTTCTTCCAGGCCTCATGCATGCCATGTACTTACGCGCGATATTTACCTACCGCGGGGACGATCGCCTGCGATCGAAATTCCAGTAGGTTGTCACAAGCGCGCGCCGACGCACGTTCATTCGTGTTCCATGGAAAAAATATGCCGCCTGAACTTTTATAAGTGAATGGTGAAACAGGGGGCAAATTTTAATATGACTATGCTAGAATTAATAGCTAATATAACAATTTGGAAGTTCGTATCGTGCTGTCCCTCTTACTCTTCTATAAAAAGCTATAAGCGTGAGCGGGATGGCACGATGCGAAGTTCGAAAGTTAACCTTCGTATTTAGTATAACGCTAGGGTACTATGAGCATGGCAATGTGTTCTACGCATTACAATAAATATCCTTTTTTGTTAGGATTCCAGAGCTAAAATGGCAAAAACGGAACCCTTATAGTTTCGCCATGACCGTCTGCCTCTTTGTCCGTCCGTGGCTTAGCTTAAAGAATATTAGTGCTAGAAAGTTTGCATGGATATAATATATAGCAATTATCCCGACAAAATGGTAAAACAACATGTAGAAAAAAAAATTTTAATCCAAACTGCCAGCCCTTGTCACTGTCGGCACGCACACATTCTTAAGGAGACGGAGTAGTATAATCTGTGGCTACAATCGCGGTAAGTACCAAGATTTTGTACGGGATGCAGTATCTGTTACGAAGTAACTATTAAGTAATCTGTGGTTCTTCTATGGGCTGACAATTGGCTAAGTAAAGTTTTTTTAAGAGGTGCTAATTATATTTTTTTTCGACAGTCGGCGTTCTGAAGATCGAGAAACTGCAGCTGTTTTATTTTTATCTCCTATTGTTTACTGGAAATATTTTTTTAAGTGTTCGAGTTGACATTTGTGAGATTTAATGGCTGACAAGCGGTTCGTGCTCAGTACTTAGTAGAAACAGAAAAAAAAAACTAAGTCATCTGTCACTTTTGTCCATGTCAAACCGTTTGCGTTTCGTTTGCTTTGCGTTTTGGTGTGATTTTTGGACTATTTTTAACAACCTCCGCACAAAATCCGGATTTACAATTTTACCGCATTTCTCCACGACTTATGCACGATAATTGAATCACGATTGAATATTTTTGATCATTATTTTGGAACTGCTTTTTGGACAATGCAAAGTAAACGAAACGCAAACGGTTAGATTTCATTTGACATTGACAATTGACTTCGTTTTTTTTTCTATTTCTGCTAAGTACTGAGCACGAACCGCTTGTCAGCCATTAAATCTCACAAATGTCATCTCGAACACTTAAAAAAATATTTCCAGTAAACAATAGGAGATAAAAATAAAACAGCTGCAGTTTCTCGGTCTAGAAGAAGACTACTGTCGAAAAAAAATATATTTAGCACCTCTTCAAAAAACTTTACTTAGCCAATTGGTATCGGAAACAGCCAGCTGTCACAGCCATACAAAAACCGTCATTTCATTCCGTCCGATGCCAAGTATCATAAAAGTTACACAATTACCCTGCAGAGGCCGTATTGTCTAACGCTTCTGTCACTTGCCTTCGCTTTCACCGTCTCTTTCTGTCATCCTTTTATACCGTTTGACAGAAAGAAATAGTGATTGCGAAGGCAAGCGTCAGAAGCGTTAGACCAGCGGTTCTCAATCTTTTTTGGTGACGGAACCCTTTTGGAAAGCGAAATACTTGACGGAACCCTACAATAAAACAATAGTTTTTAAAAGTGTATTCTTTATTAATAGGCGTCAGAACGGTCGACCAGAGGGAGGTGTTTTGAATTTTTTTTTCAAGTCTTGCGGAACCCTTACAGGGGTATCGCGGAACCCTAGGGTTCCGCGGAACACACTTTGAGTATGGCTGCGTTAGACAATAAGCCTGATGCAGGTGACGGTAGTGTGCAAGAGTGGGCATACCTTTACTTCTCAACAGGGTTTTGCTGAACCGGTGGTAGGTTCTTTAACATTCATAAGTTATAGCCTATATTGAATGAAGATATTATGACTTTGAGTGGAGTGACGCTGTAACAACTCTATTCCGTGTTGCCTAATTTTTACGGGATCCCTGATGACTTCTACTCATTGCAATAGGATGAAAAAAAAACGACGTAACAAGTCTCTTATAAGAATCTTCCCACGTCTATTGACGCGAAATCGTTGAAAGCAGATCAAAAAAGCTTTATGTCCACGCTATAAGAGTCAAAATGACGTTGATCAACTCGGTCTAGCTCTGTTCGACTGTTACTGATGTTTAACTTTATTTTTATTTATTGCCACAGCCGCTGTAACACAGACGGTAGCAGAGGTGGATGAGCGGTTCCGATGGTCAAAACGATCTGCACACGACTCTATTTCCAAGGCGATAAGAGAGTATTTGCATAGTTTATTTTGGGCACCAGAACTGATCATTCACTTCTGGTTCTGACTGCATGCGCAAACGTGAATTTCAGGAGTATACTTATTTCGGTTCAAAAGATGGAGTGATGGGCAGACAGCGGAGGCTTATAGAGCCCCCTTCATTGGATACGGAATCCTAAACACTTCCACTTGGACTGCCTGCGCTTTGTCTGGCTATAACATTGATCGGGTCTTTTGTCTCTGTAATTTAACAGGAAAAATCACTCGGTCCTTTTCCTGTTGTTTCATATTTGTTAACATAAACATTTGTTAACCTAAACATTTCATATTTAAAACACTTCTTGTCTTTCAAATCGTCAGTGTGATATGGGTTTAGGGTGTAAGGTCAGGTGCCCTGTGCCTTTATGGAAAAGACGGTACAGAATGAGGCAATTCGAACTAGCCTTAAAATTCTGAAAGGTTACTTTACCGATACTCGTCGATGGCAAAACGAAATAATCTTATCAATTAGATTATCAAAAATTACTTAGGCCATGTTGATGTTTCACCTTACTTTACTTCACGATTAATACCTTATCAAGTGTAAAAAAAGAGTAGCGTATACAGGATATTAAATTCTACTAATCTTAGAAAAACAGCGAAGTGCTGATTGGTATTCATTCAGACTCGCGCATCTGATGGTTACGTACTTTAAAAGTTTGTTGGTGTGATCATTGTTGATCGAAGGCGTGATCAGTGACTCTCCGTATTCACTCTTTGTGTTCTGCCTTACTTATTGCCCATCTTGCTCTTCTGAAGTAAGTACCTGATAGGTTTTGATTCCCACGTTTGTAATGCCAGCTACACAAGTAACGATAAATCGTAACGATTAATCTGTGCAAACCGATTTGCCCAGACTTATCGAATGTGTGTATGACAAAAATCTGCAACGATTTGTCATACACACGATCGATAAATCTGCGCAAATTGGTTTGCACAGATTAATCGTTACGATTTATCGTTACGTGTGTAGCTAGCATAAGAAAACTTTTACTCGTGTAAACTTGTTCTACATAACTACTTGAGCATAAGTGTTTCATATTAATTTCAACTTGATATCTCTTCGCGTTCCTGAGAAAAAGATAGACAAACGGCCAGTAAAATGATCCTTTGAGGATTGTTTATCTCACTTTGCGACACGGAATCCTAAAAACGATATTTACAATTAATTTATATAAATACGGTGAGCACTTCGTCCGTCAGAAGCTGTGAGCCAGTGACACTGTACAAATGAGTCTTGAAGCTTTTAATATTTGATTCCCATATGCCACCAAAATGAAGGGAACGCGGAGGGATCTTTCGGGATGCAAAAATTCAGAATCAAACTTTGCTTTTAACTCAATAGCATATGTGCATTATTATACATATACTATGGATAGCTGTGTGGAAATAACATAAAGAGACGCTTGTGCCTGTTGTGTCTTATTGACCGTTCGTCATACGCTGGACTCGTCGAAGTATTGATCGATCTAGAACGTTCATGGTTTGACGACGTAATTACTTTAATTATGGGAACAGCCTTGATGCCCACCGGTTATTGTCACAGTTGGAATATCGATCATATCGCTACCTACCTCTCTCTTCAAAGTCGATCCATCACTGATTAGCAATGCTCGTATTTTTCATCGCATGGATGGGAAGATGAAAGAAAACTATGTAGTTCATATTCATACTCATTCATTTAATTAATACCTAAAGTAAATTGTAAATGAAATAAATAATTTGACTGAATTAAATTATATTTTAAATAAATAAAACTATTTGCCACACAATAAAAAAAATAACATTAAGAAAGCTCCTAGTTTGTAATATGCATAGGGCATGTAGATACAGGAATAGGTGCTTCAAAATCAGGACAGGGTGTGTATGTATGTATGTAAACTCTTTATCGTACAAAAATAAGGAAAAAAAATGAGTACGAATAATAAGTAAGGGTTTCCTAAGAGGGAGGCAAATCTCTACAAACAGGCCCTATACTACGAAACGCGAAATTCGAACTTCGTTTCATGCCGTTCCCCTCACGCTAATGGTATTTATTACGAGAGTGAGAGGGACCACACGATCCGAACTTCGAACTTCGAATTTCGTAGTAACCCCCCAGTATGGACCTCACACTTAGTAGGCAAAAGCAGAAAGGGGGCAAGTACCAAACAGATCTCCATTTCAAATTTGGAGTCAATCCTATCACTGGAATTCGACTCTATACTCGATTTTAATAACTAAGACAACATGGCATGTTAACCCTTTGAACGCCGGAGTCAACCAGTCGTGACAGCCAATAAAATACCTGACACGCCAGAGTCATCTATAGATGACCAACATTCAACTCGAAAAAATCCTGCAATGGTAACAAAGCCCTATTTATCGACTAGACGGTTTGTTCCGTGGCGTACTGAGCATGTCACTTCGTTTGTTTTGTGGCGGTCAAAGGGTTAAATAAAAGGTTGTAAAATTGGGTTATTGCAGATATTGTGCTTCAAAAAGTTTACGTTCCTTGATGTTATTGTCTGCTCAGTCTTCGTCACGATAATGTTTACTCCCCGATACCACAGATTACTTAATAGTTACTTCGTAACAGATACTGCATCCCGTACAAAATCTTGGTACTTACCGCGATTGTAGCCACAGATTATACTACTCCGTCTCCTTAAGAATGTGTGCGTGCCGACAGTGACAAGGGCTGGCAGTTTGGATTAAAAATTTTTTTTCTACATGTTGTTTTACCATTTTGTCGGGATAATTGCTATATATTATATCCATGCAAACTTTCTAGCACTAATATTCTTTAAGCTAAGCCACGGACGGACAAAGAGACAGACGGTCATGGCGAAACTATAAGGGTTCCGTTTTTGCCATTTTTGCTCTGGAATCCTAACAAAAAAGGATATTTATTGTAATGCGTAGAACACATTGCATAGTACCCTAGCGTTATACTAAATACGAAGGTTAACTTTCGAACTTCGCATCGTGCCATCCCGCTCACGCTTATAGCTTTTTATAGAAGAGTAAGAGGGACAGCACGATACGAACTTCCAAATTGTTATATTAGCTATTAATTCTAGCATAGTCATATTAAAATTTGCCCCCTGTTTCACCATTCACTTATAAAAGTTCAGGCGGCATATTTTTTCCGTGGAACACGAATGAACGTGCGTCGGCGCGCGCTTGTGACAACCTACTGGAATTTCGATCGCAGGCGATCGTCCCCGCGGTAGGTAAATATCGCGCGTAAGTACATGGCATGCATGAGGCCTGCCGATACTGTGTATGTTGTGTGTAAATGTTATGGCTAACGTAGACCAGAGAGACCAAGGTCATCGCTTCTTTGGCAAAGCTTCAACTTCCGATTCGGTCCCACTGCAGTATAAACACAGTAAGATATCAACGAACAGCCGAATGTGCACTGGCCTGGGGGGCTATTCCGAAATTCGGATATCGAAGTTCGTACTGTCTCGCACACTTTCGTGTTAAATACTATTAGCATATCGAGCCATTACATTAAATTTGAACCTTAATACTATGACGATACCGTTTGTTTTGAAAGATAAGGGCTCGAAGCGAATAATTCACCTGGGAAGATTGGTCTATTCCGATTAGTTACATTGACAGTTCCATTGATGGAACTAGATGGATTTTTTTTCCGAGTAGTTACATTCAACGAAGAGGGTTTCCTTAATGTAACTAGGTGGAATTTTTTTTCCGAGTAGTTACATTCAACGAAGAGGGTTTCCTTAATGTAACTAGGTGGATTTTTTTTTCCCGAGTAGTTACATTCAACGAAGAGGGTTTCCTTAATAGAACTAGGTAGACTTTTTTTTTCCATGTAGTTACATTAATAATGCAGAGTTAATTTAATGGAACTAAATGGAGGGGGTCTATATTGGAATCCATAATATCTTTTGTCCTAATAACAAAAACCATAATAACTTTGGTCATAATGATCTTTTGCTATAATAACGTATGCCATAATATTGTTTGTCCAAATATTGAATATCCTAATGCTTATTTGCACTATTTCCTTAAGTACTAATAATCATATGTCCTAATAGTCACATGTCCTAATATTGGTATCACTTTTGTACTAACATTGTTTGTCATAATATGTGTATGCATATTTGTCATAATAATTTTATACTCCTCATCATCATCATCTCAGCCTATATACGTCCCACTGCAGGGCTCAGGCCTCCTCTCAGAATGAGAGGATTTGGACCGTATTTAAGGAAATTCACATTTATTAAAAATTAACAATAATTCAATTATAGTTGTTCCCATTCATTTTTGACCCACTATCATAATAAATAAATAAAATGGGTCACTTTTATAATATACTAGCTTTTGCCCGCGACTCCGTCCGCGTGGAATTAGTAATTTGGGCAGGTTATTTTTTTTATTTAATTTGCTTTTTCATCAATTATGACTCTACATAATTCCTCGATATAAAAAAAAATTACCCGCCCCCCCCGCAACCTCCAACCCGCTCCCCCCACCCCCCGCGCAACAATCCCCCCCACACGCCCCCCCCACACCCCATCCCCCCCCCCCGATGTTTTTGTAAAATATCTTGAAAACTGTGCATCCTACGGCAAAATCAATGAAATTTTCATCCCCCTTTAATGCCCCCACACCCCCTCCCCCGCACCCTCACCCCCCACCAACACCCCTCGGTGTTTTTGTCAAATATCTTGAAACGGTGCATCCTACGGCAAAATCAAAGAAATTTTTATCGTCCCTTAAACTCCCGCACCCCACCGTTCTAGTTCCGTTAAGGAAACCCTCTTCGTTGAATGTAACTACTCGGAAAAAAAAAATCCACCTAGTTACATTAAGGAAACCCTCTTCGTTGAATGTAACTACTCTGAAAAAAAAATTCAACCTAGTTACATTAAGGAAACCCTCTTCGTTGAATGTAACTACTCGGAAAAAAAATTCCATCTAGTTACATTAAGGAAACCCTCTTCGTTGAATGTAAATACTCGAGAAAAAAAATTCCACCTAGTTACATTAAAGAAACCCTCTTCGTTGAATGTAACTACTCGAGAAAAAAAATTCCACCTAGTTACATTAAGGAAACCCTCTTCGTTGAATGTAACTACTCGGAAAAAAAATTCCATCTAGTTCCATCAATGGAACTGTCAATGTAACTAATCGGAATAGACCGGTATATTTATACTATAGCAACCAATAATTATGTAGGTACCTTAAATTTAGTCTGAAAATGTTAACCATATGCCGCTTTTTCAAAGTTTCCCAGGAAAATAATTGTAAATGTTGCAAAATCAAGACTTTAATATCCTTCCACTTTCAATCTTACGTAAGATCAGTACAGTATGTCTACCAAAATTCGAACGATGCCTTGTTAGAATCTAACAGTAGTTACGAAAGTTAGCGCGGGATTCGGGACTATCTTGGCGCGTTGTTTATAGATTACTTACGGGATAGTGTATACTGTGGTCGCACTAATAGTCCATTAACTATAAAACTCACTTGTATTTGACTTCGAACAAAGGAAAAGGCAATGCGCCAGCCAATGCAAAAATTTACTGCCGCATTGAAAGACTGCAATGGATCTTTTCATCATACTTGCTCGTAATTAATCATGTCATGGCATACTAACAAGCTAACTTCGATGGCCCAAACGAATAAACTTGCAAAGGCCCGTACATAAAAATTTTTTTTTTGCTTCTTATGCTTTTATATACCCTAAGGCACGTTGTGAATTTTTTTTAAGCCAATCCGATTTACCGTTTATGAAAAATATGTATTTAATTTTTATTCATTGGTAATTTTCCATATAAATTAACACGAATAAGATTCCAAGAGAGTGTTGCCGTTTTAACAATTTTGTTACTATACACGAATAAACGTGCAATGGTTTTCTACATTAACTTTTTTTTATTTCAATTTTAGTAATACTACTTTGCACGTTTATTCGTATTAAACTTTGTTAGCAAGATTCGTGTAAACTAGCATTACACCTTTGATCGCCTTCCATCTTGTCAGCCAAATTTTAGTCATACTAGCTTTCACATACTACTCATTAACGTTTGAGACAAGAATAAAAATCATTTTAATAAATTAACACGAACAAAATTGCAAACGCCGATTGCAAAATCAAATCAAATACAAAAATAGACGTTAATGTACATTGCGCTTAAAGCAATTACACTTTTTAACACGAATAACGGTGCAATGAGCCATAACACAAAATGACCTGAAGATTTATGATTCGAATAAAAAAATAAAGAGGTTTTTCACTATTTACGGGAAAATGGTTATAAATAAGGGTCAAATATTTACGCAGTTTTGTATGTAATTTTGATATCTATCTAATGATATATTATAAGCATATATATTATAATAACGGCTGCCAGAACTGTCAGTTATCTTTGTTAAAGTTGATTTTATTTTTCCTGTAAAGTTGTCGTTTTACGATTACACGTTTATTCGTCTGGGCCATCGACTTGTGTAAGAAGAAACCGAATCACGTAGGTACCAGGGTGAACCTTTTTCACTGCAAATATCATTTTGACATTCTATACATCTGCCAAATAAATCATTGTGTAATTGGCTGTGAACAGGTTCCACCCTGGTACGCGATTCAGTTTCCTTGACTGTTACGTTAGGTTCTAAATAAATCCAGGGTTTTTTTTCATTACAGCTTCAGGGCTGTAAAAGCTTTTGTATTAATTTGTGGGACTATCGTTCTAATCGATCTAATACTTTTAAGCGATCAATTCTTGTATATTTTAACGTTTTCGATGAAAATTGCTCTGAGGGGTTAATAGGGGGTCAGGAATCGATCTAGCATGATCTTCTCTGTAGTATTACTTTCTAACATAGTTCAGAGGGCTTATTGTCAAACGCAACGAATCAATCATTGCCCCCACGTCTTACTGTCGCACGGTGAAAGATATGTGCAGACAGAGATGATAAATGCGATCGCGAGCGTCCGAGCGTTAGACAATATGGCTGGCATCAGGTTCAAGTACAAGCTAATACTGAGGTTTGTTACCTCGAATCTAAATGAAAAGTATAAGTACATTTCAGGCAACTCGATTTAACGATTTTATTTTAATTCCGCAATTATTTATTTTAATTGACATCTGTCATGGCTGTTTGTGACTCAATGCCGCCGCGTCGACGTTGTTTTTTTTATCCGCTTTGGAAAAGGCAATGGAATCTGAATTCATGCGGCCTTTTTTGGTAGAAGATACAAACATTCTTCGTCAACAAGTTTTCTAACTAAGTAGGTTCGTTGATGTGTGCCGGATGCATCCTCAAAGGTGGGCGCACTTAGCCACGTGGTGGGTGCCGCACGACGGTTACCGATCAGACCCAGGCGCAGATGGCGAGACGACCTGGACGTGGAATTAAACGATTGGCAACATTTAGCTCAGGACTGGGAGCTATGGAGGGCCAGAGGGGCCCGCCCCGCGTGGGAACTACGGCCCAAGCCCTCTCATTCTGAGAGGAGGCCTGTGCCCTGCAGTGGGACGTATAGGCTGGGATGATGATATAAAAATGAATCCCTATTTCCCTTGGTCACGGCATCACGCGTGAACGGCTGGACCGATTTCGCTAATTCTTTTTTTGTTGTGTTCGTTATTGTTGGCGAAGGAAAAAAACAAAAGAAAAAATTAAATAGTTGCCCGGAATATTAGAAAATAATAAAAGCGTGTTAATATGTATAAGAAAAATTACCGTCCATAATTACTTTTTAACCGACTTCAAAAAAAAGAGGAGGTTCTCAATTCGTCTGTATGTTTTTTTTTTTGTATGTTTGTTACGCGATTACTCCCTCAATTGTGAACCGATTTTCAAAATTCTTTTTTTGTTTGAAAGAGTATGCTCCTGAGGTGGTCCCATTGGCACCAAGTCAAGATCTGATCATGGGATCCTAGAGAAATCGAGGGCAACCTTCAAATTTTACAGGCAAACCTATGGTGATTTTAGCATTATTAGCATCAAGTGAAGTATTTGCATTCAGAAAGTATCATTTGGTAAACTGGACCTGCTGAAGAAGACTGTAGATGGCCAACGGAACTCCTCAACGGGTCAAATCTTGCAAGTTAAATTTGAACCGGTTTCCAATTGAGCTGAAATTTTGCAGGCATATGTAAATTGGATGACGATGCAATATTATTATGACATGGAGCTGATCTGATGATGGAGCTGAAAGATGGCCATAGAAACTCTGTAATAAAGCGATACGACCGCATTGAGTTTGGGCTAATTTGATTTGTCTTGACGAGTACTTTGATCCTAGATGGTAACTAGGATCTGAAGATGGAGTTAGAAGGTGACCATAAGAACTCCGTAATGAAACGACATAACCCCATCGAGTTTGAGCTCATTTGATTCGTCTTGAAGAGTACTTTGGTAACCAGGGTCAAAAAGTACAGTCAGCAAAGAGTGCCTGTTGTATCGCATAATGTTGATTGTTCTAAAAATTTCTGGCCAAGAATGTTTGGCATACTGTTGAAAGTCCTAAAGCATATTTGTTCGTTCTTTATTGATAACAAGAACATCGGATTACCTACAATATTAATTGGCCAAAGCAGTCCTAAGAGTTGTGTAAGTCATTCACCTAAACTATAAGTAGGTATGGCACCTACAAAGAAAAGGGGGCAATAAAAAATACCTACAAACCACCTCCCGTTTAACCTGGTGAGGTTTGTTAGTTACCTTGCGCTCTTTAAAGCGGAATAGAGGGGGGGCTCAGGGGGCGGAGCCCCCCCGCTAAAAAAAATACTGTCAAACCGCCTCCCGTTTAACCTTACCAGATTCGTTAGTTATCTTGCGTCTCTCAGAGTTAAAATTGAAGCCTTGGTACTGGAAGGGGGGCTCGGGGGGCGGAGCCCCCCGTAATATAAAACACCTTCAATCCACCCCCTGTTTAACATGGTTAGGTTCATTAGTTCTCTAGTATCTTACGTCACTCAGAATGGAAATTGAAGCCCCGCTCTTCGAGGGGGGGGGGCTCGGGGGGCGGAGCCCCCCGCAAAAAAAAATATTCTTACACCACCTCCCGTTTAACCTGGTTAGATTCGTCAGTTATCTTGCGTCCCTCAGAGTGGAAATAGAAGCATCGCTACTGGAAAGGGGGCTCGGGGGGCCGAGCCCCCGTAGTAAAAAAAAACTTTTAAACCATAAAAGTTAAATTAGCAGCCGCGGTCTTGGAGGAGGGCTCGGGGGGCGGAGCCCCCCGCAATAAAAAATACAGACAAACTACCTCCCGTTTAACGTGGTTAGATTCGTCAGTTATCTTGCGTCCCTCAGAGTGGTAACAGAAGCCTCGCTAATGGAAAGGGGGCTCGGGGGGCGGAGCCCCCCGCAATAAGAAATATCCTCAAACCACCTCCCGTTTAACCTGGTTAGGTTTGTTAGTTATCTCGTATCCCTCAAAGTGGAAATAGAAACCTCGGTCCCGGTAGAGGGGCTTGGGGGCGGAGCTCCCGTAATAAAAAAAACCTTTAAACCACTTCCCGTTTAACCTGGTTAAGTTAGTTAGCTGCCTTGCGTCCCTCAGGGTGAAAATAAAAGCCCCGCTCTTGGAGGGGGGGGGGGGGCTCGGGGGGCAGAGACAACCCGCAGTAAAAAATTTGTTAAACCATCTACCGTTTCATTTGGTTAGATTCGTCAGTTATCTTGCGTCCCTCAGAGTGGTAATAGAAGCTTTGATACCGGAAGGGGGGGCTCGAGGGGCAGAGCCCCCCGCAAAAAAAAAACCTTCAAACCATTCCTTGCTTAACCTGCTTAGGTTCGTTAGTATCTCGTATCCCTCAGATTGGAAGTGGTAGGCTTGCTACCAGAGAGTTGGCTCGGGGAGCGGAGCCCCCCTGCAATAAAAAAATACCTTCAAACCATCCCACGTTTAACCTGCTTAGGTTCGTTAGTTACCTTCCGATCATCAGATCGGAAACAGAAGCCGGGCTTCGTCTACTGGCTACGCCTACGCATCTTTTTTATACCAAAGCAACTAAAAAGCCAAAAATAAAAAATTTTAAATAAAAACCTTCAAAAACACCCAAAAAATATTATTTAAAAATTTAACCGACTATAATGAGCATTATAATATCTTTCTACTAATCTGTTTGAAGTCGGGCCTCAGCTCGAGACAGCAGGAGTGGACCTAGTAATTAAATTAATAAATAAATATCCCGGGACAATTCACACCAATCAACTTAGTCTCAAAATAAGCAAAGCTTGTGTTATGGGTACTAGGCAACGGATAAACATACTTATATAGATAGATACATACTTAAATACATATTAAACACCCAAGACAAACATTCGTGTTTTTCATACAAATATCTGCCCCAACGCGGGGACCGAACCTGGGACCTCAAGCTTTATAGTAGTAATTTAACTTACTTACATAGATAGATACCTACTATCTATTGGGCGTCTACTACTCCTGCTAGCTCGTGCTGAGGCCCGACTTCAAACAGATTAGTAGAAAGATATTATAATGCTCATTATAGTCGGTTAAATTTTTAAATAATATTTTTTGGGTGTTTTTGAAGGCGGTTCTATTTTTTATTTAAAATTTTTTATCTAATGTAACCTTATGGCGTTTGACATAACTGCCAGTCGTTTGACAGTTGGCGTGATTAACAGAATACGTGCTGCATATAATATCGTTTATAAATGCACGGGTCGGAATTATATTTATAAAACTAGCGACGCGCCCCGACTTCGTGTTGGTGTAGTTTGGGGAAAAGGAGGTAAAAATATAAAGTTGCCGCCTTAAATTATAGACTTTCTTTATTTTATCATCCCTATTTTTCAAAGTTACACCCGTGCGAAGCCGGGGCGGGTCGCTAGTAGCAAATAATAAAGCAAAATGAAACATTTCCCGTGTTTTGTTCGTGTTAAGCAAACAATTCCGAGCGTGTTTGCGATTTTATTATTGCTGCGCCACGAGTTTTTTGTGAGTAAAAACATAATTAAAAAAAACTATAACCACATGCAAACAATAACCAATACAATGTGCATGCGGTGCTCTGCAGAGTCTGCATATCCGGTGACCTCAATAAACAACTAGAATAAGTATACGTACCATCGCCCCAGACGTCAGATACCCATTTTCAAAACAAATTTGCTTGCAGCCGTTGATGTTTATTGCTATGGATTGTTATGGACAGATGTCTAGCCACTGCACGCAAACTGGGCCTTTAAGGTGGTTATCTGGCGCTTGGAGCGAAAGTATCTAAACAAAATCATTTAACCTCATTTAATTCAACATCTTACTAGGTATTATTATAAACGCGAAAGGTTATATGGATGTCTGGATGGATGTTTGTCACTCTTTCACGTTAAAACAGTTTGACGGATTCTGATGAAATTTGGCACATAGATACTTTATAACCTAGATTAACATATAGTATACTTTTTATCCCGGTAAATTGCTAAATCCCGGAACCGAATGACAACCTACTGCCATACGCCTACCCGGGAAGCGCACTGTCCGAACATACCTAAACTGCGGAGTGAAACCCCCCTGGCAACAGCTAGTATTTTACTTAATTAAAATACATGCTTCTTCCTACTAAATCGAGTTAAAAAGTAATCGGAGTTTTTTTAATCAAAATTTGTAAAGATCTCATGTATTGGATTTCCGAAACTTCCCTTGTGCCAACAAAAACAGAAATCAAAGCCAATTCAAATTAGCAACAATTACGGTCCAAAATCGAATGTCTTGACAGGGTTGCTGTTGTTCATTGATAGGGCCTTCCGCAAAAAATAACTTGTATCAATTATGAAACTGCAACATCGCGTAACCAACAATGGTTAATGCCGCGTAACTAACAAAGGTGTCAAATTTAAGTTTGGGTATATCTGGCATCAATAAACAAAGAATTTGCCACAGGTCAGTTACGCGGTATCGCAGTTTCATCGACGATATCTCGATCAGCAGGTAGCATTATCTTTTTTTAAATCAAGCCCTGACTGTTGATTGTTTTGTCCTCAGAGATATAAAATGGAAGTACCGCGGCGACGTGTGGGGCCACAACGGGCCCGGCGTGATCACGCGCGTGCTGACCGAGCGCTGCGTCGGCGTCAAGCCTACTGCCATGTCCGTCGCCACCTGCAACGGTAAGGGTATTATAGTATTTCCAATCATTTATTTTCTCGATGACAGCTCCCGTAGAATGTAACTTTGTTTAGTTACGCAAAAATTAACTTTTAAATGCGAGGTATAAAAAATATGACAACTGCCTAATTTTGTTCCTTGATCCTATATAATATTCATCTAAGACAAATTGAGTCCACATATGCAGTAGTTTTTTTTTAAGTACGATAAATAATAAGTAAACGTTTGAATAAAGTTACATTCTATGGCAATCATAACATGACATTTGTATTGCCATAGAATGTAACTTTTAAATATATTTCACAAGGATTTCTACTTGTTTTCATTATTAGAGCATTTCTCAAATAGTTTGTACATATATATATTATTTTTTTAATTAGTCTCTAATAGTGTCCCACTGCTGGGCAAAGGTTTCCCCACTTTATTTTCACAACGTGCGGTCTGGCAACTGGCACAATGCCAGACCAGTATGCTTAGTATAAGTTTTACTTCACCAAAATACTTCTCGATCGCGTTTACGTAAAAATTTCAATTCTATGGAAACATGGACAGCGTCTCCGCGCGCGCGCGTCCATGTTTCCATAGAATTGAAATTTTTACGTAAACGCGATCGAGAAGTATTTTGGTGAAGTAAAACTTATACTAAGCGTACACTCGTACAGTCCTTTGCCTACACTTTCAAAACATGTGCATGCGACAGACCTGTCCAGCCCAGTTCCATTTTAACTTAAAATTTCATTTACGCTCCGATTTGAAAAAAAAAAATCAGGTAAGTAGGGTGAATTTAAATTATAATCTCCCAAAACGTCGTATTTCATTTGTAAGAAATGTTATTTTTTACCACGAAATACTAATCAAAGAATTTTGGTGCTTAACAAAAATTAAGACATCTTTGGAGACTATTTACTTAGGTTGGTGTATCCGCCATGCATGCATGTGCTTTTTACCCGACTGCGTTTCCAAAACTGAGACCAAAACGAATTGCACAAACTTTTCGATAAATGCTCATTAGTTACATGTATGGTTTTTAATAACGTTTCGAAGCTCTACTTCCCGATACCGGTGGGCAGTGCTATGTCTAAAATAAAACTAGTGGTTTCAGGAATAGCCGCTTTGGAAATCGTTATAGTGGCGCTACGGCGTCTTGACGTGTTGAGTCACCGCCAAAAAATTTACATTACTATGAATTCTGGGCGGACAAAGTAAACAAAATTTGCGGTAAAGCTTCTTCATCTCTTTCATTGAATAAAGCAAAAATCCGGCAAAGCAAAATCCAAAAATCCATCATCATTTGATTTTATTTATCGTATGGCTTACAAATTACGCTTAAATTATAACTTAAATTTACACTTCCTAAGATACTCTGCTGCTTCGGTCGTGAGGGTTTTGAAGTCCTCTATCCTCCCTCCATATTTTGTTAGGGGGCACTCCAGGACGATATGGCGCACTGTCTGTTTCGGGTGTCCACAACCGCACGATCCACTTTCACCCCAACCCCATTTTTCCCGAAGGTGGGTACAGTGAACTCCTGTCCTCAAACGGTTGAGCAAGCACCAAACGCGACGTGACTCCTTAAAACCAGAGGGGCGGGCGTGCGGATCCAGCTTTTGATATCTGTTAGGGAGTAATGGGAGTATAATTTATATATGTATGTGTTGTCAACGCGTCTTTCGTCCCTTTTGTTGTTGTTGTTTGTTAGTATTAATGTATTTTTTTCTTATTTCAGGATTCGAAGTATACGGACCGCAGTTCTTCTATCCCATCATTTATTCGAATGCCAGCCTCTATTTCGAGCCTGGTGAGATCGACGAAGAGATCCCCTACGTGTTTCACGTTTGGAACAAACTAACTAGTCACCTGAAAGTGCATCCAGACTCGCCATACGCTAAACTGGCCAGGAAATACTGCCCCAATGTTTACAAGCTGTACGAGATTGATTTTGGACTATAGCATAGTCCTAAGACGCGGTACGTGAAAGATACCTTGTAAAATAATGGCCGACCAGTCTACAAGGGCCACAACTGCTCAATACTAGCTCCAACCAAACAATCCCATAGCAGTGCTCTGTCATTCTATACCATGAAGAACTTCCCCCCGTTATCGTAGACTCGTCCTCATCATTATCCCAGCCTTTATAGCCTACAGCAGGGCACAGCCCTCCTCTCAGAATGAGAGGGCTTGGGTCGTAGTTCCTACGCGGGCCCAATGCGGATTGAATACACCATTGAATGTCTTCGCAGATGACATGAGGATGTCAACAAAATAAGCAAAGCACAGACCGGGGGTTAGTGCTTACGTAATTAAATTACTTGATTATACAGCAACTGATATGGCTCACCGATGTACCTGCGTAGAAGACGCGTTTTAGAAGCGCGGGAAATCCCATCGACCAATCGGCATACTCCACGCATGGCGCGTCTTTTTCCTGTGTCGTTAGTGGTCAGCCGCCTCACTTCCGAGTAAATAAGATGGATAACTCGTGCACTGTTATTTGCACCTTGTAACTACTAGACATAAGACTGATTTAAAGTTTCAATCGTACCTTCGGCTATCATCAGACTAGTTTGCGCGGCCGAAAATGCACGACGCGCCATATAAAGTGTGTACATCTGTACCCCCGTCTTTAGGTCGTTTAATGTTAAATTAATGGAGTTAGCCACAGGGAGTGCCCGGTATCTTTCAAATACCGCATGTTAAGGCATTTACAATAAAAAGTGTACTTACCCTTTTAATAAATGAAGAAATTTTGGGGTTTTCTTACTCTGAATCAAGAGCGCTAGCGCGAAATCTATTTGATGATTTAAAAAAAATACCCTAGTTTTCGATATAATATTCTTGTGTCAGTTTTGTGACGACCCATATCGTCGGTGCGCGTGCAATACCGCGTAACTACCTTTCCCCATAAAGACTTAACTGGAAATTAAATAACAGTGAAAGTGAGACAAAATAGACCTTATGGTAAAGCTAAGTAGTTACGCGGTACTGCACGCGCATCGACGAATACTGTATGAAAAAACGTCACAAAACTGACCATTAAAATACAGACACTGTTTTTCTTTTTGAAAATTAACTGTACACGCGATTTTGAATAAGGAAAACCCCAATTTACCTCACTAAAAAATAGAAGGTATAGTTCACACCAAAAATGTTAAATAATTTTATTACCACGGCCCAATTGCAAAACAAAGTACAACTAATATTACAAGCGGAACTCTCGCTTCAGTTATATTAACTGGAAAGGGAGTTCCGCTTGTAATATTAGTTGTAATTTGTTATGCAACAGGCCCCAGATGTGCGACTGTACATATTATTCAGTACTATAATCATTCAAATGTCTCTTTATTTAGGTTTTTACTTTGTTATTTCGTGGTAAAAGAGGTTTCTTAAGAAAGAAGTTCGTTCTTTTGGCATGGAAAGTATGTTATTTATGTGTTGGTTGCGTTTGGACGAATGGCTTGAACGTTGTATGCGAAATTTGGCAAAGGGGCGGCGTAGCGTAGGACGTATATCCAAGACTAGTAATTTATTGAGGGATTTGCAATTTTATCACTGACAGGAAATGTAGTATTTGACACAGTATTCCAGAAATTCTGAAACGGCTATAATTAAAAATCGTTCGATTCAACGCAAAAACTAGATTTTTTTTTCAACAGTAAGTAAGATTTGATTTTGATTTGCCTTGAAAGAAATAATGTTAGTCAATTGTGTTGGCTAATTATATGACGCGACATTTCTGTATTACTATACAAAGTATCATGGGAAGATACTTTGATCAAGGATCAAATTAACTTCCATTATTAATGAGCGGCTGACGGATGCAAATTACGTCAGAATTTCGAATCGATCTAAAAAGAGAAAATTGAAATTGCAAAAAAATGCAGAATTTTATAAATTTTTATTTCACAAGTCTAAGACGTAATAGACAAACACTTTATAGTCTCACAAGGTGGCATTAAAGGTGGCCAGTACTTTCTTAAACTGCAAAACATTGTACTTACTGATATTATAACAAAAACTGCATATATTTTTATAAATAAATATTATTCAAAATTCAATGAAGGTCTTATCCATCTTATGCTTTTGTCACCATATTGCATCCATTCGCCGCCCGTTGTTGTGTTATATTGCCAGTACGGATTTCCGAGCACGCACGGGCTCATAGGGTACAGGTATTTTTGATAGGCATTCATGGGATCGAGAAGCGATGAAGAGGCCTTTAGTACCATAATATAAAATATGAATGAGACGGGCGAAACTTATTATAATAATTATTATTATTTGTTGGAGAGACATTAGAATACATAAATATTTTTAGTGTTGTTTTGAGGTATTGTATTGTAAAAAGCTCAATGAGTATTTTTATTATACTTGTGCCAGAGTTGTGCTTAAGGGTGCTTTTCACCACGCATGTACTATGCTTGGTTGCTATGGATTTGTTTAAGAGGGTTTATACCTGCTGAGCTGGCAACGTTGCATTTTTGTTAGTTTTTCTCGATTATTCCATAAAAATTGAATGAATATTAAAAATGTTTTGAATACAAATTGTTCTAATATATAAGTTAATGTGTCTACTGCAATAATAATTCGTGATAAGACTTTTATTTTCTTTAAAAACCGTTAGGTAATAATTTGTTCGTTTTTAAAGAAAATAAAAGTCTATCACGAATTATTATTGCAGTAGACACATTAACTTATACATATATTAGAACAATTTGTATTCAAAACATTTTTAATTTTCATTCAATTTTTATGGAATAATCGAAAAAAAGCAACAAAAATGCAACGTTGCCAGCTCAGCAGAATTCATTGGTCCACATAGGTTGAGAACACGTTCGTCAGATTCCACTTTCGTCAGCAGCAGTTTTTTTTTTATTATTTCAGTTCAGTTTCGTCAGGAATGACGGATGTGGATAACCTAGGCAGGAAACAGGGGACTACGTTTGTATGGAGAAATGGTGCGCATCGTACCCTCTTAAATGAGTCCTCGCGTCGCCTGCGCGGTACAGGGGCTGGGGGGTATGACGACAAAGGGGCCGAGAGAAGTGCGGGCGGTGAGCGCGCCTCGTGTGCCTGCCGCCCGCACCTCTCCCGGCCCCCTTTGCCGTCATACCCCCCAACCCCTGTACCGCGCGGGCGAGTAATCATTTAAACTGTCTAGCTATAACCACAAATGTGGTTTCACGAGTAGTTAATAATACAGAACAAATCAGTATTTATTTGTTAGTGAGACAGTATTGCAGAATGAGTGCCAGATCTGGGGACACGGTAGTGTCCTCGCCAAGTCGAAATAGCATTTTTCCTCTTCTCAAATTGTAAATAAATACCTCAATGTATGCTGTTATATTAATTGTAAATGTAATTGTTTATAGTGTCAGTACACAGATTGAACAAGAGTTGGACCAAAGTGCGATGACGATGAGTGATCGCTTTTGTAAAATATTACGTATTTTTTAATAAGAAATAGTTTCGTTGTTGTTTTTTTTTACTTAAAATTTAGAGTTATTTTGTTTTTAATGGTATCATTATACTCTGAATGGGTATCATTCTGAGCATGTTCACAGTACAAATCTCATTGTACGTAAGTTTAATTAACCATTAATTTGGTAATTAATGTATACCCCACTAGGCACGTTATTAATACCACCTTTTTGTATTTTTTTTAAATGTACAATTTTCTGGAGTCTTAATTTAAGACTGGGTTTGAATTACAAACTTAGAATTTTTGCCAAATTAAGGGTGAAGTTCAGTCATTATGGGTTTGCTTTGCCTCCGAATATTCATTCAAAAGTCACAGTGACATTACATTCCTTGACAAAATAATTCATTACGAAACTTCTGCGACAATGTTCTATGTTGGCGGTATTACAAAAACAGCTGTTCTTGCAAAAAACTTAGTACTTACCTACGTCTTTAAGTACCTGATATTGATATATCTTGTTTAGATATTGAATACCAAACCTATCATATCTGTCACGTATTACTTATGAAGCATTTATACATATAAAGTGTTCGTCAAAATTAAATAAGTCTATAACACCTTGCATTTTTTTAGTAAAAAATGTATTTATGTGATAAGCGGTATAAATGATGCAGATAATAAATGACAATTATTTTTTAATTGTAAAATTAATCTTTTGCTAATTGAGCAATATTTGATTCGTAGTCAAAATTTTTTGAAAATTAAAAAAATGGTTAAATGTGCCAAACAAGCAATTGAGCATAATAAATTTTGTATCAAACTTTATGGTTTTTACCTTGACTGGGTAAAATAAATCGGGAGACTTAAATTATTAGAAGAACTATTCAATGCTGCAATACCGTACAATGTATTAGTAAATTACGAACTTATTTTTAAATTACAGAACAAGTAAAACCAACTATGTTATAAGTAGATGTATAATAATTAACAAAAAAAACTTTTAAACATTGATGTTCTGCTAAAGGAAACAAAATTATTTTAAGTCACGATTTGTTTTGTAATGCGTACCTACCAGAAACTAGTAGGTAGTTGGGTGAATTTTCGAAACCTACCTTTTACCTCATTTCGCTGGGTGTGTTGGGTTATTTTCAAGGCACCAATTTGTAGCTTATATTTTAATAGTAATGATAATGAGACTTTAAAAAAACTACACCAAATGATCAAAGCTAAGTATCAAAAATTCACTCACTTGGGTATTTTGGTGAAACTTGGTCGTACTAAAGTTGCGGTGGCACACTTTGCAATTCAAAGTATTCGCAGTTATATTGTATTCTCATTTGTCCGCACGCTTTTGTTCGCGATGTGAACTATAAAAATTTTCCCAATTGTTCTCACGCGGCGGGAAAAATAAAATTCCAACCAGTTCACGTTAACATTGAGTAGTTTGCGAGCGAGTGCGAACTAGGGGAATTGTCTGTCTCATCTGTTCACAGTGCTGACATTAGAAAAAACAATTCCACTATACTTCATTTAATTTAGAATTGAAAACCACAACATCATTATATTGCGGCTCGTCGACTATTTCTTACCTAGCAAATAGTACAGTACAATAGTCTGGGAGCCGCAAAATAAAATTGTTTTAATGTCACTTTATTTGCGTGTCGTCAATTGTTACTCTAGTACAATTGTAAAGAGATTACAGTTCACGAGCCGCAATATAATGTTGTTGTGGTTTATAATCCTAAATTAATGGAGTATAGTTCCAGTTCCTAGTTCACAGAACGAACAAAGGTCGATACATTCTACAGACACAGAGCGTGTCAGACACCGACAAAAACATTCTTTGCGCATACTGGCCGGGCACGTGTCTGCGCGGTCGTGTTACAGTAAAATTACATAAAGTTACCACTGACACATGGTTTGCCTTCATTTCATATTCAACTTTAACGACCTACAAATAAAGCCAATTTTAGAATACTGTTACCCACGTTTGCAAATTTTGTAATAGCTACTTTATTTGTATGGTGTTAAAATTGGAAATGAAATGAAGGCAAGCCATTTGACGTACCAAGGATTGGACAAAACTAGAGTTTGACGAAATAAGCTTTTGACATGATAAGCATTTGGTGAAATAAGGATTTGACAGGCGTCTGCGCTTCCACACGCTCGTTGTCTGTGATGTGAATCGACCTCAAAAGGTGTGGACAAAAATTAGAATACTAGGTATAGGTAACGCCACCAGAGTTGAGGCCATGCACACAACCACATCTCATGTAATGACAGCGGGATTTTGACGTTGTGTTGTCGTTAAACGTCAACACAACGTCAAAATCCCGCTGTCATTACATGAGATGTGGTTGTGTGCGTGGCCTCAACTCTGGTGGCGTTACCTCTAGACGGAGGGCGCCATGACCGAGGATGAAGTAGAGCCACCTTAACAACTGCAATAAGGATACCAATTTTTCTTTAATATTTGAACAATTATTATCTTTAATTTGTCATTAAAATAGGATTAATTTGATACTATTTTATATTTTTCAATGCAAATGAACGAAATTTAACTAGGGTTCTTATCGTATCGCATGTATAAAAATAAATGTGAATTTGATTATGAAAATATAGGTTTCATTTCTCATCACTTACCTATTGACTACCAACCAATGCACCGTATTTCCGGATATCTTTATCCTGTGCGTTTCGTACGGTCAGAGAGAGCGCCGGGGGCCCAATACCTCTCCCCTATTCCCTCTCCTTTTTAAAGGCCGGCAATAGATCAGTGACTGTCTTAGTTGTTGATATTTATGGGCGGTGGTGATCATTTTCCATCAGATGACCCGCTTGCTCGTTTTCCTCCCTCTCATAATAAAAAAAAACTTTATTAGCAGTGGTCTCCACTCCAACTTCGTACGAATCTCGCGGAAACTAAATATTAACCTGTAGAGCATCCGATAGACACTATTAGACACCATTGGTCCCTCAACTATTTGTGCCGGTAGGTAGTGTCCGGACTTCGGCACTGACGCGAGTTAAATAAATACTGAATAGATCCCGATAATTACAAGAACAACAAATTCTTCAGATTCTGTGCGCTAGAACCTCATGGACCCTGGCTCTCGAAACCGTCAGTAACGAAATTGTTTTTTATTTTGAATTACAGGCGACTACAAAAATATGTATACGCGACCTAAATGTTAAATCGATAAAGTCGCGTATACATTTTTTTGTAACTGGCTGTATCGATGTTTTTGTAGTCGACCGTACTTGTAACCTGATATTAATTTAAAGCAGCTATTTCTGTAGCTTGAATAGAATTAATACATTAATACCAATTTCTGATTGATGTGTACTGTCACTGTCAATGTCATCTGTCATTACAAACAAACTATTTCACTCGTCTCGGCCGGCGGTTATGGTCTTTGTTTTTTGCATGTTTTTTAATTGGATTGGCTTGCTTTTTATTTGAATTAAATTCCATTTTCTCTGTTTTATTAGTTATACTAGTATTAGTCCATTCCTTGAAAATATAAATACTTAACACAAACATTTCGTGTTCCATTAAACTAGCATCTACTAGCATTTATTATGATTCGCATCCTGGAGTTATTTTAGTATTTTTATACTCTAAAAGCCAACGATGCCATGACTAGTATTATTTTAGCACAGAAATTATTAACCATGAAACTCGATAAAGCTGAATTTGAAAGAGTTAAATGCCAATTAGCCGACATAGGGCAGAAGAAACGTAAAGCCATCAAGTACGTATCTTTATAGCACAAAAATAAAATTTTATTAACTTTCTGAGACATGAACATTTAATTTTTCTTAATGCGATATCTTTAGCAATGTTTTAGGTCATTGAAAGTTATGTTGGAGCAGCAAGAGTCGCACAAATTATGCAGGTTATGTTTGAAGCCTGGCCAACTGAAGATATTTAGTGACAACCAAGGCTTTGATGTTGCTTCTAACATCAGAGCTACGTTAGCAATAGAGGTATGTATTTAATCTTTAGTGAAGAAGCATAACAGTAATAAAATTTAAAAAATCTTTGGTCTTGCTCCGTGAAGCTGTGTATTGACTTTGCGCGGCAAACCTCCGAACATTGGCTCGTGTGGCAGCCGCGCGAAGTCGATACACAGCTTAATATGTACATTTGCAATATTTTAAGTCAATCCAACCATGAGTAGTTGATGAAAATCCTTATTTCTGTAAAAGAAAACATTCAAATGCAGATGGACGGACGGATGGATTTACGCAGTGTAGGTAGGCCTCCAACAAGATGGAGTGACAACCTGGTTAAGGTGGCGGAACGTATTGGATGCGGATGGCGCAGGGCCAATCTGTTTGGTGAGCCTTGGGGGAGGCCTATGTTCAAACATCCAAAAGCAGCAAAATAAATAAGAAAGTTTGTTAAGTTATTTTTTACTGAACCATGTAATAATGTCTACATAAATTTAGATGAAATTTAATATGGTAAGAGTTTAACCTTTTTAACGCCAGCGACACATATAGGTGTCACAAAGTACAGTGTCAAAATGATCTTAACACAATGACATAAGATTCAAAGCAGGTTTACGTTTTGTCGAGGCGTGGCGTTGAAAGGGTTAAAATGCAGGGAATAAGATAGGATAGTTTTTATTTTGAAAAATAGCAATATACAAATTACTCTCAGACATAAGTCATGGACAAGAGCTATTTATGAATAAAAGTGGACCCAGATTTCAGAAGATGATGGTAGACCGCAGCACATTTGTGACTCGTGTGAGCTCACACTGCGTCAAGTTTGGCGGCTCAAGCAGACGGCAGAGACCACACAGTGGAGGTTGCAACAAGAGTTGGAAATGGGTGAGCAAATCTATATCTAATACCTTTTGAGAATCTTGGAAACTATTGTAACGTTTTTGTTGAAATTTGCTTTGTAGGCAAATAGTAGGGGCGAACAATCAATCTAGCTATGTTATCTCTGGGTAAAAAAAGCCATGGTGGCCTAGCGGTTTGAACTATAGCCTTTCAAGCAGAGGGTTGTGGGTTCAAATTCCGCCTCGCACCTCTGAGTTTTTCGGAATTTATGTGCAAAATTACATTTGAAATTTACCATGATAAATGGTAAAGGAAAAAAACATTGAGAGGAAACCTGCATATGCTCACGAAGAAATTCAATGGTGTATGTGAAGTTCCCAATCTGCACTGGGCCCACGTGGGCACTACAGCCCAAGCCCTCTCATTCTGAGAGGAGGCCTGTGCCCTGCAGTGGGACACATAGGTTGGGATGATGATGAAGAAACATACGTTTTCAAGTTTTAGCCCAAGCTAGAAAAAGAAGCTAACTGAATGATTTGCTGACTGACTGATATATTGATGCACAGTCCAAACTGCTGGGTGTACGAGTTTGAAATTTCGCATAAGGCTTCCTTTCATCATTAGGCGAGTGCTAAAGATGGATTTCTAGATATTCAACCCCAAAAGGGCTGAAAAATGATGTCAAATTTGGAGGTGGTGGCTCGAGTTTCTCTGAATCAAGTTAGGTATGAAGTATCTTTTTGTATTCATTTTTTCAGCTTCATTTTTTTATTACTTTTACGGTCATCCCGTGAAACCATATATTTTAAACTAAATCTATGTGAGAATTTGAGCAAAACTCCGTCATTTCAATTCAATTGCCGGACTCGATTTGTTCAATATTTTCGTTAGCTATACAAATAATCTCAATATTCCAGTAGCAGAATCTCCTCCCGACTGGAGCGGCGACGACACGGCGCGCGGCGGCGGCTATTTCAAAATGGCCGATGCGGAAGTTGCGCGAGAGTGGCTCTGCACGAAATGTCGGAAAGTGTTCTATTCGCAGGTATGTCAACTATAATTGTTTGTTTGTTTTGTGTCTAAATTGTTGTATTAAAGTTTATTATGTATTTTTAAATTAAAACAACATAACTTGTTTTTGCTTAGGAGCAGGGGTCTGCTAAGACTGGATGTTCATATAAATTTGTACGGAAACCTCGGTACGCGAGTCCGACTCGCATTTGGCCGGTTTCTTTTTAATACAGTTTGTCTTGCTTGTAATAGTTCAGTTATTTGTGATTTTTTTTTTGAAAAGCCAAGTTCTTGCGGCGCCTTCTTGGCAATGGCGGATTACAGGACCTATTTTAAGGGGTGGTTTTTAATGGTGGTGTAAATGTAATTCTGAGTAAGCCGGTGTTGGATGATGCAGTACTGATATACAAATTCATCAGAAATGTTTTTATACAGAGACTCCATCTCTGAGCTAGGCAACAGTTAAGTGTGTTGTAGTTTTCTTTGGCTTCCCATGAGGCTGACATAGTCACATTAGGTGTACTCAAGCCACGTTAAAATATTAGATTTAAAAAAAAAAAGGGGTCCATCGCTACTGGAGGCAATATACCAGAGAACCGGAATACTGTCATGTGTGTGGACTAGCTCATGCAGCTACAAATACGCCAATAACATATTCGTTTAAATGGACCTGTAAAACGGTCCGATTTTTTTACTTGATCCGGAATAGGTACTGTAGTGTGTGTGTACTCGCTCGTACAACAACTGCATACGCCATCAAATAACGGAGCTGTAAAACGGATCGCTATGTTTTTTTTACATAAATCTGACCCGTGACTGACCACTATCTCACGTAATGAAAAGTGTGTATGCGCTCTTATAGCGTAAACGTTTTGATTTTGATGCTTATTGCGGTTTTTTTCAGGAAGAATTCCACGAGCACGTGATTCTGCCGTCCTGCAAGACGCCAGTGACGTCCTTCATGTGCGAGACTTGTGGGCTCGAACTGAAGACCATGTCCAGACTAAAGAGGCACAGGTGAGGAAAGCAATAGCATAAACTAACCGGACGACCGGATAGCGTGCTGGTTAGTGGTTGAAGCAGTGGCGGATTTACTTATTTACAAGGCTTGAGTCTATGGCGGCAAATTTGGCTCATTTTTTTTTGTCTTAGAGAAATACAATTTTAAACGTTCATTTAAATATTTATTATTATTTATTATTAAAGCTTTATTTATCCATACAGTACAATAAGTTTCTATACATTTTTATTATATTAGTTCTATTGTATGGCCCCTCTAGGGTAAAAAGCCTCCTCCATCTCTTTCCACTTTTGTTTTTCTTGAGCAGTGCTCATCCAGTCATTTCCTGCTGTTTTTATAATTTCGTCAACCCATCTCTTCTTCTGCCGTCCTCTATGTCGTTTTCCAGTAGGACCGAGCCTATCATTTAAATATATCGTTAGCTAAATTGTTGATTTTACGACAGCATTGTGCGCGCGTCTAATAAGAAATTGTATGAACAGCGCTAAGTGGCGCGGGCGCGTGCGACGGATTTTCGGTACATTTTGGACCCGCGAGCGGGCGCACGCGGCGGGCGTCCGCGTCAGCTAGCGTAGGCCCTGACTGTTTTATTTTTATTATTTTTTTGATTGAATGTCTCTTTAACAATTAGTAAATACATTACACCTAACTATTCAGTTAAAAATAATGCTCTTTATGCCTTATCTTTCAGGATTTCGGGATGTACAGTCGAGGTCAAAGATATCTTTACATTTTAGTTAGTGCCTTGTCATTGTATGCCTTCTGACAATTTCATATAAAAGTTCAAACACAAAGTGACTGCGACAAAGTAGTAAAGTGTAAAGGTATCTTTGACCTCGACTGTACACAGAGATTCAGTCATTCAATTTGTGCTAGTTCTTGTGAATCGACCTATACTTATTACTTACCCACTGCAAATATTTCGAATACAAAACATTTTTATACATATCACGGACTGTAGAGAGCAATACAATAATATAAATATTCTTTATTAAACACCAAAAACTGTACAGTACCGGTAAACTGGGGTTACTTTGGGAAATTTTGGGGCAATTTTGATAGATTTAAAATGGTTATAAAAACGCAAATATTCATATCTCTATTGAGCAAATGACGCAAAAAGTTAGGTTTTTTTTTATCAAGGTAGTTATTTCACTGCCACAGATGGTCTAAAAAAATAAGGATTATTTCAAGTGTCTACCTGTTGCCGTTATCAATATCGAGCAAAAACGAGCAAAAAAATCACGTTTGTTGCATGGGAGCCTCCTTATTTTTTTTTTTTTTTTAGTATTTGTTATAGCAGCAACCGAAATACGTCATCTGTGCAAATTTACAGGGCACAAAAAACTGACCGACGCGGCAATTTGACACGGCGTAAAAAATTGTTTTCTAAAGTAGCCCCGCATTTCAAACCCCAGTTTACGGTAGTCAGAGTAGTAGAGCATTTATTTAAGTCACGGGACGACATTGTAGTTGACCGTTCGTTCGCCAGTCTGATCCACTCGGGCGCCCTGCCGTACCCGTGCCAGCGGTGCGCGTACCGCGCGCGTTCTCGCTACGCGCTGGCCGTGCACGCGCGCCGCCACTCCGGCGCGCGCCCGCTGCGATGTACGCACTGCCCCGCCACCTTCAGGTAACATAACGCAGTGGCAGAGCGTGGAGAAAAGGCCAGAGACATTTTGATCCCACATCTTTTGACAGGTCACTATCACTCGGAAGAATTCTCATTCGCATTCCCGCAACCTTAATCTTACTTACACTGCGTCTTCCGAACAATGGACGCCATGGCCATTCCAGAATCATCTGGTCCCATTTTCTGCTTTCCGAGTCTGGTGATTCTTTGGAGCTATGTCGGTGACGAGTTCTTCCGCGGATTTCAGTATTTCTAGGACTTCCTATCTACTGTTACACATAGGTCTCTAACCTAGAAAGTCATAGCAAATTGCCTTCTGTATTCTCCGGTTGCCCGCGAGATGATCCTTAGTGGGAGGGGAGACCTGCCAACGCTGCATAGCAGGTTCGTGGTCACGCGCTCCCAATGGTTATCTGTTGTAGCCATGTGGCGACCGTTCGTTCGCCAGTCTGATCCACTCGGGCTCCCTGCCGTACCCGTGCCTGCGGTGCGCGTAGCGCTCGCGTTCCCGTTACACGCTGACGTGCACGCGCGCCGCCACTCCGGCGCGCGCCCGCTGCGATGTACGCACTGCCCCGCCACCTTCAGGTCACTCTCGCCTCGTGCTTCGTTTCGTGTCTCGGCTCAGCGTCTCACTCCGGACGCGAGCGTTGCGAATCACGACACTAGGCGCGAGGCGAGCCGCGAGCGTCTATTCACACTCCCGTCTCGTTGCTCGGCTCGCAGTTCGTCTCGCCACTCGTACGCGAGTGTAAATGAGCTATAACATAACTCGGTGACAGACCGTGGAGAAAAGGTCGGAGACATTTTGATCCCTTCGACAGGTCAAAGTCAGGGCGCGGTCAGTACTTGGATGGATGACCGCCTGGTTTCATTTTCGACTTTACAGACAACCGGTTTTTAGTGGGACGCTCCATCTTCTTGGTCTATGTCTTCCGTGGACGCCATCCCAGAACCTTTCGGCCTCATCGGCCACGAGATCTACGAGCCATGTTCTCTGCCCACTGCCACTTGAGTCTGGCGATTCTTCAAGCTATGTCGGTGACGTTAGTTCTTGCGCGGATTTCATAATTTCTGAGACTTCTGTCTGCTTTGCCAGCTTTAGGCTTGATTTCCTCCAACACTGACGTCGGTAATAAATAAAAATAATTAGTCTCTGGTATCATTGCGATATGATGATGTTTCGCAATGATACCAGAGACAATATATTTTGTACTCATAAAAGGGTTAAATAACTTATTACGTCTAAATAGTTAGATCAAAAATTATTTTAACTACGTATTAATTAATGATTTATTACATTATGTCAAATTTTAATGTGTATAGTAAGGAATTTGTGCTCTGTATTTCCTTAGTTTTAGTTTAATCTCGTTTAAAATTTCGGGAAATATTTTTGCCTGGTAACACTAAGAAATGTCAGAATTCCACGAAATGACACCACTATCGCGCGCTCAGTGCGAAGCTGACCGCCGACGTCGGTCGCGCGTACGAATAAACACAATATTCTATGGGGCACCGCACAGCGACGCTGATGGCCGCGCGTTTGTCATACGCGACCGACGGTACGCTCGACCGACGTCAGCGTAGGAGGAAATCAAGCCTTAGCTGACGGACGCACGGACACGCTTTTTCACCACGCCTTTGACTTACGGACTTTATCCCTTGCTGAATGATCTTAATGTATAATGGTCGCTAACAGTATAATTTAAATGGATGGATCAACTATTTCTTGTTGTTATTCTGTCCCGTCAGCGAGGGGACAAAAGTAGTACAGTTTAATTAGAAGAAATGTTGTGTCACATTGCTTATTAGATGACCAATTGTAGAAGGGGTTTAAAACTACCACAAAAATGCATGTTTGGCAAATTTTAATCAGATAAACTTACGGTTTAAAGAGTGACCCAGGAGACCGTCACTATAGCAACGAGTGATAATAAAAGTTGATCGACCCAAATAGCGTTTTGAGTCGTTTTCAAAAAATTTGTACACAATTAAGGGATTAATTAAAAACAAAATATAATTAACGACCGCTTTAGCCTAGTTGGTAGTGACCCTGCCTACGAAGCAAGAGGTCCTGGGTTCAAATCCCGGTAAGGGCATTTATTTGTGTGATGAGCACGAATATTTGTTCCTGAGTTATGGATGTTTTCTATGTATTTAAGTATTTATTTATCTATATTAGTATGTTTATCGTCGTCTAGTACCCATAGTACAAGCTTTGCTTAGTTTGGGACTAGGTCGATTTGTGTGAGATTGTCCCCTAATATATATATATTTTTTTTTTTTTTAATTATTTTTGTGTAACGAAGTTACCCATATACTTTGTATGACTAACTTTCGTTACACAAAAATAGCGATCGTGATTTTTGTTTTGATTAAGCCAACTATGTACAATTTTTTTGAAAACGACCCTTTTAAGTTCAGCAATTAGTACTGAACCTATAAATACAAACATGACCGTACTATGATTGCAGCAACGCTTCCGGACTCGCATCCCATCGCCGCCGCCACCAGCCGCCGCGCTACCGCTGCGAACGGTGCCAGCGAGGGTTTACCTTCAGAGTGGTGAGCTTCCCCCAACACGGAATGACCAAAGCCCTGAGATAGCTCAGAGTTTGATAAAACCCTCGCCGCTGCCGCCAATCGCGCGAAGTCGTGGCCGGGCTGTAAGGCACTATCTGATATTTCAAACCCTGATGCCAATAGCCGCCTTTATACAGTCATTCTATCGCGCGTGAAACAGCAATAGTGAGCGATAGAATGCGCGTGTTTAAAGATGTCGGAAGGGGAAGGGATAGACCACGCGTAAAACTGTGTAAATTGCACACGCGCCAGTTCCACGCGGTCTATCGCGCACGATTAGCCTTTACTTACAAGTTTGCTCTTTCCATTCTCAAAAACGTACACTTGAAATCGCGCGCGAATGAACGTTAAGTTTAAAAAACTAACAAAACATAATCGCGCCCGATTGCGCGCACAGGCTTTCCGGCACGCAATCCTGTACGCTCTTGAGCAGTGTTTCCCAACCTGCGGTCCGCGGACCTCTGGGGGTCCGCGAGTATATGTATGGGGGTCCGCGGTGTCATCTCTGGACCATACATAAATGCTAATAAGTCTCGTAATCGCTACGCTTACTTAGCACGGCGAACGTGCGCCAACGTGCGGTGAGCGAGACTCAATGAATGACTGAACAAATACAGAAACAGATTACAAGTAGAATCTGATTTGAGATTACAACTTAGTAGCAACATCAACCCGAATATCACTGATTTAGTTGCAAAAAAGCAACACCAACCTTCACATTAAATTTTTTTCATAATAAACAGTTATAAGTACCTATTTTGTATCTGTAATAACTAAAATAAATACCTAATCCGAATTTTTTTGCTGTTTATTTTATTAAGGGGGTCCGTGAAAACTGTGCTTGATTTTCTAGGGGTCCGTGGCTGAAAAAGGTTGGGAAACGCTGCTCTTGAGAATGCGCTATAGAGCGACTGTATAAAGGCGGCTAATAATATGAGTTTTAGGCTGCGATTCCACCAGAGATGTGCGAGGTAGCTAAGCGGTGCGAGGCAGTGTAACGGTGTGAATGTTTCCACCAAAGATGTGCGAGGTAGTTGAGCGGTGCGAGGATGCGTAGCGGGCTCTTTTGAAATAAACGGACTGCGCTCGCGTCCGCCAGCCAGACGCCGCCTAGCAACACATCCCTCGCACACATCTTTCCCTTCTTTTGTATGTACAAAAACATCGCTCCGCTGAGCTGTTCTGTTCCCACCAGAGCTGAGCTGAGCAAGGATAGTATATGAAGTGTTTCTATTGGTTCATAACAAACACATCCCTCGCAACGCATCCTCGCACAGCTCCGGTGGATAAGCAGCCTTCATTATCAAGTCTGTCGGACATTATCGTCATTCATTCTGGATCGGCAATTAAGTGGCTGTTTCACCACCCATTGATTAATTTTAACTGACGGATAAATGTGATGTCGTCTCCGTCTATTCTAACAAAACAAACAGAGATGGCATCACATTTATCCGTCAAATAAATCTGATCAATGTGGTGAAACAGGGGATAAAGGTCGTACTTTAGTCACACCCCTCATGATTAATTTAATTCTGACTAATTATACCTACTAAAGTTTTAATTTTGGCAGGCTCTCGAAAATCATATGGCGACGCAGCATAGCAACGCTAAACCATACAATTGCGGTTTCTGCGGGAAAGCTTTTTCTACAAGGTGGGTTATATAAAGTTTAAATTTTAATCAACACATTTGAAATAGGTACACCATGAGCTTAACGTTGAAGGAAAACATCGTGAGGAAACCTGCATACATCTACGAAGAAATTCAATGGTGTGTGTGAAGTTCCCAATAGTAGTAGTAGGGACGTATATAGGCTGGGATGATGAATCGTCAAGCCGGTAGTCTAGGCTTGATCTATGGGATCATTATCATCATAATTTCAGCCGAAAGACGTCCACTGCTGAACATATTCCCCCAAGACTCGCCAAACAGATCGGTGCTGCGCCATCCGCATCCAACGCGTACCCGCAAACCTTAACCAGGTCGTCGCTCCATCTTGTCGGAGGCCTACCTACACTGCGTCTTCCGGTCCGTGGACGCCACTCGAGAACCTTTTGGCCACATCGGCCGTTAATTCTACGAGCGATGTGCCCTGCCCACTGCCACTTGAGTCTGGCTATTCTTCGAGCTATGTCGGTGACTTTAGTTCTTGCGCGGATGTCATTATTTCTTATGCGTAAGAGGATAGTGGGTTCAAACTGGTGGCATAGCTAAGGTAATCCAGGATCCTGGGGTCCAGTCTCAGTGCAGATAACGGCCTCAAGATGGGTGCCTAGATCAGTTCCCCAAACTCGTTTGTTCCTTGTAGCATAATTTCCATTCAAATTTTTACCCAAATGCTTTTTTCTCGCTATGGTTTTTTACTGAAGCTTATTTTCACAATCGCGTTTTTTCCCAACTTTAATTTACACAGGAAAATAGGTATGTTTAGGGTAAGTACGTTAAGTTTGTATCGGAGGGCCAAAAGCACACAGAAGGAGGCGCATTCATTCTGGCCTATGTATGTATAACTTATATAAGTTTTTCTTTAAGCTCACTCACTCATATTGTGACGTTTTTGCCCAAATAAACACTAAACAATTCAAACTGGGAAAAAACGCTACTGTCAAAATAAGCTTCAGTAAAAAACTATAGTGAGAAAAAAGGCATTAGGGAAAAAATACGACTGAATTTTGCTACGCGGAACAAGTTTGGGTGGGGAACTGATCTAGTTATTGGTGTTGCACCGAATGTGGGTCCTGCCGAATGTCAAATTCGGCCGAACGTTCGGTTTAAACATGTGCCGAAGCCGAAGTTCGGCCGAAATTCGGTTAAATTTCGCGCGCTTTTGCTCAATGAACACGGCCCCGCGACCTCTCACTTGTCATTTCGTGTTAACGAAAACGCGTGAATTTGTTTATTTACTTACTCTGTAATTTATTAGTTTTTTGATTGAATAAGCGTGCATAACGTAGCTGAGCTGAGATGAGACACTAATTTTCCTCCACCACAACCTGCTACTGGTTAGAAATATTAAGAGAAAATAATGTTTTTTCTCAAAAATGCGTAATTGCAAATTATGAATATTTGAATAACCTGTTTTTAAATTAAATGTTTTTAAAAATAATAATAAATAAAAAAATATTGTTTTGTTACATAAAAAAAAATTAAAAGACTGAAATTCAAAGTAAAAGAAAATAAAAACAAACACGAACATTTACGTTAAGTACCTATTTACTTACAAATCATCATTTGATGTAGATTTCATTTTAAAATAAATTTCTTTTCACTTTTCCATTTCTCATGTAAGTTAATTTAAGCTACCGAATTTCGGCCGACATTCTGCAGATCTAACCGAAATTCGGCCGGAAACGAAATTCGGTAAAAGCTGCCGAACTTCGGTAATACCGAATGTGAAACGAATTTCGGTGCATCTCTACTAGTTATTCCACAGGATCGACCACAAAAAGATTAGGGACAAATGGTGTCTATCGGACACTCCACAGGTCAAACTAATGTTATTTTTGGGAAGCCCTGAGCTTTGTCTCCATTTCTGCTAATTCACCACTTTGTTGCAGGAAGATGATCCTCCGTCATGAACTGAAGGTGCACAACAGACCCAAGATGCGTTCCGGAGCACTGCCCAGCTACATGAGGCAGGAAGACATTACCTGAGTTACAGATGGCGTTGAAATAAACATCTTTTTATATAGTTTAATTTTACTGGTTCTCAAGTTGTTTTATTGTGTAAGATATGATTCTCAATCATATTACAAGCCTTTATTTGACTTGCAATGTATTAGGTCAAATCTTGGTAGTTGAATTTGACCCACTTCCAGTGGTCGGATTCACTTGAAATTTGGTATACCGGTAAACTGGGGTTACTTTAGGAAATTTTGGGGCTACTTTGATAGATTTAAAATGGTTATAAAATCGCAAATATTCATAGCTCGATTGAGCAAATGACGTAAAAAGTTAGGTAAATTTATCAAGGTAGTTATATCACTGCCACAGATGGTCTAAAAAAATAAGGAGTCTGCGTAAAAACTATTTTCCAAAGTATCCCCTGCATTTTAAAGTAACCCCTTTTTACAGTACATAAGTAAGTTTGATAACAATGCAAGTAGCAGAAAAGCTTGCCATAAAAATGATTTTTTTAACAAAATCCTATTTAGATTTCACTCTCTTTGTAAAATTGCTGATACTTACTCATAATAAGTGTTGGATATCTACTCCTACATTGGTAAGTATTTGTTAAAAAAAATATATTGCAAGCTTTCTTAGCTAACAGTACTTGCATTGCCATCCAAAGAAGTTTCAAGTCAATGTCAATGCCATTAATCACTGAAGAGTTCCATCCTGCGAAAACGATCTCCTGGATCATCAGAATTGATTACCAGATTATTGTATTCTCACCATACATGAGCATTCCTCAAAAAGTTTATACATTTAATTTGGGACTGAATTGCATATAAATTTACAGATAAGTAGCATGAATGCAACAGAGTCTTAACGCAACCTCCTAAAATATCCTGATTCCTGTATGAAAATTTCCTTCCACACAATTTACCACATACTGGTTGGTAACGAAAAGGTTTACCTGTAAATTTCTATGTGATTTGAAATCCACAATAAAATGAACCCCTCAAATGCGGGAAGTGAAAAAAGTCCTGCATTCTACTCTCAACTGTTTCATATAAATCCAATAGGAATGTTGACACCACTAATCAACTGACACACTTTTTATGAGCTGTCAAAACACAATTCTCCCATAGTTTGAATGGCAATAGCAACTTATGTTGCTTGTTCACCAACTCAATTAATTATTTATTTGTTTTAAAGCAACATAAAATCTAAGTTTGCAGTTAATCGAAAATTTATCTGGTTTCAGTGCTAAAATAAAGTGGTTTACTGGAGTTGTGTCTTCGAATTATTTTTGAATGGCGTCAACATCCCTATTATACAGATAAAAAAAAATACAAAAAGAATGCCTTAAATTGGGCATGGATCCAGCTCACATAAATAGATAAGTAGGACAAATTCCAGCTCAATTGGATACCAATAAGTGATTGAAAAATGTTTTTCAAATTTTAAAACCACAAGTTACATACATAAAAATCCATAATAAATCCAGATACAAAGTAATACTGAAGAATAAAGCCATTCAGTGCAGGATCTATGAAATTTTTTAACTGGGGCCAATGTGAATCTTGGCACTCCTTAGTTAGACCCCTCCCTGAAGTTTACAAAGTCTTGCAGCTTAGCATAGGCCGCCTCCCAGAATGGGAGAGCTTCGGCTGTTGCTCCCGCACAAGTGTTGCATGTGAATTTCACACACAATTGAATTCCCTTCACTGAAATGCTACTGCAAAATTTCAATGTGATTTCACATAAATACTTGCATATTGTCTATACACATATACATTATTTAGCACATCAGTCCTGTCACTGTTTGTAAAATTTCCCTTTGTAGTAGATCAGTTTGGTTGCCAATAGATTTCATAAAAACCAAAAAGCACTGTTTGGAACACTAGTTTAACTACGAGATGAGAGTAACTTCCTACATTTTGAGGTTATATTGACAGGACAACAAGAAAACACCACACTATTTTTTTTGGATTTTTATTTACTTACAGCCTAACCGTCACATCACTTCTTGGCGGCCGCACCGACCTTGGATTTCTTGGTACCACGCACCTTCTTCATCCTGTTCTTGCGTTCCTTGCGCTGCTTGCGTGTAGGCCTCTTCTTCTCGTAGAGACCGTGGCGCGCTAGTCTGTGCTTAGGTTCGAACTTCTTTGCCAAGTCTAGTGTGTCGTAGATCAGGGCAAAGCCAGTGGACTTGCCACCGCCGAAGTTAGTCTTGAAACCGAACACGAACACGACATCAGGTGTCACCTTGTACATTTTGGCGAGCTTTTCACGGATCTCGGTCTTGCTGACCGTAGGCTTGCCAGGATGCAGCACATCGCAGACCATCTGCTTCCGCGCCAACAACCTGCAAAATTACAAACGTTGTCAGACATAACCTGTCATGGCGAGGCAGTGACTTCTAGTCTAGATTTTCACATAGTTTCTGGATGTTTCCAACGAATTGCACTTTTACCTGTTGGTCATGAACTTTCGGGTGCGAATCGTCGCGGTTCCTTCACTCATTTTTGCTTATTTTAGAGTTTTCGGCGTTAAAGACGCACGTGTCTCCAACAACTTTGAGGAGAAAAGAATTGGATGGTGTTGCCAAGTGCTTAATTTAAAATTCCGCTATAACGTTCACGATTCTACCTCATGTCATGTAATTTTTCTTTTGAAAGCGTAAATAAAAACAATATTGCCAGCATCCTTTTTGAAGAAAAATAATACAGGTAACTATTATGTCCTTGAAATAAGTCAAAAAATATGTAACTGTTAATCTCCTTGGCGAAATAGTCCAATTTTCACCCTATTATTATTATATTACTTTATAGGGATGTGATTTGGTTTTTAAAAATAATTTGCACTACGTTTTAGTTATTTTATTCGTTAAAAATGAGTTTTGAGAAAATATTTTGGACTAATACGATGTTGACTATTTTTTATATAAAGTTAGGGATTTTAAGAATAAGAAACTGGCAACACTGTAGTTTAAATGGATGCGTTCAAAATAACACAAACAAGAAGCTTAAACTTTAAAATTTAGTGACGTTCAAGATAATTACGTAAAATTTATCTTTTTGTTTCACTTTATTTTATGTGCAGCAATGTGCAGTCTAAAGAGTAGATTCCACAGAAATAAATCGAGATAGAAGAGAGTGTAGTGTATGCATGGACGTAAAGTGTATGTACCTCGCGTGGCGAAAAGTCGACTTGACGGCTACATTGCTCGCCGCGAACTTCAGTCTGCTCCCGACCACGGTCTCTGTGTGACGTCAGGTTTTAATAGACACAAAATGACTCGTTGTTCAATAATTAACTGTTCAAACAGTAGCGATAAAGTTGGAGCTGTTAATCGAGGTATTTCCTATCATCGGTAAGTACTATTTGACCTAAACTATCTGTTATTAATTGAAAAACAATTTATTTTATTATTTTCATCAAAACAGTAGCGGGCGATTGAGTGTCCAATGTCCATGCCATGCTAGTGTTTGTTTGTTTTTCATTGCGGCTTTAAGGGTATGCGCGCACGAGCATCTTTGTCTCCGTGACTATTTTATCAAGTCTGTGTATTTGTATCCTGGGTATCGCGGCGCTAAGTGTGCGCACTTCCATACTAACCCATAGACTTGATAAAATAGTCGCGGAGACAAAGTTGCTCGTGCGCGCATACTCTAATTTGACGAACCTGGCCAGTGTTGCCAAATTCGTAGGTTAAGAATTATCCCAAGTTTATGGCCAATTTATCGTGTTTTTATCGCACCTTCAAAAAGAGACAGACTATTTTTTTAATTCATTCAACCAATATGTCATTTTTGACAAGATTGATAGCAAATATGGCACTGCGTTTCGTTCTCGACAATTACTTAATAGCGACGCGTTCATAACGAATGGAAAATGGTGTTGGTTATAGAGTTTGTCAAGCGAGTCGTGTCCATTGAAAACAAGCGGCATTTTCAAAAATCTTTTATATTTCAACATTAATAACACTTTTAAAACTATGATTTATACTTGTATTTATGTACTGCTACATAAATTCGAGTATCAATCACAGTTTTCAGTATTATTAGTGTTGAAATATGAAAGATTTTTGAAAATGCCGCTTGTTTTCAATGGACACGACTCGCTTGACAGACTCTACAGATTATTGCTACAAAATTATCGTAAAAACTGAAAAAATATCGTGGAATTTCGATGAATTATCGTGCGATATACGATAATTTTATTATCGCACGTCTGGTAACGCTGGCCTTGGTGTGTGAAACAAATTATGCTATTCAAATTGTCAAGTTCGAGTCACGTTCAATTCAAAGTCGATTTCTTATTTTTTCCTGTCAAAAGTAAGAATAGTGTTGTACACCGATTTTCTTACGCGATTAAAATCGATTTTGAAAGCAGAGGAAATGATAAATATTATAATGTAGGTACGTAGGTAGTGCAAAGCAAATATTATTAACAAACAGGTTATGATTTACTTCTATATTGCAATTTTATTTCAGTTTTCCGAATAATCCTGATATTAAAAATAAATGGATTGAAGCAACTGGTCGTAAAAAATGGTTTCCTACAAAAAACAGCCGTATTTGTTCTATACATTTCCACGAAGACACCTTTACTGGCCCATCAAAGTACCGACGAGTAATCAGTACAGCTTATCCGACTATTGATGTAGTGGTGATGTCAAATGATGAAAAGGTACGCATATTACATAAGGCTGAATATTATTTAAAAAAATGTGCGTGCGTACGCATATTGTGTGGTATATTTTGTCTTATTAATATTACAATTTGTGCAACAGATAAAAGGTCAATCTTCATCAGAGAAGGACTCTGAGTACAACACACCCAGGAAGAGAAAGCTTGAAATGGTGAGTACTAGCGTTGCATAACTATCGATAGTTTGACTATCGATAGTCGACCTTGAAAAATAGTCACAATATCGATAGGCCTATCGATAGTATCGATAATATCAATAGTGTCGATAGTAATTTCAGACCAATACTATTGATAGACATCAATACTATCGATACTATTGATAAAGATCAATGATAATGTCAAATGATAATGTATGCTAATAGGTACTCACTAGCGTTGCCAACAATAGATCGAACTATCGATAGTATCGGCAATACTATCGTGACCTCGAAAAATAGTCACAATATCGATAGGGCTATCGATAGTATCGATACTATCGCTAGATCAATATTATCGATACTATCGATAAAAATGAATAGTATTGATACTATTGAAAAGCAATACTATCGATAGTATCAATACTATCGATAGGCCTATCGATATTGTGATGTGACTATTTTTCGAGGTCACGATAGTATTGCCGATACTATCGATAGTTCGATCTATTGTTGGCAACGATAGTGAGTACCTATTAGCATACATTATCATTTATCAGAAGATATTTTGTTTTTAAAATTGTGTTTGTGTCATCTTCACTTTTATATTGGAAATTATATCGATACCAGAAATCTCTAATGGCGTAAAGGACAAAAATGCGAAAATGAGTCTTAAATGCCATTGTATACAGCTTTTTTTCCCCTATCGAATGGCATTTAAGACTCATTTTCGCATTTTTGTCCTTTACGCCATTTGAGATTTCCGGTAACGATATTTCATCGTGTATTACAGGATATTAATGAACCATCCACTTCAGGCGAGTTACCTTTACATACGCCAAAGGAGAAAAAAATATTGAACCAACTGAACAATGCAAGGCAAATCATAAAAGAGAAAGACAAACAAATTAAATGCCTGAAGGAGCAAAACCGTCGAAAAGCAAAGAAAATACTTACCCTGGTGGCATTAGTGGGGCGCTTAAAAAAGAATATTTTGATCAGTCACGAACAAGGTGACACCTTAGAAACAACAAATGTTACGACTGAAGAACTTGATTGAGTCTGAAATAAATGATTTTTCTCAAACATGCTATGAAATATTGACGTTATGTTCCTTATAGTACGCCACGAAGTGTCACGTTGCAGGTGCAGGTGCAGCCGGTGGTGGGGGACCGCCTAGACGAGAGGTCAATAATGGAATTTCATACAACATTGCTGGCCAAGGCCAGCAAAGTGATCGTCTATTGTTTCATACCATGACGTTTATAGGACTATGGCATCATAGCATTTAGCCATTAAAAAAAAACTAAAAGCAATATTTGCATTTTGGTTCATTAAGATATTCTGCCACTACGCTTATTTAAGGTAAGGTAAGATGATGATGATGATGATGGTGATGGTGGTGATGATGATGATGGTGTGATGATGATGGTGATGATGATGATGATGGTGGTGATGGTGTTGATGATGGCGGTGAAGATGGTGGTGATGATGATGATGGTGTGATGATGATGGTGTGATGATGATGGTGATGATGATGATGATGATGATGGTGATGATGATGTTGATGATGATGATGATGATAGTGATGATGATTATGATGATGATGGTGGTGATGGTGATGCATGTTTGAGAAAAACTCTATACAAGCCTTGGCCACGAACAGAGATTGCCGGCCTCGTATCTCTAGATGGCCTCGTTAACACTCGGCCAACTATAACTACTCGGCCGGCAATCCCCTATTTCGCGGCCGCTGCAGTAATGTACTATTTTCTACTCGTTGATTTTAATCTGTCAATTATGTGTTTATAGCATAGACCTATACCAATGGACCTGTGATACCTACAAATCATGCGTGTATACCTAAAGTTGTCACAAACAATGGCGCTCAAGGGTTGTGACATCGAAACCAAAATAGTCGATATCGATACTTGAACGGTTAGCGGACATTTCAAGCAGCAATGGTAATATTCGAGTTTCTTAGTGGAAAAGTTAGTTTGAAATTAGCTTTGTTCATAATTAATTCGGTTATGGCATATTCGTTACACAGGAAAATTTATAATGTTATATTCCTTTGGAAATTATAAGGGGTAAAGGTATCTCAAAATTAATAGTTCAAAATTAATGTAAAAAAATAATTGAAAACCAACATACAAGTTTGCAATGTCTATTCACAAAGTCTTTTAGGTATGGTCAAAATACCAAATCATAAAAAAAATTGTGATGCAAAATGTACAATAAAACCGAACGCGCTTATTTCAAAAACTTTTTTGTAGTGGTAGAGCCATGTTGTAGCTAGCCGCTGCATCACGAATGGGCCGGCTCGTCCGGGGCAGTACCACCCTCTCACAGAACACCGGCGTGAAGCAGCAGTAATCCTGCTTGCGTTTCGTACGGTCAGTGAGAGTGCCGGGGGCCCAATACCTCACCCCTTCCCTCTCCCCCTCCCTCTCCCCCTCCCTCTCCCCCTTCCCCTATTCCCTCTCCCTTAGGGCCGACAACGCACTGGCATCGTGTAAAGCGCTGCGGGTGTCTATGGACAGTGGTGTTCATTTAACATCAGGTGACCCACTAGTTCGTTTGTCTGGCCAATCTAACATAAATAAATAATATACTTGCAGGAATTAAGTAGTGTGTGATAACTTTGTGCTGACTAAATAAAATAACAAGTATAATAAAGTATGAAATGCCCTTTATTTGTAAAACAACAAAAATAATACAAGAATTTTTCACAATTGCAGTTTGGATTGTAAGTAATGTAAGTGTGTCATTTACTTTTTTAACAGGAGAAAAAGTTGGGGTCTATTTATTCAAAATCACAAGTACATACTATTCATTTTCATAAAGAAAATCCGGCCAAGTGCGAGTTGGACTCGCGCACGAAGGATTCCGTACCATTATTTATAAAAACGGAAAAAATCATGTCTGTTGTACGGAGCCCCCTTAAATATTTGTTTTATTTTAATTTTATTTTTAAAGCGAATATATAACTAAATATTCTGTAAATATTTCAAGCGTCTACCTGTTGCCGTTATCAATATCGAGCATTAAAAAAACACGTTTTTTGTATGGGAGCTCCCTTACCTTTTGACCGCCACGCATCGTTTTTGTTTGGAACAAAATTGATTCTTATGCGGATGCGGGTAGGTTTAATTTTGTATTACCGTACTGTCGTCTATAGCCGACGCTGGCGGTCAAAAGGTTAAATTTTTATTTTATTCTGTTTTTTAGTATTTGTTGTTATAGCGGCAACTGAAATACATCATCTGTGAAAATTTCAACCGTCTAGATATCACGGTTTATGAGATACAGCCTGGTGACAGACGGACAGATGGACGGACAGCGAAGTCTCAGTAATAGGGTCCCGTTTTTAGCCTTTGGGTACGGAACCCTAAAAAAGTGTACCGTACAGTTATTTTTGTGTATTTTTTTCGTACAGTTTATAAGGCTCGACACAAATATGAAACGAAAAAACAAGGAATGGAAAATTGGGGACATTTTTTTTAGTCATCAAAGTCAATAGCGCTCTTGATTCTGAGCAAGAAAATTCTAGGGAATCTGTCAAATTAGAACAGACATCGGTCAGAAAACATGGGAGTTATTTCAGTTCTACTTATGTCGATAATCAGCACAACACTAATGAAGAATGACAATTGTACTGAATTCAACAAAATCAAAAATACAACGATAAATGGAGAAAAATCTGCATTTCTATGATGGCAGCGACAAAAGCTTACCAAAATTAACTATCACTGAGTAAATATTACAATCTAATGACACTATTTGATGAAAAAACTGTTACTAACCTATGAGAAGTTAAATTCGGTTGATTTTTCGTTTTACGTGAAGCACACCCTTTTATGGAACACGGAGCCATATTGCGTTTTTATTAATAGATATCCACAACACAAAACCAAATGGAATAGTATTTAAAAATCGCTGTAAAACACTAAAAACTGCGCAGTTATCGTTCACTTGACAGCTCAAGTACCTAGAGCCTCTGTCACAAGCGGCAGCCGGAAATGCTGTCTACCACAGAAATAGGAAACAAATGGAAATGCGGTATTCTACTATAGATACATTTGTTATACAAATATGTGTGAAATCGACATAAAAACCAAAAAACACATATGGTCTCTTTCTTTCTAAGGTGACTTGGCATATGAAGAAAGAGATGGCATGACATTTGTTTGTTCTATGCTCGGAAATATTTTGACATAACGAGTAGACAGCATTTCCGGCTGCCGCTTGTGACAGAGGCTCTAGGTACTTGAGCTGTCAAGTGAACGATAACTGCGCAGTTTTTAGTGTTTTACAGCGATTTTTAAATACTATTCCATTTGGTTTTGTGTTGTGGATATCTATTAATAAAAACGCAATATGGCTCCGTGTTCCATAAAAGGGTGTGCTTCACGAAAAACGAAAAATCAACCGAATTTAACTTCTCATAGGTTAGTAACAGTTTTTCATCAAATAGTGTCATTAGATTGTAATATTTACTCAGTGATAGTTAATTTTGGTAAGCTTTTGTCGCTGCCATCATAGAAATGCAGATTTTTCTCCATTTATCGTTGTATTTTTGATTTTGTGAATTCAGTACAAATGTCATTCTTCATTAGTGTTGTGCTGAATATCGACATAAGTAGAACTGAAATAACTCCCATGTTTTCTGACCGATGTCTGTTCTAATTTGACAGATTCCCTAGAATTTTCTTGCTCAGAATCAAGAGCGCTATTGACTTTGATGACTAAAAAAAATGTCCCCAATTTTCCATTCCTTTTTTTTTTGTTTCATATTTGTGTAACTTATAAACTGTACGAAAAAAATACACAAAAATAACTGTACGGTACACTTTTTTAGGGTTCCGTACCCAAAGGCTAAAAACGGGACCCTATTACTGAGACTTCGCTGTCCGTCCATCTGTCCGTCTGTCACCAGGTTGTATCTCATAAACCGTGATAGCTAGACGGTTGAAATTTTCACAGATGATGTATTTCAGTTGCCGCTATAACAACAAATACTAAAAAAACAGAATAAAATAAAAATTTAACCTTTTGACCGCCAGCGTCGGCTATAGACGACAGTACGGTAATACAAAATAAAACCTACCCGCATCCGCATAAGAATCAATTTTGTTCCAAACAAAAACGATGCGTGGCGGTCAAAAGGTAAGGGAGCTCCCATACAAAAAACGTGTTTTTTTAATGCTCGATATTGATAACGGCAACAGGTAGACGCTTGAAATATTTACAGAATATTTAGTTATATATTCGCTTTAAAAATAAAATTAAAATAAAACAAATATTTAAGGGGGCTCCGTACAACAGATACTTTACTTTACGTTTTTATAGATAATGGTACGGAATCCTTCGTGCGCGAGTCCAACTCGCACTTGGCCGGATTTTCTTTATGAAAATGTATGTATGTATGTTTTCTTTATGTATGTACTTGTGATTTTGAATAAATAGACCCCAACTTTTTCTCCTGTTAAAAAAGTAAATGACACACTTACATTACTTACAATCCAAACTGCAATTGTGAAAAATTCTTGTATTATTTTTGTTGTTTTACAAATAAAGGGCATTTCATACTTTGTTATACTTGTTATTTTATTTAGTCAACACAAAGTTATCACACACTACTTAATTCCTGCAAGTTTTTGAAATAAGTACGTTCGGTTTTATTGTACATTTTGCAGTTGATTTTTTATGATTTGGTATTTTGATCATACCTAAAAGACTTTGTGAATAGACATTACAAACTTGTATGTTGGTTTTTAATTATTTTTTTACATACCTTTTGAACTATTAATTTTGAGATACCTTTACCCCTTAAGGAAGGAATATAACATTATAAATTTTCCTGTGTAACGAATATGCCATAACCGAAGTAATTATGAACAAAGCTAATTTCAAACTAACTTTTCCACTAAGAAACTCGAATATTACCATTGCTGCTTGAAATGTCCGCTAACCGTTCAAGTATCGATATCGACTATTTTGGTTTCGATGTCACAACCCTTGAGCGCCATTGTTTGTGACAACTTTAGGTATACACGCATGATTTGTAGGTATCACAGGTCCATTGGTATAGGTCTATGCTGTCTACTCGTTATGTCAAAATATTTCCGAGCATAGAACAAACAAATGTCATGCCATCTCTTTCTTCATATGCCAAGTCACCTTAGAAAGAAAGAGACCATATGTGTTTTTTGGTTTTTATGTCGATTTCACACATATTTGTATAACAAATGTATCTATAGTAGAATACCGCATTTCCATTTGTTTCCTATTTCTGTGGTTTATAGACAAAATTGCAATCACATACTTTTTAATCTGGGATAGTCTATGGCACTTCGGACTCAACTATAATGATTATTATACAACGCTCTAGACGACTATAATAATTTCAAAATTAGAACTTAGTACTTCGATTGAGCGTCGTGAGCGCTTAGTGGAACGCACCCAATGTAAAGTTGGAAATATCTGGCAAATTTGCTTCCATTTGAACACACTAACTTTTTTCTTCTGTTACGTGATTGGTTAGTAATTGAAGTAATTGGCCAATCAGAAACAGTTTTATAACAACGTCTCATTAGTTCTTTTTAGTGCTACGAAAATTTAAAAGTTTTGTTTGTTATTTGACGCGAAATCTATGGGGTTAAATAAATAATAACAGACTCGAAACGACTCGAACCGATTGGAACAGACTCGAATCGACACGAACCGACTTGAACGACTTTAATCGACTCGAACCGATTCGAATCAACTCGAACCGACTTTAATCGGTTCAAACCGACTTTAATCGACACGAATCTACTCGAACCGATTTGAACCGATTCGTACCGATTCGAACCACTCGAAACGCTCCGAACCGATTCGAACCGAATCGACCCGATTCGAACCGACGCGAACCGATTCGAACCGACTCGAATCGACTCGAACTGACTTTAATCGACTCAAACCGATTCGAACCGATTCGAACCGACTTTAAATCGACTCGAACCGATTCGAATCGATTCGTACCGATTCGAACCGACTCGAACCGACTCTAACCGACTCGGACCGACTTGAAACGACATTAATCGACTCGAATCGACTCGAACCGATTCGAACCGACTCAAACCGACTCTAACCGACTAGAACCGTCTCTAATCGACTCGAATCGACTCGAACCGATTCGAACTGACTCGGACCGACTCGAAACGACTTTAATCGACTCGAATCGACTCGAACCGATTCGAACCGACTCGGACCGACTCGGACCGATTCGAAGCGACTTTAATCGACTCGAATCGACTCGAACCTATTCGAACCGACTCGAACCGACTTTAATCGACTCGAATAGATTCGAACCGACTCGTACCGACTCGAACCGACTCTAACCGACTCGAGCCGACTCGAAACGACTCGGACCGACTGTCTTATATGGGTTGTTTTATTTGTTTTAATTCATAAGTGGAAGGTACTATTTTCAAACTTAACCCAATGTACTTTACAAAAGGTTATGTACGTACCTCGATAGACGATGATGATGATGACTAGTAGAAAAAGTATTGTATACAATAGTTACATAATTAGCTCTTAAAATCTCGTACCTTACTTAGGCAAGCCTCGTGGCCTAAACACGGTACTCGACTTTAAGAGCCTTCATTATGCAACGATTGTATAAAATAATATTTATTTTTATTTTATTTATTTATTTATTCTAGACAATTGAATGAAGATGCCGTGTTCTAATCGATCTGTGAATCGATGCTTTTGAATTGATTTCGCGCGGCTTATGTTTTCTATCACTAAATTACACTCGTGACGTCAAAGTACCTACGCAAAATGTTACATGCTCGTTCTACCTTCAAATTGCTGAACTCTTTTCTTCTATGTCGATATATTTCTGTGGTAGATTCTGAAAAATTAAACGAGGGCGCCATTTTAGTTTTATAAAAGTGATTTATATTTTTTTATATTTGAACACTGATAGACATTCATTGCGTACGTTTGATATTCATGGGTGTAGTTAAAACACGACTTGTGATTGCCATAAAAGGGGTTGAATTATCAGCAGACTTATTGCCTAACGCTTCTGACGCTTGCCTTCGCAATCACTATTTCTTTCTGTCAAACGGTATAAGATGATGACAGAAAGAGATAGTGAAAGCGAAGGGAAGCGTTAGACAATACGGCCTCTGGACCTCTACCATGAGTTACACTAGTTCACAGTGACCGTACTCGCTAGCGACGGCGTAAATGATTTGTATGGAGAATTGTACTTCCGTAAGTGACCGCTAGAGGCGCTGTGCACAATTCTCCATACAAATCATTTACGCCGTCGCTAGCGAGTACGGTCACTGTGAACTAGTGTAACTCATGGTAGAGGTACTGGTCGCGTATTTCTTTACTGTAGTTTGACATAAACGGGGTTGTGTTTGGTTGGACTTTGGACCTCGTCCGTATATTTATTATTTTACGCGCCTACACTTTTACTAATAGCAATATGCTTTACGTACAACTTTGTAGCAATTGTGTCAGAACAGGGCCTTATCGCATAACAAAGTACAACTTATATTACAAGCGGAACTCCCTTTCTAGTTAATATAACTGAACCGAGAGTTCCGCTTGTATTATTAGTTGTACTTTGTTATGCAATTGGGCCCTGGTGTAGCAAAAGTTTAGTAAAACTTTTCTAAAACTGATAATGGTAACTTACAAAACCAACTACAAGCTGAAAAGTAACATTCACCCCTTAGTACAATGCACTATGAACAATATAAAACATTTCAAACTACCACACTGTTGTTTTTTACTACGACAAAGTACTAGGCTCATCTGTTTTTGAGCTACACCAAAGTAAAAAATATGTAATTTTTAAACTATTCTTTTCGTTGATGGTAATTTATTATTGAATTATCATTATATTTATACATAAGTATACCATGTCCAGCCAGTCACGGTCATAAATACATATATAGGTAGGTATACTTAGTTATTTTCAGCTACGCCCCTCAGCTACGTCGCCTTACATAATCTACAAGGCTTTTTATAATTGATGACTTTGATGAGCGAAGTCGAGGCTAAAGGCTAGTGTAGCAATAAAATCATACCAAAATCCCCATTATTTCAGTACACCACCTAACATTAATATGGGAACTAATCGCCCTCGAGGGATTTACCAAATGGCAGACACGAAAAAAGCTTTCAAGGTTACCGCGAGTGATATTAAAAAGTCATAGGGTATTGATACAGAATGACCACACATCTCACTCTGGTTTCTTCCCTTGCTCATGTTGCAAAATTTAAACAATACTCTGCAGATGCTTTCTCCTATCATGATATGCTGTATCTTTCCTATAAAATCCGGCCTCCAAAAGTTAAACCTAAAATTCTTCTCCAGCGTAATTTTGGTCGAATGGATGTTGAGAAGCTTCGCGAGGATGCGTTGAAGATGGACTGGGGTGTTGTGTCCGGGGCTGCTTCGGTTGATGAGCAGGTTGAACTCTTCAACTCTTTTTTGTCTCAGCTCTATGATGTTCATGCTCCGGTTCGGCCGGTTAAGGTTAAGCATCTTCCTGTTCCTTGGTTGACTGATGAAATTAGAACGTTGATTGCTAAGAAGAATTTGGCTAAATCGAGATTTAAGGCAGACTCTTCGGATCGTAATAAGGCGAAATATCGCGCCTTACGAAACCGATGCAGTACTGTTTGTCGGGATGCTCAAAGACGTTACATCCACAAATCAGTTGAAAACGGGGATCCCGCTAAAGTGTGGAAATTTCTTAAAACGCTAGGAGTTGGGAAGTCGCAATCCAAATCTGTTTCCAGCGATGTTAACTTTGATATGCTTAATCACCATTTCTCGTCTTCCGCTACTTTTACTGGCCCTGAAAAGGACGCGACCCTTAAGTATCTTTCATCAATCCCAACTCCTGCAACTGTTCCTTTCTGTTTCAATTCATTTACCGATAGTGATGTTAAGCAGAGCATATTATCCATTGCGTCCAATGCTGTTGGCGTTGACAGTGTTAGTCGTAAAATGATCCTTCCATTACTTGACCTACTTCTTCCAGTGATTACCAGTATCCTTAATAACTCAATTTCCTCAAATGTATTTCCTTTGTTATGGAAGGATGCTGAGATGGTTCCACTGCCCAAGAAGTCAAATCCCATTTGTTTTTCCGATTACCGTCCTATATCCATACTCCCATTTCTATCTAAGGTTTTGGAGCGTCTTGTGCATCGGCAATTATCACATTTTTTAACCCGTAATGACCTCCTTAACTCTTTCCAGTCTGGCTTCCGTCCTGGTCATAGTACGACTACCGCTCTTGTCAAAGTTACAGATGACGTACGGTTGGGCATGGACAGCAAAAAGTTAACGGTTCTTGCGCTGCTTGATTTTAGCAACGCTTTTAATGCTGTTGACTTTGATGTTCTGCTGGGGATCTTGGGTTCTCTTAACATATCTCCTGCGGTAATTGATTGGTTTCGTAGTTACTTGGTTGGGCGTCGGCAACGCATAAAGGTGGAAGCTTCTCGTTCTTCTTGGTGCAGCCTGTCAGCTGGTGTGCCGCAGGGCGGTGTACCTCTATTATTTTCCATATTTATAAACTCCATTTCTCATAATCTTGTCTCTTCTTATCACCTTTATGCCGACGATCTCCAGATTTATTCTCAGGGTGTAATTGATGATCTCCCGGATGTTATTGATGCCGTGAATCTCGATTTGGCCAAAATAGCCGACTGGAGTGGTCGCTATGGTCTGAGCGTTAATCCAGCAAAAACTCAGGTTATTATAGTCGGCAGTTCACATTTTATATCCAGAGTAAATTTTATTAATCTGCCGCCTATATTTTTCAATGGTATCCTGATACCTTTCTCGGTTAAGGTAAAAAACTTGGGTGTTTTCATGGACCAGTCATTGGCGTGGGCGCCCCAAGTTAATGAGGTTAGTAGGAAGATGTTTGCTGCTGTGGGGTCTTTGAGACGGCTTCGCAACTTTCTCCCGCTCGCTACCAAGATTGCGTTGGCTAATTCTCTCCTTCTTCCTATTTTAGATTACGCCGATGTTTCCTATTTAGATCTTACAGAGGAGCAATTGAATAAGCTTGAGCGTATCCAAAATGTCTGTATTCGGTTCATATTTGGTTTGCGGAAATATACAGTATGTTCGACATGGATGCTTTGTTTCGGACCGATATCACACTCGTTCAGGTGTCAGTCAGGGTTCCATATTGGGGCCTCTTTTGTTTGGTCTGATGGTTAACGACTTGGAATCTGTCGTTCGTAATGCGAAATGTCTCCTGTATGCTGACGACCTCAAGCTCATTTATGGTGTGAAGGAGCCAGCGGATTGTGTTTCCTTGCAGGAGGATATAGCCTCCGTGTTGAAATGGAGTAGGGACAACAAGTTGTCATTTAATGAAGAGAAGTGTTGCGTTTGTACATATGGGCGTAGTTCAGCCCCTATGCATGCGCAATACTTCCTTGACAATAAGATGATTAATCGTGTCTTCTCTGTGAAGGATTTAGGAGTGGTATTTGACGCCCGACTCACCTTCCATGAGCATATTCGTGCACTTGCCAGTAGCTGCTTTAAAAGACTGGGTTTCTTGCTACGTAATTGCAAGGACTTTCATGAACCTGGAGTTATAAAATTACTTTTTAATGCCTTAGTGCGGAGCAAATTAGAGGCGTCTTCCCTTATTTGGAATCCATATGAATCAACATATATTTTGCTTCTAGAGAAAATTCAAAAGTCTTTTCTTAGGTTTCTCTACAAAAAAAGGTTTGGATACTACCCTTATTTATATCCCACAAAATTCTTATTAGGTTGCTTAGGTTTTAACTCTTTGGAAGTGAGGCGAAATAACAATCTTCTCATCACAGTCTGCCGTTTTTTGCGCGGGGAGTCGGATGTTATCCGATTAGTGGATAGCGTACTTAGGCTTAGCGTCCCGGATGTCCCCCGAGTGAACCTCCGGCCGCGCGCGCGCGCGCTGCTGGCGGTGCCGGCGGCGCGCACGGTGTCGCGCCGGAGCGCGCCATTACCGCGTGCGCTTGCTCTACTCAATACGCTCTTGGCATCTGTACCTGAGTGTGACCTGTTTGCGTGGAGATGGGTAGCTGTGTGTCGGGAATGTTTGATTTTTTGTGAGGCGATGGACAATAGGCCGACCACCGTGCAATAATAAAATGTCCAGCTGTTTTTCTTTTATATGCCTGCTTAATATTGTTATTTTTTATTAGTGTTTTCTTAGTTTATGTTCTGTATGTATAATTGATGTTAATTAATTTAATTTTTAATTTTTATTCTCTTTTTAATTCTTAGTTATTAAGCAATCTGGTTTCTCGGCGTATTGGTTCGCTGTAATGCCGTGGAAATTAATTAAATAAATAAATAAATAAATAAATAAATAAATAAATGACCACGTTTCCTATTATCGCACCCATCTCAAGTGGCTCCCCATCCGTTTTCGCCGTAATACTCACATTCTTTCTTTTTTATACAGCATACTCTTTAATCCTGCAACTCCTCAATATCTTCAAGAGCGTTTTGTGTTCATGTCCTCTATTCGCTCTGCACAAAATTTTCTTCTTACCGTTCCTCCTTCTTCCTCCAAATTCTATCATAACTCCTTTACTATGACCGCCATTCGTCTTTGGAATTCTCTTCCTTTGGCGTTAAGGCAAGCAAAATCCCTTCCCATTTTTAAAAACCTTCTAAAGGCTCATTATTTGTCACTAACATAATACACACTTCTTTGTTCTTTTTGTTTTTTGTTTATATTGTTTCTTTAATTTCCTTTTTAAATCCTTTTCTCACATGCGGCCTTTTGACATTTTTCCATTGATATTTTGTATTAAGTATATGTAGTGTATATGTATTATATTGAATATATGTGTTTATTTATAAAATTTATATTATATTTGTATTGATTTTATTGTTTATTGTCTATTAATACTAAGTTTCTCTTGTCTGCTATTTCTGCCACCTACATTAGTCTGTTGATATTTATTAATTTATGAGTAATTGGTTGTCTGGAAGAGATCGCTTTTTAGCGATAAGACCGCCTATTGTCTACCTGAATTTTTTATTTTTGTAATGTTACTGTACTGTTTTTGGTGATCAATAAAGAATATTTGTATTGTATTGTATTGTATTGTAATGACCTGATATCGATGTTTAGAAAATTATATTTCCGAAGGTTTAGAATCCCGAAAACTTCATTTGTCCGAAAGCATTTTTTTCTGAAACTGTAAATATTTCAGGATTTATTTCAGGACCATCGTGTAGAACCCTTTAGGTTAGGTTAGGGTTGTTTTATAAAAATCCTGAAATATTTACAGTTTCAGAAAAAAATGCATTCGGATAAATGAAGCATTCGGGATTTTAAATATTCGGAAAAAAATATTTCTAAATTTTGATAGGTAACCGTATAATAGTTCTGTACCCATACACGATATGTAGTGTAGCGTAATTTTATAAAAGAAGAGGAAACCACTACAAACCACGTAGTAATTTATGATTTCATGAATCACAGGAACCAAGATTAATTTTTTCGAGAGATCTCTTATTTTTCACCGTCATCCACGTATCGCCCAAATCTCTCTGTCCAGCTCACATACTTTTTTTCCATGTCTCTATTCAAATTCAAGCTGACAGCGAAATCAGCCAGACCAACAACGAGACACAATATCAATGAAAAAGGTTACACTAATAAATTTGTAGCATATCAATTGCTACAATTATCCCCTTTCCAAAAGAAAAAAACTTAAAACTCATACTAACATTGACCCTATTAATATTATTCTGACAACCCTAATTTAATAAACTTTGACAACCCTGATTATAAAATCTTAGATAACCCTAATTTAACAAAAGATTTTTGACAACCCTAGTTATGAGAGATTCCGACACCATAATAAACTCTATGACAATCATAATGGCGAAGCGATCCCCAGTACACTGTCCACTGTAGAAAAAGCTTTTAGCTTAATATCCGTGATTACACAATTAAACACAATATTAATAAGATAGACTAGAGTGACGCAACGGCACGGATTCATTAATAAAAAGTAAGCGAATTCTTAAAGTGCGTAACTCTTATAAAATACATAAGTAGATGCAACAATAAACGTAAGGAGGCAAAATCTACTAACACATAAATCAAAGTAGTTTTAACAACAAGTACATTATTCGTACGATAAGTTCGGAACATTTAAATATGGAAGGCCACTCAGTATTTAATACGTCCATTGAACAAAACCTTTGACAAAATAAATGTCACTTAAAATATGACTTAAAGCAAGTACACCGAATCCGCTTAGATAAAAAGATGAAGAAAACTGAGATAATAAACGATGAAGAAAACTAATCAATCTGACTCTCATAGTAATTAACATAAATAAGATATCAATCAAAATCTAATAACGCTTAATGCCGTGCTCATCTAAACTAAATCAACAAATAAAAGTTATACGAAAAAATAATCTGTCAGTATTTTGCCGAATATTTTGGGACAAGAAAAGCAAAGGACGGACCAAAACGTCTTTTGGAATTTAAAAAAAATTGAAGAAATTACCATAACTGAAACGTCTTATTTCAGGATGTCTTTTATGTGATAAGTCCCAACATGACTTGAATCACAATCTTCCAGCTCGTAGACCTGATTGGAAATCACACGACTAACGACACAACGTGTAAAACGTGGAGCTAACTTGCCAGAAAAAAAATCATTACCAGTGGAACGTGCAAAATTCTTCCTCCAAACTATATCGCCTGTTTGTAAGGTAATCGTAACTCTATTTCGGTTATAGCTCTTGGAATTTGCGAGGAAAGCATGTGAAAGGTTGTCGGCGACCTTAGCAAATACTTCGTTGAGTGAAGAAAGACATGATGCTCGGTCAATCCGTCTTTCGGCAATATCTCCGCCTAGAGACTGATTTTCACGGCACTGCCTGTCGTCAACGATAACATCTCTTCCAAACATTAGAAAATTTGGGGAATAAGAAGTTGCCAAGTTTATACAAGAGTTTAGGTATAATTTGACTTTAGGTAGAAGTCGTGCCCAACTTCGGTGGTTTTGTTCAACTAAAATAGAAAGGCAAGTAACGACACTTTGGTTGTACTTTTCGACTGTGTTCGCTTGAGGAGAATAATACGGCGTGAAGTAAGGTTCCCCAATATTATAAGAACGTAAGAAACGACTAAAGAAATTACTGTGAAATACAGTTGCGTTGTCACAGAGAATGGATGTGGGGACACCGAAGATTAAAAAAATTTCTTTTTCGAGCGCATTACAGATACCTTTAGCATCTACTCTCTTCAGGGGTACCAACCATACATATTTGCTAAAAACATCCACCATGGTAAGAATATACTTATATCCATAATATGCTAAGGGTAGTGGACCTATTAAGTCAATCGAAATCATCTGCAAAGGCATAGTAACACTTTTTGGGTATAACATTCTTCCACGTGGTTTAGTATTAGAAATCTTATGAGCTTTACAGGTTGAACAATCTCTTAACACTTCGGAAATATCGTGATACATATTCGGCCAGTAATAAATTTTCTTTAGCAAAAGATAGGTCTTCATAGTACCAGGATGTATAGAAGGTGGATTATTGTGTGCTTCCAAAATAGATTCGCGTGTTTTATCAGCTGGAAGAACAATACGCCATGGATCACCATGAAGAGGAGAATCTAAAGGCATACGGCGCATGAGGACACCTTGCTGAATCGAATAAGCTGGAAAAATCTGAGGATTGTTACGAACACCTAAAAATATCTTTTTATACCAACGGTCAGTTGTATTGTTTACCCCTTCATTGTACGTTATTAAGTTTATCTGGGGACGGGATAAGCAATCCGGAACGACGTTTAAGACGCCCTTGCGGTGCTCTATATCAAAATTGAATTGAGATATTTGCGTTGCCCAACGTGCCAGACGACCGGACGGATTGTCAAGAGTCAATAACCATTTTAACGCTATGTGGTCGGTTATAATCGTAAACTTCATACCATCTAAGTATCCACGAAAATGTTTAATAGACTCTAATACAGCTAGCAATTCGCGTTCAGTCGTTCCATAATTTTTCTCTGGTTTCGTAAGCAATCTAGAGTAAAAAGAAATCGGATGTTCGATACCATCAATCTTTTGAGATAGAACTGAACCAACTCCTATAGCTGAAGCGTCACATTGGAGAAGAAAAGGCTTTGAAAAATCCGGGCAAGCCATTAAAGGAGAACTCATAAGTTCTTTCTTTAATTTAGAAAAGGCATTTTGAGCATCCAGGTTCCACTCTATACAGTCACGACCTTTCTTTTTTCCGATAAGAGCAGTCAATGGGGCAATGATAGTCGAAAAATTTACGACAAAGCGCCTATAATAGGAACACATTCCAATAAAAGCTCTCAAAGATTTAGCAGTATTAGGTACCGGGTAGTTCTCTATAGCTGCTAATTTCTTAGGATCGGTTTGAAGACCATTTTCATTGACAATATATCCTAAGTATTTTAACTCTGGCTTGCAAAATTCACATTTTTCTAAATTAACTGACAAACCGGCTTGTTTAAGACGATTCAACACTTTACGAATAAGAAGGATGTGACTGTCAAAATCTCGTGAAACAAGGATCAAATCGTCCACATATCCAAATACGCAATCGTCGCTCAATCCGGTGAATTCATAATTAATGATCATATCAGTTAATCGCTGCATTTCTGAAGCGGCGTTTGTAAGACCGAAAGGCATTCGCACAAATTCAAACAAACCACGCTGAGGAACAATAAAAGCTGTCTTTTCACATGAGTCTTTATCATGGAGTGGGATTTGCCAAAAAGCACTACGGAAATCAAGAGATGTCATATATTTTGCTCCTCTTAGGTTATCTAAAATATCCTGTATGCGTGGTAAAGGATAAGAGTCACGAACAGTTACGCTATTTAGTTTACGGCTATCGACACAGAATCTTACAGATCCATCTTTCTTTGTAACCATGACTACCGGACTAGCCCATGGAGACCGGGAAGGTCGGATAACACCTGCTTCCAACATCTTATCAATTTCTACGTTCAAAATTTTTAATTTAGCAGGTGAGAGAGGATAGTATCTCTGACGAATAGGTGGACCTATAGTTTCAATCTTATGAGTCAGCCAAGAAGTTTTTCCTAAACCGATTTTTTCTGATGAAATTTCTTCGAATTCCGATATTACCTCTTGAAGTCGAATTTCCTGAACAGGCGTCAAAAATTTGCGAGCTTGTATGAAACGCGCCTCGCTAACGCAAAAAGGTGAATCCCGAATATTTGGGTCCGGCATATATAAGTTTTCTTTAATTTCCTTATCGAAGGCACGGCTTAATACCGTAGTGAGTCCAAACCGGTTCCAAAACTCAATTCCCAATATCATATTTGAGGTTATATTATCCACAACTAAAAAATTATGCGGAACCTTAGAACCATTAAAAAATACAGACAAACTAACTGTCCCTAAAATCTGAATGGGGGAATTATCTGCAGATACTACAGACGGTAAATTTTTAGTGCTAAATGGAACGCCAACTTTTGAAAGAAAAGATCGATTTATAAGTGACATTTGTGCACCCGAGTCTAAAAGCGCCTTAACGCGGCACCCGGCAGCAACAATCTCAATAAAAAGCCTATTGTCACTTGAATCAGTTAAAACTACCGGTGATACCGTAGACTTTTGCAGTTCACCGGTAATAATTAGTTTTTTTGGTTTGTAAATTGGTAGTTGCATGTTGGACAATCACGGGTTACGTTACCCGGACGGTGACATTTGAAGCATACAGGTCCGGGTACATTTGGACAGAACCGATATGAATGCCCCGGGTTGTTACATTTAGGACAAAGAAAATGCGCAGGGTCGCTTTTTGGGGTCTGTATTGGTATTGGCGCTACTACTTTTGGGATTGTATGGGTTTGAAAAGTTTCAAAATTAGATACCACTTGTAATAATGTGTCAACATCAGTAATAACGTTCGTCGAAAGACAGGGATACAACCGGGGATGTAAATTATATTTAATTATTGTCAGCAAGTCTGACTCTCTGATTGGTGATTTCAGTTTAGAGTTAAGATCACGTATATCTATAACGAAATCACGCGCAGACTGGGTATCCGTCTGTCTTAGTTCACGCAACTGGCGTTCAATCTTATAGTCATAGTCTACTGTGTCGAAGGTCCGGTAGAATGCTGCTTTAAGGTCACAATAACGGACGTTTGGTGAACGGATAGACCTAAAATATTTCAGAGCAGTATCTGACAAAAGTTCGTGGAAACGACGAACTATGTATTCCGAACTGATATCACGAGCATCTCTTTCCTCCTCAACACGATTGAAAAAATCACGTACACAGGTTTTTCCGGAGTAAGTCAAATTCCATTTGGTGAGTGATTCTGGTTTTATAGGCAAATTTAAAGGAAGATAAGGATTAATTGGACCGCCTGAAGTAGAAGCGGAGTGATCGCCGGTATCCGATATGTTACGCGACGCTTCGTCTGCCACGTCAGGCTGAATTACCCGACGTGGCTGGTTGATAACAGGGGAAGCAAGCCTAGGAGTAGTTGAAATTTGTCCAACATCACCTCCTTCAGCCATATTTGGAACGAAGAACACCAACAATAAATAAATAAACAAATAAAACGCTTGTGAACAAAGAATTATCACAAATCAAATCGTCGTCGAAAGTAACTTCAAACACAACCAGCACAAATATTGCACGAAGGGCACTCGCCCCTGACAAAAGCAAAGAAAAAGAAACACAAAAAAACACAAAGACAAAGATAACGGGATTAAAATTGTTCGGGCGCCATAATGTAGCGTAATTTTATAAAAGAAGAGGAAACCACTACAAACCACGTAGTAATTTATGATTTCATGAATCACAGGAACCAAGATTAATTTTTTCGAGAGATCTCTTATTTTTCACCGTCATCCACGTATCGCCCAAATCTCTCTGTCCAGCTCACATACTTTTTTTCCATGTCTCTATTCAAATTCAAGCTGACAGCGAAATCAGCCAGACCAACAACGAGACACAATATCAATGAAAAAGGTTACACTAATAAATTTGTAGCATATCAATTGCTACAGTAGGTACTCATTTAATACTAACTAGCTGTTGCCTGCGATCCCGTCTACAAGGAATTAATTTATTGTTAGCTAAGCGGGTATATTCCCACTAGTTCTATTGATAGAACTAGTGGGAAATTTTATTACATGGACTAGCTCGAAGAATCGCTAGACTTAAGTGGCAGTGGGCAGGGCATATCGCTCGTAGAACTGACGGCCGATGGGGCCGAAAGGTTCTCGAGTGGCGTCCACGGACCGGAAGACGTAGTGTAGGTAGGCCTCCAACAAGATGGAGCGACGACCTGGTGAAGGTAGTGGGAACGCATTGGATGCGGGTGGCGCAGGGTCGATCTGTTTGGCGAGCCGGGGAGGCCTATGTTCAGCAGTGGACGTCTTTCGGTTGAAATGATGATATTGATACATATCTATCTAATCTATCTATCTATCTAATGAAATCTAATCTATCTATCTAATACCTTTAAACAAGAAATGTCTGTTTATAAATAACTATGTTTTACTTAGTACATTTTTTTCAGTCAACAACTGTCCCGAGGGCTTTCAGCTCTACAAACAATTTGCTGAGTTTGTCAACAGCTTATGAGAGCGTATATATAATAGAGTCACATAACATTATTAGGTATTTAGGAAAAATCTATTAAGTAGTTATGTCGCTTAACTATGCCACGATTTATTTTCACATTTATTCCAGAACTGTTATAGCTTGGCTTTTGGAACATCCCTGTATATGAAGTATTAGTTCCACCAAGCTAGTAAAACGGCAAGCAACATCAAACCAGCTGTCAAATGCCCGATTAAATATTTTTAAGGATTAAATACAAAGGCACTGGTTTTGGTATCGAAAACAAAAGTATAATAAAATCATGTCAAAAAACCATAGACAATAAAAAATCTCTAAAAACATAAAAAGGTGTGCAATCTTGCACATTCTCCCCTTTTTTTATGAGACGAAGATTTTGGCTAGCTTCTTCAGGGGTCTGCGAAAGGTGCCGGCAACAGTGGTGACGTCTGCCACCCGAACTACACCATCTCGTCCAGGGTACAGCCGGGTGATGCGACCTTTGGGCCACGAACCTCGGGGTAGATTGGAATCGCAGATAATAACCACGTCGCCTTCCGCGACAAGGGGTGGAGAGCCGCCTCCTGCTCTTGGTGATAAGGAGGGTAGATATTCTTTCACCCAGCGTTGCCAAAAGTGATCAGCTAGCCGGACAGCTCTTCGCCACCTGCTTCTGCTGAGGAGATCCGATTCGTTAAGAGTAGCGGGAATAGGGCGTCCAGACGATGCTCCATGGATAAAATGCGCTGGCGTTAGGGCCTCGTCGGCATCAGAATCCAGAGACACGTGAGTTAGTGGCCGTGAATTTACCAAAGCTTCAGCTTCTGTCAAGAGAGTAGTCAGGACTTCATCAGAGGGAGCTCGTTCTCGGAGCGTTACTTCTAGCGCACTCTTAACACTACGCACCAGACGCTCCCACGCCCCGCCCATAAAAGGTGCTGCAGGAGGAATAAAACGCCAATTTACCGCCTCATTGGCAACATAATCTTCGACAGACTCGCCGTATAGAGCTTGCAATTCTCGGCGAGCTCCGACAAAAGCGGTTCCGTTGTCGGACCAGATCTCAGTTGGCGTTCCTCTTCGAGCTGCAAAGCGGCGGAGACACATTATGGCCGCGTCGGTGGATAAGCTATGAACCACCTCGAGGTGAACTGCACGAATGACGAGACATGTAAAAAGAGCAACGTATCGTTTCTCTCGACGTCGGCCGACAGTGACATGAACGGGGCCAAAGTAATCGAGGCCAACAAAAGAAAATGGCCTTTGGTGGTGAGCTAAGCGAGCCTCTGGCAGGTTTCCCATTGGTGGTTGAAAAGTTCTGGAGCGCCGAAGTTTGCACAGCTGACAGTTATGGGCTACTGACCGAACAGCGTTTCTAAGACCTATGATCCAGAATCTCTGATGTAACTCGTTCATGACTAGAGTCTTGTTTGCGTGAGCCGCCTTTTCGTGGTATCTGGCTATCAGTAGCCGAACAGCTTGATGTTTTCCATCTAAAATTAACGGGCGCTTCAATTCCTCTGTGACGGCCGTTGCTGCGATTATACGACTGGACATCCGAAGCTGGTCGCGTTCATCGATGAAAGGTGTCAACTTGAAAAGGCGACTGCTTCGAGGCAAAGGCTCTTGGTTCTTGATACGCAGGAAGTCTTCTTTGAATGAATCGAGCTGGCTCTGTCGTAAAATGTGGGATTCAGCTAGGCGTAAATTGACCGCGGATAGTCTTGATGCCAAATTGGGAATACTATGGGTAATAGGAGAGGATGTGCAAGCGGGTTGGAAGGTACATAAACTTCCTTCAAGGCGAGACAGATTAAAATGAGGGTCTCGCCTTTGCAGACTACGCATACGCAGTAATGAAATGAATTGATGCGCTTTTGCCGTTGCTCGCACCAATCTCATCCAAGAACTGAAACGATTTGGATTTGCGGAGATTGGTGTGGGCAGATCAAATTCAGTAATGAGGTGAACAAGAGCACTATGTTTATACTCTTCACGACCTAGTCCGCTGATATCGATATGAGGCTCAGCGGGCCAGTCTGAAGAAAGAAGGAAATCAGGTCCTGAAATCCAGCGACATTTTGCAGAAAGTGCAGAGCGTGTAGCGCGTGTGGCATCATCTGCTGCATTTAAGTTGCTTGGGACCCAACGCCACTCGTCAACGTTTGTGAGCTCTAGTATCTCACCAACTCGATGAGAAACGAAAGGCTTGAGAGTGCGAGCATCACTACGAAGCCAACCCAGAGTGGTCATTGAATCGCACCAGAAAACACGTCTCAAAGGCTTCAATCGGTGGGCTTCGCATATAGACGTCGCAAGACGTGCAGCTATTAGAGCGCCTTGTAATTCCAAACGGGGGATTGAAATAGGTTTAAGTGGCGAAACTCGTACTTTGCTACAGATGAGAGAGAGCCTAACTTCTCCATTCTCGTAAGTAAAACGCCAGTAAGCGACAGCTGCATATGCAGACTCACTCGCATCTGAGAACAAATGGAGTTCACAACCCACTACCTCGAGATCACTCAAGTTATAGCGCCGTGGAATACGAAAGCTCGATATTGAGATCAGGTCTTGGTACCATAAATTCCACGCAGCGCAATCTCCTTGAGGGAGCTCTTGGTCCCAGTCCACACCCTTGCGCCAAGCGTCTTGAAACATGATACGCCCGCGAACTACGATTGGTGCAAGGATTCCTAGTGGATCATAGATCCGCATCACGTGTACCAGCACCTCTCGCTTTGTGAGCTTACCCGGCAGTACAGCCTCTTTTTTAACACCCGTGTTAAAACCAATCACATCGTGAGCGGGTTGCCAGATAAGACCTAAAGTACGAACGGGAGTGGCCAGGCGACCTAGATCTATGTCGACATCTTTGCATGTAGCTACCTCGAGTAAGGATTCCTTTGGTAACAACGAGAGTGCTAAAGGATTGTTTGACGTCCAGCCACGCATCTCAAAACCAGCACGAGAATGGACGGTGTATATATCAGCTGCCAGCTTGGCAGCATCGTGGACATTGTCTGAGCTAGTTATGCAGTCGTCCATATAATGGTCATAGATAATTGCTCGAGCTGCATCCGGATAAGTCTCCTGCCATTCCAAAGCATTTTTATTTTTTATATAAATGGCTGTAAACGGGCTGGACGCGGCGCCGAAAATCATGGATGACATGCGGAATGTTCTGATCGGTTCATTCGGAGTGTCGCGCCACAGAACTTTACCCTCACGGAACCGCATCAGAATACCCAGCAAGGGTTGAAGCAAATCGGGGCCGGTCAATAATAAAGAATTTAATGACACGCCGTGAGACTTGGCAGCCGCATCATGCACTGTTCGTAATTTATTTGGTTTGTTTGGATTAATTACGCCAAAATGAGGCAGGTACCAAAGAGGACGCTCTGGATCGGGATGTGACGAGCAAAGCTCAGCGTACCCCTTTGACACCATATCATGTATATTACGACGGTAACGTTCGCATAGCAAGGATCTTTAATCATTTTTTTTTCTAGGCTGAGAAATCTAGATTTAGCTAACTTGTAACTATCGGGTGTGTCCAGATTGTCAGCTTTCCACAACAAGCCTACCTCGAAACGTCCTCCCGCTAGACGACGCGCCGTGCGCTCGAGAACCTGCGTGGCGCGCTCATCGTCAGCGCTGCGGGCTTCAGTTTTGGATATGCCAATTGAATCGAGTTTAAACTGTTCCCTAATGAGGCTTTCTAAAATAAAACGATCATTTTCTACTTCAGGTTCGTTAACTGTGGTGTGGTTGACTATGTCAACTTGTCTAGTTTTGCTGCAACCAAACCCAAACAAAACCCAACCTAAGGCAGTTAAAATGGCCACGGGTTGCGTTTTGGTTCCCTTGCGCGTAGCTTTGGCGAAAGATAAATGCCAGTTATCAATACCTATAATCACCATTGGTTTAAAGTCCTCATAACAGAATTTATCAGCTATGTCGGCAAGGTATGGATACTTGCGCACGCTGTCGTGATGCGCAGTCTGACGAGCAGCACCTAAATTACTAAACGACCTTGCCTCTTTGATGCAGTGAGTTTCAGTTGAGTGACGACCTTTTATATAGAAATCGACGTATTGTACATTAACATCTTTGCCTAGACCACCTACACAATCTAAATGAATTACTTTTTTGCGTCCCTTCACACCAATCTGAGCAGAAATCTCAGAGTCTATAAAGGTCCCTGTGGAGCCGTCATCTAATAGCGCGTACGTGTTTACACTACCAGAAGGTCCTGACACGGTCACGGCAACTATCTTTAATAATGGGCGGACAGAAGACTCTTTGGGTGACGAAGAAGTAGCATGCGTCAATATTTCGTGATCCGAGTCGTCGGACGGCGGCGCCGGTGCGGGCTCCGCGGGCGCGCTGCAGGGCGCAGGCGCGGCCGCGCTGGAGGTCGACGGCGCTGGCTCGTCGTCGTCGTCTTCCACGTCGACGTGTGCGGCGACCGCGCGCTCAGGTTTTGACCCGTGCAATAACACGTGATGACGCACGTCACAACCCACTACGCTACACACTTTTTTAATGCAGGAAGCTTTGTTCTTGTGCAAACCTTTTTTCAGACATCTATGGCATACTTTATTCGTTTTGATAAACTGCCACCTATCACTTACTGTCATTTTGACAAATTTGTTACAGTCAGATAATTCGTGATTTTGTTTACATAACGAACAAATATTAACGGAATTATCAAGCGCGTTTATCGGTGTTGGAATGCTATTCGAATTATTTTCAGCGACAATATTTACCCTGTCCCTGTATGCGGTCTGCCGAGCGGCGACGGGCGACGTATAGTCCATCACGCCCCCAAACCTATACTGCAGATCGACTTCACGCGACAGGAAATCTGCGAACATTTCTATCTTCGAAACGCAATCAACACGCGAATGGGCATAATCCAACCACCGTGGACGCAGCAGCAGAGGCAGCTTGTTCCACAGTGCTTGAAATAGCTCGGGTGAACATAAATAATCCGGCTGATTTAGAAGCCGTATAACTTCTACGCAGTTGCGTACCCGGTTCGCGAAAATAGCGAGATCTCTGCCGTCGTAGCTCACCTTAGGCAGTGCGCGCACCGCCGCCACCTCGTGCATGACGACGAGCTCGGGGCGGCCGAAGCGCGCGTCGAGCGCGGCCAGCACCGCCGCGGGCGCGCGCGCCGCCGCCAGCAGCCCCGCCACGGCCTCGCGCGCCGCGCCGCGCAGAGCGCACGACAGCCGAGTTAAATTGTCGCTCGCCGACAAACTTTGAGCTGTATTTTCGTAAACTCGTTTCAACGCTAACCAATCTAAATAAGATTTGCCGTCGAAAGTGGGCAAATCCGTCTTCGTGACGGGAGGATTAACTTTGTTTATCAACTTTTCCAACGAATTAACTAAGCGCGTCACTCCTCTGTCTTCAGGACGATACTGCTCGGGAGGGCGATCGCAAGCCACGGCACCCGGGCCGCGCGGAGCTCTCGGTCCCTGTGTTTCACACTGGGCCACAGTGTCGTTTACCCAATCCTGAATACTAGCGCGACTACGCGTGCCGCGGCTTGCGCCCGCCTCGACCAATTTTAAGGATTAAATACAAAGGCACTGGTTTTGGTATCGAAAACAAAAGTATAATAAAATCATGTCAAAAAACCATAGACAATAAAAAATCTCTAAAAACATAAAAAGGAGTGCAATCTTGCACAATATGTTTCTGAAACCGAAATGCTCTACGTACATTTTAACTAAGCTTCTTAAAGTTAGGCAGAAACTTAATAGGGCTGTTGACACCACCTACTAGGGCTAGGGCCTTGTAGGGCTACTGACGTACTTTTTATAAGTTGTCAAAACACAACTCTCCCATAGTGTTTGAATGGCAATAGCAACTTATGACGTCACTTGTTCGCCACAATCAACTAACTAAATATTTATTTATTTTAAACCAACAAAAAATCTAATTTTGCAGATAAAATAATGCGTTTTTTTACTGGAGTCGTGTCTTCGAATTATTTTTTAATGGATAGTCATCGTTATACATAAACTTGGTGTAATTCACGCTTATAATGTCCATTGAACGCACGGGTTAAGCTTAATATATATCGAGTTTCCCAAACTCCTTAACGAGTTACCACATAGTAAGTTGGAACACTTCTTAAGGAGTTCACCAAAAAAGTTACATAAGTAAAATAAAACTCCCTTTATCACAAAGTCTATTACTTTTGTAGACTGAAAAATAGATGAATTTTAGTCCGCTTTAACTGACTTCAAAAAAGAGGATGTTATTACATAGTTCGGTTGTATTTTTGTTTGTTTGTTACTTCAAAATTACGTCATACATATATTAAAAAAAATCGGCAAAGAGCGAGTCGGACCAGCGCGCTGAGGATTCATTACTTATCTTTGGAGTCGGTTTGAATATTGGAATAATGTAAGTTTGTAATAGCCTTAAGTGCTTAATGGATCGAACTTAACAAAATTAAGTTCTTTATAGGCATCGTTTTCAATTTGAATAATTGCTCAATTAATTTGAATAGGCGCTTTGTTTATTTACATAAGTGATACTTTACCTGCGCTTGAACTCTATTCACTATTTTTGTAATAAGTAGAGGATTTTAAGGATCGACATAAAAGGATTGTATTAAAATTTAAGAAAATAAATACAAAAACTTACAAATAAAAACAGGTAAATAACATAAGAAATAATCACTCTTATAGACCTTGTATAGAGTTAATAAACTTATTAAACTGCGGAACACAACTTCGTCTTAGTCCCGAAGGAATATTGTACCTACTTTCACGGATAAAAATTAGCATATATTAATGAGGTATAGGTAGTGCTTCCTAATTTTAATGACAGAATTTTTAAAATTGATTCAGAAGTGCCAGGGTGCCACAAGAAAACAATGTTACCCTATTTATTATATTAATACGTAGTGAACATGTTACTATCATAAGTTAAAGAAGTATCTACAATTTTCTTCAAGAACAAGCATAGAACCTCCGTGACGTCGCCTCTACGTCAGTCACCCCGCACCGATTTACTTAGAGCCCCAACGTCCTTAAAGATTCCCCTTTGACACCCCAATTTTCATAGAGGAGAAATGCACGGGAGCTCAACGCATACTGGCCATTTTACCACCCCATATCGATTTTCGCTGGCTGGTTGTATTTTCAAATCCTTCGAACGGTGCGGTCGTGTTGTGTTCTTTTTTGAAATTTTCTTCGAAAACCGGTAAGTAAACTATTGTCTTTGATCTTTAGAAGAATGAATTCAAATTCGAAATTTATTCTCAAAGTTTTAGCGGCGAATATTTTAAGTTTTTTCAACTGCAGATGTGTTTTGTTTGTTAATTAAAGATTTAAGGCAAACCTTGACCTTATTGCTTAAGAAACACGTTAATTGCATGTAAGCGATGGCGATATCGGGGAGGTTTTAGTCTAAATTAATACATGCAGGTAATAGAGGTGGTCTATCACTTTATTCAGTTGTTTTTTGTCGTCTTGTAATATTAGCAAGCGTAGAAAACGTGGAATGAGATTTACTTTAATTTTTAAAGAAACAAACATGTAAATATGTGACATTTTCGTTACTGGTCATAGATTTAATCGAACGAGCGTTGTAGGAAGTAGAGGCGACATGGTCGTCTGGTACATAAGTTAAGTATTTAGTATGGGAATTATTATGGCATTATCATTGCAAATATATTTTCGGATACATAAGTTAATTCTATACAAATTAGAATCGTCATCCACACTACTAAACGGACGGTCCAAAAATATTTGAAATTATAGTAGGTATGTAGGTAGGTACTTAGTTCATTGAAAATAGAGTCGTGTTCGTAAACTTAACTATCTTCAAATGTGAATAAAAATAAAATCCTTGAAGTGATCTTGTTAAATTTTCTATACCAACGGCAAATTTTTGAAACTTGTTCTATCAAACATAAATCTAGCCAAGTGCGAATTGGACACGCGCACCGAGGATTCCATCAAAAAATATCGGAATGTTAAAATATATGCTATAAACGGTCGTATCTATAAAAATATAGTGTTAGCAGTTGCATGCTTAAAATTATCAGTTATTTTATATTGATTGGAAAGGACCCCCCTTAATTTTGTATTTTATTATTGGTTGTTGTAACGGCAGTAGAAATAATACATACATACACGTTATCAAATGATGTACCTATAAATTTTAGCTGTTTATTTAGTACGGTTCTCGAGATACAGCACTCTGACAGACGGACAAACAGTGTACCGACAGTAATAGGGTTTCGTTTGTTACCTTTCGGGTACGGAACCCTAAAAAAATCATCAGAATCTGTTCACAGGATACGAATATATCAACGGACATTGGGTACCTATAATATTTTTAATCCTTTCTTTTTGTTTTTTTTTTTTTGTTTGTTGTTGTTCAAAATATATGAGTCTTACTAACAATAATAAATAAATATAAATATTAATAAATAAATATTAGGGGGACAATCTTACACAAATCGACCTAGTCCCAAACTAAGCAAAGCTTGTACTATGGGTACTAGACGACGATAAACATACTTATATAGATAAATAAATACTTAAATACATAGAAAACATCCATAACTCAGGAACAAATATTTGTGCTCATCACACAAATAAATGCCCTTACCGGGATTTGAACCCAGGACCTCTTGCTTCGTAGGCAGGGTCACTACCAACTAGGCTAAAGCGGTCGTTAAATAATAAAATAATAATAATAATAAGTCTTTGTAATTACTAATACTATGGATTGAATAGTCCGAAATAAAAGAAATTTAATTTAATTTAATTTAATTTATAAACGGTCGAATTGAGAACCCCCTCTTTTTAAAATCGTTTAAATATTCCAGCCCTGTTTAGACCTGCAAAAAAAAACGTGCAAGTTACATTGCGGCGTTCGATTGACCACTTCAAACTCCTTTGCTTCACTGCCTCGCAATGTAATGCAATATGCACGTTTTTTCTTGCAGCTCTAACTTGGGCTTAAAGAATTTGACCCGTATTCATTGCTCTTGACTATTTAACATCTCTGTTCTAATTATCTATGTCCTTTACTAAGTCAAAGTATTTCTTCTGTCCTTCATTGACACAGTTAGAAAGAGAGAGAAAGTTCAAACTAAATAGATAATAGAATAGGTAGTTAGGTTATTGAACTGTACTCTATCTTAAACGTCGACATACGTAACTATGAGTATTATTGTTTAAATGCAACAAATATAGGTTATCGCTAGGGTTATGGACCTAAAGAATAATAACATTAAAATAAATATATAAACACGATTAATTATTCGTATTACTTCCTCGTTATGACCACACAAGAACCACGTTTTCAAATCCTATCCTATTGGGGACTTCATACTCACAGTACACACCATTGAATTGCAGATGTGTAGTGGTTTCTCACGATGTGATATTTCTGCGTAAAGTTCATGGTAAATTTCGAGTCCGGACTCGAACCCACGGCCCTCTGCTTGAGAGGCCATAAGTCAAGCCACTAGGCTACCACGCTTTTTTCATGGTTTAAAAGTGATATATTCACTACTGACGGATTTTATTCAAAAAAATTAATCCTAAAAGGATGACTTCTTTATTGTAAGATAGGTAATTCATGTGCGTTTTTACCATAAAGTAGTTCAACTCGGCTACATCTATGGCGCAAGCCACACAGAAGAGACGTGGGACGGGGGCGCGTCGCAGTCCGCGTCGTTTTTTCGCAGGCCGCGTCTCCGCCCCGTCTCTTCTGTCTGCTTTGGATCGCGACGCTTCAATACATTTAGTATGACAACTGATTCAAGGGGTCCGCAACTGCGACGTGCCATCGTCCCACGTCTCTTCTGTGTGGCTTGCGCCTATCGGCCGTCGGGACTTCGAGCAATGTCCCACTGCCACTTAAGTCTGGCAACTCTTCGAGCTATGTCAGTGGCTTTAGTCATTCCGTTTTGGGGAAGCTCACCACTCTGAAGGCGAAGGCGAGCGTTTTCTCTGTGCATTGCTTATGCAACCAGGTGACCACTGTGTGGCGAGTGTCTACGCCGCGCAATGAACAGAGAACACGCTCCCTGCGCTACTGCCCTCCTTGCTATCCGCTAGCTTCCAGTTCAAAAAACTGCCAGCAGATTAAACAAGAGAACATCTTTTCCAGATCCAAAGTCGCCTCACCGCGTTCTCGATACCGCTCGTCGTGGCGCATCAGTTGTGCCACTCCACCACGGCACTCGTGCATGGGTGACCCTATACAGCCCTCATCCTTAATGGTCAGCCAAAACAAGCCCAACACCCTTAAACTGAACAGTGTAGCGCGCCAAACAAGCCGCTACTCCGCCCGGGACCCGAGATTAAGACCTTAAACCAAAAAGAACCAACCAGCCAGTATTAAAGCCCATGGTATTATTTTTTAACAATGAAGACTGAAGAACCGACGATAGTTAAGAGCAGAACCCCTCGGACCAGGAGTCAGAGCGACGCAAATGTTCGCGAGTCGCTCTTGTCAGATTCCACTTCAGGAATAGAAAGGGGAGATGCTAGTGACACCGCGAGCGGGGATTCTACTTTTTCCAGCCCGGACATAAGCAACAAAGATGAATTTAAAGGTAAAGACATCAGCAAAGATCAGAAGAATGCATACAATGATACAATCGGTTTGAAAAATGGTAAGAAACTGTGCAATATAACCGAGAATCCACAAGATAAAGTCAATGGTTTGAAAAAAGACGCAGAAAATGGATTGAGTAAGAAGGTAGCGATTCCAGATGGTGGATGGGGATGGGTGGTGGTTGCATCATCGTTTGTAATATCGATGATAGCAGACGGCATCAGTTTCTCCTTCGGTTTGCTGTACATCGAGTTTCTTGAAGAGTTTCAAACTAGCAAGTCAACGACCGCTTGGATCGGCAGCCTTTTTATCGCTGTTCCTTTACTCTCAGGGCCAGTGATGAGCGCTTTGGTGGATAGATATGGTTGCCGAAGCATGACCATTTTAGGCGGAATAATATCTACGCTTGGTTTCGTTTTAGCGTCGATCTCTACTACAATCGAAATGATGATGATAACCTTTGGTGTCATAGCTGGTTTGGGACTCGGCTTGGTCTACGTGACTGCCGTTGTTTCTATCGCCTATTGGTTTGAGAAGAAGAGAAATTTAGCCGTTGGTTTAGGTGCCTGCGGTACTGGTGTCGGCACGTTCGTATATGCTCCGATGACTCAGTATTTTATTGAAGAATATGGTTGGAGAGGAACAATATTGCTGCTTTCTGGTACACTGTTAAATTTGTGCGTATGCGGTTGCGTAATGCGGGATCCTGAATGGTGGACTTTAGAACAGAAAAAGGAAAAGGATCCTAAGCCTGAGAAGGAGATTGAAAAAGTGAACTTGGAACCGAAGCCAGCTGCTAGAAGACCGTATAAGAAGTCCACTTCCCTCTGCGTTTCAGATGTGATGCCATTGCCTGCTAGTAAAGAAATAAACGGTAGAGCTTTCATAATGCCTTTGAAGAAAGGTGAGGTTCCAGATGTGGTCAACAGGTACCAGAAAGCTGAGAACTGGTTGAATCGCAAACTGAGAGTGGGGTGGCCACGCGAAAAACTGTCAAGAACAGAGTCGTTGTACGCTTTTCCTTCATACCTGGAATGTACAGATAGAGTAAGTGCTCTTGTGAATGTTGTTTCAATAATCACTTTATTTATAAGTAGTTTAAACGTTGCAAATTCATAAGAAGTTTGGATTAATTTTACTGCTAGTATTTCATCATACTATTCATCTTCATAATCTGTTCTGTTTCATAGTAGGTATGAATTTGACTTTAGCTCAGAATGTATTTTATCTTAACTTAATTATTATGATGTGTTAGCATGTAACTGAATTGATTGAAGTTTCTAATGCTGTAATAATACTTTATCATTTTTAGATCACGCTGAGTGTCTTCAAAGACATCACTCAAGCGAACAACCACCCTCAGTTCTATGCGAAAGCGGTCGAGATACATACAGACAAACAGCTTCAAGCAGAAGACAATGATCCGCCTTGCGTTACCTTCCCAGCACAACCTATCCGCAGGTCTTACTCGGCCAACTTCTATTTCAAGAAGGAGGTCCGGAAGTCAGTAGACTACCAATTAAAGAATCCTAATGCTGGTAAAGTCCTGAAGAAGTCCATTTCAGAAACGAAAGAAGATCGCGGAGCATTAATAAAGCAAGATAGCAAAGGCGACAGAAGAGACTGGCTGAAGAAGCAGCTGTCTGTAAACCACCATTACTTGAAGGATTTGAAGATGCCCCTGAATTCTATTGGACATAGGAACGCGATATTGAACATTAATAGATACAGGCTAAAAGCGTCGTCGTGTCCTGATATTTTTAAGAATTCTATGGTTACTATTAATGACGATGAAGAGGTAACTATCATTCATTTAGGTATCATTCATTTATTATTTTAAGCATTTGTCCTACAATCCATCCCAGATTCGTACTACCTACTCTTGTATAATCCTGGTAGTACTACTATTGTACCATTGGCGACGGGCCTTCCAAAAATCGCTTTAATTCGAGTCATACTTTTGGGAACTTTTGGCTCGGCGTCATGAAGCTTATTTAAGCTTATAAGTGCCCCAACCTTACGTATATACCTACTGATCTTTTCCTATATCCACTGAAAAAAACTACAACAAAATTCTGTGTACGACTCATCCATACGTCAATAACTATTTCGTATCTGTCTTTCTTATTGATTGATTACATCTCCACCCTTTGTATGTAACCACATATTGGCTATCTAGCTAATTTAACATCTAGTAAATACTATCTTCTAATCAAATAACTCATTTCAAGTAAACTTAAATCATCTACCTTACAATTCACGGCACCCTCAGTTTCTATTCAGCAATATCCTATAGCTAGTTTAAAAATTACCTAATGATAATGCCTTCTTTCTAGAAATGCTACGAAGACTGCCTCGTCTGCATCTCTGACATGTTCAACGTCTCTCTATTCAAGAAGATGACGTTCAACTTGCTCTGTGCTGGGACCATCATACTGTTCATTTGGTTCATCGTGCCATACTTTTACCTTGCTGAACACATGATCCAGAAGGGTTATACTGAAGACGACGGCGCTGTAATGCTGAGCCTGATTGGGATCACCAATACTATTGGAATGGTAAGTTATATTGACATATTAATCTTTATCCGCAGCTCAGGCACTTAAACCATTAGATCTGGGAGTTGAGCCGAAATACCGGGACTTTACTAAATTCTCATGGGTATCACATCATCATAAATTAAATCGTGGTTTTCATTTATCTTCTAGTAATTTACCTAATTCTAGTTTTCTTCGTACGAAACTAGTAAATAAGAACTCAACAATTCAGAATACAATTTAATTTTGATCTCCGTATATTTGATCTTGAATAACAAACTTATTAGCAATGGTGCTTTCAAGGCACGATTTTCGGGCTTGAACTATACAGGGTGTTTGGTAGCTACGTGCAAAGCTTTAAGGGGGTGATAGCCGAGGTATTTTTGAACATTTTTAGCCATATATGTCTTAGCCGAAATTAGTTTTTTTTTTAAATTGAAGACTTGGAAATTTTAGGAAAATACCCAGAATTTGATAGTCACGAGTCAATATTGCCCCAATGAGCGTTAATTTGGAAATTTTAAATATGGCACAGAAAAATGACGCAGACTTGTCCTTTTCACATGCTATTTACTAGTTAAATTTCAAGACTAGTGCATTCTTAGCGAGTGCTCCCTGAGTTTGGTTTTTACTTTTTATCGGAGATTTAGCAAGCAATGTCAATGAGTGATACCTTAAAAGAAACAACAATAAACAGGCATATTTCTAAAAATGTTTGAACATTTCAAGGATTTTTTTTTAATTTTTTTTTATGGCACAGATAAATGACTCTGTTCCAACCTAAGACATTTTTAGTAATTTCGAATGCCTCCATTTTGTTTTTGTGGCAAGAAAGACACTTAAAAATTATTTCATTTGGTCCAATACACATTAAACTATCCGAAATAAAAGATTTGGTTTCCAAATTAACGCTCATTGGGGCAATATTGACTCGTGACTATCAAATTCTAGGTATTTTCCTAAAATTCCTAAGTCTTCAATTTAAAAAAAAAATATCAAATTTCGGCTAAGATATATTATATGGCTAAAAACGTCCAAAAATACCTCGGCTATCACCCCCTTAAAGCTTTGTACGTAGCTACCAAACACCCTGTATATACAATTGTTAGAATAACTCAACGTATTTAATATCAATATACCTACCATCTACATTGTATTTTGTGTATGCAAATCCAATTATTGCCAGCGGAAACTTTTCTTGTCATAAACAATGCTATGTTTACAGGAATAACGATAAACAAACATATTGAGTGCATGATTCGAGTTAGTTTTCGCGTACAACAAGCATGTTATAATATATGTACACACATAATATAAAGTATACTAATGTTGTGCGTCGGTATTTTTATATCCTCAGCCTCGTTTCGCTCGTTAGTCTGCAAATGGTTCTTTTACTACGACTATTACTACTATCTACTTTTTGACGAGTTCGTGGAATATGTATCAACAGCTTTTATTGGGATGCTAGCGATCCGGCCCGGTTTCGCATGGGTAAAACTTTAGACGATGTGTAAAATGAAACAGGATTAGGAAGCACTGTTTTAAACTTTCGTCACATTCACTCATAATTATTATATGTACTAAACAGGTATTATCACGCAGACAATACCTATCTCGTCGTTTCGGTCACATTGCAGCAGCCGTGGTCACAAGTTGACTCGAGGTAGGTATTTATTGTTTGCGTGATAACTCCTGTTTAGTACAATAATTATAGGATCAGGATGTACAGTTGGGGTACGAAAATCTTCTTCAGTCATAGACGATAGTCTAGTACATTTTGAAAACTCTTTCGGGCTTCAACGGTTTCACAGATTCTGATGAATGAAATTCGGCACACCTTGATAGTCTGTAACCAGGGGAATAAGAGGGAGAGAATAACAGAGAGAGAGTGCCGGGGGCCCAATACCTCACCCCTTCCCTCTCCCCCTTCCCCTATTTCCTCTCCTTTAGGGCCGACAACGCACTGGCATCGTGTAAAGCGCTGCGGGTGTCTATGGACAGTGGTGTTCATTTAACATCAGGTGACCCACTAGTTCGTTTGTCTGGCTTATCTAACATAAAAAAAAAAAAAAAAACATAACATACTTTTTATTCCGGAAAATGGCGTAGTTCCCGCGTGATAGCGGTAAATAAATCCTTCACAGACGAAGTCGCGGCATCAGCTAGTATTGTACCTATATCGAAAAAATAATCGAATCCAGTAAAATGAAATAAATTAAATAAATCCAATTAAATAGAATAAATGGAAACCGAACTTCGAAATATTCAAATTTTTCTAACTTCGTTAATTTTCATGCGGGCGTGAAAATTAACGAAGTTAGAAAAAGTTGAATACTGCGTATTCGGAAATTTACTCAAACCGCCTTAGGCCTTATACTTCGATGGAAAACAATACAATAGGTTAGGTACTATTTCCTTGGCTTCCTGCCAAACCAGCCCCTGGCCTTGAGTTCCATGGCAAACGCAGCTCAGATGGAACTTTATTTCACACGGCATTGGGGTCATATTTCCTTGTGTTCTTTGTAAATCAATCTTTGTTAGTTTCCACGTTATTGTAATTTATTTGGCGTTTAATGTTTCCCCTGAATTTCGTGACCTTCAGATTTTTTTCAAGTTTCTGTTTAATTTTGCGTTCAAGTTCAATCAAGTTACATAACACCAATTAATTGACGTTGACTTAATTTAGTTATTTTAGTTTTGTTGGATCCATAAAGTGTAAAACGTAAACTTTATTATTAGAGATGATGCTTTAGTTAAAAGACAATTAGATAAGTAAGTAGAAAAGAAAGAAAGAAATAATTTCTTGCCACAAAAATATACATTAGTACATTACACAAGATTTCATACAAAATTAGGTTCATGTAATGAATTTCCATTCTCTGGTAAGTTCTTTACGAGACAAATTACCAAATCCCTGCCCTGCCCACTGCAGCGATTCTTCTAGCTATGTCCGTGACTTTAGTTCCTGCGCGGATTTCTAATGCGATCCCGCAGTGAAACTCCAAGCATAGCCCTCTCCATCGCCCTCTGATTGACTTTGAGCTTTCTTATGAGGCCCATCGTTAGCGGCCACGTCTCAGTGCCAAAAGTCATCACTGACAACACAGACTGGTCAAAGACTTATGACTTGAGACACTGCGGTATATTGGATGGCAAGATACATATGATCGATTAATACGTAATGATACTTTTTATCTCGGAAAATCGCACTATTCCCGCAGGATAGATACAGGTGAATTCATCACAGACGAACAACGGCAACTGCTAGCAATTCGTAAACTACTCGATGCATCATAAATCTCGTGTGAAATCAATTATCTGTTTTCATTTGCGTCAGAAATGCCCGTTGAATATTTGGCACAGATATGAAAACGGAGACATTGGATACTGGAGACATCTATTTGCGTAACTACCCACGTTGGAGTTACCTTGAGGCTTAGTCTCGCTGAAACTACCAAGTTTTAGCTAAAACACTTTTTTCAAGCGAAAGAATAGAAAGAAAGAGAATTATTTACAACAACAGAAGACACATAAATATTTCTACAAAAAGGATAACACGAAGGCTAAAGATGGATTGTGTCATTGCGGTTGTAAATTGGACACTGGCTCAGCATAATGCTGAGGCGTTTATAGCACCCTCTAGTATAGTCGTGGTAGTCGAGGATTGACCTAGTATGGCCACTCAAGCAGAGGGTCGTGGGTTCAAGCGCCTCGCCTCGCCTCTTAGTTTTTCGTAATATGTACGAAATTACGTTTGAAATTTAGCCTGAGATTTATGGTGAAAGTAAAATATCAGTGGGATGAGAGGAAGACTGTACTTACTAATTTTATGGGCATCTATAATGATTTCGCTGTATTTTGTAGTACCTCGTGCATTTGGCCTTGGAAATTAACATTTGGTGAAGTGGAACTGATGAGGAACACCATATTTAGCCACCGGAATTACTCAATACCAAGTACTAGTATTTCACGGGTTGCGATTCTATTACTTAACACAGTTGCTAAGCAATTTATGCTCGTTTCAATTCATGTGGTGAAGTGGGACTGATGAAGAAGCACTAGAAGAACTCCTCAACTAATTAAGACTCTAAATCGGGAAAACCAAGAACGAGCAGTTGAAATTATATTAGCACTTGGCACCTACGCTGACAGAACTAACTTACAACAATTAAAAGCTGTTTTTTTTTTCGGTACGCTAAATGGTGTTTGGACGGAGTCTACGGGTATGAATAGTGCATATCCGGGATACGGATTTAATATAGATATGTCCGGGTGGCGAGAAAAATTCAAACTTTTATCGGAAATCGTATCCTCAGTTCGTAGAATGTAGGTACTTTTCATCGACGTCTGTTGATTTACATTTATTTACAAGTTTACGGAATTGTCGAAAATAATAGGCGAAATGTTATCAATTCCAAAAAGTAATGCATTCTTTGATCACGTTTTGTCATTGATGGGTAATTTATGGGCCTACGAGCGAAACTGCTTATAGTTATCAATCAACATAGTAAAAGGGGAAAATTTGAGAAATTGCGATGTTTTTCGGGTCTGCTTTTCTATAAATTGCTGCCACGCCTTATATAGATCTACATTTTTTGACTCACTGCGCTGAGAGTGTTACCAATTACGACCAGTACCGTCCCGACGAGTAGCTCTAGTATAAGTTTTTCTTCAAACATTCGTATACTACTCGACTGCGTAAATCGCATGAACGTGGTCGATGCATTTGTCTTCACTTCGCCTATCGCCGAGAGCTCAATCATCTCATTGTTATAACTTTTCAGCTCGATTTCCTAACAAAAACAGCTAAACATTTTTCACTGTTTTCACGTATTTTGTGAAGTAAAACTATACTATGCAATTTATAATAAGCTCGCTCGGAATTACTTTATCGAGTAATAGTAGTAATATATTAAGTGCCGGACTCAGACTTGAGCCGTTTTGTTTATAAAAAGGGACGTTTAGTCTCCAAGACACTTCAAATACATAAAAAAGGCTATTAAAAAGTAATTTTCCTTGTTTTGTTATTTATAAGAAAGATTAAGTAATTATCCCGTCTACCTTTATAACATGAGTAATAATGCACTTATAAAGACGTCATAACAAGACACGTATTTTATATGAGGGATTATAATAATGATATTATGATGGTTTAAGATAGCTAATATTGTTCCAACGTGTTACAGTTTTAGATAAAAAAAGATTACATATTTTTAGTTCTCACTAACTGAGATCAAAATTATGACGAAAATGACAGTTCGAAGTTGGATTTGTAGGTAATAAAATACCAATTTGTTACAAAAAAAGACAAGTTTTAGTTTAAAGGTTTAAGGAAAGAGATAGGTATATAGATGAAACTCCGGATAATAACTCGTTTTCAAAAAAAGTGTACACAATTAAGGGATTTAATAAAAATACCCATATATATTGTATGACTAACTTTCGTAACACTGTAAAACACTGTAGCCCTTAACTATGTATTTTTTTTTGAAAACGACTGTCAAAAAAAACATTTTTTTGTTGATTGTGCACTTGAATTATGATTTAACCTACATAATATTGACTTGCAAGATTTAATCACAACAAGATTTGCCAACTTTTTTGATTGACATTTAGTTTTAAAATATAATAGTCATACATATTTTTTCTCCGCGTCTCTCCTGTGGACAAATGCCAAAAGTTAAGGGACTATAGCCAACATTTTTTAGTCAAGTCTACATTGAAGTGTGGGACGTCTGGCCAGCTTTCTATGTATTTAAATAAATCTTAAGCTTGTTGACTCGGAGTCGCTAATCTTATGTCCACAGGAGAGATGACTTTTGTTTCTAACGCAGGGCCAGAGGCCGTATTGTCTAACGCTTCTGACGCTTGCCTTCGTTTTCACCATATCTTTCTGTCATCAATTGTTTGTTGTTTGATAGAAAGAAATAGTGATTGCGAAGGCAAGCGACTCAGAAACGTCAGACAATAGCCTGCAGATTTAGGGGAGAGACTTAGGAAAATTGTTTAATGAAATCCCGACTGAAAAAAAAATTTGTGATTTTATTTGGAAAATAATTTGTGGGCAGGGGGCCTCCACTCCTTTTATGCCCCGAGGTCGCCAGACCTCTGAATCCGGCCCTGTTCTTACGCTGTGTATTTACCCAGTCAAAATTGAACTTGAGTATTACGAGTAAAGGCTTTGATCAATTATAACTGAAGATACACATTGCCGAACAAAATCCCCTTCAAAAAGTGTCCGAACTTTTTTATTTGTTTGCATAACAATTAAAATCATCACCTACACAGAAATTTGAACCTAGTCTTTACTTCATTACAGTCGAATTTCGGTTGACACTTGACAGCTAAACTTGACAATTTCACGCAACGTACTGAGAAAAAAAAAAATAGTTTAAAAAACTGAAACCCGACTACGGAAAAAAACGCGCTCTGAAAAGTATGAAATAAGAAAAATTTGAAGTACTATCCACAATTAATATGGCCCTCCTTGACCACAAATATAAACCTCCGCAAATTAACGCCTGATTCAATCAAGCAAGAAAATATTCTTGTCCGAAATTCTTATACAGACTTCAGAGGAGAGCCTGGTTGCATGCCACCTTGCCTTAAGGGTTGCTTAGGTACTTAACAGTTCATTTTATGGTGGCATGCGACCACGGCTCTCCTCTGAAGTCTGTATAAGAATTTCGGACAAGAATATTTTCTTGCTTGATTGAATCAGGCGTTAATTTGCGGAGGTTTATATTTGTGGTCAAGGAGGGCCATATTAATTGTGGATAGTACTTCAAATTTTTCTTATTTCATACTTTTCAGAGCGCGTTTTTTTCCGTAGTCGGGTTTCAGTTTTTTAAACTATTTTTTTTTATTTAAATTATTTTGGGGTTTTATTTTCGCCATGATAGCGACATCTAATGGCGAACTAGTAAACTAAAATTTGTATGCATAAACAAAGGAATTAGTCTGAATTAGTACTAAAATCTTTTACGATTTGGAATTGTGTGGCGGTTTATTCATCATTTCGGCCGAAAGACTTCCGCTGCTGTAAATATATATACATATTTTCTGAATTCCGTATAGTAATTAGGCAGAAAATTACTTACGCATAACCTAGTTTCGCAGAAAGTTAGTTTTCGCAGAAGTTTATTTCGCCGAATTAATAAATTGAGTATTAACTTAACCTAATAATGACCTAAGAGAGGACAGTCGCCTTATGTCCCGCTTCCTGGGGCGGTGTCAACGGGCCTCCGCTTTGCGGAGCCCCTATTCCGCATAGTTTGGCGCTTCGCGCCTGTACACAACTCTTACCTAACCTAAACCTATTTTTTTTTTCAAATTGACCTAACCTACACCTAACGTAACGTAACTATGCAAAATTTGAGTTTTTTTTTGTCATTCACCATTACAGTAATCAAGAAATGCTGCCATATCAATATTATGCTAACATTCTATTCGGGTAAACAATCATTCGGATAATATAGATTTAAGTCAAATAAAATTTCGGCAAGTCTAAGATTCGGTTTGACTAAATTAAGCGAAACTTGTTATGCCTGATTGTTATGACATTTCGGACATGAAAAATTAGGACCTATATCTGAATCCCTAACGTTTTTTAACCTATTTTTGTATTCCCTAACGTTTTTTGTCCTAATTATCATTTGTCCCAACACTCATAATGCCCTATCTTTAGTTTTCCTAACATCGTATGGATGATTTTTTTTCCGTAATGTTTTATTTCCTAACGTCACTTGCCATATTGATTATTCATCCTAACGTTATGTGCCATAATAGTCATGTATCATAATTATCAGTAAGCCTAATGATCGTTAATCCTAATGATTATTATTCCTAACTTTGTTTGTCCTATATTTGTACTACCTAACATTATTTATCCTCGTGATTATTTTCCCTAATTGTGGTTAACCTACTATTCTGCCTAACCTAAAATCTAACCTAACCTAACCTGATCGCCAGCGTGTCAACGTCACCCCGCTTCGCGGGATGCCTATTTCCGCTCTAAGGAACAGAAGATAACCCTAACCTAACCTACTAATAGTACTACAAGAGTAAGGAACATTTACTTCTTTTTCTGCGGGGGGCTTCGCCCCCCGAGCCCCCCTTGTTGGGGGGCTCTGCCCCCCACACCCCCCTTCCGCTTAACTCTGTACACTAGTTGGTAGTGAGCCCGCCTTCTACGAAGCTGAAGGTTCCGGGTTCAAATCCCGATAAGTAGTTATGGCAAATATATTAGGGATACTGATATTTATATTATACATATTTCGGACAAATGAGTTTTAGGGCAATCATTTCATTATGGAAAATTATTGTTATGGCAATTGATCGTTATGAATAATGCCCATTAGGACCAAACAGTTCGGGCAAGTGATTTTAGGACAAACGATGTTAGGGATCGCGAGGAATATGCAAAATAACATTAGGGATATTAATAATTATGGTAAAAATAATTCGGACAAATGAGTTTTAGGGCAATCATTACATTATGGAAAATGATTGTTGTGGCAATTGATCGTTAGGGCTAATGCCCATTAGGACAAAACAGTTCGGGTAAGTGATTTTAGGACAAACGATGTTAGGGATCGCGAGGGAGACCCGAAAAACTATGCCAAATAGATGGCACCCATGTACCGTCATCGGTTTTCAGCTTTGCTCATTGGCTTTGTCTAACAGACACATTCTTCTCAAAAACTTTAGAACCTTTGTTTCGCTTTATCGCTTCTTCGATACTACTAGTATTGAATTTGCGTACATCGCGCCTCGGAGATTTCGAGATCTTCTGTTGAGCTGCCGATATCGGCAAGCGTCACCTGATCTGATGTCTGTTGGATCATTTCACGTTGCTCGTCCATGACCTTTAGAGTAGAGTCTGTGATCTTTTTGGTTCTGTTTCTACGGAAGGTCTTTAAGAACTAAGATCCCACTGTATGGACAGTTACCACGAACCCGTCGCTGTAATCGTCCACGTCGCCTCCTAAGCACTCGAAACGGTTTTGAAGTTCGAGTTGGAACGTTTCGGTGTTTTGGACCTGGGTTGGCGCCGGGCAGAGCGTAGACTTTATCAATCGAGATCTTACAAGCTTGGCGTAAATATTCAATGTGCCTCGTATCATACGGTGATAATTATACTTAATTGAGATAGACCTCTATCTCATTTCTCATTACACCGTCATCGTCAGGGCTCATCCAAGTCCACTTCTTGTGTTCTTGCTTCTAGAAGAAGAAGTTCATTAATCATTTTGTAACACGGCAAACCTCTGTGGTAAACTGGCCGCTTACAGAAAAACAAAATTCTAAATTCTGAACTATTGTTACAATATAGAGTACCTCCTTCTCCATGAAGCCGGCCGGTAGGTGGCCCCGGTGATTCCTACGCCCTACTCCAAATTGCCCCATTCGCAGCTCTTCCCCATCCCGTTTACCCAGTTTTCAGTTGAAGTCCCCAATAACAAATGGGAAGTGAGTTTCGGAGCTATGCATGGCTCTGGCGATATCTTCAATAGCTTCCACTTCTTCGTCGGATTGTGTCGAAGTCGGAGCATAGACTATTACGTAGACTGTATACGAATAATAATCGTTTGGTCAATCTTACAATAGTACAAGGTACGCTATCCTGGTCGACACATTCGCGAGGGAGCTGAGGGACGATTTATTAACTGTACAAGGTAAACGTCCCTGTGCTCGACACTGACCCAATACATGGCACCTTCAATCTTATGTCATAGTAAGAGAGGTGACAGATGGGTGTCATCTACTGGCATTGAGGTGTCGAGCATTAGTACGTTTACCTTAGTATTACGACAAAACGAATGTAGTGTTGCCGCTCAATTGAAATTGATGTCAGATAACTTTGTGAATTCTGACGACTTTCGGAGCTAATAGCTCCTTAAAACTTATCTTAAACCAAAAACCTACTAAGAAACCTCTACATCATTTTTTAAGACCTATCTAATAATGCCTCACACGCCGCCGTGCGCTAATTTTTTTTTTATTATCGCTCAGTTTTGTTACTGTAAAATCGAACCAATATTTTTTTTTAAATAAAAAGGTATCCTATGTCACCCGGAGCATAATAACGAATCGATTGATACCCTATTTATTAAAATCGGACGAGTAGTCTCGACGCTACGGTGGAACATCCGTACACACAAACATAGACTGTTAAAATCATTACACTTCCTTTTGGCTTTGCCGTAGTCGTGTAAAAAGAAGGCCACTTTTATCAAAGTGGCGCTCATTTGGCTCGGACATTTTCGGGCGCGCGACTGTGGATCTACAGTTATAATTGATCAAAGAGTAAAGGAAATTTAATTGAAAGTCCTCTTGATATTGACGTCCTTGATATCAATCAAGAAAAAAATGGGAAAAAATCAGTTACTAAAATTAAAACTAAATCACATGTTTGCGCCTTTATTTCCATGAACTTGGTCGTGACCTTGTTTTTTAAAGGTCATATTTAGTAACCGCTGAATTCTCGTTCAATGACCCCAATTCAACAACTTTGAACACGTAAATTTTGTTCGCGATAAGTTTTATAAGACAATAAAATACCTACTGTATCTTTGTTAGTTTCCTCCGAAAATATAGTTCTTGGAATGTTTTTAACACGGTTTACTATTTTTTTTATTTGTATAAATCAGGAAACAGACAGCTTAAGATGGTATAGTCGGGGTAAAAAAAGGTTCGTCACTTTTCGACCTTAATTCGTTGACATAGAGTCGAAAATATTATTCTTACCCTGACTATACAAAAATATATAAATACAATTCATTCAGTCAACACATTTGCCTAAACACTTTTCAATTTTAACAATTTTTTTGTATCTTAATACTCAGATATAAAGAATCTTAATATATCTTTATTTTTATTAGCATGTGTTAGTGTCCCACTGCTGGGCAAAGGCTTCTCTTCTTGACTTCCAACTCGCCCCGTCTGTCTTGTCTTGATGAACTGAAACAATTACTTTGCTCAGCCGCGACCTTACACTCACAACAACACAAGACTCAACAACACAAGGTCAAGGTCGCGGGTGAGCAAAGTAATTGTTTCAGTTCATTAATATGGACCTCCGCAAAGTAACGCTAATTCAATAAATTGTCTTGGTCATCCCGCCACCACCGCCTTGGCCTACCGCGGCGCTGATAACCATCTTGGGGCATCCATTAAGTGGTAACCCGCGCCCACCTCTCTGGCTGCAAGCGGCAGACGCGGCTAGCCCAATCCCATTTGAACTGTATTAAGTTCAAAAAATATGAGACCCCGGCTAGATTCCTTGGCTTGGATTCTACACAGCATGCTTTAAGATCCTTTGGAATAATCACGTAATTTTACGTTTCAGGTTGGCCTCGGTTACATCGGGGACTTCGAGAGCGTCTCGATAGGCAACCTTTACGCTGTCTGCCTGGTGTTATGCGGGGTAACAGTGGCCAGTATACCACCAGCTGCCTCAAGCTACTGGGTTCTTGTTACCGTCGCTGCCGCCTTCGGTTTGCTGTTCGCTGCATCATTTACATTTACTCCAAGTTTGCTGGTGAAGCTCGTGTCGTTGGATGACTTTACTGCTGCGTATGGGTTGGTGCTGTTGGCCCAGGGTATAGGGCATTTGATTGGACCGCCTCTGTCAGGTAAGAACGGTTGATATATTTGTTAGTTAGTTATTTTGTTGTTGAATTGGGGTTAGGAGCTAAGTGACACTGCAGCTGCGATAGAGCAGCGAATGGTATGGGGGCGAACCCCTTTCATCGGAAGGAAGGAACATGAACAGTTACAGCTTCTAGTGCTATCTAGAATCTGTTCTTCTTCTTCTGTTATCTCTAAGCGTAATGGATGGACGTACATAACGAAATCATTAGGGTTCCTTGTGGAACCATGGAATCCTACAAATTGCTGGCGTAATCACCAATTAAATATAGTATAGACCCTTCAAGGGGCGTAGCTACCGCCGTATCAGCCGTATCAATGATACGGGGCCCCCGGGCTACAGAGGCCCCTAACGTGTGTAAGCAAAAATTAGTAAAATGTTATCCTTAATCACGTGCTTCCCGGGTAAGTCCACCAACTAATTTTGATACAGGGCCCTTCCAAGACGCGCTACGCCACTGCTTCACACCGCTTTGGTATTTATTTACGTAATACTTGAATAGCAAGATGACACCGATTCTGTACTGGTGTCGTGACGCCAGAACGGCGTTCTAAGAAACGTTTGAAATGTATGCATTTATGCACATGTATTAGATTGTTTTGTCGCTCTGACGCGGCGTCACTCTCGACGTCGCTGACGGCACTGACGGTTTGCTTTCGTTTGTTTACGCTTCTTATTAACCGCCTTCAAAAAATAAGCACACAAATAAATAATAATTTGTTTCTATGTGCGCTTCTTACTGTTAGAAGTCTGTGCCTCAGTACGAGCCAGCACGAGTGAAACCTTTCCTACATACTGCCTATTGGGCTTGGTACTTGGCGTAATAGCGCATTAAATACTTTTTAATAGATTTAAAGATTTTTGCCGACGTCTCATGAAGGCCCTCTGTACCACTGGGGTACCATAGGTGTTGACCTATGGCACAACAACAACAACAAAGATTTTGGAGTCAGATATTTTTTCAATTTTATTCTGTAATATTTTGACATTACCACACTTTCTCAACCCTTATTTATGACCACTTTCAGGGCTAATCTTCGACCTGACGGACTCCTGGGAGCTCTCTTTCTACCTGGCAGGCGGTTGGATAGTAGTGTCTGGAATACTTATAGCATTCATACAACCCTTTCGCACATACCAATTACGTCGGGAGGCAATGGAGGACAACGAAGTTGTATGAACCTGTTATGTTAAATTGTTCATTGGATTTGGCGAACTACATTTACTTAGTTCGAAAGTTGTTTATGCTGTGTTTATGCTAATAGTCAAGTAGAAGTTAGTGTTAATTTTTCGTTAGAGTGAGTGGGGGTAAGATGAAAAGCAGTGTAAGATGAAAAACACTTGGGTGCTTGTAGTTTTTCATCATACACTGCTTTTCATCTTACCCCCACTCACTATAGTTAGTTAGTTAGACGACCAGATGGCCTAGTGGTTAGAGACCCTGACTATGAAGCTTGAGGTCCCGGTTTCGATTCCCGTGTCGGGGCAGATATTTGTATGAAAGATACGAATGTTTGTTCTCGGGTCTAGGGTATAAATAAATAAATAAATAAATATAAATATCATGGGACAATTCACACCAATTGACCTAGTCCCAAAGTAAGCTTAGCAAAGCTTGTGTTATGGGTACTAAGCAACGGATAAACATACTTATATAGATAAATAAATACTTAAATACATAGAAAACATCCATAACTCAGGAACAAATATTCGTGCTCATCACACAATTAAATGCCCTTACCGGGATTTGAACCCAGGACCTCTTGCTTCGTAGGCAGGGTCACTACCAACTAGGCTAAAGCGGTCGTTAAAAACGGGGTATTTAATATGTATTTAAGTATGTATCTATCTATATAAGTATGTTTATCCGTTGCCTAGTACCCACAACACAAGCTTTGCTAAGCTTACTTTGGGACTAGGTCAATTGGTGTGAATTGTCCCGTGATATATATTTATTTATTTTATTTATAGTTGTAATTAGTATTGTTTGAAACGTATAGTCGACCAAGTACTTTACTATTTTTTTCATGAAAGTTCCTACAACAGAGAAAGAACCATAAGGGTTGACAATAACAATGACTTGTAAGTGAAAAAATAACCTTTCATGTTTTAAGCTATTTAACTGACATAGCTAACGAAGCAGTGGTGGCCTAGTTTGACCATCTCTCAAGCAGAGGGTCGTGGATTCAAATCCCGGCTTGCACCTCTGAGTTTTCGGAATTCATGTGCGAAATTACATTTGTAATTAACCATGAGCTTTACGGTGAAGGAAAACATCGTGAGAAATTCAATGGTGTGTGAAGTCCCAATCCGCACTGGGCCCGCGTGGGAACTACGGCCCAAGCCCTCTCATTCTGACAGGAGGCCTGTGCCCTGCAGTGGGACGTATATAGGCTGGGATAATTAAATATATAACTGACATTAAACCTTAGGGTGAAAAGTAATTTCTTGGTCGACTAAGGTGCTTTAAAATACATCCAAAATCTTTAAGTAAACGGTTGGAAAGTTTGACTGAACATCTCAAAGTTTAGTATTAAAATGTCAGCAAAAATGGTTAGTAACAAAAACAAAACTTAAAAACTATGTTAGTGCACAAAAAAAACCTGTCAAACAACACCAAACAAACATACCCTAATCCTAAAAGAATCGGAATTTACCCTAAATAAATGTCAATCATGATGATGATAAGAACTCAACCATCATAAAGAATGTTGCCTCAAAAATCCCGGCCTGCGACGAAATGGAAACAAATGTCCCATTACGCTCGCAGCATTGCCTCTCTGGATGGCTATGGAGATCTGCTGAACAAGCCACGACCCTGAACGAGGATCCCACCCACGATCTCTCAAACGACGACCCAATTCACAAAAAAGCTCCCGCACTTCGAAGCCCCACGGCCCAGCCGTCTCAACCGCGACGGGAACGAAGTTATAAGTCGACTCCACCTCGGAATAAGTACTAAATTAAATATTAAATTGAAGTCGACGTATGTTTCCATATTTGGTCGATGAGCAAAGTGTATCACGTTAGAATTAGAATCAAAATATTCCATGAAAATGACAAACTGGTGTTTAGTCAGATTTGCCCAACCATTCGCGTAATATTCCAGATGTGGGTTTGCAAAAAACATCTAATAACCAGCATTATTTGATTGTATAGCAGCGGAATTAAGAGGTTCGTCACTTTTCGACCTTAACTCGTTGACATAGAGTCGATAAGTGACGAACCATTTCATTCCGCGACTGTACGTAATTTACCCATGAGGTTTACTTAGGCTACGTATTTATGACTCAAAAAAATTCGGACTATTAACTGTGATTCAGATAATCACGTCGCAATGACTAAATTTGAAACACTTAGGTTGGATTTTACCAAAGCCATAGCCATTTTTGGCCATAGCCAAATTAGTATGGCGGTTTGACATTACTATCTGAGAGTAAGCGTTATTCTCGGAATAAAAGTTTGGTAAAATATAGCCTTAATGTTAACTAGCTTTGGAATTTTTCATTCCATTCTCCAAGTATGGTAATGTTGGAAGTCTTATAAAGTATGTGTCCTTGTCTAACCAGTATACTAGCGAGAAAAGGATGGATAGGTTGTTATTGTTTGTTGTACCGATACTTGGTCCTTCGAACCGGATCGATCACCGGTGAACATTATTTCCTATCGTATTTTGTGGTATATTTCCTAGTATTTAAATAATATTGAATTTATATAAAAAAAATAAAGGAATATTTTTTAAAAGTAATTTTTGATTATAATAGTAGTTTAATTTGTAAAAATGTAAACCAACTTGTAATAAAATTGAAAAAATTGAGGTCGAGCTGAATTTTAGAAGTCAAAATGCAACAAATACGTATGCAAGTAGTATATTATCTATCTATATTTAAAAAAAATTAAAACCAACGGCCGAACGTATGTAAGTGTATCAGTTCAGAGTTGCTGCAATGTTTGTATGAACGAAAATGTTCGTAAATTTTTACGGAAAACTTAAAAAGTTTGGTTTAAAAGATCTCCATATAAAAAAGTGAGTGAGTGAGATAGAAGATCCTCACACGAAAGAAGTGATATCAAGGTATCATTTTCTACATTACTATATCCGTGCAATGCCAAAACGGGCAGTTAGTCAAAAGTAGTCATGTAAATGATGGTATTAATGTTTTATTATTATAAATATGACAAACGAATGAAAAAAATGTACCCAAACTGAAATTAAATTGAAATTACACATTGATATTATAAAAATGAACTAAAAAAAATTATTGAAAATAGTGTGACAAAAGCTTATGAAACTGTATTTATTTCCTTTATATCAGCAATGCAAATGCAATGCTATGTTTATATGCAAATAAATGGTTATTATTATTATTAATAATAATAATTATTGTAATGTCGGTGTTGATTGAAACAGTAGGATATGGATCACAAAGTGCGGTTAAACTAAGTTGGACGAAGATGCTCTATTTGTAAAGTACTGGCCTATACTGTTATAAACAATCCCGTGAACATTAAAATAAATAATCGCATTATGTTTCTCTACACGTTTTATATAACTATCGTATACAAGTTATTCACGAATAAACTGCCACTTGAGACTGTTGAGAATCATTCCAATCATACTTAATGTAAGGTTTTGGCTCTACACTGTCTATCATTTACTATCTATTTACTATCTATTAGTAATTTTTTAGTATCACTTCAGCAATATTGATCAAAGTTTGTTACTATACATACAGCGTGTCCCAAAACTCAACTGGTAAGTTAAAAATAAGAAAAAAAAAATACGTTACTTACACCCTTAATTTGATGATGTACCTACCCCACAAGGCGCATTATTGAATACAATCTTTTTGTATTTTTTTAAATGTAGTCTTTTCAGGAATTCTAATTTAAGACTGGGTTTGAATTACGAACTTTTACAAATTTTATCAAAGAAAGGGTTACTAAGGGCCAGCGCTCACTGACGGCATGGCACGGCATGGCATTTTATTACTATCAAGTTATTTTGAATCTTATTTCAATGAGTTTAGAATTCATGTTACTTTATTTCTATACCTTGATGCCGCGACGTGCCGAGGGATGACGCAACGCATAACCAATAAAGTAACATGAATTCTAAACTCATTGAAATAAGATTCAAAATAACTTGATAGTAATAAAATGCCACGCCGTGCCATGCCGTCAGTGAGCGCCGGCCCTTAATACTTAAGTGATAATAGACATTTTTTCGAAAATATTTAATACTATAAGTGATTGTTATGATGTGACTCAATTATCACCTAAGCCAAGTGACAAGGATTTTTTACATATTTTTTTTTCAAAACTGGTATATTTGATATCTCGCTCTCGCTCAGTACCAGACAGGTTACTGTTGAGTTTTGGGACATCCTGTATAATACTCATTTGAATTCTTCACCACATGCTTATAGTTTTTTTGATTAATTTTCTGTCAAAATAAGATTTTGATAAGTAGCTGTAGTAACTAGTACACATTTTATAATTTAGTAAATATAATTACTTAAAATAAACGATTGTCTGCATTGCTTAAAATGTAATCTTTGACTTTAAAATGTACCTTTCCAAGACTGTTTTTCGACTTTGGTAATTATGGTAACATATTAGTCAATATTATTATTAATTATATTATTATTACTAGATAATTAATTTGTAGGAAATGTTATGTTATACGACATGTTAGCTGGCTGTGAAGTTATTTTTTGTGATGTTACTTTATTGTTTAATTCTTTATTAATTCTTGCTTAGACTGAAATATTAACTTCTAATTATTTCATGTTACAACTAGTTAATTAATTTGGTAAATACGAGTAGAATAAGTTTAATATGCACAAATTAAATTGTAATCCTAATAATGTCATAAATGCGAGATTTTGTATGTGCGTGCGTATGTGTGTGTGTTACTGTTTCACGCTAAAACGGCTGGAAATTAAATTTCACATGTGTGTCCGTCTCATAAAGTAAGTGAAGACCACAATGTATTTTTTGGGAATTCCTATGAGACTTTAGTAAAATGTCGGAAATTTATTTCGAATAGTTTACGCGTCCTATTATAATATTCTCATTATGTTAAACTCACTAAAATAAACTAGTATAATTGTTGTTCATAATTTAATATTACGTATATGTATCAATATTTATCTAGTTTATTATAAAAAAAATTATCAATTGTGAAAATTGTAATCAATTAAAGAACAATAAAGAAATGTTAATTATTCTGTAATGTAGTTTTATTTACTGTAACTCTGTTATCAGTAGTTGACTTTCTAAACTTAATATTAAGTTCTTATGACTAAGAAAGTAGTCACTAAACTTACTGAAAAACAGATCCTTAAAATTATTTCTGTAAAACAAAATTACGTAAGTATTACAAAATGTTCACATTGTTCAAATAGTACATATTAAAATACACATAGTAAAATGGGGTTTGTATTGGATGGCATAAAAGTATTAGTCCCACTCCCAATGTTGTATCGCATAACTACTTTCCGCCGAATATCGTATGGCGTAATCATTGTTCCGCAAATTTTTTATTTGCCGAAATTGTTTTTGCTAATGTCGTTTGTCCTAAATATTATTTGTCCTATTGTTTTTCGTGTCTAAGATTTAATTGACGATTGATTAATGTGTATAATTGTTTTGTTCCTAATATTTAATGTACCTACTAAAAATGTTTTGACTACGTGTTATAATTACTCATAGATTTGTATGATTATTTGGAGTGCAGAATCATGGCATAATATAATTCAAATATTATTGGGCAATCATCACGTGGAATTCTATCATTTACGGAGATGAAATTCATATGGGCAGAAATTCAAAAACGTAAATCGCCGCCTCCGGCGAATAAAATGATAATCGCAAAAACGTAACTTTTCAGGAAAAATAAAAAACACATTTTTGCCAATTACTTCTAAACAAGTGGACGTAAACTGATGATAGTCAGCGTTACGGAAAGCTAATTTTTTAAGAATTCTTCTTTTTTTAATGTCACTTATATAATACATATTATAAAGGAGTTATTTAATAAATTAGAAGTTAGTGGAAATCGATCATCATCTGTGATTTATAAAGTCGATTATCATTTTATTCCCGCTTTTTCAAGGGTTTAAAATACGTATTGTATGGTTGTTTTATCATTTTATTCTACAATTTTTACTGTTCGATTAGTAAAAATAATAGTTACATATCATCTTATTCTCGTTAATATTGTGAAATTTGTTTTATGATAATGTAATTTATCTGGTATTGCAATGAAACAATAACATGGTAATCAACTTTGGCTTTATTTCAATTATTAGGTTAAAATTAACAGAATCTCGAAAAAAACTAAAACAATACAATTTATTAGGTACTTATTACTTGATTCTTATTCTTGATCATCATCTTCATCATCATTATTCATTTCAGAGTTCTTTACATAAGTCAAGGACTCATAAAAAGCATGATAGTAGCTTGGAATATCACCTGCCTTACAAAGGCTAATCAGGTCGTCGCATAATATAATTGGCAAGAGCTGGGTGTATAATACTGGTCTGGTAGTTCGGTTTCAAGGACAGGGCTTGGGCTGACTATAGATTTAAGTGTTTGTCTGGTACCTCGCATGCTTCTTAATTTTTGGATTGACTCTGTGTTTATTCGGAAATATTCAGAATCGACGTCATATTAAAATTTGTGTTTTAAAATTGACGGCTCTGCAGAAGAAATACTGACTTTCATTATTTTATTATTTATTATTATCGGTTAACTTTGAATCGTTGTTGTGCTTTCATTGCTGATCATCGTTTCGTTCGTTAAGATAATTTCTGTATTATTTTCTGGTTGTAGAGTTTCGTCCAAATCAGTAGCATCAAGGGTCCTTGTTTGTTCTTTGTGCTTGTCACCTTCGTAAGCATCAAAGGTCGAGGGCTGGTTGCAGTTCTGGAATATTTGATTTAGACATCGTTTTGATGACCGCTGCAATGAAGATTCATTCAACGCATGCTTTGAATTTGGTGTCAAATCAGAAGTACTAATCTTGTTATTTTCACCGACTGTCGGTGAAGGTGATGCTCTGAAATCTGCTGCATTCAAAATAAGCGAAATTTTTGAAATAGTTGACGGAGTTCTCAATATATTCTGAGTGGCATGTTCAAAATCGGAAGCAGGATTTGGGTTGACTAAGGAACTGCTGTTTGTCTTGGTTCCCCGCTTGCTTTTTGTTTTTTGGACAGGTTCTATGTTCATTAGAGAATATCCAGAATCAAAATCATTTTTATACTGTAAAATTGAGGGCTGTGAGCAAGCGACTCTCACTTCCTTTATCTGTGTCCATGATACTTTTTGCCCTACCTCATTTTTGACCCAATTTTTATTATTTATTAGTTCTTTTATGTTATAAAACTCCTTTTGAAGCATTTCTTTAACGTTGTACTTTTCTCCGTTGACTTTCGCGTTCATAATGATTGCGTACATCTGGTCCGGGGTGTACACGACTCTATTTTTTAATTCTCTTTCAATGTTGGCGTGCACAGAGTCTCCCTCACTCTGGCCATCGTTGTCAAGACTGTAATGGATAGGACTCTGAAGGTCAGGACTTTGGTGGCTGTTAGTGTACTGCTCAAGACTATGATGGGCAAGAGTTTGATGTGGACTGTAATCGGGACTCTGATGGGCAGGACTGCGACGGACAGGACTTTGGTGAAACGGACTCTCATTGTCAATACTGTGACAGGCAGGAGTCTGAGGGTTAGGACACTGGTGGCTGGGAGAGTACTGCTCTGGACTATGAAGGGCAGGAGTTTGATGGACTGGACTCTGATCGGGACTCTGATGGGCAGAACTGCGACGAACAGGACTTTGGTGAACCAAGCTCTCACCGTCAAGACTGTGACGGGCAGATCTCTGAGGGTTAGGACTTTGATGGTTGGGAGTGTACTGCTCAGGAATATGATTGACAAGAGTTTGATGGGCTGAACTCTGATCGGAACTCTGATGGGCAGGACTGCAACGGACAGGACTTTGGTGAACCGGGCTCTCATTGCCAAAACTGTGACAGGGAGGACTCTGAGGGCCAGGACTCTGGTGGGCAGGTCTATACGTCATGCTTGAATTACCGATAATCGTTTTATCTGAGAGTACACTGCTACAATTACTATTCCTCTGTAATGTTTCATCTAAATCATTACCGTCAAAAGGCGACGCTAGTTCTTGTTCTCGGTTATCAAAAATACCTATAGAATTAGACGATGTTGACGGCTGAGCGTCGTTAGGGAATATTTGACTCAGACATCGTTTTGAATTCTTATGAGAGGGTCCTATACATTCATGTGTTGAGGTTGGTGTCAAATCAATAGAACAATTAGTGTTTGTTTCTGGAGTTCCCTTAAGTTGTTGATAAACGATTGAAGGTGATGCTATAAAATTCACAGAATTCAATACGAGGGAAATGTTCGATATATTTGATGGAGTGCTTATTATATTTTGAGAGGCTTTTTCTAAATAATCTGAGTCTCCTCCAATGCTTGAAGAACTCTAACTGCGCTGTAAATTTTGAAATCTCTCTGGGCTAGGCAAATATTCAGACACATCTGGTGAGAAATCTTGGTTCAATTCAGAATCATTTTCATCGCAATATTTTTTTTTCTCTAGATATTTGTCTTAAATCATATATATGATTCGTAGTCACTACATTTTTATCCGTCGCAGTTTATTCATAATATTCATTAAACGCGATGTCCTTTGTTTGTTCATTGTCACTCACTTCACTTATACTCCAATCACACCAATAATTATATAATTTTAGAAATCGAACACTAAAAAGCCGACACAATGTTTTCGCGAGCCGGTTTGAGATCACATTGAGAGGCAGTTTGTTATTGTAAATAAACATTGCCACGTACCCTTAGCACTTGACATGTCGATATAGACCATTGCAATTTACATTCGACCCGTGCAATGTGACAAAAGGATATGGCAAGACGTTTTAGAGTTCCGTTTCAAATGCGTAGTTTTGGTGAGCGCCATTGCACGAACAGTATTTAGCGGTTTGCGACGAGAATAAAAAGATAACTGCGCATATCATTACTTAGCGATCTAATTTTGACGAGAACATAATAATATAGATGTTTGTCGTGCGATGAGCTTTCAGTATTTTATGATAAAATTATTGCACACTTTTATTCTAGTTACAAGGTATATAAATAAAAAAATTGAATAGTATTGTATTATGTTTCAATTTTGTCATTTACCGTACAAAAATTACGAAAAAAATTGAGCTGGTGCATTGGCACCTACGGATTCCAAATATGGCATAAAAATAAAACTAAGATAATGGTGGTTATCATTTTGTTCTCCGGGACCGGCGAAATATACAAAGGCAAGTGATCGAACAAACAATGTTTAGCCACAAAAAAAAAAAGATTTCCTGATGGCAATAGCCAGTACCATTAATCTGATATTCTGACATTCTGATTGCACATTACCTAAAAATTAAAAGTGTTTTATTAACGAACCTAACCAGGCCAAAAAATGTTTCGGAATGTTTTTTTAAATGGTGAGAGTCGTCTAACGGGTGCGGGAGATGTGAGCCAGTAAACGAAGCCTTCTATTCGTACTTTGTCTTTGTCTATTTTCTCCACTGCTAAACATAGGCCTTCCCAAGGTTTGCCTAACAACCGATCCCGCGCCATCCACAATCAACGCGATCCCGCAACCTTAACCAGGCCGTCACTCCATCTTGTTGGAGGCCTACCGCACCTTCTGGTCCGTGCAGGGTCGGCTTGAACGTTCCTGGCGCTCTAGACAAAAACTGAAACGGCGCCCTCTTGAGACAATTCGTGACGAAATAAAACATTAATATAAACAGACAGTGTAGTTAATTTTTAATAGAAAAATTAGATTAGAACCTACTTATTTGTAACAGACACATTTTTGTCTAGTTACTTTTGTAAAAATTTGGAGTATTCTCAAGTAGGTAATAACTGTATTTATTATTTTTGAATTTCGATGCTGCCGATTGCCGCCCCCGCCGCCCCCTAATACAAGCGCCCTCCCTAGGCCATCGCCTGTATGAACGAGTCCGCCCTGTTCCGTGGATGCCGTTCGAGAACCTTCTGGCCCCATCGGCCAACGTACATGTACTTCCAGTGTATTGTTCTTCGCCGGAGACAGAGCAGACATCTGATGCCAGGGTCACAGGTTCTATTTCTGGTTGATGGGCGTTTTATTGTGTCAGTTTAGTTCGCGGAACGTATTATGATTTTATGGTGCTTTAATTTGGACCGGTTAACGAGGAGTATTGTCGTTTTGTCGTTGTGACGATTCCACATTTAGACGGGTTACTTAAAATGGTAAATTCGAGTGTTTGGACCGCTTACTTAATGATGTTGTGCACGATGGTTTTCCATCGTATTTTATCGCAAAAGTTCGTTATTGTTGTGCTCTCTCAATTAACTGACATAAGTATGACACTTAATAAAGTTCCATGTTAATGGATATGAAAATGAGACTCATTTAATACAATAATTTATTGACACTTCGGGTGCCATCGTATTTTGATGGAGATCCGACTTTTCCCCATGGAAATACAATTGCATTATACATACACAGACTACTTAGTAGGGTAAAATATTCGAGTGTCGGTTAAACATTTATTTACCCACGAAGATATAACTGCAATCAAAAACTTAACTAACAAAAGGTCGCCTTGACACCTTAAATGTCCATTTTGCTTGCAGTGGCTAGAGACATCTGTCCATACCAATCCATATCATGAACTTCAACGGCTGCAAGCAAATTTGTTTTGAAACTGGGCAGGCCTCGCTTTTGTCGACTGTACCAACGTTATCAAAAAGTTATAGTTTATTTCTGAAACAGTATTTTTTCAGGATTTTTTAAATGCCATCTCATAGAATGCAGAAGGCTAGGTTAGGTTTGTTTTATAACGATTAAGAAAAAACACCGTTTCAGAAATACTTAAATCACTTTATGACTGACATTGATTATGAAGAATGATACATTATGACTTGTTAAATTATGCAAAACCATAGAGACCCGCTGAAATGTTTCAGATCAATTTCAAGACAGTGTATAAGCGCCTAATTGATACCGCCTCATTGGAATCAAACCGCGCCAGCAGCGGAATTTATTCGTCTACATGATCAATAAACGTTTTATTGTGCGCAGGCGTTGCTTTCTTTGACTCACGATGCTGATGATACTTGGCAAGTTAAAAGACAAATTGAGGAGCTGTCTGTATCAATTTACCAGTATTGCATCTAAGTAGGTAAGTAGATACTTCGCGTGCGTGTTATTTCTTCATGCTAAAACGGCTGGACAGATTTGGATGAAATTTGTTATGTAAATAGTTAGATCTCTGGAATATATACATATATGATGAATTTAAAACCGAGATCTCAAGTTATCATCACCAAGACTAATTATCTAAACAAATGATTAATTTCACATGAGCGAGTCAGTGAGTCAGCGCACACTTCTTACTAAACGTACCTTCTCGTATACACACGTAAGTAATTGTGTATGTATCTTGAATGCATTATCGGTCACTGGTTTTTTCCACTGTTAGGTAAGTGGATAGCTAGTGAATACAGAATTCGAAGGAAGCCATGGTGGTCTAGTGGTTTAACCTATGGTTTCACAAGCAGAGGGTCGTGGGTTCGAGCATTTATATGTAACAAGCGCGAGTCCAGCTCGCAGTTGACCGGATTTTTTTATGGTGTCATTGTGTCACCCAATCTGACTACAGAGCTTGAGGTCCCGGGTTTGATTTTTAATTGACAGACATCTAGACACGCGGCAGCGTTTCAAGCCAAGTTCAAGCAAAGGAACTGGCTAGCCAGCGCCGAGAGTAATATTACACGAACCACTTGGTGCCACTTTTGACCCTTCAGTTTTTACCAGCAAATTGAATGTAGAAGATAATGGCTAATCATAGCCAAATATAAGATGATTTGTATGTGAAAAGTAGCCAAGTCAAATGTTAAGCTTCAATTTAACATAAGTTATCTACTTTGTGTAAATTATTAGATATATACTTACTTAGTTAAATTTAGGAATTTATATTTATGCATATAAAACACTGTTGGAGTAGAAAAACCAAAGAAATAGAGTGTTATACTTGTTTAGGATGTTATCTGTTCTTACAAATAGAATTCAGTACCTATTACCTGCAGAACTTGGCACCCATTTAGATCTCAATCCTTTTGTCGGTGAAGTCCATAATCAAGTAAATTTTTAGTATTGAACTTGGCTAACATTTCTTACATTATGTTTTTGGTGGGATATTATATTACTAGCTGTTGCCCGTACCGTAGCTTAGGCCCCGCTGAAGTACATTAAAACGTGTTTTTCCGTGGGAATGAGATATTTTACAGCGGTAAAAAGTAGCCTAAAGTAAGAAAGAAAGTTTATTTGCCAGAGACATGGTTACTCTCCCTATCACCTATCCCATCTCTTCCTCCTCCTCCTATCTCACTCTGTCACTATGCCTATGACACTCTCCAGCCTTTCAACTATGTCCATACAAAAAATCGCGGCTATCAGTCGCTCAGTTTTGACGTGAAAGATGGACAAACCAACAAACACACTCTCACATTTATAATATTAGTATGGATTAGTCGATTTTCATAACACGGGATACAGCGATTGAGACACTTCAGAGCCTACCAAGCTTATCTTATCTTATTAATATTATTAAACGTGAAAGTTTGTATGGATGGATATGTGAATATCTGTTACACTTTCATGCTAAAAGGGTTTGCCGGTTTCTGATTTGATTTGGCACAGAGATTGAAGTACCCAGTAGTCAGCCAGGCACCGGTAGTCATCGTATATGAGTGAGGAGTATGAAAGATATCTCTCGTGCTCTTCCCACTCGTGCCAAAAATTAGCAGAGGCTGACTAGCGGTACCTGGATGACTACCGGGTATTTTATACCATACCACTTTATAACCTGGATTAACATATAAGGTACTTTTATCCCTGAACGATTTAGTAGTGGTAGAGCCATGTTGTAGCTAGCCGCTGCATCACGAATGGGCCGGCTCGTCCGAGGCAGTACCACCCTCTCATAGAACAGCGGCGTGAAGCAGTAATCGTGCTGCGTTTCGTACGGTCAGTGAGAGCGCCGGGGGCCCAATACCTATCCCCCTCCCTCTCCTCTATTCTCTCTCCATTTTAAAGGCCGGCAACAGATCTTTGAGTTGTTGATATTTATGGGTGGTTTATCATATTTTTAATGCAAAAGCCGCTCTCTTACCACTTGAAATAACAGTGGAAAAAAAATCGTGCGTGCAGTTCCTCCGCGCGGATGAAGTGAAACTTCGTAATGTGGAAATGAAAAAGGCACTTATACATCAATATGAACCTTATTGCAATAACTTAAAGAACTAAATTTACTTATGCATCTATGTGTTTAAATTACTCACTAGATGGCGCTTTTATTAAGTCTCATACAAATTTGCACAGACAGTATGAGTTCTGCATCGTACTGTCGAAGTTTTTAACATCCGTTAGTACTTGCTTCGGCAGTATAGGTAACGCCACCAGAGTTGAGGCCACGCACACAACCACATCTCATGTAAGGACAGCGGGATTTTGACGTTGTGTTGACGTTTAACGACAACACAACGTCAAAATCCCGCTATCATTACATGAGATGTGATGTGGTTGTGTGCGTGGCCTCAACTCTGGTGGCGTTACCTTTACATATACTAATGCTTTCATATCCCTCCATGGTAGCGTTACACGTTTAACGCCACCTTGTTGGAAGTCGCATTAGAAGTTTCACTTCAAAAATTGGGATGCTGACTCAAAACGATTCCATTTTTAGTCCAGATCATTGAGCGGTGTTGCGTTGGCGCATGACGTCATCGAGTGATTTATCAGCGAGTTCATCGATGCTGACGCCAGCCGCCGTCAATGAGTTTACTGTAATCGATGTTGGCTGGCACAACGTCTAATAACTAACGACCATTTTATTTTTACTTGAAAACGGGCAGCGACTTTATTGGTGATTTAAAAAACACAATAAAAATACAAAAAAAAATTGACATTATTGTAATTAATTGTGTTTTGTATTTGTTCTATTTTTTAGGCTTTTTCGCAGGTGAGCATTACGCAAAAAAATTGCCAGCGATTTGCGAAAAAAATTACAGACTAGTTCATTTGTATGAAAACTTCCTTTTTTTAACCCCCTACACAAAAAGAGGGGTGTTATAAGTTTGACCGCTATCTCGGAGTTTTTCGGAATTTATGTGCGAAATTAAATTTAAAATTTACCATAGTGAAGGAAAACATCGTGAGGAAACCTGCATAAAGAAAGAAATTTAATGGTGTGTGTGAAGTTCCCAATCCGCACTGGGCACGCGTGGGAACTAAGACCCAAGCCCTCTCATTCTGAGAAGATGATGATGATGGTGATGAAAATTTCGAAAATAATCTATCGCTTAACTAAGTGACATGAATTTTTTTACCAATTTTTTCCAGAACTTTTAGAACTGTTTGCCCGGTACCAGGTTAACGTTGAGTTTAAGGACACCCTGTATAGCTGTGTGTGTAAACTTACCTTTAAATTTTGGTATTTGTAGTACCGACCGCCGTGAAAATTTTCACGTATCGAAAAGTAACATTTAGCTGGGAGAAGGGAGGACACTTGACACCAGTAAAAAAAACCGGCCAAGTGCGAGTCGGACTCGCGCACGAAGGGTTCCGTACAATTATCTATAAAAATCACTTTTGTTTTATGGGAGCCCCCTTAAATATTTTTTTTATTTTAATTTAATGATTTATTTTTAAAGTCAATATATAATTAAATATTCTGTGAATATTTCAAGTGCTTTTTATCGTGCTTCGAGGTCGATGAATGAACTGTGTCAGCGTTGTGAGGATGTACATGTTTGTTGTACCGTTTAAATCCTGCTGCAGTTAGAAATCATATGTCATCCAATTTCTTTGCTCCTCATTCCGCGGTTTAATTATGTCTTCTTTAATTAAAAAACATGAAAATGTTTTTTAATTTTTTAATTTGGTCTGAATTTTTCTTTCTTTAACTGTTTCCTGTCTTTGTGCTTATCTGTGCATATCTTTGTGCATATCTGTGGAAACCTTTAATTGGCTCTATTGTTATTTATTTTGTATTAATATGTAATAGTAATTTTAAGCTGTTGGTTTTCCTAATAAAATAAAATAAAATAAATAAATAAAGTGTCTACCTGTTGCCTTTATCAATATCGAGCAAAAACGAGTAAAAAAATCATGTTTGTTGTATGGGAGCCCCCTTAAATATTTATTTAATTCCATTTTTTAGTATTTGTTGTTATAGCGGCAACCGAAATACATCATCTGTGAAAATTTCAACTCTCTAGCTATCACGGTTACCGAGATACAGCCTGGTGACAGACGGACAGACAGACAGACGGACGGACGGACGGACAGCGGAGCCTCAGTAATAGGGTTTCCGTTTTTACCCTTTGGGTACAGAACCCTAAAAACCGGCCAAGTGCGAGTCAGACTCGCGCACGAATGGTTCCGTACCATTCCATTATCTATAAAAACGGCAAAAAAATCACGGTTGTTGTATGGGAGCCCCCTTAAATATTTATTTTATTGTGTTTTTTAGTATGTAAGTATTTGTTGTTATACCGGCAACCAAAATATCGATACCGGAAATCTCAAATGGCGTAAAGGACAAAAATGCGAAAATGAGTCTTAAATGCCATCGTATACAGCTTTTTTTTCCCTATCGAATGGCATTTAAGACTCATTTTCGCATTTTTGTCCTTTACGCCATTTGAGATTTCCGGTATCGATATATCATGTGTGAAAATTTCAACTGTCTAGCTGTCACGGTTCATGAGATGGAGAGACAGACGGATGGACGGACAGCGGAGTAATAGGGTCCCGTTTTTACCCTTTGGGTACGGAACGAGACCCTAAAACAAGCATTTTAAGGCTTAACATTTCGCAAATGATTTTTGTAATCGAAAAACACAGAGAGACGTGGGACAGGGGCGCGTCTCCGCCCCGGGTCTCATTCTCAATCCCTAACATCGTTTGTCGTAATGTAATTTTTGTCCTAATGATCGTTTGACCTAACACTTTTTTTCTCGGAAACCGTGAATTTTTCAGGAACTTTTTTGTGATTGTCCTGTAGAACTCTATAGGTTAGGTTAGGTTTGTTTTATAAAAATCCTGAACAATTAATAGATTTTAAATAAAAAGAGTTAGGACAAACGATCATTAGGACAAACATTACATTAGGACAGATAATCATAAGGGATTTAGATATAGAGCCCTCCGCCCCGTCTCTTCGGTCTGCTTTTGCGACGCTTTCATACATTTAGTATGAAAACTGATTTAAGGGGCGTCTCTTCGTTGTGGCTTGCGCCTAACTATACCTTACACCAGTACCTCTACCATGAGTTACACTAGTTTGCAGTGACCGTACTCGCTAGCGACGGCGTTAATGATTTGTATGGAGAATAGTACTTCCTTAAGTGACCGCTAGAGGCGCTGTACACAATTCTCCATACAAATCATTTACGCCGTCGCTAGCGAGTACGGTCACTGTAAACTAGTGTAACTCATGGTAGAGGTACAGGGGGTTGACGTGGTAGACGAGAAAAATCATCTCCTAAGAGCACTTTGGACCAGTCTGAAAACCAGCGCTGGGCGTTGTGTCTAGCATACGCTGAGATTGGGACCCATTGACTAACTTAGCAGTAAGTTTAGCATAGTAATTTTTGTAATATTTTTACTTTTACTTATCCTATTTTTGTCTGTTTTATTTTTATACACGACTACGGCAAAGCCAAAAGGAAGTGTAATGATTTTAACAGTCTATGTATTTTTGTGGTTTACTTGTATTGAGTTAGGTTTTGGTAATAAAGATTTTTTTACTTTTACTTACTTTACTTTTACTTTGTTAGAGCGTTTATTATGAAGTACCTGGGCGACCGAGCTCTGCTCGGGCAGAAACTCGGTACCAAGCGTTTTCCCAGAGATAAGACCAAGCTAGATCAATTTTTCATCCCCGAAAACCCCCAAATACCAAATTTCATCGAAATCGTTGGAACCGTTTCCGAGATCCTGATTATATACACCGGAGGGGTGGGGGGGTGGGGGGGGGGGGTTGAGAGGGGGGGAGGGGATGCGGGAGAGGGAGCGCGGAGGTATTAAAGGGGGGATGAAAATTTCATTGATTTTGCCGTAGGATGCACCGTTTTCAAGATATTTGACAAAAACACCGGAGGGGGTGGAGCGGTGAGTCACGGTAAACTATCGTCCGTAAACCGACTTTACAGACAACCGGCTTTTCCTGTTCTGTGTGCTCCCAATAGGGAACGTGCACATAGACGGTGCTGCCAACTGGTGCCATAAGGGTGCCATCAATTTGAATGTTTTACCTTGATAAGTTTGTTTTACTGTCCGCATAGTGTCTCTTCTGTCGCATTAGTGCTGCCGCCTATAGTTACTGCACGTTTCCTATAATACTTTTTCTAACAAAAAAGTAACTTTTTCTTGCAAAAAAATAACTTTTTCTCACAAAAAAGTAACTTTTTCTCACAAAAGAAGAAACTTGACGTTTTCTCATAAAAAATAAACTAAAAAAAAAAACTAAAAATCTTGAAAAAAAACGTGGTATCGAACCGAGGTCGGCTGGATCCGCGACCACCCGATTTCTAATGTGCCATTATGATCTGCTCGAATTTGGCGAAATTTAGCTTTATATTCTAATGCAAACAAAAATAGCCGGAAAACACGAGTAAAAGCGATTTTCTGAAAATGAAACATAGCTAGATCAGTTTTTCATCCCCGAAAACCCCCACATACCAAATTTCATCGAAATCGTTGGAGCCGTTTCCGAGATCCTGATTATATATATATATACAAGAATTGCTCGTTTAAAGGTATTAGATAGATAGTACCTGGGCGACCGAGCTCCGCTCAGGCTGAAACTCGGTACCAAGCGTTTTCCCAGAGATAAGACCAAGCTAGATCAATTTTTCATCCCCGTAAACCTCCACATACCAAATTTCATCGAAATCGTTGGAGCCGTTTCTGAGATTCTGATTATATATATACTTGTACAAGAATTGCTCGTTTAAAAAAGAAAGTTTAAAAAAGATTAGATAGATAGATTTACTCAGATTACAATACAATACAATACAATACAAATATTCTTTATTGAGCACCAAAAAAAAAGTACAGAAAAAATAATAATAACAATAAAAAAACAGGCAGACAATAGGCGGTCTTATCGCTCAAAAGCGATCTCTTCCAGACAACCAATACTGGATACATATACAAATATGAACAGGTTTATGTAGGTGGCGGAAACAACAGACAGGAGAAATGAAGAGATATTAATCAATAAAATATTAAAAACAATACAAATAGGTATACAATATTTATATACATAAATAAACATATACATAAAAATAATACTTATACACTACATACACTACATATATAGAATATCAATGTCAAAAGGCCGCACGTGAGAGATTACAGAACTTTTGAATATTTAATTTATGTCAAATCACAGCTTTCTACGACTAAGATTCTTTGACACACAGACAGTCAGACAGACACTGCGAAATTATATGAGTTCCATTGACTACGGAACCATAAAAAGTTGCAGCCTTATCGCACTCACGTAATCTACAGTTCACGGTGTCAGGCATACAACCTCGTTAGAGATAACTGGCAAACTGTCAAAGTCAAAAATACAAACCGAAGTAAACCGAGTCTTACTTTATTCCTCTCAGGATCCCGTGGAGGTGCCACGTTCCCGCGAAATGTTCAATTTGTTGTACGAGTATATTTAAAGGCAAAAGGTCAAAATTAAAACCAAGTAAAATTCCACGGAGATGTGCTATAAACTTTTACGACAATTAGGTATTTTAGATATGGAGTAAACAGCTTTATCGTTGTGTGATAACAGCATTCGTGGACCGCTCTCCTTAGGGAGCGAATGTGTGTTGTTTTGTGGGATTTTAGTGAAATTGTGTGTTAAAAAAAATACAAAAAGTAAAAATGCGGTTTTGTGCCGAGAGGCGCGGGTTGACCGCTCGCGTCTCGCAGTTGTAGCTTGTTGCCACCAGATGTGTTTGGCTCGGCCCCCACAGCGCACGTGTCTGCGGCTCCTAACCTTTCGTCGATGATTTGTGCCACAAAAAGTGCCCAGCTGACTCTGTGAATTGTGCGAGAGAAGCAGACGACGCCCGTGCTACTCTAACAAGGTAACTCACCAATTTCTGTGCCGTTTAACTCCATTTAGCGCTTTTTGTTTACGCGTTTATGAATGAAGCCGGTTAAATGTTACTTACCTATATTCCTTTGTTATTAACGCGTGAAGTTAGTAACGTTGTTTGGCGTGAGGTTAGTTGTGTTTACATTTTAGTTTCCATTATCTATAGCTGATAAATATTAATCTGTGTACTGTGTATTGGTGCAGCGTTCATTGATACGGCTGTTTACTTTGATAAAGGTACTTGAAAGTAGCGTTGTTCTGATGACGAATTTAAACCTTCTGTCGCGTTTTCAATGTCGAATTTAGAACAGTATTTAAACAACGATAGAGTCTATCGTTATCTTATTTAAAGAAAGTTTTAATCTCTGAAAATCCGAAAGTATTTGCTTGTCGTTGCTTACTCCGTATTTAATTAGGTAACTAATTCAGACATAATTTCATATGTTAATTTATGTCAATAAATCGCACACAGAGAACGAACTTCACGGTTTTTTGAGGCAGCGCAGCGTAGTGCTTTATGCTACGGAAAAATGTACGATTGATTCCATGAATACAGATTGATAAAATTGTTTGTTAAGGATAATGATGTAGGTAGAGCTTGTCTAATTATAATTATAAATTAAAAAATTTAAAAACCCCCAACGCAATTATGTCACTCGTATGTTTGATATTAAGTCAATGCCCGTTATGCGTCTAAGATCCCTTCCGCAGCTAACAAAAGAGCTGATAACTTTGAAACGGCTCAACCGATTTTGATGAAACATCAAAGTCAAAGTCAAAGTCAAAATTCTTTATTCAATTTAGGCACCAAATTGATGCTCCTATGAACGTCGAAAAATCTACCACCGGTTCGGAAAAAACCCTGTTGAGAAGAAACCGGCAAGAAACTCAACAAGGTATATTTTTTTCAATCAGATCTACATTGTTATTAAATGACATACATCTAAAGTATTTAATACAATTAAATTTTTTAACACAGTAGATACGCTATTTGAGACTAGGGATCGCCAATGCGGATCGGAATTATTTCCAAACATCCCTGTCCATGATATAGTCATTAATTTTATAGTACGCCTTAGATATTAATGTCTTCTTCACAATGGATTTGAATTTTGTATCAGTTTGTTCGGTATCTCATATCTAAGAACCATCGCCAAGAAACCTGCTTTCTATTAAAAAAACCGCATCCAAAATTAATATAACGTTCGTGGTCAGAATGTAACAACTTTCATCACCTCGGTCTATATACGTCCCACTGCTGGGGCCCACCCACTGAGGCCTGTGTCTCCTCTCAGAATGTGAGATTTTGATTCAAATGCCAAATCTAATGGTAAAGACTGAGTATGTTATAATACAAAGTAGCATGTTCATAAACTTAGAAACTACTAAGAGAGCGCTCCACTTACCATCTGAAGTTCGAACTCCGTGTTCGGTATGGAATTACAATTAGCTGACATACATACACACACTGACAAACTTAAGAAACACTATCACTGTCGCGAACACGTCGCGAATTTAAGGCCAGTCCAATTTCAAACTAAAGAAACAGTAGTTGACTACAGAACCCTAAAAAAGTAAATTTTTAAGTTGATACAAACTTGTCGTGTATTGATTTGTTATCGTTTTTATGAAATGCAATACGATCTGCGTTGGCCGATTTTTGATTGCTTTATTATGCATGAATTACAAATTTGTTCTAAGAAAACGTTTTTTCTGTACAAAGGTAAATTTGAAGGTGACAGGAAAAGCAAGCGATTGTTTAAGTTAGAAGAAGCTTAATAAGTATTTTCATGGATAAAGGAATAATCTTTTCTTCTATCTAATCTTCTAATATATATAAAAATCTCGTGTCACTGTGTTTGTTATCGAACTCCTCCGAAACGGCTTGACCGATTTTTATGCACCTTTTTTCTCTGTACTCGATAGGTCTGAGAATAGGTCGTAAGCTATTTTTTGTATACCTACCCCTATTCTTCGCAGACGGAGTCGCGGGCAACAGCTAGTAATAAATAAATAAATCATGAGATTATTGACACCAGTTGACTTAGTCCCAAACTAAGCAAAGCTTGTACTATGGGTACTAGACAACGGATAAACATAGTTATATAGATAAATACATACTTAAATACATATTGAACACCCAGGCTCGAGCACAAACATTCGTATTTTTCACACAAATTATATCTGCGCCGGAACCTTAAGCTTCGTAGCCAGGTTCTCCATAACCACTTCGCCAGATATCCTCAAAGTGTGCTCCGCAAAACCTTAGGGCTCCTCAAAACCTGTGAGGGCTCCGCGAGAATACTTGACTTGAAATAATAAGAAAAAAATTAAATACAAGCTCTCAAATATGTCGTTTTCCAAAAAGGTACCACTGCACTAGGCTATCCGGTCGTCACGTCACGTCAAGGAATGTACGGTCAGCTGTAAAAAAAGTCAAAATCAAAACGTTTATTCTGCAAGTTGGCCGCAAAAGTCTCTATTACATGTCACTTTTTTTTCAAAACTACCAGCGCTTTCGTAAGGGCCATCATTGCCAAGAAGACAGAAAGTCATCTTTTCAAATGAAAATATAATAAATTACAAACAAAAAGAAACATAAAATGATAGAATTAAATTAAAAAAAAAATTAAAAGTAATACCGGGATGTATTGGGTCCTTTTAGTGTCTGTAAGGTACACATCTGAATTATACAGGGTGTCTTAAAACTCAACGATAACCTGCTACTGGACGGGAGTCCAAGTATTAACAGTTCTGGCAAACATTAGATGCAATGTAGGTAGGGCTCCAATAATATGAAGCGACTAACTGGGGCTAAACTCAGGAACGGCCCAACATGTTTGCGAGCGGTAATTCAATCGTTTGGGAGAAGATAGGAATGGGCAGTGTTGCCACCTTACGCGTGGAACAAGTAGCTAAGCTATACTCAAAAAGTAGCCAGATACGTGAAATTTTACCCTCGCAGAAGTGGCTAGAAAGTGGCTGAAAAATGTAGTTAGATTATTATCGAATTTTAAACATTTATTGATTATTTAAAGAAAAAAAAGTTAATAATAAAGTTGATGTCAAAGGCGAAGGTTTGTTGTTTGGTTTGGGCTTTTTGATTCTTTCAATTTCCTGTAGAATGTTGGCTGAAATTTGGTATGCGGCAAACGTCTCAATATTTTATTTTCAAATATTGAATAGTTAGTATCAAATTTAATGTTAATAAGTCCATTATATTCCTATTTTTATTTTTCGCAATCTTCACTGTGGAAAATATAGCCTCCCCACTTCATTTTATACTTTTAATTGTAATTATATTCTAAAAATGAAAAAGTGGCTAGAAAAATTTGGTAAATTATTTAGCTAATGAATTTTTATTTTGTAGCTAACAAGTTTTAAAAAGTTCCTAGATCTAGCCAAGAAGTGGCCAAAGTGGCAACACTGGGAATGGGTTGAGCTTGGGATGAGCCTTATTTTCCTGTTAATTCGCTTTGTAAATAAATAAATAAATAAACAAATATATAAGGCTCATCCCAAACCTCTCGCAAACCAGTGATTTTTGGCGTTCCTGAATAGCAGTTCAAACCAAACCCAACCCAAACGATTGAAATACCGGTACCAAACCCGTGAAGGCCTGTTCCTGAATTTAGCCCCTGGTTATGGTTGCTGAAACGCGTTAGATGCGGATGGCGCAGGGCTGGTCTGATTGAAGAACCTTGCGGGAAGCATACGTTCAGCAGTAGATGTCTTTCAGCTGAAATGATGACAATGACATAAAAAATAGCAAAAACGCTGAAATTTCTATGGGCTTTCCCGTCATACTTTATATATTTCAAATGATTTTGCGATCCTGAAAAAATCCAACCATATATTTTTACTTTGGGTTTTCCTAATGACAAGCAGGAAAGCAGACAGATTGCCCCAATTAAACTATATCAGTGTTCAGCGTGGTAACAAGTATTTGTACAGCACCTTATCAGTTGTATCTTCATTGTGATCCCCGTGTTTCTCGCTAAGTGCATTTAACCTCGGACATTTACAACATAATTCTAGTTGTCTCTGTCGTTTGACGTGCGAGAGATAAGGAAGTCTGGGTAATCAGAATCCGTAGCCTTTTTTTGGTCCACTTCTATAAAATACTTCCTTTTTAGTGTGCAATTTTACAGGATGGTCAACTTGGAGGTATCCAACTTTTTTTTTGCCGCCATTTTGTTTTGGAGGCAAATATGAATGTTGTGCATGAAAATTTGTTTGTGTAGATATGGCAAATTTGTTATGGAGCGTTTTACGACTGAGCAACGTGTTTTAATTATTGAAACGTTCGCGGAAACACGTAAGAAAATTGATTGAACCGTGACATTGACTATGACTAGCCTCCAAGATCGCCTGATTTAACAGCTCCTGACTTTTTTCTGTGGGGCTATCTAAAGGGATGTGTCTATGCTAACAGGTCAATGAACCTTCAGCAATTAAAACAAAATATTCGAGACACAGTCACTGAGATAACGCAGGAAATGTGCGAAAATATGATGAAAAGGGTTCACATCTGCCATGCTGCTAGAGGTGGACATTCGTCTGGCATTATTTATCATATTTAATTGCCGGCCCTAAATACTATATTTAACAGGAAATACTTAATAATTTTTATATTTCATCGAATAAAATTACAAAACTAAAGTGTATAGGTACCTGTTATTTGGCCACCCTGTACTACCTTTCATGGTCTATCCTAATTCAAATTAGTAGGTATAACGTTATTTTGCATAATTATTAAGTCGTATAACATTAATTCGCATAGCTGAATACCTATAATGCTAATGCGTGTAATGTAAATTGTCATAACGATGACTTGGCATAAATTTAATAAAGCATAACGTTACTGTGCATAAGTACAAAAATATAAATATAAAAGGCATATTAATGAGAAAAGCAGTATTGACAATAATGGACTAACATAAAGCCCGATGGGCTTTCAAGAAAAGGGTTTATACTCCTTTTAAAGGCCGGCAACAGATGTGACTCTCCTTGAGTTTTTAATAGATTCACTAACCGCTTGTCTATACGGTTGTCTAAATAAGAGCTTGTATTTCTATTTTTAGAACCATTCATGGTATTTGGTGAATAAAGGCGTCTATAGCTGTCTGTCCGCATAATATAAAAGTCCCGGACCGACACCGAGTAGTTGAAAATACATTGACAACATTGTTGAACACCACATGCCGCGGTAATTTTCCATTGGTGTGAAAGTGGCTGGGCCGGTCGGTACCCGCAATACCCGTATGGGCTCGGTAGAGTATTTATAAACATCCTGTAAAGTCAGACGACAGACGACTTCTTAACAGACTTTGATTAAGCAGAGTTTTACATTGCGAAATGAGTAGATCCACTGGAGAATCAAAGTTACTGACATGGCTTGGAGCCACGAGCGCACCGAGCTTCTTGCGCTAGTCGATTTTAGGTATTCTATGCACTCGTGTATGTGTGCGCGAGAGCGGCTAGAATCAAAGCCGTGCGTAAGCGCAAGCGACACAAGTTCCCCGTCCAATGGCTGAAAAACTAACGCAACCATAACGCAACTAACTATACGGACAAGGGGGAAGTTCGATGGCACGTGTATTTAGGTATTTGCTTCGTATTACTAAAACAAATACATAATTTTAACAATGTAGCATCACTAAGCCCTAAAAAACATCTTGTTTTATTAACATTCAAAAAGACATGATCTGCCGTGCAGTATTTACGCCGTACCAAGGATTTATTTTATTTTTTAGAGACGACTTTGGTTGTTTTTCCTATCGAGCATACTACAAGTAATCTTGTTTCAAAAATCACTGGTCATGAGAGTGAATCCTTAAATGTCTTACACATGAATTTCAGAACTAAAGCTTTGCTAGTAATGAATGGTACAGTAAGGGATTAAATGAATGCAATAAATGCGCCAAAAGCTCGGTGGGGCCTTGAGGAATATTTGGATTTTAAAAAACGTAAGTACCGTAATGCTTTGATCAAATTGGGGCAACTTTGATAGTTTTAAAATCGCTATAAAGTCGACATTGTCCATCTGAGGTAAATGGTTGACATGTTGATAAAAAGAAGATCGATGAAGACATCGGCAAGGAATTGCAAATGCTAACAAAAATGCGTGAATTGGTCAGCAACTACTTGTAAAGGCGCCCCGCAGTTCAAAGTCACCCCAGTTTACGGTACCTAATATATCAATACTATGTAACTTGAGAATCATTTCTGCAATTTATTATTATTTTTTGATTAGCTTTCTGGTTTGACGTATCGAGGAAATCCCAGTTCATTAAAATATTAAGTAGGTAACTACTTATATAGTGGAGCGTAGACATACAGGGTTATTTTTAATTCACTGACATCCTCTTAACCCTGAATTCCTATCACTCAAACAAATGTTTTTTGTTTTACGACTTTTTAAAATGAAGCACTTTTTTTCCCATACAAATACACAGAGTATCGTAAAAATAAGAGGCAGAATCAAATTTTCAGAACGTTATTACACCAAAAATATTAAGTTATGACAAAAGCCGTAAAACAAAAAACATTTGTTTAAGTGGTAGGAGTTTAGGGTTAAAAGGATGCTAGTGAATTACAAATAACCCTGTATATTTACATACATAAGTATATAAGAGACAGAAATTTTAATCTAATATATAAAAATCTCGTGCCAAATTGTAGGGTCAGTTCACTAAGACAAATGCAGTTCTTATTATTAATTTAATACTATTCATATATTCGTTTATTATATAAAACGCTTTTTTAGGAAGAAATTTATATAATTCTTTTTTAAACTATGCCAAGTTTTCTATTTGCATTAGCTCATTAGTAGTGTAGTGGATGCATCCCGCCTCGAACAGTAATGATTTTGTATCAATGAGGGACGCCTACATATTATGTCCAGCAGTAGGCGTCTTTAAAGCAGAAATGATGATAATGATGTTGTTCCCAAGATCCAGCTGTTTAAATACCTAAAACATAGCATATTAAATAATGAGTAACAAACACACGCATACACATCCATAAACTTTGCCTTATAAATTATATTGTTAGGAATAATTAACTAGGAATGTTAGTTTATTCTCTAGTTTTGTTCATGATTTACCTATTATTGTAATAAAACATTAACAAGAAAATAAGAGGAAACTACTCCTGCAAAAACCTCTCACAAAAACATCTTTACGCGATTATTATAATGAATTGGCTCTTACAGCCACTTCTTGAGACTTATAAATGAAAATTAACTTACAATGAAAATCATCATCATCATTATCATCCCAGCCTATGTACGACCCACTGCAGGGCACAGGCCGTAGTTCCCACGCGGGCCCAGTGCGGATTGGGAACTTCACATATACTATTGAATTTCTTCTTAGGTGTATGCAGGTTTCCTCAAGATATTTTGCTTCACCGTAAAGCTCATGGCAATTTACAAATGTAATTTCGCACATAAATTTCGAAACACTCAGAGGTGCGAGCCCGGACTCGAATCCACGTCCCTCTGCTTGAGAGACCATAGGTCAAACCACGGCTTCTCAACAACAACAAAAACTCAACTCAACAATGAAAATACATTTAGAAAATTAAATTGCAATTTTTTATATAAGTAAGCCTTTTGCTTACCTTGTATATTTTTTCAATGTACCTACTTGTTTTTCTGTATTGTTTTCTTTGTGGTGTACAATAAAGAGTCATTGTATTGTATTGTATAAGTAGCCTGAACTATAACAACAGAGTATAAAGGTCGTCGACTCTTTCTGCTACAGACATTAACTCCAAGACACTGGCCGCATACCGCTCTGAACTGCTATTCATATTCTTTGAGACGGGTAAGGTACAGTAAAGCTCAATAATGTAACCCTTACATTGCGGGGTCGTAAAGCGAACGAGTTTGCAGTAGTCAATCAATCGCCGTAATGTAATGCAACTTGCACGATTTTTCTTGCAGATCTAAATTGAGCTTTGCTGTGCAAGTTATTGCACGAATTTTCTTGCAAGCCTAAACTCGGCTTAAAGATTATTGCCACTTTGACACTCGGCAATTCTCGACATACATCGAGAGAGATCGGAAGTGCAATACTTAGGCTGAGGTTTTGTTATTAATTACATGAAATAGGTTCGGATAATTTATGTGATTAAATTCTAGGATTTTAAGTTAGTACTCTGTGAGAAAACACGAACCTTTACGATTATAAAAAAAACATTCCGACGAATTGAGAACCTCCTCTTTCTTTTTGAAGTCTGTTAAAACTGAGACGTCCCGAGTGCCAAAGTGGGAATAATCTTATTGTTACCCGTGTTCGTATTGTCTAAAGCGCAGACACTTACCTTCGCATTCACTATTTCTTTCCGTCAAACAGTATGAGATGGTGACGGGAGCGTGTCTGGTGGCATAATTTTTTTTGTCATGTTTGTTTGCCATAATTTGTTTTCGTCGAAACCGTTAATTTTTCAGAAATTTTTAAATGGTCATCCTGTAGAACTGTATAGTATAGGTTAGGTTTGTTTTATAACAATGCTGTACAGTTAATGGATTCAGAATAAAAAGAGTTATGAATAACAACATGACAAATATTACATTATGATTATGAGATAACACTACATTGTGATTTATGACAAACATTACGTTATGATTATGACCTTCAACAATTAAGTATGCAATCCGACATGGACTATGGTATGGACCCGATGGTGAGAGATAGAGATGGTAAATGCGTTAGGCGAGTCTTTTATTTGTTTGGAAAAGTCTGTGTGTTTATTTGTTACTACTAAATTCTCATTCAAATTAATTTATTTTTGGGCCATTCTACTTTTCGTTGACCAGTAATTTTTTGTACTGTGCTCTTCAAATATTTTTTTTACAAAAACGGTAAAGTGCTCGGTTTAAACCATTTAAGATTTAAATAGGCACATAATTAAGCTTACATTTAAACTTATCACTACGTATAAAAAGTAATCATTATTATCTATAAAGTAGGTAACGCAGTGGACATGCATGTCCCCGCCATTTGTATAGAAATTGATGTATTTTCCGCTGAGTTACCAATTTTTTCCACAAAATTTCTTTGAATTTAAAGTTTTATTGCTTTAAATATTAAATTTAGGTGTTTCAGTTTGTATATAAGTTATTTACACTTGAAATAATCAGCAGGTATGCCTTATATTTCACAAAAGTAGAATGGCCCTTTTAAGTCCTGCAGGCTTATTGTCTAACGCTTCTGACGCTTGCCTTCGCAATCACTATCTCTTTCTGACAAACGGTATAAGATGATGACAGAAAGAGATGGTGAAAGCGAAGGCAAGCGTCAGAAGCGTTAGACAATACGGTATCTGGTGGCCTAGTGGTTTGACCTACGGCCTCTTAAGCAGAGAGTCGTGGGTTTGAGCCCGGTCTCGCACCTCTAAGATATTCGGAATTCACGTACGAAATTACATTTGAAATTTACCATGAGCTTTACGATGAAGGAAAATTTTCGCAAGAAAAGCTGGACGCACCTGCGAAGAAATTCAATGGGAATGAAGTTCCCAATCCGCTCTGGTCCGCGTGTGAACTACGGCCCAAGCCCTCTCACTCTAAAAGGAGGACTATGCCCTGCAGTGGGACGTACCATCGACAAAAAGGTCGCCTTGACACCAGCTAGACATTCGCTTGATTTGTAGTTAGACCTCTGTCCATACCAATCCATACCAATGAACATCAAAGGCTGCAAGCAAATTTAAGATAAGATAAGATAAGATAAACTTTATTTTTTCACAACACAATGCACACACAAAAAAAATGCAATCAAGTGATACAATGCTTAGTACTAAAAATATCAAAGCGTTAGAAACATATCAACAAGAACAAAAGAAACACAAGCAGAATAAAAATATAAATAAAACAACAATTTTGCTGTATGCAACCAAGCTGTGGTATGGATGCCATGTGTCGTGAAAAGAAAGGTGCTGACTCAGCATAAAGCTGCGGAAGGAAGCCGCAGCGCTGATATTCTGCCAGTACCAAATGTATTTGTTTTGAAACTGGGCAGGCCTCGCTTTTGTCGACTGTGGGATGATGTTCACGAAGTCAATTATTAATGACCGGTTAGAGCTTCATCCATTCCTGTACACCTGCGTGTCTTGGAAGCTCAAATTGGGTAGCAGAATCGTGTTCTGCTGACATGGCTCTAAAATAGCCGTGAAGCATGCCATTAGTGGCAGTTAGCGATTGGACGGGAGTGCCGGCCCTTCCCTCAAAGTCTTTAACAGGACTTCTAAAATTAACATAATCATGTCACGAAAGTGTTTACGAAGCTGTCTCTTTGTATACTTTAAATTTAGTCTACCGAATAGCCCAGTTGTTAGAATCTGACTGCGAATCTTGACGTCTTGGATTCGATGTTCAGTCGGAGCTGATATTTTGTATGAAAAATACTAATAATATACTAGTAAAAGTAGTGATGATGATGGTATTTATATGTGCTAAATACCAAACGAGTCTTAACTCGAGAACATACATTTTGTGTTTTTTATACAAAATATTTTTTTTTAAGGGACAAATTCACACCAATTGACCTAGTCCTAAAATAAGCAAAGCTTGTACTATGATTACTAGATAAATAGTATATACTTAAACACATATTAAACATCCAAGACTCGAGTACAAACATACGTATTTTTCACACAAATATCTGTCAAAAAATGCGAATGTTTGTTCTCGAAACTTGTGTTTATTATGTACCTATCTATTTATCTATGTATAATATGTAAATATGTTTATTTATTGCCTAGTAGGCAAGTAAGCAAGTTTGCTTAGTTTTGGTAAGGTTAATTGATGTCAATTGTCTCACTATCTTTAAGTCTAGGAATCTCCAAAATTATTCTTGTCCACTAGTAGAAAAAATCGAGTTTAAATTAAGTATAGAAACATACAGATTTTTACCACTTCGAGATTTAAAAAATCGATAACACGTACGTAGCTAAAAATAATACCAAAGTCTCAGTGCAGTATGCACATGCAGATCTATACATATTATGTGTATGTTTATAATGTATACCTTTGAACGTTCGTCGACCCACGAACCTGCCTAACCACCTCGACATAAGAGACTTAGGTTTATGTAATTTTATTTGCAAATACCGGTTTTTGCGCAAACATGTCTAGTGGGAGTGTATCGACGGTTTATAAGCTACTTTGGGCAGTACTGTAAGCACAATACAATGTATTGAGCTATAAGGCCTCTCTCATATCACGTTTGCTGTATGGGAGCCCTTAAATATTTGTTTTATTTGAATTTAACTATTTAACTATTTATTTTTAAAGTGAATAAATAACTAAATATTCTGTAATTATTTCAAGCGTCTACCTGTTGTCGTTATCAATATCGAGCAAAAACGAGCAAAATAACCACGTATGTTGTATGGGAGCCCCCCTTAATATTTATTTTATTCCGTTTTTTAGTATTTGTTGTTATAGCGGCAACTGAAATACATCATCTGTGAAAACTTCATCTGTCTAGCTATCATGGTTCATGAGAAACAGCCTGGTGACAGACGGACGGACAGCGAAGTCTTATTAATAGGGTCCCGTTTTTACCCTTTGGGTACGGAACCCTTAAAACATGGTTTAGACTATGAACGGACATGAGACGGCACTATACGTATACACTATACGAATTTTGAACTTCACTGTCAGTGTAAGGTCAGAGCGTACGTCCTCAGTAACAATGCCTCATAATTTATTTGAGTATCATGTTATTTCACGTTGTCTTGTCTCACAATGTCGGATTAATTACATAACATTGAACGCGTTAAATGGGAAGAATGTCTGTTGTCTGCTTTGTCACTGCTTTTAATTATCATTACGAATTCTCGGCATCGGAAGATAAAAAAATATTTAAGGGGGCTCCTATACAACAAACGTGATTTTTATAGATAATTGTACGGAACCCTTCGTGCGCGAGTCCGACTTGCACTTGGCCGGTTTTTTTTATAATAGGTCACATGACCCTGTTATTCAGCTCTACATTAAGAAAAAAACAACCAATTACCTCAATTAATATTTTAGTTGTTAATGTTGTTTTCTACTGTTTGGTGGTGGTACTCTTGTAACCTTAAATAAATATTAATATATAATATTTTTCATTCTTTCTTTTTTTCAATTATTGCGGTCAGTCTCAGTGGTCGCATTGAAGTAGAAAAGGAGAAAAAAGGCCATAACTCCTAAACTACGAAAAGTCGCGGAACATACATGGGGGTGATTCGGGTGCCCTTTGAGGTCCTCTATCTCTGGACTTTCGCTTGACACTACTTTCTGGGACACCCTGTATAACATGCAAAATTCGCATGTTGTCATCAAATTTTTAATTTGACTCACTTCTAGTGTTTGATTTGACTTAGAATTTGTTGTATCTACGGATAATGTAGTGTGGATGACTAATGCAAGAGTAGGTCCAGTACAGACAACAAAAATTAAAAAAATAATAACAATAACGTATCAACCAATGTATTTAATTTCGTGGGGCGCCTATTGAGGATATAAACCTATTGAAACCTAAAAGTATCATAGGATAATTTTAGGTTTTAATAGGCATATAGACGCATCCAAGTTATAAACTATCTGTATGCCGAATTTTACCAGATTCCGTCAAACCTTTCACAAACATCCATACATCTATTCTTACAGACATTCGCGTTTAAAGTTTTAGTAAGAATACATTTTTCTATAAAGAAAACACAATCAACTGGACATCGGCCGACGTCTATTCTCAATGTAACTATATCCATTAGGCTATTCTGGCTCCAATTGTCGTAATTGAAACAATATGTTTGCGCGACGCACTCCCATCCAATTGACTGGCAGGAATGTTCGAGATGCTTCCATTTCCATTAGCCGTCAGCTGTTTCCAAGGACGGACGTTTAACATTTTATTAGGTTAGGTTATAGAAACGTACCCTTATCTGTTATTTGATGATGGCGAAGGTTATATGTTATGCAAAACGTACAATTAGACATTGCTGATGGGTTGACTAATTTGAGGCTAATTGACCGTGTTTTTCAAGGGTTTAAAATAGGTATTTGTATGGTTATTACCCGACTGCCGGACGGTTATGTTTTCAGGGCGTATGTATGTATGTATCATTCTTTGGCACGCCCTGCAGCCTAAGCGGCTCGATGGATTTTGAAGTGTGAGGTGTCATTATTTAATGTCTGTTAATTTCGATATGTTACTTGGTACACTCACAACACCAGGTAAATTGTTTATTGTTGTAATAAAAAAATATCTATACATAATAATTCAATACTTATACTATTGAATTATTTTTTTAGGTAGACCCCTTGTTTACTTAATTAATGAACTGAAAAAATCCCTAAGACCAGTGTTGCCAACAAAAGTAATATAAAATATGCTAGACGACAGTAAAAAATATGCCAAAATTATGCTAAAATGTATGCTAACATATTTCAGTGCCAAATAAAAAGAACCTACTTAATTTAGTTTTAACTATGTTAATTTTGTTTGTTTGTTTGTTTATACTATTTATTGTACAGAAAGGAAAACAAAAAGGTTACAGAAAAAAAATAAAATTTATAAGTACAAAGGCAAACTTATCCCTGAAGGGATCTCTGCCAGTCAATTTTATACTTAGTCCCTGTTTTTATACCTAATTTTATTGTTAATTATATGTATTAGCTGTTGGTTCTCCTTAAATAAATTATGACTTATTGGTTAAAATTACTTAATTTAAGTTTAAGTAATTGTTCAACTCAATTAAATCAACTAAATTTTGATCACACTTTTGATGAACAGTATTTAATCGATTCTGTTTTCGAATAAAATGTTAGTATTTTGGTCTTTATCCGCTACTTTTACCTAAAGGCTAAGACTAAGTAGGTAATCGAGTGTAAAACAAAAGCACAATGCAACGGGCATAGAAGCTACTAGAAACAAACAAGACGTGAGCGTGTAAGAAGGTCAACCTTTTTTTTAACTGACGGTGCGACTTTTACTTTTTGTCTGCTCGTTGGAGGAGTTTTAAGGTGCGAAAGCAAAAGTAGTTTTTTTATAAGCTTTTATTAAACTTACAGCGTTCGTAAGTAGGTTTTTATGTAAGTTGCGGTTTAAAAATTTGTATAGCATTTTGGGACCACTTCCTGGTATCCGATTGAACTGAAACTGAGCATACTTATGTTAGTTGAGTGATAATAATAATATGTATAATAATCTGGCAGTGAAATTTTGCGCCGTACCACGTTCCCAAAATATCACATTTTTCAAATACTACATTACCTATTTACCACATTTCTAGCTTACCAAAGTTACCAGATTTGCTGAGTGGGGCCCAATTTATACTATTCGATATTTATTTGTATATTTCCTGTCAAATGTATTTTTTTTTTCTGTGTTTGTATCGAATATGTGTAAATAAACATCTCTCTCTCTCTCTCTCTCTCTCTCTCTCTCTCAGATTTGTCGTTGCACCACATAAAATAATCGAAAATTACTCAAGGAATTTATTTTTTTGGTGGAATGTCTTATTTTGGACATATGGTATACTTAATGGGAATGTAATAAATAGGTAATACAGTATTTTGAAAAATCTGGTATTTTACGTGGTATTTAAAGCAGGAGCGGAATTTTGGTGGTCCGGCCAGAATCGTCTCTGTAGGACGGAACTTATCAACTGTTAATGCTATCTACTTGAAACTTGACAGTTTGGATGATAATAAAAAGTAGGTATTTAGGTAGATAAGAACTTAAATATAATTTTTTTGACAATGTTTTACGATTATTACAAGCTCAGACCATAGAAAGAAGATTACTAGCTTTTATTTAACACGCTTTCATAATTTATGTAAGTTGTCTTCAATCAATGAATTTCACTTCTAGTGATGGGGCCGATTTGACATTCAGTACGAATGTGTAGTTAGGATGACAATGTAATACAGTCTACAAAAAGTAATCAGAAAAAAGATTGATTTAAAAAAAAACAGTTTATAATCGATACTCTACCACCCGTGTCAAATACCTACACAATAATGACATTATCAGCGTACCCAATACCCACACGGTCGTTTTATGCCATTTATAGTACTTCCTCGTTGTATTTTGATTCCAATTTTTAGGGTTCCGTAGTCAACTAGGAACCCTTATAGTTTCGCCATGTCTGTCTGTCTGTCTGTTCGTCCGCGGCTAAGCTCAGAGATCGTTAGTACTAGAAAGCTGTAATTTGGCATGAATATACATATCAGTCACGCCAACAAAGTGGTAAAATAAAAAATATTTTTTTTTAGGGTACCTCCCATAGACGTAAAGGGGGTGATTTTTTTTTCTCGACTAACCCTATAGTGTGGGGTATCGTTGGATAGGTCTTTTAAAACCATTGCGGGGTTGCTAACATGATTTTTCTATTCAGTGATTTTTTTGCGAAATATTCAACTTTAAAGTGAAAATTTTCATTAAAATCGACCGTCCCCCCCTCTAAAATCTAAACTGTTGGGTGGAAAAATTTGAAAAAAAATCAGAATGGTAGTCAATATATCAAATTTACTAGGAAAATTATAGCGGCTAAGATTGCTCGGAAATTATTTGTAGGGTAAGTCCAGGATAGATGCCCCACTTTTTGAAATAGCTTTATAATTCAAAAACTTAACAAATTATAGCATTGCGTCCAATGCGTATGATAACTATGGTCCTTAATCTATTATTTTACTGTACGTGTTTTAATATAAATCGTATAGATTTTGTGTGAATCGTACTTTTTTAGACCCCTTATAAATGGGATAGGTGCCTACCGTGGGGGATAGACGACTCGTCGCAAAAATGCGTCAGAGGATAGATGCCCTTTGAAATTAAACAAGTTAAATAAAAGTTATCAGTCTTTTATATTCATTGAAAATTTGCCTCGTTTGAACAGTATGAGCCACGAGCCTCTTCTCATTTTAGAATCCTAGTACTGGATGTTTTACTGAAACAAATTATAAAAACTCAATCAATTCCATTTAAATGTGATTTTGCTTCTATTATAATTGAATTTTCGTAATTTTTGGCAAAACGTCGTCTTAGTGTTATGTTCGCAGGCTTCTTCATTGACTCCTTTTTCTCCCTTATTCATTTCCTCGAAGGCTGCTAGCAAGCTTTCTTCAGACCAGGCGACGTTACGCGGGACTACGCCCTGTTTTCTCTCATACAAGGCAAGGGTCGACCCTCTGCAACATAAAAATTCTTTCAAACAAGTTGAGGATAGATGCCCTTAGGGGCATCTATAGCGATCGAAAACGGGGCAACTATACTTTTCACAAAGGATAGATGCCCTTTTCGTTAAAAAATCAAGTAATGATAAAATCACTATAAAATACATATACTAATCCATGCAGCCTAAACTTCAGTGCAACCAAATGAGTTAGTTAAAAGCGCAAATTATAAGCCAGTCTAAAGTTATGCAAAAACAAATACTTACGAATATAATTTTCACGCTCTGCGAGATCTCGCCGCGGAAGGTTATGGCACTCATGGACTAAACGCGTTCGCTCTTGCTCATGATAGCAGCGGCCCAGAGGTTTTCAGGGAGGGGGCTTGCTATTATTTAGTGGAATTTTGGTCCCACAGCCTTGCTACTAGTAGAAATTGAAATCGAGGCATGTATCCCACTGGGGCATCTATCCTGGAATTACCCTAGTTTAAGAGTAAATAGTAGCAAGGTATGAAACATACCTAAACTTGGATGATTCCGTACACATATGAAATCCTTAGAAAAATATTACTTGATTTTTTCGTAATGGCTACGGAACCCTACCTTGGGCGTGTCCGACACGCTCTTGGCCGGTTTTTATAAATAACATACCTACCTATTTGTAACATCAACTGCAACTTTACTTCATCATATCAGCCAATAAACATTCACTATTGGACAACGGCCCAAGGCACCCAGAGGAACGTGGACAGGGGCGCGTCGCAGTCACGGCGCCCCTTGAATCAGTTCTCATACTAAATGTATAGAAGCGTCGCGATCCAAAGCAGACAGAAGAGACGGGGCGGAGACGCGGCCTGCGAACAAACGACGCGGACTGCGACGCATCCCCGACCCATGTCTCTTCTGTGTGGCTTTCGCGTAAGAGCATTGACGTACAATAAAACAACTAGACTCCCAATCGCTTAACAAAAGTTCCTCAAAAAACGTCCGAGTGGCGTTGTGTGTACGTATACATCAATTTATACAGATAACATTAACAGCATTCATTCAAATTAACACCTTATTTCGTAGCAGTAATGTTTAATGTCAATTGAATAAGATCGTTAGAAGTAGTGACATGACGTCACGCGTTGGAAACCGCCTAAAGAGTAAAGAATGCAGTGGAGTGGTCATGCGAAGCGGAAGCTAGACTGTCTGTCTCTTTTTTTCTCGTGGGTTTGATTACGGTGCGAAAGAGACATATACGAATACGGGGCGAGAAGTGACGTTGAAATCAACGCGCCGTCGAAACAACTGAACTAAAACTCTGCACAATAGACGCGTGTGCAGACTTTTGCTTCGGACAATTTTTGAGCGTGATTGGGAGTCTAGTTGTTTTATTGTACGTCAATGCGTAAGAGTTTCAAAACGGTCGGTTCTGCGCCGCTAGGAATGCCCGATGTGAATAGATCATTTGGAAGATCGATCTTTAGCAATACGATCTGCAATTTTTTGAACCGATTCACCTCGACGCGATCTTCTACAAGATTGAATCGCATGCCTTAGAGATCGGATAACAAAATCGAATGATTGTTATTGTTAAGTTCTCGTAGTATATACGATATATAAAACGTAAACATTTCTTGACCAAAGTTTATAATTATTGATATCTGTTTCATATTGCATGAAGTAGAATAGTATACTTTACTGAAAAAAAAAACTTACAACAATCTATCCCTCCCCAAAAAAAAACCAGCTGATTCTGGATTCCCGTTACATACACGTACGACGTACAAACCCCAATACGTTTCGAATTTACAATATAATTATGGATACGATTTCGATTCGATTCGATCTTTGCTAGATCGATTCAAAACCATGCGATCCAGATCGTAGATCGCTTCAATGATTTACGATCCGTTGCGTTCCAAAAGATCGATTCAAATCAAAATATTGGGCATCCCTATGCGATGCCCGTATCCAAGTGGCCAAAAATACAAAAATGTCAACTTCTCACTGCATGTTCCGTCTTCTTAGTTCATTCGTCATCAGACGTCCATAATAATTATAAATTAGGTTAATTGCCATCCAAATTCATGTTTGGAGTCTGCTGAACGATAATTCAATGTTGACGCAGCTGCGCAGCCAAGTCTGGAGGCGTTCTGGGTAAACTTGGCAGAAATGCGGGATGATGGTTTCCTGTCGCCCTTCAGTGTTGCCAATTTAGCGTTATGTCGCTAAAAATGACTTTACTGGAGTTTTAGCGACAAAATGATTTGGCGACTTATCTGATAACTTTTTAAAGTGACTTCCAATTATGTTTTGGGCCTTGTTCTTTTTAACTCCCGACACAAAAAAGTGGTGTATTAGTTTGACCGCTATGTGTGTGTGTCAAGCATCATAGTTCAGCCGTTTCTAAGTTATCAGGTCTTTTGCAAGCTGCAGAAGGGAACTTAGACGCATAATGGGCATTTACTTTGTTTTCAAACATACATATATGTGGCCTAAGTGCGTTGGGGGTTTTTTAAATTATTAATTTATATGTAGTTATAAAAATCCATCACTTACACAACGCGCTACTTCGCAGTCAGCTGGGGGTGTTATTTATAGTTTTATCCAGTACCGTGCTCCAGTGAGGCGCCGGTGGACGGCGCGGGCGCAGAAATAGGCGTGACGTCAGTCGCTGGAGGATTCCGCGAGACAAAGGGAAATTGTTGAGATACAGAATCAGTTAAACCCTTTTCATACACATAGACACTTTATACATATACATTTGTAGTGGTAGAGCCATGTTGTAGCTAGCCGCTGCATCGCGAACGGGCCGGGTCGTCCGGGGCAGTACCAGTAGCAGTAGTAATCCTGCTACGTTTCTTACAGTCAGTGAGAGCGCCGGGGGACAAATACCCCTCCCCCTCCCATATTCCCTCTCCTTTTTTTAAAGGCCGGCAACAGATCATTGACTCTCTTTGAATTGTTGATATTTATGGGTGGTGGTGATCATTTTCCGTCAGATGACCCGCTTGCTCGTTTCCCTCCCAGTCATAATAAAAAAAAAAACACAAATATTTATACAAAGTGGGGTAAAACACCCAGTGCTCAGCCTTTTAATAATATCGCCCACTAGTCGCTTTGCCTATCTTTCGCATGAATAGGAAGAGCACGCGAGATACCATTTGTCGTCTTCGCACTCATTAGGTATCCTAGGTAAAAATGAGGTGGCAACACTGAATTATACAGGGTGTCCTAAAAGACAACGATAACTTGGTTACTGGTACCCGGCGAGAGGTTAAGAAAAATGAGAAATAAATCCATGTCAGTTAGTCAAGTTATTAGAGTCACCTAACATATCAGATATCACTTTTAGTATTAGATACTTTGGAAAAAAATTCTATTAAGTAAACTGAGTAGGTACATGATGAAATCCGCGCAAGAACTAAAGTCACCGACATAGCTCGAAGAATAGCCAGACTCAAGTGGGCAGGGCACATCGCTCGAAGAACTGATGGCCGACGGGGCAAAAAGGTTCTCGAGTGACGTCCACGGACCGGAAGACGCAGTGTAGGTAGGCCTCCAACATGATGGAGCTACGACCTGGTTAAGGTTGCGGGATCGCGTTGGATGCGGATGGCACGGGACTGTTTGGTGAGCCTTGGGGGAGGCCTATGTTCAGCAGTGGACGTCTTTCGGCTGAAATGATGATGATGATGATGAACGATACAAAATAATATGTTAAAATTTGTGCACTGATAAAAAAATTACCAGATCATAAAGAAGATTTGACTATAATAAAGTTGTAGGGAAAATTGGTTGATTTCAGATAACTTGACCTAAGTAAGCCCAACAACTTTTATTACGTACAAGCTCACGCCTCAATACCTGTCCTTAATCTTAAAATAGCTTTCAAGGGTTTGTATAAAAATAGCACTTTGAAAAGGTTGCGAATCAATGTACCGCTCGTGTTTACATTATGGAACAGTTTTTTATCCGTCTAGACGTGCGAGCGGTACAGGCGTCGGCAACCTTGTTTAAACAGGTATTCGTAAATTAAACGGAATTTGCCATTGGCAACTATGAATGCGGTAAAAAATCGGTTGCAAAGATTATTAAGGTGAAGAGAATAGGTATCTATTCGATGAATTTGAAAAGGAAAACCGCTGGTTTTTTACCCAGAAGTCGCACCTTTTTATATTTCGTGTTTTTTGGTACTTATGAGATAATTTATCGATTCTCCGTTTAGGCTTGGGCATATGATTTCGTATGTCTGTCTTGCAGTTGTACGGCGAATGTCCGGTTGTTATACTCTACAGGTTACTTTTCTTAACCGATTCTTGTGAAATTTTGTGAGCAAGTTTGATAATCATATAGATTTTTGTCGTTTGAATTTTCGGGAAATTTTCAAAGTTTAATAACCTTAAATGTAATATAATAATATGTAATATTTTGCGAGGTCTACAGTTCAAAGCCACTATATTATTTATATTTAAAATTGAGATGACCAGTGGTGGTGCAGGGTAGGGGTAAGCACGCGGCACGGAATGTCGAGGACCTGGGTTCGATTTCCAGCATTGGTCTTTTTTCTAGGGTTTTTTCTGTGCATCTATGTTTCAGTTTGTATTTAGTATGAAATATATGGATTTCACGGGATGACCGTAAAAGTAAAAAAAAAAAATTAAAGTCGAAAAAAAAAATACAAAAAGATACTTCAAACCAAACTTGTTAATTGAGATGAGTTAGGGCCGTAGCACACGGCGTTTTTTTAACGCGCCGTCGACGCGCGTTTTCATCGATACAAACGCACGTCGACGGCGCGTTTTTTAAAAAACGCCTTATGCTAGGGGCTTTAAGGCTGTTCTAATGGAATGAAAAACGCGCTGTGAACGCGCGTTCTTAAACGCGCGTCGACGACGCGTTCAAAAACGCCGTGTGCTTAGGCCCTTATTCAAGTAACATACCGATAACCGATTATATGAATAAATAATGTGTAATGAATGTTTATTTGGGCAAAAAACGGCACAATATAATGAGTGAACTTAAAGAAAAACTTAAGTTATACATAGGACAACAATAAGGTTTATAAATGAATAATAAAGTAAACACAGCTGGTAGCGACAGTCCGCAACGGATTTGCGCCGGAGTGCCTGCGGCGAATATTATTAGGGTCTCCCCAAATAGGGTTACCATATGACAGTCGTTTGCCGCGTTTGACAGGCATTTTAAGGTTTAGACAGGCGTGCGGCCGGCATTGGTCTGAGACAGGCATTTTAAAAAAAGAAAGATCTATTTAAATAAATAATGTCCTCTGACAAATATCAGTAATAAACATCCTTCTTCAATATTATCTGTTGGCTTTTACTTATTACTTACAGCGTTTTACTTTAGACAGACATTTTTCTGAAAAATCAGGCATTTTAGGAACCATAGACAGGTATCCCTATAGGTAACCCTATCCCCAAACCTATAGACGTGGAATCGGCTTCAGCTGGTCGGAAAACCTTTATGTCAACGCAATAAGAGCGAAAAAGACGGCGCGTTCAAAAAACGCTTTGTGCTTAGGCGGATTCTGATGGAATTTGGCACACTGATAGTATAGTTTATAACCAGGATTAACATATTTTTATTTTTTTTTATTTTTTATTTATTTAATCAAACGGTACATGCTTTTACAACAAATTCTGTTATCGCCAAACTGTTACCAGTTTGTTGGCGATGAAGCACTCAACACTATAATTGAATCATGCACCAGATACACAAAACAGTTAACAACTAAATAAACTAACATGCACAACTACCTACTTACACTTTCTAAAAGGTGTTTTTTCAATCTCTTTTTAAGGACCGGTTTACTAAACTTAGGTTTTTCTCTTAACCACCCCATTTCGTTAAATAGCCTCGGCACTAAATATTTATTTAACCTTTTCCCGTAATAATTGACTGCTGGAGGCTGTATTAATTTACCTTCCCGTACCCGCCTCGTGTTGTATTTATTAGTTACGGAGCATTTATCCCAGAAAATTGCATAGTTCTCGCGGGATAGTGATGAACGTTTTTTTTGCAGGCAGAGTCGCGGGCAACAGTTAACTCTTCTTTTTAATGTGGTCGACTAAAAAACACAAAAGTTTTTTTTTCATTTGGACCTTCTCTTTTGATGAGTATTGCTCGGTCTTATTCCAACCCACATAAGATTGAGTTTCCATTAAACTATTTGATAACTGACCTTCCTACACTTAACTGGAAGTAGCCAGGTCATTGACCGACACAACTACCACACAATACAAATTCGTTACTTAACAGTTTATACATATGTATTTCATTCATATGTATTGTTCTTAAGTTAAAGTGGTACTCTGTCCATACAATACATAGAGCACTTCCCTACCTCTATGATTGACACGTTTAGGTAAAAACTTTTAGTAAAAACCGGCCAAGAGCGAGTTGGACTCGCGCACGAAGGGTTCCGTACCATTATCTATAAAAAATTGCGGTTTTGGATTTATGACGTATTAAAAAAAACTACTAACTAGATCTCGTTCAAACCAATTTTCGGTGGAAGTTTACATCATATATTTTTTTCAGTTTTATCATTCTCTTCTTTTAGAAGTTAAAGGGGGGGGGGGGGGGGGGACACACATTTTACCACTTTGGAAGTGTCTCTCGCGCAAACTATTCAGTTTAGAAAAAAATGATATTAGAAACCTCAATATTATTTTTGATGACCTATCCATACTAGATGTATGTCCCAAACGTATGGGTTTGATGAAAAAAAAAATTTTGAGTTTCAGTTCTAAGTATGGGGAACCCCATAAATTATTGTATTTTTTTCTGTTTTTGTGTGAAAATCTTAATGCGATTCACAGAATACATCTAAAGCCTGACCAGAAATATATGACTATTCGCCATGTTGCAGAATTTCATTGAAACTAATTTCTTACACTGGCAATAATTTTAATGATTGTCAGTGTCACTGTGGCGGTTTCTTTGAACTTTGAACAACGGAACATTGTAAATAATGTTTATAATAAACTACTGGAAAAAAAACGCTTGGAGAATGAAACTATTTCGCTACAAAACCTTTCCAAATTAACATCAGAGCTAACAGGTAGGTAAACATTGTAAAATCGCTGTCAATTGAAATTGCGAACAATGTAAGTAAACCATTTAATGAAATATCCATATTCTAGCACTTGTTTATTGTATTAATGGTTTAGGATAGTGTTGTGGTAAGTGTTGATTAAATAACACACGGATTTAGCAGTATTTGATGGGGGAAAATGGAAATTAAAGACATTTTAATACAAGGCTAGTTTACATTGTTTGCAATTTCAATTGACTGACAGTTTAGACAAGTCAAGATGTCATTGTTCCGACTATACTGAACTATTGCCATATAAATAAGAATAATAGCGCCCTCTTGACAATAGTCATATATTTTTGGTTTACCTTTACTTACCAAGTTTCAACAGCATTGTTCTTATAGTTTCGGAAAAAGTGGCTGTGACATACGGACGGACAGACGGACAGACAGACAAACATGACGAATCTATAAGGGTTCCGTTTTTTGCCATTTGGCTACGGAACCCTAAAAAAGAGCGGAGGTGGGCGACCTTCGCTTTCACTATCTCTTTCTATCACAATCTTATACCGTTTGACAGAAAGAAATAGTGAATGCTAAAGCAAGCGTCAGCGCATTAGACAATAAGCCTACTGCAGGGTGATTGTGTAGCTTTTTTGACACTCGGCATCAGATTGAAATGACAGTTTGTGCATGGCTGTGACAGCTGGCTGTTTCCGATACCAATTGTCAGCCCATACAAGAACTGTCAAAATGAACGCGATGGCGATGGCGAGAGAGTTAGACAATTAGCCTGCTGGTTGTACCTATGTAGTAGGTATTAACGTGTTATTATTATTTATTTAAAAAAATGGCTTCTGTCCTATTTCAGGACAATTTCGCCAGTGTCAAAGTAAGCTCTCTTTGGGAGCGACGTTGTACGGTGATTGTAGTTTTTGCAACTTGATAGTAAAATTCCAGAAACCACGTGGAGACAACTTGCGCATTAAAAAATGTCAGACACGAGAGCAATATAGAATTTTGTGATCACTGTTAATTAAGGTTAATCGCCGCATAAAACACTATTAAAATTATACTTCAACTAGCCAAAGAAACAAGAAATACCAAAATTATATACTGTCTACATCCGCCATGTTCGAAAGCTACAAACCGAATCCCACATTAATTAACGTGTCCGTTTAAACAAATTGACGTTCCAAATTTGAAAAATGACAGCTCCATATAAATTATGTTCATTACTACATACAACGGGTCCTTTACTTACGTTTTATACCTATGCTGACTCTATTCTCATTGGTAGATGCCACTCGAGAATACACCGTGTATACAACAAATACGCCAGAATTCTGAGATAGATTTGTGAGCCCCTCAAAATAATAAACGATACATGCACCAGTGTAATCGGCAATTTTAACTATTCATTAAAAAAAAGTCAAGATAACAAGACCTTAGAACAAACTGGCAAAGCATTATGAAATAAATTGTAATGACGTTATCTGTTAAAATATCAAATTTCATACAAATCCCGCCAGCCGTTTTAGGTAGGTACTCCATACACACCATTGAATTTTGTCCCAGCTGTGTGCAAGTTTCCACACTGTGTTTTCCTTCAGCGTAAAGCGTATGGTATAAAGCATAAATAATCTAAGGGTATAAATTCTGAAAAACTCAGAGGTGCAAACCCCGACTTGAAACCACGATATAATTATTAATGGGATTTTATAACTTGCCCGAAAAATCAATAGCTTCAGTAGGTATAACTTAAATTTTATAAAACAGGAATTTTGATTAAATAATATATGTATTAGGAAAAAAGCATTCGATCAAACAATACATTTTGGAAAATAATATTCGGCCATCCGATATATTAGACCCGATCAACAGAGTGAGAAAAATTTCAACTAATGTGATATTCTGCACGCCTTTGCTCTGCTCCTATGGCATCGTGCCCTTATTATTGAAGTAATTATTCATCCAAATATTTATTTCTACGTGAAACTCCACACGTGCAGTCTAGACTTTGTTAAATTTTGGCAAAGCATCAAGGTTGGCTGAAGTTTAAAAAACACAAGAGACCTATAAACCACACAAAGTAGGCTCGTGAAATTTTTCCTGTGTAGTAAGAAGCTATAATAGTAGATTGTTCAACAAGGGACTAAAACAAGCCATAATGACACGATATATTTAGCCACCCGAGCGAGGAGGCTAAAATTCGAGTTATCATTATGGTAGTTTAGTCCCGCGTTAAACATTCTACTTTTCACTTTGAATGCGAGGAAAAAAACGACGTACAAAATTACTTTTTTACAACGTATGCTCAATACGAGCAATGAACATCTGTTCAAAATTCAAATAGCAAAAAAATACCGCTGTCTTTTCTTTTATTTTATATTTTTTTGTAAAGTGACGCTTTAAATGCTTGCATAATTAGCTAACAGATTCTAACTTAAAGACTATGTTAAAACTAATTGGACTATGCATGTAAGAATGATAATTGTTCATTCATTAGAATCGGCAAATAAATTAACCTAATTGATCTAAGTTCACACACAAAATATATTGTTAACTGAAACACTTACCCGTGAATAAAGAAACGATTTTTTAAGTTTATTTTCAATATGCCAATTCTTTGTTAAATTATATCTAATTATACTTTCTATTTACTATTAAATGCAACTGACATCGCATTATTTTGAAGTCACGCCATATTAACATTCAAACGTAACTGCTCTATCTACCGTACACTCCAGCACTGCTTTGCCGACAGTGCGGATTGCTATTTTATCGACAGAGCAGGGAACTGCTTTGCCGACAGCGTTTTAAAAAAAAAAAACAAATTAAAAACACCTAAGCTAAAGGAAATCTTTCTTTACGTGCAAAATAAAATGAATTCATCTTTAATATTTTATAATTAAATAGATTAATATTCGTAATTATTCAATGTGTTTCACGAAATTATTATTTTTTAAATATTTTTTATACAGTTGTCATTTTGAGGTTATTTCCACGCCCTAAAGGCTTCCACAGACCGAAGCGCAGGGCGCTACAGTGCGTCCGCAGCGCGCTTCGGTCTGTGGAAAGCTTTAAAATTGTCTATACCCAGTTACTGAAAATGGCGATAATCCTCCATTCACAAACACCGTGATTGGCAGTTTAGGGGTTTCCATAGTCAATTAAAAAAATTTTACTTTAATCCCTTGAGATCAAAAAAGAGCTTTAGTCCCGATATGCAGAAACTAAAGTAACATTTTAAGAGCATGAAAAGTGAAAAAAATATTACCTTACTCTACTAATATTTAAAATGAGAAAGTTTGCGAGGGTGTCTTAAATTTTTTAAATAAGTAATGAAATAACATTGTAAATTGATCTGTTTGAAAAAATTACCTTCTTGAGTTTCTTGTCGATTTTCCTCAACAGGATTTTCCGAAACGGTGATAGGTATTCTTCGATATCCATATCTAAATGAAATGTAACCATAAGCCTAAATTGAATAAAGTTATTTTGACTTTGACCCTTTGACCCTAAAAATACTTAGTACAACAATCAAAATGTGTTTACATTTAGGTATTTAGATTTACGAGATAAGGTTCACTTTAGCTAAGCACCAAATCTACAAACAAACAAACATCGGAGCAGTCAAGTTGTTCACAAATATCTGAACTGAACACGCATGTACGCGATTGACAATAATTTGTGTTCTGTACGCTTAGTATAAGTTTTCCTTCACTTCAATACTTCTTGATCGCGAAACGCGATCGAGAAGTATTTCGTGAAGTAAAAACTTATACTAAGCATACAGAGTGCTTAGTATAAGTTTTTACTTCACCAAATACTTCTCGATCGCGTTTACGTAAAAAATTCAATTCTATGGAAACATGGAAGCGCGCGCGCGGAGACGCTGTCCATGTTTCCCTAGTAATTGAATTTTTTACGTAAACGCGATCGAGAAGTATTTTGGTGAAGTAAAACTTATACTAAGCGTACTGATATTGAACGCTCCGATTATGATGGCGAGGCGACTGTACCTAACTTGCTTACAATTTGGTAGAATAGACAACTCGTGGTTTTCCTCGGTCTGTTTAAACGGAACTCATTGATTTCATGGAACTAATTTGTGCCAAATACGTCAGTTACCTGATATACAGGGTGAATGGTATTTACTCTCCGAGGAAGAAGAGTTTTCTTATGTCTCTCTCTGCTGCTTCGGTAGTCTACGCGCTCTATGCTTGGAAGGGTTTAGTTTTTTTTTTATATGAGAGGGAGGGAAACGAGCAAACGGGTCATTTGATGGAAAATGATCACCATCGCCCATAAATATCAACAACTCAAAGAGTCACCAATATGTTACCGGCCTTTAAAGGAAGTTTAAACCCTTTTCTTGAAAGCCCCGATGTCATAGTTGTCTGGAAACACTGCTGCCGGCAGCTGGTTCCACAGTGGTATTTGTTTTACACCATTTTTTAGCTTCAATGCATTTCAAATCCAAAATCCTACCACTACTCGTATTGTAAGTGTGAATTTTTGTAAGTATGTGTATGCGTGTGTGCGTGCATGCGTGAAATTTGGTGTACAGATGGTTGAATATTTGGAATAACACATAGGCTGCTTTTTATTCCGAAATTCTGACGGAATCGGGATAAAGTTCTGAAATCTCAACCGCTAGATCGCTACGTTTACATACAGACATAATGATGATTAGGTAGTAGGATTTAAACGATGTCAGAAATATCTTTCGGGTTGCATTTCGTTGACGGCAATGTATCGCAACTGGCCGATATTACTCGCTCCGTCTATATACCGTGGCTAAAAAGTTACCCGACAGATTTAAAACATAGATTCTTCAAGCCAAACATGTAGTAGAAAGTCAAGATAATTTGGCTTAATTCGGGACATATTTACCTTTTTGTAAAAAAAAAAATTTAAAAAATTCTGCAGTGCAACAGCAATGTTGCTATCCTAAAAAGTCTTTTTATAAGATAACGTCATAAATATTTATAATACTTTACCGGCTTTAAGGCCTTGTTATCTGGAAGTTCCAAATTTAAAATTAAAAAGTTAAAAACCCCAGTTCATGTAAAGTTTTTTTTTTACTTCTAAGGGGCTTAGAAATCTGTCGTATGTACCCACGGTGTATAAAACTTTAGAGTTCAAACATGCGTCAAGTCAGTAGGCCCGTATCAGTTAAAACTGGACTGTAATGGGGGCACTCGAATCTCTATTGGTATTTCCTTCCAATTGATATCTTGTTGAAGCAAATTATAATTACCTATGGATCAGTGTTGATCGCTGTTTGAGTTGCTTGATATGCGTGTTGGTCGCTAAGTGATCGTATTGAGGTCGGACTTTGCTGTGCTTTGTGTGTTGTTTTTGTGCTGTTTAACCACTCAAGAGTTTTTTTGCATTTACTGCATTTATTGACAAGTGATTTCAAACAATGTCATTATTGACTTAAGGAATAAATTTGATTGAAATAAATAAATTGGGAACCGGACACAGAGCATGTGAGTAGGTAGTTAAAGTTATGTGAAGACTCTGGGATCTAGAGTCACTAGCTAGAAGATTATGATAAAAAATACATATATAAAAAAACAGACTACAAGCTTATTTGGTGACTGCACTTGAAATTTTCACAGAGCGTTTATATTGGCCACTGTAACAAACGGCGATGATTTTATTACAAGTACTTACATTTTTTATTTTCTTTGATTATCGTCGTTGAGAATGCCAAATCCGCTATGTGTTCGATTTTTGATTGACAAATAGGTATAGTCGGGGTAAGAAAAGGTTCGTCACTTTTCGACTCTATGTCAATGTTAAGGTATTTTAACTGTAGAGTGACCATGCACTCGGAAAAGAATTTCATACTTTTTTGTTTTCGACATTTAAAAAAATAGCGTTGATTTTACTAATACTGGTACAAAATAGTAGCCTAATGAGGGTTTTCTGACAGGTGGAATATCGCTAGATGGCGTTAGTATCGTAAGGTCTATTTCACGTTACACCCATACAACAAATGTCAAAGTTGTCAAATAGACCTGACGATACTAGCGCCAAATAGCCTCTCATAGAAAACCCTCATTAGATGAATTCAGTAGGGTGGATTGTACTCACGTCTCCCGAAACATCCCGTATAAGTTTAGAGACTGAGAAGCAAGGTAAGAATATAGTAGTTCATTGTTCCGTTTTAGCTGTGACGTTCGTAAAGTAGCTTACAATAAACAATTAATCAACAAATCAATCAATTTAAACTAAAACCATTAGGTAGGTATATTTTATGGTGCATCGTGTGCTGGCTACTTAAACTGACAATGGCATTGCAGGAACGTGATGCATAATATGCACTTCGCATCCACATCCGTCGACACAATGGGCCGACATTGATAAAATGACGCAAGCTATAAATACTTGTTACAATGAATAAGGCTAAACATAGGTAAAGGTGATATCAGACGGTATGCTTCATTTTTTAGGGTTCCGTACCCAAAGGGTAAAAACGGAAACCCTATTACTGAGGCTCCGCTGTCCGTCCGTCCGTCCGTCCGTCCGTCCGTCTGTCCGTCTGTCACCAGGCTGTATCTCGGAAACTGTGATAGCTAGAGAGTTGAAATTTTCACAGATGATGTATTTTGGTTGCCGCTATAACACCCAGAGCTCCCATACAACAAACATGATTTCTTTGCTCGTTTTTGCTCGATATTGATAACGGCAACAGGTAGATACTTGAAATATTCACAGAATATTTAATTATGTATTGACTTTAAAATTAAATCATTAAATTAAAATAAAAAAATATTTAAGGGGGGCTCCCATACAACAAACGTGATTTTTATAGATAATTGTACGAAACCCAAATGTGTCGGCAAACGTAGCGTGGGACGTCCTCAGACTCGGTGGAGCGATGATCTTCGCAAGGCGGCTGGCAAGAGCTGGATGAGAGTGGCCGAGGATCGTGCTCAGTGGCGTGCCATGGGAGAGGCCTATGTCCAGCAGTGGACGAACATAGGCTGATGATGATGATGATGATGATGATGATGTACGGAACCCTTCGAGCGCGAGTCCGACTCGCACTTGGCCGGTTTTTCTTTCATTCCATGTTCACACGACTTAGCTGGAATAATATTTTTATGTATGTCTTCTGTCTACAAAAGTTACTGACTGATCTATCAACGCACGCCCAAACTACTGCACGGATTGTGCTGAAATTTGGCTCACAGATAGCTATTATGACGTATCCATCCGCTAAGAAGGGATTTTTGAAAATCCCACGGGATAGGGAATAAATGGGATTTATATTTTGGCTTCAAAGTGGGACTGTCTCCGTAACTATTTATAATTATTAGAGACTTCAAATTTGGCAAAAAAGTAGGTGATTATAACAGTAAACAACTAATCTAAGGATTTTAGGGTTCCGTACCCAAAGGGTAAAAACGGACCCCTATTACTGAGGCTCCGCTGTCCGTCCGTCTGTCACCAGGCTGTATCTCATGAACCGTGATAGTTAGACAGTTGAAATTTTCACAGATGATGTATTTCTGTAGCCGCTATAACAATAAATAGTAAAAAATAGAATAAAATAATATTTAAGGGGCTCCCATACAACAAACGTGATTTTTTTGCACGTTTTTGCTCGATACTGATAACGGCAACAGGTAGAGTGACGTTTGAAATATTCACAGAATATTTAGTTATAAATTAACTTTAAAAATAAATATTTAAATTAATAATAATAATATATTAATTATATATTAATATATATTAATTATATATTAATATATATTAATTATATATTATTATATTATTATATTATTATTTTAATTATATATTAATTATTAAATTAATAATTTAATTAATAGTTTTAGTGTTTTTTTTTTGACTTTGTTATATTTTTGATTATTTGTTGTTATTGTTAGTTTAGTATTTTTTGCTGTAATTTAATTATTTATTGACCTGAAATGAATGTATAATTGTAACATAATTTTGTATTTTTTTTTTTATTAAATTAATATAAAACTAATATTTAAGGGGGCCTCCCATACAACAAACGTTATTTTTTTGCCGTTTTTATAGATAATGGTACGGAACTATTCGTGCGCGAGCCGGCCGGTTTTTTAATAAAAATAAGTAAATACCGGCCAAATGCGAGTGTCGGACTCGCGCACGAAGGATTCCGTACTATTGTCTATAAAGAAATGCGGTTTACGATGTATGACGTATTAAAAAAAAACTACTTACTAGATTCGTTCAAACCAATTTTCGGTGGAAGTTTACATGGTAATGTAATCATATATTTTTTTAGTTTTATCATTCTCTTATTTTAGAAGTTACAGGGGGGGACACATTTTACCACTTTGGAAGTGTCTCTCGCGCAAACTATTTTTAGTTTAGAAAAAAATGATATTAGAAACCTCATTTTTGAAGACCTATAAATAGATACCCCACACGTATGGGTTTGATGAAAAAAATATTTTTGAGTTTCAGTTCTAAGTATGGGGAACCCCCAAATTTTATTGTTTTTTTTCTACCGTGTGAAAATCTTAATGCGGTTCACAGAATACATCTACTTATCAAGTTTCAACAGCATAGTTCTTATAGTTTCGGAAAAAAGTGGCTGTGACATACAGACGGACAGACAGACATGACGAATCCATAAGGGTTCCGTTTTTTGCCATTTGGATACGGAACCCTAAAAAGTAATATTTTTTTGGTTTTATATGTACCAAATCTTACATCCGCACCCGCGGATGTGAGTGTTGTAGTAAATATTATCTGCATCCGCGAATGACGAACATTGTGCACGCAACATTCCTGGTCAACAGCATCACAAGAGTCTCGACCTCACGCGTAGCTTGCCACTTAGCAACCGTTTAATGAATATTGTTTGAAAACAATGCGCACGTTCAATGGATTGTCTGCAATATTGTTGATGATTTCGCAAACTCAGTGCACTGTTCAAATTCTATGTAGAGGAAAAATTTGCGGTGACAGACGACCGTATATAATGAATGTGCTGAAATAGCTAACGAACAAGCTGGTTACTCATAAAGATGTAGGTAAATGTTATACGTACTTACATATCTGTACCTAATCAAAGTTTTTTTATTCTTTTATATTTAGGATATCAACAGTCATAAGTATATGTCAATAAAATTCAGAACATAACCTGTTATATTATTAAGGGCCGATTTTACAATCTCCAGATAAAAGTATCTGTTAGTTAAATAAAACTATCGCTTTCCTTTTCTCAAGTCATACGAAAAAAGGACAGAGCTACATTTATCTGACATACTGTGAACTGTATACTGTTTTAAACTTTCGTGATTTTCACTCATAATTTCTATACTAAACGAGGCTTATCACGCAAACAATATTTACCTCGATGTTTCGGCCACATTGCAGCAGCCGTGGTCACGAGTTAACTGAAGTTTAGGGTGTCAAGTTCGTTTATTCGCTCGAGTCTTTCGAACTAAGTATATCGATGTTCGAACTACCCGCACTTGATCCCGATTAGAATCAGCACCCGTATCACACACACTTCACACTTCAGTTAACTCGTGACCACGGCTGCTGCAATGCAGCCGAAACGTCGAGGTAAATATTGTTTGCGTGATAAGTCCCGTTTAGTATAGTAATTACTGTTAACTGAACATTGAAAAATCAGTCCTAAGGCCAATAAATTCTATCCATTGGTTAGTTTAATGGTTACTTAATCTACGAGTATGCTATCAATTCATAGTGGAAATACTACACACTAAAACTAAGAAGCCATAGTATCACGAAGGTGACCGATGAGATGCTGAACTATTTACAGTCTAATGGCAATAACAATAACAGTTATATTTGAGACTGAGCCGGATATTTTGAAACAAAATTTTATATTTGAATGTGTTGAAACAACTTTCAATATAATTTTTTGTTGATATTTATTGGCGCCGCCTTCACTATTTGTAAACATTTTGCAGACTTTCTCAGTAAATTTAATTTTTCTTTTGACGGCATCGCAGTTGACGTAAAAACATTTACGTGTGCCAGAAAAAAGGAGAATCTTTTTTATAACGTTTGTTAGCATTTAGTCAGCAAGGAAAATACTACTGATAATATAAATGCACAAGTTATTAAGTATGTGCACGCGTGCGAATGTTTTTTACTCCTTCACGTTAAAAGTACTGGACGGATCTGAATAAAATTACGTGGGTAGGTGGATGTCTCGAATAACAAATAGGCCATTTTCATTCTAATATCCCCACGGGATCGGGATAAAATCCCAAAATTTCAGCCGCAAGGTTTAGAGACATGAAATTTGGCTAGACTGGTTTTTATGCAAAGTTAATGAAGAGCACGATGTAAGGGGCCATTCATTTATCACGTAAGACGATTTTTGCCAGTTTTTGACCTCCTCCCTCCCCTATGTAAGAAAAAATAAGAATCGGGCGAAATATGAATTATAATATTTATTACGTAAGAATCTATAGGAAAGAATGAGTACACGTTTGGATTGTTTTAATTTTTATTATTTTTCAAAGAGACAATTTTTAGGAACGTCTCTTTTATTGTAGTTACTAATATTTTTTATTTTTTGGTAATAATCAACTTTGGTTTTATTTTCGAATTTTTCTTGTCATGGAAATCGTTTACCTATATGCATATTATCCGAGCGCGTGCTTTTTCAATGTATAATCTTAACTTTGCGCTTTTTTTGATCTTACGTAAGAACTATCAAGACTCCCTCCCACCCCCTTGTAAGAAAAAATAAGACATGGTCGACCCCCCTGCCCCTGCTGCCTGCTTTATCGTCTTACGTAATAAATGAATGGCCCCTAATTTGTGGGATTTCCCACGGGAATTTTTGGGATATTCCGGAATTCAATTCGACTGCCAGACCTAATAGTTTAACTACGCATTCGAAGCCGTGGGTATAGGATGCTTTAGGCAAGTAACTAATACGTTATTCCGTTGTCAACAATATTGCTAGTTACTTAATGGAAATTCCGTCGGGTGACTGACACATTGATTGCTAATAAAACTAGACCTAAATGTTTAATGGGGTAAATGATATTGAACCTTCGGGCAGCTATACAATCTTTTAGTTGGCAACACCGCAATAAGTTGATGAAATGGGCCCGATGAACTATGTAGGTAGGTACTCAAAAAAAGTGTAAAAATGGAATCATCCACTTCATCTTTCTTTGAAGTCATGGTAGCCTAGTGGTTTGACCTCTCAAGCAGGGGGTCGTAGCTTCGAGCCGGTGGTCGCCACCTCTGAGTTTTTCGGAATTAGCGTGCGAAATTACATTTGAAATTTACCATGAGCTTTACGGTGCGGAAAATGTTGCGAGGAAACCAGCAAGCAAAGAAATTTAACGGTGTGTGTGAAGTTCCCAATCCGCAGACCCAAGCCTTACATTCTGAGAAGCCTGTGGCTGCAATGGGACGTATATAGGGCAGCGCAGACCAGATGCGTCTGCGTGACACAATGAATGAAACTGTAAGAAAGATGGCACACCATGTACACGCATCTAGTGTGCTATCGCTCTCATAGCTCCACTCACCACAACCGTTCCGCGCATCCGGTCTGCGCCGGCCTTATTAGCTGAAATGATGATCCTTCTTTTGATAAACATTACGATTCGAGTCACACGGATCTTTACGCTATAACGGGTTAGCTCATTCCTTTTAGACATTGATTCGTCACAATAAATTACCATAATCTTTGAACGCCTAATGGCAATAATTAGCTACTGACAACGTTTACGGTTTTTCAAAAGGATTCTGTTGATTGACGCAAACATTTGTTTTGTGCCGTATTGGGTTGGACATTTTAAGATTGTAAATATGACGTCAGTACTAAAGATACACTTGCTATTAGCATTTAAGACGTTTAAGTCTGTTGTTTGTTTCATTAGTTATAATATAAATGTACGTATAATACTTACACTTTTTCGTTTGGTTGTACTCACAGTATTCAAACTCTAAATGGGTCAGAAACACCCAAATATCAGCTGCTTTCACTTGATCGCATACAGCGCAGGGCGTCCCGAGTCGTCGGCAATCCCTCACTCTCCGATAAACTTGATCCTCTTGCTCTCCGCAGAGACGTTAGCTCCCTGTGCGTATTCTATAAGATCTACAATGGGGAATGCTCTGAGGAACTTTTTGACCTCATTCCAGCTCCGGGGTTCCATTACAGATCCACCCGTCGTAAGCGTTCATTTCATCGACATCATGTTGATGAATGGCAGTCTTTGACGGTGCGTTTTAAGCGGTGTTTTTTGCCACGTACTTGCAAAATCTGGAACGAGCTTCCCGCTGGGGTCTTCCCGTCGAGTTACAACCTGGGTGCCTTTAAGAGGCGAGTGCACAATTTTCTGCAGGGCCGGCAACGCACTGGCGTCGTGTAAAGCGCTGCGGGTGTCAATGGACAGTGATGATCATTTAACATCAGGTGACCTACTAGTTCGTTTGTCTGGCCTCTCTAACATAAAAAAAAATAAGTTTCTGAACATCGATTTTTTTAAAATTTCACCGTGATCAGTACCTAAGCCTGCACGAAGCAGTTCGCTTCATTTTTCCTTATACTTACGGACTGCTAGGGAATGGGATTCGCTCCCATCGTCTGTATTTCCAGATAAATACAACCTAGGGCTCTTCGAGGCTAGACTGAATAGGCTGTTACTAAACCAATGAGATACAACTTTAGTCTCAGTGCGCTTTTCATAAGGTGAGATAGACGTCAATCACGGGTAGTTTTATGTAAACAAAACTACCAGACTATCCATAAAGTGAAGTACCACCGTGCACCGTAAGAATGAATGCCGAATGTTGTTGTAAAATGCTTTACATTGCTGTGGAGTACAATAGGCTCAGAGTCGCTCAACGAGCTATAGAGGGCTATGCTCGGAGTTTCTCTACGGTACCGAATCAGGGACGAGGAGATCCGTAGAAGAAGCGGGGTCACCGTAATAGCCAAACGGATTAGCTCGTTGAAATGGCAACGGGCAGGCCATATAGTACGCAGAACAGATGGCCGTTGGGGTCCAAAAGTTCTCGAATGGAGACCACGGACTGGCAAGCGCAGCGTGGGATGTCCATCAACGAGATGGACGGACGATTTGGTGAAGGCCGCAGATTCAGGGTGGATGTAAGTCGCTTATAACCGTAATGATTGGGCGTTAAAATGAGGGAGGCCTATGTCCAGCAGTGGACGTCCTACGGCTGAAATGATGACGAGAAATCATTTCCAAAATCAAAAAATTCGGTTTTCTCGGCTTGGTCTGTGGCACTATACCTCTTGAATAAGTCGGGACTTACGACGTTAATTTTACTACGCATCAAAATACGCTTGTCAGCTTCTGCACCGTTTATTTCACGGCGCTCGGCCCATCCTAAATCAACAAAGTGTAATATTATTGAGTAAGATCCAGTTTATCATCAGTAAAATCTTGGAATGTACCGTTTTAAAACCTGGACGACAGCCAGTAGTCTCGGTCTGCGTCTCGTTTTACAGAAATTCTGACTTACGTAAACCGAAGGTTCGTCTAATTTTAGAGGAGACAGTTTTTTCAGACGTCTCGGTGGTCGCTGTCATAGATATTATTGTGTGTTTTCTGGGTGCGGTTAAGATATTGTCTGTTTTAGACGACTCTGAATTAACGGTAATAATGCACGACTTGATGATTCTCATGTAGGGTAATCTTCTTCTTCTTCTGTATACATAAAAGGCAAACGTTACTGACTGATCTATCAACGCATAGCTTAAACCACTGAACAGATTGTGCTGAAATTTCGCATGCAGAAAGCCATTATGACATAGGCATCCGCTAAGAAGGTATTTTTTGAAATTTCCGCGGGATAGGGAATCAATGGGATTTATATTTTCGCTTCAAAAGGGATTTCTCGAATTTCCCGCGAGATTGAGATCGGGAATCGACCATAATTTTTATTTGTGCGCAGACAAAATCGCGGGAAAAAGCTAGGTGGGTTATACACATCGTAAGAAACAAAAGTAATTATTTTCTGTGGAAATAAAATTAGCGACTTCGAGTCAGCAAGCTTAGCTTTATTAAATAGGCCGTATGTTGCCCAGGCGCCGCCCCATACGCTGATGTAGACTTGACAAAAAAAAACCGGCCAAGTGCGAGTCGGACTCGCGCACGAGGGGTTCCGTACCATTATTTATAAAAAATTGCGGTTTACGATTTATGACGTATTAAAAAAAACTACTTACTAGATCTCGTTCAAACCTATTTTCGGTGGAAGTTTACATAGTAATGTACATCATATATTTTTTTTAGTTTTATCATTCTCTTATTTTAGAAGTTACAGGGGGGACACACATTTTACCACTTTGGAAGTGCCTCTCGCGCAAACTATTCAGTTTAGAAAAAAAATGATATTAGAAACCTCAATATCATTTTTGAAGACCTATCCATAGATACCCCACACGTATGGGTTTAAGTATGGGGAACCACCAAAATTTATTGTTTTTTTTTTCTATTTTTGTGTGAAAATCTTAATGCGGTTCACAGAATACATCTACTTACCAAGTTTCAACAGCATAGTTCTTAAATAGTTTCGTTTCAGAAAAAAGTGGCTGCGACATACGGACGGACAGACAGACTGACACACATGACGAATCCATAAGGGTTCCATTTTTTGCCATTTGGCTACGGAAATCTAAAAACATTGGCTATAGACTCTAAACTTTTGCCATGTCCACAGGAGCATTTGCATGGCCCAATTGCCATTGGGGTGCACATAAAACTGATCCGTGACTGACCCTATCTCACTTGATGAAAAGTGAAGGTGTTAGGTCACGGTTCAGTAACACTATAACTCTAGTCTTGAAGAACCTTAGGTTGTATCTGTATGAAAATACAAACGATGGGAGGAATTTCCATTGCTTAGCAGCTCGTATTGGGAAAGATGAAGTGAATCCAATACAAATGATACCTGCCCAAATTATTAAAGGAAATCATCTGCTCGATCGATATTGACGACCGAAGAGTAAATGGGCAGCCTTATATTGTTTACTAGCTGTTGCCCGTGACTCCGTCCGCGAAGAAAAGTAGCCTATTCTCAGACCTACTGAATACTTATAGAGAAAAAAGTTTCATAAAAATCGGTCAAGCCGTTTCGGAGGAGTTCGATAACTAACACCGTGACACAAGATTTTTATATATTAGATGTTTATAATCACATGTAACACCTGATAAGACGACTCTTCCTCAAGATAATCTTTTGTCTGTCTACCTACTCCTCTATTTCAATCTGGCAATAAGTGTAAACCCCTTACAAACGAGGTACAAACAATTTTTTTTTAATATTCTGCCTTCGAAAGAGACGGCACATGACAAATCTGTAAGACAAAGGGAAAGGGAAGGGCGTTATTAATAGTATTAGCTTGAGAAGCCAAAGGTTTTGCTCAGGGATTACGAGTCCTATCGAGGTTAAGGCCCTCTTGCGAAACGTTAGACTGTTTGCGTGCTAAAGTTACAGTTTATGTAATGGTTACTACAATTCAAAGAAGGAACTGACCTTTAACGAATTGAAAAAAAAACCGTTATGGACATAATTTACAAGACAATTGTACCCATTCAACTCCCGTCAGTGCTTCAACAAACCATACAAATAGAGTGGTTCTCCACTGCTATCATTGACACGTAGTGATTCTATTGCTTTTGACAGTTGTCAGTCGAAAATGTACTCTGTGACTTCTACTATCACCGATGGCGGTGGGCCGGCTTGGGTGGGCGGTGGAACGCGACGCGAGTGTATTTATTATCTCTCTGACAGTTTTAGATGAGTAAATTTGCACGGATTCTTTGAAGGACAAGGTACCATCGCCCCAGACGTCAGATACCCATTTTCAAAACAAATTTGCTTGCAGCCATTGATGTTTATTGCTATGGATTGTTATGGACAGATGTCTAGCCACTGCACGCAAACTGGGCCTTTAAGGTGGTTATCTGGCGCTTAACAGAATATTCTATATGCTCCCGTCTCGGCTTTCAATGGTTCCACGATAATCGACGTTCTGCTTTTCTAAAAAAACGCACTAATTCAAAATGATACGTTGTGCAATTATACACCTTGCTTGCAATAGAGAGAGAGAGAGAGATGTTTATTTACACATATTCGATACACAGGAAATACAGTTGACAGGAAAAGATACAAAAAAGTCATCGAATAGTATAAATTGGGCCCCACTCAGCATAATGTTGCGGCAAACCACAACGCTGTTTTTCAGTGGGACCCTATAGTTAAAGTATTAAGTTGTACACCGTAGTATTTTGGGTTAGAGCGTTTTATAGAAAAGCAGCCAGTTATATTGAGGGTTTCTAGCCTAGCACACACGTCACCCATAATTTGCCGAGTTTCCGTTCCCGAAAATCGTTGAAAATATGGAATTTCCACTTTCACTTCACAAAAGAATATCGTGACAATTTTCTAAAGGCGATAAACACTTTACGAGTACGATTTATGCACTCTACTCTTATGCAATACGCTAATAAATCTTATGATCGATGGATTTTTAGTATCGCAGTCGAGGAATTTATAATGATAAGATTAATAATAAACAAGTAATGTTTGTAAATAACAAACATCAACATTCTATTTCATTGCATTTAAAAAACAAAAAAATCCTGATAAATAGAGAAATAGAGCTGTGGGGAGATTCCAAATAAGAGCAATCTCTCTCCAGGCAGACAGATGTTTCGCCTGGTAACCGAAGTCCAAAGGAAGAAAGTTGGAAATGGTATTTATGCATCCGAGTTGAGAAACTTCAATAGTGCGATGTAGAATGAAGCGGTTCCTCTAATTAAGAGGGTTTATACCTGCTGAGCTGGCAACGTTGCATTTTTGTTAGTTTTTCTCGATTATTCCATAAAAATTGAATGAAAATTAAAAATGTTTTGAATACAAATTGTTCTAATATATAAGTTAATGTGTCTACCGCAATAATGATTTGTGATAAGACTTTTATTTTCTTTAAAAACCGTTAGGTAATAATTTGTCCGTTTTTAAAGAAAATAAAAGTCTATCACGAATTATTATTGCAGTAGACACATTAACTTATATATTAGAACAATTTGTATTCAAAACATTTTTAATTTTCATTCAATTTTTATGGAATAATCGAGAAAAACTAACAAAAATGCAACGTTGCCAGCTCAGCAGGTATAAACCCTCTTAACGACTTGATGCCGCTAGAAGTGGTAACATGAGCCCCCTTTTTAGACTGGAGGTCGGTACGGATTGCAGTGTAGTCTGTTCGTCATGCGGGCGCTTGGAAGGGCCAGTCACTCAGAGCCTCTTTGGGCAGCGTTGTTATTCCTCTTCTACTTCTGGATTCTTGTTGGGGCAGGAGGCAGCAGTGGGAAGAGGGTTTGCACACTATATACACCAGGCATGGAGATACAGTAGCATGGTAGTGGTGCACAGTTCCGTAGTCTGGCTTGCTGTGAGAGTTCGTCTTTATCTTGTAAATCTTCAAAGGTCGTGGTTTCTCTGTAGATGGCTCTAGCTAGAGTTTGCTACAGAGTTGTTATGGGGTCAAGTCACTGTTCATTTAAGATCTTTCTAAAATCTTATAACAGAATTTTTGCAGCGCCGGTTCAAGGAGGTTGCTGCATGTAGCTTACGTAAATAATCGTGTCTAGTCGGATGAATCGTTTTAATTTTTCCCGAACAGGTAACTTCATTCTCGCAATGTCTAGACTTGGACACGTTTCTAACTGTCTTAGTTTGGTTTGAACTGGATTTTAATGACGATTAGATTATGCCTGGCCTTGCAGTTTACCGCGTTTACCCCGTTGTTTACCGGACGATTTACCGCAGTCGTTACGATTTACTGCCGGTTCCTCTTAAACATTTATTTAAACTGCGGTCTGGGGATTCTGGAAGCTAGGTAAACAAAATTAAAAAGCTTTGCGTCATGTGGAATGGTTATCTGTTCTATCCGCTCTTAATGAGTCCTCTCGGGCGTTAATCCAATTTCCTGCTAATATTTTATATGCCATTTTTGAGTGTGGCGGATTTGGATGTGGTAAGTATGTAGCCGGATCTAAGGAGTAACAAACAATCTACTTTTTTACTTAATTATGCAGAAACTAGAATGCATAGGAAAAACCAGAAAGGAATGGCTGGGAATTGAACACGGGTGATCGTCTATCCGTGTCGCATGCTTACCCTTACTCTAACCCGATAACTAAACTTGCCTGCAGTTTCTATGCCAATTATCTTTACACCTTTACTCGTTGTCGTTGGAAGTTCTTGATTTTTATTTAATATGTTTTATCGACAGTGGAGTGCGTCAGTCGCGTCCACAGTGCTTGCCCTAAACTGTGATTGATTGTATTATCACAACCTTATCGATAGATATCAATAGATAAAAGATATAAAGCCGGTATAAAAGGTGACTAAAATAAAAGTGAAGTTGCTGTTAGTCGATATACAGGTATCTTTTTACACGAAGTTCGTATGTTTTGTAAAGTTTTCAGAGTAATTTTAATAATTTTGCTGTGATTTTTGTTTTATTGTTGTTCGCCGTAGTGATTGACAGAATTGTTGCTAGATTTTATCATCGTTTCCACAGCGGTATGTTTGTCAGTTTATCATATTATTAAGGTGCGACCAAACCGCCGCTTAAAAAAAGGTGACGGTACGGAATCGCAGTGACGCACCGTAAACGTCAGAATTTACCGCATGCTCTCCATAGTAAAGTTTTGACGTTTACGGTGCGTCACTACGATTCCATAACGTCACCGTTTTTTAAGCGGCGGTTTGGTCGCACCTTTATAAAACTGTTTGTTTCTTTCCTTGACGTCGCGTTGCGATGGATGGATGCATAAAGATAAGCTATTTTTCATCCCCCTATAAATTAATTTACTCCTGTGGGTGTGGATGTGTCCTGTGTGTGACTGATTCAAGAGGTACCGCGACTGCGACGACGCGCCCCCGTCCCGCGTCTCTTGAGTGGTTTGCGCCCAACATTGCATAGGTTGACGACTAGTTATTATGTTAGCCCAAAACTCGTAATAAGAGGAGTAGACATGTCACGCGTGCTAACAACTAGACCGACCTTGCATACCTATGGCTAAAAGGCTAAAACGCGATGTGTTTCTTTTGCCAGCTCTGTAATAACAAAATGCTACACTTTTCCTCTGTAGACTTTCTCAATAGGTGCACTATCTTCAAGATCTATTTACACTCCTAAAACGCATTCTTACCTAAGAAATGTTTTCCAAATATTAATTTTTTCTCATGTATGCCCAACCACAGAACAACCGACCGACCAAGAAATTCCTTAACCACCCTATACTTCATTTTATTTAGATCTTCATTTTATCCAAATCTAGTGCTCTATTTGAGAAAGTGCACTTTTTGGGAAAGTGCACCTTCAGAGAATGTGCTCTATCTGAGAGAGTGTACCAATTGGGAAGTGCACTTTTTGAGACAGTGCACCTTCCGAGAAAGTGATCCATTTAAACAAGTGCACCTTTATAGGAAGTGCACATTTCGGGAAAGTGTGTTTTACTTGCCTAACCCAGTGTATGTAGGTAGGTCTAGAACGGGTCACAAAAATATCTGTGTATAAAGCAATCATTCTGCCGATCTTGCTATATGCCTCAGAAACTTGGTGCCTTTATAGAAGCGACATAAAGCGAGTCGAAGTAAATTAAACAAGGTCTGCTTTACTTAATCATCGTATTAAACATATAGGTATTTTTTGTTCATTTTTGTCGTTTTATTTTCTCGCTGTTAACCATTAATCCATTTGATTTATTAAGCTATAGATAATTAACGTCCAGAAGATTTATCGTCACCTGAAAACGGCCTGAGAAGGCCTTGTTGCTGACCTATTTAACCTTTTCAACGCCAACGACACATATAGGTGTCACAAAGTACATTGTCAAAGTGATCTTGACACAATGACATAAGATTCAAAGCAGGTTTACGTTTTGTCGAGGCGCGGCGTTGAAAGGGTTAAGCGTTTCAGTAACGTTGGAAACATTTTAAGCGAAAAATAAAATAAATAAATAAATTTTTAATCGAGCTTATTCGGTTTCTACCTTTTGTTGATTTTACATGTCAATGGTGGCTTACTAAATTGCGCATACAGCGGAAAGAAACGTGTACCCAAGTCACGCGGCGGACACGACGTACAAATACGCGTTCTTGAATCTACATAAGCACGCGGACGACGTCTATACACGCGTACGCCTACATACATCGCGCGCGCACTCTTCTGGATTCGGGCGGTGTCCGGCAATCTGCGCCTTGAGGGGTGGGGTAACTCGAATCGGTGCGGGGTGGAGCGTGTCCATTCTGTACGTTAGTACTATTATATATTCTGTGCCCAAGTCCCAACTGCATACAAAGCAGCGTACCCCTTTTGAAAAGCTAAGCATTTTAGCTTTTCCAGCCATGACTGAACTTGATTACTTCGCATAACTAGAATTAAAGATAAATATAAGTATATTATAAAATAAATAAATAATAAATAAATATCACGGGACAATGCACACCAATTGACCTAGTCCCAAAGTAAGCTAAGCATAGCTTGTGTTATGGGTACAAGACAACGGATAAACATACTTATATAGATAGATACATACTTAAATACATATTAAACACCCAAGACCCGAGAACAAATCTTCGTGTTATTCATACAAATATCTGCCCCGACGCGGGAATCGAACCCGGGACCTCAAGCTTCGTAGTCAGGTTCTCTACCTACTAGGCCATCTGGTCGTCAAATTATATTAAAGATTGTAACTAAGTACTTATAAGAAAAAAATTGTAACACTAATTTGCAATAAACAGATTAAATTTTTTTTTAATATAAAACCTGCTTTTACCCGCGGCTTCGCTCGCATAAAGAATTGGGTCTAGTAGTCGCTCGGAATTTTCCGTGGGATTTCTCAAAAATTACCTACTTACATAGTGCTTTTCATTACCGTTGACGAAAAAATACCAGTGCCATATTTGATGTCTCTAAACCTCAGCCACTGTTGACGATTCGGAATTTTATCGTGATCCACTTGGAATATCGGGATAAAGAGTGCATGTGTTATTCCAGACGCTAGACGTCCAGCTATCATCATCATCATCCCAGACTATATACGTCGCACTGTATGGCACAGGCCTCCTCTCAGAATGAGAGGGCTTGGGCCGTAATTCCCACGCGGGCCCAGTGCGGATCGGGAACTTCACACACACCATCGAATTTCATCGCAGGTGTATGCAGGTTTCCTCACGATGTTCTCCTTCACCGTAAAGCTCATGGTAAATTTTAAATGTAATTTTGCATATAAATTCCGAAAAACTCAGAGGCGCGAGCCGGGATTTGAACCCACGCCCTCTGCTTGATAGGGCAAAGGTCAAACATCTAGGCCACCACGGCTTTTTAAGATACTTCACGTCCAGCTATGCATATATACCAAATTTCATTTAAATCTGTCTATACTTCATTTAATTTAGAATTGAAAACCACAACATCATTATATTGCGGCTCGTCAACTATTTCTTACCTAGCAAATAGTACAGTACAATAGTCTGGGAGCCTCAAAATAAAATTGTTTTAATGTCACTTTATTTGCGTGTCGTCAATTGTTACTCTAGTACAAATTGTAAAGAGATTACAGTTCACGAGCCGCAATATAATGTTGTTGTGGTTTATATATAAGTCTAAATTAAATGGAGTATAGTCGTTTTAGCGAAGGAGCAACAAACACAAACGCACGCACGCACGGACACACGCAAGCATGCAGCTCGCACACAGTCAAGGAAACTGAATCGCGTACCAGGGTGGAACCTTTTCACAACCAATTTCACGACGATTTCTTTGGCAGATCTATGGAATGTCAACATGACATTTGCAATGAAAAGGGTGTTTCTTTGACTGTACGCGCGCAAACTTTCATATTTACAATATAGTAGGATTGCAATCGTGCCAATCGATACCTACTCGTTTAAAATACACAAGAAAACGTGAAAATAACTAATTAACTTTAGAACAGTCAATAAAATATATCGTGACACGAACAAACAGTAAAAATAAATAATTATTCAAGTATCGCAACCCGGCAACATTATTGTGACTTGTGTATTTGTTGCAACAAATTATTAAGTATAAAATATGTCAGTTGTTATCTGAATTTTTATTGTTTACAATTAAGACGGGCTATTATCATTATGTAATTGGCATTTCATGCTTAATGTGCCTAATCGAACATTGGCATGTTTGTAGTTAGGTATAATGATTAATACGGGTTAAATAAAACGGGAACGTATCAAAATATATAAAGTTTAAAACGAATAATGGACGAAATACACAATGTTTATAATATATACTAAAATTTTTCATGAAACTATTGATTAAACAAACTTTTTAATCGCGTAATCCACAGATTGGTTTAGGTTAGGGTAGGTTTTATTTTATGAAAATCCTGTAAAGTTGAGAATTTCCAAGAAAATTGCATTGCATTTCAAATGACCATTATGTATTTCGTCCATTATTATTTTTAAACTTTATATATTTTGATACGTACCCAAATAAAACATGTCAGTGTCAGAGTGCTTCCAACTTTCCACTGAAACGGGATGGTGCGAAAACGTGAAGAATGGAATACGTACTTAATTAAATTATTGAGCGAGTGAGCGCGAAGTATCTCTCCGTTTCAGCTTGGGTAAAAAAAATGCTTTCGTATGCCAGCTGTTCTGTACAGGTCGCATTTCTCAACCGATTCTGGTGAAATTTTGTAAGCGGCTTTAATATTTACAAGAATTTCTTGTCGATTCAGTTTTTTCAGAAAAACGCGCGCGGGTTCCGTTCTACTTCAATTTGTCCGTGATCTCGGTCATCGATAGTATGATTATGGCATTCAAGGCTGAAACATTGAGGAATTCAATTAATAACTCCTAGAAACATCAAACTTATCAATTGCAAAAACCGGGTTTTTCCTTAATACAATAAGGATTTCCTTAGAAGGATAAGTTGAGTGAGTTCCGGTAATTTTTTCATAAATAAATACCTACGTTAAAATATTTATTTAGACGACCAGATGGCCTAGTGGTTAGAGACCCTGACTATGAAGCTTGAGGTCCCGGGTTCGATTCCCGTGTCGGGGCAGATATTTGTATGAAAAATACGAATGTTTGTTCTCGGGTCTTGGGTGTTTAATATGTATTTAAGTATGTATCTGTCTATATAAGTATGTTTATCCGTTGCCTAGTACCCATAACACAAGCTTTGCTAAGCTTACTTTGGGACTAGGTCAATTGGTGTGAATTGTCCCGTGATATTTATTTATTATATTTATTTATTTATTTCCTTAAGGGCTCTTATACCAAGTTATTTCCTACTCACGATTTGTAGGTTATTAACTTCAACGTCGTCATGTACCTATCACGGTTCATTTATTATCGGGACATAATAAACGTGTATATAAAACAAAATGTAGTTTCTTCTCTGGTTACTTGCCTACTTAAAACTGATTAGGCTTGGCGCCGGCGCCATTGCTGTTACCGGTCCAGTCCAGTAGTCCAGGGTTGCTTCAGCAATAAAAATACCCCTTAAAATTAAAACAAGTTGTTTTAACAATTAAAATATGACTTAATGTTTTTTTTCTATTGTTTCAGATTTTGTTCCTGCCATTACAAGTTTGAAATGTTGGGCTCATTGAAACTTTAAATCTTCATGTCAATAAGGTTTAGAGGGTTCAGGAGTAGAACGCGTGAAAACAAAAAAAGTGACCATTTCGAAAGTGTGAAATCGAGGACTAGCCGGTCCTTGATGAACCCGACAAGTTACAACCCTTGCGCCCTAACACTTTGTATTTCAAAGAGACCTTGTCGCTATTCAGCCAGAGACCCAAGATTAAGACATTGGTCGAGAGAAATAACGATCTCCTGGACGTAGAACGTCATCCCGGGTTTTGTACCCTAAACTGGTAGAAATCAAGCTCTAGGAGCGTGAATTAGCACTTAAGTACGTACTTAGTTCCGTACTTAAAACAAGCTCGCGTTAGAAACTAATGGACTCACAAAGAGCCCACGCAAATGGAATTCCAGGGAAAGAGAAAGCAATCAAGTATGAACAAAAAATACCGTCTGAAGAGGAGAAGACTACGTCTCCGCTGCTCTATAAAGCCGACGACATCAAGTATATAGATGCGGCTGTTGACGAGAAGCTCAAAAATGATGATGTAGACAAACATAAAAGAGATCTTAACACGGTTAATTCTATGAAAACGAATGCTTACCATGGTAAAGACGGAGACAGTTTGTCTGTAGCTTACAGTAAGAAAGATGAAGATGCCACGTCGACAAATGAAGGGGTTAAGTTCCTGGGTTTGGGGGACAACGATAGTATATGCTCGAGTAATCCGCCCCAAGACCAAGCCCCGCAGATACCTGACGGTGGTTGGGGATGGGTAGTCGTGTTCGCTTCGTTCCTGATCGCGACCGTCGCCGACGGCTTAGCTTTCTCATATGGATTGGTACACGAAAAGTTTGTACAGTACTTCGAGACGTCAGAAGCCAAAACTTCGCTTATCGGCAGCTTGTTTATATCCGTCCCACTCATAGCTGGACCTATAATGAGCGCCCTGGTAGATCGTTATGGATGCAGAAAAATGACAATTGTAGGAGGTATAGCTTCTACAATCGGTTTTGTGGCTGCTTCTTTCAGTAACTCCGTTGAAGTCCTGTACGTGACCTATGGCCTTATGGCTGGTCTTGGCATGGGCCTCTTGTACGTTACTGCTGTTGTGTCTATAGCTTATTGGTTTGAGAAGCGAAGGAATTTGGCCGTTGGCTTAGGCTCATGCGGCGTCGGGTTCGGTACATTCTTCTACTCACCACTGACGACTTACCTATTAGAAGAATATGAATGGAGGGGAGCTTTACTCATCTTAGCTGGAACAGTACTTAATGTGTGCGTATGTGGCGCTGTTATGAGAGATCCAGAATGGCTAATACTGGAACAGAAAAAAAATAGAAAATTAAGTAAAGCTAAGAGAGCGTCGAGTACAATATCTATATCTGCCAAGTCTGCTAAGTCAGGTGGAGGCGAGTCAGTGTATCCCGGTGCAGAAGAGTTGAAAACGTTAATGAAAAGTGGAGAAACTCCTGAATACATACTCACAGCATTGGTCGCTTCTATAGCTGAAGCGGAAAATCTGGAGGCAGCGACGAAGATGAACGCAGATTTATCTCAAAGTCACAAAGTTAGCTCTGTCATCAACCTACCAACGTTCTTACGTCAAAGTGAAAAGGTATCCATTTCAGTCCCTTAAAAAACGTATAAATCGTTAGTTAACAGTACTAGTGTTATTAAGACTAATATGCTTTGCTTTTATTTTAATTTTAGGTGCCAGTTGAAGTTTTGGACCAACTTTCGAGCAACAAGCGTCTATACAACATCATCCTGCAAAATTATCCTTCCCTCTTAGCTTTGAGAAGCAATTCGGAGCAAAAGCTGCCCGTAGAACCCGCATCGGATGTATCAAAAGGCAAACAGGTTAAGATGTCAATGAAGATAAAATTGAACAAAAAGGAAAAGAAAGATTTTGAAACAAAACTCGATATTGTTAGGGAGCATCTCTTGCAGCCTATACCTGAGAACAAGACAGCTGTGATACCTGCAAGGCCCGAACGCCAAGATTGGCTGACTAGGCAGTTTGGCACGGACCACCACTATCTTAGAGGCATCAGAGTGCATCGTAATTCTATCATGCATCGCGGCGCCATGATGAACATTGCCAAGTACCAACTGCGTGCATCTTCTTGTCCTGATATTTATAGAAATTCAATGTGGTCGATGGAGGAACCACAGGTAAAAACACACTTCTCGTAACTCATACTCATTGCGTAACTAATACTCATTTAAAGATTTTGATATAAATATTGCACAAAGCGCTGATTACAATAAATTTATTCATACAAAAAGTGGCACAGAAGCTTACAATATAATTTTGTTTGATCTTTTCCAGACTGGTTCTTGGGGCAAGCGAATTCTAGACTTGGTGAACAAAACCTTCGACTTCAACATGTTCACCGAGTTCCACTTCCTGATGATGAACCTCTCGACGCTAGTACTCTTCATCTGGTTCATCGTACCTTACTTCTACATCTCCGCTTTCATGCAGCAGACGGGGTATACCGATACCCAGGGGTCCTTGATGCTGTCAGTTTTCGGCGTTGCAACTATTATTGGTATTGTAAGTATCTAATTGATTGAATTAAGCACTACTTTGCTGTGGTCCTTCGACTAGAACCTTATCTTGGTATTCTTTATGGCCGCACGTGAAATGATGAAACATAAAACTGTGTCGTAGGGTCGGTTCTCTAACTTAAGTATCCACTTTTCTATACTAACTGTATAGAAAAGTGGATATCTTATGCCAGGGAACCGACTTTACACGTGTGCTTGCTGAGTACTAAGGTTACTTGGTTTCATTTCATTGTAGTGTATTATTTAAATAGCTTATCTAAAGGACTTTAAATCTGGGACACATAAGAGCTGTCGGCTCTGTCCCAATTCTTTTAAATAGGGCAGCCCCTTCATTTTTACAGTCGTATTTTTAACCTCTCCTCCATTAATTTTTTTGTCATCTGGCATCCGTTTTATTTCACCATCAAATTTAACGTTCATGATTTCTCTATTTTCCAGGTGGGTCTCGGCTGGATGGGCGACTTGCCATGGGTAAACGTCACAAAAACCTATGCCTTATGCCTGATACTATGCGGAGTCACCATCATCATGTTCCCAGTGCTCATCCGCATAATGGATCCTAACCAATCGTACAGTTTTTATATACTCGCAGTGAATGCTGTGATGTTTGGGCTGATGTTTTCGAGTTCGTACTCTTACACGCCAAGTATTTTGGTTGAGTTGATAGCTCTTGAACGGTTCACTATGGCTTATGGATTGGTGCTGCTTAGCCAGGGTCTTGGGCATCTTATTGGACCTCCTATGGCCGGTAAGTTTAACCAAGTTTTTTATCTGAATGTAATCTCCATTTCATAGTTTATTAACTGTGAGATAATACCTTAGCCCTTTAGTAGTAAGCAGTGGAACTTGTAGTTAGGTATGAGTAAGATTTTTGTGAAATTTACTGGCTGATAATGTATTCCTGGCTGCATGCCAAATTTATTCTAACACATTCCATCACGCCTGGTAAATAAATATCGCAAATAATATTGGACACAACTGTAGAAGTGATTAACACATACTTTTACCTAGTAATCTTTATCACTGTGTTAACTATATACATTAAACAATATTTGTAGTAGGTACTGCTCCATATTTGAAATAACGCAATACCCTTAAAGAGGGTTGTGAGACCAAAGTCTAAGTATCTTTATTTGACCTATCCCGGAAAACAATCTAATACCTTTAAACGAGCAATTCTTGTATATATATATATAATCAGGATCTCGGAAACGGCTCCAACGATTTCGATGAAATTTGGTATGTGGGGGTTTTCGGGGATGAAAAACTGATCTAGCTATGTTTCATTTTCAGAAAATCGCTTTTACTCGTGTTTTCCGGCTATTTTTGTTTGCATTAGAATATAAAGCTAAATTTCGCCGACTTCGAGCAGATCATAATGGCACATTAGAAATGGGGTGGTCGCGGATCCAGCCGACCTCGGTTCGATACCACGTTTTTTTTTCAAGATTTTTAGTTTTTTTTTTAAGTTTATTTTTTATGAGAAAACGTCAAGTTTCTTCTTTTGTGAGAAAAAGTTACTTTTTTGTGAGAAAAAGTTATTTTTTGCGAGAAAAAGTTACTTTTTTGTTAGAAATAGTATTATAGGGAACGTGCAGTAACTATAGGCGGCAGCACTAATGCGACAGAAGAGACACTATGCGGACAGTAAAACAAACTTATCAAGGTAAAACATTCAAATTGATGGCACCCTTATGGCACCAGTTGGCAGCACCGTCTATGTGCACGTTCCCTATTGGGAGCACAGAACAGGAAAAGCCGGTTGTCTGTAAAGTCGGTTTACGGACGATAGTTTAACGTGACTCACCCCTCCACCCCCTCCGGTGTTTTTGTCAAATATCTTGAAAACGGTGCATCCTACGGCAAAATCAATGAAATTTTCATCCCCCCTTTAATACCCCCGCGCTCCCTCCCCCGCATCCCCTCCCCCCCTCTCAACCCCCCCCCCCCCACCCCTCCGGTGTATATAATCAGGATCTCGGAAACGGTTCCAACGATTTCGATGAAATTTGGTATTTGGGGGTTTTCGGGGATGAAAAATTGATCTAGCTTGGTCTTATCTCTGGGAAAACGCTTGGTACCGAGTTTCTGCCCGAGCAGAGCTCGGTCGCCCAGGTACTTGACTTTAAATGGTACTAAGTTGATGCAATCGGTAGAGGACAGGTTCAGAGACAAAAAGGTTGACAAATCGAACAAGTATGATAGAAAGTGGCAAACATTAATGTTACAATTTTATTAAGCACAAGTCTATTCCGTTCTTCTTTTGGCTTTGTGAATTTCAAGTTGCCAAGTAACTATATTTTTCTGGCCAGTATTCAAATCTGGGAATTGATTTCGTCACACGATGACGTCAACACAACCCCTTATCGGGTCAGAGTTTATTAGGTATAGTCGAGCAAGTTCTCATTCATTGTCATGTCAAGGATTATTTTCCAGGGGGTCTGGCTGGTCTCTGAGATGCCACGCGATGAGGCATAGTTGACATCCGAATTCAGGGATAGACGTAGGGATATTCGATATACTTACATCGATGCATCGAAATCATTCGATGTTTGCAATGCGATACATCGAATCGATCCGATGTTTTGAAAAGCTTTCGATGTATTCGATGTATCGATGTATTTTCATAAAACATCGAATCGATGATAACCAATTAATTTCATAAAAAACTCAGTTGGATCTCTAAACCACTATCAAAAAACTTTTTTCTTTAAGTATTCTCATACATGGCTTTTACTTTTTTTAAATAAACAACCTTTGAATCAGGGATGATTTGCATGAAAAGTTGTATTTTCTTAGTATACAAATTTCTTGAACATTCAGCATCCTTGAACACACACAGTAGATGTGCAGACATGGACAATGCTGGTGTAGGAGTAGTATATAATTATAAATTGTTTTTTACATGGAGTGTCAGTGGGCTGACTATAGCATTGTGATGTAATGTTACAAAAAGTACTGGATGTTCAGAAAACATCGATGTTTCTAACCGATACATCGGAAGACATCGATGCTCAGTTCCGATATATCGCATCGAAAAAAACATCGATGTTTTTTCGAAGTGGACACCCCTAGATAGACGCTAGACCATTCTGGGTTAGGTACCGCTCATGCCCCCCCTCCCCCTTCAATATGTACCGATACGCTTGTGTTCTCCTTCAATTTCTTCAACTTCAAACTCAAACTTCAACACATCCAATTTATTTTCTCAGGTGGCCTGAAAGATACGACTGGTGAGTGGGACGCCGCTTTCTATGTTGCTGGTATTTGGGTGATCATCTCCGGTATTCTAGTGGGCGTGATACCTTATACCAAGAATTTCAGGATCTGTGGCAATGCACCGCTAGCTAAGGACGTCGCTGTGGAGCCCGACCCAGGAGTCAGAATTATTGTTGCACATTAAACTTTTAAGGGATCATCCATTAATCACGTGAGATTTTAAAGAGGGATGTTCGAAATTTCTGAAAGTGGAAGGAGCGTTGTAAGAAATTACACGTGTATTTATTTTTTCGTAGAACGCGTGATTTTTAAATGGTAAAGTAGTGCGTGAAATCTCTGGCTCGCCATTGCCAGCAGGCAAAAATACACGTCATGTTTTTCAGTAGGACAAGGGCAGTCCGAAACTTTAGGTACTAAGTATCACCAGAGGTTTAAAAATTTTTTAAAAACCATCACGTGATTATTGGGCGACCACTGACTACCAGAATCAGAAATGAATAAAAGAGATTAGAATAAGTAACCAGTCGAAATTTTATCCAAAGTATTTAAGTACCTACCTAGTGAAGTTGAAAAAACAGAACACAATCTATGCCTATGCCAAGTAACTTTTTTGCCAGTGGTCGAATTAATTTAGTTTTGAAATTCTCTATTAACGCAGGTACTACCTGCATTTTAAAAATATTGTGGTCAGGTTTGCTGATTTAGTTTAGCTAAGACTCAAAGTGTGTAATCAATTGAATAATTAGGTTGTAGATGGAATCAAAGGTCCCAAGTGCCTACAGTTTGAATCATATTTATGACTTTTAATTAAAGTTTGACTATTTTTTTTCAACTGTGTTCTTTTTTAAATGAAATGTGAAGTCAAATTTTAAATCAGTAAGTAGTCATGATTTGCTTTTACGTATGTAAGTAGACAGAGATGTTTAATCATGTATATAGCATTAATTAGATTATGTTAATTAAATGTGATTTATTCAGTTTTTTTAGCAATCTATTTATTGTTTGATAAGCCTTTTGCAGGGTTTGAGTATTTTCTATGTAAGTTTACAGTTTGTGTATTAGTTTCTAGTTATTATTAACATATAGGTATTGTAGCAGTCCAGACATTATTTTAGTTTTACCTAACTGCTTTGGGGTTATGTATGACTGATTGATGAAAATTAGACAAAGGATGTGGCCAGTACACTACTGTAAAATTGTAGTGTACTGTTGATAGACAATTTGTTATGCGTTGAAAATGGTCTTTTTTAAATTAGATAGATATTTTGGTGGAAATTTCGTAGTATGTATTTTATTGTTATTGTCGGGTTACACCTGCATCTAACGTTTGTATCTTCACTCAATTTTCACATTGATGTAGAACTAGACGTGTTATTTTTGACTTACATTGAAGACGTTAAAGTTCAGATGTAGCAGCGGTTTTACTAGACATTTAAATCAAAAAATATACTTGCCTTATTGTCACCGACTTTGTAAACAATGAATTTACTACTTATTTATGAAAGCGGTTTTTAAAGTATTCTAGGTAATAAGTTTGTTGACTCTACTTACATAATATTTACATAAGTTACGCTATGTATAATGATTTACTACAGAATTAAAGTTTGCCCTTTCGTACTTGAGTTTTTATTTTACCTCACTTTGTAGTTTACCACTATCCCCTTATATTATGGATTTTTTTTGAAGTTTTAGCTGGTAACAATTTCATTTGAACGCTTTCCATACACCGAATCATATTGTATACGGTAATACGGTATACGGTTACACCTTTGGGTTACACACACCGGTAGCGCGGCACCACGTATTTGATTAAAGGCCGCAACAAACCGGGAGCGCGGAGCGCTGTCGGAGCATGCCCAGCGCGGTCAATAATACTGAATCAAATACGGTGTACCGCGCTGCCGGTGTGTGTCATCATATATTTGATTCAGTGTTATAGTATAGAGCGCGCTGGGCACGCTACGTTCGGCGCCTCGCGCTCCTGGTTTGTGTTGGCCTTCAGTCTTCACTGCGGTCTGTGGAGGCCTTTAGCTCTTATAAAATAGACTACTGCAGTACTGTAAAATTTCATTTTCGGCTAAAGGGCTGAAAAAAATTTAGATGTTTTTTGTTATAAAATTTTGTATTGCTATACGAGGCCTAGGATTTATTAATCAAATGAAGGTAACAGATGAAAATAATTTACGTATTAGAAAAAAACGCTTCAAGTCCAAAGTCCGATGTCAAAAGTGACATTCTGTCCCAGCATTTTGTTGGCCAGACTGATAATAATAATATGTCAAAGGTGAAAGTTGTCAAACAGACAGCAAAATTGTTGTGAAAAATATAAATTTACCTTTATTTATTTAAAAATGAAAATGTATTTGTAAAAATGGCTTTTTTCGATTAATCTATTACTAACATTATTGTTTGTAAATAAACGCTATTTTGCTAGTGAAAATGCACAGGTTGGTGTTGAGAATTCGAAATAAGAACTATGAAGTAATTTAACAATACCAGACGGTATTAATTAAAGTTTCAATTGTTTTAGAATAGTACACTTCGATTTAAAAGGTGCTCCGTTGCAAGTACAATACTTCGAGAAGGTTAGTACTGCTAAGTGTTTTGATTTTAGCGGAGAAAATGGCTATCAAAAACACATGAACCCTTAGTATGCCGTGTGCCGGAATTGGGTAATTTAAGGCATTCTTTTTGTATTTTTTTTTTTAAATCTGGTTCATTGGATTTATAGTATAGTATAGTACTGTTGAGACTAGAATGCACGACTTTTTTCACTTCCGGCATACAAAAGGTGAAACGTAAACTTTAATATTCATAGTCACTTCACGTAAGCTGCTGTGTATAGCGATGAGATTAAATTACAAACTTATTACTTTACTGTACAAGCTGTAATAGCTCATTTTAGTTTGTTTAATTTGATTCATTTGCTACTATTGCAAAATTGGATTAAAAATTTAATTTATTCCGTTGTATGCCACTGGATCTGCCACCGATGGCACAAAACGGAAAAACAATTTTGTCAAGTGCCACTGTCACTTTTTAATGAAATCAATTTTTTGGAAGCAATGCATTAGTAGCTTATGGAAAATAAAATTATTTAAATTAAATATGAATTATTTATTGATTACTACTTTAGTAGGTACTATCGCCCCAAGCGCCAGATACCCATTTTCATAACAAATTTGCTTGCAGCCGTTGATGTTTATTGCTATGGATTGTTATGGACAGATGTCTAGCCACTGCACGCAAACTGGGCCTTTAAGGTGGTTATCTGGCGCTTGGGGCGATAGTACCTAGTACTCTAGTAGAATATACCTAAACCATAAGAATAAATAATGAAACTCCCGCTCCGGCCGGACTCAAGGTCACGATATTAGAGTACTCGCTAAGAGAGAACTCAGTCAGGGTGTCACGGCCGGCGTCGCCACACGCGCGTTTGGCTGTTAACTGTTTGCGCGTTCGTTTTATTGGAAACAAATAACAATTAATGACGTCAAGTTATTGTGGTGTATTTGGGTGTATAAACAATTCAAAAACGATGCCAAATCACCTTAAATGGCTTCTTTTGGTATGGCACTTGTAATAAATTCTTACTTAGAAGTACCTACCTATAATATGTAGGTACGTACAGTCAAGGATTTTAATTGTTAGGCCACTTGCCACTGTTCGCATTTTAGCCGTGTAATGCAAATCGGGTGAAGCTGCTTATACTGGTATATGCTGATTTGCATTACACGGCTAAAATACTAACAGTGGCCAGTGGCCTAACAATTAAAATCCTTGACTGTACCTAATGATTTATAAATCTCATATTTTGTAAAACTAGAATAAAATAATGATTTCAAAGTAAATAATAACTTAATATTTTAGCGATATTATCTTTAGAGTAAGTAATATTTAACAGTAAGCAACCCTAGCAACACGCCTGTACGTCAGAGGGGTGTAACGACGTGAGGGGGGAAGTAGGTATATAAATGGCGGCGTTTTGGACGCAGTCAAAAGAGATTCTCTTCTACTCTGTTATTATTTATTCTTATGCCTAAACCCATTAAAAATTGACAGTGGCACTAGATGGAAGTTTTTTCCGTTTTGCGCCATCAGTGGTAGATCCAGTGGTATACAACGGAATATATGAAAAATTTGCTTTGTAAATAACACACTGTTAAAGACTTAACATCTTATAAGCGGATAGCATTGCCTATACTAAATTGATTTTTATTTGGATGCGGGTAGGTTAATTTTTGTATTACCTTATTGTCTTCTATAGCCGACACTAGTGTTCAAAAGGTAATTTGACTGTATCCAGCCACTCGGGGGTTTGTCAGTTTTTCTTATTTTCTGTCTTATTGTCTTACTATTTATCATCTCACAACTGTTTCAAGACTTAACACACAAATGTAAATTCGAATTGACATAATTTATTTTATTCAAGAAGCCTTTTTAATTGGGATCTATATTCTGGCTTGATCGGCTTCCAGATTTTTACAGATGGCAACACTGTTGGGGCTATTTCATTGAGAATAATTATATTATAAATAATAATACACCAACAACTTGAGAATGCTCCCAGGAAACTGTACTGGTGGTAGATTCTTCAACGTTTATAGGAGTATTAATAATGCCTAAAGAATTTTGACTTTGACTTTGAAAGATTTTGTATGAAACTCTCAGAACATTTAGAGAATTATTTAGAAATTGTTTCCTATTTAATAGTTTGCAGGCAAATTTAAAAAAAAAACCTTTTCATACCATAACTAGGTACTCCTAGCAGCCAAGTCATGGGGTGCGACTGGTGTACTCCTGGAGTGGGAGGACACCTTCCCGTACTCTGCAGCATTGGCAGACATAGGCAGTGTCCGAGGCAGCAGTGGCGACGGAATGTACAGCATGGAAGAAGTACGGCATTTGTTGAGATTCATCAAGGATAATGGGATGGAACCTGTGAGTGCTAAATTTTTGTATATTTTTGACGTGACAACGTCTAATAAATCGATTAACGCTGGCTGCACGCACGAAAAAGGATGACGCAATGTTCCGTACATGTCCGTACATGTCCCGTACATATTGTCCCGTACAAGAGAGAGCAGTGAACGCCTGGATGTACAAGAGAGCAGCGCGCGCCAGGATGTACAATTTTAGTACTAGCGCTCGGGTAATTTTTAATGGGGAGGGGGTTGAGGGGGGCATTAAAGGGGGATGAAAATTTCATTGATTTTGCCGTAGTATGCACCGTTTTCAAGATATTTTACAAAACACCGGTTCTCGTCCGATCAACGAGGTTAAGCAACGTCGGGCGCGGTCAGTACTTGGATGGGTGACCGCCTGGTTTCATTTTTGTTTTTTGAATGTTTTGTTATGACGTTGTCACGTTAAACTATCGTCCGTTAACCTACTTTACAGACAACCGGTTTTTTGTTTTATTTATGATGCAACCAACCACCGTATTTACGCATAGGATTTTTTATGCGATTTGTCGATCGTGATGTTGCACACTGATAGTTCATAGAAAAGTCGACGCTCCCAAACAGATGAATTCTTTTTTTTAATACATATAAGCTTTCGTTTGACCCTTTGGTTTGACCACAATCACACCTGATGGAAAGCGAAGATGAGGCCTACTATGGAGCATGCTTGCCTAGTAAATGCTCAATTGTCGTAATTAATATTTCTACGCACACATCCAAATAAACAGATTCAGTAGAGCACACGTCATTTTAGCTTAGACAAACTCTACAATTCTTCCCTCAGATACAACTAGTACAAACCATCGGCCACCTGGAGTTTGTCCTGAAGCACCCAGCATACCACAGCCTCCGGGAGCTGCCTCGCTCTCCGGCAGTGCTATGCCCATCCAAGCCTGAAGCGCTGCAGCTGGTCAAGATGATGTTGGAACAGGTGCTGGATGTACAATTAGATGCTGCGTATGTCCATATCGGAGCTGATGAGGTGAGTATATTATTTATTGTATGTGTATTAGGGTGCCTACTTTGTGAAGAGTTGTGATAAGTCTCAATCATTATCATCATCATTTGGCCGTAGGGCATTCACTGGTCTGGTCCTGCCATGTAATAATAATTATTAAATATTTCATACCAAATACAAACTGAAATATAAATGCACAGAAAAAACCCCAGAAAAAAGACCAATGCTGGGAATTGAACCCAGGTCCTCAGCATTCCGTGCCACCACGACCACTGGTCTATTATAGAGTTTAGACACGAATTTTTCCCATACATCGTACATTTCAATCTGTTAAATAATCATCAGTGATACAGCGCAGATCTATGTTATACCCTCAACGATTAACACTCCTTCGGAACTACCCGCTCACCCGGACAAGAGATGGCGCTACTGAGCCAACTTTTAACAAGTTAGATATGAAGTATCTTTTTGTATTTATTTTTTCAACTTCATTTTTTATTATTTTTACGGTTCACGGGATGACCGTAAAAGTAATAAAAAATGTTGTTGAAAAAATAAATACAAAAAGATACTTCATATCTAACTTGTTAATGTGGAAAGGGTTTTACCTGATCTGATGAGATTCTGCAGTGGAATGTTTATAACACTTTGTAACACTTATTTAATTGTTTTTTTGTATGTATTGTTGAATTTTACAGCACATTGGTTCTTTAATGTAATGATGTATTTTTTATTGATAAATAACATATTACAACATTTACCCTAGCTTTTATTGTTTGTTATTTCAGGTGTGGCACACAGCGGTATGTCCAGACTGCCAGAGTAGGGCCGCGAATAACATACACAGTACTGCTAGCTTGTATCTCGAGCACATACGAGAACTGGCCTTATTCTTAAAGCAGAAGAGGCCAGAGTTGACTGTACTCATGTGGGACGACATGCTGCGCGCAGTGAAATGTGAAACTTTAAATGGTAAATCCTATTGTGCCGTGTTGTCTTGAAGTTCGATGTTATTAGTATTGTTTTGTTAATAAATATCAACAACTCAAAAAGAGTCACTGATCTGTTGCCGACCTTTAAAGGAACTATAAACCTAGATTCGGATTCTGATGTAGGAACTGTCTTAAAATATAGAAAAGTATTTACTTGGTCGACTTATACAGGGTGAATCCCAAGTAGTGAACAAAAATTTTTGTTTCTAACTCAGTTAATGCTTGCTTGTGGGTTAATGCATTAACTCAATTGTTAAAATTAGGCTGATAAAATTTGTGATGTTCATACTTTATTGAAATGAAATCAGTAAATCACAAACTCAATGTATGGACACCTCAAATTTAAAAAGACTAATTAAAACAAATAAGTAAATTATCCAACATCAACTGAGTTAGAAACCACAGAACAGAAAAAACTATAGAAGTGTTATGCAGTCATGTCGAGTGTGGCACAATTATGCGGAGTTCCGCATAACTTGCGCGCAACCGGCTCAGTTGCGCGCAGAGGCTTGTGTCGGGCGATTGTGCAATCAAAACGACAATTATAGAGAAAAGTTGAGGAAATATGCCTTATTGTTCAGTTTTAGAGTGTAAAAATGATAGCCGCACCAAAAACGTCACCCATTGTGGTATTTTGTATCATCGGAAAGTAGTATTTCATTTTAATTTAGATTAATTTATATTTTTTCTATTCCGTATGACATTTTTTAGAAATGCGTAATATAAAAATAGACTTTATTCTAATACGATAACGTCGATTTTTGTCTGTGTCACAGAACTTTGGGAGACCGGAACATTCCGCTACTCGCAAAGAGCGGAGGTGATGTCGATAAAATTATCGATGTTTATTTCTGAGTATTCATTGTTAAGGCCACAACAAACCGGGAGCGCAGGGCGCTGACGCAACAGCGCGGTTAATAACAGTGAATCAAATACAGTGTTCCGCGCTGCCAGTGTGTGTCACCGTATATTTTATTCCCAGTTTGTGGTGGCCTTTAAAGTTGAATTTTCATTCCGTTTCCTAGTTGTCGGGCATAAAAATGAAAACTAATCTACACGGTGTTTTCTTGTGTCTTAGAAAAAAAACCGGCCAAGTGCGAGTCGGACTCGCGCAAGAAGGGTTCCGTACAATTATCTATAAAAATCACGTTTGTTGTATGGGAGCCCCCTTAAATACTTATTTTATTCCATTTTTTAGTATTTGTTGTTATAGCGGCAACCGAAATACATCATCTGTAAAAATTTCAATTCTCTAGCTATCACGGTTCCCGAGATACAGCCTGGTGACAGACAGACAGTCAGACAGACGGACGGATAGCGGAGCCTCAGTAATAGAGTTCCCGGTTTTACCCTTTGAGTACGGAACCCTAAAAATAGCCTACGACCTATTCTCAGACCTACCGAATACAGAGAAAAAAGTTTTATAAAGATCGGTCAAGTCATTTCGGAGGAGTTCGGTAACAAACACCGTGACACGAGATTTTTATATATTAGATAGAGATTATTGACCTATGAATTGCCTTTGGTTAGAAAAAAAATGTATTTTTTTTATATTTTTTTCGTACAGATTAGGCCAATTTGAGAAACTAATTTGAATATTTTAAAATTTGGTCGCGTATTTTTTTTTAAATTTAATTTGTTAAATACCGGATATGGTTGACCGGATATACGTCATCAGTGGCACGAAACTCTTGATTTCCTTCGCCCATCTGCTTAGAGAAAAAATACTGTCATCTGTCATTCGTACGTCGTCATGTCGTCAATAAGTTTCTAACCTTCTGGTTCTGAAAGTCTATTTTCCACGATAATTTTTGAAAAAATGCTTACCAGTGGAAACTCCGGTGAAAAATTTGTCAAGGCTGACACGCTTAATCTACCCAAATTGCGAAATGTGTCTATTTTAGAGTACATTGCTACCAGCGATATGTACAATATTGCCGAAATAAGGGGGGCTAAGATGCTCATGTGAGTATCTACCTGTTCAATCATCAACATTGAGTGCATACCTATATAAAATAATTTGAACAAATAAAACACTTTCTATAGTCCATTTTTCAGATTCAAAAATGAAAATAGCCTTTTTGTTTTGTTTTCTATCCTATTGACATCAGTTAAATTTAAATGACATTATGACAGACATAGACATTGTTTTTTTAAGTGAAGCATGAGAGCAAAGGTAAAAGAAAAATGCCTTTAAACCTTTGATGACGTCATTTGAAGATCAAATGAAAGACATCAGTTTTTTTGGAATATCTCCGCTATTAGCTGTTTATTTTTAAGTCTGACTACAGAAAATGGTTGTATAACATTATTCCTCAATGATAAAAATATAAAACAAATACAAAAAAGTATTTAACCAAAGGGAATTACATCGATATTCTCATAAAATGTACTCTGCCCACCACTAGTATTTACGATGATTTACGATCCTTGACGAATATTATTTTTCAGTCATGATGAACCCAAACCCTATCTCATAGAGTTCATTATTCAATGGAATATTTTAACGACCTCTGACGGCGTGTAGCAGAACTTTGCTTTGACACCTGTCATTTATATAGACGACCAGATGGCCTAGTGGTCAGAGAACCTGACTACGAAGCTTGAGGTCCCGGGTTCGATTCCCGTGTCGGGGCAGATATTTGTATCAAAAATACGAATGTTTGTTCTCGGGTCTTGGGTGTTTAATATGTATTTAAGTATATATCTAAATGTATAAGTATGTTTATCCATTGCCTAGTACCCATAACACAAGCTTTGCTTAGCTTACTTTGGGACTAGGTCAATTGGTGTGAATTGTCCCGTGATATTTATTTATTTATTTATATTTTAATTCAGCTACTCGATGAAAGACGGCAGCACTTTGTATGCAATTTTACTTACGTGCCCTTGTAATTTACTCTCAACGTTATACCGTGGTAGTAAAGTTTAAATTGTGTTACCGGAACCAGAAGTTATGACTTTTTTGAATACAAGCTACGACCAATGATTGCTAAGATTTCAATGTATTGCAAGAGTGTGTATGTGTGAGTTTTGCCACACCTGGTTTCGATACAAAACGGGACTCATGGCACTTCCACTAGTTTTTTCTGTTCCGTGGTTAGAAACCATAATTTCTGTTTACAACTTAGGATTCACCCGGTATACATATCTATACTAATATTATAAAGAGGAAAGATTTGATTGTTTATTTGTTTGTTTGCATTGAATAGGCTCCGAAACTCCCGGACCGATTTCAAAAATTCTTTTGCCTTTAGAAAGCTACATTACCACAGAGTGACATAGGCTACTTTATACCGCGGGAAAATAGATTTTCCTACGGGAAAATTAATTTTATCGCGGGCGAAGCTGCGGACGGAAGGCTAGTACCATATAATTAATAACGGTAGGTTGTAAGATACTGATACTAACAAATAATATGATAATTTAATACTTTATTAAACAATAAAAGTAGGTACAAAAACAGAGACTAATATTAAAATTAACATAAATAAAACTAACTTAAAATACTAAACAAAAATTAAAACTAAAAATTACAATCTAAATTTGGCCCCTTAGGTAGGGTGCCCATCACGCAGGCAGCATTCCCACGTTGAATTGCTATAGCAAGTCTTTGTGCGAGAAAGCTGCCTGCGCGAGGGTCACCTGTTGCCTCTCTCAGGCGCTTGCTTATAGCTCCGTGGAGCCCTCGTGCGCCCTTGCCCCACGAACCGAGTGTCTCGACACCGAATGCGACGAACTCGTACTGGGCGCCGAGACACTCGTATTTAATGGCCTTGAGCCGTTCTCGGGTGTCCGCCGCTGCACCGGCACGTCTGCTCGTTGTTGGGAGGTAGGACGTTGCCAAGGTGTCGGCGCAAGTGGCGTCCCACACCAGTGCAAATAATATAGATTTTACTAATCTGAATTTTTTTATGTTTTATTTATTGATGTAAAATAAAAGTTACTTTTCTTTCAGCATATCAGCTTGGAGAGCTGGTTCAACCTGTGGTTTGGCAATACAACGCGTTGGAGTATTTCCAAATAGACCCTTACCTATGGGAGTCCTATCGGCAGGTATTCCCGAAGGTTTGGGCTGGCTCCGCGTTCAAGGGGGCCAATGGAAGTTGTCAGGTATCTATATCCATATCCATACTAATCCTACTAATATTGTGTTGTGTGAAAGTTTGTGCTAAGAGCACAAAGCTTTAAAAATAAAGTTTGTGAAGATGTTTGGATGTTTGTTACGCAATAACGGCTGAATGGATTTACATGAAATTTGATATGTTGATAGTTAAAGACCTTAGAAATAACATAGGATAGTTTTTATCCCAGAAAATTGCATAGTTCCCGCGGGATAGCGATAAACGAATTGTTCGCGGACGGAGTCGCGGGCAACAGCTAGTATTATAAGCGAAAGTGTGTCTGCCTGTTTGTTAGTTTTTCTCGCTTAAACCGCTGAATCGATTTAGATGAAATTTGGTTTAGAGATAGGTTAAGTGCCGGGAAAGATAAATAAATAAATAAAATAAATAAATATTAGGGGACAATCTTACACAAATCGACCTAGTCCCAAACTAAGCAAAGCTTGTACTATGGGTACTAGACGGCAATAAACATACTTATATAGATAAATAAATACTTAAATACATAGAAAACATCCATAACTCAGGAACAAATATTCGTGCTCATCACACAAATAAATGCCCTTACCGGGATTTGAACCCAGGACCTCTTGCTTCGTACGCAGGGTCACTACCAACTAGGCTAAAGCGGTTAAAGAGAAAGGAAAGTCGATTTTTTTTATAAGCTTTTACTTATTTCTGCCCCATTGTCTCTGTGTACGAAATAAAATCATCCCAGCTTAAAATAACCCTGTATACGTGACACTGCAGGTGGCCTCAGAATGAGAGCTAGAGCCGTAGTTCCCACGCGGGCCCAGTGCGGATTGGCAACTTCACACACGCTATTGAATTTCTCATATTGATCCAGGACGACCGGATAGCCTCCCGGGTTCGATTCCCAGTCGGGGCAGATGTTTGTGTGAAAAATACGAATGTTTGTGCCCGAGTCTTGGATGTTTAATATGTATTTAAGTATGTATCTATCTATATAAGTATGTTTATCCGTTTTCTATTACCCATAGTACAAGCTAAGCTTTGCTTATTTTGGGACTAGGTTAATTGGTGTCAAGCAGTGAAGGCCGCAGTATGTACAAGAGAGTAGCGTAGAGTAGAGGGTAATTTTCAATGCGGGGGGATACGGGGGGCGGGGGGGGGGGGGGCGGTATTAATGGGGGATGAAAATCATTTATTGATTCATTGATTTTGCCGTAGGATGCACCGTTTTCAAGATATTTGACAGAACACCGGTTCTCGTCCGATCACCGAGGTTAAGCAACGTCGGGCGCGGCCAGTACTTGGATGGGTGACCGCCTGGTTTAATTTTTGTTTTTTGAATGTTTTGTTATGACGTTGTCACGTTAAACTATCGTTCGTAAACAGACTTTACAGTCGTCTGAATAGACGATTGTTTTGACAGGTTGTCATTATTTACAGGTACTGTCACCTGTAAGTCGGTACGTGAGCAACCAAGAAGCGTGGCGGCATGAGATCAAGAAATATGGTCACAGCATTAACTTCGTTGGCATTATTCTCACTGGATGGTCGAGGTACGTTTAGATTACTATATAAAAAAGCCCGGCAGGCAGGCTAATTAAGAAAAAAAATCTCAATTCGTAACAATTCTAGTACTTTACTCGATTTTTCTCGATAGCCTCTCAAGCAAAGCGTCGTGGGTTCAAATCCCGGCTCGCACCTTTGAGTTTTTCGGAATTTATGTGCGAAATTACATTTGTAATTTACATTTGTAATTTACCATGAGCTTTACGGCGAAGGAAAACATCGTGAGGAAACCTGCATACACCTGCGAAGAATTTCAATGGGGTGTGTGAAGTTCCCAATCCGCACTAGGCCCGCGTGGGAACTACGCCCCAAGCCCTCTCATTCTGAGAGGAGGCCTGTCCCCTGCAGTGGGACGTATAAAGGCTAGGATGATGATGATGATGATGTATATGTGCAGTTGAGTAAACGAGTCGAGTAAGTCGAGACGTTATACTGCTCCTTTTTTCTGTACTGTGCTTTTGTGTAATGCACATGTGAAAGGTTTTAGGGCGAGACGTCTTATTTCAATAGGTAAATTACTGTTCATCGTTGTGGACCTCTTTGTGGGAGGCCTTTGCCCTTTGTCCAGCAGTGGACGTCTTTTGGCTGATATAATGACTATGATGATTATTTTGATCCCAGATTCGACCACTATGCGACGCTGTGTGAGCTAATGCCAGTCGCGCTGCCCAGCCTTGCTAGTTGTCTGAGAGCTTGGACCAAATCGGATGATACACCATTAGGTACTTATTACACCAATTAATCCATATTTAACTTTTAATCAGGCTCAATCAAGTACGTCACATTTATTTTTGACCCCTCCTTCGGTCTTTTCACTGTTGGTCTCATTTGTGAGACTTGTTCCCGATTCGTCATATTCCTAATTGGTCATATTCCTAACTCGTCATATTCTTATTCGTAACTCGTCCCTGTACAGTGAAATGAATAATAAGTATTAGCACAGTAGTTACACATTGTACTACGGTTATTTATTAGACAACAATTTGGCTGTTCTATTTGGCTCTATATGTTATGTAAAGTGTTCATTTTGTAACACCTATGATAATAAACAGCTATGATTCTTGCGGATGACGAATCAGGAATATGACGAGTTAGAAATATGACCAATTAGGAATGTGACCAATAAGGAATATGACCAATTAGGAATATGACCAATTAGGAATATGACCAATAAGGAATATGACAAAGTAGGAATGTGACCAATAAGGAATATGACCAATTAGAAATATGACGAATCAGGAACAAATCATTTGTGAGACTCCCTAGCGTGATGACACGCTGTTATGTGTAGAGGCCAGAATTCTCTTGACACTTTTGAGGCTGTCATAGGGATTTTTCATTTATCGACTTCCGAGATACATAATTATATCGATAAATGTAATACAATATTTAAAGTATGAAGAGTAGAACTAAACAACACGCGATCTCTTCGAGATAATCTTTGCATACCAACTTTTTACTGTTCATTATAACACTGAAGTGAACTGATTAAAATGAAATTGCTAACTATTAGCTTTCCATTGGTTTTCATTTCATATCTCTATTTCAACTACTCAAAAGTTATCTGAAAGAGATCGCTAGAGATAAAACCGCGTGTTGTTTACCGCTACTTTTAATCATCTTATGTTGTGGTACATATATATATATATATATATATATATATATATATATATATGTCGGGTCTTCCCCTGAAGACTCGTGACCCTCTGCTCCAGACATGGCGCGGGCAACGAAATAACACACGTATTTAACACGCAATTATCTATTCACCAAATGAAAATACATTTACAACGAAATCTTAAATGATTGCACTGATTTTAAAGGATTGAGTATGAAACGCGGCGTGTTCGCCGCGGAACTAGATTAACGTGCTCACTATCTGACGTCTCAAATCAGAATGTCTCTTGACCGCCATCTTTTTACCGTCTACCGCGCTTTTTAATTGTCAAACCTGACACTTCCGCCTGCCAGGCTAGCCAACCCAACCAATCTAGTTCCGCGTCCAACACGCCCAAGCTTACCGCTTGACGTTTCCGTACATAGACAATAAGTGTCGGTAAAACTATGCAGAAATCAATCAAGTAACAAAAATCATAATAGATGGCACTGTATTCCAATGCATACTGATTTAAAACTAATTTTTAAAATTTACTGCGTGTGGCCTCGCTATCTACCCACAGCGACATATATATATATATATATATATTACAATATAACCGTTTGCTACCTAAATAAATAAAAAAAACCGGCCAAGTGCGAGTTGGACTCGCGCACCGAGGGTTCCGTACAAATTTATATGTATCTAAGAACATCCAGTCTTGGCAGACCCCTGCTCCTAAGCAAAATGTGCGCAGTGTGGGATCATTGTAGATTGGTTACAGAATATAGACAGACAGACAAAAAAATTCATGCTTTTCGCAATTTTTCCTTTAACTCTGCTATAAGATTTTGCTTCGTACCAAATTTCAAGATTCTGAGTTCACGGGAAGTACCCTGTAGGTTTTGATTCCCTTGCGAGTGTCGAAAAATTGCGGCATAAATGGCTGTATCCTTTGATTGCGTTGGCTTAGAAGTTTGATTTTTTCACAGCTTCAAGGGACAGTAGACCTGAGTATTTGATATAAATTTCAGCTTGATACCTCCACGCGTTCCTGAGAAAAAGGGTCTTGACAAACGGACGGACGGACAACAAAGTGATCCTATAAGGGTTCTGCTTTTTCCTTTCGAGTTGCGGAACCCTAAAAATATCGGAACGGTGGCAGGCTTGGCATGATACGATTTAGTTGAATAAAACGTTTGTGATTCCAGAAAGTGTCGTCAACGAGGTGTTACCGTCCTCACAGTGGCCCGGCGAAGACCTTGCGCGCTCCATCCATTCCTTCGTCATACTCCGGGACCGGTGTTTCGCCTTCGTACACGGAGACTTGTTAGTAATTTTTCTCAAACATGCTACAGTAAAATTACATAAAGTTTACCACTGACAGATGGTTTGCCTTCATTTCATATTCAACTTTAACGACCTACAAATAAAGCCAATTTTAGAATACTGTTACCCACGTTTGCAGATTATGTAATAGCTACTTTATTTGTATGGTGTTAAAGTTGGAAATGAAATGAAGGCAAGCCATCTGTCAGTGGTAAACTAAAAGTAAACGTATTGTCTTTGATCAATTATAACTGAAGATACACATTGCCGAACAAAATCCCCTTCAAAGAATGTCCGAACTTTTTTATTTGTTTGCATAACAATTAAAATCATCACCTACACAGAAATTTAACCTAGTCTTTACTTCATTACAGTCGAATTTCGGTTGACACTTGAGATCTAAACTTGACAATTTCACGCAACGTACTGAGAAAAAAGAAGGCCTCTTTTATCAAAGTGGCGCTCATTTGGCTCGGACATTTTCAGTCGCGCGACTGTGGATCCACAGTTATAATTGATCACGAAATATTGACGTTATGTTCCTTATAATACACCACGAAGTGTCACGTTGCAGGTGCGGCTAGACGAGAGGTCAATATTGAATTCCATACAACATTGCTGGCCTTAAGGCCAGCAAAGTGATCTTTTTTAATTTCCTTTACACACGTTCTGACAGGTTCAGCGGGTTAAGCGTGAAGAGGTAACAGATTATATATAGTCGGGGTAAGAAAAGGTTCGTCACTTTTCGACTCTATGTCAACGAGTTAAGGTCGAAAAGTGACGAACCTTTTCTTACCCCGACTATACATCCCAGTGCAAGGCACAGGTCTCCTGTCAGAATGATAGGGCTTCGGTCGTAGTTCTCACACGGGACCAGTGCGTATTAGGCTGCGTTTCCACCAGAGATGTGGGCCAATCAACTTTTAAACCGACTATAATCTGTCCGCGACATTTTTCAAACAATTGCAGATTTTTGTAAGTAAACATGTTTTTTCTGTAATTTAATAGATGAATAGCATGAATACATGCCATCCTACGTAAGTTTAACCTATTAAACCGTGAAATATCTTGTTGGAAGTACGATTTTTTGGTAACTCCAGAGACAATTTTGGTAACGCAGGAGACGCCAAAAACGTCGGTTTAAAAGTTGATTGGCCCATGTGCGAGGATGCGTTGCGAGGGATGTGTTTGTCATGAACCAATAGAAACACTTCATTCACTTAGGACCTTTTAAATGAAGTGTGTCTATTGGTTCATGGCAAACACATCCCTCGCTTTCCCAATCCCAATCCCAATCCCCATCCCAATTTCTTCTCAGGTGTGTGCAGATTTCCTTACTATGTTTTCCTTCACCGTAAAGCTCTGTAGATGATGACAAAATTAAAGGCCGGCGCAGACCATATGCGTGTTCGAGTCACGCACCAGTTGTAATGAATGAAATTGTAAGAAAGGTGGCACACCGTGTGCACGCGTCTAGTGTGCCATCCCTCCCACAACTCCACTCACTACAACCGGTGCGTGTCACGTCACGCATCCGGTCTGCGTCGGCTTTAAATGCCGAAATTATACGAAATGACCGGAGCCAAAGAAGTAAAAGTTGTTTTCCACGAGTTGTAATATTTGTTCAATTTCCGTCACAGGGTTAAAACGTGGCTGAATCCTTGGCAAATAGAAAATGGTTACACGAACCCGGTGCAAGTCGAAGGCTTAGCGGCTTCTGCGCAACAGTAAGTTTAAGAAACGGATACAGAATTTACAATAAAAGAAATGGAAAAGTTATAAAGCGTCCATATGACTAAAAAGCCATATATTTAGGCTTAGGGTCTCGAGGGTAAACCTACGGACGCGAGCAGAAAGTAAGCGTGAAGAAAGAACGGAAAAAAGAAAGAAAAAAATTACTTGTGGCTTTAGTTTTTTAGTGAGAGTGATAGAAACAACCAGAATGATTTTACATTTATTATTCTGAATTTAAATAACTAATTTCACATTGATTGCCAAACGTTAACTTTAGAAGATCTCAGGGGGTGGATTCTAGATATTCACTAATTTAGATTAATTACAATTAAAAGAGAGATTGAGAATGAGCCGTGAACACTTAACACCGTCCTATTGGACGGCCACTTCCCTGTAGTGCGACGGCGGCGTGTAGTTGCGCGCGTCCAGTGACGTCACGGGTAGATCCGGGACGTAAGCAGGTCAGCAGAAGTGGTGAGACGGGTCAGAGCACACGATAACGCAGCTGGTACCAAAAACCCTGAAATATCCATTTTTGGCCATTTAGTGGAAAGTCTGATTCCACGTTACTGACTGCAACATCCGGCTGAAGGTGAAGATGGAAGCACTACTTGCAGGATGACTACCAAAAGCATTAAATAGTGATTAATGATGTTGCAGCAGTATACAAAATCAGCTAAGTAGGTAAGAAGTACTTTGTCACAATAAAACTCTTAAATTAAGTGCTATAATCATTACCGAAATTGGTAAAAATGGGTACAGTAAATTAAAAGCAACTGGGGTTTGATATTATTGAACGTTTAAGTTCATAATTACAATTAAAAATCAAATTACAATTATTATTTTTTTGACAAGTGGGTAGAAAAATACTCAGCTAATATTAACTAAGGCAATTAGTTTGCTCAAATATTTATCTGCGACGATTGCTATAATAACAAAGAAATTAAACAAGCCAAACGCATGATAATTAAGTAAAATTAGGCATGACCCTCTCCGCGACGAAACAGTGACAGTTTTTGACCTTCGTGCGCCTGATACTTTCTATTAGCCAAATTTTAAAGTAATGTTTGTTGATATTGTCGTAGTTATAGGATCCTTAGTTAAGTATTGTACATAGTTTTTGTTAGTACAAGTTATTTTTAAGTTCCCGCGTTCACATTCACCACCGTACCTACTCCCAAGTCACTACTTCTAAAAACTGTTCTATAAATTCTTAAAATAGACGTATCTTTCTTATTTGTGAACCGATTCAAATGAAACAAACACTAAATGTTAATCCAAGAAAATACCAACATATCAGTGAAAACCGCATCCTTCTAGCTTAAGCCGTTTCTGAGATTAGCGCGCACAAACGCACAGACAAACAGATAAACAGACAAACAGACAATAATTCTAAAAAACATTGTTTTGGGTTCTATTGCGCTAGTAAATAGCCCTAGTGACAGTTTTTCTCAAATATCTTCAATGTACAGACACCGACTTGTTACAGATTTAGAGAGAGAGAGAGAGAGATGTTTATTTACACATATTCGATACACAGGAAATACAGTTGACAGGAAAAGATACAAATATAAATCACCGAATAGTATAAATTTATTTTTTAAATAGATTTATTATATGTATATAGATTTTCTCGTGTTTACTGTTTGAAAGTGTTTTCGTTGCAGATTGGTTTTGGAGCTAACGTCTCTGCAGACGTCGCTGACCCGCCAGCTCTACTGTGTGATGGGTTCCCGGAGTGCGCGTGAATGGCTCTCATCCTTTCTACTGCCCACTCTGGTACTTCTTTTTATTGCCAAAAAAATAAAATAAGTTTTTATCACATAACAAATAAGCAATGACCTTCATTTGACTTTGAAAGCTATGACGTAGACGGTGCAAGTCATACTTTAAACCAATACTGGAGGAATAGAAATATTTACAACTCTTTACAATTATAATATAATTAATACTGTCTCTAGTTGCCATTATTATTAAACTTGTATGGCCTGGTAATATGGGTCACTTTTGATTGACTAATAAAAGTTAGTAATCAGTCCAGGTCAGGTATTAAGATACCACAGCTGGTTATAAGATACTATAAATTTGAATGGTAGTCCTTTGGAAAGGGTGATTAGTTTTAAATATTTAGGCCATGTTGTCACCTCAGACCTAAAAGACAACATGGATATTGAGCGTGAACGGAGGGCCCTGTCGGTGCGGGCAAACATGATTGCGCGTAAGTTTGCGCGCTGTACCAGGGAGGTGAAATTAACTCTTTTCACTGCTTATTGCGGCTCCCTGTATACGTACAGCTTATGGGCGCATTATACGCAACGGGCCTACGGGGCCCTCCGGGTCCAATACAACAACGCGTTCCGGGTGCTGATGGGGCTGCCCCGCTTCTGTAGCGCATCAGGGATGTTAGCTGAAGCGCGCATAGATTGCTTTTATACAATTATGCGCAAGCGATGCACATCCTTGGTGCGCCGGGTGCGGGCCAGCCCCAACCCCGTCCTGCGTTCGATAGCCGAAAGGTTAGACTGCCCATATTTGAGGCATTGTGATGATATGCATGTTTCTAAAAGCACCTATTATGTATAACCGGTGCTGGGGTGCTTCTAGAAACATAACTATTAAAAACATCTCTGTAAAATTTATTATTTCTTGTAACATAGGTATAAGTAGTTTAACACATTAATCATAAGTATGAGTGTGTAAAGTTACTCGAAATAAATGATTTATTATTATTATTATTATTAAGTTCATGAATAAAGTCGATCTTATTGCTTTCAGCGACCCCTCGCCGCGCTGAGACAATCCGCCGCCGTCGCTGCGACCAACGACCCCGCTGTCGCACCCAAACACCTCGGCTAAGGAACTATACCACAGACTAGATCGAGTCATTCATGATGCGTGCTGTGGTTCCGATGTGGTCCATTCCGATAGATGTAATTTAGAACCCCTTACCCCCTAGTTGAAATCTAAAGTAGGACCAATTTAATAGCAACTTGGCACTTCATCAAAATTCTACAACTCTTGCGAGTCACGAAGGCGAAGATTTCACTCGTGCGTGATTGAACGTTTATGGGGGTTTTCAGACAAAAAATGTAGGGTGAGTGGGGGTAAGATGAAAAACAGTGTAAGATGAAAAATTATCCTTAATTTTCCGTACAAAATTTATTAGTCAGTTTTGTGACGGTCCATACAACATGTATGGTTAACTGCGTCACAAAACTGACAGTTAAAGAGGGACACTATTTTTACTACTTAAATCGATAGTGCTTGTGATTCTGAGTAGAAATAATCCAAAATTTGTTAGGTTTCTTAAAAAAGGTACTTTTTTCTGAAAATGCCCTTATATAAGATTTAATGTGTCCAAGCTTTGAATTAAACGATTTTGTTAAACATTTATTTTTATTTTTTATGCCTACGTATCCTAACTCGCTCTCACGCACACTACGACACGTATACAGATACGTGTATACAACTAGTAAGCCGTTCGCCTTCGTGACACGCAAGAACTGTAAGAGAGGGCACACAGTATTATTTATTTTTCAAAGTCAGAACTGCATGAGGGTCTGTGATAATTGATGAATGACAGCACCACTGTCAGCAACTCTTGCGTCGTAGTAGTTCCTTTCTTCGATGACTAGGTGGCGCTAGGGTCGCTCCAAATATTTGTAGGTATATTGTAATAATGTAATGAGGCTTTAAACTACCTATAGTATTGTATATCAATCAACACGGAATAGAGGGTCCGTTGCCTCGTAGGGAATCAGATCCTACCAAGCTGACTCAGATTGGCAGAACACTCATATGACTTCTCTACAGGAAGTAATTCAGACATGTCATACGAAAGTCAAAGCAAATACGGAATAGAAAAATATGAGGATATATCCTGTCGATGAGATAAGCTGATCATAAATAAGTCCAACTGACCATAGTTACTACGTCAATTTCGGTGTCAAGTTTTAGTTTGATAATTCGACTAGCATCTGGAATTTCTGTAGCCATGTGAATACATCTGAATAGCCGTGTTGAATCTAAAATGCTTTCGCATAGAGTTCATTTTACAACGCATGATTTTGGAGACATTTGGGTGATGGCGACATTTCTTTTATTAAAAATGCTATGTGTTCAGAAGTTATTCGAATAGAAGCTAAGACATAATCGCTAAGATTTCAAAGTTGTGTATGAGCATTTCCGGCGACACTGGTACAAACGGGATTTGGGAAATTTACTCTTATTTTTTCTGTTCCGTATGCACACTGTTTAAAAATGTCTATAGATGAACGAAATTTTTTCCATATTATGCATTTATTTCTCGAATACAGTAATAAACACTCCCACACTGTTAAAGTATAAACCTTCCGAGGTGAATTTTTCGCTTCGAGCCATTACATTAAATTTGAACCTTAATACTATGAAGATACCGTTTGTTTTGAAAGATAAGGGCTCGAAGCGAAAAATTCACCTGGGAAGATTTATACTATACCGTGGTGTAAGCGTACCGTAGCAGTGTAGGCGCTCTCGTTCCTTTACATACGTTTGATTCGATCGGCCGAGTTCGGACGACGACGCCCGAACATACTTCGGCCAGTAACGGATTAGGTGGACACAAACCGTTACATTTACGGTCATCCCTTTGAGAAGAATACTGAGTTTGATCCAAAGACATATTCAAAGTGTGTTGTGTAAGTATAATTATAGCTTAAAGATTTGCCAAAAATTTGGTGCTAATCTTATATCTGAAATGTGTACTTTTAGAATTTATGAACCCTTTATAAAAAAATCTAATTAAATACTGTGACAATTCTTCTAAACTACCTAGTCAACTTGTAAATATGCAGTTATACCGGGTGTATCAAAATTAATGGGGAATATTTCAACAGATCGTTGCATTAATTTGACTGACACTTGTAAATAGTATAAATATCACGGGACTCCCCTCCCTACCCCTCCCCTCTTCAAAATTTAAAGCACACGTTTTTGTTTTGATAACCAATAGAGAAGGGGACTTGTGACCGGGTTTTTTAGTCCGTGCAAGTCGGACAGTGTCTGGGCCCTCCATTCCCAGTTCGTCCGAAGGGATTTTTCCCGAGCACAAGTCACCCTTCCAATCCTTAAAGTAGAAAACAGCAAAGACTTCGCGTCTTTGGCCCCTCTGGCGACTCATTCAAAAAAAAAAATATCACGGGACAATTCACACCAATCGACCTAGTCCCAAACTGAGCAAAGCTTGTACTATGGGTACTAGACAACGGATAAACATACTTATATAGATAGATACATTCTTAAATATATATTAAACACCCAAGACTCGAGCACAAACATTCGTATTATTCACACAAATGTCTGCCCCGACCGGGAATCGAATCCGTGACCTCAAGCTTCGTAGTCAGGTTCTCTAACAACTAGGCTATCCGGCCGTCAAATATCAACCGATGTTCAAAGTAAAGGCGTGAATTTTTCTTGAATCATAAATTTCGATTACACACCACACATACAGTATACATACAGTAAAACCAACTAAACTATCTTCTGAAATATTCCGTATTAATTTTGGGACACCTTGTATTATACTCGTAGTAATTTTCTATACATTGATCCAGAAATAACTTTTCCTACAGGATTTTCCTTGAGATGGCATATACAAATAAATTTTATGAAACACTTTCTTTCCCGTGATAATATCGACAAGTTTTTGCTAAAACCCTAATTAGGGGTCCTAAATTAGTACTTAGTAAATTGGTATTCGAAAAAATGCATAAATATGTGCCATGTCAAGGTAATTACTCGTACCATTTCTTCAGTAACTGAGTGTACCAAAAATAAAAATAGTTGTGAATAAAATACGGTATTAAACGATTTCTTGTATTTTTCTTTCCTTTACCTTAATAAAACCTATGCTAAAGATGTGTTTATGTATAGTCGACCACCTTAAGAGGCTGACAACACCTAATTTTGTTGAAATTGATGTCATTTAAACAGTTTTTTAAGAAAAACTGTTTGTTCTAGCACATCAAAAAATTATATGTTAATAATTCATCATATTTCAAAGACCGTGGACGGACTCGATACATAATTGGACGAAATCGGCTCGATAGAAAATAATTGCAAAGATAGGTCTTAAAATCATCATTAAACGGTTCTATTTCTTTATTTTTTTGGCGTACGCGTCTGCAATTAAAAACATGAAGTGAACATATTCATACCTAAACCGCTAACGAGTCATATTTCACAAATAATCCACAGTTTTTTTTTTTAATTCAATATTTGCCCGATAAATTTCAATATACCCGGCTGCCCAGTAATAGCGGCATCTCGTTTACTCCGATACAAATAGACAGTGTGCGCCGACGTTGGTGTTGACAGCGTCTTAAAGACTTTATAGTTTCAATTACGCTGCAACGTCAAATAAAATATTTACATCAAATTGCTATTATCGCTCTTCTGCCTAAAGTAGGAACTGTCCTATACGAGTAAATTGTTTCAATAATAGACAACCACCACATGAAATTAGATTCATATTTTTTACCTGTACTGATACAGTTTTCAGAGTACTTTATTTAATTACAGTAACCATCAATTTTTAACTGGCGTCTATCGAGCTTAGATGTGTTACTAATTTATTTTAATTATCATTATACTAGTTAAAATCAAAGACAGTCGTTAAGATTTCATAATTTTCCCAATTTTTTGCCCAATTTTAGTGTTTAATTCAAATTCAAATTCAAAAATATTTATTTCGGATAAATGACACATTTTGGCACATCATCCATAGGTGTTAGTAAAATTTAGTCAATATATAGACTAGTGTTAATAAAATAAAATAACATTACATTAAATTACATTAAATTAAATTAACATAATAATGGGCGTGTATGAGACCCCATCCAGTGCCGCAACATTGGGGAATCCCACCTGCCAACTAACACGTCCAGGATGGTGTTAGGGCTGCCGCGCAGGCGCGCCAGCAAGGAAGCGCAGCGCTTCCTCATGATGGCGTTTAGGGTTCCGGAGCGAAAATGGCAAAACGGAACCCTAAAGCTGCGTACGGACTGCGCGCACATTACGCGTACCCTACGCGAGCCCGGGTACGCGTGTCCTGGAACGCCATGTCCATACGATATGTACGCGTAGCTGCAAGTACGGACATGGCGTTCCAGGACACGAGTACCCGGGCTCGCGTAGGGTACGCGTAATATGCGCGCAGTCCGTACGCAGCTTTATAGTTTCGTCATGTCTGTCTGTCCGTCCGTCCGCGGTTTAGCGTAGAGCCTATTAGTGCTAGAAAGCTGTAATATTGCAAGGATATAGTTATGTAACAACTACCCCGACCAAGTGATAAAATAAAATGAAGGAAATATTTATTTCTTCCAGAACTGGTAAAAATTAAAATCTCCCCGGTACCAAGTTATCGTAGAGCTTTGGAACACCCTGTATGTAGATTACATCAAAGTACTTACACGAACAGCTCACCTAAATGTCTGTTATAAAATCTCACATTTCGAAAGAAAATTACTCTAACATTCATCAACGAAAATGTCTACAAAAGCGTTTCCCGGGCAAAACGACAATGGCGCGCAATGGTGGGAATAAAAATTAATGCCAAGTGGGCGGTTAAAATGAAAGGGTAGAGTTCCGTGGTCTATGGTTAAATCAATAGAGTGCGACGACAGAGAAGAAAAACGAAAAAGGAACATTTCAATGTTGCCATATTCGATTTTGTTCTGAGGGGGAGCTTTTCTGGAGGTTCTTTTTTCGATGTCCTTTGGGCGGTGGATTTTACCACCGCCTTTCGCTCCTGGACACAATTCATACAGCAAAAAGAAAGATACTCGTAACGATGAGATAGTTCTATAAATTTAATTAACCGAGCGAGCGCGAAGCGTCTCCGTTTCAGTTCGGGCAAAAATGCTCTTGTGTCTGTCGTGACAGGTCGTCTTATCTACAGGTCGCATTTCTTAAGCAATTGGCAATCGATGACAATTTTAAATGTACTTGAATATTTTTATACCGGTAGGAATAACGTTCCTTATTAACAGGAAAAAATTACAGATTTTTTGGTTGCGTCATATAATTATAAAAAATAAAAACAATTTATTAAATCTGTGACAGCTTAATACGAGCACAAACATTTAGTCCGTCGCATGTTGAAAAAAAACCAGATGTGACATTGACAGCTTGTCATAAACAAACGTACATAACCTTAGCTTGCGATTTTGCGCCCGCGTCTTTCTCCAAGTTTTCGGTATTTTCCCTGGATATCTTTTAATTTTTCGACTGCTTACCCACACCGGACCTTTGATATTGCCTGCTACGACGATAACTCTTGCTTTGTACCCTGGACCTGTACCTCTACCATGAGTTACATTAGTTTGCAGTGACCGTACTCGCTAGCGACGGCGTAAATGATTTGTATGGAGAATTGTACTTCCGTAAGTGACCGCTAGAGGCGCTGTACACAATTCTCTATACAAATCATTTAGGCCCATACCACGCGGCGGATACGACGTACAAATACGCGTTCTTGAATCTACATAAGCACGACGACGTCTGTACACGCGTACGCCTACATACATCGCGCGCGCACTCTTCTGGTTTCTGGCGGTTTCCGGCTATCTGCGCCTTGAGGGGTGGGGTAATTCGAATCGGTGCGGGGCGGACCGTTTCCATTCTGTACGTCAGTACTATTATATATTCTGTGCCCATACACACGGGCGGTTTCCCGCCGCGGTTTCCCGCTCGACGGAGCTGCGCAGTGTAGTTTGCACCATACAACTTCCATATAAAATTGTGTCTAGTGGCGGTTCAGAAGCGGTAGTATGGGCCTTACGCCGTCGCTAGCGAGTACGGTCACTGTAAACTAGTGTAACTCATGGTAGAGGTACTTACTGCAGGCTTATTGTCTAACGTTTCTGACGCTTGCCTTCGCAATCACTATTTCTTTTTGTCAAACGGTATAAAAGAATGAGAGACAGTGAGAGCGAAGGCAAGCGACAGAAGCGTTAGACAATACGGCCTCTGACCTTGATAATTGCTACCACTTGGAACGGATATACTGATAAACTCGAACTCTGTACTCTGGACTGAATTTCCGTTTTATTCAATTGTTTTACAATGGATAATAACGAACATCAACGATGGAGGGAGCCTAAAATGTGTTTTTAACCAACATGCACCAATAACGATATTAAAAACCCTGAGAAGAAGTTTTTTCCTATTAAGCTAAGGTTATGTACGTTTGTTTATGACAAGCTGTCAATGTCACATCTGGTTTTTTTTTTCAATATGCGACGGATTAAGGTTCGTGCCCGTATTAAGCTGTCTCAGATTTAATAAATTGTTTTTATTTTTTATAATTATATGACGCAAGCAAAAAATCTGTATTTTTTTCCTGTTAATATGGAACGTTATTCCTACCGGTATAAAAATATTCAAGCACATTTATAATTGTCATCGATTGCCAATTGCTTAAGAAATGCGACCTGTAGATAAGACGACCTGTCACGACAGACACAAGAGCATTTTTGCCCGAACTGAAACGGAGACGCTTCGCGCTCGCTCGGTTAATTAAATTTATAGAACTATCTCATCGTTACGAGTACGTTTAAAATGTTCATCGATTGCCAATTCTCGTTAAATTTTGTAAACGCAGGTCTAATAACTAAATGCTTTTTTTTCGATTCAGTTTTTCAGAAATTAATTTTTGCAGCTGTAGGAAACCATAACTTTAGAGCCATGCTAGCCAGCTTAAGCTTAAGTTTTAAGCTGAAATTAATATGAAACACTTAGGCAGAACGTTTGTGTCACGTGTTTGAAAAATTCAGTGAAGAACGCGTTCGAATGACAACGCTCTTTTTAGGGTTCCGTACCCAAAGGGTAAAAACGGGACCCTATTACTAAGACTTCGCTGTCCGTCCATCTGTCACCAGGCTGTATCTCATGAACCGTGATAGTTAGACAGTTAAAATTTTCACAGATGATGTATTTCGGTTGCCGCTATAACAAAAAATACTAAAAAACAGAATAAAATAAATATTTAAGGGGGCTCCCATACAAGAAACGTGATTTTTTGCCGTTTTTATAGATAATGGTACGGAATGGAACCCTTCGTGCGCGAGTCCGACTCGCACTTGGCCGGTTTTTTTGAATCTCTCAGACCGTTAGTGACATTTTCGACACAGTAGCCAGTCAGCCAGTGCCATAGGCAATAGACGTTTGGTTCAACACTATAAAACGAGCGCCTTTGAGATATTATTCGCTGATTAAAGTACAGTACAAAAAACTTTTTAATTCAGACTTTTTACGAGCGCCATCTAAAACAAAGTTGTAACTTTGTTCTACGGTACCTTTTGTCCGTTAAGCTAAGATCTATGTTCTTACCGGACTTATTCAACTGAGTGTTAACTTAATCAACTACTCAGTTTCCTATTATCAGGATTAAGTAACGTTAACTTGGAGTTGCTAATAGTTTGTACGAGAAGCGACCAGCGGAAAGAGGAATAAATTTAAAAATATTTTTTTTGAAAAATTTTATATGAAAATCTCGTGTCACGGTGTTTGCTAACGAACTCCTCCGTAACGGCTTAGCCGATTTGTATGTTTTTTTCGTCTATATTTGTTAGGTCTGAGAATAGGTCGTAGGTTTTAATTTATATGGCAAAACAACGTTTGCCGGGTCAGCTAGTAATCCTATAAAATTGCGGTGAAGGAAAACATCGTGAGGAAACCTGCACACATAAACCTGAGAAGAAATTCCATGGCGTGTGTTAAGTTCCCAATCCGTACTGGGCCCGCGTGGGAACTACGACCCAAGCCGTTTCATTCTGAGAGGATGCCTGTGCCCTGGGGTGATGATGATGAGTTGTACTTAAGATTAGTTTTGTGTAACAGATTGTCTTTTACACAAAACTTATCTTAACAATTACAAACCCAAAAATCACGCAATAACAGTAGAACGAAACTTCGAATATTAGGGATGTTGACACCACCAATCAACTGACGCACCTACCTACTTTTTATGAGTTGTCAAAACATAATTCTCCCATTGAGTTTGAATGATAATAGCAACTTATGACGTCATACTTGTTCGCCAACTCAATCAACTATTTGTTTTAAAGCAACTAAAAATCTAATTTTGCAGTTTTAATCGAAAATTAATCTGGTCTGTTTTTCAATTGTTTTTTAATGGCGTCAACATCCCTATTTTGTAGTTGCCGTGGCGAGGGTTTTTACGAAACAGACAGAAAACTCTCGTCTTGGGCTGATGTTGAATCAGCAATTATCAGGTCGGCGATCGAGATTAATGAGCCAAGGTGAGAGTACGGCTGCCGACGAAAAGTCAATTAAAAACTTCTATCGCCCCCGGTGATTAAGTCGAGTTAATTAGAAGTTTGAGCGCGGATTTTCCCACTCCCAAGAAGCTTTACTTGTTTTTTTTCTTAAATCGTACTGAAAAGAACGCATCCATCATCTCAGCCTTTACGTGTTATGGCACAGGTCTCCTCTCAGAATTAGAGGGTTGGACCGTAGTGTTAAAAAAATTAATTGTATTAAATACTTTAGATGTACCTATGTAATTTAATAAAAAAATGTAGATCTGTTTGAAAAAAATATATCTTGTTGAGTTTCATGCCGGTTTCTTCTCAACAGGGTTTAACTACCTTTGGGTTGTTGACTCTGGAGATGATTAAAGAAGAGTTGGTAGTTAATACTATTTAATATTACACTATGGAAATTCGGTTTACATAATGTTCAGAAGGTTGGGGGCTAACCAGGCGGGAGTCGGGGCGCGTTGGTATGCGCGTATAATGGTAAGGTGGCTGCGTACCGACTAAAGACCGTTGGCCGCGAGTCCCGCGTGGCTAGCTAAAACGCTGAGTATACATTCATTATGTGGCAGGCGTGTCGCCACAAGGGTTTTTCCGAACCGGTGGTAGATTCTTCGACATTCATAGGAGCATCAATTGATGTCTAAATTGAATAAAGAATTTTGACTATGGCTTTAGTACCTACTCACGCGGGTCAGTGTGGAATGAAAACTTCACACACACCATTGATTTCTTCGCAACTGAGAGCAGGTTTCGGACCCAAAATGTTTTTCTTCACCGTAAAGCATTTCGCACATAAATTCCGAAAAATTCAGAGGGCGATCCCGGGCTCGAAACAACGACCCTCTGCTTGAAAGACAGGTCCAACCACTAGGCCACCCACGGATTTATATCCATACTAATATTATATTTTTTTAATATTTGATTTAATTTAGATTGCTTTCATTACTTCTTGTGTGATTGCATTTTACTTAATTAATTATTAATTAATTGTTGAATGGAATGATGAATAATATTTTTATCAATTAATATCAATTTTATTGTGATTTAAACGACCGCTTTAGCCTAGTTGGTAGTGACCCTGCCTACGAAGCAAGAGGTCCTGGGTTCAAATCCCGGTAAGGGCATTTATTTGTGTGATGAGCACGAATATTTGTTCCTGAGTTATGGATGTTTTCTATGTATTTAAGTATTTATTTATTTATATAAGTATGTTTATCGTCGTCTAGTACCCATAGTACAAGCTTTGCTTAGTTTGGGACTAGGTCGATTTGTGTAAGATTGTCCCCTAATATTTATATTTATTTATATTTTTATATTTAAATAATTGGCTTCGGCTGAATTATAAATTGTATAATAAATTGTAGTAATGAATCTATATAAGGCTGCGTTTCCACGAGATACTTATGTGCGAGGATGCGTTGTGAGGGATGTGTTCACATCCCTCGCAACGCATCCTCGCACAGCTCCGGTGGATACGCAGCCTAAAAATTGGACTTGTAATTTTTTTTATTTTATTAATAAATGACTATGAATATGAACATGTGCGGAAGTGTGTCTGTCTCTCTGTCTGTTACCTCTTCAAGCTTAAACCACTGAACCAATTTAGATGAAATTTGGTATGGAGATAGTTTGAGACCCTGGTAAGGACATGGGGTATTTTTTATCCCGGAAAATGCACAGTTCTCGCGGGATAGCGAGAAACGAATTCTTTGCAGAAGGAGTCGCGGGAAACAGCTAATAGTATCCTATAATATAAACTAAGAAATATTCGTATGCCATTCGAGCTCTTGCTATTACGTCTGCACAATGGTTTGACTTGTAAATCGATGGAACGTAAACTACAGTTAATAGTTAGACGTTACACTGTTAGGAACTTTAGTTTTGCACATTTGCTCGAATAGCCGATAGAGCGTAGCGTATCGAGCAGTTGTTGCGGCTTGCGCTTAAACGAACCCACTACTACTGGTTACATTCAATGAAACTACGCGAAAAACATTTCACTAAAAAACTCACAGAAATAGGAAACAAATGGAAATGCGGTATTCTACTATAGATACATTTGTTATACAAATATGTGTGAAATCGACATAAAAACCAAAAAACACATATGGTCTCTTTCTTTCTAAGGTGACTTGGCATATGAAGAAAGAGATGGCATGACATTTGTTTGTTCTATGCTCGGAAATATTTTGACTAACGAGTAGACAGCATTTCCGGCTGCCGCTTGTGACAGAGGCTCTAGGTACTTGAGCTGTCAAGTGAACGATAACTGCGCAGTTTTTAGTGTTTTACAGCGATTTTTTAATACTATTCCATTTGGTTTTGTGTTGTGGATATCTATTAATAAAAACGCAATATGGCTCCGTGTTCCATAAAAGGGTGTGCTTCACGAAAAACGAAAAATCAACCGAATTTAACTCCTCATAGGTTAGTAACAGTTTTTTCATCAAATAGTGTCATTAGATTGTAATATTTACTCAGTGATAGTTAATTTTGGTAAGCTTTTGTCGCTGCCATCATAGAAATGCAGATTTTTCTCCATTTATCGTTGTATTTTTGATTTTGTTGAATTCAGTACAATTGTCATTCTTCATTAGTGTTGTGCTGAATATCGACATAAGTAGAACTAAAATAACTCCCATGTTTTCTGACCGATGTCTGTTCTAATTTGACAGATTCCCTAGAATTTTCTTGCTCAGAATCAAGAGCGCTATTGACTTTGATGACTAAAAAAAATGTCCCCAATTTTCCATTCCTTTTTTTTTAGTTTCATATTTGTGTCGAGCCTTAAAAATACACAAAAATAACTGTACGGTACACTTTTTTAGGGTTCCGTACCCAAAGGCTAAAAACAGGACCCTATTACTGAGACTTCGCTGTCCGTCCATCTGTCCGTCTGTCACCAGGCTGTATCTCATAAACCGTGATAGCTAGACGGTTGAAATTTTCACAGATGATGTATTTCAGTTGCCGCTATAACAACAAATACTAAAAAAACAGAATAAAATAAAAATTTAACCTTTTGACCGCCAGCGTCGGCTATAGACGCCAGTACGGTAATACAAAATTAAACCTACCCGCATCCGCATAAGAATCAATTTTGTTCCAAACAAAAACGATGCGTGGCGGTCAAAAGGTAAGGGAGCTCCCATACAAAAAACGTGTTTTTTTAATGCTCGATATTAATAACGGCAACAGGTAGACGCTTGAAATATTTACAGAATATTTAGTTATATATCCGCTTTAAAAATAAAATTAAAATAAAACAAATATTTAAGGGGGCTCCGTACAACAGACATGATTTTTTTCCGTTTTTATAGATAATGGTACGGAATCCTTCGTGCGCGAGTCCAACTCGCACTTGGCCGGATTTTCTTTATGAAAATGAATAGTATGTACTTGTGATTTTGAATAAATAGACCCCAACTTTTTCTCCTATTAAAAAAAGTAAATTACATTCTTACATTACTTACAATCCAAACTGCAATTGTGAAAAATTCTTGTATTATTTTTGTTGTTTTACAAATAAAGGGCATTTCATACTTTGTTATACTTGTTTTTTTATTTATTCAGCACAAAGTTATCACACACTACTTAATTCCTGCAAGTTTTTGAAATAAGCGCGTTCGGTTTTATTGTACATTTTGCAGTTGATTTTCACAATTTTTTTTATGATTTGGTATTTTGACCATACCTAAAAGACTTTGTGAATAGACATTGCAAACTTGTATGTTGGTTTTTAATTAATTTTTTTCATACCTTTTGAACTATTAATTTTGAGATACCTTTACCCCTTATAATTTCCAAAGGAATATAACATTATAAATTTTCCTAACCATAAATATGCCATAACCGAAGTAATTATGAACAAAGCTAATTTCAAACTAACTTTTCCACTAAGAAACTCGAATATTACCATTGCTGCTTAAAATGTCCGCTAACCGTTCAAGTATCGATATCGACTATTTTGGTTTCGATGTCACAACCCTTGAGCGCCATTGTTTGTGACAACTTTAGGTATACACGCATGATTTGTAGGTATCATAGGTCCATTGGTATAGGTCTATGAAAAAACTACACAAAACTATACTATAAAGGTTTAGGTACTTTACTAAATGTAAACAAACATCAGCTGCCAACACGACCAAAAGTTATGGCGTCGGGTTAACCAGTCATAATTGTCGACGTCCTTACTCTTAAGTTTAGTCGCATAATATAGAGTTTGTTTACATTTAGTAAAGTACACAACAATGACTTCTAAACGATCTTATAATCCGTATAAAAGATACTGTTGCGTTTAAAGGTAGTTTACTGAATTAATATACTGTTGTCTTTCTTGATTTATATACCTACCTAAATATCGGCGAGTGGGAACCCTGTTATGTTCTGTTCTTGGTTTCGGTTCAGCGGTGCCCAACGGAATATGAACGATCGTATCACACGATAAGTTTCAATTTCGCGTGCAAGCAGTTAATGGTCGTAAGAGTAGGCAAATTTTTATACCTAAAGTTGACTTTTGTTCGAGAGTGATCTTTCTGTACGTTAGTAGGTACTATTACTGTGGCAATACGGAGAACTCAAATTTTCACTTTAAGAAACTTAATCTGATATTTTTGCGCGCGCGCGTTGCCCCTAGTCGATGTAGTAAGGAAGGGCCCCTACGCATAAGAATAAATAATAACAGAGTAGAAGGGAAACTCTCGCTCCGGCCGGACTCAAGGTCACGATATTAGAGTACTCGCTAAGCGGGAACTCAGTCAGGGTGTCACGGCCGGTGTCGCTGCATGCGCGTTTGGCTGTTTAAGTTATTGTGGTTATTTGGGTGTGTAAATAATGGAAAAACGATGCCACACAAGTTTTTTTAGTTCGCCCAAAGATGATGAGCGGTAATCTAAATATTATTTCGTTTTCGTACCTAATTAATCAAAAAGACATGAACAGTTCTTCATGTGTAACCAATTGTTTCACCCAGTGGTAAAATTTAGTTTAGAGTAGGTATTTTATTGCTTTTCGTCAAATCTTCAATAGCCCCGCCATCGATCGTTGACCTTTTCTCGCTTCGCCTCGCCTCGCGACGCGATCGCGCAGCGCAGTGGCCAGTGGCGCAAATTTGATTTCAAAGTAAATAAAAACTTATATTTTAGCGATATTATCTTTAAACGTAAGTAATATTTAACAGTAAGCAACCCTAGCAACACGCCTGGACGACAGAGGGGTGTAACGACGTGAGGGGGGAGGTAGGTATATAAATGGCGGCGTTTTGGACGCGGTCAAAAGAGATTCCCTTCTACTCTGTTATTATTTATTCTTATGCCCTACGCTGTTTAATGGTCAATCCAACGATGCTCTTTTCTTCTTTCCCCTCTGAGCGATGCAGCCTGCCCGTTATCACTGACATTTGGCAATTCTTTGGACTATGTCATCATTACCAGTGAAAATACTCTGAGTTTGATAGTAGAACTAATGGTAGGGCAGCTTTCGGCCCCGCTTACAAGACAGGGGCTCGTTAGCCAAGCAAATAGTTCAGCCCAACTTTATAATGAGCGGTCACTCACATATTAATAACGTTTGAATTGGCGACTCGCCCCACGTTTTTGGCTTAATTGGAATGTTTGTAACGAGATTAAAGTTGTTTTACGGCGGGCTTAACCCCGGGTACAGCGGGTTAATGAACAGTTTGACACCGAAATGTCAGACCTATATTATTTATTAAGTAGTCGCTGACCATTAAGAGTTCGTTTATTTTTTTAAATTAAAAATTGAACTCAACTACCTTTTATCTTACGTCTTTGCTAGCACATACACGTGCAAGACAGCAAAGTTACATTATGTGCATGTACATTTAACATAATAGTATCTTCTCTAATATACTAATCTCGTGTCACGGTGTTTGTTATCGAACTCCTCCGAAACAGCTTGACCGGTTTTTATCAAATTTTTTGTCCATATTTGGTAGGTCTGAGAATAGGTCGTAGGCTATTTTATATACCCCTATCCTTGCAGACGGAGTCGCGGGCAACAGCTAAAATTTATTTAAACTTATTCTTCTCGCAAAACCTGGAACAGGGTCCGTACGTTACGCCTGTCTCACTGACGCACGCCGTGATTCCCTCCTACTTCGTCGCGTGACTTATGGCCCCGATTTATTCTTCTTATTCAGAATATCTTATGGAGATTCATAAATTGAGAGCTATATCTCAAGTGAGACAGTGTTGTTACGGATTTTTGTCATATTTCATTTCGTATGTGATTCTTTAGATTAATGCTGATTTAGCATTGTGCGTGACGCGAGGCGTTCTTGAACCGACTTCAAAATAAAGGGGCTACTAGGTTTAAGTACACGGTTTTAGTCCTAACAAGGGACCTTTTTAGTTTCATTACCTTATAGTCTACAGGTTGTCAGACTTTTTGTACTAGAAGACTGTAAATTTACACAGATAATCCTGCCAATATTATAATTGAGAAATTTAGCAACGAGCTATGCAGCCTTGCTCAAAGTACTTGCTTGAACATGAATGCAAGCATTGTTATTTTTAGTGGTGACAATACTTTGCTTTACAGAGAGCTTTATGAAAGATACTGATCAAGATATAAATCATTATTGTTCCTTATTTTCATTAACGATCTGCCGCATGCAATTGACTACCCAATGGTTCTGTTTGCCGACGATAGCACAGTAGTACTGACTGGAGAAAATTCACAGATATGTCAAGAAAATATAAATAATGCACTGAGATTAATAATCAATTGGCTAAATCATAATAATCTATGTATAAATTTAGATAAAACTAAAATAATGAATTTTTATCAAAGGCTAAATAGTATGGCTAATGTAACTGTGACATATAACAATCATATAATTGAGGAATCGAATAATACAAAATTTTTAGGATTATTTTTAGATAATAAATTGCTATGGAAAAATCAAGTTGACACTATATGTAAAAAATTAAATAGATTCTCATTTGCATTGTATAATTTAAGTAAAAAAGTAAGTAGGGCTGCAGTACTCATCGCCTATCATGCGTATATAACATCTCTACATTACGTTATGGTGTCATCTTCTGGGGCAACTCGACTGATCGGGAGTTGGTTTTTAAGGCTCGAAAAAAGTGTCTTCGTTCTGTTTGTGGACTTAAACCAACTCAATCATGTAAGCCTTACTTTATTGAACTAAAAATATTAACTTTTCCCTGTTTATATATATTTGAAATAGCTATGTATGTTAAATCAAATATTAGCCAATTCTCTGTTTTTAATAGTGTACGGCAACGACACAAAATCGTAAACAAACGATTAAAAACAGCCTTATGTGCAAAAAGTGCATTCGGTATGGCACCTAAATTATATAATAAGTTACCTGAATTTATAAGAGCAACTGAAGGGCAAGAATTTAAGAAACTTTTATTGGAATTTTTAACTCAAAATGCATTTTACTCTGTAAAAGAATATCTAGATTATAAGCCTCATATTTATTAAAGTTAAGACTAATTATAACTGAATATTTGCATGCCCATTAGCAGGCAGAATACACTGTGCAAAAATTTAAATAATTATGAACATCCGCTTGACTGTATTCTTTCAAATAAAATATTATGATTTATGATTTAGAAAGGCACAGGAGCAGGTGAAACGGCAGTATGATATGATAAGGATGCAAGTTTGGTGACATACATGCCAGGTGATAAGGTCTTATTATTTTGTCCACATAGAGACATCCAGTGTCTGTGTCATTCCAGATGAGCTACATGTTATGCAGAAAGTTTAAAGGGCCCATATATTATTTAGGACGCATTAATGATGTTAATTATTTGATTAGAAGGTCGGGACTGGCATAAGAGGGACTAAATATTTAGTTTAATGTAACAGTCTGAAGAGATTTTATTCACAGGGAAAGTAAAATAGAACGATACCTCTCTTACTACCTCAAATACCTTGTCTCAAACTCTCGGAATACCTATTTGCATGACGGATGTAACTCAATACGATTTAAACTACCTACAAGGTGATATATAATTGCTAATGCTGGCTACAAGTGTTGCACTGTCTGTTGTGGCAAGACTAGACGAGACAGCCAACTTAAATCTGAAATTAGCAAGTACGTCAGGATCTGTTAGAACTTTATCCATGCATTCAGTTTCCATATTCATGTATGTAGCACAGGTATGCGGATCATAATGAGCGATGGTGCGGATGCAGATTACTTCACATTGTTCTGATTTATTTTCATACTAAATACAAACTGAAACATGGATGCACAGAAAAAAAAACCCAGAAAAAGACCAGCTCCGGGAATCGAACCCGGGTCCTCAGCCGTGCTGCGTGCTTTTACCCCTACACCACAGCTGGTCGGGATATACTTAGACACGAATTTTTTCTATGCATAACACGTCTAAGCTCGCTTAATTTACTTTGTTAAGACTTAAGTTTTATATTGTAAAAACCTAATTTGAATGAAGATTTATTATTATTATTATTGTTTTAATCATCATCACCATCATCATTTCAGCCGAAAGACGTCCACTGCTGAAGATAGGCCTCCCCCAAGGCTCGCCAAACAGATCGGTTCCGTGCCATCCGCATCCAACGCGATCCCGCAACCTTAACCAGGTCGTCGCTCCATCTTGTTGGAGGCCTACCTACACTGCGTCTTCCGGTCCGTGGATGCCACTCGAGACCTTTTTGACCCCATCGGCCATTATTTTATTCACTCGAAACGAAACACTCACAGCAAACTCTGTACAGTACACTCACTTACAACGTCTTGTCATGTTTGGACTTTATCATGTCAGATTTTTGCTTTATTCAATGAAAGAGATCAAGAAGCTTTACAAAAATTTTAATTCTGCACGAACGAAGTCGTGGGCGAAAGCTAGACCAGTATAGTTTTTTTTACATGACAAATCTCTCGGTGGATTATGGCAGAAGAAAGACTTAAGCTTATTATCACATGTTACTAAGGAGAGGGTGTAAAACAATAGGGATGTAGACGCCATTAAAAATAAATCGAAGACACGACTTCAGTAAAAAACACTTTATTTTAGCCCTGAAAACCAGATTAATTTTCGATTACCTCCAAAATTAGATTTTTTGTTGCTTTAAAACAAATAAATAGTTAGTTCGCACCTTTAGAATTAGAGCGACACAATTCGAATTATTCTAGTTTCAGAAATAAACCTGTTTTCTTTTGACACTAAGTCTGAAATGAGAATAATTTGGATTATGCCAGTCCATCCCAGTCTAATTCTAAAGGTGCGAGTTGACAAGTGACGTCATAAGTTGCTATTGCCATTCAAACTCTATGGGAGAATTGTGTTGTGACAGCTCATAAAAAGTACGTCAGTTGATTGGTGGTACGGTGGTGTCAATATCCCTATTCCAATATTGTCTCAACTAGTTTTTCTTAGACAAATATTAATTTAATTCTCCATCCGCTATTTATTTCATTATCGTATTCCTTGGGTTTACGCGTTCTGGGGAGTCTCTCCGTAATTGCATTCCCTGGGGCGGATGATTTCCATATTTCAATCGTGGCTGCATTATTTGTTTGTATTGGTATAACTTATATTTTGCACGACTTTATTATTGGAAATCAAAATGATTTCTTCAGGCTAATGCCTTCGTTAGTTTTCGCGATTTGAAATCAATATTTTGGAGTTTTTCGAGTAGTACAGTCGGACATATAAAATAGTGACATTTTCTTACCATCGTTTTTGTTTCAATATAACAACTTATTGTATTACTTGCAATTTGCGATTGTCCGCTGGTACACTCAGCCAAATTTAATTGTATATTTTTTTTTTAACAAAAAGAAATGTTTATTTTTAACAGGATTTTTTATTGCTGTTTTATTTAGTGTCCATACACATTAGTTGCACTTTACACGCCTTTTTTGTTTTTTTTTCTGTGAGCGTTTTTTTTTTATGTGTGCGCTTATTTGCTTTTATTTTCCTAGCCGCTTCCTTTAAAAGGAAAAAACAACCAAAACGTTAATATTAACGAACTAATTTGTAACGACAGAAATTTGTTATTGACGCAGGCGCACGTTCGTTTTTCTCAGCGAGAGCGTCCTCATACGTTGCACAGGCGCAGATTAATTATTTTATAATTTTTTATATTGGGCATTAACTAGCCTCAATTTGTGTTGCTCGTATTAGTAACGTTATTAAAATGAGTGTTAAACCCCTATATTGGGGTCCTACCACTACCTTACGGCTCGCGCGCGAACCTCCCCTTTACCAGCCAAGCTGACGGCTCCTCGGCTCTTCATCTCCACGGCGTCTCCGAGATCCAGGGGAGTACTAGCGTGGTGGAAGCACAACCCCTTTTTATCCGGAAAGTAAAATCAGACCGGCGTTTCGAACCTACCCCTACGACCTTTTCGTGTGCTTGCGGCGTTCGGGAGAAATAAATGATTATTTTCTTAATTAGATTGTTTAATTTATCTTCTCCCGACCCTTAAACGTAGCACTGGCGAAAATAGAAAGTCGAAAACACGCATTTTATTTTATTTTTATTTTTTCTTTATTTTTATTTCCCAGAGATAATCATAGGGAATGAAACGTCCGTCCGGGGATCCGGGCAAGAACTAAAGTCACCGACTAGCTCGCCAGAATCGCCAGACTCAAGTGGCAGTGGGCAGGGCACTTCGCTCATAGATGGCCGATGGGGCCAAAATATGTTCGAAAGGCGTCCTCGGACCGGAAGACGCAGTGTATAGGTAAGCCTCCAACAAGATGAAGCAGCGACCTGGTTAATGGTGCGGAACCGCGTTATTTATTTATTTATTTCACTGTAAAGTCATGTACATTTCAAAAGACGCGTATAACGTAGGACCGGTCTATTTGGAGAACCTTGGGGGAGGCCCATGTTTAACAGTGGACGTCTTTGGGCTGAAATGAAGATGATGACGACGACAGAAAAGTTCGTCGACCTCAATTTAAAAAATCTTGAAAATAACCTTAAAAGAGTGTTCATTAGACTATCCAACGACTGTCTGAGATATATTGAAAAAAGCCGTGGTGTCCTAGCGGTTTGACTTCTGGCCTCTCAAGCAGAGGGTCGTGGGTTCAAATCCCGGCTCGCCCTTGAGTTTTTCTGAATTTATGTAAGAAATTACATTTGAAATTTACCATGAGCTTTACGGTGAAGGAAAACATCGTGGGGAAACCTGCAAACACCTGCGAAGGAATTCAGTGGTGTGTTTGAAGTTCCCGATTCGCACTGGGCCCGCGTGGGAACTACGGTCCAAGCCCTCTCATTCCGAGAGGAGGCCTGTGCCCTGCTGTGGGACGTATACCTATAGGCTGGGATGGTGATAGGATGATGATTGATACCTTGTAGTAAAGCATTGAATCACAGCAACGACATAGTCAAACTTTTATTTAATTTTAAAATAAATATGAATAAATCAGTCTCCGCTAAACAAAGCTTTTAAACAAGGTCACATATTAAAAGTAAATCAGCTCAAGCTAGTGTCCACCGAAAATAAAACTGAAGTAAGGTTTGAGTTTCAGTTTTTGTCAAAACTGACACCAAAACTTTATTTGAGGGCTATTCTAGTAGGTACATATTTTTATACTTATTTTATTCTATACATTTAAAAAAGTCTTGACTCACTGACTCATCAATACCCAGCCCAAAACCTTGGCCCTGATTGCTGCAATTTTGGATAGAGGTTGTGTTTGTTTTGTCTTTTAAGTATTTTTAATTTACTTTGCCTTGCTGAGTAATACAAGTACCTAAATTGGGGTAGCTATCATTATATCAAAATTCGTTACGCCGATTCGAAAACCATTCCACGAAATTCATTACGTTTTTTTTCTAATCACATATTCTTCGATTCATTACTTTTTATATAATCGATCAACTTTTTATCGTAAATCGTTTCGAATTGCCACAAATTGTAGCGTAACGATTCCTCGAAATTACCTTTCATAGAATAATCAGTTATTAATAGTGCCTACCTATCAAATTATCGAAACACGATTTCCAGACGGTACGTCCTATTATGTTATTATTGCCACGAACTATGTTTCATCACCGTAACGTTTCATCGGACGAAGATAATAATTTAAAAAAATTATAGACTTCTATCGTGTGACAAAGCCGACGGAGCTCCGCTTCACAGAGCTCCTATTCCGCGTAGTTAAGGCGCTTCGCGCCTTGATGCAATTCTAACCTAACCTAACCTATTAATCTCGATAGACCTAAGCATCTTAAGTGGTTCTGTCATGGCGGGTGCTCCCCGTTATCAGCCGGGAACCTGTCAAATAACAGCGTCTCGATGAAATGTATTGTCATAGAAACGTATTATCAAGTATAGTAACACTGGTGAAACGATTTTCTGTGTTATAAGAATTTTAGGAACTGAAACTTACGATGAACCAAAATTATAGTAAAGGTCATTCGATAAACGGCTATGTCGATATACAAATAAAATGATGAAGTACAATTCGATGAGTTGATACCTGTGTAAAAGGTAATTCGAGCAATTGTATGAGCGAAGTAACGAAGTTCGATGAATGAGTCCTACGTGTTAATAAAATTCTGCGAATAGTGTTATGAGAAACGAAAATCGATGAAACTATTTTCGGTAAAATGATGGTTTACCCCTAAATTGTAATATAAAAAAATCCTCGAAAATAATGGTCTTTCCGAAAGCGCTGGAGTATAAAAAATATAGACATGTAAAAGAACCCTTTGCGTACTTATGGAATAAACGTTATTATTTTGATTTAATGCCTCACCGAACTGAATATTCGATCGGATACCTTACACAAGCCCACAGTTCAATTTCCATAACCGTCAGTTGACGCATAAAACACACCAGTAGCATTGCCAGGGTTTGAGTAGCCCGCGATCGTGACCTCGTTAGCAGCACATCTTCCTTCAGAGAACGACTTATAAGAGCTGCAAGACCAAGCCAGGTAAGCACCAGGTAGATGAACAGTCTTAGCCCACAACTTAATACAGGCCTTATGGCTACACTTAGCCTGGTCTGAATCCCCTTTCACTGGAATGACTCCGCCACTGCAATCAGGCTGCTTGCTCCCTTTATTAAGGAAGAAATCGGCATCAGCCAAAACGCTGGTAGTTCCCAAGCCACCAGCATTACAATGGTACACTTCGACATACTCCGCCAAACCTGAGCGTATTTGTTCCTCGATGAAACTGTTGGAAAAGCAGGGACCAGCAGGATCGATACCAGTTATTCTCCATATTTTCTCTGATGTGGCATTAAGGTACGCACTTCCAGCGTATCCCAGCATTTGGCTTCCTAAACTGTGACCAACGCAGTGGATTTTAGAAGACGGGAAACCCTTGGCTCTTAAATCCGCTAAGAATCTTCCCAGCACTACTCCAATGTAGTAGACGTAGGAGACTGATCTGCCGTAGCTTTCGGCTTTACCTCCAGTGACAGATGTATATGATGAATGGTCGATAATAATTAAGTAGGTATTAGGTACATCTCGGAATGTTTGACGTATTAACTCTTCGGTTTTCCTGTTTATGTTCGATTTGAATCCGGGAACGAAGAATATTAACCGTCGGGTGACATCCAGATTGAAGGAGCTAGTGATGTCAGAGGCAGCTGTGCTGATTGGATATGTCATATTGAAATTGTTCTTGAAGTCATAGAAATATACTTGTAGTAAACTGACATCTTTGTTGAGTGTTTTGTCGTGGTCACCTGGAAAGGAATAGTGAAGAAGTTAAATATAAACTGTTTTACTGAAATTAGTGTCAACATAATCATAGAAACATAACCTAAATTAGTGGCAAATATCTTCATAATCATCATCATCATCTTTTCAGCCGAAATATGTCCCCGTTGAACCATCCACATAAAATGCGTTCTCGCGGCTACCTTAACCAGGTCGTTGCTCCATCTTGTTGAAAGCTTACGCTGCGTCTTCCGGTCCGTGGACACTATTCGAGAACCTTTTGGCCGCATATACCATCAGATATACGAGCAAATTGCCCTGCCCACTGCCACTTGAGTCTCGCGAGTCTTTGAGCTATGTCAGTGAGTTAACAGAACTGGTATAACTCGACTTTTCGCCCGGTACCCGGTTGTCTTTGAGCGTTGGAATAATCCGAAAAGGGGTCTAATAAAAAACATGAAAACGGGCGTTCAGCTAAATCCAACCATTTGGTTATGTGCCATAGCTAAAAGTATAGTCGGGGTAAGAAAAGGTTCGTCACTTTTCGACTCTATGTCAACGAGTTAAGGTCGAAAAGTGACGAACCTTTTCTTACCCCGACTATACATAAGTTACCCTCCACGGCCAAAAAAACCCGACTTTACGGTACGCTAAAAACCATTTTGTCTACATCATTATTGAAAGGTAAATCGAGCACAACATCTTTTATCGGCTATGATTTATTCCGAAAATATAATATTCCTTTGAGCAGTCTGTTTGTGGAATTATCTTCTAAATAAGCGTACCAACATTTGGTCGATAGGTCAATCATATCAAGCCCTTACGGGCAATCTTATAAGTGTATTTTATTTAGTCCATATCATAACAAAACACATTTATTTTGCCAAATGGGCTGACCGATTACAAACAAGCTATACGAGTTATTGTGTTTACTCAAGTCATATACAGTAGGTACTTGGTTAAAAGAAGGTCGCTCGTGGGAAATACTGTTTCCTTAAACTGACGAATGAAATGGCTGAGTAACGAAGGTTTTATTTGCAGTGATTATAAGACGTATAAAAAGCCATTAACTAATGAAGTGGCCATATTTATAATGTGAATAAATGTTGATGTGTGTAAAGCTATTTAAAATATTTGAGTCTTTTCCAGACGTTTTAGTTGTTTTTTAAATGTTATTGTTTAGTAATTTTGCCCATAGGAAAACAGCCAGAAGAGTCGCAAAAACATAAAAATTTTAACAGTCAGCTAAAATTAACCTTACGGCAAAGCGCTATAACTTTAATTCAATGATAAAACATGAGATTCCGAGAGGAATCTTGTGTATGTAAACCGTTTTTTATATAAAAACAAACAAAAAGATTGACAACCATTGAGATAGGCATTTGTGCCCAGCAGTGGGACATACCTAGGCTAGCATGATGTTAATGAATAAAACCTGGACTGAGTTAATCCCAATATCTAAAGTTACTTTCAGAGCCAAAGTAACTTGACCGCGACAAAAATAAGTTTAGAGTGTTACAAATCTACGGACCAAAATGATGTCTGCAATAAAATGTTTTTCATTCCATTTCATTAAACCTAACAAGCGCACAGATAACTTTAATCACAAAATAAAAATCCAAATTAAACTTACATGTAATATAGTCCGAATACAGAATGGTTTGAAATGTCCCCCAATTTGCGTTTACTTCAAAAAACAAAACACACACGACTAAAAGTATTATCTTCATTGCAATGGCGGCTAACTAGCGACGCAGTCAAGTGACGAATGAGACAAATTGACAGTAGCTCTCTTGACCTTTAGGGTCTTGACTCGGCGGCTAACCGATATGGTAGCGGAGCGCAGAGCGCATTTGAGATTGTCTCATTCTTATGCGCGAGAGATCCTAATTATACTGTTTTAAACTTTCGTGATTTTCACTCATAATTAATTACTTTACTAACCACGACCACGGCTGCATTGTGGCCGAAACGTCGCGGTAAATAAATTTATTGTGTGATAGATCCTAATTATATTTAGTGATCGGCGACCGGTAGCATTTTATGTCACTTTGACGTCCAACGTAATGACTAATATGGATGCTAAAAACTCACTGAATTTAATTTGAATATAATTTTGTACCTTTTGGCGTCGAGACCCTTGGTCCGTGGGGCCCTGGTGCTCTGAGTCTCTTCAAAGACTTGTCAAAGAGACTCAGAGATACCACAGGAGACCGAAGAGCTGGCAGCTTCCTCGCTCAACGCATCAGTCTTACGATCCAGCGAGGAAATGCTGCCAGCGTCTTCGGTACCATGCCGCAGGGGCCATTTTTAGATTTAATGTAGTTTTAGTTTATTTTATTTTAATAATAGTTAGTTTTAATTTTTATAGAATGTTAGTGTAGGTATATGAGATATTGTGAGTTTTTAAATTAATTAATTATTTAAGTATATAAAGAATAAAATTGTAGCACTTTAATTTGCCATAAACAGAAATGTGGATGCGCCTTTTCACGCTATAACGGCTGGACGGATTTGGGTGATACTTGGTATGTTGATAGCTGGACGTCTGTAATAACACCTAGGCTGGTTTTTATCCCGATATCCCCACGGAATCGGGATAAAACATTAAAATTTCAACGCTCAAAGACTTAAAATTTGACACGGGTGTTTTTTGATGAAAATGAAATCTAGGTTGTAATTTTTGGGAATTTTCACGGGTATTTCTAAAAGCTGTTTAGTAAAGGTTATGAACTTATGAGTATGAGTCATACACAGTGTAATAAACAAAAGTTGTCTCCCCTGTGGACATAAAATTAGGGACTACGAGTCAGCAAACTTAAGATTTATTTAAATGGGCCTAAAGTTGGCCAGGCGTCCCGCACTCCGATGTAGACTTCGTCATCATCATCATCATCATTTCAGCCGAAAGACGTCCACTGCTGAACATAGGCCTCTTCCAAGGCTCGCCAAACAGATCGGCCCTGCGCCATCCGCATCCATTTCGTTCCCGCTACCTTCACCAGGTCGTCGCTCCATCTTGTTGGAGGCCTACCTACACTGCGTCTTCCGGTCCGCGGACGCCACTCAAGAACCTTTCGGCCCCATCGGCCGTCAGTTCTACGGGCGATGTGCCCTGCCCACCTGCCACTAAGTCTAGCGATTCTTCGAGCTATGTCCGTGACTTAAGTTCTTGCGCGGATTTCATCATTTCTAATGCGATCCCGCAGATAAACTCCAAGCATAGCCCTCTCCATCGCCCTCTGAGTGACCTTGAGCTTCCTTATAAGACCCATCGTTAGCGGCCACGTCTCAGTGCCATAAGTCATCACTGGCAACACACACTGGTCAAAGACTTTTGACTTGAGACACTGCGGTATATCGGATGACAAGATATTGCGGAGGATGTAGACTTGCCTAAAAAATATTGGATATGGACTTAACTTTTGCCATATCCAAAGGAGAGACGCAAATAGTGTGTGTATGACTCTTGCTTACCGCTTTATCGAAATGTCGGCTAGTAGTTTTGGAATTTTCATCCCCTCTCTCTACGGACATTTTAAACACGGTCATTTTTTTTGACATTTGGACAGATGGACGGACGGACGGACAGCGAAGTCACAGTAATAGGGTCCCGTTATTACCCTTTGGGTACGGAACCCTAAAAATGTGACCAGATAAAGGTTGAAATGCTCGAATAAGTGCCCCAAATAAGCTCCCTATGCGCATCTTGACAATAACAACATTGTTGCACAATAGTTGTGAGCTAATGTGTCACTGTTAACTAAAGAAAATGTCCATTCCACTGCAACATACATTGTGACGTCGCAAGGAAGCCGCTCCTGAGATATGTAGCGAGCGGAGCGTGAAATGATCTCCACGGGTGGAGAATAGCCTTCTTGAGATTATACGTACTGTTGGATGACGTGCGTTAGTAATAAATAATGTTCGAAGTACCTTGTCCAGGTACAGTGTTGCCATTATCAGCATTTCAGCCGAAAAACTGCTGAACACGGGTTTTCGTCAAACAGATCGTTCCTTTTTTTATGGTGCGGAAAATGCGCTTTGAATATGCATGATCGTCTCTGTTCGGGGAAGTTTAAATTGTTATTTGTGTATTATTTTAGGTTTACCAACTAGGGGTGAAGGAACTGATGTGTATTTAGGTTGTCTATGACATATGTCAGATAATAAACAGCGATCCTGAAGAAATGTGCTTCGTTTAATCCTGGATATTATTGTACTACGACATCTGTACGGTCTTTACAACCGCACGATATCGAAGCCGCATTTGCGTAGCTTTCATTTGGCCACCGCCACCCGATGACGCGTGGAGGTGAGGTTGACAGTAAGGCCGGATAAATGTTATTTCTGGCCATCCCTTATACCCCATAAAAAGTGTAAAAAGCTGTCATTATAATTTACTCGCTAAGTATCCACCGCATTTATTTATCAACTCGCTCATAATTCTCTACATTCTCTTACCCTTATGGCAGAGTGGCGTCTCTCAATAATTTAATTCCACAGGCATCCCAAGACGCTAGCGATCCTATATTCCCGAAAAGCATTAGCAGGAAATGCAGGTGCAATGCAATTTGGCAACGTCTGGCCGTTGTTTAGATGCATTCGTTATGCAGCGAATAATTTAGTCGGGTACTTATTGTACCCATAAATTCGAGAGAACATCCCATTTGCACGATGTAATGGTGTGAAATAATCGTGGAGTACATTATATATAGGTTACGGTATACTTATATGCTTGAGACCGAGGAATTCTCAAGAGGTTGTAAGTCAAGTTTAAAAACGTTTAAGTATGTATGCATCATCATCATAATTTCAGCCGTAGGACGCCAACTGCTGGACATTGGCCTCCCTCATTGATACCCAATCACTAAGGTTGGAAGCGGCTTGCATTCACCTTGAACTTGCGGCCTTTATCAAATCGTCCGTCCATCTCGTTAGTGGGCGTCCCACGTTGCGTTTGCCAGTCCGTGGTCCATTCGAGTACTTTTCGGCCCCAGAGGCCATCTGTACTGCGGCGTGCTATAATGGCCTGCCTATTGTCAGGCTATGTTGGTGACCCTGGTTCTTCTATGGTACGATATGTATGTATGTCTGTAAGTACTTTATTTAACGACCGCTTAAGCCTAGTTGGTAGTGACCCTGCCTACGAAGCAAGAGGTCCTGGGTTCGAATCCCGGTAAGGGCATTTATTTGTGTGATGAGCACGAATATTTGTTCCTGAGTTATGGATGTTTTCTATGTATTTAAGTATTTATCTTATATATATAAAAATCAATGCCACTTTTCGTTGTAATTTTATAACTCAAGAACGGGCTCACCTATCCAAACCAAATGTTTAGGCTTTGTTCGGACTATTTAGTAGATGGTTTATGTGAAGTTTGCACAAAATCGGTAGAGCGGTTCTTCATATATCACATTTTTTGTAACAAATGAATTCAATAAATGGCGGATCATTTTGTTAATGGGAATTTTGCTGTCAAATTGATGTTCCAATGAAATTTTTTTTATATTTCACCTTATACGTAGCGAAGCACGTACCGGGCCGCTAGTTTATCAATATAAGTATGTTTATCGTCGTCTAGTACCCATAGTACAAGCTTTGCTTAGTTTGGGACTAGGTCGATTTGTCTAAGATTGTTGTTGTTGATATATATATATATATATATATAACAAAAAATAAGACAAAAATACAACAAATTTGAACTGAACGATAAAAAAAAATTGAATGTTCTGCTTTTTACTAGTTTTTATTTAACCTTTCAAAACCCGAGCACTACCAACATAAGAAAAGTCTAGAACATTATGAATATTTGCGTTTGGCTCCATTTGGCTCGACAGTACTTTTTTCGCTGACTCCCCCGGTAGCTGGCGGGAGTTGAAAGGTTAACTTGGGTGTGGGCGTGTGTGCGTATGTGCGTGCGTGTAATCATCATCATCATTATCATTATTTCAGCCGAAAGACGTCCACTGCTGAACATAGGCCTCCGCCAAGGCTCGCCAAACAGATCTGTCCCGTGCCATCCGCATCGAATGCGTTCCCGCAACCTTAACGAGGTCGTCGCTCCATCTTGTTGAAGGCCTACCTACACTGCGTCTTCCGGTCCGTGGACGCCACTCGCGAACCTTTTTGCCCCATCGGCCATCAGTTCTACGAGCGAAGTGCCCAGTATGCTTAGTATAAGTTTTACTTCACCAAAATACTTCTCGATCGCGTTTACGTAAAAAAATCAATTACTATGGAAACATGGGCAGCGCCTCCGCGCGCGCGCGTCCATGTTTCCATAGAATTGAAATTTTTACGTAAACGCGATCGAGAAGTATTTTGGTGAAGTAAAACTTATACTAAGCATACTGCCCACTGCCACTTGAGTCTGGCGATTCTTCGAGCTATGTCGGTGACTTTAGTTCTTGCGCGGATTTCATAACCACGATGTATATTTTTGGGAATTCCCTTGGGAATTTAATAATGTCCCGGAATTTAATTTCGACTGGCACATCTAATGGTTTAGGCGCGCGAAACCGCGGTAAAAGACTAATAAATAAAATGAAACGCTTTGCATTCAGGCCATTGTTGAGTTAATTAAGGTCGGTTAGAGATTTGGGGATGTACGGGAACGAACCCAGTAATGGATGGCTACTGCTGCCTTGGAGGAGGGTGCGCTACGGTATAGACTCTGTTGTCATTTAATTATTAAATAAATTTAACAAAGTTTGGTTTGAAGTATCTTTTTGTATTTTTTTTATTTTTTCAACTTAATTTTTTTACTTTTACGGTCATCCCGTGAAATCCATATATTTCATACTGAATACAAACTGAAACATAGATGCACAGAAAAAACCCCAGAAAAAAGACCAATGCTGGGAATCGAACCCAGGTCCTCGGCATTCCGTGCCGCGTGCTGTTCCCCTACACCACCACTGGTCAGGAGTTTAAACACAAATTTTTCCTATGCACATTATGTATTTTGCATAGGAAAAATTTGTGTCTAAACTTCTATCCAGTGGTGGTGTAGGGGAATAGCACGTGGCACGGAATGCCGAGGACCTGGGTTCGACTCCCAGCATTGGTCTTTTTCTGGGGTTTTTTCTGTGCATCTATGTTTCAGTTTGTATTTAGTATGAAATATTAAATAAATTTTAGTTTACTTTAAAAGTCTATTATTTTTGCAAGTAAAGCCAGAGCAAAAATATAACTTAAAAACATGTATACCCCATTTATCCTCTTCTTCAAAAGCAGTGTAGTAATGGAAGAGAAGCGTTTGGTAACTTCGAAAGTAGTCCACCCGGGGGGAATCGGGTTGTTAGCATACAAATAGTGCCTATCAGTATTCTGCTCAAAATTTGATATTTAGTAATAATATGAAGCGATAACCGTCATTTCATTGTCTTGTCCAACTCTCTGCAGCTTTCTGTTCCAGACCAGAAATCCCCATTTCACCGCAGACTTGGTTAAAAGCGTAAAATAAATCGGGTGACGGCTTATCTGCGCGAAAACAATGGCGGAAGAAAATATACGAGTGCCCAGGGGAGTGCGGGGGGGGGGGGGGGCTTGGGGGACGGAGAGCGGCGGGGGAATGAAGGGATGTCGGTAATGGAAAAATATCGATACATATTGTATCGATGTATTTTGATTTTTTTTCTGCCAATTTTTTTGGTTTATTAAAAATTAAATATTTAACATGTACAATTAATAAAGAAAATATATTAGAAATTAAAACAAAAAAAAAATACCTTTTATAGACAACTACTCCTTTCAAGCAGAGGACTGAGCGTTCAAACCCGGAAAATTTTAACGAATTTATATATAGTATAAATTTATTGATAAAATATGGCTTAAGTATAGGTAGTATCTCCCTATACATAGGTAGTTTCAATCAGTCAGTGTAATAAAAAAAATCAAATTAAAATTATTTATTCCGTAGGTAGGTCCCTAAGGGCTCCTTTGAATGTTTCTTTTTAACCCCCGACACAAAAAGAGGGGTCTTATAAGTTTGACCGCTATACGCTATATGTGTGTGTGTGTCTCTCTGTCTGTCTGTGGCATCATAGCTCTTAAGCGGGTGAATCGATTTGAATGCGGTTTTTTTTTATTAAAAAGCAGGTTTCTTGGCAATGGTTCTTAGATATGTTTCATCAAAATCGGTTCTGCCGTTCCAAAATTATCAGCTCTTTTGTTAGCTACGGAGGGGATCTTAGACGCATTATGGGCATTTACTTTATGTCCAAACATACGTATGACATAATTGCGTTGGGAGTTTTTAAATTTTTAAATTTTTAATACAAGAAAATACGCCGAAGGAATTTTGACAGTCATTTTTTCAAAATAAAATTCTTAGCTTCTACAGTTCTGTTAATTTAACTACTAACACAGTTTAATTAAAACATTCCTGTAACTTAAGGATCTATGGGTAAAGCTGGTCACAGAAAACACAGCTGCCACGTTGACGATACATAATTCTGCCGTGCTAAGCCAAAAGGGCCTATGTCCGTTTTAAAAGTTTTGAGAAAAACGTGTTTTTATGTTTTTGTTTCTTAGTATTTGAGCGAAAAATAAGCCTTTCTTAGCTATTTTTAAGGCACTTCTAATATAAATACGACTTTTTCGTAAACCGAACTTTATTCCTTATAAGTTATGGAATCCAACGCAAAAAAAAAAACAAAATTTGGTCATTTTCGGACTTAGGCCCTTTTGGCTTAGCATGGCAGAATATGTATATCGATATGATCTCAAAGAGTATATTGGCACACTACAACATTTAGTATATTTAATATACCTCAATCATTTTACATTGAATTTACTCGGAAGAAAAAAAACAGCATCCACCATGAATAAACAAATAACGAACAATAAAATGTATAAAAGCAAAACTACAAATTTTTGTTTCTCGTCCAAAGAAATAGATAGGTAGTTGGATTTTATATCGATTCATCGTTTCATCGAAACATTAAATGTCACTCAAATAAAACGATACATCGTACAAAAAAATTAAATTAAATTACAAAAATATTTAATTAATTTGCAACAAACATTGCCCGCAGGTGGAAAGGCCAAGTCCTCTTACCTCTGATGCGACTACCTTAAATGTATAAATGCCTATGTATATAATATAATGTATAACTATGTATAATTGAAATAAATAATAATAAAAAAGAACTAACTCCCACTATAATATATGTATCTATTTATTTTACACTTTTTATACAGAATTTGTTTGTGCTGATTCCGGTCCAACAAATTTGATGCACGGATATGAAGGGTTTGACTGAAAATCAGCGCTGTAGCAGGCATCTACTGCAGCTTATGCTGAGTCAAATTCCTTTTCGACATCTATAATTATGTTTTTTGTTTTTATTGTTATTATTGTTCTTTTTATTTTTCTCAGTGTATTAGTCAGTGTATTTTCTTTTTTGATGTCGAATAAAGTTATGTCTATGTCTATGTCTATGTCTATGTCTAAATGATATCGATACATCGATATTTTTACTACAAGCCTAAGAGGCATAGGAAAATGTGGGCGTTATTGGCAGATTTGCGGCAAATTTGAGAAGTACAAGTGGAAAAAGCGCGTTATAAGGTTTTTTGAAAAATTGTTTGTTTAACTGATTCTTTTTTTAAATTGTTTTTGAATTTAACTACCGTGGGACTCACTCATAGTGATCACTCACGTCTATGATCTGATCGAGTTTAGCTCGAAGTACATGTTTCGGGTGTGCGCGTTTGGCAGCTGCCGTGACGTGTGGTTCTGGGAAGAAGGGCTACGGATTAGCCCAAAACATTTCTTAACAGTATTTGTTTGTTTTAAAATTTATCCAGAATATTTATTCGCGGCTTCGCTTGCATAAAGCATATGATCTGGTAGTTTAGTCTTCACTTAGCGCATCCGCTGCCGGCTGTCAGGCTCGAGACTTCTTCAGGTGCCACAAACGCACATGTGCGTCCAAATGACTGCCAAATTATGACAAGACAAAGGCACTAGGCGAAACGAAAACGCATATAATTATATGCGATCCTTGCAGTGAATGCGCACCGTAAAGCTCATGGTGAATTTCAAATGTAATGGCCTAGTGGTTTGACCAACGGCCTCTGAAGCAGAGGATCGTGGGTTCCCGTCTCGCACCTCTGAGTTTTTCTGAATTTATGTGCGAAATTACATTTGAAATTTACCATGAGCTTTACGGTGAAGGAAAACAGCGTGAGGAAACCTATACCCCTGCAAAGAAATTCAATGGTGTGAGTGAAGTTCCCAATCCGCACTGGGCCTGTGTGGGAACTACAGCCCAAGCCCTTTCATTCTGGGATGATGAAACAAAAATCACAAATGAAAAAATAATAAATACTTGAGTACCTACATACACAATTCTGCATGATTGATTTTTTCCAACGACTCTAAAATTCCCTCCGTCATTTTACATCCGGAACACACACGATGTCACAAAAAAACGACAGCAGTTCACCGGTTACGTGTGTATAGAAAACAAACATTTCCCGTCGATCCGCGGCCGCGGTAGCCCTAGGGACCACGCAATTTGCCGCTCCGCTGTTTTCAGGTGGGCAGATCGGGAAAGAGTCAATTATTGCACTGTACGTTTATGTAGATCAATTACTTAAGACCCTATCGATTTTAGGTACTCTATGCACTCGTGCACATGTGTGCGTGAGAGCGTCTAGAATCAAAGCTGGTTGATTTGCTTGTTGGTAACACAAGTTACCCGTCCGATGACCGAAGGAGAACTAACGCAACCAACTATACGGACAAGGGGGAAGCACGACGGCTCAAGATAGGTCGGTCAGACCGCGCGTGTATTTAGGTATTTTCATCGAATTACTAAAACAAATACATATTATGTCCTATGCCCTAGAAAACATCTTATTTTATTAACATTGAAGAAGTCATGACCTGCCGTGCAGTATTTACGCCGTACTAAGGAATTAGGTATTTTATTTTTTAGAGACTACTTTGGATTTATTTTCTATAGAGCTAACTACAAGTAATCGTGTTTCGAAAAACACTGGTCACTAGAATGAATCCTCAATTGCCTATGGTTAGAAAAAAAAATGTATTTTTTTATATTTTTTTCTTACAGATTAGGCCAATTTAAGAAACTAATTTGAATATTTTAAAATTTGGTCGCGTATTTTTTTTTAAATTTAATTTGTTAAATACCGGATATGGTTGACCGGATATACGTCATCCAGTAGCTCGAAACTCTTGATTTCCTTTGCCCATCTGCTTAGAGAAAAAATACTGTTATTTGTCATTCGTACGTCGTCATGTCGTCAATAAGTTTCTGAAAGTCTATTTTCCACGATAATTTTTGAAAAAATGCTTACCAGTGGAAACTCCGGTGAAAATTTTGTCAAGGCTTACACGCTCAATCTACCCAAAATGCGAAATAGGTCCATTTACATACATCAATATGATCTTCGCAGCAGTACAAGAGAGATATTCTAAAATATTCGACATTTGCAAGACGACACCAGTTCTCACGTAGATCTTCCCTAACACGGACGAATATTTTGCCGGGGCTATTCACGGAGTCATTTGAACAAATAAAACACTTTCTATAGTCCATTTTAGTTTCAAAAATGAAAATAGCCTTTTTGTTTTGTTTCCTATCATATTGACATCAGTTAAATTTAAATGACATTTTGACAGACATTGACATTTTTTTTTAAGTGAAGCGTGAGAGCAAAGGTAAAAGAAAAATGCCTTTGAACCTTTAATGACGTCATTTGAAGATCAAATGAAAGACATCAGTTTTTTTGGAATATCTCCGCTATTAGCTGTTTATTTTTAAGTCCGACTACAGAAAATGGTTGTATAACATTATTCCTCAATGATAAAAATATAAAAAAAAATACAAAAAATATTTAACCACAGGGAATTCTTACACTTGAATTTCATACATTTACTTGACTTACATTTGAATTTCAGGACTAAAGCTTTGCTAGTAATGATACAGCAAGGGGTTAAATGAATGCAATAAATGTGCCAAAAGCTCGGTAGGGCCTTATGCGATTATTTTCATGTTTATCTGCTACTGCTAGGTTTACACGAGCTTAGTAGCTAATGGCTTAGTACTTGTCACTTACACTTGTCAGATGCGTGTATTGTATAATAGGCTAGACGACTAAAAAAAACTGTTTTGTCCGTCAGTTAGATTATTAAAAAATATTGTACACGTATTTTTACACGACTACGGCAAAGCCAAAAGGAAGTGTAATGATTTTAACAGTCTATGTTTGTGTGTACGGATGTTCCACCGTAGCGTCGAGACTACTCGTCCGATTTTAATAAATAGGGTATCAATCGATTCGTTATTATGCTCCGGGTGACATAGGATACTTTTTTATTTAAAAAAAAATATTGGTTGGATTTTACAGTAACAAAACTGAGCGATAATAAAAAAAAAATTAGCGCACGGCGGCGTGTGAGGCATTATTAGATAGGTCTTAAAAAATGATGTAGAGGTTTCTTAGTAGGTTTTTGGTTTAAGATAAGTTTTAAGGAGCTATTAGCTCCGAAAGTCGTCAGAATTCACAAAGTTATCTGACATCAATTTCAATTGAGCGGCAACACTACATTCGTTTTGTCGTAATACTAAGGTAAACGTACTAATGCTCGACACCTCAATGCCCAGTAGATGACACCCATCTGTCACCTCTCTTACTATGACTTAAGATTGAAGGTGCCATGTATTGGGTCAGTGTCGAGCACAGGGACGTTTACCTTGTACAGTTAATAAATCGTCCCTCAGCTCCCTCGCGAATGTGTCGACCAGGATAGCGTACCTTGTACTATTGTAAGATTGACCAAACGATTATTATTCGTATACAGTCATACGTATAGTCTACGCTCCGACTTCGACACACTCCGACGAAGAAGTGGAAGCTATTGAAGATATCGCCAGAGCCATGCATAGCTCCGAAACTCACTTCCCATTTGTTATTGGGGACTTCAACTGAAAACTGGGTAAAAGGGATGGGGAAGAGCTGCGAAAGGGGCAATTTGGAGTAGGGCGTAGGAATCACCGGGGCCACCTACCGGCCGGCTTCATGGAGAAGGAAGTACTCTATATTGTAACAATAGTTCAGAATTTAGAATTTTGTTTTTCTGTAAGCGGCCAGTTTACCACAGAGGTTTGCCGTGTTACAAAATGATTAATGAACTCCTTCTTCTAGAAGCAAGAACACAAGAAGTGGACTTGGATGAGCCCTGACGATGACGGTGTAATGAGAAATGAGATAGAGGTCTATCTCAATTAAGTATAATTATCACCGTATGATACGAGGCACATTGAATATTTACGCCAAGCTTGTAAGATCTCGATTGATAAAGTCTACGCTCCACCCGGCGCCAACCCAGGTCTAAAACCCCGAAACGTTCCAAATCGAACTTCAAAACCGTTTCGAGTGCTTAGGAGGCGACGTGGACGATTACAGCGACGGGTTCGTGGTAACTGTCCATACGGTGGGATCTTAGTTCTTAAAGACCTTCCGTAGAAACAGAACCAAAAAGATTACAGACTCTACTCTAAAGGTCATGAACGAGCAACGTGAAATGATCCAACAGACATCAGATCAGGTGACGCTTGCCAATATCGGCAGCTCAACAGAAGATCTCGAAATCTCCGAGGAACGATGTACGCAAATTCAATACTAGTAGTATCGAAGAAGCGATAAAGCGAAACAAAGGTTCTAAAGTTTTTGAGAAGAATGTGTTTGTTAGACAAAGCCAATGAGCAAAGCTGAAAACCGATGACGGTACATGGGTGCCATCTATTTGGCATAATTTTTCGGGTCTCCCTCGCGATCCCTAACATCGTTTGTCCTAAAATCACTTGCCCGAACTGTTTGGTCCTAATGGGCATTAGCCATAACGATCAATTGCCATAACAATCATTTTCCATAATGAAATGATTGCCCTAAAACTCATTTGTCCGAAATATGTATAATATAAATATCAGTATCCCTAATATATTTGCCATAACTACTTATCGGGATTTGAACCCGGAACCTCCAGCTTTGTAGGCGGCGGGCTCACTACCAACTAGTGTACAGAGTTAAGCGGAAGGGGGGTGTGGGGGGCAGAGCCCCCCAACAAAGGGGGTTCGGGGGGCGAAGCCCCCCGCAGAAAAAGAAGTAAATGTTCCTTACTCTTGTAGTACTATTAGTAGGTTAGGTTAGGGTTATCTTCTGTTCCTTAGAGCAGAAATAGGCATCCCGCGAAGCGGGGTGACGTCTACACGCTGGCGATCAGGTTAGGTTAGGTTAGGTTTTAGGTTAGGCAGAATAGTAGGCTAACCACAATTAGGGAAAATAATCACGAGGACAAATAATGTTAGGTAGTACAAATATAGGACAAACTACAATAGGCCATACAAAGTTAGGAATAATAATCATTAGGATTAACGATCATTAGGCTTACTGATAATTATGATACATGACTATTGTGGCACATAACGTTAGAATGAATAATCAATATGGCAAGTGACGTTAGGAAATAAAACATTACGGAAAAAAAAATCATCCATACGATGTTAGGAAAACTAAAGATAGGGCATTATGAGTGTTAGGACAAATGATCATTAGGACAAAAAACGTTAGGGAATACAAAAATAGGTTAAAAAAAGTTAGGGATTCCGATATAGATCCTAATTTTTCATGTCCGACATGTCATAACAATCAGGCATAACAAGTTTCGCTTAATTTAGTCACACCGAATCTTAGACTTGTCGAAATTTTATTTGACTTAAATCTATATTATCCGAATGATTGTTTACCCGAATAGAATGTTAGCATAATATTGATATAGCAGCATTTCATTATGCATAATGTTCTTTTATATGTACCTAATTTTGCAGAATTTTGATACCTCGAAATCCTGTCCGAATTTACATCCAAGACAACAATAGTACTATTTCTTGATTACTGTAATAGTGAATGACAAAAAAAAACTCAAATTTTGCATAGTTACGTTACGTTAGGTGTAGGTTAGGTCAATTTGAAAAAAAAATAGGTTAAGGTTAGGTTAGAGTTGTGTCCAGGCGCGAAGCGCCAAACTATGCGGAATAGGGGCTCCGCAAAGCGGAGGCCCGTTGACACCGCCCCAGGAAGCGGAACATAAGGCGACTGTCCTCGCTTAGGTCATTATTAGGTTAAGTTAATACTCAATTTATTAATTCGGCGAAATAAACTTCTGCGAAAACTAACTTTCTGCGAAACTAGGTTATGCGTAAGTCATTTTCTGCCAAATTACTATACGGAATTCAGAAAATATGTATATATATTTACAGCAGCGGAAGTCTTTCGGCCGAAATGATGAATGATGAATAAACCGTGTGATTTGGGATGTCCCAATTTTTGACAACGTATAATAAATCGAAAACCGTTTGGAGAAATAGGCTTTGTGAATCGTTTTCAGAAATCAGATTCCAGAAATATGATAAACTGAATTAAATAAAGAAAATTTAAGTAATGACCTTCATTTGACCCCTGCAGTGAATCGTCACATAGGCAGATATAAAGCAGGTCTACACTCTAAAGCAAATTGACAGTTTGAAATTTTGATGTCCTGCTTATAATAGCAAAGAGTGACAAAGACAGAACTTTAATCACATGATGCGCACCTGGCTTTAAACAGTTGTCATTGTCATTTATCATGAAGTCCGAAATGTATACAATACTCGCAATGTATTTATACAAAATTAATTATTAAATTACTACGTTACAAGTAAATATGAAAGAATTTAAATATCAGATTTTAGTAAAAAATATCTATTTACTATTTCACCATTAAACAAACAGGAATAATCGAAGCTAAAAGAAGATAAATAAATAAAACTATTTGTCATGGTTCATTTAGGACCCTAAGCCGTGCTTGTATTATTGACAGTGGCAAGACAAATCAGTAGTGCCACAGATTATGTTATGTACGGCTTGAATTATTGTAGGCAATGGAACGTGGCTCCCTCACTGTGACGTCATCCAACGTATTTCTTAAAAAAATTATAAAAAATTAAATACTCAACCAAAATCAAAATCGATGAAAATGGTATCTTAAAATATCCTATTCTTTCCAAAAAAAATATAAAAACTATAGGTTATTTTTTTTGGTACATCCCAATTCCAAATCGTAAAAGATTTTAGTACTAATTCCTTTGTTTATGCATACAAATTATAGTTCACTAGTTCGCCATTAGACGTCGCTATCATGGCGAAAATAAAACCCCAAAATAATTTAAATAAAAAAAAATAGTTTAAAAAACTGAAACCCGACTACGGAAAAAAACGCGCTCTGAAAAGTATGAAATAAGAAAAATTTGAAGTACTATCCACAATTAATATGGTCCTCCTTGACCACAAATATGAACCTCCGCAAATTAACGTCTGATTCAATCAAGCAAGAAAATATTCTTGTCCGAAATTCTTATACAGACTTCAGAGGAGAGCCGTGGTCGCATGCCACCATAAAATGAACTGTTAAGTACCTAAGCAACCCTTAAGGCAAGGTGGCATGCAACCAGGCTCTCCTCTGAAGTCTGTATAAGAATTTCGGACTAGAATATTTTCTTGCTTGATTGAATCAGGCGTTAATTTGCGGAGGTTCATATTTGTGGTCAAGGAGGACCATATTAATTGTGGATAGTACTTCAAATTTTTCTTATTTCATACTTTTCAGAGCGCGTTTTTTTCCGTAGTCGGGTTTCAGTTTTTTAAACTATTTTTTTTTTTTCTTTTGTTTGACAAACAAAAAATGAGGAGGATACAGTGCTTAGAAGTTTCGAGTGACGTCACTATATGGTACAATTTTTACCTAAGGGTGACGTCACAAGCCCCCACTCCGGAAGTTTGATGATCTATATCTTTGTCGTTTTTTAATAATTTGATAAACCAAAAAATACGTGTCCCATATTTTCCCATAATCTAAATGACGGACTAATTAGAATGACCAATTTTTAACCCAGTCGTCATCCCTATACTAAGCGCTTTTACAATATACACACTACAATACATACTACAACTACAATACACTACAATATATACACACTTCTGACAAGTGTAAGTGACAAGTACTAAGCATTAACTACTAAGCCCGTGCTGCTTATTGCCTTGGTAAGCTAGTGATTTAACCTGAGGCCGTATTGTCTAACGCTTCTGACGCATACCTTCGCTTTCACTATCTCTTTCTGTCATCATCTTATACCGTTTGACAGAAAGAAATAGAGATTGCGAAGGCAAGCGTCAGAAGCGAGACAATAAGCCTGCTGTATCTCAAGCAAAATCGGTTCAGCGGTTTAAGCGTCACTAGGTAACAGTAAGACAGAACTAAAACAATTACTTTGCTCACCCGCGACCTTACAATAGTTACGCTTATGCAAGAAATGTGTGTTCATGCAGTTCCTCCACCTCCACACTGTACGAACACACACAACTATCACCACCACCAAGCTACACTGACGCGTTTCGAACTCAACCAGAGCTCATCTTCCCCGTATGCTATGCTACCAAATGTTAAACTAAGTTGAGTTCGAAACGCGTAAGTGTAGCTTGGTGGTGGTGATAGTTGTGTTTATGTGATTTGTGTGTGTTCGTACAGTGTGGAGGTGGAGGAACTGCATGAACACACATTTCTTGCATAAGCGTAACTATTGTAAGGTCGCGGGTGAGCAAAGTAATTGTTTTAGTTCATTAATATGGACCTCCGCAAAGTAACGCCTGATTCAATAAATTAGTAAGACAGAGTTAGTTTCACGTTTATAATATTAACTAGCTTTTGCCTGCGCCCTTCAACCCGCCCACCCCCCCCCCGCACAGCAACAATGTAATGTAACCAAATAAACGGAACGCTCGGTAGCTCGTTGAAATGGCAATGGGCAGGCTATATAGCACGCAGCACAGATGGCCGTTGGGGCCCAAAAGTTCTGGAATGGAGACCACGGACTGGTAAGCGTAGCGTGGGACGTCCACCAATGAGATGGACGCACGATTTGGTGAAGGCCGCAGGTTCAGGGTGGATGCAAATCGCTTCCAATCGTAATGATGGGCATCAATGAGGGAGGCCTATGTCCAGCAGTGGGCGTCCTACGGCTGAAATGACGATGACGAACCAAATAAAGCTCCAACCGCTTTCAATATCAAATGCCTACAGTTTACCTTTTTCTTAATTAAGTTCATAGACTGTAAACAATGTTAACTAATTAACATACTACAAAAACACCGCAACATTCACTAAACAATACCGTAATCCTAGCATTACTCAAGCTCTGTTATTTATTTATGGCTTTAATAGCGTCTCATTATGACGCAAAAATGTATTATTATAAACGATTTTTCTTCAGCACCAGAGAAATAAACGAGAGAGTTCGAAGACACTGTTTAAACTTTAAACATGAAACTACCGTGAAACTCACTTAAGGTGCCTTGCCACCAGAGATGTCAGGGTGACCGTTTAAAAAATAGCGAATCTGCCCAAGGCGAGCCCAAATATCTGCCAATTTACTTGAATCCAGAAAATACCAATAATATGCTATCTTTTTACTGTCTCCAAGTGAAGAAATGAGTTGATAAAAAATAAAAAAGATTTTTTTTTATTTAATTCAAAATATTTCACAATATTTTTTCACTTGCTACACTATTAAGGGCCGACAACGCACCCTTGACACCCTTAATTTTGCAATATTTTGACTATTTTCGTTTTATTTCAGTACTTAAATAAAATAATATCAAATAATATCCTATTAAATAAGTAAAAAAAAACAAAAGTAACTGATAAGACAGAAATTTCTAAGTTTTCTATTTGTACTTCAAATACAATAAGGGTTTCTTTGGAATCTGCCAAATTCTGCCACTTTTTCAAATCGTCAGCTTATTCTGCCCGAGTTAAAATTTAAGGATTAAATCTGCCAAAATGGCAGAAATCTACCACAAACGGTCACCCTGAGAGATGTGCTACGCTACGTTGCTATGGATGTGTCTGATATCCACCAATCATGTTCATTGGTCCACATAGCATAGCTCTGGTGTATCGGGTTCAACTATGCTATAATTTTTATATAGAAAGATGCGTGCCCTGGATGCGTGCTATGGATGTGTGCTATGGATATGGGCGGCGGTGCAAGCGTCTCCCCCCTCACCGCGCTGCCGCTCTGCGCGCCCCTGTCGACACATCGCATAGCTCGAGCTGCGCATCTTCTTCGCACAGCTGCCTGCCTCGCAGCTGCTCATCTACATAGCGCATCTTCCTTGCACAGCTACATAGCTTAGCATTGGTGGAAACGGTCACACAATTACGTAGCGTAGCTTTCACATCTTCGCAGCATAGCTGCATAGCGCATCTCTGGTGGAAATGCACCCTTATAGTGAAAATATGCGAATCACTCACGTCTTAAAACGAGTTTAACTTGACATGTTTCGGGCTAATCCGTAGCCCTTCTTCACGGAGCCACACGTCACGGCGGCTGCCAAACGTGCGCTACGCGCTACCGCTCTGCTCGCGCAGCTGCTCGACACTGATACCGACGCACAACTACCCGCGTTTTCATCGTCATTTTTACTGTCATCGTTAAATGTAGGGTAGCACACAACGAGTTTTCAGGTTGATTTTAATATTCCGAATGCTTTGACTAGGCATCGGTATCGAGAAAAAAACATTGCTACTCTCAGGAGTTATCTCTGGCCCGACCTTAATTACGAGTTTTCTGCAGAGAAAATTTATTTTTCCTTAATTGTCTGTTGAAATCTGAATATTTTTCCGCAAGGGACTTTGTTAATAGAGTATAAGATTTCAAATATTTTCAAGGCAATTACTAAAAACCACAAACAATAGAATGGTCCAATTAAAAAAAGCAGTCAAGTGCGAGTCGGACTCGTACATGAAGGGTTCCGTACCTGCGATCGGGTCCATATTGGGTTCGCTAAATTTCATCACCCGAAATTGATTTTCCTAACGATTTGTACTCCTAATGATCACTGTTCCTAAAATTTTGTTTCCTAAAGTTTTCGTTCCTACAATTTATTTTACTATTAACGTAGTCTATAACACTCAGTTTTCCGAAAATTGATTTTCCTATTGATTTGTACTCCTAATTATCACTGTTCCTAAAATTTTGTTTCCTAAAGTTTTCGTTCCTACAATTTATTTTACTATTAACTTAGTCCATAACACTCAGTTTTCCGAAAATTTTAAGTAATAACTTCACTGTTGAAATTTATCAAACAAATTAAATTATCCGGGTGGTCATAAAAAAAATAACTAACACCAAAGGCTAATGCGGGAGCTGCGCTGCGCTACGCTCCCGCATTAGCCTTTGAACCTAACCATACCAAGTCGCTTCCACTCCGCAAGGTCTTGCTCGCTCGCTTCGCTCGCTCGCTGGCTTCAATCGCTATAATTGGAGTCAGCGAGCGAGCGAGCAAGACCTATCAGGGCGGAAGCAACTCGGTTTATTGCAACGGACATTATGAAGTTTAATGTATAATAATGTTCAATTTTATGAATAAAAACAAATCTACATAAAAAAGATATGATGATGAATAATAGTGTAAAAGATGGTTATGTTGAGAAAATATAGGAAAACAAATAGTAGTATGATAGATGTTTATTGCAACGGACATTATGAAGTTGAATGATTAGGAATTCAGAACGTTAGGAACAGAGGTGTTATGAGTAGTGATTATTATGATGTAAATTTTTAGGAACAACATTTTCGGACTTCCGATAATCGACATTGAAAAATTAGTTCAACTTTGGCGCACCCCCTGCGATCAATGTTTTAAGTAAGAACTGTTCAGTAAGAAATCGCCAAAATGTAAGCACTAAAATCGCAAACTTATAGGTGGGTAAACAGCCGAACAGTATAGAATCGCTCACGTTGCATAGTAACCAGCAGTACCTCTACCATGAGTTACACTAGTTTACAGTGACTGTACTCACTAGCGACGGCGTAAATGATTTGTATAGAGAATTGTGTACAGCGCCTCTAGCGGTCACTTACGGAAGTACAATTCTCCATACAAATAATTTACGCCGTCGCTAGCGAGTACGGTCACTGTAAACTAGTGTAACTCGTGGTAGAGGTACTGGTCTACATAAATTTTTTCAGCAGCAGGCAGGCTGTCGCGTTGCCTAGCGATCGTGGGCGGAGCTAAAACGCTGATAAAAACATGTTTCTTGAATGACAGACAGCGGAGTCTCAGTAATAGGGTCCCGCTAGCACCCTTTAGTTACGAAACCCTAAAAATTTAAAACGATGAAAGCCTTAGTCGGATGTAAAATAACGAGCATTTAAACCCGGTTTTATAAAATCAATACTAATTTCAAAATGTTGAAAATGATGAAAGCACTGGAGGGAAAGACAAGAGACATTTATTCGTTACACATATTAGACACACAGGAAAAAATGTTTGGAAGGATTATACATACAAATAAAAAAAAAATAAAAAAAATATGGAATACCTAGTAGGTATAAATTAGGTCCCACTCTGCATAGTGACCCATTTAAAAACTAAGCATAACAACATACACACAGTGACGATGCAAATGCCAGCGGAAAGATCTGTTCTAAGTATTATATCTATCAGCATTTTTTTAATTGCCTAAATATTTCGACATTGATTTTAAGTTATACTAACGACCCGCCCCGGCTTCGCACGGGTGCAACTATATTATACATGTATTATACTCTCCTCTTGAATCACTCTATCTATTAAAAAAACCGCATCAAAATCCGTTGCGTAGTAGTTTTAAAGATCTAAGCATACATAGGGACAGACAGACAGCGGGAAGCGACTTTGTTTTATACTATGTAGTGATATTAACGATACTGAATGTCACATCGAAATTTGGAAGGTGACTATAAGGCTTGTATTCCATTTTATTGTACACATGGAGCGCCGTTTACCCTGACGATTGCCGCAGGCCGGGTGCGGAACACGTCCCGCTCTAAGCTGCATTACGTGATGAAGCCGGGTGTAGTCGGAACAGATATTATGTGTTTGCCGTCTCCTACCTTGGTGACGGGTCAAGTTACAAGAGGATGGAGTTTCGTCTTTGTTTATTATTATAATAATTATTATGATAATTGATTTTTATTATTATTATGTTATTATTATTATTATTATTATAGTTAAATTAAGATTATTTCCAAATAGATTAAGGTTTTGCATGCCAAATTGTGGCAGAGCATACATTACATGTACTACCTATTTAAAAACCTTCTGACATGTGCAATAAATAAATAAAACAAATATCACGGGACAATTCACACCAATTGACCCAGTCCCAAAGTAAGCTCAGCAAAGCTTGTATTATGGGTACTAGGCAACGGATAAACATACTTATATAGATAGATACATACTTAAATACATATTAAACACCCAAGACCCGAGAACAAACATTCGTATTTTTCATACAAATATCTGCCCCGACACGGGAATCGAACCCGGGACCTCAAGCTTCGTAGTCAGGTTCTCTAACCACTAGGCCATCTGGTCGTCTAAACACACCTGTAACACCTGTGTATGATTTTGCCAAAATAAATATTTTAATTTCATTTCATTTATTGTAGTGTGCCGTAGGTGGCTTAGTGGTTCGACCTATGGTCTCTCAATCAGGTCGTGGGTTCCAGTCCGGGCTCGCACCTCTGAGTTTTCGGAATTTATGTGCGAAATAACATTTGTAATTTACCATGAGCTTTACGGTGAAGAAAAATATCGTGAGGAAACCTGCGTACACCTGAGAAGAAATTCAATGGTGTATGTGAAGTTCCCAATCCGCACTGGGCCCGCGTGGGAACCACGGCCCAAGCCCTCTCACTCTGAGAAGAGGCCTGTGTCCTGCATTAGGACGTATATCTACTCTCGAGTATTCTCAAGCTTCGCTGTCAGGTATTCTTACCGCTAGGCTAAACTGTTGTCAATTCGGACGCCAGATTTTCTTTGACAAGCATTTTTACTTTCTATGTATACACATTGAATCACATACACAGTATATTAGAAAGATCAAAATAAAAAAGCGAATGCTCGTAATTTGCTTCCAAGTGAATGCTCGAGACTATTAATTAGCTTAGCACATTAGCTAACCGAGTTTGCCATTGAGATGGGCATGTATTAGAATATCGAACGTGAATATATCGAATGTATTAAAATATCCAAAGATTTTTCTAAAAGCGTAAACTTTTTACGATTTTTATGAAACTAAACTAACCTAAACTAATGGGTTTCATACGATGGCGTTTTATAAATCCTGATAAATAGTAAACTAGTGCCTTCTTTCTGCTTATTTCTCTAAATTCAAGTCTAGGGTGAAATGAGCATTTACTAGGCAAGCGTGCTCCATCGTGCGCCTCATCTTTGCTTTCCATAAGGTGTGATTGTAGTCAAACGTAAGCCTATATTGTATAAAAAAAGTTATACTACTGGTTTTAGCTGTATTACTACAGCTAAAACCAGTAGTACTACTTATTTAGGGCGTTTTGTACTACTTTTTACACGTGCAACCTGTGGTGCAAATTTACAAAAGGGTCTTACAAGGCCCTACAAGTTCAATATAATAATGCGTTCCGGGTGTTGATGGGGCTGCCGCGCTTTTGCAGTGCCTCACAGATGTTTGCCGACGCGCGCGTAACCTGTTTTAAGGCGACAATGCGCCTGCGAGCCGCGTCGCTAATGCGGCGCGTGCGCGACAGCCCCAACACCATCCTATCAATGATTGCGGACAAGATTGACTGTCCGTACGTTATGCACTGTTGTGGACTTCACAGACCCAGTAACAACAGTGTAAAATTGTAAAATGTATCACTAACATAGTTTTTAAGTTTTATTGTAACTAACATAATTATGAGCCACGAGCTTGAAATAAACGTATTATTATTATTATTATTATTACGGTTTCAGCAAAAAACTATTCGACATTTTAACCATTCGAAATTAAATGATATGAAATTATTTATTTTGCTTTAGACATGGTATTACAAAATATGTTGTAGAGGAGTGTTACTGTGCCGTGACATGTCTAGCCAGATACATTGGCATGCAAAAAATCTTATTCTATAATCTACATTAAATCAGATAATCTGACAAAATTGTTATTCAAAATTAAAATGATTAAAATTGCTATTAAATTATTGAATAAAATATGCAGAATTAAATTAGTTACAATATATTATTTCTATTAGGTTTAAATGTCAATCAAATTATACATTACCAAATCTTTTATATGTTATAATCTTATACTCCTAATTATTTACTTGTGTATAGGTAAGGTAAGGTAGGGTTGCGTTAAACGCCAACACAACGTGAAAATCCCGCTGTCATTACACGAGATGTGGTTGTGTGCGTGGCCTCAACTCTGGTGGCGTTACCTTTAATAAATATTCCTTAATTGAACAATACGATTTATCTTTAAGCCACTGGAATAGCTTGGACCTAAATTACTCCGATTCGATTTATAAATGTTCGATATTCAGAACCGACCGCGCCCATTGAGATAATAATCGCCTTCGCCCGTGACTTGCAACACTAAAGATGAGCTATAACACCGTAGGAAAGCTCTTTAGACAGTGAGTTAGAGATTTCTGTGAAAAACGTGATCGAAATAGTAAGCACGGCGACAATGGCAGACGTGACGTTTTGGAAATTTTAAGAATGTGTCGCCGGAGGAAACGTAATGCGGCGTTAGGGAAAATCGTCGCAACGTTTACGGGTGTGACGTTTGTGAAATATATATTTCACAAGCTTTTGTTTAAATTTCAATAATTTTTTAACAAGTTAGTAAAAGAGACATTGGTTTCGATTTGTAGCATTCGAACATGGTGGATATAGACAGTATCTAATTTTGTTATTTCTGTTTCTCTGGCTAGTTGAAGTATAATTTTGATAGTGTTTTATGCGGCGATTAACCTTAGTTAACAGTGATCACAAAATTCTATATTGCTCTCGTGTCTGACATTTTTTAATGCGCAAGTTGTCTCCACGTGGTTTCTGGAATTTTACTATCAAGTTGCAAAAACTATAATCACCATACAACGTCGCTCCCAAAGAGAGCTTACTTTGACACTGGCGAAATTGTCCTAAAATAGGACAGAAGCCATATTTTAAATAAAAATAAAAAAAATAAAAATGGGTCATTACTTCGAGCGTTTCAACCGCTTCGCTTTCGTGGTTCGCATCAGTCAGTCACCGCGGCGCCGCTTGAATCATTTTTTATATAGCTAACGCCACCAGAGTTGAGGCCACGCACACAACCACATCTCATGTAATGACGCGGGATTTTGACGTTGTGTTGGCGTTTATCCCGCTGTCATTACATGAGATGTGGTTGTGTGCGTGGCCTCAACTCTGGTGGCGTTACCTTTACTAAATGTATAGAAGCGTCGCGCGCGATCCGAAGCAGACATTAGAGAGACGCAGATTGCGACGCGCCCCCGCCCCACGTCTCTTCTTTGTGGCTTGCACCTTACACCTCATTTAATTTAGAATTGAAAACCACAACATCATTATATTGCGGCTCGTCAACTATTTCTTACCTAGCAAATAGTACAGTACAATAGTCTGGGAGCCGCAAAATAAAATTGTTTTAATGCCACTTTATTTGCGTGTCGTCAATTGTTTCTCTAGTACAAATTGTAAAGAGATTACAGTTCACGAACCGCAATATAATGTTGTTGTGGTTTACAATTCTAAATTAAATGGAGTATAGAGATTCTGTACAGAACGAATTCTTCGCGCACGGAGTCATGCGCAACGGCTGGTAAGTAAGTACTGTATAATTTGGCGTATCTTCAAATTTTAATGGATCGCCAGTGTGCGAGACCTAGTCGGATTTCGCCGATTTTTATTCTCCGGGAGCAAAGGCGTGGGTATAGGTTAGTTAAACATAAGATAAAACCTTAATTTGGTAGGTACAGTCAAGTGTAAAAATATGGGAGCACACAACTTGCTCATAAATATGTCCCATAGCTTTTACGTCGTCGAATCAAGGTATAGGTATATAACGATGGGAGGATTAAATCAATACTTATTTTTGCACTTGACCCTACTGTAAACACACAATCAAGATTACCGAAATATAAAAAAATTAGTCCATACTTAAAAGTAGTGCAAAGGGGCCATGGGTCAGTGGTCAACATTTCTCATAGCAGCAAAACACTGATATTCTGGCACAACCCAGAGGACCCAGAACAAAATATTACTTTCTGTTTAAAAATAAATATACCTACAACAGAATTAAAACAAACCGTGCTAAGCGTCATCAGTCTTGTAAATACTTACCTACAGCGAAATTGTATTTTTAATTTAATTTTGTATCAAATCAGTATAAAACTATGCTGGTGTAAGATAGATTTATTTTTATTAAAGTTAATATAAATATTTTGAATTGGTTATCTGGATTAAATTAAAAAGGAAATGATTGACGTTTAGACGGTTTTAAAAGTATCGGCCGGTTGGTTGACGGGGCATTCAATGTGGAATTGATATTATCAATGTTTCGAAGTGATTACATGATAATGGGAGTAGAAGTAATAATAATAACAATAATAAAGCAGTTACTGAACTACCTCAAACAAACATGCAGCCACCCTCCAGTTCCTTCACTCTACCCTACGTATTAAAATTACACTCATAAAGTACAAGATGGCGGTGGAAACAGCAACTAAGTTATTTCATCAAGTAAGTTATTTCAGTTCAAATAATTAGAATCTCGCCTGGGGCAGGCAAATATTTAAGATATTCCGCTAATACGAATATTCACTCTGTTAATAATCGAATACCCACTAGTAAAATAATCCTGGAATATTCCTTGCATCCGATCTGAGCCGATCAGGGAATTAATCCTATAAGTAGTATTTATTTAAGAGAAAAAAAATAAGTTAAGCCGTTTTGGAGGAGTTCAATAACAAACAACGTGACTCGAAATTTTTATACATTAGACTAGCTGATGCCCGCGACTTTTTTTTGTTACTTTCTGGCGTATGGTTTCAGTTACTATGTATAGTAGCGGAATTAAAAGGTTCGTCACTTTTGGACTCTATGCCAACGAGTTAAAGCGAGCGAGCGAGTTTTCATTCCGTGACTGTACTTAAAGCAAAGCTCTTAAACATAATTGTTCCTTAAGCCACAAAGCTTATATTTTATCTAGAACCCGTACTAAAACACTCTTGTTACAAAACACACTTTGTAAAAAGAGAAGACACATTATATACCGCCTGGGAGTGCACTTAGTGCGACAGGGTTCCCGGTGGCGGATGTCGCGATGTAGATGTACCCCTTTTATATTAAACGGCTTGAATTACGGCTGCGAAGCATATCTGGGATGTTTCCTTGGAGAGTTTCTGAGGCATGTTCTAAGCTAGATAGTCAAGAAAGTGCTTTAAAAAGCGAAATAGGAGTCGTGGACTTCAAAAAGCAAGTGTAGACTAGCCGCGACTTTTCCGTTGACTGTAGACCAAGGAGTTGAAGTGAAATGTTGAGATAAGCGATAATTAATGCAACTAGACCTTTTAATGTAAATCTAATATGTAAAAATCCCCGAGGCATGATGACCCAGGTGATGACGGGGCAGGGCACGGTGGATTCTCCGAGTACTTAAACCGGTTTACAATAGATATTAAATAATTTCATTTTCATTATTTAAGTTAGGTTTTTTTGATCTCGACTCCACATTTTTTTTTTTTAATTGTTTATCCGAGTTTTTCTCTTTATTCTTAGTTTTGTAAACTTGACCACTCTAATGCTTGTAATTTAAATTATTATTGTTTTAAATGTTATATTATTGTTTGTAAAATTTGACATGTAATACCTAAATGTAATTTTTATGACTGTGCATAACTCACTGTGTACATAAATGTTAAATTCGCACGCCGGTTTTCGGTAGAATATGCTAGATACTAAGTTATATTATGTTCCACCTTTTGTAACCATATTCAGCGAATAAATTATCATTCATTCATTCATTCATTCATAAGTGCAAGGAGGATCCATCGTGCTCTTGCGAGCCAGGGGTGCCTGAAACAGTTGTTCACCTGATCCTGGAGTGTCCGAGGTACAGCGTAGAGAGGTTTGATCTGGAATATGAAATTGACGCTAAATTAAACATGGAAAGCATTAAGGATATACTTAAGGGTAAGGATAGGGAGAAATTCTTAAAATATTGTGTTAACATACCAAGCTAAGAAAGTGATTGCCAAAAACAAAAATAGGTGATATATGTATGTTAAAATAATATAATGTTTTATATTAATACTTAGCATACAAACAATAGTGTGAAATGTAAAAGAGTAAGGAAATTGTAACATGTAATTGTAAATAAGTAATTGTTATTAAGATACTATATGAAACTTGTGAAAAAACTGCAACTTGTATAACCAAGGTTAAGCATTGTATTTAAATATTGTGTAAGTAAGGTAGAATAAGGAACGATTGTAATTTGATGCTGTATTGTTATAAATGGAATATCAATAAATGTACCTAGTAACCTGCTCCCCCCTGTTAGATCTAAGTGAGAATGTAAGAGGATGAGTGATTAAGTGACAGAGTAAGAGATTGACGGGTGTGTTAATAGAGGCCGGAATGGAAGAAAAGAATAAATAGATTAATAAGATAGAATAGGAACACTGTTTTTGAAGGGTCGGTAATCCAGTAGAAAGGATGAGGAAGGATTAAAGAAAGATCCAGTATGTGGAATGGCAGTGACCAGTGTATACGATGGAACTTGAATGAAAAAGATTTAAGTTAAAACAGACTCATGACATTGTCAGAGGTAGCGTAGGGGAAAAAAAAAAAAATATGTAAAAATATGCAAATGTTCCTACTAATTATGTACTATGGGCTATGTTGCCTGAAAATAAACAATTTTTATTTTATTATTTTTTATTTTAAAAATCTCGTGTCGCGGTGTTTGTTATCGAACTCCTCCGAAACGGCTTGACCGATTTTTTTAACACGCTTTTATTAGCTTCGGTCGTATGTATGTATGTAACGGAAACTTTGAACATGATTTTGACCCACTTCCCGGTTTCCGATTGAGCTGAAGTTTTGCACGTATGGTATGTTTAATTTATGAAACTTTTTCTCTGTATTCAATAGGTTTGAGAATAGGTCGTAGGCTATTTTTTGTATACCTACCCCTATTCTTCGCGGACGGAGTCGCGGGCAACAGCTAGTATCTAATATATAAAAATCTCGTGCCACGATGTTTGTTATCGAACTCCTCCGAAACGGCTAGACCGATTTTTATCAAACTTTTTTCTCTGTATTCGGTAGGTCTGAGAATAGGTCGTAGGCTACTTTTCATACCGCCTTTTCTTCGCGGACGGAGTTGCGGGCAACAGCTAGTTATTATTGTAATTAAATAGACTTTTTAATGTAAATAGTGTGCAATTCGAAGCAGTGGTGGCCTAGCGGTTTAACCTATGGCCTCTCAAGCAGAGGGTCGTGGGTTCAAATCCCGGCTCGCACCTCTGAGTTTTTCGGAATTTATGTGCGAAATCACATTTGAAATTTGTCATGAGCGTTACGATGAGGAAACCATCGTGAGGAAACCTGCATACACCTGCGAAGAAATTCAATGGGGTGTGTGAAGTTCCCAATCCGCACTGGGCCCGCGTGGGTACTACGACCCAAGCCCTCTCATTCTGAGAGGAGGCCTATGCAGTGGGACGTGTATATTAAAGAAAAATTAAATTAAAATTCATTTATTTCAAGTACAAAGACTCATTACACATTTCAATTATATTTAAAACTAGCTTTTGCCCGCGACTTAGTCCGCGTGGAATTAGTAATTTGGGCAGCTTATTTTTTTATCCAATTTGCTTTTTCATCAATTATGGCTCTCCTTAGTTCCTCGATATAAAAAATACCCCCCCCCCGCACACCCGCGTTCACATTCACCACCGTACTCCCAGCTTGATGATAGCCTATAGCCTTCCTCGATAAATGGGCTATCTAATACTGAAAGTATCGTATCTTTCTTATTTGTCAACCGATTCAAATGAAACAAACTCTAAATGTTAATCCAAGAAAATACCAACATATCAGTGAAAACCGCATCCTTCTAGGTTAAGCCGTTTCTGAGATTAGCGCGCACAAACGCACAGACAAACAGACAATAATTCTAAAAAACATTGTTTTGGGTTCTATTGCGCTAGTAAATAGCCCTAGTGACAGTTATTCTCAAATATCTTCAATGTGCAGACACCGACTTGTTACAGATTTATTATATGTATAGATAGATAGAAGATATAGATAGATAGATATAGATAAAATAACACTTACACACACACAAGTTTCAATAAGCTTACATTTCTAAAACATTATTATTATTATTAAGGCATCAATGGTTGACACATTATTATAGGCTGCGATGACACTGGGATGAGAATAGAATTTAGCATTATAAATATAATTAGCACTAAATAGTGCTAATTTTATTTAAAAAAAAAAAAATAAAATAAATATTAGGGGACAATCTTACACAAATCGACCTAGTCCCAAACTAAGCAAAGCTTGTACTATGGGTACTAGACGACGATAAACATACTTATATAGATAAATAAATACTTAAATACATAGAAAACATCCATAACTCAGGAACAAATATTCGTGCTCATCACACAAATAAATGCCCTTACCGGGATTTGAACCCAGGACCTCTTGCTTCGTAGGCAGGGTCACTACCAACTAGGCTAAAGCGGTCGTTCGTTTTATTTGTTCTCGTTGTTTTACATTAATAAGACTTTTTAAAGTTCTTTACAAGTTATTTTTAATGCTACGCCACAATTCACGCGTTAACTGTTTTAATTACGCCATGAAGTTTAACAACAATGAACATTTTTATTTTTATTTTACATCGCTATTACTCTTTATTAGGTTGACTAGGGATCCGCAAAAGATCGAAAAACTCTGAAAAATAATATCGATGTTTCAACAGTGGCAGTGAGTCATTACATCATCCTTAACATCTCATTTTAATCCATTAATCCTACTAAACTTATCCTATTCTAAATAAACTAAGTACTAATATTAGAAAGGAGAAAGTGTGTGGAGAATTTTTGATATTTGGATATTTTGACGGTTTACGACCGCTTTAGCCTAGTTGGTAGTGACCCTGCCTACGAAGCAAGAGGTCCTGGGTTCGAACCCCGGTAAGGGCATTTATTTGTGTGATGAGCACGAATATTTGTTCCTGAGTTATGGATGTTTTCTATGTATTTAAGTATTTATTTATCTATATAAGTATGTTTATCGTCGTCTAGTACCCATAGTACGAAATTTGCTTAGTTTGGGACTAGGTCGATTTGTGTAAGATTGTCCCCTAATATTTATTTATTTATCAATCACAGAATAATTTAAATAAAACTTGTTTTACATCGTCCCAGCCTATACACGTCTCACTGCAGGGCGCAGGCCTCCTCTCAGAATGAGAGGGGTTGGACCGTAGTTCCCACGCGGGCCCAGCGCGGATTGGGAACTTCACACACACCATTGAATTTCTTCGCGTGTGCATACACTCCTCACGATTTTTTCCTTTACCGTAAATCTCATGGTAAATTTACGTAGGTATATAAATTCCGAAAAACTTACAGGTGCGCGCCCGAATTCGAACCCACGCCCCTTTACTTGAGAGGCAATAGGGCAAACCACTAGGCCACCACGGCTTCATTCAGTTATTAATAAATCACTGCAGTAGCCAAATCAAATCCTGTGTATTCTAGTTATTTTTATTTTATTTTATTTTTATTTTATTTTATTTTTATTTTATTTTTATTTTATTTATTTGGGGCATCAACAGCAATACAATACATTATAATGACACTTAAGTACTAGACAAAAAGCCAATAACAGATGTCCACAGGCATACAGTTAAGAGAAACATACTTTATACTAACACAGATACAACAAGTTTACAAATCAAGCTATCAAGCTAAAATATATATAAGTACATAGATATATATATATATATATATTTTTTTTTGAATCCACATAAATGAGTTAATGAGTATGAGAATGGTATGGATATGTGTAAGGTAAGTGTGTTAGAGTGTGAGTTCGCTCGTCTGCACGCATGTGTGTGTGTGTGTGTGTGTGTGTGTGAGTTTGTGTGTGTGAAAGAGAGGTAGAGAGTGTACGTGTATACTCTAGTTATAGTATAGTTTGCCAATTAATCCGTCCATCTCGTTTGTGGACGTCCCACGCTGAGCTTGCCAGTCCGTGGTCTCCATTCGAGAGCTTTTCAGCCCTGACGGCCATCTGTTCTACTTGCTGACCCTGGGGCTAAATTCAGGAACGGGCCTTCACGGGTTTGGTAGCGGTCATTCAATCGCTTGGGTTGGGTTTCGTTTGAACTGCTATTCAGGAACGCCAAAAAGCACTGGTTTGCGAGAGGTTTGGGCTGAGTTTGGGATTAGCCTTATTTATTTGTTTATTTATTTACAAAGCGAATTAACAGAAAAATAATAATTCCTATTGTATAGATCTGCGCTAGGCAGAGTTGGACGGGCATAAATACATAGATATAAAAATGTGAAGAAAGTGTACCTGGCTTTCACTGCGTCGCTTCTGGCAGGGCCCTGCTCGCCTCCAGGACGCTCTTCAGCTCGATCCACTTTTGAGTTGGTGTATGGGTGTGTGTGTGTGTATGTTTATAAATCCGAAATAGCCCGAAAACCGCACTTTTAGTATTTTCTATTGCGCACAAGCACTCAGCGCGTACCGACCGAATTCACGAGAGCTTTAGAACTGACACCTTGACAGGTCAGAAGAGTATTTCTGAAGGAATACACAGAGAGGTGTATTTTCCTATCAAGGTTGAAAACCGAACACCTGTCCTCTCTGAAAGTCTTGGGCCGTTTCTGAATTTAGCCCCTTATTCTTTCCTGATTCGATCCCGTAAAGAAACCTCGGGTGTAGCTCTTTCCATAGCCCGTTGAGCGACTCTGAGCCTATTTAATAGTTTCATACAGGCAAGAACTGTATCAAAGTATAAAAATATAAGTCTGTCAAAGTCTCTCCGGTTTACAGGTTTAGGCATCGATATTTTTAATACTTCTTTTTCCACCATCCTGTAGCCATTTTCTACATTTTGTTAACATTACTTCGGAGTTTAACTGCTATTGTAACGTGCAAAGTTTTGTTAATTCCCTCGCTTAAGACGATTTTGTTTTAGTGATACAGTTTCGACCGTTAAGTTGGCAGCATTTGGAAAGTAAAAAGTTCGGGGGTATTTTGCAGAGGTCAGTGACTTTAACGAGAATCGCTAAAGCCTCTTTAAGGGTTTTGTTTCGTAGATGAAATGGCAAATACGGAAGCCTTAGTTTCGTCTGTTGTTTGTCCATCTGTCCGCGTATAGGTAGGTACTTTCGGTTTAGCTTAGAGTTCTTTAGATACTAATTGGGGCAGTTATTAAACACTTTCGACGTTGTCATTCGCAGAAGCTGCAATTATCCGGGTTTAAAAATACCCTCATAATCATCATCATCATCATTTCAGCCAAAAGACGTCCACTGCTGATCACAAGCCTATCCCAAGGTTCATCAAACCGATTGGTCCTGCGCCATTCGCATCTAACGCCTTCCCGCAACCTTAACCAGGTCATCGTTCCAGTTTCCTTAACCAGGCCTATCTAAAAACTACCATAATTTCTAATCTAAATCATAATTTCTATGCGAAATCTAGTGTCTTACACGTAAGATCATGGTTGATGTTCGAAATGTATGGTGTCAAAGGGATGATTTCTTGAAGCAAATGTAAGCAAAATAGATAATTTGGTATAAAGGAATAACGAAACGCAATCAAACTATGTTGATGACACCTATAATAATTGTATCAAAAATAATAAATTGTATCTAAACGAAATATTATATATAACAAAATAAAAATAAAATAAGTTACATTAATAGGATAACGTTTCGATTTTAAAACGATATGTTTTTAAATATAGCAACACTTGTCATGGCCTGTCACTTGTAAGGCAGACGTGGTGTGAATTTTGAAATAGAAATTATTAACGGTGAGAAAAAAGGAAGAAAATAAAAGCAGCTTTAACTCAAGTGGATTCTTATTCGTATATCCTGATCGTTCAACCTGGGGTAAGCTTTCACAAATATTCCAACGATAAATTTTTAGGCAAACTTGCACAGACCAGAGTTAACTGCTAACCGAGGAAAGCAATCTCAAAATGTATGGAACTGCCTTAGATACAAGAAGAACTCGGGTTAGCGATTTAATTTTTTAACCCTACCTACCCTAACCTATTCCGACACAGCGGGACGACTTAAACGCACATTTAATCAAATGACAGGCACATGCAATTGACAGAGACGAGTGGAAGAAAAAAGGGGAGGCCTATACCTAGGATGTCACAGACAGACGCACAAAAGGCTATAAAAAATGCGATATCCAATCATTTGCAGGTATGTGCAGGTTCCCTCACGATATTTTCCTTCACCGTAAAGCTGGTTACCTTACTGGTTAATTTATTGAATACCAATAAATATCAAAATATATGTATAAAACACGAATCATTTATTTACTGGATACAGTGTGAATTGCAGTCTTTACAATTAATACAACACAAATACATTAATTACAGGTCAATATAAATTTTAATTACAGCAATACTAAACTAACAATAAATTAAATTCAAAATTAAATACCCAAATAAAAAAATAACAATTAATAATTAAAATAAAACAAAGTCATAGAGAAATAAAACTAAGTACCGCCACCTCGCGTCGTACCCGGTTCAAAGGTGCATAAAAATAGTACATTGTGCATCAAGGACCGTAAGTAGGGGATTACTATCGTTAGTCTATTAGAATTAGGCTTTTAATGACTCGAGTTCGTAATCCCCTTACTGCCCGTGATACACACAATGATTTTCATCACATTGCGAAGAAAAAAAATCCAAAAATAAAATTATTTTGTCTCTAAAACATAAATTGAATAAAATAATGGCTAACCGCCAATACAGATTGTCACTTTCTTCGAGTCATCTACCATAGATAATGTAAACTGTGTTTAGTTTAGAATTCGAATGGTCATACGGCCAGAACCTGCCAACATGTTAAAAAAATACTTACGAAAATTATTGCAAAACTAATTGATATAAATTTAAAATATAAAAATAAAGAAGGTTCATGAAGCGTAGATAAGTTTTGTATTGTAAAATTGGGTTATAGCTAAGTTTTAAAGATATAAATAAAACGTTGGCTGACTTGAAACCTCCTTAGTCTGAAATGATATACCTAATAACTTGTTTGCAAATTTTAAAATTAAAGTTAGAACTCCCTTGGGAATAAAAACTGTACGTAAATCCATAAATCCCTTAAGAACCATTTAGGCCATTGTTATTTATTATACAGGCATGGAATAACACCATTGACGAGCAAGTGTGATGAAAAATACTAAACTTTATTCGTGTGTGAATTATCTGTTTTATTTCCCGCTCACACTTAGCGTAAAGGAATGAGAGATAAACGCAATAATGGTGTCAACTCTCGTGTTGAAACGTCACGTTCTCGTTTAAAATGCTTTCAAGAATTCCGATACCATAGTTGAAAACCTAGCAACTGACAAAATTATGTATGAAAATCAAATTATTAAAAGGGTGTACTGCCGTTCCGTCAAAATTAATTTGCCAAAATGATTCATTAGGGTGAGTGGGGGTAAGATGAAAAGCAGTGTAAGATGAAAAACACTTGGCTGCTACGAGTAGTTTTTCATCTTACACTGCTTTTCATCTTACCCCCACTCACTATACCCCATTTGTTTATTTTTTCAGACACTGTAAACTATTCAGGATATATTTTAGGACTATCCTGTAGGTTAGGTTAGGTTTGTTTTTTAACAATCCTGAAAAGTTTACAGTTTCAGAAGAAATAAACAGTTGGAAAATGAATCATTTGGGAAAAATAAAGTTGGGAAACATTAGTAAATCGCGAAGAATCCTCGGGAACTATGCGATTTTACAGGATAAAAAGTGTCCTATATCCTTTCCTGAGACTCAATCTCTATACCAAATTTCATCATAATCGTCTCGGCCTAGATATATGTCCCATTGCACGGCGCAGGCCTCCTCTCAGAATGAGAGGGTTTGGGCAGTAGTTTCCACGCGGGCAGTGCGGATTGAGAACTTCACACACACCATTGAATTGAATTTCTTCCTCACAATTTTCTTTACGACCGCTTTAGCTTAGTTGGTCGATTTGTGTAAGATTGTACCCTAATATTTGTTTACTTTATTTATTTAATGTTTTCACCGTAAAGCTCATGGTAAATTTCAAATGTAATTTCGCACATAAAGTCTGAAAAACTCAGAGGTGCGAGCCCGTGCTACGGTGTTTGCTATCGAACTCCTCCGAAACGGCTTGACCGATTTTTATGACTTTTTTTTCTATACTCGGTAGGTCTGAGAATAGATCGTAAGCTATTTTTTGTACCCCTATTCTTCGCAGACGGAGTCGCGGGCAACAGCTAGTTTTCTTTTAAATTACTTAAAAGCAACGGCTCCATCGATCGATGTCCTTTACAAATAAAATAAGTTTAAAGTTCTTTTCACGTACTAGGTTATCAATTCGCGCAGTAGAATTCCTTGGGTACAGTCGTCCACATAAAACTTAATAATATAATAACAATTCAGCGAACTGAGACCGTTACTGCCACTATATCGAGGGTTTGAACGTTCGGAGAATTTCTAGTCGATAAAAGTGTCGTTTTGCTTTCAAACGTTTCGGTTTACCTTTAGCTGAAGTTTTATAAAAACTTCACCTAATCGAGTGAAAGAAACGTGCTAAGTGATCATGGATTAATATAATTATTTTAGGGTTCCGTAATTCAGAAAAATCTGGTCAAGTGCGAGTCGGACTCGTACTTAAAGGGTTTGCACCTCCTTACAATGTTTTAAAAATAGTTGAGTAAAAAATTATAAATATCGAGTTCAATACGCTGATAAAACACGTTTCTTGTATTACCATCTCTTTTTAACTTTGTTTTATTTTCAGTATTTGTTGTTATAGCGGCTACAGTAATACATAATCAGTGGAAATAGCGAGTGGCGAGCTATTACGGCTGAAGAGATAGAGCTCTGTGACGGACGGACAGACAGACTGCAGAGTCTCAGTGATAGGGTCACGTTGGCACCCTTTTGCCAGACACATAGCGGTCAAATTTATGGTATCCTATTATCTCGCCGCATTCGTTTTTTGTTTAATTCTTATTTCGTATCATTCTGTATTCATCACTCATTCTTTATTCGTCTTGTTCGCAATCCGTCATTATCTTATTTGATCAAATTCTGTAACTTGTCTCTCTCTTAACAAGTCTTATTTGTTTTTTGTAACGGTCTTCCTTGGACTAATTCGTCATTCTTCCCTTTCGTTTTTTGTCTCATTCACTTACGAACATTTATTTACCAGCACCAGCACCAGTATTGAAATAATTTTGGCAAATAAGTAAATGAGACAATAAACGAAAGGGAAGAACGACGAATGCGCCTAAGGAAGACCGTGACGAAAAACGAATAAGACGTATTAAGAGATAGACAAGTTGCAGAATTTGACCAAAAAAGATAGTGACGGATAGCGAACAAGACGAATAAAGAATGAGTGACGAATACAGAATGATACGAAATAAGAATTAAACGAAAAACGAATGAGGCGAGATAATAGAATACCAAATTTATAACACCCCTCTTTTTGCGTCAGGGGTTAAAAATACGAACGTTTGCTCTCGAGTCTTGGGTGTTTGATATGTAGGTATTTAAATATGTATGTGCCTAAGTACCCATAACACAAGATTTACTTACTTTGGATCTTGGTCAATTGACGTAAATTGTCCCGTAGAACTGATGGCTGATGGGGCAAAACGGTTCTCGAGTGGCGTCCACGGACCGCAAGACTTAGTGTAGGTAGGGCTCCAACAAAATGGAGCGACGACCTGGTTAAGGTTGCAGGAACGGCACGGGACCGATAAGTTTGGCGAGCCTTGGGGAAGGCCTGCGTTCAGCAGTGGACGTCTTTCGGCTACAATGATGACGATGATGATGAAAAAGTTGGTTGACTCAAATACCGTGTATTTACGCGGTTCCTGTATAGTTGTCCACGATTTTGGCTATAACGCCGGAATAAATTCCCATTGTGTGCAAAGTGCCCATAAACCAACTGGCCGTTGGAATACAGAATGTTTTTATATTTAAAACAGTTTCCTTGGATGTAGAACTGCAACATTAATGAGAACTGCTCCCATCGGACCCTGGGGTGTTTTTTAATTAAAAACAAACAAACCTACGTGACGTTGCCCGGTTTTAATTCGCTATCCTGCGCTATCCCGAGATAGAATTTCGGTTTAAAAAGGAAAAACGCGTGAAGAGAGTATATTTGGTGTTGATGGAAAATATCACGATACTAAAACAAGAGGAGGAGCAAGTCAGGTATGTAGTATCTTTTTTATTTATTTTTCAACTTCATTTTTTATTACTTTTACGGTCATCCCGTGAAACCATATATTTCAAACTAAATATAAACTGAAATATAGATGCACAGAAAAAACCCCAGAAAAAAGACCAATACTGGGAATCGAACCCAGGTCCTCAGCGTTCCGTGCTGCGTGCTTACCCCTACACCATCACTGGTCTAGAGGTTAGCGACGAATCTTTCCCATACATCGTACATTTCAGTCTGTTATAATCACTTTATGCAGTGATAGAGCGCACATCTAAGTTATGCCCTCTACCGAGAGACTTTAACACTCCTTCGGAACTAACCGCTCACCTGGACCAAGAGGTGGCGCTACTGTGCAACTTTAAACAAGTCAGGTATGAAGTATCTTTTTTATTTATTTTTCAACTTCATTTTTTATTACTTTTACGGTCATCCCGTGAAACCATATATTTCAAACTAAATACAAACTGAAATATAGATGCACAGAAAAAACCCCAGAAAAAAGACCAATGCTGGGAATCGAACCCAGGTCCTCAGCGTTCCGTGCTGCGTGCTTACCCCTACACCATCACTGGTCTAGAGGTTAGCGACGAATCTTTCCCATACATCGTACATTTCAGTCTGTTATAATCACTTTATGCAGTGATAAAGCGCACATCTATATTATGCCCTCTGTTTTTTTTTTTTTAAATAAGAGGAGAAGCATTTTGCGGAGGTCCATATTAATGAACTGACACAATTACTTTGCTCACCCGCGCGCGCGAGCAAAGCAAAGCAAAGTAAATAATTAATTAGTATCTAAGGTAATTAGTATTTAGTGCAGGTGAGCAAAGTAATTTTTTCAGCTTATTAAGCATTTCTTTGTTATTATTTTTTTATCATGAGAGGAAGGCAAACGAGCAAGCGGGTCATCTGATGGAAAATGATCACCAGCGCCCATAAATATCAACTACTCACTGATCTGTTGCCGACCTTTAAAAAAAGAGAGGGAATAGGGGAGGGGGAGGGTTGAGGGATTATTGTACCCCCGGCGTTTTCACTGACCTTACGAAACGCAGCAGGAGTTTGGTTAGAGGGTGGTACTGTCCCGGTCGAGCTGGCGTATTCGTGATGCAGCGGCTCGACAACATAGCTCTACCATAGAGGTCCATATTAAATAACTGAAACAATTACTTTGCTCACCCGCGCAAAAACCACTCACCCGTACTTTGTGCGGTTGAGCAAACGAATAATTGTTTCAGTTCATTTGCAGAATACTTCACCATGTTTTCCTTCATCGTAAAGCTAATGGTAAGTTTCACATTTCGAAAACTCAGAGTTGCGAGCCCGGGTCGGAACTCACGGCTCGGTATTATCATGTATTGCTATACATGATAATACCGAGCGACGCTATCATGAATGACTGAACGAAGATAAAATGGTGGATTAGGTTGACTTTCAGATAAGATAAATTCCAACATAACAGTATGAGTCATATTTATCTATCTATCCGTTATCAAAGAGCAGATACAGAGAGTACTGTATCTGTCACTGTCACTTTCTGTACAGTGTGTGTGTGTGTGTGTGTGTGTGTGTGTGTGTCAGAAGACGCAGTGAAGGTAGGTCTCCAACAAGATTGAGCGACGTCCCGGCTTATGGCACTGAGACGTGGCCGCTAACGATGGACTTCATAAGAAAGCTCAAAGTCACTCAGAGGGCGATGGAGAGGGCTATGCTCGGAGTTTCTCTACGGGATTGCATTAGAAATGATGAAATCCGCGCAAGAACTAAAGTCCGACATAGCTCGAAGAATCGCCAGACTCAAGTGGCAGTAGAACTCATTGTCGATGGGGCAAAAAGTTCTCGAGTGGCGTCTACGGACCGGAAGACGGTAGAAAGTAGAAGACGGTGAAGGTAGGTCTCCAACAAGATTGAGCGACGTCCCGGCCAAGGTTGCGGGAAGGCGTCGGTTGCGGATGGCGCAGGACCTGTGTGTTTGGCGGACTTGATTGACACCTACGTATTTCGGCTGAAAGATGATGTCTCATTGTCAGCTGTGTTCCCAATTTATTTTTTGCACCGGGGTACTGAGTTAGGTTAGGTTAGGCCAAAGTCGTTGTCTTTTCTTTCTTTCTTTCTAGATTATATTTTTAGGAAGCCGTGGAGATGTTGCCGTGATTTTAGATGTGTCCTGTACCTCTACCATGAGTTACACTAGTTTACAGTGACCGTACTCGCTAGCGACGGCGTAAATGATTTGTATGGAGAATTGTACTTCCGTAAGTGACCGCTAGAGGCGCTGTACACAATTCTCCATACAAATCATTTACGCCGTCGCTAGCGAGTACGGTCACTGTAAACAAGTGTAACTCATGGTTCATGTACTGTATAATATACAGGGTGGAAAAAGCGAACGGCACATGGAGGGCAACTGCCTTAAATACTGGAAATAGCACATTCTATGTAAAGGAAACTTTCCTTTACTTATAAAACAAAAAATACTGCATCAATGGATTTTTGAAAAATCGCTTGTCTTAGTCGAAACTCGAGAATGCTAGATTTCATTATGCAGATCGAAAGGGTTACTGATAAGGTGATAAGATCCATTTACCTCTAAATAACATATACAGTCAAAACAACAGAAAGCCATGAAAACTAACAATTAAGTACTTGTTTATTTTTAACCCTTTCGATCTGCATCACTAAATAAGAGGCATGTTATTTTTTGTCGCATGACCGTGTTCGAGTCTCGACTAAGAAAAGCGATTTTTCAAAAATCCACAAATGCAGTAGGTATTTTTGTATTTAAAAATAAAGATACTCAAGTCAAGTCTTCTTTACATACAATGTGCTATTTCCAATATTTATTTAAGGTAGTTGCTCTCTGTGTGGCGTTCATTCTTTTCCCCTGTAAGTATATAATAAATATAAATATAATAATGTACGGTCAAGTGCAAAAATAAGCATCGATTTAATCCTCCCATCGTTATATACCTATACCTTAATTCGACGAAATAAGAGCTATGGGACATATTTATGAGCAAGTTGTATGCACCCAGTTGCAAGTTGTGTTGACCAGTGTGTGTTGCCAGTGATGACTTATGGCACTGAGACGTGGCCGCTAACGATGGGTCTTATAAGGAAGCTCAAGGTCACTCAGAGGGCGATGGAGAGGGCTATGCTTGGAGTTTCTCTGCGGGATCGCATTAGAAATGATGAAATCCGCGCAAGAACTAAAGTCACGGACATAGCTCGAAGAATCGCTAGACTTAAGTGGCAGTGGGCAGGGCACATCGCCCGTAGAACTGACGGCCGATGGGGCCGAAAGGTTCTCGAGTGGCGTCCATGGACCGGAAGACGCAGTGTAGGTAGGCCTCCAACAAGATGGAGCGACGACCTGGTGAAGGTAGCGGGAACGCATTGGATGCGGATGGCGCAGGGCCGATCTGTTTGGCGAGCCTTGGGGGAGGCCTATGTTCAGCAGTGGACGTCTTTCGGCTGAAATGATGATGATGATGAATGTGTGCACCCATATTTTTACACTTGACTGTACATAATATAATGTAGACAACATGCTGCTCATGCAGTGATGCTGTCGTAAATAGCGTTTTCAATCAAACATAAACTAAAACGAACAGATATAATGCCAATAGGCTCTATATTGTATTACTTTTAAAGTCCAATAATTTTGCTACATAAATACATTTTTAAAACCTAATGCCTTAATAATACTGACTACATTATCTGGAAAAACAATTGCTAATAAGCTTTCTCTCTCTCATCCTTTTACCATACAACAGATCTAAAATAAAGCTATGAAAGATCAACCCAATTCAAGCCAGACGTGGGACGGGGGCGCGTCGCAGTCGTGGCGCCCCTAGAATCAGTTTTCATACTAAATGTATAGAAGCGTCACGTCTCTTCTTCCTGTGGCTTGCGCGTTAACATCAAAAACTGATTAGATTTATCTTCATCATTCATCTAAATCTAGGTCATATCCTTCAGTAGAAAAATAATATACTCCAGTAGCGTTACCAGGATTCCAAAAACCAGCAAGGGTAACATCATTACCTGAACACTGACCATCCTTGAACATCTTGTAGGAGTCACACCTCCAGGCCAAAAACCAGTCAGGGTGTTTCACCGTCGCTGTCCAAACTTCAACACACGTCTTATGACTACACTTAGCTGCCTTCGAGGAGTCGAAGATTCCTGGTATTAAAGGTGTACCGCAGTTGGGTTGGGACTGGCCTTTTTTGTTCAAAAAGAAGTCTATATCAGCTAAAACACTAGTAGTTCCTAAGCCACCAGCATTGCAATGGTACACTTCCACATACTCCGCTACACCAGCTCTGACTTGATCTTCGATGAGGCTTTTGGAGAAGCAAGGCCCAGCAGGATCCAAAGCTGTCACCCTCCATAACTTATCTCCAATATTCTCGAAGAAGATTTGTCCAGTGTAGCCAAGCATTTGTCCACCGAGACTGTGGCCAATGCAGTGCATGTTTTTAGGAGTTATACCTCCATTTCTTAAGCCTGTTAGCATATCAGCTAATGCTTTTCCAATGTAGTAAACATGTTGGACTGATCTCTCGTAGCCTTTTATATTGCCTGGCTTGTCGTTAGTGTACGGGGAATGATCGAGGATGATTAAATAACTATTGGGGAAGTCTCGAAAAGTGTCTCTGACGCGTTGTTCTGTATTTTTGTTGATGCTGGACCTGTACCCTGGGACGAAGATGATGAATCGCCTCAAGATGTTGAGGTCTGGGATGGCCAGGATGCCTTCAGCGGCGTCGTTGATGAGAAAGGTCTTAACGTCGTTCTTTGTGAAGTCGTAGAAATAGACGTTGGTCCCACTCACGTCAAGGTCAAGAGTTTTGTCGCGATTGCCTGAAAAAATGGAGTAATGAATTAATAATTTGTAAAGAAATAAATAATCTGCGGTATTCTTGAGGAATCTTGGTTAAAACTGGATCAAGTCATAATATTTCAGTAATATTCAGTCAATATATTATATTAGTATTAGGGTTCCGTAGTCAACTAGGAACCCTTATAGTTTCGCCATGTCTGTCCGTCTGTCTGTCCGCGGCTAAGCTCAGAGACTGTTAGTACTAGAAAACTGTAATTTGGCATGAATATATATATTAGTCACGCCGACAAAGTGGTTAAATAAAAAAAACTAAAAAAATTTTTTTTAGGGTACCTCCCATAGACGTAAAGTGGGGGTGATTTTTTTTTTCTCGACTAACCCTATAGTGTGGGGTATCGTTGGATAGGTCTTTTAAAACCACTGGAGGGTTGCTTACATGATTTTTGTATTCAGTGATTTGTTTGCGAAATATTCAACTTTAAAGTGAAAAATTTCATTAAAATCGACCGTCCCCCCCCTCTAAAATCTAAACTGTTGGGTGGAAAAATTTGAAAAAATTCAAAATGGTAGTAAATATATTAAATTTACAAGGAAAATTATAGCGGCTAAGATTGCTTGGGAATTATTTGTAGTTTAAGAGTAAATAGTAGCCTAAGGTATTAAACATACCGTCACTACTTTGAAAAACTCGTATCTCAAATCAGCATTTAAACAAAACTGAACCTTGATATGCGCGTAATAAAGTTCACTTTGCCAGATTAACGATTTTGAGATACGAGCTTTTTTCAAAGTATTGACGATACCTAACTTGGAAGATTCCGTACACATACGAAATCCTTAGAAAAATATTACTTGATTTTTTCGTAATGGCTACGGAACCCTATCTTGGGCGTGTCCGACACGCTCTTGGCCGGTTTTTTTTGTATTGTATTGTATTTGCATTCCAAAGTAGCTAAGATTATCATTATCGTCATCATCCCAGATTATATATGGTCCATGGCCAGTGCACAGGGCTTCTCTCAGAATGAGAAGGCTTGGACCGTAGTTCTCACGCAGTCCCAGTGCGGATTGGGAGCTTTATACACACCATTGAATTTCTTCGCAGGCGTCTGTAGATTTCTCACGACGTTTCCCTTCACCGTAAATCTCATAGTAAATTTGAAATGTAATTTCACTCATAAATTTCAAAAAACTCGGAGGTGCGAGCCCAGGCTCGAACCCACGACCCTCTGCTTGAGAGGCTGTAGGTCAAACCACTAGGCCACCACAACTTCAAAGTAGGTGAGATACGCATTATTAAAATTCCATTCATTTAAAATCAGTTCTAGGTTTAGTTAAATTTTTAAAGCATACGAAATAATCAATTTCCTACAGCCAGTAGTACGAACAATGCCAAGGTTATTACCACCGTGTAGTCAATTGTATGACGAAAACACGTGTAATATGGAAACAATTATAAATAAACTGAATAGGATTTCACACAAAACAATTAAGACGTGAGTGGTATTTTATCATTAACTTTGCGCTTAATTTTTTCTACCACTTTTCGTAGGAGGCAATATATACAAGGTCTTTCAAAACTAATCAGCAATATTTCAGCAGATACTTAAGTGGGTTAGATTTACTGAACAGCATTGTGAAGGTTTCTCTACGGGATCGAATCAGAAACGAGGAGATCCGTAGAAGAACCGGGGTCACCGACATAGTTAAACGGATTAGCTCGTTGAAATGGCAATGGGCAGGCCATAAAGCACGTAGAACAGATGGCCGTTGGGGGCCAAAAGTTCTGGAATGGAGACCACGGACTGGCAAGCGCAGCATGGGACGTCCACCAACGAGATGGACGGACGATTTGGTGAAGGCCACAGGTTCAGGGTGGATGCAAATCGCTTCCAATCGTAATGATTGGGCATCAATGAGGGAGGCCTTTGGCCAGCAGTGGACGTCCTACGGCTGAAATGATGATGATGATGATGATTGTTAAGGTTCTTCATTGGAATCTTTTGTTTCAAGATTAAATCACCCCTTTAACGTTGAACACTTCGATTGAAATGATGATCCGCGCCAGAACTAAAGTCACCGACATACTTAGCTCGAAGAATCGCCAAACTCAAGTGACAGTGGGCAGGGCACATCCGATGGGACCATAAGGTTCTCGAGTGGCGTCCACGGACCGGAAGACGCAGTGTAGGTTGGCCTCCAACAATATGGAGCGACGACCTGGTTATGGTTGCGGATGGCACGGGACCGATCTCTTTGGCGAGCCTTGGGGGAGGCCTATGTTCAGCAGTGGACGTCTTTCGGCTAATTTGTTGATGATAATGAATAATTTAAAAAATACTTACATTTGATGAGATTCGAATTCAATGCCAGTTGAAACGGACCGTATTTCTCCAAATCCCCTCTTCCCCACGCGTGAGCGTAACTCACGCCCACAACCACCAAAATAACGGAAAATTTCATCTCTCGAGCACTTATCTTACCGGTGATTTGCTCGTAACTGAACATTGTCACTGAATGAGATCAACTGAGCCGTGACCAGAGAGCTGAGATAGTATGAGGACGTGCCTCAAAATAAAGTTGAATCACGCCTGACGTCCACCGTTACGCGGCTGGCGAGCGTTTTCCCTGTCCATTGCATGTTTGTCAGGTAACTATTGTGCGGACAGTGTCACAGCCGCGCAATGAACGAAGAAAACGCTCTCATACCGCCGGTCGCGTGTATTCATAGCCAGGTTAAGTCACATGGTAGCATGGGCACTATAGTACGCTATTGAATGAAAAACAATAAGCGATTGTAAAAGCGATGGATTACTTAATGTCCGTTGTACCATTTTTTTTGTAATTGTTTAGCTAATTTTATTTCTAAATGCAACAACTTCGAGTTCATTAAAAATGTGCTACAGTCGTTGAAAATATTGGTGCACATCATCGTGACTAAGGAAGTTAGTCTTCAGGGTTGTTCAGTCTGGCACGGTTCTGAATATCGTATGTTAATTTGACGACTGTATAAAGACCCATAAGATAAGTTAGTTAGTTAGTTTTACATCAATCCTAAAAAATACGGTTTCAGAATAAAAAATTTCGATATTTTAATAAATTTTTAATAAATTCGATATTCCGATACGTTCCCGTTCAGTCAAACTGCTCTGCTCAATATACCAGATTAATTTAAAACACTTTGTATTCATAAAATGAAGGGTACATGGAATGAAAATGTCTAGTCACCTTTCTTGAAAGATTTGTTTTTAATTTCAAAATGTAGAGCTCTCAAAGTACTCTATAACTTACCATTGGATTAAAAATAATATTGTATGTATTGTAAATTTTAATTTTTAAAGAAAACGATGTCCTGTCTATCGCTCAAATGTTAACTGGTTTCCCATTAAGGGAAAAGTTCGCCTTTGTACATCTGTTTCTCTTGTTAACTGTTAATTTCATGTTTTTATATGTATACAACTAGCTGACCCAGCAAAAGTTGTTTTGCGATATGAAGTATAGCCTATAACCTAATTCTCAGAACGCAGCACGGAACGCTGAGGATCTGGGTTCGATTCCCAGCATTGGTCTTTTTTCTGGGTTTTTTTCTGTGCATCTATATTTCAGTTTGTATTTAGTTTGAAATATATGGTTTCACGGGATGACCGTAAAAGTAATAAAAAATGAAGTTGAAAAATAAATAAAAAAGATACTTCATACCTGACTTGTTTAAAGTTGCACAGTAGCGCCATCTCTTGGTCCAGGTGAGCGGTTAATTCCGAAGGAGTATTAAAGTCTCTCGGTAGAGGGCATAACATAGATGTGCGCTTTATCACTGCATAAAGTGATTATAACAGACTGAAATGTACGATGTATGGGAAAGATTCGTCGCTAACCTCTAGACCAGTGATGGTGTAGGGGTAAGCACGCAGCACGGAACGCTGAGGACCTGGGTTCGATTCCCAGCATTGGTCTTTTTCTGGGGTTTTTTCTGTGCATCTATATTTCAGTTTGTATTTAGTTTGAAATATCGTCGTATCCTACGATAAGAGCCACTATCACCATAGGGGCTTTTAGTTTTTATTGTAAAATTGAATTCTACACCTCAAGATACATATTTATAACTTTATATAATAATTTTAATATTTTTTTATTAAATAGTAAAAAAATATTTTTAATAAGCCACAATTACGTATGTCTCACTTCTAACGCGGAGTAAAGCCACAAGTATGCTGCTGTCCTTATTCGCCGTGCAAAAAGGATCGACGCGGGCGCGAGGAGGGGCGCAAGCGCCGTTTCTACTGTATTCGGCGGACATCGGCGGAAGAGTGGCATGCATTCGTAATGGTTATTTAATTTGTATAATCATCTTTGTTTTAGTTAATTGTTAATGAAAACAACAAAATGAATCGTCGAAGACATAGATTAGTGAAAATAGTTGCAAAAGACGACGCTGAACGAAAGAGGAAAACACCAAGAAAATAACGCTAAATTTATTTATAAAGTTTTTCCATTATTCAGATCCTATTTATTACTTCTTTTAGGTTTAATTTCTTAGTATATATTTTTAAATTCACTTATTTATATATTTACATAGTTTAATGAAGAAATTTAAAGAATTTAATGAAGTGGTTAGTATTGTCGAGAATAAAGCCCGAACGGCAACTGCGGCCTTTTTCCGCGGAATGGCTCAATTTTATTTGTATAGCGAATGTGTGGCCACAATTGCGGTAGTGTCCTTTTTCTATGTACGAATTATATTTTATTGAATTATTACTTAAATATTCACTTTTTAAAGATATATTTGGTAGGCTTATTAACAATGCGGCTCCATGGAATGAACATAATTGTTTTTTGATAACAATAATTATTTTGAACGTGTGATTTTGCATGTGTCCTTTTTGGGTTCTTATGGTACTTGTGGCCTTTTTCGCCATATACAGGGTGGAATTTTGTAATGCCATCTCCAGGGAAAGTACTCTTAATACTGAAAATAGGAAAATTTACTCAAAGGAAACATTCCTTTATTTTTGAAAAAAAAGAAAACGGCATTCAAATATTTTTGAAAATTCGCTCACCTGACCCGGGAACCGAACCGGGTGCCCGATTTTAGCCGATTCGATTCCTAGGTGCGGCAAGCGAATATCTGAAAATATTTGAATGCAGTTTTCTTTCTTTTTAAAAATTAAGGAATGTTTCCTTTGAGTAAATTTTTTATTTTCAATATTTTGAGTACTTTCTCTGGAGGTGGCATTACAAAATTGGGTACATATTGAAAAAAATCATGTGATTTTGGTATTATTATATCTATTTACCTTCTAATTTGTTGTCAGTCTGACAATAATAGGCACGAATATTATAATTCCTGAAGAATTTCATGAATGACTTATTATTTATTACAATTACAAGCTTTCATCTACCTTCTCCTGGCACTTCCCGATTGCCGATTAAACTGAAATTTTGCATGCATGTGTAAATCGGATGACAATGCAATATTATTATGACATTATGCTGATCTGATGATGGAGCTGGAAGATTTAATCTCGACTTTTAGAATTTAATACCGTAGAGTTTGGACTGGTTAGATTCGTCTTGACGAGTACTTTGATCCTAGATGGTAACCAGGGTCTGATGATGGAGCTGAAAGGTGGCAATAGGCATTCCATAATGAGAAGAACCTAAGCATTTGTGGTAAATACTTAGCTATTTATTAGTTTAGTTAAATTAACACTATAATTAAAAGTAAAATAAAACTAACTTAACTAAAAAATTGAAAGACGCAACTCCCGACGGAGTTTAGGCTTGTTTAATTCATCTTGGTGGGTACGTTGGTCCCAAATAAACTCTAAAAAGTTAAAAATATATTAAAAAAAGAAAAAATATTTTTTAAAAACGTGCTTTTATTAGGTACCTACATGCTAATAAAAAGAACTAAAAAGTTGAAAACAATTTATGCCACATATCAAATCTTTGCGTTTTTATCACAGTCCCAATTATTCAATAGAAATAAAAAAAGGTGTAACATGCTTTTACCAAAAAAATAGAGCCTGTGATAAAACCGCAAAAATTAAATACGTGGTATAAACTATTTTCAACTTTGTAGTTCTTTTTATTAACATGTACCTTATAATTTATTTATATCGTTACCTCATGTGGTAGGAGGTGTTGCTACTGCGGGTGATACGTCTGTTAAGGATGAATTATGAAAGTTCTCCAATGAATACTGAAGACTGATTAAATAATAATATGTGCAATTCTATTTATTTTTTAAGTTTATGAAAAATTAAGAAGTTTTTAGTTTCACTTGTTTCCCTAAAAGAGACTTTTTTTGTGATAGAAAATTACTGTGGGTATCTACGCTTTATAATTTAAAAAATCTTAAATAATAAAAAAATATTGTTGCTATTTGCCACTTCTTTCTGCATTACGAGAAATATAATTTTTTAAATTAAAAATATGTACTTTATTTTAGCCCTCTCGTTCTGAGAGGAGGCCTGTGCCCTGCAGTGGGACGTTTATAAGCTGGGATGATGATGACTTTATTTTAAAAATAAAAAATTGTTGACACTCATATATTTTAACAACTTCAATTTTGGTCCTAATGGTAGTTGTGGCCTCGTATTTTTCGACGATAAAAGGCACAATGTAGCTTATGGCCCCTTAAAACTCATTTAGTCCGACGAAAAAGGATTTAAAGGACAAAATCGATATATAATATACCATTTAAAACATAAATTTTATTTTAGCAGAACCCTAGAACACTAATACACATTATTTAATTACAAAATTATCAATTTGTTAGTTATCTTTTAAAAGAAACACAAAAACGCTTCTCCTGAAAAGTAAGCATTTTGTAATTGTGGCTCTTATCGTAGGATACGACGATATATGGTTTCATGGGATGACCGTAAAAGTAATAAAAAAAAGAAGTTGAAAAAATAAATAAAAAAAAAAAAAGATACTTCATATCTGACTAATTCTCAGACCTATCAAATACAAACAAAAAAATTCATGCAAATCTGTCAAGCCTTGAAGGAGTTCGATAAAAATCACCGTGACACGAGATTTTTTTATAATAGACTAGCTGTTGCCCGCAACTCCGTCTGCGAAGAATAGGGGTACAAAAATAGCCTTCGACCTATTCAGAGACCTACCAGATATAGACAAAAAATTCGGAGGAGTTCGATAACAAACACCGTGACACGAGATTTTTATATATTAGAAAGAAGATTAGAAGATAAAGAGTTTTACATACATCTATGATTACCATAGTAGTTGATCAAGATGACTAACTTTCAAACCGCTATAACTCAAAAAGTTGCTAACACATTTTCTTTCCGGGATTCCGCGTACCCGTCACATGCACTCTTTAGCACAATTTAACACTACACGACATCCTACGTCATTGAAATGACTCACATAACGTTTTCGCCAACCAATAGTATTCTCGAAACAATTGACCAATGAAAGACGTGACCTTATCTCTACTCTAATAAAGCCTCATTATCAACCTTGTTTACGTAGTTTGCATGTTTGTTTATCATCAACAAAAACGGAATATACTAGCGTTTAATTGTGGTTTCATTCGCGTGAAATATTAGATAATTTATTGAATCAGGCGTTACATTGTGGAAGTGAAATAGTTATTTCGCTCACCCGCGACCTTGTGATAGCTACATTTTTGCAAGAAATGTGTGTTCATGCAGTTCCTCCACCTCCTCACTGTACGAACACACACAATCCACACAAACCCATCTATCACCACCACCAAACTACACTCACGCGTTTTGAACTCAACCAGAGCTCAGACTCAGAACAACAAAAAATCTCAAAAAATTGTTGCTCTGAGGTTATATGCTTAGTATAAGTTTTACTTCACCAAATACTTCTCGATCGCGTTTACGTAAAAAAATCAATTACAATGCGCGCGCGCGTCCATGTTTCCATAGAATTGAAATTTTTACGTAAACGCGATCAAGAAGTATTTGGTGAAGTAAAACTTATACTAAGCATACAAAATGGAAACCTGCGTCCACCAGAGAGACGTAAAGATCGGAGATGAAATGAGTATTAAAAAATCGGCCCCGTATGTGAGAAAATAAACAGGGTTGGTATAAATAGAATATTATTTCAGACAACGAAATTTCAAATACGAATATAATAAAATAATAAGTGGGTGGGTGTCTTAATAACAAAGGCACGAGTTGAGCAAGAATAAAAGGGTTCCTACTGACATTTTTGGGTAGTTGCATTTTGAGTCTAATGGTTGCTTGCGTAGAGTTGAATTTGCTTGGTGAACTTAGTTGCAGTTAGAATCACTGTATTCTCAGGTCACGAGTTTGCAAGTTGTTAGGATAGTTCGAGCGGCGAGGACTCTTGTCGCGTCGGCCCATCACTACGCAACTAGTGACTGACTCTGTCGATAAATATAATATTATGTCGATTATATTTAATTTAATATTTAATGTTCCTATTGAAATTACCTTTAAAAAGTGTTTTTTACAGAAAATCGTAAAGAGTAGGGGAGACCGAGGACAGTTGAAATAGAGGAGAGTAGAAACAACGTCGATTTTTTAGAACTTATTAACTGCTAGAGAGCTCGCAATAGCGCGCGTTTTTTAGTTCAAGTCTCGAGCTATCAAACACGCGCTATTGCGAGCTCGCTAGCAGTTAATAAGTTCTAAAAAATCGACGTTGTGTCTACTCTCCTCTGTGTCAACTGTCCTCGGTCTCCCCTACCTATTTAATTAAAAAAGGTAGGTATGTAGGTAAGTTCTTATTTTTACTTAACTACGGCAATGCTAAAATAAAAAGTTATGATTTTCGAAGTTTTCCGTAGCACGTAGATTACTGATACGATTTTTTTTTCATAATGCTAACAGTTGTTGAATGATTATGAATCGCAATTTAATGTCTTTTTAAAACCATATTACAAATTTACTACAGCCAGAAAATAATATTAAATAAAAACAATAGTCTTTCTTCGATTGCTTTTTTCTTTTGGTTCAGGTTTAAGATTTTTTCTTGGAAATAAAACAAATTCAGTTCCAAAGATCCAAAACTAGGTGATTTGTTTTGAAGAGCAAATATAATGACCATCAAGAAAAAGATGCGAGTAACTTTACCTTTTTAAAGATAAAATAATATTGTGTCATTCCGATACCTACCTAATTTTTATTATGTTTACAAAAGTTAACTGAAATAGTATGCTGAAATAATACTAGACCAATTGAAAAATAAACTCTCTAACCTAAAATATTTTTTTAAACACATTATAATATTTACCGAAGTCTTCAATAATTGATAACTCTTTAAATAAATAAAAAAATATCGATCAAAATCATAATGTTCCTATCGATACCTTCCCATCCCTATCGGCCTTCACAAATGTTTCACCGTCAGAGGCCCCTAGTGACTGCTGCATCATTATTCAGAAACATCTCCACTGCTCCTTCAAAACGCGCAATGGATGTCGAAACTTCACGAATTTCGAGTGTCTTGTGTGACAGTTTGAAGGATGCAGAAGTTTTAATGAGTATCGCATTTCATTACAGCTCCTGTGGTATACTTTACCTGGACTTGTGAACTGTATCACGTTGGTGTAGGGGTTATTTTGGAGAAGTATCGTTTGATGATTGGATGAGTGGGTTATATGGGTACAAAGATGTTTTGAAGAGATTGTCGGGTTGGATAATATCAAGGAATTTCCGCTATAAAATGAAATAAAAGCCGTGGCAGCGGTTTGATCTATGCCTTCAGAAACAGAAGATCGTGAGGTCAAGCTTGGGCTTGCACAGTCAAGTTTAAAATTATCGGTGCATGCGACTTGCCTCTTACATGTCCTCTAGCTCTTACGAGTATGCCGTCGAATTAAGGTCATCATCATCATCATTTCAGCCGAAAGACGTCCACTGCTGAACATAGGCCTCCCCCAAGGCTCGCCATACAGATCGGCCCTGCGCCATCCGCATCCAATGCGTTCCCGCTACCTTCACCAGGTCGTCGCTCCATCTTGTTGGAGGCCTACCTACACTGCGTCTTCCGGTCCGCGGACGCCACTCGAGAACCTTTCGGCCCCATCGACCGTCAGTTCTACGGGCGATGTGCCCTGCCCACTGCCACTTAAGTCTAGCGATTCTTCGAGCTATGTCCGTGACTTTAGTTCTCGCGCGGATTTCATCATTTCTAATGCGATCCCGCAGAGAAACTCCAAGCATAGCCCTCTCCATCGCCCTCTGAGTGACCTTGAGCTTCCTTATAAGACCCATCGTTAGCGGCCACGTCTCAGTGCCATAAGTCATCACTGGCAACACACACTGGTCAAAGACTTTTGACTTGAGACACTGCGGTATATCGGATGACAAGATATTGCGGAGCTTCCCGAACGCTGCCCAGCCGAGTCTAATTTGTCGATTGACCTCTTTCTCGAAGTTGCACCTACCCAATTGGATTGTATGTCCCAGATAGATATAGTCGTCAACAACTTCGAGCAAAGTATCTCCGATTACGACGGGAGTTGGTACAACATGGGCGTTCGACATGACCTTCGTCTTGTCCATGTTCAATTTAAGACCAACTCTCTCGGAGACTCTTCCGAGGTCAGCGAGCATCGCACTGAGGTCCTCCAAGGTCTCAGCCATAAGCACCACGTCGTCGGCAAATCAAAGGTGAGTGAAGTATTCGCCATTTACATTGATGCCACGCCCTTCCCAGTTCAGAGTCTTGAACGCATCCTCTAGTGCAGCGGTGAACAGTTTCGGAGAGATAACACCTCCTTGTCTGACTCCCCGCTGCAATAGAATGAATCGAATTAAGGTATTGGTACATAATTATTAGAGGATGAAATCGATATGTATTTTTGCATTTGACTCTAACTCTGAGGTTTTTGGAAAATATGTGCGAAATTAAGTAAATGAACTGAAACAATTACTTTGCCCAACGATAGTTACGTTTATGTAAGAAATGCGTGTTCATGCGGTTCCTCCACTCCCACCCTGTACAAACACACACAAATTTCACAAACCCAGCTATCACCACCACCAAACTATACTGACGCGTTTCGAACTCAACCAGAGCTCATTTTCAGAGTAGGTTTGAAGATGAGCTCTGGTCGAGGAAAAAAACAAATTTCACAGTGATCTATACATATGCCTTATTATCTAGGAAATAATCATTAAATCCTATTCTATCTTACCTCCTATTCTGTTTTATCCTATGTCCTATATAAATAAAAAAAGTTCGTGAAGATGTTTGGCTGTTTAATAATCAATCACGCAATAACGATTGAACTCGTAATTTTATTCAATTTATGTAAAGGGTGTTCATGAGCAGCGGTGATTGATTGCTTTCCATTGGGCGACCTTCTTTCTTCCAATTTAAGAGTTCTCCTGTCGCTGTAACCGATAAATTTGTCTTCTGTTTTCCTCCTCTAAGCTTCTTCCTTGACCTGTATAGATGACATGATGGATACTTTCTTCGTTTGCTCCCTTATCATTATCATCCTACTAGCCTATACGTCCAACTACAGGGCACAGGCCTTCTCTCATAATGAAAGGGCTTGCGCCATAGTTCCCAGTTCCCACTCGAGCCCAGTGTGGATTGGGACCTTCACACACACCATTTAATTTATTCGCAGGTGTGTGCAGTTTTCCTCAGGTTGTTTTCCTTCACCGTAAAGCTCATGGTAAATTTCAAATGTACGTTTGCGCTATCACATAAAAATCAAACAATTGATAACCTTTAATTTTTTTAACACCTGAAAATGACTACAGGAATCGAATGAGCCTCTGAACACGGAAAAATATTTATTATAATTTATTTCTCCATAATTTAAAAACATACAACAAATTTAAAAAACATAATATATGTACTTACAAATATTGCCACAGAATAGATATGTTACCTTTACCCTTTTCACTAGAAAAAGGAGCTGTCATAATTTTAAATTTGATAACAACCTTAACGTCAAATTTACGTCATCGCTTTTTTTAACCCTTTCACCGCCGCGCCTCGACATAACGTAAACCTGCTTTGAATCTTATGTCATTGTGTCAAGGTCACTTTGACACTGTACTTTGTGACCTATATATGTGTCGTTGGCGTTGAAAAGGTTAATAGAGACTAGACAAAAGTAATGGATCTATTCTATCGTTACGCTCTTTTAGAATAAGCACATCTTTAAAAAATTGTAATACATTTATTAATAATCCTAGTGAAAAAAACTATCAGCCTCTTTCTCTTTCGAAACAGTATACAGAGAACGAATCAAATTATAGTCTTGGAAATATGAAATGTTGTCAATTTATTTCAAATATCAATTGTCTCTGATTTTCCCTACTCTGTGCCATCGCGTCATTCTAGCTGTCACAATGTGTCGAACGCGCTACGACAGCTCTTCGTCGCCATTTTGAAGGGGGAGGGGCGGGCAATATTGATGGGCGCTATTGTGCCCCCCGTTTTAACTAGATGCACTTTGTTCAAGTTCGACGTTCCGATTTTGCTGACGTGTGATGTGTTTCTCTTGGCCACCAACACACCCTGACCTCTGCCCCCTCTTGATTCTTTAGAACGTCGCGCAATCAAGGGGAAAGTACTAGGCATTTGGCAGGCCTCTATTTGCTGGACACGTCACAAGTGTTAGCTATTTTTTGCGTGCCGATTGCGTAGGTTTTACTCGGTTGCGTTAAGGTTGGAATTGTGGGAGTTAGGAGTAATGGTTAGTTGGTAGAGCTATTATTTCGTGACTATTGAGAATGAGCTGTCGATAGTGACATATTGCAGGCTTTTCACTGTTCAGTTGCAAATTGAACTCGGGGTTGCAGTGAGATTTTAACCAGTCCGGAATTAATGGCTGGGAAAGTGACTAATCGGATCAAAAAGTGTAATCACTGAAAACTGCTATAAATAGTGGCATTATTGAGGTTTAAAAATTGGGAATAATACCACGTTTCTTGCAGTGAACTCTTTAAATCCTAACATAACTTTAATTGTAATTGACCAGTTTTCTTACGCTCTCCGATTGTACATGTCTGTCTATTGTCTCAAATTTAAAATTAATTGTATCCCCCCCTCTCTCTCTCTCTCTCTTTCTCTCGTGCTATTTGTGACCCGCTACGCCACCACTCCGCCACGAAAAGTTTCAGCGCCCAGTAAGGGGCGGTACCGCCCCTGTTGGGAACCTATGGCTTAGACATAAAATCATTCGTATGTCTGTCCGAATATCCAGCGGATGTCCGGCTATTTTCCCCTACAGGTCTTCTTTCTCAACAGATTCTCGTGAAATTTTGTAATTGTATAAAATTCTTTGACGATTTAGTTTTGGATTTTTTTTTAAATGGCGGAGTCATGGGGCTTGTAAATGTAGAAGACAAACTGGCGAGGTCTAAACCTCACAGAGTCATTATATTATATATATTTTTTAATAAATATAGTTTACTAGCTTTTGCCCGCAACTCCGTCCGCGTGAAATTAGTAATTTGGGCAGGTTATTTTTGCTTTTTCATCAATTATGACTCTCCTTAGTTCCTCGATATAAAAAAATTACCCGCCCTCCCCGCACCCTCCAACCCGCTCCCCCCGCTCCCCCCCGCACCCCCGCGTTCGTCCCAAGTCAAGCGTGTCTATAGAAGTTTTACTTCTAAAACCCCCCGCACATCCCCCCTTATCCTCCATCCTATAGCCTTTCCCGATAAATGGGCTATCTAACACTGAAAGAATTTTTCAAATAGGAGCAGTAGTTCCTGAGAAAGCGCGTTCAAACAAACAAACAAACAAACTCTTCAGCTTTATAATATTAGTATAGATTAAAAAAAAGGAATCTTTTACAAAAATGTTTACCGTAAGTATAACATTGAAAACAGTGTTCAAGAGAGTAAGGTCCCAAACTCTACAAAACGTTTCCTTCCTGGCTCGAATATTTGCAATTGCTTTTTAAAACAACCACCGCAACTTAACATCCAATTTCTTTAATAATTAATTAAAACCCCAGACGCTGGTTCAGTTATTAAATGATTTCCCGAAATCCATTAAACCGTGATAATTCGTTTTGATAGAACTTGGATCATCAATCAATTCTGCCCAATCATTCAAATCACTCAAATGTCAGTTCATTTTAAAAGCGAAGAAATAATGAGACTCCATTTAGGTTTTTCGCAGCATTTTTCGCTTTGACCCCAATTTAGCGGAGAATTTTCTTAAACCTCAAATCCTCTTAAGATTTGAGGGTTTGTTTTTAGTAGATTTTCGAATGCTGCTATACAACCTACAGTCAAGGTTAAGTAGCTGAACTCCTTATAGCAAATGGCTACCTATTATGAAGTAACTTCTGAAACATGCCACAACTATGAAGTTTCTGAATATTGACAGTGCGGTGTAACCAATAGGAATAAGTTTTTGTTAAAAATTTAATTTTTAACCCCCGACACAAAAAGAGGGGTATTATAAGTTTGACCGCTGAACCGATTTGGATGCGGTATTTTTTTATTTGAAAGCAGGTTTCTTGGCAGGTTCTTAGAAATGTTTCGTCAAAGTTATTAGTTATAATAGTTATTATTACAAGCTTTTTATTGCAGACTGTGGCCCCTGGTTACCAAAGTACTTGTCAAGGCGAATCAAACGTGCCCCAACTCGATGCGGTCGTTTCCTTTTGTTACAGAGTTCCTATGGCCACCCTCCAGCTTCATCATCAAATCAGATCCATGTCATAATAATGTTGCATTGTCATCGGATTATACAAGCATGCAAAATTTCAGCTCAATCGGTTGAAGATATCTATTTCAGATTTGAGTTGAAAAATTCCACCTGAACAAAGCTAGCAAGCTCTTTTTAAGCTAGTAGCTTGCGGCGGACACGACGTACAAATACGCGTTCTTTAATCTACATAAGCACGACGACGTCTGTACACGCGTACGCCTACATACATCGCGCGCGCACTCTTCTGGTTTCTGGCGGTTTCCGGCTATCTGCGCCTTGAGGGGTGGGGTAATTCGAATCGGTGCGGGGCAGACCGTTTCCATTCTGTACGTCAGTACTATTATATATTCTGTGCTAGTAGTACCTAGAAGGTAGTATTTATGATAAATTTGAAAAGTAAACTATTTCAGCTTAGTAGGATTTACAAGTTAACGTGGCCCGATACGGTCTTGGTTGTTTTTGACGTGACAATGTCTAATAAATCGATGAACGCCGGCTGCACGCACGAAAAAGGATGACGCAATGTAACGTACATGTCCGTGCATGTCCCGTACATATTGCCCCGTACAAGATATAGCAGTGAATGCCAGGATGTACAATCATAGTACTAGCGCGTAGTATCAAACGGGGAATGAAAATTTCATTGATTTTGCCGTAGGATGCACCGTTTTCAAGATATTTGACAAAACACCGGTTCTCGTCCGATCACCGAGGTTAAGCAACGTCGGGCGCGGTCAGTGCTTGGATGGGTGACCGCCTGGTTTCATTTTTGTTTTTTGAGTGTTTTGTTATGACGTTGTCACGTTAAACTATCGTCCGCAAACCGACTTTACAGACAACCGGTTTTTTTTGTGATTTAGTTCGCGCCGTGCGGTAATTTGGTGGTATGTAAGTATGTACGTTTGACTAGAAGGGCCTACTTTTCATTATAAAACATTGTAACGAAATACCATTTATCTCAGATTTAATTAAACGAGCGGCTCACAAAGTGAAAGAAATTAATTTACCGTGAGTACATTACTGAGTTTGTAATCCTCTGTTTTCTTTGCAACGTTCTGGTTGACGCTACAGTGCCGGCGAGGAGTCTTATACAACAGATTATATAATACTTACTATGTAACAGATCCATATACCAGAAAAAAAAAGCCTTGGTGGCCTGGCGGCATGACCTATGACCTCTCAAGCAGAGGGTCGTGGGTTCAAATCCCGGCTCGCATCTCTGAGTTTTTCGGAATTTATGTGCGAAATTACATTTGAAATTTACCATGAGCTTTACGGTGAAGGAAAACATCGTGAAGAAACCTGCATACGCACCTGCGAAGAAATTTAATAGTGTGTGTGAGGTTCCCAATACGCACTGGGCTCGCGTGTGAACTACGGCCCAAGCCCTCTCATTCTGAGAGGAGGCCTGTGCCCTGCATTGTGACGTACCATCGGCCCAGACGCCAGCTGTGCACATTAAAGGCCCAGTTTGCGTGCAGTGGCTTGACATCTGTCCATTCCATACCAATCCATAGCAATAATCATCAACGGCTGCAAGCAAATTTGTTTTGAAAATGGCAAGCTGACGTCTGGGGCGCTAGTACATATCGAGTATTCTCAAGCTTCGCTGTCAGGTATTCTTACCGCTAGGCTTAACTGTTGTCAATTCTGACGCCAGATATACACATAGCATCACAGTATATTAGAAAGATCGCGAGAATATTTTCATTCTCCTTCCATTCGTCTCTGGCTTCGGCAAAGTGTTGCCAGTCTGGCTGGAATCGCTCCAAATCGTCCGTCGTCGTGATCTAAAAATAAAGATATTTTGATTTTGAGAAGACAGTTTATTAAGCGCCTGTGAAACCCCGCTGAAACTGTCACCCCGCCCGCCCCGCATACCCTTCAGAGTAAGCGTTATTTTTTCTCCGTTTTATTACTGTTTGCTTTTAGGCGCGATTTTATAGGCCCGCCTGTGGGCAATTATGTTCCACGCGAGCCATGGAAATAACCGGGATATTAAAGTTTATGGTGCGCCCCGAGTCGGCGCATTGGCGGTAAACGCTTTTTTTTAATAATCACCAGATATCGGAATTTTCGCGGCAAAATTATAAGACTCTCGCAATCAAGCTAGTGTTAGAACCAATTTTTAGGGTTCCGTACCTCAAAAGGAAAAAACGGAACCCTTATAGGATCACTTTGTTGTCCGTCCGTCCGTGTGTCCGTCCGTCCGTCTGTCTGTCAAGACCCTTTTTCTCAGGAACGCGTGGAGGTATCAAGATGAAATTTATATCAAATACTCAAGTCTACTGTCCCTTGGAGCTGTGAAAAAATCAAACATCTAAAAGCCAACGCAATAAAAAGATACAGCCGTTTATGACGCAAATTTCCGCACATTTTCGAAACTCGCAAGGGAATCAAAACCTACAGGGTACTTCCTGTGAACTCAGAGTAGTAACTAATCTACAATGATCCCACACTGCGCACATTTTGCTTAGGAGCAGGGGTCTGCTAAGACTGGATGTTCATAGATACATATAAATTTGTATGGAACCCTCGGTGCGCGAGTCCGACTCGCACTTGGCCGGTTTTTTTATCGATATCGATAGTTGTGCAATAGAAGAAAAAAACGGTCCACTAAATAAAAAAAACATATTTAATACAGAATTTCTCCGGCCTCGTTTCATGAAACCACACTCTTGTTTTAAGGACCCCTATTACGATACAGTTGCATAAAATACTATACTTAGTGGATTTGCATTACCTCTGACGTAATGTAATTAACCGTGAAACTTAAGTATTTTTTATATGAAATAGTTTCAGTAAAACTTATGACTTGTCCAGTCACGTTAATACAATCGTTGTCACGTTGTGCGTTCGTGTGTTGGGCTTATGAACTGAATTTCCTCTCGGAGCAAAACGTTATAAAACTCAGTTTATCATGAAAAATGTATTTCTCAAGCGCAAATGGACAAACGTGTGTGTTGCTTTTAAAATAGACTCTGAAAGCTGTTCTTGTGTCGAGATAATTAAATTTCAAAGAGTGGAAAACAGTGCTCATAACTCCGTATAAGGTTTTATAACAAGAAAATGAAAGGACGTGAGAGTTTAAATACTAACAATATTTGTTTTTAGTACCCGACACAAAAAGAGGGGTGTTATCAGTTGGACCGCTATGTGTGTGGCATCATAACTTTAAATGAAGGCCTTCAAAAGGCGCGTACGTCATTTCTTGTAAGGTCGGCAACGCATTAGCAGTCCCAATGTAGCTATAGGTGTCCATAGGCGGTGGTGTTCACTGTCAGGTGAATCGCATGCTCCTTTGGCGGCTTTACCACACGGCGGACACGACGCACAAAATACGCGTTCTTGAATCTACATAAGCACGACGACGTCTGTAGACGCGTACGCCTACATACATCGCGCGCGCACCATACTGGTGAACAGCGGCGACAAGCAATGGCGCCTTGGGGGAGGGGTAACTCGAATCGGTGCCGGGCGGAGCGTGGCCATTCTGTACGTTAGTACTATTATATATTCTGTGGCTTTACTTAAAAAACTTATCAACTTGCCTACTCGTTAATTACACAGCTTAAACCTAAAGACTTAATAATGACTTCTTACAGTTTCTAAGTCTAAAGCAATTAGCCCGTCTGTATATCCGGACTAATTGGTAGGCGTTCCGAAAGTTTTTTAATTGGAGTCTTGCTCGGACCCCGCTATTTTCAACTGGCGACACTGGGAGCAAATATACTGCCTATTTAGCTTATTCCTGGTCTAACAATGTCATCTATAAAGAGGCGCAGGATAAAGTATTTCTAATTTATTGAATCAGGCGTTACTTTGCGGAGGTATTATTAATGAACTGAAACAATTACTTTGCTCACCCGCGACCTTACGATAGTTACGTTTATGTAAGAAATGCGTGTTCATGCAGTTCCTCGCCCTCCACACTGTACGAACACACACAAATTACACAAACCCAACGCGTTTCAAACTCAACCAGAGCTCATCTTCAGAGTAAGCACCACACAACCGTACGCTATGCTACCAAATGTTAAACGAACATTGTCGTTGTTAGTATATAATATTAGTTGGATAAATAAGTAATTTTAAAAAGGAAAAAAAACATTAATTGCCTACAAAATTGCACTCAAGTACAAAGTGATGTACAGTCAGTGCTCTAACATAAGTATACAACTTTTATCTACAACTTGTATGAAAATGTATGAAAAAGTCAATACTTAAGTTAGGGAACTGACCGTACATACCTACATAATTGTGGCTTAAGTATAAAAAAAAACATTGTTTAGATACTAATGACGCTCCCAGTGTATCCTGCCGTCATAAATCCACTTTTGTCGAACCCTCGTTAATCTCGACTTATTAAAATTAAACTCAAAAATTATTCAAATTATTGGGCTTTCTGCCCAAGTACCTATAAATATGCGAGCTCTAAGTAGCTGGTACTGACTTTAATTCATCATCATCATCATATTAATTATTAGTAATTATTATTATTGGTATTATTATGGTTACTTACTTTCTAATAATTGGTGTGTATAAAATAAATGTTGAGTACAGTTCTGTTGTGATTGTATTGTAGACACTATAATATGTTTTTATTATTTATACTATTTTCTTACTATCTTCTTATTTCTAATCTAATATATAAAAATCTCGTGTCACGGTGTTTGTTATCGAACTCCTCCGAATCGGCTTGACCGATTTTTATGTTTTTTTCTCTATATTCGGTAGGTCTGACAATAGGTCGTAGGCTAATTTTCTTCGCAGACAGAGTCGCGGTCAACAGCTAGTATTACTATAAAATTGTCGATTTCTTAAGTAACAAATTTTGACATAAAATTTCCCACATTTAATTAGTATTTTTTAAATTTGAACAGCAATAGATCGTATTTGTATAATCTTTCTAATATACAAAAATCTCGTGTCACGGTGTTTGTGGTCGCACTCCTCCGAAACGGCTCGACCGATCTTTATGTTTTTGTTTTGTGTATTTGGTTGGTTTAAGAATATATCGTATAATATACGTCATATTATGACAACAACACTGACACACATTGAAATTCAATGGCGCACTGCAATCCTCGTTCAGAGAGAGGCCTGAGGTCTTTGGGACGTATATATATATATATATATATATATATATATATATATATATATATATATATATATAGGCAAGGAAGATGACGATGATGATCGAATATGAGTAAATAAATTTCTCTCTCTATCTCTTTCCTTCTTGTAGGAGACCTACCTACAGGACCCAAATTAAAGCAACAAGTACTTGCCTGCCTTCGAAGAACAATTATTTAGGAATTGAACCAATAAACGGTGTCAATTTGAGTTCGGGACAACTAACTCTATTTTGTTCAATTTGGACGAGTTCCCTAACTTTATTTCTTACGCCCATGTAATTTGATTGTAAGAATTTGGCCCGGACTTCACGAAGGGATTCGAACTTGCCACTAAAAGGATAACGACATTAAAATAGTTAATTAGGTTTTACCATCACCTGAGCATCATTTCGGTGCATATCATTTAGGTGTCTCATTTAAATCGGTCAGTATGGGAAAGTCTGAAACTATAAGACATACGAAGAACTGTTCTTAGGAACCATGTCATCGATTTTAGTAACAAGAGAAACTGCATTCATACATTTAAAAAAAACTTCATACATTAAAAAAATCATACATTTAAAAAGAAATTAAAGGATATGAAAACAATGCATTTTATTCATTTTAGACATCATGTTTCATAGTAGCACTCACTGCTTAAGATCTACACAATCGATATCTAGAAATAGTGTTATTTTTATTTTTCAAAACGTCCGGGTTCGATTCCCGAGTTAAGTACAAGTTTTTTTTAAAATGTATGAATGCCGTTTTTCTTCTTATTAAAATCGATGACATGGTTCCTAAGAACAGATCTTCGTATGTCTTATAGTTTTAGACTTTCCCATACAGACCGATTTAAATGAGACATCCTGTATATTCCACAGGTGGGCACAGACCTCCACTTAATAATAATAATAACTCTTTATTCAGACAACTACATAGTCCATATGTTAGTAACAATATCTTATAGCTATGTTAGTGAGTATAATTAAGAAAATGACATGCTTATTTAAAATTACAGATTTACAGATTTTCAATCAAGTGCTCGTTAAAGTTTATTATTAACCAGCACTTGGTTGAAATGCTTGAGGAACGGAGAGTCATACTTTCCCGCAATTACTTGGAGGATGGTGTTAGGGCTGTCCCACATTCTGCGCATCAGCGAGGCAGTCCTTTTGCGTACGACCGCGTTGAAGCCGTCGGTGCGCGCCTCCGCGAACATTAGCGATGCGCTGCAGAATCGCATCTTAAAATGCGAGGGTTTGGGCTTAAGCTCCTGCACAGGATCAATGGGGATAGGAAATTTCACACACACCATTGAATTCCTACGCAGTTATGTGCTGGTTCCCTTTACGTTGAAACTCGTGGCAATATTTTTCACATGAATTCTGAAAGCTCAGAGGTGCGGGTGCGGATTAGAACTCACTATAAGGGATCTCTTCCGATTAACCTTTCAGAAACGATTTTATTATCTTTTTCCTTTCATTAAGTGTTTTTTTTGGGGCCAATAAACTTTTGTTATTTTTAATAAGAATGCCTTTCTAAACGGAATGTCGGGTAAATACTCATTTTAGGGGGTCCAACCAACATAGCGCCCCACCAATGGTAGTTTGGGAAATGGTGAATTTACTTTTCTATATTTATCATGTTCCTAAGTCAACAGCCGGATTTGCTAATGCGATTACGATCGGGAAGTGAGAGGCAACAAAAGTTTGATCCTAAAATAACATGATCACCACAAGCCGGTTGTCGGCATTACCAGCGTTTAGTTTAGTACCCCGAATTAACGAAGATAATTTAACAAATTAATAAATTACTATACTCCATTTAATTTAGAATTATAAACCACAACAACATTATATTGTGGCTCGTGAACTGTAATCTCTTTACAATTTGTACTAGAGTAACAATTGACGACACGCAAATAAAGTGACATTAAAACAATTTTATTTTGCGGCTCCCAGACTATTGTACTGTACTATTTGCTAGGTAAGAAATAGTTGACGAGCCGCAATATAATGATGTTGTGGTTTTCAATTCTAAATTAAATGAAGTATAAGTAGCTGTTGTCTGTAACTTCGTCTGTGTAATAAGTTATCATCATCATCATCCCACCCTACATACGTCCCACTGCAGGCACAGGCCTCCTCTCAGAATGAGAGAGCTTGGGCCGTAGTTCCCACGCGGATATGAACTTCACACACTCCATTGAATTTCTTCACAGGTGGTTGCAGATTTTTTGATGTTTTCATTCACCGTAAAGCTCATGGTAAATTTCAAATTATTTCATTTTCATTTGTAATTTTGCACATAAATTCCGAAAAACTCAGAGGTGCGAGCCGGGATTTGAACCCACGGCCCTCTGCTTGAGAGGCCATAGGTCAATCCGCTAGGCCACCACGGCTCCATGGCGGCTAAGTTATAATGTATCAATTTCCATAATTACCATTAGTTATAATGTGATTTATTTCTAAAACAATATATTCTTTGCAATTGTTAATAAACTAACCTAACCTATACTTTGTTTTTATTTTAGCATTAGAAATAAGGTAAACAATCTTGATGAGTCTTTTTATTGAAAAACACTTTAAAAAAATAGTAACTATTACTTATGAAACCAAAAAAGAGTAAAAACTATATTTTCTTTCAATTTGTTACATATTAGTGACAGAAAGAGATGGTGAAAGCAATGGCAAGCGTCTGCGCGTTAGAAAAAAATATCCCAATAATACCTTTTTGTTTGACCTTAATCTAGGTACCAGTTTGAAGTCGGTGCCTCAGCACTAGCCAGGAGGAGTGGACCTATAATCGTCTACCTGATTGGCTTCTATCACTCCTCCTGGCTCGTGCTGAGGCACCGACTTCAAACTGGTACCTAGATTAAGGTCAAACAAAAAGGTATTATTTTTTGCTTTTCAGTTTTTTCGGCGGTTTAATTTTTTTGTTAGAAAGTTTTTATTTTATAATTTTTTCCCATCCTTGGGATAATTTTTTTTCCAAATTTATACATATAATACCATACCAACTTCAACCCTATCCAATAAAGAAGAATTATGAAAATCAGACTACTCTGTAAAAAGTTAGTCAATCATCCCCTGTTTTCCTACCTTTAGGGTAGGAATATTATTTCCAAATTTAAATGGGACCACCCTCGGGGTATACGCTTTCCAATAAAAAAGAAACATCAAAATCAGACTACTCTGTAAAAAGTTATGCGTGACCATACATAAAAAAAAAAATATATATACACGTCGACCATTACATATGTGCAATAAATTAATTGACTCTGTCACTGGCAACACACAGTAAACCTGGTAAACGAAATAAAAGCTTAGAAATTGGTCAGATTCTTTTTTAATTAACATGAAATTTATGTTATCGCTGCTCGCTAGTTTACCAATAAATTATAATTACATGAAATATATAACTATTTAATTAAAAATGCAACTTTTCAACTGTAATTTACATCAAAAAAATGGGAACGAAGCAAGTGAAAGTTTATTAGGCATTTAATTGAAAATTATCGGCAAATTATTCGATTATCCATCACGATCAAGTGAATAAGAACATATTACATCAATACACTGATCGAAACACACAAATACCGTGGAGCACTTGCACGAATAAGTAAGAATGTAATGCTGTATGGCCAGCTGATGAGAGCTCTGGGCGCCGCCATATTGGCCTTGGCTCTTCTGCGGATAATGTTATCCACACTCCGCGGCCGGCTGTAATGCGACATGCGATAGATGAACGAAAAAATTTGAGGCAATGGAAAAAAGTATCACTTTAAAACATTTTTTTGACACAACACAGTTGGATTTCGTCGTATTCATTCAACCACCTACATACACAAGACTAAGATAAATTAATCAAAATAGTGGTAATATGGCTTACTCGATTCTGTTCCACGTTAGTAATATCTCACTTACGTCATCATCACCATTATCATCAAGAAATGGCCGGTGGATGAAAGACCGTGCAGATTATCTTCATTCTATATAACATAAACGTCCCGTGATCTCTTCAATCTGCCCGTGATCATAAAGCTAGCAGCGTCGAATTATCGAGAGCTCATTCGCCGCGAGGATGGTAATGACGATACAAGTCGGAATATCAAAAGCTAAAACTATTCGCGGTCTACATTGCGTAGAAAATATGTATAATTTTATGAGTTGAAATCGGGTTTTGTTCCGCGTACCTTGATTTCAGAGAAGCCCGATATTTTGGCACAGTTGCATGCGCCATGATCACGAGACGACGAGATTTCAACTCATAAAATTAGTAATGACCGCGATAGTCTAAAATATTGAATATGTATAATGTATCTAACCCTAAAACATTTACAACTGCTACACTAAAGATTCTGATTCAATTAATTTAATTCAATCAATTAAATAGTAGGTACTTAACAAAAAATTAGTCACCAAACGGAATGTTTTTTGTTTAGTAATGACAACTTACTATATTTCTATCAGTATATACCTACATATACTACTGACATTGTTATAGACTAAGTAACTAAGGGCACGTTATCCTACAATCTTCTCCAAATTGGAGAAATCTGGCCACCCTTCCTCAGTATCATTATGAGGAAGACTAACAATCTTCTTCTCTATCTTAGTTTCTTTTAATTGTTGATCAAATGTTTTCGTCAATTTGTCAACATCTTCTTTTATTTTTTGGTCACTAGGTTCGTTCACAACTTTGGGTTCACTTTTGTTTATTTTCTGGTATTTTACTATGATGTCTAATATTTCATGCTGCATAGCTAACCGTGTTTCGCTTGTTAGATTCTTCATTGAATTACCAACGTATTGTCCAAACACATAGTCCTCATTGACTTGGTGTTGAAGAAATTCCCTACCCAACTGGGTGAGTACATCTCTTACGAAGTGAACTGCGTTGTTGTTGTAACTGTTGTTATAGAATTTGGAACTGTTTTGTTTGATGGGGTTATGTTTCCAGTTTACTTTGTCGTATTTAGGTCGGATCGGCGGGGGGCCGATGGCAACAGAGACTACTTCGTCATTGTCCATGTCGTCGTCTTCAAGTGGTGCTAGATGGCCTGAAGGCTGAAAAGTGATATGTTTTATTAGTCTTGTTTTATTTTTGAATCCAAAAATATTAATAATTATATTTTAATTCAAAATGACTTCCAAATAATTTTAGTTTAGAGAGCAGTGTAAATTTATGTGATTCGGCTCCGCATCGCGTGGCTCCTATTTCGCGGAGTAAATCGCTTTACGCACATACATCTGTAATCTAACCCATCAAAATAAAATCCCAATTCAAGCAACACAACGCGCATTCATAATTTTCTGGCGGAGATTTGGTAAAACTTTAACTAATTTTGTCTTAGAATGCACAATTAGCTGGTACTCTTACAATTTCAGACATTCATTTTGGTGCTCTATAATTTTGTTGGCAATATTTACACATTAATTTTAACTTTTGTAATCCACCTACGCAAAAGCTAACAATGTAAAATCAGAATTAATTATCTACCTTTTTCCTCAATTCCCGAGGTTTTGGCGTAGTTTTCTTGGCCTCCTGTTTGACTGGTAGCATGTGCCGTTTTGAGTGTGAATGTGGACCCCTCCTCGGGTGTCTTCCCGCTGTTCTATCCTCGTCGGATGATCTCCAAACACCCTGAATGAGGAAACATATTAATAATCCTTTGAAATAAAAAAGTTTTTATCAGGCACAAAAAGATATAACCACTTAAAGTGTATTTTCATACAAGATCCGTAGGAATTCAAATTTACCTAGAAGATTATGAAGAGTCGGATATTATTAATCCACAGGAAATTACGAATCCGATTAATGTGCGTTGCAGTAGGGAGTTTCATACTAATAATACTGAACAGCTCGAGTTGGTACGGTGACCATCCCTTTCCGAGTTGATAAGTGTGCTATCACCTTATGATGTCAGGTTTCCTGTTGAAAATTTAGTAAAATCCCTGGAATTTAAATCCAAAGCTCGATCTATTCAAGCGTCCGAAGCCGCTTATTTTTGCTAGTTAATAATAAAACTTACCAAAACAACTGGCAGCAGCACCAAGCAAAACAATAAATAGCTCCTTGCGTCCATCGCGGTTGAATGTCAACTGTCGAGTGAAGCTAGCAACCTCCCTATTTGTGATGATCGCGTATGTTTACAATTTTTGTTTAGATTTTCGCAAAGAAACAATAGTGAGTCGACGCAGTAAACATAGTGAGTGGCGTCGATTCATGAGAAAAATGACGACACTGGAAGTCGGCGGCTACTTATACTTTGTGGAACACAGGTTCTCGAAAACAAGGTTTGAAAAACGAGCTAAGTTCCGATGGCTCCATAAATGGTAGTGGAATTTCATAAACGGTCAAGTTTAGGTGATGGATATAGGAAAATGAAGCATGAGGTTTTTAGGGGCTGAAAACTTGTGGGATTCCGCATGTGCCGCTAAAAATACTGTACGGGTTTATAATAATATGATTGACTGATGGCTTTTCGTTCAGCAGTGGACGTCTTTCGGCTGAAATGATGATGATGATGATCTTTTTTCTCGCCTATCCGCATGTTACAGTATGACAGGTACAGCAAATGCGCCAGAATCAAAAGACAGATCCGATTTCAGACACTTTCAGAAGTAAAAAATGTTGCATGAACCTGGGATGCTAACAGGCAATTTTTATTTTGAAACATAAAATACTAATTAATTAATTGATTTAATAATTTGGAAGTTCAAGATGCTGACAACGCATTCTAAATTGTTATGACATTATCAGTTAGTTATAATAACAAGACTTTCTAGAATTTGAGCGTGGCAATGTAGCTTGTCACTAGGGTGTTGCACTGAAGAATTTTTTACAAAAACCGGCCAAGTGCGAGTCGGACTCGTGCACGAAGGGTTCCGTACAATTATCTATAAAAATCACGTTTGTTGTATGGGAGCCCCCCTTAAATATTTTTTTTATTTTATGTTTTGATTTATTTTTAAAGTCAGTATATAACCTGTGAATATTTCAAGCGTCTACCTGTTGCCGTTATCAATATCGAGCAAAAACGACCAAAAAAATCACGTTTGTTGTATGGGAGCCCCCATAAATATTTATTTTATTCCATTTTTTATCACCTATTTGTTGTTATAGCGGCAACTGAAATACATCATCTGTGAAAATTTCAACTCTCTATCTATCACGGTTCCCGAGGTACAGCCTGGTGACAGACGGACGGACGGACGGACGGAGAGCGGAGCCTCAGTAATAGGGTCCTGTTTTTACCCTTTGGGTACGGAACCCTAAAAATTAAATATCTCTCAAACTAAGACAAGTTGACTTGACTTTACATTACATTTTTGGCTTAGATTATTTATACACTAGATAGAGCTTCGCCGGCATGAAAATATAAGCCAACAATTGGCTTATATGTCATTTGCCTCCCTTCAGTTTGAATGACGTAACGCGATCGTAATATGAAGCTGTCAAATAGATTTTTGGACGTTTTGTATCGTAATGTTTGCTACTGACACTATCTAGTGCATAAATAATCCAAGATTTTTGGCTTAAAATAACATGAGGAATTTACGTTTTAAATCTGTTAGGTTACTTGTCAGTTACGGAGTGTAAGTTTTAAAGATATCATATATTCATAACTAGAAACTTTTCTTCTTATTAGTACTAGTTTATCAAATGAACAGAATTTCAGCCTTCCACTGTGGCCCAGTGCTGCTAGATAGACGTAAAAATACGCCAAAGTGCTTTCAAAAGAGATGGTACGGCAGTTTGCATTGCGCACAACTTGACAGGGCATTGCCGTGCCCCTAGATTGTTAGCGGTATGCCGGTCGATTATTCAGATATATTTCTGCGGTGTTGACACAGTTGGGTTCGTGAAGTACCTAACTGAAGTGGCGACCGCGTGCCGGAAGGTAAAATGTTACTTAAGAGGAATACGATGCGCACCATTTCTCCATACAAACGTAGTCCCCTGTTTCCTCCCTGGATAATGGCTTTAGAGCCAATTTTTTTTTACTGTGTAATCTGTATCTACCACAGCTATGCCCCTATGTTTCGTTTTTTCCATATTTCAATTAACATAAGAAATATGAGCTTTCAAAAACTGAAAATTTGCCCAATTTCAACGTCATTTTTAGACACTCATCAGAAAAGAATCCTTCATATAAACAAAAAAGGAAAACATAGGGGCATAGCTAAATCTGTCCTCTAATTATTTTTGAAAAAAATAATTTTATTGGTCCAGTTTTCGAAAAGAAAACAGGGGACTACGAAGTGCTGTTTTGATCAATTTTACGCGCCTATTAACGGTCTGAGCTGCAGTGGTCCCGCTCTCGCTGTACTGACATGGAGGGGTTCGGGCGAGACAGCGACATGTCATTAAAATACTTAATCTTACCGATTCTTTTTTTCTTAATCGACCGCTTTAGCCTAGTTGGTAGTGACCCTGCCTACGAAGCAAGAGGTCCTGGGTTCGAATCCCGGTAAGGACATTTATTTGTGTGATGAGCACGAATATTTGTTCCTGAGTTATGGATGTTTTCTATGTATTTAAGTATTTATTTATTTATATAAGTATTTTATCGTCGTCTAGTACCCATAGTACAAGCTTTGCTTAGTTTGGGACTAGGTCGATTTGTGTAAGATTGTCCCCTAATATTTATTTATATTTATTTATTTATTTCTCAAAAGTCTCTCAGCCATCGTATCCTCTTAACCTCCTGTAAAATGGACAGACGGTCTGATAAAGATGGTGGGAAGCTATTGGCGGTGGAGAATCCCTGGGTAAGAACCCTATTACTGAGACTCCGCTGTCTGTCTGCCTGTTCGTCTGTCACAGAGCTCTATCTCTTGAACCGTAATAGCTAGAAACTTGAAATTTTCACCGATTATGTAATACTGTAGGCGCTAAAACAAAAAATAGTAAAAATAAAATAAAGTTAAAAATTAAAGGGGGTTGTCATACAAGAAACGTGTTTTTATTTCAGCGCTTTTAGGTTGCTAGGTGTTGCTAGGTGGTCTAGGCAACAGCCGGTAGTTGCTAGGCAACGCAAGCGGCCTTATGATGTTCGGATGTTTACCTACCTATAAGTTTGCGATTTTAATGCTTATATTTCGGCGATGTTTTACTGAAATGTTTTTAAAACATAGTACGGTGGTACGGAACCCTTCATGTACGAGTCCGACTCACAATTGACCGATTTTACAAACTCCAGCGCTTTCGGAAATGACGTCATTGCCAAAAAGAATGTGCCGCAAGAAACTTGACGGAAAGTCATGTTTTCAAAATAAAATAAGTAATTACAAACAAAAAACATATAAATTACAAAAAAAATGAAAGAAAAATTACAAAGATACAGGGATGAAGGTGATGGGGTTTAAGAAACTAAAACTAAACATCTTAACTATATCTAAGTTCAGTGGAAGAATAGAATGCTTCCACCGTCAAAAAAATTGAGATGTATAGGTGAAAAACTTAAGAAGATGACCTGGTTGTATTTAGGGTGGATCACGGTTGTATGGAAAAAAATTTTTTTTTGGATATTTGATTTCTAATAGTTTTAAAAAGTTGCATAGTAGTAAAACAATAAAGGACGTATTTTTTTATATTTTTAAAACATTATCTTATGCCCCCGCATCTCTGTCATAAAATTGATAAAATCAAAAAATATGTCTCCTTAAAAAAAAAGGTAAAATTAAAATTATTTGTTAATAATGCTTATTGTTAATGAAAAACAGTGTACAAAGGTTCAAAATTTATTGAAACAACTTTAGAATACGTTTAAAATACTAAATCATCTCACTACTTTGCCTTAAAATCTCTCTTGCTAGGTATCAAATTTTTACATGATTTTTCTGGAAGCGAACTTTAATCGAATTAGACCTTCTCTAGATATTTTTGTACAAGCAAATACAGACGCTTCTGTTGTAACTTTTATGCTCTTTCTACTGCTTGGGTATGGTTGGGCAGACGTAAAAATAGAGGGATCGTTCCCACTGCTGTTCTGAGAAAACGCGGCAAGTTCTTCATCGGACAATCCGTTGAGGACAGGAGGAGTTGTAATTGGATTTGTTTTCCAATTGATAAGGTCGTGAGAGACAGTGAAGTCAACAGTGAGAAAGTCTTAACTTTTCTATCATCAAAATATAATGCCGATAATTGATCATCATTCTCATTACCTTTCATATTATTTGTACGAGCCTTACCTTTTCACGTCGTAATTTATTACGATCAATGACTTCGACTTTGGAATTAATATTGTGTAACACTGAAGAAGCAATCGCAGCAGCAGCTTTATCAGAAACCCTGTATCGGTCACACGTCTGTGCTAAAGTAGAGAAAGAAATCTTCGTGAGACTAGATGTAGTTGTTGTGGTAGAAGTAACATAACATGTCTGGGCATGTTGTTTTTCTGTGCGAGGTTGTTTCGTTGCATGTTCTTCCTCGTTATTGTGTGGTTAGTATTGTTTTTTATTTAAAGCCAATCGCCTTTTTAGTCGATTTTGAAGAAACTTTGTAGTTTTAACTTTTGACGTCTATTCCAGCTATCACCATTTTTCGGGTCGTTCTCTGGTCTATTAGAAAAGCTTGTTTGGTTTTATGGACCTTTCTTTCTTTTGGACACGTGCATTAGTCGATATTTTTGCATTTGCATGAAGACATATCGAGTAAAATCCTTCTTTTTGTCACAAACTCTTGCTTCTTCTCTTCTGCAAGTCGAGTGATAGATCTCAAGATATTCTTACACTTAAGATGGTACGCTTTTATCATTTGTATGATTCTCGTATGTGATACCTACAATCCGTAGTGAGGCTTTTAATCATAAGTATCTTTTCTATATCTTGTGATATGATTTGAGCAATATTTTAAGGTCATATCTCGTCCATTCGTAATACTTCATAATATCTTCGTAGGCGGGAAGTACATTTTCTTTAAGCTTGCAATTAGTGCCACAAATAAAGGAGAAACTACAGCACTACGAGTTTTTTCCATTATTCAAATTCACTTACAAGATTTTAAAACACAAGACACAAGACTAAGTAAATAATTCCTGTGAATCACGCGTGACTTAAAATTTTAGGAAAAACACCCTCAACTCGCGTAAATAGGAATCCTACCATCCTCTCGTATGATTCTGTGACAGCAAAAATTTGCTGTTTTATGTATTATTTTTATAAATTACTATACAATACTATAAAAAAAAACAGAATTATTGTAACAAACGTAACATTTTTAATTATAATAATGTGAGTAAACTATGCTCTAAAATTTCGATTTTGGGAAACTTCAAGTAGCTTGCGGAGGCATTTAACGTATTCCGATCGCTGTAGTGTAGAACTAAATCTTATTAGTAATTAAAAAATGCAACTTTTTGTTACTATTACAATTTGAAAATCGAAAAATTTTTTTTTCGATCCACCCATTGTATGTAGTAGTGCAAAAAATTGATATGGAGCTTAAGTCATTTCTCTAATTAGGAAAGTCAATTTGTTTATACGGATACGTTACTACTTCATACAACAGGTCATCTTCTTAAGTTTTTCACCTATAGTCGCATCCATAATATCATGTGGTATATTTAAGAGCTGCTGTGTACAATATTTTACTTTTATTTGTAAAACGAAACGCGTTTCCTCGCCCAACTCAATTTTCAACATTCCGAACTGAAGGTGTAACCAAGAGCGCCCCGCGTTATGCTAAACCATGAACGCTAATGGAATTTACACAGTGCGCATAAAACTTTTAAGTGGCATCATTTGTATTCGGCCAAAATTCGGGAGAAATGGATATACGCCGCTGTAGTGCCATCAATTTGGCTTGAAACGTCGTGTTCCTTGATTCCGCGGCAACTGTTCCATTACGTGCACCGTTTGGAATAAACTGGCTCGCGGATTTGGAAAATTCCTATGGAACTATACTTCCATCATTCTAGCCTATATACATCCCAGTGCAGGGCACAGGCCTTCTTCCCGGTGCGCATTGGGAACTTCACATACACCATTGAATTGCTTGAGAGGCCATAAGTCAAACCACTAGGCCACCATGGCTATACCTATACTTAGTAACTATACTTAGTACTATACTATTTTTCTGAATTATGTAATGTTAAAAAAATCACTCGCCTGGTGGCTCGATGGTTGCTTGCGATGGGCCTCATTATTTAATCGTATGGCAAGCAATTTATGATATACAGAGTCGCTTATCAACGATTACTTAATACTACTAAAAAAAGCTATACTACAAACGAATATCTAAGTTCTTTGCCCATAGGGCTGCGTTCGCATCAGGAGAGAACAGGTTCAGGGTGTTTCCAGCATATCTCCTCTTTGGGCAGTCATGAATGATGTGGTGGATGGACTGTACAGGTGCACCACAATCGCACGCCGGAGAGCCTCGCCAACCACACTTGAACATGTACTCCCCGCAGAGCCCATGCTCAGTGCGGAGCCTATTTAACTGGCACCATTCTCGCCTTGGACCAGAGAATCCCAAAGGTTTTTGGGTGGGGTCGTGATCTAATAGGGCGGCTTTAGGAGGATTAGACCGCCATTCGTCCTTCCATCTCATTTTAATGTCGAACGGTTCATCAAACAGGCCCCGAGCCGACTGGTAGGGTGGACTCCGTGACTTCAGACGATGACAAGGGGGATACATGAACTCCTGATGAGCTGGCAGATCTGAATTCTTTGCTATTTTCTTTGCCTCATTTTTTTTTTATTAGTAATTATTCGATTTGGATTAAAAATCTTCTGTCGATCAGGAATTTCTTAATTTATAAAAAAAAACTACACAAACTTTTATGGGCCTCATAAGAAATCTCAAAGTTACTTAAAGAGCGATGGAGCGAGCAATGCTCGGAGTTTTCTTACGTGATCGAATCAGAAATGAGGAGATCCTCAGAAGAACCAAAGCTACTGCCATAGCTCGGAGAGTCGCCAGACTTAAGTGTGGCAGTGGACAGGGGACATTGCTCGTAGAACCGACTGCCGACGGGGCAGTAAGGTTCTAGAGTGACAGCCGCAAGCCAGAAGATGTGGCGTGGGTAGGTCCCCAACAAGATGGATCTACGATCTGGTAAAGGTAGCTGGAATAATTTGATAGAACTGATCTGATCTGACTGATCGTTTTCCATCCCAGTTGATTAGTATTCATCATTTCAGCTGAAAGACGCCCACTGCTGAACGTAGGGCTCCCACAAGATTCGCCAAACAGACCGGTTCTGCGCCACTGCATCAAACTTACGCTCCATCTATTTAGAGGGCTACTACTCTGCGTCTTTCGGTCCGTGGTCGCCATCCGAGAACTTGGCTCCATCGGCGATCAGTTCTACGAGCGTTGTGTCCTGCCCACTGCCACTTGCGATTCTTCAAGCTATCCCGCAGAGAAATTCCTCTTCCTCGCCTTCTGCATGACCTTGAGCTTTCTCATGAAGCCCAATCGTTAGCGCCCATGTATCAGTACTTAAAGTAATCACTGGCAACACACTCTGGTCTAATATTGGATGGCAAGACATTGCGCTTCAATCAATCAATCAAAGTATTTATTGTGTGCCACAGGTGAATTATACAAGTGTTAACTTACATTTATGAAGATGAAAAAATGAAAAAAAAGAAGAAAGAAAAAGAAAGAAAGCAGGAAGAAGTTGAAAGTTGGAAAAAAAATACAAAAGATACTTCAAACCGTCGGCTTAGTAGCGACATCTCTTGTCCGGGTGAGCGGGTAGTTCTGAAGGAGTGTTGACGTCTCTCGATGAGGGTGTAACATAGATGGCGCTGTATCACGACTTAAAGTGATTAGTTAACGAACTGAGATGTGCGATGTATGGGAAAAAATTGTGTCTAAACTCCTGACCAGTGGCGGTGTAGGGGAATAGCATTTATATGAAAAATGCGATTAATTATCTCGAGTCTTGGGTGTTTAATAATGTATTTAAGTGTGTATCTATCTATATAAGTACCTATGTTTATCCATTGCCTAGTACCCATAAGAAAAGCTTTGCTTACTTTGGGACTGTGTCAATTGGTGTGAATTATCCCGTGATATTTATTTATTTTTTATTTATACATACTGTGTATTTCATTTAAACAGCCTAATACCCCGTAATGTATGCCTCACGGGACACAGCCCCTCGTTCCGCCTACAACTCATTCCAGCGCGTGCCGTCTGCCAAACTTGCACAACTCCGTCGTTTAATTAGAATTGCTTTAATTGAAAATATGCTCGCATTAAGTGCCTACGTAAACAGTTGGTGTGCGCGTCAACAAAGGGAATTAAACGTTTAGCATAAGGGGGTGTGTGTTGTAATAAAGTTTATAGGTAGGTATTAATGTCTTTAATGTGTCTTGGAAAAGGGTAGAGTGTAAGACGTTGACAGAATGGGCAATAATTCTTAACTAATAGCTATTATGTTAATGAAGACTAGTTAAAAAGCCACAATAAAAAACATGGAAATGTATACGTACCTAATAGGTAGTTACTCGTACTTAGTAGAAAGTTTGTAGAGTGACGATTCTGCCTTCGGTACTTCTTTGTTCTCTTATAGGTATATTGTTTATTCTATTGCATTTCATTTATACCTATTCGGCCATGGCTTTTTGATATTTCTTACTAAGTAAGAAGTACTTATTATGTGTGCATTTGTTTCTTTATAATATTACACTTGTCTTATAATCTTTATTTTTGTGATTTTTATTTATCCTGTTTGTATTAGCTTTTGTATCTACATAGTTGTCGGGATTAGATCGTTTTAAGTGACAAGACCGTCTATTATCTACCCTGTTTTTACCCCACTACGGCGAAGCTTAAAGAGGGTTATGATTTTGACCAGTAAGTTCATACTTGGTCATTAGATTCGTCGTGCTTAGTAAAAAGTCATCATCATCATCATCATTTCAGCCGTAGGACGTCTACTGCTGGACATAGGCCTCCCTCATTGATGCCCAATCATTACGATTGGAAGCGATTTGCATCCACCCTGAACCTGCGGCCTTCACCATATCGTCCGTCCATCTCGTTGGTGGACGTCCCAACGCTGCGTTTGCCAGTCCGTGGTCTCCATTCCAGAACTTATGGGCTCCAACGGCCTTCTGTTCTGCGTGCTGTATGGCCTGCCCATTGCCATTTCATTTCATTTAATTTTAGTAAAAAATGCGTAGTATCAAAAATTAATACAATCGTTGTCGTTATCGTTGATTAATACAATACAAGTAATACAACCAAAGACGATAGATAGATATCTATCTATCGTCTTTGGTTGTATTACTTGTATTGTATCAACAATGATGGTAGTTTCCATCTCTCTAAAGGTAACAAAAAAATTGTCAGCAATTTATAGGCTGTTATTTAGTCAGGCACGCACTGTAACAATATACACACATTGGCGATCGTACATTACCACGCGTGTGTTAAACATCTGCCTTGATTGTATTTCCCACGGACTCTAAGTGCGGATAGGAAATACACCGTCGCAAATGTTTTTTACTACATTACAAGCGGTTGTCTAATCACGCCTGATAGTCAGCGAATATGGTTGTTTAATTTAGAGTGACTGGTAGGAGCGGAGTGCGACGTCTCACGAAGGTCCTCTGTACCGCTGGGGTACCATAGGACAACAATAATGTCTGGTAATAGATCGTCCTAGGTTTGAACCTGAGAATTAGGGGAGGGCATCCGGGGTGGCACGATTTTACGGTCAAGGAAAACATTTGAGCAAACCCGCACATACCTGCAAAGAAATTCAATGATGTGTGTGAAGTTCCTAATCTGCACTGGGCCTGCGTGGGAACTACGGTCCGAGGTCTTTCATTCTGAGAGGCTCACAAACCTCTGCTTCACAGGCCATAGTTCAAATTCAAACTACCCGGCTTCCTCGACTTAATTAGACGATGATGTCATGCCACGCCACTGAGCACGATCCTCGGCCACTCTTACCTAGCTCTTGCCAGCCGCCTTGCGAAGTTCATCGCTCCACCGAGTCTGAGGACGTTCTACTCTATGTTTGCCGATCCGTGGTCTCCACTCAAGAACTCGTCTACCCCATCAGTTATCGGTTCTTCGGGTTATATGGCCGGATGACTATGTATTTTCTGAAATTTCTATGAGAATTTAACAAAATCCCGGAATTAAAAGTCCATTGCTACATTTAATGATTTAAGCGAGCAACGCTGGGGCTAAAAGCTAGTAATTTACATCACCAGCGTAACGTCATTGGTTGTTGACAAACAAATGTTTTAAGCAGTCTGATTACATTTTTTGAAAGTAAAACAATGCGTGTTGTCATTTGTTTAATTTAAAATATCATTGCAAGAATTGTTTTTGTTATTAAATCAACAATCCTTACTCTTGAATCATCAAACTTGACTTTTTCTAAGACGCTACACTCTTTGCTTGGTCATCGTTGACTGTTGAGGTTTAATTGGGAACCTTCGTGATAGTCCTTGGGATAATAGTGTTGTAGTTTCCCCTTGCCTTCTACATCGGAGTGTTCAGAGTTCGTAGTTGGCAATAGCTGTCTATTGCCAACTACACGATGTACTACTAGTTCGCTATCCTACCCGACTGTACTATCCGCGCAAGAAAGTCACCGACATAGCTCGAAGGATCGCCAGACTCAAGGGGCAGTGGGCAGGGCACATCGCTCGTACCTACTCAAAACTGATAGCCGATAGGGCCGCGCGGCCGAAAGGTTCTGGAATGGCGTCCGCGGACCGGAAGACGTAGTGTAGGTCGGCCTCCAACAAGATCCAGTGACGCCCTGATTAAGGTGCCGGGAACGCGTTGGTTGCGGGTGGCACAGGTATGGTCTGTTGGGCGAATTTTGGGGGAGACTTTTGTTCAGCAAAATGATGGAAGTCTTTCGGCTAAAAGGATGATGATGTCAGCAGCTACGATGGATACTTGCTCGCTACTGCAGCTTATAATAATTATGGGAAAAGTGAAGGAAAAGATCGAAGTAAGAAATCGTGGCTGTGGAACATCCGGGAGTGGATAGGCATCTCAGTGGAAGAGCGTTCTGAAAGGCAACTGATAGAGGAAATACAAGATGCTGAAAGCCAACGTAAAGGAGGATCGCGGCGCCCCTTGAATCAATTTTCATTCTAAATGTATAGAAGCGTCGTGATCCAAAGCAGATAGAAGAACAAACGACGCGGACTGCGACCCGCCCCCGGCCCACGTCTCTTCTGTATGGCTTGCGCCTTAGTTTTTCAAAATTGATGTGAGGAATTATATTACCACATAGCAGTGAAGGAAAGCCTATCTAGGGCATGTATTAAGGCATGAGCGTTATCATCTACTTCAGACAATAATGATGAAAAATCGTGGCTCCGAAACATCAGAGAGTGGACCGGTATCGCCAGTGTGGAGGAACTGTTTTCTCTGGCGAGAGATAAGGAGAATGCGGAGCTGACAGCCAACCTCCAGTAGTGGAGAGGCACCGTAAGAAGGGAGAAGTGAAGAAAAATATGAGTTGGTACGCAACTTTGAAGCAATTCAATGGTGTGCGAAGTTCCTAGTCCGTACTGGGCCCGCGTGGGAACTACGGCCCAAGCACTCTAATTCTGAGAGGCTGTGCTGCGCAGTGAGACGTATATGGGTTGAAATGATGACGATGACGAAACATACACAATCATAAAATTTCACACTTATATTGTTACCAGGATTCCTTAGAAACCCGTTAATGATGTAAGTGCTCACACAACCGTATAAACGTTCGTTTCCATCACACCGTTAGCCACGATACACTACGGGACAAATGTTCCACGACACGGTGTCGGCGACCGTTTACCTTTACGTTTACCAGAATTTCATAGAGGATACGATGGCTGAGAGACTTTTGGGAAATAGGTATTTTAATGAAGTGTCGCTGTCTCGCCCGAACCCCTCCGTGTCAGTACAGCGAGAGCGGGACAACTGCAGCTGAGACCGTTAATAGGCGCGTAAAATTGATCAAAACAGCATTTCGTAGTCCCCTGTTTTCTTCTCGAAAGCTGGACCAATAAAATTATTTTTTTCAAAAATAATTAGAGGATGGATTTAGCTATGCCCCTATGTTTCCTTTTTTTTGTTGATATGAGGGATTCTTTTCTGATGAGTGTCTGAAAATGACGTTGAAATTGGGCAATTTTTTCAGTTTTTGAAAGCTCATATTTCGTTAATTGAAATATGGAAAAAAACGAAACATAGAGGCATAGCTATGGTAGATATAGATTACACAGTAAAAAAAATTTGGCTCAAAAGCCATTATCCAGGGAGGAAACAGGGAACAAACGCAAACAATATTTACGTCGATGTTTCGGCCACATTGCAGCGACCGTGATCGCGAGTTGAGTAGTTTAGTATAATAGTTGTGTTTTCATGCAATCACAAAAGTTTAAAACAGTATATTGAATTTAATTTGCCCGGATTTCATTTGCCATAAAATATACATAGAATACATACATAGAAGCGTGCATTTTTCAGGATTTTTTGAAATGCGTCTGGGTTCGAAGTACCCAGCTATTAAATTCTCGAATATCACCAGGATATTTAATACCGGTCACAAGTTCCAGAAGATTCGACCTGCGATACTACTGATACGAATATAAACTCAGACTATTATTAAACCAACCCGAGGCGTCGTACGCACCAATTTTAAAACCTATTACTATCGATATCAATTCGCACGCTTAAAATGAAACTGACTCAATCAGAAATATTCTCATTTCAAAAATAAACTTTGTGTCAATAAAAATTAGGTTTAGTTTAGAAATGAGAATATTTCGTATTGAGTTAGTTTCATTTTAAGCGTGCAAATTATATATATACTAGCTTTGACCCGCAACTTCGTCTGTGTTAGAAATACGTGAAAAAATGTTAGTTGTAGTAATTATTTTTAAAGCACAACAGTCGCGTATTACCGGGATATTAAGCATCTTTTGTCTCAATCCAGATCTGTGTACATGTGTAAGTCAAGTTTCGTCTAAAACCGTTCAGCTGTTATGGCGTGAGTGACTAACAAACATGCAAACATCGTAACATCCAAACATCCGAACACCCGAACATCCAATTATCCAAACATCTTCTTGTTTACAATATTAGAGGGATAGGTTAGGTTTCTTTTGATATGAAAAAGCAGATAAGTACAACGAAAATGTCAAACGCGAACGTCTTTAGCTGCGCGTACATAATCATACTCGCTTAAGCAACGAGTATGAAAGCATATTTCATTCTAAATTTTTGAATTCCCAATATTTTGCAGCTTGGTTTTACACGGAATTCCGAAAAACACCAATGTATTTCTAATTGTCATAGCCACAAGTCGCCTGTCATGTTTATGAAATAAGCCACAGTCGTAAGCCGATTGGCAAAACATAGTACAACACGAGGAAATGTAACATCTCTGTATTTATGCAGCTTTCCCCTATGTTTCACAAATAAAACACTTAACTTTTTGACATTGAAATAGAGGCAGTGCTTTGACACTCCATACAATAGTGTATATCCCCATCGCTATCACTGACATTATTGTCACTTATCACTCAAAAACGTACGGTGACAGTTGCTAACACCGTTGGCGGCGAGTCGGCTAGTAGGTAGGAATATAAGGGCTGTCAAACGCGAGTATGGAATCTGTTACGTATTTTGTATTCTGTGATAGTGTGGCCTTTACTGAAGAAACTCGTTGGCCTCTCCAGTTGGCTGAGTGCTCTAAGTATCACTATCACAAAACACGTATCAAACGCAATTCCTTGAGGCAAATTCCTGTGCAATATTGCACAGCATACTATAAATTGAGGCACGGTGAAATATCACGTATTGCCGCTGCAATGTAAATGCAACATCCATAGGACTTATAACACGAAGAATAGAAACGTCACGGGGGCTAAAATCATTAACACATTTCACGCAGGGCCAGACCTCAGATTAAGTATAGAAAGGAATTCTTTCTATGGACCTCTCAGATCATCAGCGCCAACCGCATCCAACGCATTCCCGCAGGTCGTCGCTCCATCTTGTTGGAGGCCTACCTAAACAGCGTCTTCCGGGCCGTGGACGCCATTCGAGAACCTTTTGACAACATCGGACATCTCAGTGTGTAATAAATAAGGTTCACTGCTTAAAAATGGGAAAATGCAGAAATGGCGGGTGGAAAAAGGATTATATTTCATTTTTAACTGCCGTAATCCATTAAAACTATATCATCATCATCATCATCATCCCAGGCCTATATACGTCCCGCTGCAGGGCACAGGCCTCCTCTCACAATGAGAGGGCTTGGGCCGTAGTTACACGCGGGCTCAGTGCGGATTGGGAACTTCACACACACTATTGAATTTCTTCGCAGGTGTATGCAGGTTTCCTCACGATGTTTTCCTTCACCGTAAAGCTCATTTTTTTTTTATTATGGTATAGGGGGTAAACAAGCAGACGGAAGAGCCATGGTTCTGTAGTGGTAGAGCCATGTTGTAGCTAGCCGCTGCATCACGAATGGGCCGGCTCGCCCGGGGCAGTACCACCCTCTCACAGAACACCGGCGTGAAGCAGCAGTACTCCTGCTGTGTTTCGTACGGTCAGTGAGAGCGCTGGGGGCCCAATACCTCTCCCCCTCTTCTATTCCCTTTTCTTTTTCCTCTCCCTTTTAGGGCCGACAACACACTGGCATCGCGTAAAGTGCTGCGGGTGTCTATGGATAGTGGTGATCATTTAACATCAGGTGACCCGCTAGTTCGTTTGTCTGACCTATCTAACATAAAAAAAAAACGGATCGCCTGATGGTAAACGATTACCGACGCCCATGGACACCTGCGACACCAGAAGAGTCACAAGTGCGTTGCCGGCCTTTTAGGTAGGAGTACCTACGCTCTTTTTTTGAAAGCTTGAAGGTCATATCGGTCCGGGAATATCGCAGCAGGTACTTTCATGATAAATTTCAAATGTAATTTCGCACATAAATTCCAAGAAGCTCTGGCCACCACGGCAGGTCCCTAAAACCCCTATAATTATATAAATACGAAAAATTGCGTGCCCATTGACAGCGGGAGAGACGAAAAACCGGCCAAGAGCGTGTCGTACACGCCAGTGGCGAAGGGTACTAACAACCCGATTCCCGGCGGGTTGCCTAAAATTTTGAAGTAACCAAACGCTTCTCTTAGTAACCGATTGTTTGTATAGAGACTTACTCTTCCTTAATAAACTTTTAAGTATTTTTCAAAATGGTGCAGTAACAAAGCGCATCAAAATATCCACAAGACCAATCAGTCATTCATAAATTCAGTATGCCGTCAGGAATCTTACACTCACACATGTAAATATTCATTCATAAAACCATAGATTCACTACATAAGCGTCTAGTAAGAATACGCTGGAATAGGCTCAAAATAAGCCGGTCTCTATCGGCTTATCACATTTAAAAAACGACTTTCTATATTGCGCATAAGGCTTAATTTCACTTTGACAGAAGATTTTTTTTTAATTAATTTATCCCACTTGGAATAACCGACGGAATTGACATTCATACAGCCATTCGTAAACTTATTTAAAATTACTGGAGCGAAATTGAATTTTAAAATATCGAGTTTTAGTGTAAAACAAAAAGTATGATATTTTATCTATTTATATAATAAGATTTATAAACAGACAAAATTAAACCGCCACAGGCTGTGCTCAGCGCGCTGCACAAAACCAAATAGTATACGCTGCGCCGCGCTGCCGGAATGTGGCACTGTATGTACGATTCGGAGCCATAGAACGTGCCGGACGTGATCCGCTAGCGCGGTCGATTTGCTTGTGGTGTGGTATTTATTGAAATGGCAACATTACGTAATGTCATGTCAATCGCTCAGTGTTTTGTCGTAAATAATTAATGTGAAAAACTTTAAGATAAAACACAATATTAGATCAGTGTTGATACGCAATATTGGTGAAATTTAATCGTACATATAACCGTCTGTCAGGTTAAAATCTGATTATAATTCAGTGTCTAATTCATGTATAAGTAACATATTGTTTTGATACTGATATCAGTGAAAGGATAAGTATGCTGCAGTCTTATGGACCGAATTACTACATGCAAGTACTATTTCTCAAGAATATAACCTGGTACTAAATGGGGTATGATTTTTGTTAGCTATTGTTCCGTCCGGCTTTACCTGGAAAAAAATTCACGCCTCGCCACTGGTACACGCCCAAGATAGGGTTCCGTAGCCATTACGAAAAAATCAAGTAATATTTTTCTAAGGATTTCGTATGACGGAATCTTCCAAGTTAGGTATCGTCAATACTTTGAAAAAAGCTTGTATCTCAAAATCGTTAATCTGGCAAAGTGAACTTTATTACGCGCGTATCAAGGTTCAGCTTTGTTTACATGCTGATTTGAGATACGAGTTTTTCAAAGTAGTGACGGTATGTTTCATGCCTTAGGCTACTATTTACTCTTAAACTACAAATAATTCCCAAGCAATCTTAGCCGCTATAATTTTCCTTGTAAATTTAATATATTTACTACCATTTTGAATTTTTTTATATTTTTCCACCCAACAGTTTAGATTTTAGAGGGTGGGGGGGACGGTCGATTTTAATGAAAATTTTCACTTTAAAGTTGAATATTTCGCAAACAAATCACTGAATACAAAAATCATGTAAGCAACCCCTCAATGGTTTTAAAAGACCTATCCAACGATACCCCACACTATAGGGTTAGTCGAGAAAAAAAAATCACCCCCACTTTACGTCTACGGGAGGTACCCTAAAAAAAATTTTTTTTTAGTTTATTTATTTAACCACTTTGTCGGCGTGACTAATATATATATATATATTCATGCCAAATTACAGTTTTCTAGTACTAACAGTCTCTGAGCTTAGCCGCGGACAGACAGACAGACGGACAGACATGGCGAAACTATAAGGGTTCCTAGTTGACTACGGAACCCTAAAAAGTGACGAAATCGAACGTGGAAGCAAATACAGACGATGACACTTCTATTCCTGTTATAGTTCTATGGCAACGTCAAACGATGCTGTATCGGTGTGAAATATAAAATGAATTACGGTTTGTTTGGCGATTTTATTTTTGGCTTGCAGGAAGCAATGGCAAATTGACACAGACATAAAAACGGGCAAAGGTGACAGGTAACAAACAGAATTTATCTATGGCACTGTTTTTCTAGATATGAAATAAATATGTACGGTGGGAACTGTGCAATTTGCAATAACTAGTGAGTGGTGTATCTAAAGGCCAATTTAGATCTGAAAGAAAATTCGTGCAAATTGCATTACGTTGCGGCGGTCGATTGTCAATTTCAAACTGGTTCGCTTTGCGACTCCGCAATGTAATGCTCAAGATGGAGCCACAAACTGGTTAAGGTTGCGGGATCGCGTTGGATGCGGATGGCACGGGACCGATCTGTTTGGAGAGCCTTGGGGGAGGCCTATGTTCAGCATTGGACGTCTTTCGGCTGAAATGATGATGATGATGATGAATGTAATGCAGCTTGCACAATTTTTCTCGCAAGTCTAAATTGGACTTAAAGGTCATAAACTGCACAAATGCCAACTGTTTTTCTGTACCATAAATTGGAATTATTTTGACCATTTTGATAGTTTTAAAAGTGCTATGGAATCAATTATAGCAAATGTTTGACATGTAGACGAAAAGATGATCAAAAAATTCAATTATAGAATAATATAGCTTCATCGATATCTTCTATAATACCGCCAATGTCGAGGTTGGAAAAACCTGCCGGTTGAAAAGAAGACCGACATCTGACTAAGAGTACCAAACAAATACGATTGAATTCATTGTCAACCAACTTTTTAAAGTTGCCAATTTACGGTAACAAAGCAAGTTAAAAACACTGGCAATACCAAACAATTGCACAAACTGATACCGCCGCTCGCGCACAGAACTAATTCTCAAAAAATGGTTCCCATTCATCTCTCAGTTATTAAAAACCTCATACCGTGCCTTAGTGACCTGGAAGTGTGTCTAGCGACCAGCTTATCTAGAGATTCTCCGTCCCTCTGTGACCGACGACGTGATGATACCTCGGGAAGGTTTTGAAGGAGCGACAGAGGTCTGGGTTATCTGGACTGTTTTTATAGCGCAGTATGGAGGGAGGAGGTAACATGGTAATAAACGTTCAGAAAGAAATATCACTACATGACATGAGTGGTATACATTTTACGGATGACAGGACTTTGTGCAAGGTCCGTCTAGATCGCGTTGCCAATCTAGTGAACTAAGGTAAAATAACTCATGTGTCAGTATTTTAATTGGCTATATTGCTGCTGTTGGAAATTTGAAGAAGGGTTAGCTAGAAAAATAGTGCTGGAGATTCAGCTATTATTTTTTTACATTTTGACTTTGAATTTGAAGAGCAAAGTTCATAAACAGTAGAGCACCACCCATCGAGGTAGCGTTGCTAGAAGAGTGTGGTTATAAAACTACAGTGGATAGGGGTGGGCACTGCAAAGACAAATCGTTTTTAGTAACCGTTTCTTGATCTGCGACGGTATAATTGTTTTACGTCTCGAGCCAAAACAGTCTTTAAGTCAATTGTTTGATGAAAATTTTTACTTAACGACTAAGTAAGTACAGTCAAAATTATGCAATGATTCCCTGTCGTGCATCAATCATGGCTACGGACGGTCTTTATTCATTCGTTCCGTCCGTTTTTAAGACCGTTTTTTTTTAAATTTATTAATAAGCTTCGACGAGATCGTACTAAATACAAACTGAAACATGGATGCATAGAAAAACCCAGAAAAAAGACCAGCTCTGGGAATCGACTCCAGGTCCTCAGCATTCCGTGCTGCGACATCACAACTGGTCGGGTCATAGACACCTTAATTTTTCCAATGCATCTGATCACACGTCTCAGCTTAAGAAGAAGTCAGTCATAGTAAGAGAGGTGACAGATGGGTGTCATCTACTGGGCGTTGACGTATCGAGTATTGGTACGTTTACCTTAGTTTTCGCTTTTGGGAAAATGATTGCGAAAATGACTCACCTCTAAACTGCAGTGAAAAATTGTGTGAAAATCACGTGAGAAAATTATGAGGTTTTACCTTATACTGGTACTCTTCCCTCATGCTCCGACCTCGTCACGTCATGAATAACTGAGCCGTCAGTGATTGTGTTGAAATATTAAACCGGCGGCGAATTCACGCGCCTCCCTTTTTTTTACTTTACGTGTGTTTGATACTTTATTAGCTTCATCATGTGGAGAAAGGTTTTTAGGTCTTATTATTAAGTCTATCTTTCCAATATGCTCAGCCTCTGAAAAGAACTACGCGATTCATTAAACATTCAGTCTTTGTAAAACGTTGCCATTTTATGACATTTTTGTAACTTTTGTTCTTTTCTCAGGGTTCCGTATCCAAAGAATGCCAACAGGACCTTATTACTGAGACTCCGCTGTCTATCTGCCTGTCTTGTCGTGCGTCTGTCTGTCACCGTAGGCACTCTATCTCTTGAACCGTAAAACAGCACTTGAAATTTTCACCAATCATGTATTAAATACTGTGGCCGCTATAACAACTAATAAAAAATTGGTCTCGCTTAAGTAATATGTACCTATACGAATCCTTTGGCGCGTTGTCTACCTTATACAGTACCTTTTTTACTACACGCGTGTAAAGTGTTTATTAGTTCCATCACGTGGAGAAAGCTTCTAGCTTTTGTTTTTGTTTGACACTAACGATTGGCAGTTGTTTGTCTTATGTCCCATTTTGCTCGCAACTCTGGTACTCAGGAGACCGTAAACCACCGTATTGCATAACGCTCGGACGCTCGGGATAACATTCACTATCTCGTTTTACCCTCATCGTTTATCGTGAGATAGAGAGAAATGGTGTAAACAATTGTGATTCCAGTGCGTTAAATAATAAAGGCCTCTGGGATACGCTTGTTTAGCTGTTAATAACTGACAAGAATATAACGGAATGTTTGGAAGAGTGACATAAAGTTGTTATAAACGTTGCTCTCCTGTATTTATCCTTAGACTACGAAGCCATTAAGAACGGTAGTGTGTTTTAATAAAGTAAAAAATGGCAATGTCTTTATATGAAATAAAAATATGTACCTTTTCATTTCTATTTCTGTATTTTAATAGTAGCCTGGTGAAGAGGCATGAATGGAAATCTAAAACGGGCAAAGCTACGAGATAAAGATAGTTGTTCAAAAATTATTAACATCATAAGTCACAATCTAGATCTTTTCCATCTGTACGCCAAGCTTCAACTAAATCCGTTAAGCCGTTATGGCATGATTGACTAATAAACTTTTCAAACATCCAACTATCCAAAGATCGTCACAAACTTTCTCATTTATAATATTAGTTGGATAACTAAATAAAACAAGGTCAGTTACATTTACAGGTAGCCATCTATCTTTTTCTCTTCCCCTCAATCTGTCCATGGAATTCCCGATGAAAAGGTCGTGACGTTTTCCACCATCAAAATACACCCCAGACCAATCCTGTGGAGAGAGTAAATCAGTCTCACTTTTGTGTCGCGAGCTCCTGCGGATTGCCGATTGAAATATAGTCGAGAGATCGCAGATTGAAATATAGCACTTTGGTGAATTACTCACCTTTGTGAGTGAGAAATGGGGATTAAGGGAAGTCAAGTTTTAAGACTTTACTCGTATATGTAAAGGCGAATATGAGAGGTATTCTAAAACTACACATTGGTGTAGGAAACGACAGAGAAACTTTAAGCAGTCAAGTTTAGAAGACTGTTATATCTCCCAGACCCAGAGGTTAGACAATCTGACTATGAAGCTTGAGGTCGGGGATATTTTTCTCTATCGCATATTAAAACTAAGGCATGAACTCACAAGTCTCAACACATTGCTACCTACTTCTCAACACAGCCATATAGCCGAAGCAACATAAATCTTTAGTATTACTGTTTCACTAAGGGCTTCAGAGTATCCAGCTATTTGGGGCCATCGCGGTGCGGTCCATTACTACGCAATGGGGTATTACTTTTAGTGAAAGCGTTTTCCACCGTTTTCTTTTATTGAAAGTATCTCATTTAACCACAGAGCTAATGGTGAATGGAATAAACATTTTACGCTAACAAAAATTAGCACTTTTGTAGCTTATTTGGATCAAAAAATGATCTTACCAAAAGAGACCGTAAAACCTCTAGCCCTAGAAAACCCTCCTAGATCCTAGAAATTGATTTCAAAATGTCTGTCAATGTCTTCACGCGGAGATCCTTCTTCGTAGCGAAATTTAAAAAGAAAATACTAGTTCATTCAATTAGGATTAAAAAGGGAAAGTTGATTATCTTTAAAGTGTTACAAGCTGCGATATTTAGTGCCATAGAAAAAATAGCTTTATCTGACCTTAAAGTCAATGGAAATCAAAGTAAAATGCTGTACCTATAGGATTAAATTAAAACATCGTTTTGTGCTTCAAGCTAGGATACAGGTTATCGGGATATCGTCATCAGTGGGTGTCTTTCAGTTGAAAGTTGATGATTTTAAGTGACACAAGCAAGGCTTAGTGTCTTAGAAATATTAGCTATATTTGACCTGAAGCAGTCTCTCAGTTAACGGAATCGAAAGTAACATTAAATTACTTACCTATTCCTCTGGCGCAGCGACTCAAAGTGTGTCTTGGCCTCCAATACGAGTGCACGCCAAAGATCCCGGTCCTGTGCCGTCTCTCGCCAGTCACCAGCCTCAAGCTCGCGCAGATCCGCCTCCACCACATCTGTCTAACAGTATCTAGGGCGACCAACAGGACGGCGCTCTCTTGGCCTACCCTGGTAGGCCTTCACTGCACGAACCGTCCTCCAAGCGCTCGCGGTGAGGTGAGGATTAAATTTAAATGTCGTTTTGTGTTGCTTGCAAAATTGCTTGAAAACGCGAAGCCAGCTTGATTGCGGCTCACGATACAGCACCGCAGTTTAGTTTACTGCCTGTGTAAATCACTTGAATTGTTGAATGTGCGTGAAAAGCCGCGGGGAGTCGTAAGTGTTAGGTGACAGCGTTAGAAGAGTTATCAATAAGCAGACATTCTGCTTGTATAATAGATACGAAAGTTTGTCAGTGCGTATTTTGTTACTCTTTACTCTACTTTTTACTCTTTACTTTACTCTCTTCTCTCTTCTTTGACTGTATTTTGTTACTCTTTCACGCTAAAACGGCTGGAAGGATTTGGATGCACGCGATAGCCGAAGCATTCGTGTGGACTTGTCTAAGGTAAAATGATGCGCGCCCCTCTACTGAATCAGTTGATTTTGATGTGTCCGTGCAAATATTAATTACGAATCTTCATCTGTTTGGGAGCGCCAACTATTCCGTCAACTATTAATAATCAGTGTGCGTGCAACATCACGATCGACAAATGACATGATAAATCCTGTGCGTAAATGCGGTAGTAGGGCGCGTCATTTTAAATTAGACAAGCTATACATGCAGTTCAAGACCTCACGATCAGATAAAATAAACCGGTCATTGTGAGTCGGACTCGCGTTTTGACTATTGGAGGCTCCGTACAACAAGGAACCACTTGCAGAATTGGGAATGTCTAAAAAAATTACCAGTGGTTTTATACTTTTTTTGTATAGAAAGAAAAAAGTCAATTATTAAGAAACTAATGTCAATATTTTGTCATTTAGTGCACTACTTTCTTCAAAATTATTTAATGAAACTATTTTGGTTGATGACGTCAGATTATAATTGAGGGCTAACACTGCCAAATTTCTAAATCTATTGAAATGCGTACGATAAGGCAATCCCTTTAATTATTTTTTGTGTAGTGTTACACTGTAACTAGTGTCACTTTACTGGCGCTGTCAAAGATGTCAGACAGCGGGTCCAAATCAAACTCCGTAGTATAATCCACGCGTAAATTGTGAATATTTCTAACCACACAGAATAAAGTTCGGCTTGGTCCGGTCACGCAATTTACACCAATGTCAAATGAAGGTCATTGCTTATTTGGTTTGTAATAAATTCATAACAATATAATATTAAAATTAAATAAATACAGAAAACGAGTTAAAAAGCATTTATCTCGAAATGGTTTTCGATTTACTAGACATTGCAAAAAAATAGACATCCCCAATTTATTCTCATGTCTAAAATATTGTAGAAAAAAGTAAGGTTCAGTTTTGAGGATAATTAGAACTGAGTCAGTTTTTTAGCGCGGAGTAGTTATAGTTTGTGTAAAAATACTTGCTAATCTCTCACTTGTGCCACAGTCCAAAGCCAGCGCGATGCAAGCCGCGGCCTCCATTTGTTAACATCGCGTTTAACTATTTGGACAGCATTTTGCTCACAGTTAGAACATTATCGGACTCCTTTCGATGCTTGCAGAAGCGCAATTTTATAACATACAATGTTACTTTAAATATACTTTAAAAGCCGGTCAAGTGTGAGTTTATAGTTATACGCGTTTCGTAATCAACCAGCAACACAATATTAACATTTATTGGTAGCATAGCACAGCGTACGGTTGTGGTGCCTACTCCAAAGATGAGCTCTGGTTGACTTCGAAACGCGCGCGCTTTAGTTTGTGGTGGTGATAGTTGATTTTGTGTGATTTGTGTGTGTTCGTACAGTGTGGAGGTAGAGGAACTGCATAAACACGCATTTCTTACATAAACGTAACTATCGTAAGCTCGCGGGTGAGCAAAGTAGTTGTTTCAGTTCATTAACCAAATATATCACTATTTTACTAAATATCAACTTACCTACTACTTATATCAATATACATGTAATAAAGTGCAATGTAGTAACGAGTAAATATCCCATATTCGTAAGTCGTTGGTTGGTAATTAACCAGAGGGTAATGGCGGGTATAACAGCAGGGGGTGGTTGGAGCGACGTACACTGAAAATGCCAACAAGCCGTGGTGGCCTGGTGGTTTGACCTATGGCCTCTGTTGAAGAAGATCGTGGATTCAAATCCGGATTTGAAAAAAGTCAAAAGTCAAAATATTTTTATTCAGTTTAGTCTATAATATAATAATAATAATCTAATATATAAAAATCTCGTGTCACGGTGTTTACAAATTTTTTCTCTGTATTTGGTAGGTCTGAAAATAGGTCGTAGGCTATTTTTTATACCATTAGGTGATAGATATATGTATATGGCAAAACAACGTTTATTGGGTCAGCTAGTAATAATATAATAAATCATGCACACATGTGCTTATACACACACACACACACAGTTACACACCCGCCCCGCCTCTAGTTTGCCTTTGTTGGCCGTCTAGAGTGGAACGCAAGAGCTAAATGCTCGAAGGATGGATGTGTTTGGCCGTAAGTGGCGAGTTGGCATTTTGAAGTTTAAAGTCCAGGAACACCTCTCTATCCTTAGCCGTTCACACCAATATTGCCGCCTCGTTGCCCCGAGCGAGCAATAGTTTGAGGGGCCCATTTAGTGAATGCCGAGTCACCGCCTACCAAAAGTTCAGTTAATGAGATATTGAAATGGTAGGTGTCCGTTATCTCACTCCATAGCCCGGTAATCCTGTCCACAACATCCTAACCCCGTAGCCAATTCCATATCGCTTCCTACCTGGCAATAGATTGGCAACTGTGGAGGACCTCCGTAGTTGCGCCCATCTCATTTATATTATATGGTACCAAAGGCCTCTTCATGTTGGCTTCGGCCCCATAAATACCTTTCAAATGACCGGGTCCCCATGGGCCCGTGATCGGAAATCCGTACCAACATAATAAATCATGGGAAGATAGACACCAATAATTGACCTAGGTCCTACACAAAGCAAAGCTTATACTATGAGTGAGTACTAAGACAACTACAAAGATAAATACATATTAAACATCTAGAACTTAAGTACAAACATTCATATTGATAATACAGATATCTGCCCCGACCGGGAATCGAGCCCAGGACCTCAAGCTTCATGCAGATTCTCTAACCACTAGGCAATCGGTTATCTAAACTACACGGTTGTATTTTTCTTCATCATCAATTTGATCATTTCAGCCTAAATACGTCCACTGCTGAACATAGGCCTCCCCCAAGGCTCGTCAAACAGATCGGTCCCGTGCCATCCGTATCCAACGCGATCCCGCAACCTTAACCTGGCCGTTGCCCTATCTTGTTGGAGGCCTACCTACACTTGCGTCTTCCGGTCCGTGGACGTCATTCCAGAAACTTTCGGCCCCATCGGCCATCAGTTCTACGAGCAATGTGCCCTGTCCACTCCCACTTGAGTCTGGCGATTCTTCGAGCTATGTCGGTGACTTTAGTTCTTGCGCGGATTTCAAGTGTTTTTATTACTAAGACAAATAAAAATTATGTATAACGATACACTATGGCACATGAAATTCGGTGAAACGATATAGAAACGGATTATACTCAACTAAAACTTTGCTCTGCTGTACGCCGCCCCTTGAGTAATATGGTTTAATCAACAGCTCAGGTTATTAAGCAGCCAATTTAACGCGTGCGCTAAACGCTTAATAACAAAGGCTAAGATTAACTGAGTGATAAAATTGGGCCGGCTTACGTTTAATATGCATTTGGTTTTTCATTATAACGCCCGGTGTGAAGGGAGCAACTATGACGGTAGACGGCCTTAGTTTGTATGTTTTAAAATTAATTTTGGAATAAATCTAGCGAATTTTGGGGCCATGCGAGCGAGTTCTTTTTATGAAACGTTTGATACATTTTAGCGTTATTTCTGTAGTTTTTCTACTAGCGACATTGGTGCTGATTTCCCACAAACTGGCGACTTTTAGCAATTTTTCCAGCGACATCTGAAAAAAAAAATTACATCTGAAGTAGGTTAAAACATGTTTTGCCGTGGGAATGAGATATTTTCCCGTGGTAAAAAGTAACCCATGTCACTCTCCAGCCCTTCAACTATGAGCGTTCAAAAAATCACGGCAATCCGTCGCTCAGTTTTGACGTGAAAGACAGACAAATAAACACACTTTCACATTTATAATATTAGTATGGATATGTAAGTATGGATATAGATTGTGTTATTTATTGAAACTTCTGTCTACCGTGTAAGTGCTTTGGTGTTATAGTATGAATTTTTTGAGGTGTACCGATCTCGTTAGCAGCCCACATTTCGAACAAAGCCATTGTATTCTATACATATTCTTTATTATGTCCTCAAGTGCACAATCCTCAGTTTAAAATGAACAGAAATATAAGATAAAATAGCTCATTGAAATACGACTTTATTATTCACAGTAGAGAGTTCATTTTCAATGAAACTTTGTTGGAAGATAATATTTTTCAACATTGAATGCGTCGTAGACATGCAGCCAAAACAACCAAAACAAATAAACAAACAAAGTTTCAATTAAAATGAACTCTCTGCTGTAAATAATAAAGTCGTTATTTCAATGAGCTATTTTATCTTATGTTTACGTTCATTTTAAACTGAGGATTATTCACTTGAGGACATAAATGAATACAAAGGCTTTGTTCGAAAGGTGGCCGGGCTCTTACCGAGATCGGGACACCTCAAAAAATTCGTACTATAAGACTGTTTATTTAAAATTGAAAACATTTATTTCTAAGAATACAGTAGGTAAAATGATCTTAAAATAAGTTTTGCACATGACAATGTATGTATTCAGCATGAAAGCAAGCGTACAAATATTATTTTTAGGTCACTAAGATTTAATTTACAATTTTCGTCATTATTCATTATTTCATATATCATTAATAAATCGAAAGAAAATATAAAAAAACACGGTGTATAATAACCGCCTCTACCGTATGGAATCTTCATTTTGCCGTCCATATTAATGCAAGAGAAAAGATTCAAAATAAATTTATTAAGCGGATGAAGTATAAATTCAAAGATTTTAAAACAAAGAATATTTATCTCTTCAACTTCGACGTGAAATTAGAGATCAAACTGCAGTGTTTAAAATTCTAAACGGGTTGCTGGACTCGCCTGCCCTTCTCTTAAGCATAATTATCTCTGCGCTGCCCCGAACGCCGCACCCGATCTTCCACCTTATTCGCACTACCTTTCCATCGAACTGCATATGCAAGGAACAGATTTGTTGTTAGAGCATGTAAAAATTATAATGATAAATATTCTCATGTTGACATATTTTTCATTCCATCAGTATAAAGCATTTCCATCCTTAAAGCCTCACCGGCTACAAACTGCGAGATTGCGTGCTTGATTGAAGCTTCAAATGCTTGGCTAGCTGGACCGAGCCCAAACTTAATTCCATGGACGATGGGCCGTGCACTGGTGTGGGACGCCACTCGCGCCGACACCTTGGCAGCGTCCTACCTCCCAACAACGAGCAGACGTGCCGGTGCTGCGGCGGACACCCGAGAACGGCTCAAGGCCATTAAATACGAGTGTCTCGGCGCCCAGTACGAGTTCGTCGCATTCGGTGTCGAGACAATCGGTTCGTGGGGCAAGGGTGCACGAGGGCTCCACGGAGCTATAAGCAAGCGCCTGAGAGAGGCAACAGGTGACCCTCGCGCAGGCAGCTTTCTCGCACAAAGACTTGCTATAGCAATTCAACGTGGGAATGCTGCCTGCGTGATGGGCACCCTACCTAAGGGGCCAAATTTAGATTGTAATTTTTAGTTTTAATTTTTGTTTAGTATTTTAAGTTAGTTTTATTTATGTTAATTTTAATATTAGTCTCTGTTTTTGTACCTACTTTTATTGTTTAATAAAGTATCAGTATAAAAGATAATAAAATTGTATAAAAAAATGTGTAAAATATGAAAAAACATTGTTATCTAATTCTAGTTTAATTAATTTAATTTTATTCATACGTGCATGATTACATATTATGAACAGTGATAGGTTGAGCCGTTTGAACTCGCCTTTTGTTGGCTGAATTTGTGCATGGTACTTTATTGCTTTTGCTTTTATTTATATACACATAAAATATTTCCCTTAAATTATTTTAGTAATGTAATTAGTCAATTGTAAAAATAAGTCTTTCTGAGCAACCATAATGTTATAATTCACTAGTGGAAACTTCTTTGGCTTTTGTATTATCTAAATTTCAAATAATCACAAATGTTATTTTTCGCTGAACTAAAACAATTACTTTGCTCACCCGCGACCTTACAATAGTTACGTTTATGCAAGAAATGTGCGTTCATGCAGTTCCTCCACCTCCACACTGTACGAACACACACAAATCACATAAACACAACCATCACCACCACCAAGCTACACTGACGCGTTTCGAACTCAACCAGAGCTCATCTTCGGAGTTACCACAACCGTATGCTATGCTACCAAATGTTAAACATAGCATAGCATACGGTTGTGGTAACTCCGAAGATGAGCTCTGGTTGAGTTCGAAACGCGTCAGTGTAGCTTGGTGGTGGTGATGGTTGTGTTTATGTGATTTGTGTGTGTTCGTACAGTGTGGAGGTGGAGGAACTGCATGAACGCACATTTCTTGCATAAACGTAGCTATTGTAAGGTCGCGGGTGAGCAAAGTAATTGTTTTAGTTCATTAATATGGACCTCCGCAAAGTAACGCCTGATTCAATAAATTATTTTTCGCTGTTTGTATCAATAAAATAAAATAAAATTAAATTAATAATTAAATTAAGATCTATGTGTGATAGGACGTGCTATAAAACCGTGTCTTTAAGTACGTACTAAATAAACAAACTAAAGATAGTAAATCGTAGATGAAACGCTGTAAACTGCAAATTACTCTACATTTTACAGTTTTGCGCGTTGTTTTATTTCCTTCTCATGACTCTATAATACTTCCCTGTTCAATCTGGATAGTTCAAAAGCGTCTGGTCGACACTACTGGAGACAAAAAGGCTAGCAGCTGTCTCTCTCAACGAATTGCCATCGCCAATCAACGAGGGAATTCTGCCTGCCTTTTGGGCATGATGCCATGGATGGGGGCCTTTTTAGACTTAATCTAAGTTTTTAATTTAAATATTTATTAGTTTTTAGTTAAGTTTTAATCATTGTTATTTCTACACTAATATTATAAACAGGAAAGATTTGTATTTTTGTATGTAACTAATAAACTTAAAAACTACTGGACAGATTTCAAAAATTCTTTTGCCGTTACAAAGCTAAATTATCACTGAGTGACATAGACTACTTTTTACCGCGGGAAAATACCTTTCTCTACGGGAAAATTAATTTATCGCAGGTGAAGCTGCGGGTGGAAGGCTAGTTTTTTAATATTTGTATTCTTAGTTTCAATAAAGAATCAAACGAAATGCTGGTTTGTTATGACAAATAACTTCAGTAATGTGTCAGAATGAATTTTACTCATAAATTATCAACATAGGAAAGCAAAAAGGTAAGTGTTCACTACAAAACTAGATTCAAACTTTTTTCTTTTAACTCTCTAATTAGGGTAACCACGATGAGACCAAAAAATAGGAAAAATTTAAACAGCAATATTAATTAATTAAGATGACTTTAACAACACGAGACCTAGTAGAGGCGTTTAGCATCAGGGAGACGAAATTAAAAAACAAGAGTTGTATTACGTTCAATGTAACACCCTGTATAGCCCTGTATCTGGATAGATTTTATATCTAATACCAACGATGATTAAATGTAAAGAGCTGCAAAGTCTCATTCCTTTAAACTAAGCTTGCCATTGTTAGTTTCGCTTTAAAGATATTTCTGAACTCGGGACACTAATTATTTTCTAGACTTCCTCTGCAATGTAGACAATGACGAAGTTTGGAATAATCCTACGGAACTTAGCCGTGGGTACAAAACAACAGTTTTTTTAGGCGTAGCACACTACGCCTGTCACCAAATCAACAAAAATATTAAGTCACGCTCCGTTCACAGTATGATTAAAAATAAATTTCATTAGTTAAAAATATGATTTGGTTTTAAAATTATCCTTCATAGTGAACAACAGCTATGGCTAATTTTGTAGCAGCGTAAAAGCGTTCTTAAAATCGCGCAGACCTAGGGTTACCATATGTAAATAGAGGGATGCCTGTCTATGGTACCTAAAATGCCTGATTTTTCAGAAAAATGCCTGTCTAAAGCAAAACGCTGTAAGTAATAAGTAAGTAAAAGCCAGCAGATAATAATGAAGAAGGATGTTTATTACTGATATTTGTCAGAGGACATTATGCAAGCGTGAAATTTTTAAAAATGCCTGTCTCAGACCAATGCCGGCCGCACGCCTGTCTAAACCTTAAAATGCCTGTCAAATGCGGCAAACGCCTGTCATATGGTAACCCTACGCAGACCAGTCTTACTGCCCCACATTCTTCAGTGCTAGAACGGAACGGCGGTCGTTGAAGCGTCCCTGAGCATGTACCGGGCGGCTTTTATGACATAGCATTTATTGTATGCACCTATTCGGTAAGCTGCGGATATTAAGAATTACTTTGTGTCACTCGCTAGTGTAAATTTCCTTATCTTCATCATCATTTCAATCAATCAATCAAATCGTTTATTTGTTAACATAGGTGTGTTACAGATATTACATGAAGTTTTGTATCACTATGCTTGCCATAAGGATACAAATTACTTACTAGACTACACGTGCAGCATAACTATTTATTAATTTAAATATATAAATACGCAAAATCAATTAATCTAACAATAACAAATAATAACTTAATCCTCAATCGTCGGTCCTTCCCTGTTCATTTGTTTACATTGTGTCTTTAAATCAGAGTTCCTTTTCTCACGTGCGGCCTTTTGACATTTTCTCATTGATATTCTGTATATGTAGTGTATAAGTATTATATTTTTATGTATATGTTTATTTATGTATATAAATATTGTATATTTGTATTGTTATTAATATTTTATTGATTAATATCTCTTTATTTCTCCTGTCTGTTGTTTCCGCCACCTACATAAACCTGTTCATATTTGTATATGTATCCAGTATTGGTTGTCTGGAAGAGATCGCTTTTGAGCGATAAGACCGCCTATTGTCTGCCTGATTTTTTAATGTTATTATTATTTTTTTTCTGTACTTTTTTTTGGTGCTCAATAAAGAATATTTGTATTGTATTGTATAATAATAATCAATATCAATCAATAATAATTATGTACAATATTAATAATAATTTAATAAATTGTCTTTTAAATATTTCTAGAGTAATACGCATTTTCGCACAGTTTAAAAAGCATTCCTTTGAATTTTATTACATCGTCTGTTTCCAGTATAGGTTTTGGTAAATGATTAAATATTTTAGGAGCCATACTAAAAGCCGTTTCAGCCGTAGGACGTCCACTGCTGGACATAGGCCTCCCTCATTGATACCTAATCATTGCGATGGATACCTTGAACCTGCGGCCTTTACCCATCCATCCATTTCGTCTCCATTCGAGAATTTTTTAGCCCCAACGGCTATCTATTCTGTGCGTCTGCCCGTCCATTGCCATTTCTGCTGAGGAATTTGTAAAATTTGTACTTCATCATAAATGTAATAAAAATATTTGTCATCATATCAGCCAAAAGACGCCCATTGCTGGACAAATGCTTCCCCCAAAGAGTTCAACAATGTCCGCTCCTGCAATGTGTAATTGGGTTCTATGACCTTAAGGCAACTCGACATGTTTAGAGGTAACAGGGGCGGGGCGTGAAAATTTTTGCAGGTAAAACCGGTGCAAAAAACCTAAAAACAGCGTTTAACCTCTTTTTGAATAGTATAAGAAGTAGTAATAGAAGAGAAGCGTTTGGTAACTTCGAAAGTTTGGTCAACCCGGGGGAATCGGGTTGTTAGTACCCTTGCCACTGCGAGCTAATCCGCAGCCCTTCACCTCGGGGCTCACACCACGGCGGCTGCCAAACACGCACTACGCGCCACCGCTCTGTCGAGTATGTATGTATGAGTATATATGTCGAGTTAAACCCCTTTAAAAAAAGTAATTAATCCGTATTTTTTCACAGTATGCAGTAGCTTCTTACAGTAGCTTCAAGTTCAAAGTTAAAGCCAGTTGTAAATAATTTAAACAATAACAAAAAATTAAAAACTCCCAATGCAATTAGTGAATGCCTATTATGCGTCTAAGATATCTTCCTCAGCTAACAAAAGAGCTGATTACTTTGAAACGTCTGAACCAATTTTTTGATGAAACATGTCTAAGAAACATCGTCAAGAAACCTGCTTTCAAACTAAAAGAACCGCATCCAAATCGGTTCACCCGATTAATAGCTATGATGCCACAGACACACACACACACACACACACACACACACACACACACACACACACACACACACACACACACACACACACACACACATAGCGGTCAAACTTATAACACCCCTCTTTTTGTGTCGGGGGTAAAAATACTTTACCGATACTGAATCATATACCAAACTTTTGGGGTGACTAAAAATCTGTAGATGTCTGTAGAATAAGACCGCAGTGCAGGTTGAACATTAAGTGCATCGAGTTATTTACGAGCAGCACGATAGAGGGCGCGACAGGCGTAAAACTGCAGGTTTACTGCAAGATCCCGGCCGCCTGTAAAACCGGCTCCAACGTTACGGAAGTACTGAAAAGTCCTGAAATAGCTTCAGATAGGAATCGAATCCAGACTATATACTATCCTACTAATATTATAAACGTGAAAGTTTGTTTGATGGATGGATGTTGGATGGATGGATGGATGGATGGATGGATGTTTGTTACTCTTTTTTTTTTCAATTTGTATAAACTGTTTTATTTCCTTTCAGAGCTTATAATGAGTAAATAAGTACAGTGAGCCTCAAAAGTATGTGATCTACTTTAGTACCTTATCACATCCACTTTCGGCAGGGACCCTTGCGCATTACTTACTTGTTACTCTTTCACGCTTAAACGGTTTGACGGATTGTGATGAAATTTGGCACACAGATAGTTTATAATCCGGATTAACATATAGGATACTTTTATCCCGGAAAATTGCATAGTTCCCGCGGGATAGCGATAAACGAATTCTTCACAAACGGAGTCGTGGGCAGCAGCTCGTATACTATACAGGTGAAAAAAACGAACGCCGCATAGAGGGCAACTATAAGTATCGTCACGAGATTTGAGGTCAGGCACACAGCAGCATGTCAACTAATGACAGCGGGATTTTGAGATTTAAAAGTGAAGTACCTGGGTGACCGAGCTCTGCTCGGGCAGAAACTCGGTACCAAGCGTTTTCCCAGAGATAAGACCAAGCTAGATCAATTTTTCATCCCCGAAAACCCCCAAATAGCAAATTTCATCGAAATCGTTGGAACCGTTTCCGAGATCCTGATTATATACACCGGAGGGGTGGGGGGGGGGGGGGGGGGGTGAGAGGGGGGGGAGGGGATGCGGGGGAGGGAGCGCGGGGGTACTAAAGGGGGATGAAAATTTCATTGATTTTGCCGTAGGATGCACCGTTTTCAAGATATTTGACAAAAACACCGGAGGGGGTGGGGGGGGGGGGGTGAGTCACGTTAAACTATCGTCCGTAAACCGACTTTACAGACAACCGGCTTTTCCTGTTCTGTGCTCCCAATAGGGAACGTGCACATAGACGGTGCTGCCAACTGGTGCCATAAGGGTGCCATCAATTTGAATGTTTTACCTTGATAAGTTTGTTTTACTGTCCACACAGTGTCTCTTCTGTCGCATTGGTGCTGCCGCCTATAGTTACTGCACGTTCCCTATAATACTTTTTCTAACAAAAAAGTAACTTTTTCTCACAAAAAAGTAACTTTTTCTCACAGAAAAGTAACTTTTTCTCACAAAAGAAGAAACTTGACGTTTTCTCATAAAAAATTAACATAAAAAAAAAAACAAAAATCTTGAAAAAAAACGTGGAATCGAACCGAGGTCGGCTGGATCCGCGACCACCCGATTTCTAATGTGCCATTATGATCTGCTCGAAGTCGGCGAAATTTAGCTTTATATTCTAATGCAAACAAGAATAGCCGGAAAACACGAGTAAAAGCGATTTTCTGAAAATGAAACATAGCTAGATCACTTTTTCATCCCCGAAAACCCCCATATACCAAATTTCATCGAAATCGTTGGAGCCGTTTCCGAGATCCTGATTATATATATATATATATATACATATGTAGGATTGGAAGCGTGAGTCGGAACGTAAGGGAATGAGTGAGAGGGAGATGAATGAAAGAGAGAGAAAGGAGATGGGTGTTACGTTGCTAAGCGGCTGCTGTAAAATTAAAGTGTCTTGTGAAGAATTTAAAATAAAAACAGTTTACTGCATTCCAAGATTTTTATTTTGCATCTACGGACCCACAAATTGGGGGCACGTCCGGGATTCGCAAAATAAAACGTCCAACAACGCGACGAAGACGAACCACTGCGGAGGTTAACCTAACGGTACACGTGCCACGCCGACGCCCATCTCGACGACGAACAATTTATTGGAAGACGAAGGGAAGACGTTTTATTAAACGACGAGACGACGAATCATGGGGAAAGAGAATCGACGGCAGAGTCGACAAGACGACCCCGAGGACCCCGAGAGTGAAGCTGGTGGACGCGCAATGTTACATATGACGGCGGACTTAATCCCAGCGTTCAGCGGGCGGGATAAGACAGTTTCTGTCACTAGATGGATAGAGGACGTTGAAGATCATGCGGAAATCTTCGGATGGACCCCGCTGCAACAGCTACTGGTGGCGAGGCGAGCGCTAACAGGAACCGCGGCGCTGTGGTTACGCGCGGAGCGACCGCACAAATCATGGCCTGAACTAAAAGCGGCTCTCATCAAAGAATTTACAGATTCCATGGATGCGAAGACTGTCCACGAGATGATGAGTGCTAGAAAGAAACGTCGCGATGAGTCATGTCTAGATTATATGCTAATAATGAAAGAGCTCGGCAGACGTGGTAAAATGGCGGATTACGTGGCTATTAAATATATAGTGGACGGAATCGTGGACAAGGAACAAAACAAAATAATGTTATATGGCGTAACCACCTATAATGATTTAAAAGAAAAATTGAAAATTTACGAAACAATTAAGGAAAAAACGAAGTATGAAAACGAAGGCCAACGGCAGCGCAACACAGCGAGCTCAAACATGCAAGTACGAAGCCAAGTTGAAGTGAGAAAATGCTACAATTGTGGAGAAAATAAGCATATTTCGGCAGAATGCCCGCATAGAAACAAAGGTGCAAAGTGTTTCAGTTGCAATACGTTCGGACATCTTGCATCGCAGTGTGGTGTGCGACAAGGAGGGAGCGGCGAGCGAAGCGACGTTGCTACTTCAGATCAGCGTAAGCCGAACGTCCGGCGGATGCAAGATGGCAACAGGGCGCGATCGAACTCTGCAATGGCGCGCATCTCTAATAAGCAGACTTCGGCTACGTTTTGCTGCGACTGTGAAACGGAACGCGCCCAATTGACCGATGCAGAGGGCAGCACTGGCGGTCACGAGCAAGATGGCGGCGCCCGCGACGGCTATGACACTGACGCGGCCGATATATTAAACGTAAACATTGGAGGAAAAGTTCACAAGAAGCCGATCAAATCACTGGAAATATGCGGAAAAACCATCGACGCTTTGATTGATTCGGGCAGTGATGTTAATTTAATGTCGGTTGAGTGCTATCGTAGTTTAGGGTCGCCCAAAAGTGAAAAATCGGACGTCGTATTAACAGGACTTGGTGCTAAGAAGGTTTGTGCTTTGGGATTGTGTATCACGACAGTGCGTGTTGATGGCCAAACATTTAAAGACACTAGTTTCCATATCGTACCTAAAGATGTAATGCCATATTCGATTATAATTGGTCAGAATTTTTTACAGCACTCTGTAATGGTCATGGATAACAATAAGGTGTTTCTGTTACCCGCTAATGAGGAATGGTTCCGAAACGTTATGTGTTTTGTGTCTGATTTTGATATTGTAGGTCGTGAGATAAGCCCAGCCACTCAACAACACGTGAGACGTATGATGACGTCGTATGTACCCGCCAAGACGAAGGAGGCACCAATCGTGCTACAAATTCATCTCAAAGACGATGTGCCAGTCGCCCAGAGGCCGCGGCGTCTCGCACTTAAGGAACAGCAGGAAGTAGACGAGCAAATTCAACAATGGCTGAATGAAGGGATCATTCGGGTAAGTACTTCTGAATATTCCAGCCCCATAGTGCTTGTTAGGAAAAAAGACGGCAGTTTGCGTGTTTGCGTAGACTATAGAAAGTTAAATCAAAAAATGTTGAAGGATCAGTATCCTTTGCCACTCATTGACAGCCACATTGACAGATGCCAAAATGCTAAGATATTTACCGCACTTGATTTGAAAAATGGATATTTTCATCTGCGAGTTCATGAGGATTCCATTCACTATACTTCATTTGTGACAATGACTGGTCAATATGAATTCTTGAGGGCTCCATTTGGAATAGCCATCTGCCCTAAGGTGTTTACCCGGTTTATTTCAATAATATTTCGCGATTTGATTGCTAAAGGTAGTGTCATTATATTCATCGATGATCTGTTAATTCCAGCGGAGACAGAGCAAGAAGCACTAGATAAACTGAGTGAGGTACTGCAGACTGCATCTGACTATGGCCTTAATATAAATTGGAATAAAAGCCAGTTAATGGTCCGAAGAGTGGAATATTTGGGACATCTTATAGAAAATGGCGAGATTCGGCCATCACCAGGAAAAACTGAAGCAGTCTCACGATATCCTGAACCAAAAGACATTAAGCAACTGCATAGTTTCATTGGGCTGTGCTCCTATTTCCGGAAGTTTATTCAGAATTTTGCATTTTTAGCAAAACCACTGACAGACCTGCTAAGAAAAGATGAAGTCTTTCAGTTTAATGATGAACACAGGAAAAGTTTCAACTTGTTAAAAGAGAAACTGACTTCTGGCCCAGTCTTAACAATATTTAATCCCAGACGGAAAACCGAATTACACACCGACGCATCTAGTGTGGCATACTCAGCTATTCTATTTCAACAATGTATTGAAGATGGAGATTTGCACCCTGTCCATTACTTCAGCCGGAAGACCAGTGAAGCCCAGAGCAAATATAGTAGCTATGAACTGGAAGCATTGGCCATTGTGGAAAGTGTTAAGAAGTTTCGGCACTATCTGTTTGGAATTAATTTTAAAATAGTAACAGACTGCAAGGCCTTTGAAATGACTCTAAAAAAAAAGGATCTGGCCATGTCAACTAGAGTTGCCAGATGGATTATATTGTTACAGGACTATGATTTTGAAGTGGAACACCGCGAAGGCTCTAAAATGCGACATGTTGACGCTTTAAGCAGGCACCCGTATGTAGGTGCAATATTTGCAGATTTACATGACGGAATAAGGTATTCACAGGACTGTGAGAATGGGTTGAAGGCTATAAAAGAAATTTTGAAAGAGAATAGCTTTGAGGATTACACCCTAGACAATGGACTATTGTATAAAGGACTTGAGAAGCGGCTAGTTATTCCGAAGACTCTAGAGACTGAGATCATTAAAAGAGCTCATGACAATGGTCACTTCTCCAAGAAAAAAATGATGCAGATCATCAGCAAGGATTTTTTTATACCACACTTGGAAAAAAAAGTGGAGAATTTCATACTTACCTGTATTCCATGTTTGCTGGCAACTCGAAAGGAAGGAAAGCAAGAAGGATATCTCAACCCTATAGATAAACAAGATGTTCCACTGCACACACTACACATTGACCATGTTGGACCTATGACGGAGACAAAAAAACAGTATAACTACATATTTACTGTAGTGGACGCTTTCACCAAGTTCACATGGATTTTCCCTACTAAGAGCACTACAAGCAAAGAAGCTATAGAGAAATTGAGAGTGCACCAGCAGCACTTTGGAAATCCTGCCAGAATAATTTCAGACAGAGGGACAGCATTCACAAGCCAGGATTTCGAAGACTATTGCCAACAAGAAGGTATATCTCATGTGAAGATTACTACAGGTATCCCGAGGGGCAACGGTCAGGTAGAGCGGATTCAAAAAAATATTGTCTCTATACTTACTAAGATGTGCATTGGAAATCCTGCCCTCTGGTACAGACATGTAAGCCGTGTTCAGCGAGCCCTCAACAGTACATACCACAGAAGCATCAAAATGTCACCATTTGAACTGTTAACTGGTACAAAGATGAAATGTAGAGAAGATATAGAGATCTATAATTTATTGGAGCAGGAGATGGTGTCAACCTATATGACAGATAGAGAAGAGCTGCGGATGAAAGCCAAGCAGGAAATATTAAAAATCCAAGATGAAAACACAAGGACTTACAACAGAAAACGGAAGCCAAGTCACATCTATGCAGTTGGAGACATTGTTGCTATCAGGAAAACTCAATATGGGGTATGTACAAAGATTAAACCTAAATACCTAGGACCCTACAGGGTTGCCGCTGTGAAAGGCTGTGATCGCTATGAGGTTGAAAAACTGGACAGCCTGCAGGAAGGCCCTTGGAGGACCAGCTCGGCCGCAGACTCCATGAAACCCTGGCCCACAAATGATAACTCAGGTAGTGAGTGAGTCTTGTCTGATGTTCGTACCCATTCTTCGAAATACTTACTTAGTCTTCTTTCTAGTTCTTAGCCTTAAGGGTGATTCCATGACCATCTGCATAGTGTTGTGCTGACTTCGGCCATTTTATTTGATTTTACCATGTTATTTTTCCACTGACTCACGCACCAAGGGTTCCATGCAAATTGTGGGTATGTTATGATCTATGTACCCCTTAAACCTTTGTAACTAAGGAAATCCGGTGTTAGTAGAGCCCTGCGACTGACAGACAGACAGACAGACAGCTGAGTCTTAGTGGTAGGATATGGACCCCTAAACAATGACATTAGTTTAGTAGTAAGTTAGATCTCAGCAAAGTTGTTTGTACCAATATTTTCTCTAATTAATTATTATGTAACTATAAGTGGTTCCTATATTCCTACTTAGTATATAAGTTATTCCATGTCAAGGTGTAGGTAGATTGTACCCTAAGCCACCAGTGGGTGTATTGTTGGTTCCCAGCCATTCTGATGGGGTGATAAAGGTCAAAGATCTGTGCTAGAGTACATTGTCTATACATACCTATCTTGTTTACTACCTATTATTTAGTTTTAGTGTCACTGAGTCTGAGGACAGACTGATTGCAGGATGACCGAATGTAGGATTGGAAGCGTGAGTCGGAACGTAAGGGAATGAGTGAGAGGGAGATGAATGAAAGAGAGAGAAAGGAGATGGGTGTTACGTTGCTAAGCGGCTGCTGTAAAATTAAAGTGTCTTGTGAAGAATTTAAAATAAAAACAGTTTACTGCATTCCAAGATTTTTATTTTGCATCTACGGACCCACACATATATACAAGAATTGCTCGTTTAAAGGTATTAGATTACAAGATTAACTAAAAATTCGTCTAGTCCAGACAAAACAGAAAATAAAATATTTTGGTGTATTTTATTTAAATCAGATAAGCATATTTTTCGCTATTTATAAAATACCGATTTTTTTTTTGCGAATATTTCTTATCAGTTTCAAATTGTATTATTTCAAAATATACACGCGGCGGCGGTAAGGGCAGCGAGCGCGCCTCGAGTGCCTGCCGCCCGCACCTCTCCCGGCCCCCTTTGTCGTCATACCCCCCAACCCCTGTACCGCGCGGGCGTGTACTCATTTAAACGGTTTTGCTTTCACGGACATTTTTGAGAAAAGAAAATTACTTATTTTACTTTTGAAACCCTCTTCAATATAAAATTCCGCAGAATTTCTGGACAAAGTCTTAATTCAAACAGAATTCATCACTTACTTACTTAATTAAAATTTAACAGTGGCTCTTAACCATCTGCGAATTGTTAGCCAACTCTCGTAGACGGTCATCGCTCAATTAAAAACTTTCTTTTATATTTTACTAGCTTTTGCCCGCGACTTCGTACGCGGAGAGAATAACGTTAGAGTTGTTTGCATGAAATTTGGCACACAGGTAGTTTATTACATGGATTAACACATAGGGTAATGCCAGGAAAATGTAAAGTTCCCGCGGAATTTGAATAAGTGAATTGTGGCCAAGTGGTTAGAATGGGTTTGAGCCCGGGCTTGGACCTCTTGAGTTATTCCGAATTCGTGTGCTAAATTACGTTTGAAGTTTACCATGAGCTTTACAGTGAAGGAAAACATCGCGAGAAAAGCTGCACACACCTGAGAAGAAATTCAATAGTATACACCCGCACTGTACAAATCGCACTGGGCCCAAGTGGGAACTAAGGCCCAAGTGTTCTCGTTCTGGGAGGAGGTCTGATTGAAACAACAACATTCTATCCCGGGAAAGTGTACAGCATACCGCGGGATAGAAATAACTGTCAAAAAATTTTGAAAATCAGAGACAGTGTAGCTTTTTATTAGTGAAATAATTTTAAAAATCAGCCCTCACGTTCAATTCACTTAATTCTATCCCGTGGGAATTTTGCATTTTCCCGTAGAAAAGTAGCCTGTGCCAATCAGGGATATTGTAGCTTTCAAATTGTAAAATACTTTTTAAAATCAGCCCCTAAGTTGAATTTACTTATTTTTATCCCGCGGGAATTTTGCATTTTCCCGGAAAAAGTACTTTTTATGTCAATGAGGGATACTGTAGCTTACTATTGAGTTAATTTATTTCTATCCCGTGGGAATTTTGCATTTTCCCGGATAAAAAGTAACCTATGTCAATCATGGATAGTGTAGCTTTCTAATTCTGAAAGAATTTTTAAAATCGGCTCATTTGTTTCAGAGATTCCGCTACAAACAAATAAACAAAGAAAGTTGAGATATTTCCCTATCCCGTGGGAATTTCGAAAAATCCTTCCTTAGTGCACCTCTACAATACTCAAGGTACATGTGTGCCAAATTTCAAGTCTCTAGCCCCAGTGGTTTAGGCTGTGCGTTGTCTGTCTGTCAGTCAGTCAGTCAGTCAGTCAGTCAGTCATTCAGTCAGTCAGTCAGTCACGGTACTGTTTTATAGGTATAGACTAGCTTTTAACCGAGGATTTGCACGCGTAAAACATTAATAGATCTTGCAATCAAATTGAAATTCAATGGGCATTCCCATCATCATCATTTCAGCCATAGTACGTCCAGTGCTAGACATAGGCCATGCCTCCGATAATCATTGATGCTCCGCTCCTATGGCCTCTCAAGCAGAGGGTCGTGGGTTCAAATCCCGGCTCGCACCTCTGAGTTTTTCGGAATTTTTGTGCGAAATCACATTTGAGCTTTACGGTGAAAGAAAACATCGTGTGGAAACCTGCATTCACCTGCGAAGAAATTCAATGGTGTGTTTGAAGTTCCCAATCTTTACTGGGCCCGCGTGGGAACTACGGCCCAAGCCCTCTCATTTTGAGAGGAGGCCTGTGCCCTGCAGTGGGACGTATATAGGCTGGAAGGAGGAGGATGGTCATCCAATACATATATTTATAACTTTTAATAAGTATATTAAACAACCTTAAAATACAAATTCTTCAACTTTATAATATTAAGTTATTCTATTCTAATCCCCTGCTCAAGCGCAGAGGAATTAAAGCTTAAACTAAACTCAACTCTAAACAAAATTACTAATTGGCTGGACTCACACAATCTACAACTCAACTTAAATAAAACAAAACTTATCCAATTTAGACCCCATCAAAGAACTGCGTTACAAATATCATACAATTACAGACAAACAAAATTAGAGGCAGTAGACTCTGCTAGTCTGCTGGGAATACAGCAGAGCTCGATACACATCTCAACTGGAAACAGCATATCCAAAAACTATTGGCCAAAATGTCCTCTTTCGTCTATGCTCTCCAAAATCTTAAACGCGTAACGGACTTTAAAACATCCTTAACGGCATACTACGCATACGCATACTCACGTTTTTCCTACGGTGTAATTCTTTGGGGAAATTCTAGCTATGCTGACAAAGCTTTCATTCTACAAAAGAAATGTGTTAGAATATTAATGAACATAAACAAGTTTGAATCCTGTAAACCACATTTTATTAGTCAACAAATACCAACCCTCACATCCATATATATCTTAGAGTCATGCAAATTTGTTAGAAAACACCCAGATCTATATTCCCCGATTAAAAATATTAGAAGTAACAATAGGAACCAAAATAAACTAAAGGTACCTTCTACCAAATTGAAATTGGTTTCGTCGTGCGCCCCATCCATGCTTATCAAAATATACAATCATATCCCGAATTATATTAAAAACCAACAGAAGCTAACTACTTACATTGTAGAGTTAAAAAAATTACTACTGAAAAAAGGATATTACAATTTAAAGGAATTTTTTGATGATAAATTTGAAAATGATAGTCATAATAAATAAATCTGCCGAAGCACTTCGATGTCTCTTAGTTTTAAATTAATTAAGTAAATAACTTATGACATTACTATAATAATTAAGTATACTAACAAATATTAAAATGTTTGTATTAATATTGTATAAATTTTGACTAAGAATAATAATTTGATAATAGTGACTCCAAAATGAAATCTATCATATTTTTTGTTGTTTTTGCTGTGCCCTTGCAGGGCGTCACATGTATACCAATTTATTTTTAAGATCCTTGTCTGTAATGTGACTTGCAATAAAGAAACTATAACTAACTATAACTAAGTATAGATAAGCACTGCACTGCTTTGAATGAAAGAAAAATTATATGTAAGCACTTATTTAAATTAAAATGAGCTCTTAGTCCAACCTGACTCAAAATAATTCATATTAAAGTGCACAAAAGTCTGTTTTTCTAATTAGAGCTGCCTGAATTTAAGATGCTCTAACTAAGTGAATGAAATGGAATAGGTTGGGAAGTTTGAGAGCTTAAAGTTTGAAAGCTATTCCAATGCAGTACTCGCCTCTAGTCTTATTAAATTTCTAGAACCTGTGGCACTAAATATAAAATTAAAGCACTAGCTAAAGTTTATTCGTAGATTTAAAAGGAACTGTAACTAACTTTTGGAACTATAATATTGTTTGGTTGTCCCATGATATGAGAACGAGAAATATTTGTTTTGAAAAATCTCCTGTATAGTTGCCGGCAGGTAAGTAGAACACAAGACCATATTTACCTCTTGTTCACATTAGTGTAGAAGGAGCGAGAGGTAAATATGATCTTGTGTTCTACTTACCTGCCGGCAACTATATCCCAACTATTTTTTGATAGAAAGATAATGTGCGAGATATTTATTTATACATATTATATTATATACACATGAAAAATACATATGGTAAATGCTCCTCTCATTCAATCAAAGGTTGACTGACTGGTTGACTGGTGATAAGTTCGGCTTTAAGTCATAACATAAGTCTTTTATTGCTTGAATTAATGTTACAAAAGGTCTTCATTTCAGATAATTGAACAGTTCATTATTCGTCCGTGTTGTTCTTTGTACATTTATCTCAATGGTTGTCATTAGTGTTTATTTTTTTATTGTACAATAAAGAGTTTACATACATAGAGATAAACTACGATAACATATGCATGGCCCGTCCCTCCACATTATTTAGTAGTATCTGCTTTTGTTTGACGGCTGTCTCAACACGCACACATGCGTTGAAAGTTTTGGTGTGCTTTATAAATGCTTTCACAATACATTGAAGACTTCTTGAATTGTGGAGGGGCGGGCCATGTTATCGTAGATTATCCCTACATACATTTGGAAAGGAAAAGATACAAATAAAAAAACGTCGAATAGTAGGGCCCCACTCTGCATAGCGCTGCGGCAAGCCGCAACGCTGTTTTTCAGCGGATCCCATTTGAAAACTAAACACAAAGAGACACACACTGTGAGGACAAGAACGCCAATGTCAGAATAGATGTAAACAAGTTTGGTGAAGTATCTTTTTGTATTTTTATTTTTTGATTCCCAGCGCTGGTCTTTTTTCTGGGGTTTTTTCTTTGCATCCATGTTTCAGTTTGTATTTACAATACAATACAATACAATACAATACAATACAATACAATACAATACAATACAATACAATACAATACAATACAATACAAAACAATACAATACAATACAATACAATACAATACAATGCAATACAATATAATACAATACAATACAATACAATGACTTTTTATTGTAAACCACAAATAATACAATACAGAAAAACAAGTACATGAAAAAAAAGAAATAAGGTAAGCAATGGTAATGCATACACCTGCGGTAATGGTAATGTTAATGGTAATGGTGGTGGTAATGGTAATGGTAATGGTGGTGGTAATGGTAATGGTAAATGTATTTAGTATGAAATAATAATATAGAATAGATGTAGTATGATTTGTACTACTAGCCGGATAGCCTTGGTGGCTTAGGAAGCCATGTTGGTCTAGTGGTTTGACCTATAGTTTCTCAAGCATAACGCCCTATGCCCTATGGTTCAAATCCCGTCTCGCACCTCTGAATTGTTCGGAATTTATGTGCGAAATTACATTTGAAATTTACCTTGAGCTTTACGGTGAAGGAAAACATCGTGCGAAATCCTGCATACACCTGCGAAGAAATTCAATGGTGTATGTGAAGTTTCCAATCCGCACTGGGCCCGCGTGGGAACTACGGTCCAAGCCCTCTCATTCTGAGAGGTGGCCTGTGCCCTTCAGTGGGACGTATAAAGGCTGGGATGATGATGACTTTGTGCTATTACTGCAATCTATTTCAAATCTTCATTATAATCATCTCTTACAATACGTTTACTTTTAGTTTACCACTGACAGATGGCTTGCCTTCATTTCATTTCCAACTTTAACACCATACAAATAAAGTAGCTATTACAAAATCTGCAAACGTGGGTAACAGTATTCTAAAATTGGCTTTATTTGTAGGTCGTTAAAGTTGATTATGTTTAATGTTTATTTGGGCACAAACGGTACATTATTCTTAAACTTAAACATAGTTACAATTCACATTAACCAATGAAGCTGCCACCAGATATTAATACAATTATACGTATGAACAAACAAACGGGAAAATATGAGCCGAAAAACAGTCTGCTGACTAAAAACAAATACATTTATATACATAATTATACAATTCTGGACGAAGGAAATGTGATGTTATCCAGCCATAAGTGACTTAATGTTACACTTAAACCTATTGAGAGATAAATGAAATATATCAACCTGACTAAATTTAGTATTGTAGGCTTTACAGGCTCTATTAACAAAGGAGTTAAGATTTATATTTTTACGTGAATATGAAATGAAGGCAAACCATCTGTCGGTGGTACCTAAACTTTCTGTAATTTTACTGTAATTGAATGCGGAACGTAAACACAGAAGAGACGTGGGACGGAGTTGCGTCGCAGTCGCAGCACCCCATGAATAAGTTTTCATACTAAATATACGTATAGAAGCGTCGCATAAAGAATAATTAATTTGCTCACCAGCGACCTTATGATTAGATACAGCGTAACGCAGCTATCACAAGGACGCAGGTGAGCAAAGTAACTGTTTCAGTTCATTGTTATGTCTGGAGACCGAAGTCCTTAGAAAGTTGTTGTATTTATGCGTCCGAGTAAGAAACTTTAATAGTGCGATCTAGCGGTTTCTCTAATTGACTACTAGATGGCGATAGGTTGCTACACGGTTGACAAACGCGAGTGAATTTGTTACGTAGACTTTACTGTTATCTGTGCCGCATTGGGATCAACTGTAATCTATGGCATTGTCATCAAACAATACAGTTGATATCGAGCTAAACCTAGCCATATGACTCATACTCCAATTTGTCACGCAATCAGTGATTCAATACATTGCATACCTATCTAAGTGCTGGCATGTATCATCATATCCATAATTGATTGCCTTCTGAGCTAAGCGTCAATGACTTGGTTACATCGGTATTGAGCGACTTAGGACTAGTAAAGGATCCCGAGGCAGCATCGTCGTCCCAATAGTAGGACAAAGGCCTCCTCTCAAAACGAGAGGGCTTAGGCCGTAGTTCCCACGCGGGCCCGATGTAGATTGGGAACTTCATACTCAAAATTGAATTTCACCTTAGGTGTGTGCAGGCTGCCTTATGATATTTTCCTTCACCGCAAAAGTCATGGTTAATTTCAACAGTTCTTTCGCTCGTAAATTCCGAAAAACTCAGAGGCACGCGTAAGGGTCGAAGCCATGACCCTCTGCTTGAGAGGCCATAAGCACAGAATATATAATAGTACTAACGTACAGAATAGCCACACTCCGCCCCGCACCGATTCGAGTTACCCCACCCCTCAAGGCGCAGATTGCCGGACACCGCCCGAATCCAGAAGAGTGCGCGCGCGATGTATGAAGGCGTACGCGTGTACAGGCGTCGTCGTGCTTATGTAGATTCAAGAACGCGTATTTTGTACGTCGTGTCTGCCGTGTGCCATAAGGTCGAACCACTAGGCTATCACTGCTCAAGGCCAAGCCTCTTGTTATGCTGGCATTACACGATGGGTCATCACGATGGTCCACTATGATGGGCCAGCGTGTAGAGGGCGTACTGGTGTTGTATGGCTTATGGCGCGTGCGATGGCCGTGGGATGGTGTCGTTGTCAGTTTCATCAAAAGAACGTTGCCACCGTGTAAATGCGTTGCAGCCTTCTCTGGACCTTCGTACCGACCACTTAATGGCCCATCATAGCTATAACGTTTTATAAAACCATGCGCTCGGTGTGGGTTATTCCGTCAATATACATACAGGCACGTCAGGATACCGATAGCAGTTCAAACTACCCTATAACGCATATTTTTATGAATTTTACTATTACAACGCTGCATAGAAACCACACACGAATAAAGCCTACAGCACTGCGCATAATTTCTCCTCGGAAATCCGGCCTCAAATATTTCGGGCTCTTGCATTATTCACGACCAATCACTGCCCAGCTCATTTATTCATAATCGGCTGGACGGTTGGCGCGGACATTTTTTTATTAGAAATATAAAATATTACCATGCCCGGACATATGGGACGTGTCGTGTTTTGCGGCGGTTTAGGCTGCCTGTCCAATGAAGCCGAGCGAGGCAGCAATCTGTCTTCCATATGAACAAAACGGGTATGAGAGAGCCTGGGCTGTAGTTCTTACGCGACTCCTGTGCGGATTGGGAACTTTACACACTCCTTTGAATTTCTTCTCAGGTGTGTCCAGGTTCATGGTAAATTTCGAACGTAATTTCGCATAAATAAATAAGTAAATATCACGGGACAATTAACACCAATTGACCTAGTCCCAAACTAAGCAGAGTTTGTACTATGGGTACTAGACAACGGATAAACATACTTATATAGATAAATACATACTTAAATATATATTAAACATCCAAGACTTGAGCACAAACATTCGTATTTTTCACACAAATATCTGCCCCGACCGGGAATCGAACCCGGGACCTCAAGCTTCGTAGTTAACCTGTTCTCTAACAACTAGGCTATCCGGCCGTATAAGAAGAACTCAGATCAAAATGATCTCGCATCCATGAGCTCTTGCTTGAGAAGCTATACGCTACCACATCTTCGCGAATTTAGCGAAGATTCATCCAAACTGTCTAAGCGTATTCTAATAAACAGAAAGACTCAAACAAATTAAAAATTCAACTTTCTCCAAGATTTACATAATTACTATGAACTCGAGGTTTGCTTCAATTCTCTGCCAACCCGTCTATCTCCATTAAAAAGGTTTTAATTAAACGAAACAATGATGTCTTTGGCAAATTAGTATTTAATTTCTAGAGTTCCGTACCTTAAAAGGAAAAGTAAGGAATCTTTATAGGAACTGAAACAATTACTTTGCTCACCCGCGACCTTATGATAGCTACCTACATATATGCAAGGACGTTTATTTTGGTTTGTTAGTCTAACAGTGGTCTAACATCTGGTAGCACGGTGAATGGATGTGTTGGTTATCAGCTCTGGTTGAGTTCGAAACGCGTCAGTGTAATTTGGTGGTGGTGATCGTTGAGTTTGTGTAATTTGTTTGTTCGTACGCATTGCTTACATTAACGTAACTATCGTAAGGTCGCGTGTGGGCAAAGTAATTGTTTCAGTTCATTAATATGGACCTCCACAACGTAACGCCTGAATCAATAAATTATTTGAAAACACTAAAGTTGATTGTCACATTCACTTGTAAGGTAGATATTATGATGTTTTAAGCCGTTCAACTGACATTGAACCTTAGGGTGGTAAAGGAATGTTCGATTACACTACTACTGGACACGAATTAAAAACGGTCAACGTATAGTCGGGTAAGAAAAGGTTCGTCACTTTTCGACCTTAACTCGTTGACATAGAGTCGAAAAGTGATGAACCTTTTCTTACCCCGACTATACAACCATGCAGCACGTACTTCTTACGTACCTCTCAAGTAATACGTAACCCGTAGTGCTGTTTTTCGATTCACACTTGGCCGGTTGTTACAATTAATTTGTCGTCAAATCGTTTAATGATTAAAGCGATTTGTATTTTGAGACTTAACTAAGAGGATTGTAGCCACGGCTTATCATACAAACAGTGAAAATGGTTTCCACCCCGTTAGCCAATGTTGGCCAATTTTTGATATTTTGTCTTTGAACATCAAAGCTAGGTTCGTAAGTTTAATTTTTTTTTAAATTTATTCAATAAACTTAATTTTGTTCATGATCTGTTGTTTTCATAGAAAACTAATTTCAGCAATTACCGATTGTACGAATCAATATTTCAGAAAACAAAATGTAAGTACAGCAAAAGAGCGCGAGATAACAAGTTCTGAATGTCTGATGTTTTCCAAAATAATTTAACACTAAAAGTCATAATGTTACGCGGCTTAGCTGAGTGACGTGGATTTTTTCTTGTTTTTTTCAGAACTAAACCGACAATAGACATTTTTTTACAAAATATCTAATAGTATAAGTGAAAAAAAAACGTGGGACGAGTGACACCGATTGACCTAGTTCCATACTATGCAAAGCTTGTGCTATGGGTACTAGACAAACGGATAAATAAACATACTTATGTAGACATGTTTATAAGTACTTAAATAAAAATGAAACATCCAAGACTTGAGCACAAACATTCGTATTTTTCACACAAATATCTGCCCCGATTGGGAATCGAACCCAAAAAAAATCGAATCTAAGTGATAATGTTAATGTGGCTATAATTGACATGGACTTGACCTCTCGCCGGATACCGGGCTATCATTGAAATTTGGGACACCCTATAAGTACTAGAATTTATATTGTTTTCTCATGTTTTAGCCTAAAGTGCTTTTAATCAAAATTATAACTGAAGATACACATTGCCGAACAAAATCCCCTTCAAAGAATGTCCGAACTATTTTATTTGTTTGCGTAACAAATAAAATCATCACCTACACCGAAATTTGAACCTAGTCTTTACTTCATTACAGTCGAATTTCGGTAGCGGCAAAACTCCACAACGCTTGACACTTGACAGCTAAACTTGACAATTTCACGCAACGTACTGAGAAAAAGAAGGCCACTTTTATCAAAGTGGCGCTCATTTGGCTCGGACATTTTCGGGCGCGCGACTGTGGATCTACAGTTATAATTGATCAAAGGCTGAGCCGTTTAAATGTGTTCTCGCCAGCGCGGTACAGGGGCAAGGGGGTATGACGACAAAGAGGACCGGGAGAGGTGCGGGCGGCAGCCACATGATGCGCGCTCGCTGTCCGCACCTCTCCCGGTCCCCTTTGTCGTCTTACCCCCCAGCCCCTGTACCGCGCCGGCGAGGACTCATATAATAATAATAATAATAATAACATCGCAGGGCGGCTTGTGGCGAGCTGTTGGTGCGTAGGGGTACACATACACACATGCGCTTATACACACACTCACACACAGTTACACACCCACCCCGCCTCTAGTTTGCCTTTGTTGGCCGCCTAGAGTGGAGCGCAAGAGCTAAATGCTCGAAGGATGGATGTGTTTGGCCGTAAGTGGCGAGTTGGCATTTTGAAGTTTAAAGTCCAGGGACACCTCTCCATCCTTAGCCGTTCACACCAATGTTGCCGCCTCGTTGCCCCGAGCGGGCAATTGTTTGAGGGGCCCATTTAGTGAATGGCGAGTCACCGCCTACCAAAAGTTCAGTTTATGAGATATTGAAATGGTAGGTGTCCGTTATCTCACTCCATAGCCCGGTAATCCTGTCCACAACATCCCAACCCCATAGCCAATTCCATGTCGCTTCCTACCTGGCAATAGTTTGGCAACTGTGGAGGACTGTCCGCTAGCACATCCTCATGGTGTATTAGGGGATAGACCTCCATAGTTGCGCCCATCTCATTTATATTATATGGTACCAAAGGCCTCTTCATGTTGGCTTCGGCCCCATGAATGCCTTTCAAATGACCGGGTCCCCATGGGCCCGTGATCGGAAATCCGTACCAACATAATAATAAAAACTTTATTGCCAACGTACATTTACAAAAAATAATAATAATAAGAAAAACAACTTAAAAACTACGCTTGGCAATAGAAAGAAAGAAAGAAAGGAAAGAAAAACATTTATTCGTGACAAAGAAAAAACAAATACAAAAAGAGGAATTGGAAACAGATAGTACTTAATAAATATTGTCACGAAATGGTCCCAAATGGTGGAATAGGTACTGGGCTCAGCATTTTCTGGAGAGAATGACAATTTCCAGCGCTGCTTTTCAGCCCGGTCCTTCTGGCAAGGGTGGCCGCAACTATAGCTAAGAAAAATAAAACAAAATAAGAACAAAAAAATTAAATTAAAAAAGAAAAGAAGAGAAGAATAGGCAAACATTTGTATGGTGTATCTTGTGACGTGTTATGTTAGTCGTAGTTTTTTTTTTATGTGTGTTAGTCGTAGTTTGTGATGTTTCTATGACTTAATGGTTGTGTGTAGTATATTTATTTATTTAAATTATTTATTAATATTATTTATTTATAGGTACATTTGTGTTTTAAGCGGTCTAGCTATAGATATAACTTTTACACGGCATTGGACAGCCACTGTATCAAATCGGTTTCACTACACAGTATAAGACAAAGTCGCTTTCCGCTGTTTGTCCCTATGTATGCTAATGCTTAGTTATTTAGTATCAGCATTGCACCCGTGCGAATCAAATCAAATCAAAATCAAAATAGTTTATTCACAGTAATATGGTAGAAAAGATATTCCAAAATTTTAATAAGAACTGCATATTACACCATTCCTGATGTGTGAATCTTTAGTAAAACACTTAAGTACATAGAAGAAAAACCTTAATTAATAAAGAACTCATTAATGGAATAGAAGGGTCGGCGTAACAGCCACGCATGTAGATCTGTTTTGAATTTATTTAAAGGCAGATCACAAAGGTCTCTAGGTAGCCTATTAAAAACTCTAATGGCCATAATATAGGAATTTCTTTTATACATTTGCAACTTCAGTTTTGGAAGGAACAATTTATTAATATTACAATTCCTTTGTGTTCTGTTACTTACATCTGTTATTTTTTTAAACAAATACTGATATTGCTTTACAAATATTGCCAGTTGCTTAATATATAGGCACGGTAGTGTAAGTAATTTTAATTTTACAAAAAGGGGCTTGCATGAGTCCGTTATACAAGCACCACAAATAGCTCTCACACACTTTTTTTGTAGAATGAACACCTTATTAACGTGCACCGAGTTACCCCATAATAACAAACCATATTGAAGCACCGATGCTACATAACCATGGTATGCCATGAGACTAGTAACTTCAGATGCCATTTGTCTTAACCGCCAAAGAACAAACACAAAGCGGCTAATTTTATTGCATACTTTATTTATATGCAAACTCCAATCGCAGTGGCTATCCAAAATTATTCCAAGGAAACTAGTGTGTAAGACTTCAGCAATCTGTTTATTCTCATATGAAATATTAAAAGTAATAGGTGAAGCCCGGTGCGTACAAAAACGCATTAATTGGGTTTTCAGCATATTCACTTGCAGGTTATTTTTTTGAGCCAGTTAACCACTGAATTTAAAGTTATATTGATCTCATTTTGCAACATTACTCTATCCTTTCCTTTTATAACTATTGAAACATCATCTGCAAATAAGATGCATTCATGTTTAACGTGATCTGGTAAATCATTAATATATGCAAGGAAAAGAAGAGGGCCCATAACACTTCCTTGAGGTACTCCATAACAATTTGGCCGCAAATCTGATTCAAAAGATTTTTTGTGATTGTTTGCTTGCAATTGAGTTATTTCTGTGTATTGAGATCTTTTACTTAAATAGCTACTCAGCAATTGTTCTGCTATTCCTCGTATACCATATTTATTAAGTTTACTTATGAGCCTGCCATGATGTACAAAGTCAAAGGCTTTAGTCATATCCAAAAATAATACTACTACTAATTCACCCTTGTTAACACTACCTGTAACAGTTTTTATCAATTTGAAAACAGCTAGAGAAGTTGACATATTTTTGCGGAATCCATTTTGCGAAGCTGGGGTGGGTCGCTAGCAACTTTATAAACGCAGTATTAATTAACTAAAACCATGTTGACAAATTTCAAGTAATTTCCCAGTTTCATAATAATTGCAACGAGCCTAATTATTAATGAAAAGTTGCATTTTGCATAATACGGGGCAGAGTTTACTGCCATTTTACTGTGATTTCAAGTTAATAGCGACCTTGTTACGTACACAGAGAGTTGAAAATGATTTGAAAATACCGGGACTGAGCTGAACATGTTGTAATCAATTTCATAGCATTATGAATTTTGGGCGCAAACGCTTTACTACGCAGTTTTAAGGTTTTTTAAGCATTGATTTGATAATTTATTGAATCAGGCGTTACTTTGCGGAGGTCCATATTAATGAACTGAAACAATTACTTTGCTCACCCGCGACCTTTGATATTTTTTAAGGTCGCTGGTGAGCAAAGTAATTGTTTCAGTTCATTGAATTCGACCAGACCAGACCAGACCGACCACCAGACCAGATGGCCTAGTGGTTAGAGACCCTGACTATGAAGCTTGAGGTCCCGGGTTCGATTCCCGTGTCGGGGCAGATATTTGTATGAAAAATACGAATGTTTGTTCTCGGGTCTTGGGTGTTTAATATGTATTTAAGTATGTATCTATCTATATAAGTTTGTTTATCAGTTGCCTAGTACCCATAACACAAGCTTTGCTAAGCTTACTTTGGGACTAGGTCAATTGGTGTGAATTGTCCCGTGATATTTATTTATTTATTTTTATTTATTGAATTGTTAAACATAAAGTAATACTCCAAAACGATGGTAGGCCTAGTGTTTAAAGATCTTGATAATAAATTCCTCCCTTTAAGTTAATGGAATTAAAATAACGTGGTGTAGGTATGTGTTAGTAGTGGTAGAGCCATGTTGTTGCTAGCCACTGTGCTGCATCATGAATGGGCCGGCTTGTCTGGGGCAGTACCACCCACTCACAGAACACGGGTGTGAAGCAGCAGTAACTCCAGCTGCGTTTTGTACGGTCAGAGAGAGCGCCGGGGGCCCCATACATCTCCCCTCCCTTTCCCCTATTCCCTCTCTTTTTTAAAGGCCGGCAACAGATCAGGTAGGGATGATCGATATTAGAAAAACATCGATGTTGACATCGATGTCATAATCGAAAGCCCAACATCGATGTTCGATATTTATCGAAAACCGAACATCGATGTTGGATAACATCGATGATTTTTGCATTAATAATTGACAAAGAACTAAAATACAGTGAAATCGTTCGAAATTTATTAAGAAACAATAAATTATTACATATTTCAATATTTTTTATCAACTTACTGAAGGAAAAGTTATGAACCTTTTAATCTATTCCTTTGTTGATAAAGAGTAGAGCCAGCTTTTGAAAACAGTCTTTCGGATGGCGTTGATGTTGCGATAGTGGTCGTGCGTGAGGCCGTGAGTTAACATCGATGTTACGATATTTTTCGTATAGCAATATCGATGTTAAAACATCGATGTTTTTGCTTTCAACATCGATGTTCATCGATCATCCCTAGATCAGTGACTCTCTTCGAGTTGTTGATATTTATGGGCGGTGGTGATCATTTTCCATCAGATGACACGCTTGCTCGTTTGCCTCCCTCTCATAATAAAAAAAAGTATAAGCAAAGAATTCAAGTAAAGATCATCATCATCATCTCAGCCTTTATAGGTCGGGGCAAAAGTATTTTCGTATTTTTAATGTATTATTAGAAATCAAGCCTCTTTGGCTGTGCTGAATGTAACTGGCTGGTTTTAATACCATTAAATGTTGACATTCTGAAGATGCAATAAATAAAAAAAAAACTAGTTCCCACCATTTTTCAATTGTTTTTCAAGCAAGCAAAATTAACGTATGTGACGAAGAAATTCCGTACATTTTAAAGTTTAAAAAAAAGGTAAAAATGCGACGAACGCCGCGAATATAATTTGTACGGCTTATGGACCTAATGCGGTATCAATAAGAGTAGCACAAATGTGGTTCAAGCGTTTCAAGTCTGGAAATTTTAGTGTGAAAGATGAGGTCTTTAGTATGAAACATTTTCCTTTGTATGAAAAATACGAAAATACTTTTGCCCCGACCTAATACGTCCCACTGCAAGGCGCCGGCCTCTTCTCTGAATGAGAGGGCTGAGCCGTAGTTGTCACAATTAGCCTAGTGCAGATCGGGAACTTTACACACACACCATCGATTTTTTTCACAGGTGTGTGCTGGTTTCCTCACGATGTTTCCCTTCACCGTAAAGATCATGTTAAATTTCAAACGTAATTCCGCACATAAGCTCCGAAAAAGTCAAAGTTGCGAGGCGGGATTTGAACCCACGACCCTCTGCTTGAGAGGCCATAAGTCAAACCGCTAGGCCACCACGGCTACAATAAGATAATAATAATAAGAAACTGAAGTGTGATACTATTACTTTAAAATTACACTTAAAAAAAGTTCTGCACTGACACACGAATGCCATAATATAGGTAACTTATTGATAGTAAAACATTAAGTAACATTGTAATTAACCATAAACTTTATATTTCATACGTCCAGTGAATTTGGGTAGAAAATTAAAAACGCTTCAACGCATATCACTCAAACAGGCTTGGTCGTTATTATTAAATTTGTAAGACAAAGTTTATTTAACGCTGAGCTCTGAAACGAAGCCAGCCAATACGTTTAATGGTTCAAGTAACACTGGTCAGTTAGACTCCAGATGTGCCCAGAGGCTCGATAGTCATTTGTCATGCTGTAGCAATGTTTGTACATTGTGTACAAGCAAAAAGTTTATCGGTATATCGTAGATGTATCGAAAATGACATATATTTGATATTCGTTGGTAATTGATGTCGATATTTGAGGGTATTTACAATAGTTTTTGATAATTCGCTTTTATTTTCGTGGGGTAATATAAGTCAAAAATACTCGTTGTTGGGGAATATTCTTCGATAGCAAAAGAGAGAAATGCAGACACTTACCTAGGTTTCAGGAACGCAGCTCCTGGGGGACCCCGGTGATTTGTCGTCCACAGGCGTATATCTGGACTTGATAGACGCTTACGTCTGTTTGGTGCTAGTTTTTATGAGTTTTTCTAATTTTGAATTTGGATTTCTGAGCGGAGCGGCGACGCTGCACGCACACGGCGGTAAGAGGTTTTTTTTCGAAGAAGTTAATTTTACGTTGGCAGCACTGTCTTAGAGGTGCTGCGTTTCGTTGTTCCTTTTTTGAAAAGCGTTTGGTTCCCATCTGTGTTCCATCTTGCTATCGACTTGTATGGATTAAAAATTAGTTAGAAAACAAATGATCGCCTTCGCCTTGTGAACTCTAGAAATACGGAACACTCGTAATAAAGTTAGTTATCATTTTAGTCGAAAAAGGTCCATTGCTGAACATGCGCCATCTGCATCCAACGCGATCCCGCAACCTTAATCAGGTCGTCGCTCCAATTTGTTGGAGGCCTACCTACCCTGCGTCTTCCGGTCCGTGGATGCCACTCGAGAACCTTTTGGCCCCATCGGCTATCAGTTCTACGAGCGATGTGCCCTGCCCACTGCCACTTTAGTGTGGCGATTCTTCGAGCTATGTCTGTGAATTTAGTTCTTGTGCGGATTTCATAATTTCTAATTCGATCCCGCAGAGAAACTCCGAGTATAGCCCTCTCCATCGCCCTCTGAGTGACTTTGAGCTTTTTTATGAGGCCTATCGTTAGCGGCCACGTCTCAGTGCCATAAAGGTGCGACCAAACCGCCACTTAAAAAACGGTGACGTTACGGAATCTCAGTGACGCACCGTAAACGTCACAACTTTACTATGGAGAGCATGCGGTAAATTCTGACGTTTACGGCACGTCACTGCGATTCCGTAACGATTCCGTATTTTAAGCAGCGGCCGAACTAAGTAATTCATCACTGGCAACACACACTGGTCTTTTGACTTGAGACACTGCGGTATATTGGAATAGCGCAACCATACCCCAAAAATAGCGTGTCTCTCTTATTTCACAGCTGTTTAATGAAACAGATGCAGTGAAGCTTTAATTAGATAGAGCGAAAAATATCCTGCTAGTTGCGGTACATAGCTGCCGATGATGGATCGCCCATAAATACGTTGCCGCGCGCCGCAATAATGTAACAAAACCTTGCATACTACTCGCGCCGTGTGAACAAGGGTTGTAAAAGTGAGTCGCCCACTCTCGTTGCCTCTGACAAATATTCATCAGTTTGCCAAGAGTTGTTTTCCACTGGCAGCGACAAAAAGTTTCGTTTCAGTGCCGCAGCGTATTTAGGAACAGTGCTTACTGTGTTAAATAACATAATAGTACATTATGATACAAGTGTGCTACGTTGGTCATTACACATGAGGCATTATTGTAAGCGCGAGTCGTCAGGCGAGCGTGATTAGGAAGCCGAAGTGTGTAATGATCAATGCACACGAGTTGCATACGACGTTTTTCAACACAATTGCGAGGAAAAAAACAAACTTGTATTGTTAGTAACTTTTGTAATTTTTACAAGGAACATTTCACCGTGGGTTTCTACATCCTTAGTTGTAATATTTATTGAGCTCCTGACGTCTAAACGCACCAGTAATACCGAATATTAACGCAACCTGCAAAGAGATCACATAAGTATATTAGTAAAGTTGTAGGAACGTATTGCCATAGTACTTAACGCAATTATAGAGCTGATACATAAATTTACATTTATAATGTTCAACTGACCTTTGTTGTCAAGTACTGACTGTCCGGAGCTTCTTTTAAAAACTTTTCAACGTCGGTTGGTGACGACACCTTTGACTATGCCGTCAAGCTACTAAGTATTATATGTTTACCAACTTCATTTTTGGTCTTTACTGTGCTTTTCAACATGGATATAATGAGCTGGGCTTGTATTTATTTGCCAGTTTATGCTATCACTCGCGATCGTGCCTCGATAAGTATTTCCGGCGGGGTTGAATTAATATTTTGCTCGTCTTCACTATTTGAAGTAGATGTTTTTGATAGTAATTAACCACACAGCAGCAACTTTACCAAATATTTACGTAAAATGACACACTAGTTTTGTTTTTTCGCGCGCCGCACTTTCGATGCGCGCGCAGGTTCAATAAAGGCACTGGAAAAACGGCTGTTCAGCCAGAGCAGCAGAAATATAAAAAATAAAATAAACTATAAATTTAATGTTTGTAAATACGATAATTAAGTTAATTTGTGTTTATAAATATACAATTTGATGAAATAAAATGTTTATTTGTCATCTTAACCCTAAAATAATTTAATATTCGTGAAAATATTCAATGTTCTTAGACATAAACTTTTGCTCAAATTAAAAAAAAAGTTTATATTACAGCACTTGTACGGTAATGTTTTTACAGCACAAGTGTGGTAATATGCTGAATTATGAAACTAAAAAACGGTGTAATTAAGAGTCAATTTACGAGCAACTGTGTTGAAAAATAAAATAGTGTATTTAAGATATCATCATCGTCATCATCCCAGTCTATAGATATCAGGCCTCCTTTCAGAATGAAAGGGCTTGGATCGTAGTTCCCACGCGGGCCCAGTGCGGATTGGGAACTTCACACACGCCATTCAATTTCTTCTCAGGTGTGTGAAGGTTACTTCACGATGCTTTTCTTCACCGTAAAGCTCATGGTAAATTTGAAATATAATTTCGCACATAAATTCCGAAAAACTTAGAATTGCGAACCGGGATTTGAACCCACGACCCTCGGCTTGAGATACCATAGGTCAAACCACTAAGGCCACCACGGCATACGATATATTATTTTCCCAGAATTCCCGTGGAAACAGGAATTACACAATAAATATGGATTTCCGATACTACTTAAATATTATGATTTCAAAACTTCCTATTGAATTTGAGTTTAGTTTCGATACTCATTTATGTAAGTCGGTAACTCAAAGACGGACGTGTAATCCAAATAAATGAATTTTAAATATAATGGCCACTCTTGAAAGTAAATAAGAAAGTATTATAACGAAGTCGGATTTTTTTTTAAAAAAAATTAACGCCTACAATGTTATTTGATTACTTATGAGGTAATATATTAAGAGTTTATGAATGGCAACTCTTTAGAAAAATAAAGTATCTTCGCGACGCTAAGCACCATCGTTCTGGTCACACCGGGGAATTTTATAACCTAGAGTTATAAAGCCAGCCATCAAAACTCCTACTACAGTCTGCGGTCTCCCGAACATAGTGAATTAAAAAATACAACATGAGGTTCAAGGTACAAGATGTCACCTGCTAGATATAACCCTACCGGGAAGGCCGCCACAATGACGGGCCTATGCCGACTGTACCCATCGAACTGTCGAGCTTCACCAGAGGCCTTGTTGTCTAATATTCTCGGAATCACAGTCGCTTTCATCACTTCTTTCTGTCAAAGGATACAGTAGAAAGAGGTGGTGAATGCAATCGCAAACGTCTGCACGTTAGACAATACAGCTTCTGGTCTGCAGTCCGTCTTTCGGTACTTGGTCGCCAGTTAAGAGTACATTGGTTCCAGCAACCATCAGTTTTTCTAGTAATGTGTCTAGCCAGAGGTGATTCAAGGGGTGCTCAAACCCCCTCCTTTCCGTCCAAAAGCATCTGAATTATTCTGTGATGCTGTGTACTGTTCTGGCCCTAGCAAAGCCCACATTAACGTTTTTTTTTATGATGAGAAGGAGGCAAACGAGCAAGAGGGTCATCTGATGGAAAATGATCACAACCGCCCATAAATATCAACAACTCAAAGAGAGTCACTGATCTGTTGGCGGCCTTTAAAAACCGGTTGTCTGTAAAGTCGGTTTACGTCAACGTCACAACAAAACATTCAAAAAACAAAAATTAAACCAGGCGGTCACCCATCCAAGTACTGATGTACTGACGGCGCCCGACGTTGCTTAATCTCGGTGATCGGACGAGAACCGGTGTTTTGTCAAATATCTTGAAAACTTTCATCCCCCCTTAAATCCCCCCCCCCGCACCCGCATTATAAATCCTGGCGCGCGCTGCTCTCTTGTACATCCTGGCGTTCACTGCTCTCTCTTGTACGGGACAGGTACGTACATGTACGTTACATCGAGTTATTCTTTTTCGTGCGTGCAGCCGGCATTCATCGATTTATTAGACGTTGTCACGTCAAATGGAGAGGGAATAGGGGAGAGGGAGGGGAGAGGTATTAGGCCCCCGGCGCTCTCACTAACCGTACGAAACGCAGTAGGAGTACTGCTGCTTTCAATTTGTTTGTTTCTTTTTTCAATTGTTCTAGTTATGTAAGAATTAAAAAAAAATAACCATGGTATGTACGCACTGTTTTTAAATATTCTGTCCGTCGCTGCAAAAACGTCAGGTGTTTCACACGGTCCGCCCCATTATTTATTAAGCGCCTGAGTCCAGGTATTAAGTGTCTCGAATAATTGATGCCCGGCGCAAACTTTTATTGGATTAGGGTGTGTGAAACGGGCCTTATGTGATATGACGTTTGTGGATATTTGGTAGGTTTTTATAGAATAAAACAAAATTCAAAATGTAATAACTATAAATTAAAAATTTTATAAACCCCCAACGCAATTAAATGATGTCAATCGTGTGTCCTATTATGCGTCTACGATCCCTTCCGCAGCTGACAAAAGAGCTGATAACTTTGAAACGACTGAACCGATTTTGATGAATCATATCTAAGAACCATTCGCTAAGAAACCAGCTTTCTAATAAAAAAAACGCAGCGGCGCCGCGGTGTGCTATGATGCCACAGACATACACACAGACAGACAGACAGACGACACACACATAGCAGTCAAACTTATAACACCCCTCTTTTTGTGTCGGGGGTTAAAAGCGTCACCAAAACGTCAAAAGTGTTTACTTACTCTAGGTATAAGGCCGGGTGTATACATTATATTAGACCACACGGCGGACAGGACGTACAAAATACGCGTTCTTGAATCTACATAAGCACGACGACGTCTGTACACGCGTACGCCTACATACATCGCGCGCGCACTCTTCTGGATTCGGGCGTTGTCCGGCAATCTGCGCCTTGAGGGGTGGGGTAACTCGAATCGGTGCGGGGCGGAGCGTGTCCATTCTGTACGTTAGTACTATTATATATTCTGTGATTAGACACAACGAAACCTCCCTTCTAGACCGAGCTTTTTCACTTCGACCCAATAAATATAAAACATGCTCAACTTATCGAATCCCCGCGTGTTATGATTTCATTACTTGGTGTTTTTATTAAGTTGCGCGTACACAAGTTGTTTGATCGGAGTATAATAGAAAACTAAACAATGGAAGCTGATCCGCGCCGTTCTCGGCAGTTTGTGCAAATATTTGCTGCCGTAGCGCGAGGCATAAGCTGAAGCGATTGGACGCTGTAAAAAAATAAACGATTAATATCACGGGAGTTAAAAACGCGTAAACATACTAGCTGCAGCAGGCTGCAGAGATGGAGCGATGAGATGTAACCATTAACAGGTTGCGGGATCGCGTTGGATGCGGATGGCACGGGACTGATCTGTTTGGCGAGCCTTGGGGAAGGCCTATGTAGCGACTACTAGCGCCATCTAGTCATCACATAAGGAACTAACTACTACAATCATACATCACGCTATCGAAGTTGCTCAACTCGGCTGCATAAATACAACTTCTAACTTTCATCCATCGGACTTCGGTCCCCAGGCATAACATCCTGTCTGGAGAGAGATCTCTCTATTGCAACTACCTCCAAATTGGTGACCCACGACATTGGATAAAATCGCAACCTTCAGACACACAAGACGATGACGCAGTCTCACAGCAAGCCATACTCACCGCACTGTGCACCATTAGCATGTATCTATTATCTGCCTGGTGTCTACAGTTCGCAAATCCTCCTCCCACTACTTCCACTTGCCTATCAATCAACCTACGCTCGCCAACAAGGCTCCGAGCAATCACGCAACAGGCATGCATTACAAGTAGCAGAGGAACAACAATTCTCGCCGACGAGCCTCTGAGCGACTGGCCCTTGCAAGCGCCCACATGACGCACAGACTGCACTCCACTGCAATTCGTATCGACCTCCGGTCAAAAAAGGGGGGCTGATGTAGCGACTACTAGCGCCATCTAGTCATCACATAAGGAACTAACTACTACAATCCTACATCACGCTATCGAAGTTTCTCAACTCGGCTGCATAAATACAACTTCCAACTTTCATCCATTGGACTTCGGTCCCCAGGCATAACATCTGCCTGGAGAGAGATCTCTCTATTGTGACTACCCCCAATCAATCAATCAATTTTGTTCAGCAGTGGACGTCTTTCGGCTGAAATGATGATAATGATACTAGCTGTTGCTTGCAACTCCCTCTGCGAAGAATAGGGGTATAAAATTTAGCTTACGATCTTATTCTCAGACCTAACAAATATTTATAAACAAAAGAATTCATAAACATCGGTCAAGCCATTCCGGAGGAGTTCGATAACAAACACTGTGACACGAGATTTTTATACAGGGTTATTTGTAATTCAGTGACATCCTCTTAACCCTGAATTCCTATCACTCAAACAAATGTTTTTTGTTTTACGACTTTTTAAAATGAAGCACTTTTTTTCCCATACAAATACACAGAGTATCGTAAAAATAATAGGTAATCTCAAATTTTCAAAACGTTATTACACCAAAAATATTAAGTTATGACAAAAGCCGTAAAACAAAAAACATTTGTTTAAGTGGTAGGAGTTTAGGGTTAAAAGGATGCTAGTGAATTACAAATAACCCTGTATATTGTTGTATGGGAGCCCCCTTAATTTTTTTTTATTGTAATTCAATTATTTATTTTTAAAGTGAACATATAACTTAATATTCTGTTAATATTCCAAGCGTCTACCTATAATTGCCGTTATTAGTATCGAGCAAAAACGAGCAAAAAAATCACGTTTGTTGCATGGAAGTCCCCTTAAATATTTATTTTATTCTGTTTTTTAGTATTTATAGCGGCAACCGAAATACATGAAAAACTGACTGTGAAAATTTCAACTGTCTAGCTATCACGGTTCATGAGATACAGCCTGGTGACAGACTGATGGACAGACTGACAGACGGACGGACAGCCAAGTCTCAATATTAGGGTCCCGTTTTTACCCTTTGGGTACGGAACCCTAAAAACCACATTTTTAAGACAATACCAATCGTTCCTTCCTTGCACCAAGCAACACATTTCGCGGACTTTTACATAAAAACTTATAAGTAAGGTTTTTCTTTCGACGGGCTCGACAAAATGGAACAAGTTGCTGTATTATTTTTACTTACCTTTGCGCACAAAGCTCCTTTGACAGGAGATGTCTTTTCTTGAGAACTTTAAATATTTCCATACGTAGTCAAACGCAAGTCATAACCAATATTTGTTCAATTCATGCCGTAACAGGTATTTATAAACGTCCATAAACCACCACCACCATTGACTCGGAAAAACCCGGTTGAGAAGAATCCGACAAGAAATTCAACAAGGTACATTTTTTCAACAACGCGCTATTTTACTAAGAAACTAAATATTTTAACACAGTAAATGCACTATTTGGAGCTATGTATCGCCAATGCGGATCAGATTTATCTCCAAACAATATAAATGTAATAATATGGGTTCGTAATGTTTCCGGTTTAGTTACTTGATCGGTGTCTGCAAAATTGGAACGTCTAGTTTAAATCTCGCCACAATCAAATGTCAGAAACTGATATCTGTACTCTTACAAGCTACAAGCAATGTACGTACAGCTACCCTATCGCTGTGGCAACCCTGAAAATCAGTACAGCAAGCTGCAATCATCTCCACAGTCTTTACAGGGTTATTTGTAATTCACTAGCATCCTTTTAACCCTAAACTCCTACCACTTAAACAAATGTTTTTTGTTATACGACTTTTTAAAATGGAGTACATTTTTTTCCATACACGGCACAGAGTATCGTAAAAATACAGGTAATCTCAAATTTTCAAAACGTTATTACACCAAAAATATAAAGTTATGACAAAAGTCGTAAAACAAAAAAGATTTGTTTAAGTGGTAGGAGTTTAGGGTTAAAAGGATGCTAGTGAATTACAAATAACCCTGTATACGTCCCAATGCAGGGCACAGGCTTCCTCTCAGAATAAGAGGGCTTGGGCCGTAGTTCCCACGCGGGCCCAGTGCGGATTGGGAACTTAACACACACCATTGAATTTTTTCGTAGGTGTGTGTAGGTTTCCTCACGATGTTTTCCTTCACCGTAAAGCTCATGGTAAATTTGAAATGTAATTTCTTTCGCACATAAATTCCAAAAACCAAGAGGTGCGAGCCGGGATTGTGAATCCACGACCCTTGCAAGAGTCTTGCTTCAGAGACCAATGGTCAAACCACTAGGCCACCACGGCTTTTTTTTGCAAGCTGCAATGGTAATCGAAATTGCATTGTAATAAAAGCAAAGTTGGTTATTCACATTTGCAGGAATACGCGAACTAACAAAAAGATGACTTGGAAATGATGTTCATCAAAACGCGCAAACTAGGAATATTTGCAGTTTCCTAAATATTTGTGCGACCACTATAATATTGAATATCATTATAACCCCAGCCTATATACTTATATCGGCCCCAGTGCAGGGCACAGGGCCCCTTTCAGAACGAGAGGGCTTGGGCGTAGTTTTCACACGGGCCCTGTGTGGCTTGGGAACTTCACACACATGTTTTCTTTCACTATAAAACACGTTAAATTTCAAAATTGATTTCGCACATAAATTCTGACAAACTCCAGAGGTCTGACCCTCTGCTTGCATATCTTTTGCGAATCTTTGCATAACCTGAGCATAGAAATCAATTTCTTACGGGGTCTCAGATGCATGCGAACATTTGTACAATGTACAAATGTTTGCACGCATGTCAGTGACCTCTTTGACGTTTTGATAATATTAGATTTTTTTAAATTGCGAAACGTGTTGCTAGTCCTATTTTTATCAATTCGCCACCATTTCTCAGGGTCAGATTTTATATGCCAAAATACGTCAACTATATTTAATCTTCAACAGCATGGTGGTACCACCCCAAATCTGTAACAAGTCGGTGTCTGTACATTGAAGATATTTGAGAAAAACTGTCACTAGGGCTATTTACTAGCGCAATAGAACCCAAAACAATGTTTTTTAGAATTATTGTCTGTTTGTCTGTTTATCTGTTTGTCTGTTTGTCTGTTTGTCTGTGCGTTTGTGCGCGCTAATCTCAGAAACGGCTTAACCTAGAAGGATGCGGTTTTCACTGATATGTTGGTATTTTCTTGGATTAACATTTAGTGTTTGTTTCATTTGAATCGGTTCACAAATAAGAAAGATACGTCTATTTTAAGAATTTATAGAACAGTTTTTAGAAGTAGTGACTTGGGAGTAGGTACGGTGGTGAATGTGAACGCGGGTGTGCGGGGGGGGGGGGGGGTATTTTTTTTTATATCGAGGAACTAAGGAGAGCCATAATTGATGAAAAAGCAAATTGGATAAAAAAATAAGCTGCCCAAATTACTAATTCCACACGGACGGAGTCGCGGGCAAAAGCTAGTCTTTAATAAGTACTACCATTTAATTAAAACCTGAGTTAATTTAAATAAATTCTTGGAGCGTTAAGGCGAGGGTCACGTCCGGCCATGTTGCTTATCGATTCACAGTCCAAGATGGATTCCTCCGCGACTGTTTTCCATTCGCGCCGGCATCTGCTGGGAATTCCTTCCCGTTTAATTTTTCCAGGAATTTAATGCAACTCCCAACTCCCTCTTAAGGCTTAGTATGAAGCTGGAGAATGGTGGTTTAGCCGGAAAAAATTGGAAAATTCAAGCGTTGACGTGGAAGTTTAAAAAAAAAAAAACTTTATTTGCATTTAACAGAAGTTTTACATAAAAGGTTGAGGCCTCCCATTAAGTTGGAACTTGTGTTAGGAGGCCTCACTCTTCCAAGAAAAAAATTATTACTAAGACTATAACTAAACAAAACTTAAACCTAAATAAAGTGTGTGTATGTGTGTGTGTGTATGAGTGTGTGTATGTGAGTGCGTGTGAGTGCATGAACGTGAGTGAATGCGTGTGTGAAAGTGTGCGCATTCGTGCGTGCGTATGAGCGTGCATGTCAAGTGTGTCAGTGCTCGTGTGACTGTTAAAGTGTCCAGTGAATTTTTGGTGTTGCTTAAGGCTTGCTTAAGCTTTTGCTTAAGTTTAAGGCTTGGGCATGTGCATGGTCATTATATCATAGATATCCACCCTTACGTTGTCACTGTCAGTAGTCCCAAAAACAAAACGTATTCGCTCTTCTTTCATCAACCGTACAGCTAAAGAGTGTAATTCCCTACCTGTGTCTAAAATACTAAAATCTAGTCGTTTTAAAATGTAGGGTGATTGAACATTTACTAGGCTAGCGTATCCTTTGTAGATCTCATCTTCGCTTTCCATCAGGCGTGATTGTAAATGCAAGCCTAAAGCGGGAAGCCTATAGGTATTAGCGGGATGTTTTTCGCAACTTAAAGATTTGTTGCTTAATTTTGCGTGGAGAAAGCCTGGCCTTCACTTAGCCAACGATTTTTCGTTCATTCATGCGTCGATTGCGAGGACGAATTCGTAGGCGAGTCAGTCTTTTTTTTGTGTCCCACTGGGCATAGGCTGTGTCTCTTGACCTCCGCAACTCCTAGTCTGGTGCAATTTCAGTCCTTTGCGTAAACGTCCAAACCGTCCCGGCGTTTATTTTTTAAAATGCCTCGTCGTTTGCTGCTTTCTAGTTTCCAACAAGTAACAGTAACAAGTTATTACTTTTAATATTATTAAAGAGGCAAACTTTGATTCCTTGTTTGTGGTTTTGTATGTAAGAGGTAGTCTCTGGAACTACAGAATAAAATAAAACCACTAACACTTTGAACAATTCTCGTATATTTATTTATTTCTCGAATTTCGGAAACAGCTCTAACAATTTCGAGGAAATGTGCTATGTGGGGGTTTTCGGGGACGAACAATCTAGTCTTATCTCTGGGAAAACGTGTGTTTCTGAGTTTTGCCGATACTTATTATTATTTGTAAATAATATTACTTTGATCAAAGGCAAGGTAGCCTTAAATGTAGATTCCGCATAATTTGTTCTGCATTGCGAGGAGCAAAACGACATTGCAGTTGCGCGATTAAAGGGCATTACGGAATAAAATAAAAGCCAATTGTAATGAAGGTTCGCGGAGAAAACTAGCGTAGCAGAATCACTCTTCTAGTGAATCCATACTTCCATACTAATACTATAAACGCGAAAGTGGGTTTGTCTGTCTGATACCTCTTCATGCTTAAATTTAGATAAAGTTTGGTTAAATAAGAGATAGTTTGAAACCCGCGAAAAAACATAGGATAGTTTTTATCACAGAAATCACCCTTTAAGGGGGTGAAAAGGGTAGCGGGAGTTTGTATGGGGAATCAATAATCGCTGAACCAATTTAGATAAAATTTGGTATGCAGTTAGTTTGAGACCCTAGACAGGACTTTAGATTGTTTTTTATCCTGGAAAATAGCATAGTTCTTGAAACGAATTTTTTGCAGACGAAGTCGCGGGCAACAGCTAGTAAATTTATAAATAAATGGTTCTGCCAATATTGTCGACAACTTTGCCAGTACCAATAGGAGACAGTTTTTTTACATAGAACTGGCCAGTGAATGAGACCCCTATCTCACCTGATGAAAAGTGCAGATGAGTTCCAAAGTGTATCTCACTTGAAGTAGGCTTGCTTGCCTTGAAGAATTCTAGATTGTATCTATTTGGAAATACGGATGGGAGCGAATTCCAATCCTTAGCAGTTTCTCTTAGGACAGATGAACTAAACCGCTTCGTGCAGACCATTGAAATACTAACTAAGTACTACTACTCAGTTTAGACTAGCAAGCAAAACCCTGCAAGTTGCTTTGCATTGCGAGGCAGTAAAGCGAACTAATTTGATGTGGTCAATCGAACGCCGCAATGTAATGCAATTTGCACGATTCTTTTTGCAGGTCCAAACCCGCCTTAAAGCTCCAAACGCACAGACAGCGGAGGCGTGGCGGTCCAGTGTTGGTGACGGTTGTAATATCCTAACTTGTATGAACGGTGGTGCGGTACCTTACCGCGAACTCTTTCATACAAGTTGGAATATTAGTTACAACCGTCACCGCCACTACGACGCCTCCGCTGTCTTATTAGGGTGAAGATGGACGAATAGACTCAGCAATAAGATCCCGTTGGCCTTATGGGTACAGAACTCTAAAAAGGGATGTAGTGGTTCTTCAAAGATCCTGGAGTAATATTGACGGTGAGAAAGCCAAAAACAAAGCACCCAGTAATCTCTGGAGTGAATGTGGGTCTCTAGTGTTAGCGATTTAAAAATAGTTTACGCTTCATATTTACTTTTTCTTCATAGTTTCATTTTCTATTTATTTCCTTAACTAGTAGAGCAAAGTGGAGAGGAAAAGTTGGATTTGCTCTATCTCAGACGAATAATTATAATTTGACGTATACTGCTGGACGTAGGCCTCTTTCACTGATACCCAATCATTAGAAAGAAAGAAAAGAAAGAAAAACATTTATTTATAACAATAATAACACGTACACAGGCAAAAATAAGAATACAATAGACATAGACAGATAGATAGATAGAGCTATGTACACATTAATGCTGTCACAAAAGGGACCCGACTCAGCATGTTGCTAGTTAAAACCAGCGCTGGTCTTCCGCCGGGCCACAGCGCAGTAAACTCACGGAAGGCCACACACAAAACAACATAATACTAAAAACTAAACATGTTTGTACATTCAGAGCATCCACAGACCGAAGCACAGGGCGCGCGCGTGACGGCAACGGAAACGCTTCGGTCTGCGGTGGCCCTAAAATAAACTAGGCTGCATGGTTCTGAGACCTTTGCCTTTTTTCCTATCAGAACACTAACAAACAAAAAAAAGAAAAGAAAATATAATAAAACCAACAATAACAACCCGCTCATAACCCAATTAATCCAATTTTTCATTTTTCCTCTGACTAAACTGAGAAACAGATCACAAACTAAAACTAAAATTATCACAAACAAAGAAACATAGTTTAAATTATGAAAAACACAGATTAAGAAAAAGTTAAACTACAGTGGAAAAGCAGTTACATCCACTACATCCGCTCCGATGCATATGGGACAAAAACTCAAGGTATGTATATCTATTTGAGACATGAATTTTGACAAACAAAGAACCACTCAAATTACGCTCGTATCATGGCTCAGCAGTTCTTGAGCCCTTTGGTGCTCAAACATAATTTTTTTCATCTTTAATTTAAAATTTTGTGTACATTTTAGGTCTCTGATCGGTTGGAAGCGGTTTGCATCCATCGTGAACCTGTGCCCTTTACCAAATCATCAGTGACGAATACTGAATACTGAAATAATGGATCACTTCGGGTATTTAGTAGTCGAGGTATGCCTCACATGCTTCGAACCAATCCGTGAATCTTTCTTAAGGCGGGTTCGAACGGAAAGTTACAGCTCACTTACTCAGCATGGCTGTCGGCGGTGAAAACATACCGATTTTTTTTTGGGCGCCGCCGTACAGTCAAGGAAGCGGAATCGCGTACCAGGGTGAAACCTTTTCACAACCAATTTCACGTTGATTTCTTTGGTGGATGTGTGGTATGTCATCATGACATTAGCAATGATAAAAGTTCACCCTACCCTAAGAATAATTGTAGCATAAAAGTAAGAATTCGCTACTACTGACGCCACTCCCCCTTGGTATTGAGTACAGTCCGAAAAGTCCGGGTAAAAACCAGTCTTTGCCCGGCTTATGACCGACGCACCGAGGAAACCGTTGGAACCTTGTTCAACTCAGTACGATTGTGGATAGGTAGCCAAAAATGTGTCAGAATTTGGACGCCAGTTGAATTCAACTCATTTAAACTAATTTATCCGATGGGAGCAGCACCGGACAATTAGGTTTAAAAAAAATAGTTTTTAGAATCATGTTTAATCAATTTCAAAGTTATAATCTTTGTTAAATTTAGGCTATAACAAGCACTTATGAATGTAGAAGAATCTACCACCGGTTTAGAAAAACCTTGTAGAGAAGTATCCAGTAAGAAAATCAACAAGGTATATTTCTTTAGGACTGATCTACAATGTATTTTTCTCAAATATATCCGTAAAAGTTGACATTATTCTTTACATAATCAGAACGTGAAGTGCATAGTTTATGGTCAGTAAAAAAATTAAAAAGTTAAAAACATTGCAGGCTCGATAAACTCGACAACAATATCGCATACAAATTCCATTATTGTCGAGTCTCAAACTTTTTAAAAAGTTACAACGGCCATGGTAATAAGTTGGCACTATTCGTATACAACCAATTCAAATGACCGGTATCAGTTGTTATATTGGAACTCCAGCCTTTTTGTATTGTGTTTGAAACAGCTTGTGGTGTTTTCGGTAGAAAAATACACCTGCAGTTTTTTTTAATGAAAAAAGGCGGGAAAGGGTTTAATGGCATTTAATTTTAAGTGATTTGCAATTCTTTGTACCAATTTAATTTAATAAAAGTTTATCTTATTTTTTTTCCTTCACCATTTTTGAGAAAAGCTTTATATTAGTCTCGGCTAGAATAGCAACTGCTGTCTTCGTATTAGTTAAGCGGACACGCAAGCTCGTCCGTTTAATACTCATACTCAGCAAGCAATTGCCTACTTCCAGGCCACGACAATAATGTACTATTAATTACTTACATCTAAAGTATTTTACACAATTAAATTTTAAAACACTGTAAATACCTTATTTGAAACTAGGGATCACCAATGCGGATCGGAATTATGTCCGAGCATCCCTGTTCATGTTAAATGACTGTTTGAACGGCAATTGATTTGTCATTGGAGAGGTGCCTCCCAAAAAGAAGAATCCCAAGCATTGCTTTTCCCGGACGGGTCCAGAAGGGATCAGCAGCTCTTGACTCACGAGGAGGTTACCCGATACGCATGCCACCTATTTTTATTTAAATTTTCGTTGCAGGTAACATATTACAGCCAGTTCCAACTTTAGCTACTAACCAGTAAATTATTACAAATTGTTATAGTCACTTCGCCTGTTTATGAAATAGGGGAGTTTCAAAAATTCGAGCGACAGACGGACGTATTGGTTTGAACAATACGCCAAGCTTCAAAATTGAGTTGTTTTAAACCGCTTTCAGGCTGCTCGTGTGATTTTTACGGCTTGCTAAGTCTTTGTTATGTTGTTAGATTAAAATTTTAACGAACCCTGATACCCGGGCTAAATGAAGGCAAATAAAGTTGTATCAAAAACACATGAGATTTTAACCGTTAAATTTCTAATGCAAAATGAAACGATGTGTATTAGGTTCGCAAAGTGAAGCCTTAATTTAAAAAAATTAAAAACCTTTAACGCAATACGCGTTGAACGCACACGCGTTTGAAAATAACGTAATAGTAGATTGATAAACAAGGGTCGTAATTGATCATTTACACTCGAGTTGAACACTCTAATTTTCATCACAAATGCGAGGAAATAAAGAAAAACCGTTATATTAAAAATGTATACGCAATTTGTAACAGAGCGGAAGAAAATTTACCGCGCCAAACCGTCTTTTGTTTTTTTTTTAATGGCCTCGCGCTCTTTGGCTTTGGCACACTCAGCCAGCACTGGCCAGCAGCATTATGCCAGCATGGAGGTAAGTATTACGCATTACAATCTCCTTGTTTACCAGTTCGTGAATACTTTATAAGGAGCACCATTTGATTTTTAAATTTACTTACACCCCTAAAGATGTAAATCGAATTTACAACACGGATTTCAAGTTAAATGCAACCTATTTTCAGAGTTTAAGTGATGAAAATGATAATTATGCGTATAAGATCCCTTTCGCAGCTAAGAAAAGAGCTGATAACTTTGAAACGGCTAAACCGATTTTGATGAAACATGTCTAGGAATCATCGCCAAGAAACCAGCTTTCAAATAAAAAACCGCATCCAAATCGGTTCACTCTTTTAAGAGCTATGATTCCACAGACAGGCAGACAGACACACACACACACATAGCGATCAAACTTATAACACTCCTCTTTTTGTGTCGGGGGTTAAAAATTAGGTTTCATGCCATTTTTGAAAATCGAATGTAATCTTGTGACCTGAAATAGGCTTTTAGACCCCTTCAACTGCACATTTCACAAAACGGACTCAATCTAACTGCAGTGCAAATATAACTCTTTAAGAATTCGCGAGCTTAACCTCACGAGGCAATATCTTCACGGCTCGAGGGTGTCTCGTGAGTGATACAGCGAGCCGCTCCAAATATATCGGCGGGCGACCGAGCAACTAGAAACAGAGGCGACAATTTTTTAAAATACCGTAGACACTGGCCACCGAGACAGTGTTGCTGTTTCAAATATTTAAATTATACGGCTTCTGGAATTCGAATCAAGAAATTAACGTTGGACGGACGGTCTGGGCAGCCATTCTGGGTTAGGCTTTACCACGCGAGGGTTCTGATCAGAGCTAGACAGGGGTGAGCCATTTTAACGTCACTTATGTCAAGTGTAGATATTAATATAGATTCCACTTTAGTACTGTTATTGCTTTAATTTTCGACAAACTTAAAATTGGAATAATCTTTCATTTAATTATATTATTTATTATTTATTCGCTTACTTCAAATTGAGGGGCTGCTTACAAAATAACACAACAGAATAATAGAATAATGAAATGACGTTTTCATGATATTTCACTCAGTTGAATATGGCATCCATAAGCAGATTTATTGCCTATCTAAAGAGATTTATATCGTATCATATCACTTTATTAACTTTAATAGTGTGATATGGATATACATATTATTTAAAGACGTTTGCTAAAAAACTTACTAAAAAATTCATTTTTTTTTAAGATCGTAGCGGAAAGGCAGCCTAAATAAAATAATTTCTTTAGTTATTAATTTCACCACATATACCATTGAATGACAAGGCATGTCCATGTTATGCAAACTCTGAAAACAGCTCACACCCGCCGAGCTCTGGTTCTGATATAATGCAATGTAATATTAAATACTAGCGACCCGCCCCGGCTTTTCACGGGTGCAATGCTGATACTAAATATACTACAGAATTATGCATGTATCATACATACAAACCTTCCTCTTGAATCACTCTATCTATTGAAAAAAAACCGCATCAAAATCCGTTGCGTAGTTTTAAAGATCTAAGCATACATAGGGACAGACAGAAAGCGGAAAGCGACTTTGTTTTATACTATGTAGTGATAGTGAAATAATGTTATAGTTGAAAACCAAGTTTCTTTCCAATAAGTTCAAGTTAGACTCTTAGCTTAGGCAGTATTTTCCCTTTCAGAGCATAGGGTCTCCCACTACGATACACCGACACATTCTACCACATCATCATCATCATTTTAGCCGAAAGACGTCCACTGCGCTGATCATAGGCCTCCCCCAAGGCTTGCCAAACAGATCGGTCCCGCCCCGCGCCATCCGCATCCAACGCGATTCCGCAACCTTAACCATGTCTTCGCTCCATCTTGCTGGATTCTTAGCACCCCCTGCCCCGCCGTTACCTAGGCCGTTACCATGGCCTGGAATAGCGGGGCCGCCGGGGACTACGGACCGTTTTATAGTTGGACTAGCCTTTAGGGGGTTATTGAAATAGTCGCTACGCTTGGCAGGCGGGTTGGCGACCGCAGGGGGATACCGAAAGATATCGAAGACGCTGCTGCCTGTTCTCCGGTATTATTGGCCGCAGTTTTAGGACATGCCCGGGTCCTCCTACCTAAAATGTTTAAATTTCTTTTGGCAATAATAATGAACCGCATCTTGCTACACTAAATTCGCACTAGCACTACGCCAACGTCAACTGCATGCGACAATAATTTTCACGGCCGAGAGGCAGCAACGAGATCAACTGGATGAACAATCACTCCACTACAACTCGAGCAAAAATGCTACGCCTGTCCGATTGCCGAGGTAACTCTCTTATACTTTAAACACCAGACTCGTGGTTGATGAGTAGCCACGTAAAAGGTTTTAAGGTAGACCGAGTGCACGTCACTGTTCCAATATGTACCTAGTTACATTCTTTAATTTTAAGCCATTAGCTATTATAGGGATGACAGCGCATATCAAAAATTAGGACGTTCACTTTTGTTGATTGAAGTGTCGCTTCTGCAGCAATAATGTATTACCAACTCCCCGTCCGCTGTATTGATAAATTGAGCAATCGACTGGGAAGATGGGGGCACTGCACGCGACATAATAATTTCCACGGACCGAGATGAGAAATTCAATCTGGGACAATTCCTTTCCCGGTAATTTTTTCCCCAACGCCTCAGTGAGCATCGGGAGTGTATAATTATACTGACAACAACAGGAAAGAAAAACGTTTTGCTTTTTGGGGTTCCGTGAAGGGATAGGTCGAGGGTGTGCGTGGGAAAAAAAGAAAGAAAAGGGGCATTTTAATCGCAAAATTCGGCGCATGCAAACAATGTATATTATCACTCCACGATTGTTCAATAATATTTTTCCGGAATGTGAATGCAAATGTTTAAGAATAAATTAAAAAAAGCTTCTACTAGAAATTTTGTAGTGGTAGAGCCATGTTGTAGCTAGCCGCTGCATCACGAATGGGCCGGCTCGTCCGGGGCAGTACCACCCTCTCACAGAACACCGGCGTGAAGCAGCAGTAATCCTGCTTGCGTTTCGTACGGTCAGTGAGAGTGCCGGGGGCCCAATACCTCACCCCTTCCCTCTCCCCCTCCCTCTCCCCCTTCCCCTATTCCCTCTCCTTTAGGGCCGACAACGCACTGGCATCGTGTAAAGCGCTGCGGGTGTCTATGGACAGTGGTGTTCATTTAACATCAGGTGACCCACTAGTTCGTTTGTCTGGCCTATCTAACATAAAAAAAAAAAAAAAAAAAAAACATAAAAAAAATTTTCATTCGCAAAACTAATATTGGTAAATTATTTCAGTCGTAAAATAAAAACAGGTAACGATAGTAAAAATAAGAATTATACAGCGTGCGTCCCGGGGCTTGTGTGTGCAACTGTTCATTGATCACGGTTCGGGGCAGTATTTATAATGTAAAATATAATTACTTAGTTTAGTTTTTAAATTAAGCAGGATACAGATAATGTTAAAGTAAGCTGCGCAGTATTCGCCAATAAACATCATAGTTTGGTGAAATTAGTAATGTAACTAAAACTATGTACATTTTTGAGAATAAACAAAAATAATGTAAACTAAACAATAAAATACTAAACAACTAGTTGTTGCTCTAGATGTTGCTTGTAATTGCGTCTGCCAAGAATTTGTTTAGCGTGAAAATAAACGGATCACTCACGTCTTTAAACGAGTTTAACTCGACATGTACGTCACAGCGACTGCCAAACGCGCACACGCAGGAGGGGCTACGAATTAGCCCGAAACAATTTTTTTTTTTTTTTTATGTTAGTGAAGCCATACAAACGAACTAGTGGGTCACCTGATGTTAAATGAACACCACTGTCCATAGACACTCGCAGCGCTTTACGCGATACCAGTGCGTTGTCGGCCCTGCAGAAAATTGTACACTCGCCTCTTAAAGGCACCCAGGTCGTAACTCGATGGGAAAACCCCAGCGGGAAGCTCGTTCCAGATTTTGCAAGTTCGTGGCAAAAAAGACCGCTTAAAACGCACCGTCGTAGACTGCCATTCATCAACATGATGTCGATGAAATGAACGCTTACGACGGGAGAATCTGTAATGGAACCCCGCAGCTGGAATGAGGTCAAAGAGTTCCTCAGAGCATTCCCCGTTGTAGATCTTATAGAACACGCAAAGGGAGCTAACGTCTCTGCGGAGAGCAAGAGGATCGAGTTTAACGGAGAGTGAGGGGTTGCCGACAACTCGGCACGCTCTGCGCTGTATGCGATCAAGTGAGAGCAGCTGATATTGGGGTGCGCCAGCCCAGAGATGAGAGCAATACTCCATCCTTGGCCGAACCTGGGCCTTATATATGTGAAGCCGCTGCTTTGGAGTGAAGTATCGCTTAGAGCGGCCAAGCACGCCCAACATTTTAGCAGCCGACTTGGTTTTACCTTCCAGGTGATCGCGAAATTGCACCGCGCTCGAAATATCGACACCGAGGATCCCAACAATCTCCGAAGTGTTGAGGGGTGATCCTTGGAAGCATGGAGCAGCGACAAACGGGTGTTTTTTGGCAGTAAATACGCAAACTTGTGTTTTGGAGGGGTTAAACTGCACTAAGTTACGTGTGCCCCAATCAGAATCATTTCGAGTTAAACTCGTTTTAAGACGTGAGTGATCCGTTTATTTTCACTATGAGTGAGTCTCACGGTAGATTCATGTTTAATTTGTTTATCACTATGCAAATGAACATGCATTCCGGTAGGCTTATTGTCTAACGCTTCTGACGCTTGCCTTCGCAATCACTATTTCTTTCTGTCAAACGGTATAAAATGATGATAGAAAGAGATGGTTAAAGCGAAGGCAAGCATCAGAAGCGTTAGGCAATACGGCCTAAAAAAACTATCCTGTATCCTTCCCAGGGTCTTAAACTACCTCCATAACAAATTTCATCTGAAGCGGTTCAGCGGTTTAAGGACGGAGAGGTAACAGACAGGCGGACGAACAGAGTTACATTCGTATTTATGATATTAGTAAGGATATGGAAGTAACAATTACTAGGAAGATGAGATTTAAGATACATTAAAATAACTATAAATTGAAAATTTTAAAAACCCCCGACGCAATTGCGTCACACACATTTTGAAAATAAAGTAAATGCCTATTATGCATCTAAGATCCCTTCCGCAGCTAGCAAATGAGCTGATAACTTTGAAATGGCTGAACCAATTTTGATGAAACATGTCTAAGAACCATTGCCAAGAAACCAGCTTTCAAATAAAAAAACCGCATCCGAATCCGTCCACCCGTTTAAGAGCTATGATCCCACAGACAGACAGACACACACACACATAGCGGTAAAACTTATAACACCCCTCTTTTTGTGTCGGGGGTTAAAAATTGATATAGTTGTCGTCATGTGCCGTACGTGTATTCGATCTGTATGAAAAATTACATCATCATCATTATACTATTTAAGAGCTAGGCACTTTTCGGTGGTGTAATTTCCAGCTTATTATACATCCCGCTCTTTCTTTTACTTCTTTATATAGTGTAACATTATTTTTTTCTTTTATTTTCTCCATATAATATGTCCTTCTTGGTCTCCCCCTTTTCCTTTTCCCTTCTATCTTTCCTTCTATTATAGTCTTAATGTAATTATCGTGCCGTAAGAGATGACCCAACATTTTCCCTCTCCTGTTCTCAATTATTTTCAAGAAAGATCTTTTTTCGTTAACTATATTTTAAAACTTCCTCATTAGAAAAGTGTCAGAAAAATTTAAAGCAAAGATAAATTAAACATGCTGCATTATTTTGAACCCAACACAGTAAAACCTATCGTGGTTGACCTACTTTTTTAGAGCGATCATTCCGAATTCGAAATCCCGAGAGTAGAGAATGAAGCCCGACTGTTTGCGCTAGCCAATCGCAGTGTTTTGTTTCAACCAACAAAATGGCGATCGGAATTCTGCCATAAAAAGTGTGTTTTCTTGTTTTGTATTTGCTTTTATAGCTACGGGTAAAATCATAACCGTTTTAAATCAATTTAATTCTATTAAATTATAAAATTCAATTCAATTTAATACGACAACAATCAGCACAGCATTACCTATACCTATGTGCCTGCAAAAGTGTATAATACCAATGTAGAAAATAAATCACTAAAATACTCAAAATTTTTATCAGCATTGAATAAATGTCACCGAGTTATGTCACTATAACTTAAATTAATATTATAATTTTAACTGTCATGAGGTTGACATAGTCACATTAGGTGTATTCAAGCCTCTTTAAAACATTAGATTAAAAAAAAAAAAAAATAATTTGAACTGTTAGTAATTAAGTAAATTATGCAGCTATACCCACTGGGTAGAATTGTATTGATCCTGTTGGTATTGCACAACATCAGCATGTATCATATGCATACAATTTATGGTGTATAAATAAATAATGAAACTAAATGACTTGGACACTATTATTATTACCTATTTATTAAATTGAATTTAGAAAAAACAATTCCCCAATCAACGATCGATCTCGCAATGTCTGCATCCAATTTGTGGTTGTTTGAGATAATGACTGTATTATTTGTGTCGAGCTTTGATCAATTATAACTGTAGATCCACAGTCGCGCGCCCGAAAATGTCCGAGCCAAATGAGCGCCACTTTGATAAAAGTGGCCTTCTTTTTTTCTCAGAACATTGCGTGAAATTGTCAAGTTTAGCTGTCAAGTGGAGTTTTGCCGCTATCGAAATTCGACTGTAATGAAGTAAAGACTCGGTTCAAATTTTTGTGTAGGTGATGATTTTATTTGTTACGCAACCAAATAAAAAAGTTCGGACATTCTTTGAAGGGGATTTTGTTCGGCAATGTGTATCTACAGTTATAATTGATCAAAGGTGTCGAGTATAGTATTTTTTTTTCAAAACTGTTAAAACATTATAGCCTCTCGCCTGGTACCGTCGTTGAGTTTTGGGACACTCAATATGAAGAAGTCTTGTCGATCTCCCAAACTAAGTAAAGTTGGTAGAGTACCTACCAAGAAATTCCTTCACCACTCTAAGTTTCAATGTCAGTAAAAAAACTATTGTCAATAGAAAGTCAATGTGACAATCAGCCTAGTATTTTTGATGTAGGAACTGCTAAAAAAACACTTACCTTGGTCGCCTACCGTAGATGCAAGGCAACTACCAAACATACTTATAATAAACACATACTTAGAAGATTAAACATCCAAGACACAATTAATTAAAAATTTACTACAGACAGCAATTAATTAAACGCAGACACATTTAAATTGCAAACCCAATCAATCGAAGCCTTTCACGAAGAGACCGAAGGCTTTCATGGGCTTAATTTAGCCAGGAATAGAAGACATGGGGTCTGCCATGGACGTATAAAATAAGGGTAGTGCCTTGTCCATGGATTTGTTTCGAGCTACTTTGACTTTCGGTTGACACCTGTCAAAAAAGATGACTTCTACAGGAAGTAAAAGTACTTCCTGTAGAAGTCATCTGAGTGTCTACTTTTTTTAAGGGTTCCGTACCCAAAACGTAAAAACGGAAACCCTATTACTGAGGCTCCGCTGTCCGTCCGTCCGTCCGTCTGTCACCAGGCTGTATCTCGGGAACCGTGATAGCTAGAGAGTTGAAATTTTCACAGATGATGTATTTCGGTTGCCGCTATAAGAACAAATACTAAAAAATGGAATAAAACAAATATTTAAGGGGGCTCTCATAAAACAAACATGATTTTTTTTGCTCGTTTTTGCTCGATATTGATAACGGCAATAAGTAGACACTTGAAATATTCACAGAATAGAGAGAGACTTTAAAAATAAATCATTACATTAAAATAAAAAAAAAAATTAAGGGGGTCTCCCATACAACAAACGTGTTTTTTTATAGATAATTGTACGGAACCCTTCGTGCGCGAGTCCGACTCGCACTTGGCTGGTTTTTTTATATAAGAGGGGGCTAACGAGCAGACGGGTCACCTGATGGAGAGCGATCACCGTCGCCCATGGACACCCGCAACACGGGAGGAATCACAGGTGCATTGCCAACCCTTTTAGGAATTGGTAGGCTCGTTTTTAAAGATCCCTAAGTTGTAGCGCTCCGGGAATGCTGCCGCAGTAAGCTAACTTCAAATAAAACAGTAAATAGTTTTTTCCATGTTTTTTTAGAGTCGATTAAACTTTTATTTTGTATTTTTTCATTTTCGCTTTTTAGTTTAACTCATATAAGTTACATGTCAACTCAACTCTTCATCATTTTTTAAACGACTTCAAAAAAAGGAGGACGTTCTATGTTCGACTCTATGTACTTTTTTTTCTATGTATGTTCATCGATATCTCCGCCAACTGTGGACCGATTTTCAAAATTCTTTTTTTGTTTGTAAGAGTATTTTTACAAAATATTGCTTTTGTTGATTCAGAGACTTTGACTGTTGAAGAGTTTTTCTGGTGCTTCACCATCAGTTTCACTTCACCAAATGATGATTTCTAAGAGAAAATTGCACAAGTTACTATAAAACATATCCAAGGCAAATATGTCCAATACAATAATAAATAAATATCATGGGACAATTCACACCAATATTTGAATAGTTTCCTGGCTTTCTCTGGGTGACGCTGATCGGATCTTGATTTTGGTGACAATGGGAACTAATTGTCAGTATTCCCTGTCCAACCAAAAAAAGTTATTCCCATTTTTGAAGTAAAAAATATGTAAAAAAAATTACAACCAAATTGATAACCTCCCCTTTTTTTGAAGTCTCTTCAGACATTATATCTTCAGATTTATTAATACTTATTAGTACGAATTAGTTGTTCTGTTTGTTATACGTCCATGGACACTACCTCACGCAAGGTGACCGCAAACCGTTAAGGGACCGTCCCTATTGACGACACCGTGTTAAAATCTAATTTAGACGGTGCGTAAGATATCGTACCAGTCACAATACATTGCGGGTTATGATGACTCATATACAAATCCATAGCCACGCGGTGCCGTAATGTAACGAAACTTGTACGATATTTCCCACATCAACTATAGATTAGGCTTTAATGTATTTATGTGAAGTAACCTATACTAGATCGAAACCACTGAGCGCTTATAAACCGTGGGTAGGGTAAATGCTCCACAGTCATGAGACAGATTTCTAAGCCGCAAGTCACACAGAAGTGGTAGAGCCATGTTGTAGCTAGCGGCTGCATCACGAATGGGCCGGCTCGTCCGGGGTACTACCACCCTCTCATAGAACACCGGCGTGAAGCAGCAGTAATTGGGCGAAACTGCGGATTCAAACTAGTAATATTATAAACGAGCTGTTACCCGCGACTCCGTCTGTGAAGAATCCGTTCATTGCTATCCCGCAGGAACTTTCATTTTTCCGGGATAGAAAGTATCCTCAATGTTAATCCGGATTATAAATCCGTGTCAAATTTCAGCAGAATCCGTCAAACCGTTTTAGCGTGAAAGAGTAACAAACATGGTGGATGTTTTTGAGAGGACATCCATACATCCATCCATACAACCTTTCGCGTTTATAATGATACTAGCTGATGCCCGCGGCTTGGCTCCCACTGAAGTAGATTCCGTAATTCCGTAATAATTAATTAATTTTCCGTAAACGTGTTTTCCCGTGGAAATGAGATTTTTCCCGTGGTACAAAGTAGCCTATGTCGCTCTCCTGCCCTTCAACTATGGCCATATAAAAATCTAGGCGATCCGTCGCTCAGTTTCAAACAAACGCACTTTCACATTTGTAATTTTAGTATGGAGTATGGAAATGTGTTTTAGTAAGACTGTGTGTGCATGCGTGCTGTACCTATTATATTGTTACCTCATTCATTCCTCGCCACACCTCCCATCTCTTAACATAAAACTGTTATTGTTAATGCTACAATATGCCTATTGAATTTAGCATGTCGATTTATGTGATCCCTTTTTAGAATTCGACCCTAAAAAGGGTCCAAACCCAATTTGCTGTCCCGTCGCTCATCTGTCGCAAGGACTATAAATCTGTCTTCAGGTTCGGGGCAACAGCCTAAAGTGTTTGCTGAACACAATCTGTCAAAAACACATACAAGTAAGAGACATTTTTTATCATTATTCGTAGACATCGGAATCTTAGGAGCATATGCCTAGAGATGAAATTTATAATAGAATGAATAAGTTATGGGACAATTTGACACTTTTTTTTACTGTGGGGATGTGTATTTTATAACATAAAACTAAGTCATGTTAGTTACACCGTTTGTAACTCGAGGTTACAGAAATTTGTTTATGTTGTGAAGTTACCTGTTGATTGTTATCACAAAATCTAGAAAAGGTTTTTTTTTAACTTCGGCTGTCGTAAATTTCGAAAACGGTATTGTAAATTGGCTGTTTAGGCGGTACGATGTTCGCCGGGACAGCTAGTTACAAACATGTAGGTAGATTGAATCATTCATTCAATTCATTCGTGCCATCTCTCTTGAATAGACCTCTACCATATATATATTGGCAATTCCTCTAGCTCATGATTAGAATACCTTAAACACGTTCAGTTTCTTTATATTCCGTCAAAGAATGCCTAAAGGCACACTGCACACTTGTCGCTACACAAAATATTTATGCTCCATCAACGTCGCAAAGACGCAAAACACACAACCCTCTTCTTGCCAAGTCAGCCAGTCGTTAGGGCAGAACCCTTAATTCGTGATTTCCGTACCGCTGCCTCGGCATGATGTATAGAGGTCCGTTTTGAACCCCTATTTCATTATCATTAATTATTTCTAAACGTAAGCTTGCGCTGCCCACGGATTGGTTTACTGGCTCCATAGGTTACACTTTTAAGTCTAAGCTAAGGCTGCGAGATAAAAAAGATCAAAATCTACAATACATTTGAAAGAAAGAAAAAAAGTAAAAAATACATTTATGTAGGTACATGAAGACAAGACACATCAACATTTTTACAAAACAAAAGACAACACGAAGGCTAAGCCGGATTTTAATCGGTTGTCGGCGCCTCTGTTCACTCTTGTCAGATATCGGGCCAGGATTTTAATTTGGTCGGTTGTCGGAGCCTCTGTTCACGCCCCGACATCTGACCAAAGTGAACCGCGTCATACTTACTCATAGGCGAGCGAGACACGATACGATTTTTTTTCGGACGTGAGGGCTGGCAAACCAACTGATATTTAAAATCGGTGTCGGTCAAGTTATTCACACTTATAAGCTATTTACGCATATAAAGTTCTGCCACTGGAACATCCGATTGAAATCCGGGCCCGAAATCTGACAAGAGGGATCCAATTCTTACAGGGGTGCTCATTCAAACAAACCCAACCATCTTCTGAAATATTCCGAACAGATTAAAAAAATCCAATATATAAAAATCTCGTGTGTTTGTTATCGAACTCCTCCGAAACGGCTTGACCTTTTTATGAAAATTTTTCGTCTAGGTTTGGTAGGTCTGAGAATAGGTCGTAGGCTGTTTTTATACCCCTATTCTTCGCGGACGGAGTTGCGGGCAACAGCTAGTAACTTGTGTATCAATTTCAAATACAGTATTTTATTAAAATAAAAATAATATTTGCTAACAAACGGCATCAATGTGAGAAAACCGTAATACATCTGTACCTAACTTATCTAAGTAAGAAACCTTAATATTTCATTGTCCAATGGTTCCGTCCGGCCAAAAAAGGGAATACCCTATTTAACCTTAATTCCCTACTTTAAACTTGGCTCGCTTAGTATTCATAAATGCATAAGATTATCATTAACTTTTTGAGTAGGTATGTTACCCCGTAACTTCACCCGTATTGGAAATCCATGAAAAAGATTACGGAAACATTTTTAAAGCACTGAACGTTTTGTTCGGACAACGTCATCTATTCATTGGAGACGAAGTAAACACGTCATATTGAAAGCCTTACTTTCGTACACACATATGTTACTCTAACGGTTTCGTGAGAAATCAAAATATCCCAATTTTAAACTTTCGTGATTTTCACTCATGAGTTAACTCGTGACCACGGCTGCTGTGATGTGGCCGAAACGCCGAGGTAAATATTATTTATTTGCGTGATAAGTCCCGTTTAGTATAGTAATTATCTGTATCCAATTTAGACTACAACATGCACTTTTGAATGTCAAAGAATCGATCCGGAAAGATCGATGAGAAAAAAACCGCCTGAAACTCAACAAGATATTTTTTTAAATTTAAATACAACCAGATTATAATAACAACAACAAAACATATTTACGCAATGAAATCCCGTTTTTAAGTTTATATACTGCAACAAAATTAAATTAGCAGTTTTCTTACAAATCCATTTTCTAGCTTGTGTATTTTTGAGCTTGCAACTCTAAGATATAAATCAAGGCAACTGGCAAACTTTTGCAATATCGGCCGGCGAACTATCGGGCTGGCTAATTTGTTGCATAAAGCGCCCCAACTGTTATTTATTGCCTTTTTTCATACAAAGTTAACGTCAATTTCATTCTTAGTTCAAATTTCAATAACACAGACATGGAGAAATGGATGGATTTATGCAAAATGTAATCGAAAGTTTGGTAGATTGAGTATTTTCACCCGACTGTTGAAGGAGGGCTATGTTTTGAAAGTAGGTTTGAATACGAAGTTTTGATTTATCTAATATAATTATATTATGTTTGTATGTGTGTACAGTCAACCAATTTGATTTCTAGGCCACTATAGAACCATGTCATAATAATGAATCAATTTGTTTATCTTCTACGACAGTGATTATTGCGTGATGTTAATGTCATTTCGATCTTTGCGAACATGACTGTGTCAACGATAGTGATAGGAAAGAAGTTTGCTTGCGTATTCTGACTTGAATTGTCAGTGTCCGTCTGTCAAAACTTTTTTTTATGTTAGAGAGGCCAGACAAACGAACTAGTGGGTCACCTGATGTTAAATGAACACCACTGTCCATAGACACTCGCAGCGCTATACGCGATACCAGTAGTGCGTTGTCGGCCCTAAAACTTCTTTTTATTCTTATTATTTATATTATACCTATGGCTTCCGGCGCCAATCAAATGGGCCTCTGATGTTCAACGCCTCCGCGTCCTTGCAGCTGAACAGCTGGTCAGATGAGTCACGATAACGATAACGATAACGATGTCATGTAGCGAAAACTTTTCTAAACTGCAGTGACGCACTGACGTTGTAATTATCTAGTAGATATGCGATAAGGTTCCATAGTGGCCTTTTTTTTTTGTGGAAAATGCACCTTATGCATCGTCTCCGTTCGGGGAAACAGAGGTATGTGGGGCTCTCCCCAAGGGGCCTACCCGCTAAAAACCACACGGATTCCCTCGTTGCCATTGTGAACGCCACGGAAGCAAAATGTGTCACCGCAACGCCCACCGGCTGCCCCGGGATGGGGCTCCTCTGTCGACACCGTGCAATGCGAGCTCGGCACTCCCCGGGCTCCCCCGCTGGTGAAGGATTGTTTAAAGAGGTTTACTCCTCGTGGCTTCCGCAGATGCCCACGTTCCCGGCAAGCCGGGGTTACGTGCCCTCACGTTAGCTCCCGCGCCCTCATGTCCTGCTCTGAAAGCAGAGCGGTACCGAGGGTACGGTCGCTTCCGCCCACCAGGCTCCCCCTCGTCTTTCCCTGTCCGCCGTGGCAGAGCAGGTACTCAGATCGGGTTCGCCTCCGTCAAAGGCGTCCGCCCAAGGGCGAGACGCCGTCTTCACTTGGCTCAGATCCCCCGCAACTAGTTGCGGGTTCACCTTACCACCCCTACCCCCCCAGTATGTCAGTCAATTGCCACAGGTCATGGACCCATTCGCTACTCTTCTACCCCTTAACCACCAGGGTAAACAGGGGAGAACCGTAACGGTCGTGCAGCCCGCCGCCGGGCACATGTGGAAATTGCTGACCACCTCCCTCCCAGTCGACCAGTCAACCCCCACAGGCCATAGGCCCAACCGCTACTCTTCTCCCCCTTAACCACCAGGGTTAACAGGGGAGAACCGTAACGGTCGTGCAGCCCAGACGGCAGAGTGGATGCTCCCCACCGCCCGGGCACATGTGGAGATTGCTGACCCCCCCCCCCCCCCCCCAGTCGGATATTAGCCACCGGTAAGATAATGTACGAATACATTAGCTTACCGTTGTTGCCCAGGGTGCACCGTCCCAGGTGTTACCCTTCCCCACCCCATGAGGCCTACGCCTCGGATAGAAGGGAGTGGTAACGCCCGGGCACTCGAGGAGGTTTCCGACATCGCACCCCGTTCCATAGTGGCCTAGGAATCGTAAGTGGTTAACTGCGCGTTTGTGCGTTTGTTTGTGCATGTGTGTGTTTGATCACCATATCAGCTAAAAGACGTCCACCTCCAGACGGCCTTTCCCAAAGAGTTCCACAACGATCGGTCCAGCGTGGCCCACATCCAAGTGGTTCCTCGGCCCCTTACCAGATCTTCGGTCCATCTTGTTGTGGGCCTTCTGAATCCACGTTTTCCGGATTGCGGTTGCTCTAAAACCATACAAGTTTCATCCAAATCTGTTCAGCGGTTATTGCGTGATTTACTAACAAACATCAAAACAATCAAACATCTTTACAAACTTTCTCATTTTTTATATTAGTAGGATAAGATAGGATAGGATGGAATAGAATATGATTCAAGGTCTATCTACAGCCATTGTCCGTCCACTGCTGGACGTAGCCTTCTTCATAATGCGCCAACACAACCTTTGAAAAAAGGGACATTCTATTTCTGTGCAAATTGTTGAATAATATTATTGACTCTAAAGATCTTTTAGCCAAAATTTTATTCAGATGTCCGAGTTTTCGTACACGCTCCACGCATTTATTTGCAGTCCCTTTCAGTCGTACAAAGTATGTTGGTAATAAATGGTTGACGAGAGCTTGTAAAACTTATAATCAGAAATATTCACATATTGACCTCTTTCAATTAAGTTAACGTGGATTTGCTTCTGCGATGAAAAAAAAGAAAATAGGATGGTTGGGAAAAAAGTAAATAGTTGTAATTTTTTTTTTCTTTAAAAATAGAAATTCTTAGATATAGATACTCACGATGGTTACATTAATTGTAGATTTATGGTACTTGCCGTGTTTTATTAGTTTTGTTAGTTCTGCTTTGTGTTTAGTCTAGATCTTCTAAATTCAATAGGTTTTTTTTAAGTTCATGGCTTTGCTATTTTCATTATTGTATGATGGTTTTTATGTACATCTCGATTGTAATTTGATAACCGACTAATGATCGGATATTGTTCTTCCCGAGCAAGCAAAACTGTTCGAACTATTGGTGGAAACTATTGTGGCTTAAGTGTTAACTTTGTAAGCTAACTACTTGGATTGTAATATGCTGTGTGTTTCCCTTTACAAATAAAATAAAATAAAACACTCGCAATCCTGGGCTTCCCTCATCCAGCCGCTGCCAGCTGTCCTCCTAAGGTCATCAGTCCAACGTGTCACAGGGCGTCCCACACTACGCTTTCCCTAATGTAGCCTCCACTCCAGGACACGTTTGCTCCAACGATTGTCAATTCTACGGCAAACGTGACCAGCCCATTGCCATTGCCACTTCAGCGTGCTAATCCTTCGGGCTTTGTCAACAACTTTCGTCTTTTGTCGTTGCCGACCCTATCTCTCAACGAGATACCGAGCATAGCCCTCCGTAGCGGATAAGGATACGTTAATAATACGTTCCTTTGTAATTCGTTATTCATTACTTACTGCATCTTAACCTTTGTATGGTCATAATTATTTTCATTCCGGTGCTCGCGGTATTATGGCGGATTTAATTTTAACGTGCTTACGTATTCCACGCTAATTGCGTGTCTTTGCGAGCATAAGGCTGTGGCTGGTGATTGCCGGGGATGGAGCGGCGAGCGTTTTCAATTTTACTCGGTTTAGGGCAGACGAAGTATGGCAGTGGGCAGGGCACATGGCTTGTGAACTGATGACCGATGGAGCCAGAAGGAAGTCGCAGTGTAGGTAGGATTCCAACAAGATGGAGTGACGACCTGATTAAGGTTGCGGGAACGCGTTGGATGTGGATGGCGCAGGACCGGTCTGCTTGGCGAACCTTGATGGAGATGTATTCGTATGTTCAGCAATGAAAGTCATTCAACTGAAATGATGATTATAAGTATCTACAAGCGAACGCTGTTTGTCTGACACTAGCATTATGATATATATACAGAATTTAGCTTTCAAAGTATGTTTAGACATTTTATCCACCGATACAGAAAAAACAGTACCTAATGCGCAAAAATATGGTTGTATATGTCGAAATTGATCGAAAATATGTCACACAAATTTATTACATCGGAATAAGATCGCTTGGCATTTTAGAGGTTTTGCTCGAGTATAGTATTTTTACGAATGTATGGGTGCGGTTAGTATACGACGACGAACATCATGATATTTTCATTCATTCCGAGTCGACTATTACAGGTTCTTTTTTAACCGCAACCGCCTGTGCTACATCATGGTATTTTTAATTCCCAAAAATAGCCCATAGAGCTTAAAAGAAATTTACACCTGAATAGCATTTATTTTAGTTTTTAATTGGATGGATCAACTAAGTTTAAACCTAAGTACATACACAATATAAATCTAATAAAAAAATAACAATCAAATATTTTTAATTTTCATTTGAATACATAATTACTTTTTGACTGTCCTTGAGATTTCTGTTTTCAGAAATGATTATCTATTGTTAGCCTCACATGATGACGTCAGTAAATCGCTGTCAGTGTAACCACCGCTCGTCTTCTGTCGCCGACACTTGCTGAAATTACAAATTATCCTGCACCGCCCCCTACAAATTGTATCAAAGGCTAGAACACGGTTCAGAGATAAACTACACCAATATTTCAAAGAGAATTCGCGGTTCTTGGGTTAAGTTTCAACCCTTGCCCTTGAACGGTGGCCCAAGTCACTGATTACAGGCCTTTAATTTAACTAACCGCTGCCGTGGCCGCTAACGATGGGCCTCATAAGAAAGCTCATGGTCACTCAGAGGGCAATGGAGAGGACTATGCTCGGAGTTTCTCTGCGGGATCGCATTAGAAATGATGAAATCCGGACAAGAGCTTAAGTCACCGAAATAGCTCGAAGAATCGCCAGACTCAAGTGGCAGTGGCCAGCATCGCTCGTAGAACTGATGGCCGATGGGGCCGAAGGGTTCGCAAGTGGCGTCCACTGACCGAACGACGCAGTGTAGACAGGCTTTTAACAAGATGGAGCGATAACGTGGTTAAGGTTGCGAAAACGAGTTGGATGCGGATAGCACAGGACCGATCTGTTTGGCGAGCCTTGGGGGAGAGCTATGTTCACCAGTGGACGTCTTTCGACTGAAATAGTAGTTACTGCTTTCAGTCCTAGGCCCACGGGTAAGGGATATTATCCTGAAAAATCAATTGCTAAATTTAGAGACATGAAATTTGGCAAGAGTGCTTTGGCAACGTTCGTAAAAAAAAAATCGTTTATTCCTTCGCTTGTATTGTAATATAGGTTGGTGCCTCTTTTTATTTAAGTAGGTATACGTGATACCTGTGCTAAGAGACACCGCTCTTCCAATGTGGATATGTTTTTACATATTTTTTTTTGTATTTGTTAATGGAGACTACGACGTAATTTTTAAGAATCCCCGTAGGAATTTTTGCAACATCCTCGAATTTTAATTCAAATGCCAGATCAAATGCTTAATGGGAGTGAAATCTCGGGCAAAGGCTACGCGTAAACTAAAGTTTCATTCCCACCTTTCAAATGTATACAGATCCAACTCAAAAGTTTCACGGTACGAGAGATCTTATCACTTGGCCCATTTCTCGCGAGCCTGCGAATTCAACAGAAAGTATAGATTGTCAGATGAAATTGCTGAATTCACGTTTCAGACTTGGCTCGGCTTTGAGATGTTAAATACTGCTTGATGTGTTATCTTGAGCGTCGACTGAAGTGGGGCTTTGTTTTGGAGTAACTTTAAGTGTGCAATTGGATGAGTGTGCTCTATTCCTTCGTCTTAGCGTCTTTGTTGATAAAGATCTTTGTCAGCGCGAGAAATATCGAGTTGTAGTAACATTGCCGTCGACGATCGATTACTTTTAATTTCATTGAGCACGACCCCGCAAATAATGGTAACCTAAACACCACTTTTATCTAACCTTAAACCTAAATGTACGAGTAGGGTTTCGTGCTGCTTATACTCGTAGTCAACGGCCGCTAAAAAGTAAATCTTGACACATTGCACAACTATGAAGTTTCTGAATAATTGACAATGTGACCCGTAGGAAGAAACCGGCCAAGTGCGAGTCGGACTCGCGCGAAGGGTTCCGTACCATTATCTAACAAAGCTAAAGCACGGTCACGGTCCATGAAGTATTTTGTACAATGACCTTTTTTGTTATGAGAGGGAGGAAAAGGATCAAGCGTGATGACTAATGGAAATGATCACCACCGCGCATAAATATCAACAACTCAGAGAGAGCCACTGATCTGTTGCCGACCTTTAAAGGAAGTATAAACCCTTTTCTTGAAGCCCCGATGTCACAGTTGTCTGGAAACACTGCTGCCGGAAGTTGATTCCATTATTGACCTTAACTACTTGTATTTATTCTTTGTGTTAAACTCTTTACTGTATTTACATAAAACACCTGAAAGTAACAGATAACAAGATATATAATATGCATATTAGTAGAGAGCGATTACGACATTTTTTAAACATAAAATAAGTCTCTATTACCAACCTCTTCCCAAAGGTTCTCGAGTAGCGTCCACGGACCGGAAGACGCAGCGTAGGTACCTATGTAATTAGGGCTCCAACAAGATAGAGCGACGATCTGAACCCAATTGAACAACAAATTACAAGCTAATAGTATTAGCTATTTTATATTGAAATTCACTAATACTATTTGCTTGTATTTTGTTATCCCATTGGGCCTTGGTTAAGGTTGCGGGAACGCGTTGGATGCGGTTGGCGCAGGACCAATCTGTTTGGCGAGCCTTGGGGGAGGCCTATGTTCAGCAGAGGACGTCTTTCGGCTGAAATGATGATGATGATGATGACCCAACTCTTCAACGAAACTTATTTCAATAAGACCCAAGACACGGGTAAAGCCCGCTAATAAATTACTTCTATATATTTTCCCAAACTAATTACCTAAGTATGTTTGAAAGAGATATACGAGAGTATTTCGCGACAATCTATTAGGCTCAGTTGTTCTTAAGTTTGAGGAAATGAGTTATAAATCATAACAATCCAAGTGCCTCGGGATGGCGGTATGTAACAATGTGGAAGTAAGTGCTGTATTCAAAATTAAGTCATAAATATAAGTAAACAATGCTTTGTTTATTGAAACTAAACTAATGAATAAACTTAACTGTAAACTAAATAGCTAACTTAAAAACTACTAGATTAAGGGGCTGTTTCACCACCCATTGATTAATTTTAACTGACGGATAAATGTGATGCCGTCTCCGTGTATTCGGACAAAACAAACAGTGATTTATCCGTCAAATAAATTTGATCAATGGATGGCGAAACAATCTGTCTTACTGTATTGCTTACCTGTTTGGGGTGGTGCCTCTAAAAGTCGTTTCATTGACCTGGAACGTGCACAGCGGGCACTATTAAAGGTCATGTATTTTAAAAAAATCGGATTTCCAACTCAATTATTGTACCAAGTCAGTGACGTCCTTTCGGTTAGAAAATTATATATTCTGCAAAGTATCTTAAAAGTTCACAAGACCTTACCATATAACCATAATTACAAAAACAAAAGAAAGATAGGTAACGTGGCCAAATCATTAAAAACTAATACGGCATTTGCCAGGATACAGTTTAGCAACAAATCTGTGCATCTATATAACACTATCAATAAAGAACTAGACATTTATCCTAAGTTATATCACGAGTGTGGAATCTTGCTTACAAATTGGCTGAAAACAAAAACTTATGATGACACGGAACGTATGATAAGATGTTGCTCATAGGCCTCGTGCGTGTGGCGGAATGTACGGATAAATCACATCTATGATCGAGTTTAGCTTGTCATGTTTCGGGCTAATCCGTAGCCCTTCTCCCCGGAGCCACACGTATCTGTATTTTTCGCTGTGAGTGAGTCTTACGGTGTAGTTTATGTTCAAAGTCTTGTATACACAATGTAAACATGTAATATGTACGACACACACACACACATGTGCGCGCGCTGCGCTCGCACGCATGATCTCGCATGCCTACACCCATTTCTAGTTTATATTTCCTTACTTTTTTTTTTATGTTATTTTAGATATTATAGTACTACTTATTATAATATATGGAAGAGCGGGGCTTCCCAATACAGGCATTTTTGCTTACCGGGCAGCTCCATCCCTTACCATAAATGTACGTTCAAATTTTTGAAAATAAAGAATTTTGTATTTTTTTTTTTTTTTGTATTTTTTTGTCTAAAAAACCGGCCAAGAGCGTGTCAGACACGCCCAAGGTAGGGTTCTGTAGCCATTACGAAAGAATCAAGTAATATTTTTCTAAGGATTTCGTATGTGTACGGAATCATCCAAGTTTAGGTATGTTTTATACCTTAGGCTACTATTTACTCTTAAACTACAAATAATTTCCAAGCAATCTTAGCTGCTATAATTTTCCTAGTAAATTTGATATATTTACTACCATTCTGAATTTTTTCAAATTTTTCCACCCAACAGTTTAGATTTTAGAAGGGGGGGGGGGACGGTCGCTTTTAATGAAAATTTTCACTTTAAAGTTGAATATTTCGCAAACAGATCACTGAATAGAAAAATCATGTTAGCAACCTCGCAATGGTTTTAAAATACCTATCCAACGATATCCCACACTATAGGATTAGTCGAGAAAAAGAAATCACCCCCTTTACGTCTATGGGAGATACCCTAAAAAAAAAATATTTTTTATTTTTTATTTTACCACTTTGTTGGCGTGACTGATATGTATATTCATGCCAAATTACAGCTTTCTAGTACTAACGATCTCTGAGCTTAGCCGCGGACGGACAGACAGACAGACAGACATGGCGAAACTATAAGGGTTCCTAGTTGACTACGGAACCCTAAAAAAGGCCCCGTGGCATCGTACCCAAAATATTGGCAGCATCCTCGTTGAATGGCGATGGAGATTCGTTGAGAGAGATAGTTGCCAGCCCTATGGTCTCCAGTGGTGTCAACAGTCTTAAATTAATTTAGTTTATTTTGGATGTCAATAATAAAGAAAATGAATATCTATTACGAGACTCTAATGTAGATGCATCAGCTAGTGACCTTACTTTCGCCGTGAGTGGCGCTGTTTACATGTATAAATAGTACATTACTGCAGAGGCCGTGAAGTCAGGGATTGATGGACGAGATTTGGGGTATACGGCCGAGGATTGTATAGAGCTTTTCTCAAACATGCATCATCATCATCATCATCATCATCATCCATCCATCCATCCATCCATCCATCCATACATCCATCTATACATCCATCCATACATCCATCCATACATCCACCCATACATCCATCCATACATCCATCCATACATCCATCCATCCATACATCCATCCATACATCCACCCATACATCCACCCATACATCCATCCATACATCCATCCATCTATCCATACATCCATACATCCATCCATCCATACATCCATCCATCCATCCATACATCCATCCATACATCCATAAATCCATCCATACATCCATCCATACATCCATCCATACATCCATCCATACAACCATCCATAAATCTATACATCCATCCATCCATACATCTATACATCCATCCATACATCCATCCATACATTCATACATCCATCCATCCATACATCCATCCATACATCCATCCATACATCCATCCGTACATCCATACATCCATCCGTACATCCATACATTCATCCATACATCCATACATCCATACATCCATCCATCCATCCATCACCAGTAGTTTAGGCGGTTTTATAGAAATAAAAAAGATAGATTTTTTTAATCTCGTAAGTTGGCTGTATGTAATTGTTCCTTTGTCAGTTTAATGTTAGTAAGCAAAATTAAAAAGTTACAGCAGCGGACAATAATGGTTTTTTATACTTACTTTTATGGCCTAGGCCAAGAAGTAATGTAGGCAGCCATAAACAACAAACTTCATGGCTTCATTTCGTGACATTAACGCATACATTTCAAAGCATGTTTGAGAAAAATTAGTTTTCTACCGCCAGAGTGAACGCAGTTGTCTTTTTTATCAAATGTATATTATTAAAACCAAGAGCGAGTCGGACTCGCGCACGAAGGGTTCCGTACAATTATCTATAAAAATCACGTTTGTTGTATGGGAGGATTTTTTTTATTAAATATTTTAAATGTACACTTAAACTGAAAATTCCCATGTTTGATGTACTTATTTACCTGTCTAAATTATGACTACACTAGCTTCTGCATAACGCCGCCCCAAGATATTCGGGGCTCATTTCAGCTCATCACAAATGCAGCCGCGCTTATCTTTCCTTCCAACTTATAAATTTAATGTCCTCAAGATTTACGGGGGATTACAACTTTACAACTCAGAACTTGAGACCCTACCATGGGAACAGTGTTGCTTGTTGCTGATTTATCGGTAGTTCTACCTGTTTTGGCTACCTTCTACCGATATATCGATTTCAGCATTGAATCTTCATATTTACTTCTACTCCATAAGGTTATGAATTAAAGATTGAGATATCTCTTCTCCAGTTTGTTAAAAAAGAAGCAGACCCGTCTTACTTATTCCGTTATAGGATATCTTCCAATCAACCTTGTGGATGGATTTGAGTGGGTTTTAGTCTATGTAACTATCGCGCTATGTTTAATAATTATGTACCTAAATACTTAAAATAATACACATGTGAATCACCAGAAATAGCGAATATTTACGCAACAGTGACATATTATATTGACAGGTCGTTGTACGAAATTCTTTGTGCTTCGCAACCGTGCTATAATGCCCTGCCCATTGCCATTTTAACGAGTTAAAAATGAGGTGAGTGAGGTGAGGTCTCCTCAATATCTTCAAGAGCGTTTTATGTTCATGTCCTCTATTCGCTCTGCACAAAATTTTCTTCTTACCGTTCCTCCTTCTTCCTCCAAATTCTATCATAACTCCTTTACTATGACCGCCATTCGTCTTTGGAATTCTCTTCCTTTGGCGTTAAGGCAAGCGAAATCCCTTCCCATTTTTAAAAACCTTCTAAAGGCTCATTATTTGTCACTAACATAATACACATTTCTTTATTGTATTGAACACTTCTTTGTTCTTTTTGTTTTTTGTTTATATTGTTTCTTTAATTTCCCTTTTAAATCCTTTTCTCACATGCGGCCTTTTGACATTTTTCCATTGATATTTTGTATTAAGTATATGTAGTGTATATGTATTATATTGAATAAATGTGTTTATTTATAAAATTTATATTATATTTGTATTGATTTTATTGTTTATTGTCTATTAATACTAAGTTTCTCTTGTCTGTTATTTCTGCCACCTACATTAGTCTGTTGATATTTATTAATTTCTGAGTAATTGGTTGTCTGGAAGAGATCGCTTTTTAGCGATAAGACCGCCTATTGTCTACCTGAATTTTTTATTTTTGTAATGTTACTGTACTGTTTTTGGTGATCAATAAAGAATATTTGTATTGTATTGTATTGTATTGTGAGTAAGACTTAACTTGCTGTATTTGTAAATCTACAACCACTCTATCTTATTATTCCAATGTACAAAAGTTGTGCCGAACTTGACTGCAATCACGTTTAGTAAAGTCAAAAAAAAAAAATTTTTAAAGCAAAACTTTTTTTTTTAATTTACATGGCGTCTAGCAACACAAACACCAGAATTGTTTAGTTAAGATAAGATAATAACAGGAGATTATTTGGAATGATTAATTATATTATTACAATTATACCCAAAAACACTTGAAAAAACTTGGATAAGATATTAGAAACATGGATAAGGTTACTGTTATTTTGCAGTTTATTTGGTTATGCACACGGCCCAATTCTGTAGTGAGTGACGACACCAACCTGCCATCAGGGCCAAGCCAGGAAAAATCTAGAACTTCAATGAAGGTTTTCTGACAAGTAGAATATCTCTAGATTGCGATAGTATCGTGAGGTCCATTCGAAATTACCAGAGATCGGAATTTTCACGGCAAAATATAAGACTGTCGCAATCAAGCTAGTGTTAGAACCAATTTTTATCGATATCGATAGTTGTGCAATAGAAGAAAAAAACGGTCCACTAAATAAAAAAAACATATTTAATACAGAATTTTGGGTCAGGTGATAAACGAAACAGACTGAATGTTGAGAAATTAATGATTATTTACTCCTATCACTATCACAAACCAAATTAAATGTCATGTGTTGCTGTGTGTACCAAATCGAACTTCGGAGAAGAAATTGCATCTGTCTCTATATAATTTTATACAAACCTGACCTCAAATTCTGTATTAAATATGTTTTTTTATTTAGTGCACCGTTTTTTCTTCTATTGCACAACTATCGATATCGATAAAAATTGGTTCTAACACTAGCTTGAATGCAACAGTCTTATATTTTGCCGTGAAAATTCCAATCTCTGGAAATTACGTTAGGATGACATTAGTTAGAAACCAATACCAGATCTGACACAAAAGTCAAAGTTGTCAAATAGACCCACGGACACTCGCACGCAAGCACACACACACGCACGCACCTACGCACCCAAGTACCCACGCACGCGCACACACACAAACACACGCCCACATAATAATTATAATCTTTCGCATTTACAAGGATTGGAATTTAGGATGTCTCTAATATTAATTCTACGGAAAATTTAAATCCGTTAAATCCAAACTCCAAGCAAATAACTCACAATTACTCGACGCAAACGCAGACCCTTGGTAGCTCCTTTTTGACGTCGCCATGATATATTGACTAGTACCAACAAGTTTATCTCTGCGCACTGTTACACCTTCTACCAAAAGTATAAAGTTTAATTTCGAATGGTGTAATGATCTGTGTAATTGCAAATTTAAGTTATTTCGCTGACATTCGTGTGAGGTTGTTGTTTGTTAGTTTGATTACGACTGTTCCTAGATGTATACACTTATATGGATGTAGTTCAGTTAACAAACTTCGTATTGTAGTTACAGATTTAGTACGTTGACATGTGCAAAATATGTAATATGTATTTCTAAATATAACGTACGTTTCGCTTTTGCCACCAAATCAAAGGTGTCGTACAAGAACATGTAATTTGACTAATTCTAACAACAATGGAGAGGGCTATGCTCGGAGTTTCTCTGCGGGATCGCATTAGAAATTATGAAATCCGCGCAAGAACTAAAGTCACCGGCATATGTAGCTCCAAGAATCGCCAGACTCAAGTGGCAGTTGACAAAGCGTATCGCTCGTAGAACTGATGGCCGATGGGGCAAAAAGGTTCTCGAATGGCGTCCACGGACCGGAAGATGCAGTGTGTACTCGTAGGTAGGCCTCGAACAAGATAGAGTGGCCTGGTTAAGGTTGCAGGATCGCGTTGGATGCGGATGGCACGGGACCGATCTGTTTGGCGAGCCTTGGGGGAGGCTTATGTTCAGCAGTGGACGTCTTTCGGCTGAAATGATGATTATAATGAACGACAATCTGGGCCTGTTTCTCCTTTTCTTCGTCAGCCTTTTTATTTCTTGATATTAGGTATAGTTTTACGTTAATTTTAAATTATTTAATCGTGGTCTTTACCTCCCTTTCCTTCCTTCAACTCTCCCGCTCTAAAATATTTGCAAAAACCTGTCGTGCCAAATTATAGCTAAACCGTTTACTTCATCTACTTAAAAAAATACTTACATAAAAAAACTGAAACTAAAAAACTATAACGCGCGTTACGAGTAGGTAAGGTACGTTTTACCGTCACAGGTCCTTTTTAACGTTTTTCCATGAGTATAAAACGTTTTTTAACGTCCCAGCGACAAGTCACCAAATCAAGAGTAATCTCGGAGTGAAAGGCGGAATTTTTACGTCTGACGGCTAATAGTGCCTTGAATCCTTGGAGCGTTTTATTATTAAAAGTGGCTATGAAAGGACGACTGCGCAGCGATTTTTTTGACTATTCGGGTAATAATAAGGGTACCATATTTTCAAAGTGTCAAAAAGAAACTTTTATTATGCGAATGAAAAATTGTTTATTTGTGTTTTACAAGGTTTAAACAAGCGAGGTTGGAGCCTTCTATTTATTAAGCTTGTGTCAGGAAACACCGCTCTTCCATTACAATAAATGGTAGTATTCCATAATAAACTATTAATAAGGTTACAGGTTGTCTGTCTATCTCTCTGTCACAGCAAGTTGCTTCGAATCTATTTGACCGATTAAGTTGGAATTTGGCACGCTTATATTACGTATGTTGCCCATACACGAACGTGCTACGCAAAAAAATGAATGGGTGCATTTTTGGGGGACAAATCTGAAAACGAAATGAAAAAGTTTTGCAAACTGTAGGTACCGTGTGATTATGAAAAATGAAAGGTACGGTTGCAAGGATCTTAAATATTATATTCTTCTAACTTTTTAGTGCAAAGTTTTAAAGTTATTGGGTAAAATAAGCCGTTAATAAGCCGTGGTATCCTATAGTGGTTTGATTTGATCTATGGCCTGTCAAGCAGAGCTTTGTGGGTTCAAGCCCAAGCTCGCACTTCTGTGTTTTTCTGAGTTTATGTGCCAAATTATAGCGCTTTTCGGTGAAAGACACACACACACTCATCACACTTGCGAAGAAATTCAATAGCGTGTGTGAAGTTCTCAAGTGCACTGTATCTGAGAGGAGGGCTATGCCCTGTAGTATACGTCCCACTGAATAGGCCAAGATGAGTAAAATAAACGAAAATTGACTCCTTATCTCCGAAACTACAAATTTAAAATAAATACGGCGTAGGGGGTGAGTTGGTTCTAAGAATAGGCAGTATAGGTCTAACGTAATTTATTAATGTCTCTTTAGATGCTTTTTGGATTTATCCACCCCGAAATCGGTCCATGCGTAGCCATCCTTATGCAATTTTATTTGCCGCTCACGTCCCGCATAAAACCGACCTGTTGAGGCGTGTTTATGTTTACGCATAATTATGTAACATAACGCTTCTTTTACTGCCGCACTGTTGCAGATTTATTCGTTTCGATAGCATGATAACGTATAACACTGTCAAATATACAGGGTGTTTGGTAGCTATATACAAAGCTTTAAGGGGGTGATAGCCGAGGTATTTTTAAACATTTTTAGCCATATATGTCTTAGCCGAAATTTGATTTGTTTTTTAAATTGAAGACTTAATAATTTTAGGAAAATACCCAGAATTTGATAGTCACGAGTCAATATTGCCCCAATGAGCGTTAATTTGGAAATTTTAAATATGGCACAGAAAAATGACGTAGACTTGTCTCTTTCACATGTTATTTACTAGTAAAATTTCAAGATTAGTGCATTCTTAGCGAGTGCTCCCTGAGTTTGGTTTTTACTTTTTATCTCAGATTTAGCAAGCAATGTCAATGAGTGATACCTTAAAAGAAATAACAATAAACAGGCATGTTTCTAAAAGCGTTTGAACATTTCAAGGATTTTTTTTAATTTTTTTTATGGCTAAGAAAAATTACTCTGTTCCATTCTAAGACATTTTTAGTAATTTCTAATGCCTCCATTTTGTTTTTGTGGCAAGAAAGACACTTAAAAATGATTTCATTTGGTCCAATACACATTAAACTATCCGAAATAAAAGATTTGGTTTCCAAATTAACGCTCATTGGGCCAATATTGACTCGTGACTATCAAATTCTGGGTATTTTCCTAAAATTTCTAAGTCTTCGGCTAAGGCATATATGGCTAAAAATGTTCAAAAATACCTCGGCTATCACCCCCTTAAAGCTTTGCACGTAGCTACCAAACACCCTGTATACTTCTCCACTTTTTTTCTAACCGATGTAATGCCTAAGATCAAGATAAAAGTCATAAGTTTTGTAATTTTGGATCTTATTTCAGCGTAATTACTAAACTAAACGGGACTTATCACGCAATAAATATTTATTTATATACCTCGACGTTTCGGCCACATTGCAGCAAACATGGTCACGAGTTAACTGAAGTGTAGGGTGTCAAGTTCGTTTAGCCGCACGAGTCTTTCGAACTACCTACACTAAACTTGATCCCGATTAGAATCAGCACCCGTATCTCGAACTACCCGCACTTGATCAAGATTTTTTAACGGCACCCCATCACACCGACAAACAACACTCACAACATCCGACGATCTCTCCGAACACTCCTCCCGACGCCAACATTTTGTTTATAACAGGATTCCACGAAGACGAAAGCTTATATCTATCCTCCCGGTTGAAATTTTTGTGTTTGTGGTTGCTATAATGTGGTCGAAACGTCGAGGTAAATAAATAAATATTTATTGCGTGATAAGTCCCGTTTAGTTTAGTAATTATGAGTGAAAATCACGAAAGTTTAAAACAGTTTGTTTCAACGTCTTTAAAATTCTTTATTCATTGAATAATTTGTACTTTATATAGTATATTTGGCCGATTGTTACACATAATTTGTCCAATATAAATTACGAGTCTATTGGGAAAGAACAGCAGGCTTATTGTCTAACGCTTCTGATGCTTGCCTTCGCAATCACTATTTCTTTCTGACATAATGATATAAAATAATGACAGAAAGAGATAGTTAAAGCGAAGGCAAGCGTCAGAAGCGTTAGACAATACGCCCTCTGGTGAACCTAACACGTGTTTTTGTGTCTTAAATTCCTTCTGATGACCTTAAAAAGTAATTTTTAAGACGTGCAACAGGGTATACCATTCAAAATGAGGGGGCTTGGGCGTACGGATTGAAAACTTGAAGGTCTTCGCTGGTGCATGCAGGTTTCCTTCACCATAAGTCGCAAGCCATGCAGAAGAGACGTGGGACGGGGGCGCGTCGCAGTCCGCGTCTCCGCCCCGTCTCTTCTGTCTGCTTTGTATCGCGCCACATCAAAGGGTTCAAACTAATTCAACGGGTACCGCGACTGCGACGCGGCCCGTCCCACGTCTCTTCAATGTGGCTTGTGCCTTAATTTAAAGTGTAATTTCACACATAAATTCCAAAAAAAACCGGTTGTCTGTAAAGTCGGTTTACGGACTATAGTTTAACGTGATAACGTCATAACAAAACATTTAAGAAACAAAAGTGAAACCAGGCGGTCACCCATCCAAGTACTGATCACGCCCGACGTTGCTTAACCTCGGTGATCGGACGAGAACCGTTGTTTTGTCAAATATCTTGAAAACGGTGCATCTTACGGCAAAATCAATGAAATTTTCATCCCCCCTTTAATTCTCATCCTGGCACGCACTGCTCTCTTGTACATCCTGGCGTTCACTGCTCTCTCTTGTACGGGATATGTACGTACCTGTACGTTACATTGCGTCATCCTTTTTCGTGCGTGCAGCCGGCGTTCATCGATTTATTAGACGTCGTCACGTCAAAGTCTAAGAGTTTTTTGTCTATATTCTTAGATCTTAAAATAGGACGTAGGCTATTTTTTATACCCCTCTTCTTCGCAGACCCAGTCGCAGGTAATAGATGGTATATACATATAGATAGATTTAGCTCAATGGCCGTGCCATGACTTTAGTAGCTGCCAGTTCACACGGAATCATTCCATTATACACGAATCAGTGAAGGCGATCACACTCAGGTGGGTTTAACAGTTGAATACCCTGTTGTTTCAAGCCGGTTTGATAATATGAGTTATTCAGGGCTCAAACTGGGCGGCTATATAAGCAAATGATAGCTTAAAACCATTTCTAACCAAATATTAACTGCTCTATTAGGGTAGATGAGTTCTTGAGTGGAGACCACGGATCGGCAAACGTATCGTAGGATCTCCTCAGACTCGGTGGAGCGATGATCTTCGCAAGGCGGCCGGCAAGAGCTGGATAAGAGTGGCCGAGGATCGTGCTCAGTAGCGTGCCATGGGAGAGGCCTATGTCCAGCAGTGGACGAGCAAGTGCTGATGATGATGATGATTACTATATTTGGCAATGAATTATCATCATCATCTGAACCTATTATGTCCTACTGTAGAGTACAAGTCGTCTCTCATAATGAAAGGGCTTGGGCCGTAATTCCCACGCGGGCTAAGTGCAGATTGGGAACTTCACACACGTCATTGTATTTTTGCGCAGGTGTGTGTGCAGCTAGTCTAGTCATTTAACCTATGGCATCTCAAACAGAGGATTGTGGGTTCAAATCACGGGCTCGTATTCATTTGCGAATTTACATTTGGAATATATCAAAATGTTTACGGCGAAGGACACAAAATCGTGAGAAGAACTGCACGCACATGCGAAGTAATTCAATAGTGACCACTTGCACCCACGTGCACTTTACCCGCATGGGAACTACAGCCCAAACCTTTCTGAGAAAAGACTCGTGCTTAGCAGTGGGACATAATTATATAGGCTGTGATGATTATGATGATTTTTATGTTTACACCGAAACAAAGCAGCAGCCTTCAGCAATTCAAACCATAATCAAATAACAAATATTTACCTGAAAAAGACAAAACGTTTCATAACAACGCTTTGCTCATACGAATTGATTTTCCTAATCACATTTTACTTTTAGACGAATATGGAAGTCCCAATTCCTTTGAACAAATATTAAAGTAATTTAATAAACTAGTTTCAGCACAAACGTTGCAATTCGCTTGAGCGCTGAATGCAACAAAGAAACGCCTCGAACCCAGTTTCGTTTTCCTGCGGTCCAAGTTACGGAACTACGTAACTAATGTTTTTGAAACTTTTACGTTGTTTTTCCACATTTAGGATACTTTGTAGCAACCCTGAGAACGAACGTCTGAGTTCAAGTAGCAAATTGCAACGTTTTCATTTTACGTAGTAAGCTAATGAATATTAGGAAAAAGCTTTGGTAGCCTTATGTTTGCCTTACGGTCTTTCAAGCAGTCTCAGTTACGTATCTCTAAGTTTTTGAGAATACTGTGAGATGTATTGACTTTTAATTTACCTTTTCACCTGTCAAGCTTCCGAAAGCGAAAGGTCCACGAGGAATAACTGTAACCCTTTGATTCTGCGAAGATTTTCTTGCTCGACAGTGAAACGTTTATAACTGTTGATGATGCTAAATTATTAGGACATAGTTCAAAATAATAAAATAAAAAACAATAAGTCCAACCCTTTAGGGGATGAATGGAAAGAAAATATTTTGTGGTCATAACAGTGAAGCTTAGTGGCTTTCGAAAAAATCTGCCAACTGCTTTTCCAAAAGTGTTTAATTATGCGTAACGCAGGACTCCATAATTTCGATCGAATTAAAGTCGGTTACCACTAAGACATCTAACACAAAATCGAACCGTCTTCTTATGAAACATCTTATGTGTCTTAGCCCGAGGCCCCCTCCCCCCCCTCCCCTAAGCACCCCGAGGCCCGAGGAACCCCTTCGCCTCATCAATATCTTCTTTCTTGTTACCCTTTGTTGGGGATTTAGGCTCGAATTTTTTTTTCACTGACTACAGGCCTATAAGGAAGTGGAAGTTTGGGTGCGTTCAGAAGTTTGGAAGAATTCATCATTTCGGCCGAAAGACGTCTACTGTTCGACATAGGGGTTCCCCAAAGTTCTCCAAAAAGGCCGGTCCCGCGCCATTCGTATCCAACGCGTTTTAGCAACCTCAACCAATTCGTCGCTCCATCTTCATGGAAGCCTACCCACACTGCGTCTTCCGGTCCATGGATGCCATTAGAGAACCTTTTGGCCTCATCGGCTATCAGTTCTACGAGCGTTGCGCCCTGCCCACTGCCACTTGAGTCTGGCGATTCTTCTAGCTATGTCGGTGACTTTAGTTCTTGCGCGGATTTCTTCATTTCTTCACTTCTTCACCTTTAAGGTCGCGGGTGAGCAAAGTAATTGTTTTAGTTCATTAATATGGACCTCCGCAAAGTAACGCCTGATTCAATAAATTATCTAATGCGATACTAATGCCACCCCTTGAAACTACTCCGTTAAGTAATAAAAGACTGTGCAGAGTGCAGCCATTCGCTTTTACCTTAGCCAGCGTCAAGAAGTTCGTGGTTTTAACTATTCATTATGACGCGACGTCGCGCCCGACTGATTGTCGTCGGTTTAACAGCCGGAGAACTTCAGAATACGTGCAGTTTTTAACTTATTAGCCCATTCTAGTTTTATTACAGATCTGGTGCACTGATTGGCGTAAAATGTAACTTGGTGGACTATCTGCGTCTGGGATAATTTATGCGACGATTTTTATGAGCTTTTATTTAACATGGCGTGATGGTTTGGGTCAAATTTGAAAGATGAATTTAACCGACTTCCACTGGTCTATTATACTTAAAAAAAATATGTAAGCTAAATAAAAATGCAGGTATGCACATTCAACAAAAACATTTTTAACAGAAACTGTTTGTGCCTTGTAATTCTTGTAGTTCTTGTTTGAATGACGTAGAAATATAAGACAAAATTTACAAAGATTCCACAGGGTTGCAGCCCTGTGGCCTGGTGGTTTGACCTATGGCTTCTTAAGTAAAGAAATTACATTTAAAATTGACCATGAACTTTACGATGAAGAAAAACATCGCGAGAAGCCTGGTTACACCTCTGAATAAATTTAATGGTGTGTACGAAGGTTTCATTCGCACTGAGGCCTCGAAGAAACTACGGCCCAAGCCCTCTCATTCTTAGAGGAGGCCTGTGCCCTGCTGTGGGATGTATACGGGCTAGGATGATGATGATGATTGCAGAAAATAGTATAGTTAATGTCAGCTCAAATTGCGGGGCGAAATTTTAACGATTAATTTTGACTACCTCATTTGTAGAGCGTTCATTGTACCCCAAGGGTAAAATTTTATTAAACTTAACATTTATCGTGCTCTATCCAGTATGTATGTACAGTGCCGTAACTTTTATTCTTAATTTGGCTTAGCTAAGGGGTAGGCCTTTGTTGAACAAAGGATATCTTCCAACTGTTGATGGTGATGATTTACTGATTTGTCATGAAAGTGCCTTGGTCTCAAGCTTCTATTTAGATAAGAATACGCTAATGTAAATAAAAGTCAAAAAAATAAGAACAAACCTACAGATTAAACCTATACTCGTAGAACACACGTATATGGATGACGACACAAATGTTGCAGAGACGTAGCAGTCTTGGACTCATTGATTTGGACCTCAGCAAAAAGTCACCAGAATTTTAAGCTCTAAAAACACTAACATTGCTCTGTAATCCCTGTAATCCGCACAACTCTTACCATAAATTTTCATAGATCAAATTAATAAAAATCCCGTACGCAAACCAACATAAACATAACACGCTAACAACATACGAAATACCCTCGACAAAGTTCCAAAGAAAAACGTACAATGTTAATGGGTAAGCAATTAAACCCTTATAACAAGCGTTTTATTCGGTCCTATGTAAATCGGCGCCCGAATAATCGCTTCATGGGAAGCCTTACCCTCGTGTAAGAGTGGCCAATATTTGTAAAGACGGCTAAATCGACCGTAGTCCGCGTTTAACATAAAGCTGGAGTCTGGGCGCGAACTTGTTACACTGTGCGATGGTTATGTTATAACGCTCAGTTGGGTTGACTTGGAGCGAGTAGGCAGCATTTAATTTGGTAATAAAAAAAAATAGTTTAAAAAACTGAAACCCGACTACGGAAAAAAACGCGCTCTGAAAAGTATGAAATAAGAAAAATTTGAAGTACTATCCACAATTAATATGGTCCTCCTTGACCACAAATATGAACCTCCGCAAATTAACGTCTGATTCAATCAAGCAAGAAAATATTCTAGTCCGAAATTCTTATACAGACTTCAGAGGAGAGCCTGGTTGCATGCCACCTTGCCTTAAGGGTTGCTTAGGTACTTAACAGTTCATTTTATGGTGGCATGCGACCACGGCTCTCCTCTGAAGTCTGTATAAGAATTTCGGACAAGAATATTTTCTTGCTTGATTGAATCAGACGTTAATTTGCGGAGGTTCATATTTGTGGTCAAGGAGGACCATATTAATTGTGGATAGTACTTCAAATTTTTCTTATTTCATACTTTTCAGAGCGCGTTTTTTTCCGTAGTCGGGTTTCAGTTTTTTAAACTATTTTTTTTTATTTAAATTATTTTAGGGTTTTATTTTCGCCATGATAGCGACATCTAATGGCGAACTAGTGAACTAAAATTTGTATGCATAAACAAAGGAATTAGTACTAAAATCTTTTACGATTTGGAATTGGGATGTACCAAAAAAAATAACCTATAGTTTTTATATTTTTTTTGGAAAGAATAGGATATTTTAAGATACCATTTTCATCGATTTTGAATTTGGTTGAGTATTTAATTTTTTATAATTTTTTTAAGAAATACGTTGGATGACGTCACAGTGAGGGAGCCACGTTCCATTGCCTACAATAATTCAAGCCGTACATAACATAATCTGTGGCACTACTGATTTGTCTTGTCACTGTCAATAATACAAGCACGGCTTAGGGTCCTAAATGAACCATGACAAATAGTTTTATTTATTTATCTTCTTTTAGCTTCGATTATTCCAGTTTGTTTAATGGTGAAATAGTAAATAGATATTTTTTACTAAAATCTGATATTTAAATTCTTTCATATTTACTTGTAACGTAGTAATAATTAAATTTGTAAAAATGCATTGCGAGTATTGTATACATTTCGGACTTCATGATAAATGACAATGACAACTGTTTAAAGCCAGGTGCGCATCATGTGATTAAAGTTCTGTCTTTGTCACTCTTTGCTATTATAAGCAGGACATCAAAATTTCAAACTGTCAATTTGCTTTAGAGTGTAGACCTGCTTTATATCTGCCTATGTGACGATTCACTGCAGGGGTCAAATGAAGGTCATTACTTAAATTTTCTTTATTTAATTCAGTTTATCATATTTCTGGAATCTGATTTCTGAAAACGATTCACAAAGCCTATTTCTCCAAACGGTTTTCGATTTATTATACGTTGTCAAAAATTTGGACATCCCAATTGTGTGGCGGTTTATTCATCATTCATCATTTCGGCCGAAAGACTTCCGCTGCTGTAAATATATATACATATTTTCTGAATTCCGTATAGTAATTTGGCAGAAAATGACTTACGCATAACCTAGTTTCGCAGAAAGTTAGTTTTCGCAGAAGTTTATTTCGCCGAATTAATAAATTGAGTATTAACTTAACCTAATAATGACCTAAGCGAGGACAATCGCCTTATGTTCCGCTTCCTGGGGCGGTGTCAACGGGCCTCCGCTTTGCGGAGCCCCTATTCCGCATAGTTTGGCGCTTCGCGCCTGGACACAACTCTAACCTAACCTAAACCTATTTTTTTTTCAAATTGACCTAACCTACACCTAACGTAACGTAACTATGCAAAATTTGAGTTTTTTTTTGTCATTCACCATTACAGTAATCAAAAAATAGTACTATTGTTGTCTTGGATGTAAATTCGGACAGGATTTCGAGGTATCAAAATTCTGCTAAATTAGGTACATATAAAAGAACATTATGCATAATGAAATGCTGCCATATCAATATTATGCTAACATTCTATTCGGGTAAACAATCATTCGGATAATATAGATTTAAGTCAAATAAAATTTCGACAAGTCTAAGATTCGGTGTGACTAAATTAAGCAAAACTTGTTATGCCTGATTGTTATGACATGTCGGACATGAAAAATTAGGATCTATATCGGAATCCCTAACGTTTTTTAACCTATTTTTGTATTCCCTAACGTTTTTTGTCCTAATGATCATTTGTCCTAACACTCATAATGCCCTATCTTTAGTTTTCCTAACATCGTATGGATGATTTTTTTTTTCCGTAATGTTTTATTTCCTAACGTCACTTGCCATATTGATTATTCATTCTAACGTTATGTGCCATAATAGTCATGTATCATAATTATCAGTAAGCCTAATGATCCTTAATCCTAATGATTATTATTCCTAACTTTGTATGGCCTATTGTAGTTTGTCCTATATTTGTACTACCTAACATTATTTGTCCTCGTGATTATTTTCCCTAATTGTGGTTAGCCTACTATTCTGCCTAACCTAAAACCTAACCTAACCTAACCTGATCGCCAGCGTGTAGACGTCACCCCGCTTCGCGGGATGCCTATTTCTGCTCTAAGGAACAGAAGATAACCCTAACCTAACCTACTAATAGTACTACAAGAGTAAGGAACATTTACTTCTTTTTCCCCTTGTTGGGGGGCTCTGCCCCCACACCCCCCTTCCGCTTAACTCTGTACACTAGTTGGTAGTGAGCCCGCCGCCTACAAAGCTGGAGGTTCCGGGTTCAAATCCCGATAAGTAGTTATGGCAAATATATTAGGGATACTGATATTTATATTATACATATTTCGGACAAATGAGTTTTAGGGCAATCATTTCATTATGGAAAATGATTGTTATGGCAATTGATCGTTATGGCTAATGCCCATTAGGACCAAACAGTTCGGGCAAGTGATTTTAGGACAAACGATGTTAGGGATCGCGAGGGAGACCCGAAAAACTATGCCAAATAGATGGCACCCATGTACCGTCATCGGTTTTCAGCTTTGCTCATTGGCTTTGTCTAACAAACACATTCTTCTCAAAAACTTTAGAACCTTTGTTTCGCTTTATCGCTTCTTCGATACTACTAGTATTGAATTTGCGTACATCGTTCCTCGGAGATTTCGAGATCTTCTGTTGAGCTGCCGATATCGGCAAGCGTCACCTGATCTGATGTCTGTTGGATCATTTCACGTTGCTCGTTCATGACCTTTAGAGTAGAGTTTGTAATCTTTTTGGTTCTGTTTCTACGGAAGGTCTTTAAGAATTAAGATCCCACCGTATGGACAGTTACCACGAACCCGTCGCTGTAATCGTCCACGTCGCCTCCTAAGCACTCGAAACGGTTTTGAAGTTCGATTTGGAACGTTTCGGGGTTTTGGACCTGGGTTGGCGCCGGGCGGAGCGTAGACTTTATCAATCGAGATCTTACAAGCTTGGCGTAAATATTCAATGTGCCTCGTATCATACGGTGATAATTTTTCTTAATTGAGATAGACCTCTATCTCATTTCTCATTACACCGTCATCGTCAGGGCTCATCCAAGTCCACTTCTTGTGTTCTTGCTTCTAGAAGAAGGAGTTCATTAATCATTTTGTAACACGGCAAACCTCTGTGGTAAACTGGCCGCTTACAGAAAAACAAAATTCTAAATTCTGAACTATTGTTACAATATAGAGTACCTCCTTCTCCATGAAGCCGGCCGGTAGGTGGCCCCGGTGATTCCTACGCCCTACTCCAAATTGCCCCTTTCGCAGCTCTTCCCCATCCCTTTTACCCAGTTTTCAGTTGAAGTCCCCAATAACAAATGGGAAGTGAGTTTCGGAGCTATGCATGGCTCTGGCGATATCTTCAATAGCTTCCACTTCTTCGTCGGAGTGTGTCGAAGTCGGAGCGTAGACTATACGTATGACTGTATACGAATAATAATCGTTTGGTCAATCTTACAATAGTACAAGGTACGCTATCCTGGTCGACACATTCGCGAGGGAGCTGAGGGACGATTTATTAACTGTACAAGGTAAACGTCCCTGTGCTCGACACTGACCCAATACATGGCACCTTCAATCTTAAGTCATAGTAAGAGAGGTGACACATGGGTGTCATCTACTGGGCATTGAGGTGTCGAGCATTAGTACGTTTACCTTAGTATTACGACAAAACGAATGTAGTGTTGCCGCTCAATTGAAATTGATGTCAGATAACTTTGTGAATTCTGACGACTTTCGGAGCTAATAGCTCCTTAAAACTTATCTTAAACCAAAAACCTACTAAGAAACCTCTACATCATTTTTAAAGACCTATCTAATAATGCCTCACACGCCGCCGTGCGCTAATTTTTTTTTTAATATCGCTCAGTTTTGTTACTGTAAAATCCAACCAATATTTTTTTTAAATAAAAAAGTATCCTATGTCACCCGGAGCATAATAACGAATCGATTGATACCCTATTTATTAAAATCGGACGAGTAGTCTCGACGCTACGGTGGAACATCCGTACACACAAACATAGACTGTTAAAATCATTACACTTCCTTTTGGCTTTGCCGTAGTCGTGTAAAAAATAGCTAGTGCTTTGATTGAATTGACGTAATATCACAAGTGCTTGACCTGTGGAACCAATGAAACAATTTGACGTTAATTGATGCTTGTGTTATCTTTTTGATAATTCTTTAAAACTTCCAAAAAATTTATACTACACAGAAACTGCAGATTATTATCTTTAATGCCATAAACTTGTGAACACTTTTATTATTATTATGATATTTCGATTGCTTAATTTCCTAAGTATACATGATGTTTTTTCGTGACGCCAAAATCTACATATTGCTAATTATTAGCGATAAAGACGTGCGATTAAGCTTTCAAGTGTTAGATTACCACTTAGAAGATAATGTTAAAGAGATTTGTTTCCACAAAATATTTTCAAATATTTTTTCAAATAATGGAGAATGACGAAAGGCATTATACAGTTGCTATCTTAAGTACATTGTGTTGTCCACATATCTATGAGCAGCTTTTCTTTTAGTGTTATAAGCGCTCTTGCCATTATATTATTCAGTTAAATTTGGTTCTTGCATTTTTTTTACATCACAATGACCCGTGATTGACCCCTAACTCACCTAATGAATAGTGCAAATGGGGCCAAAGTTGTGTCTCATTGATTCAGTAACAGCCTATTCACTAAAGCCTTAAAGAGCCCTAGGTTGTATTTATCTAGAAATACAGACGATATGAGCGAATTCCTTCCTTAGCGGAGACTCCCTATTGACCAAAATAATCGTCCAACCATTTGAACTTTTCATTGGTATTGATCAGTTTGCAGAAGTCGTTGTGAAACCGTATCGTAGTCTATAAACTGCAAGCGCCACACCCTTCGGATTAAGTTGGTGTAATGAGCCGGGGCCCGTTGTTTAGTGAACTAGTTAACACGCTCATATTCAGGGTCCGCTAGATTAGCTACGGGACCCTACTTAATCGTAGCGTGTGTCAAATTATTACGGAGATTTTGGCCGTTCAATAACTCGAACGTTTGAAAATATCAATAACACAATGTTTACTGTTATATTATATAATTTTATAAATGCAAAAATTTGTGTAGGTATGCTTGTGTCTTTTGTTACTCTATTACTCTAAAATGTACATTTTAAAAATAATGTTACTGCAAAGAGATAGGGATATACATTATAAGATCACGTTCTGGGTTTGTAACCTTTTTGTTGCAACTGTCGTGTTGATATTCTACATATTTGCCCAAAAGTCATCGTCAATTAATTCATTATTAATTGTGAAAATGTTCCATTTCATTTTCTCGGCAATACCCGTGCAAAATATTGAAATCTTAACCACCAAGTCAGAAGGCGACATAATGCACGGGTAATATATTTATGTAACGTAATTAAAATTACCACGATGTATTTTTTCGGAATTCAATTAAAATTTAGTGAATTCTAATCTTTAGCGGAAAGATCTCCTGAAGATGCTCCTTAAATATCAGGTGTAAGCTATTTTTAAAAATGTTGGTGCCATAAATAAGATGTCTGGGAAGTTGAAGTAGACTTTAGTTTAGAATGTGCACCGTTTAGGGCCGCTTGCAGGGTCTAGGGTTAAATAAAATTATCATTAACCTTGGCTTACCAGATGAATCAGAGTTAAGTACGCAGTGGTCTACGTAAATTCACCTTAGTGGTTATAAATTATAATACAAATGACCTAGCTGTCTGGCGTCCAAAACAGACTAATGTTAAGGCCCTACCGAGCTTTTGGCGCTAATCGATTTTAGGTATTCTATGCACTCGTGTATGTGTGCGTGAAAGCGGCTAGAATCAAAGCCGTGCGTAAGTGCGAGCGACACGAGTTCCCCGTCCGATGGCTTGAGGAGAACTAAAGCAGCACTCACGCGGACATGGGGGGAACCCGATGGCTCAAGACAGGTTGGTTAGACTGCGCGTGTATTTTGGTATTTTTATCGTATTACTAAAACTCATTCTAAAAATGTTTTATTATTATTATTTATTTATTAGTTATATTTGTGTCCCACTGCTGGGCAAAAGCCTCTCCTCTTGACTTCCACATGTCCCTGTCCAGAGCTATACTAGGCCAATCATTCGATTCCGCGTCTAGGTCGTCCCGCCATCTCCGCCTCGGCCTGCCTTGCCGTCGGTGGCCGTCGCGCGGCACCCACCACGTGGCTGAGTGCGCTCATCTTTGTGGGTGCATCCGGCAGACATGCCCGGCCCAGTCCCATTTAAGCTTGGCGGTAGCCCTTCCTACATCAGTGATTTGAGTTTTGGAGCGCAATGTGGTGTTCCGGATTCGATCAATCCTTTTAACTCCTAGTATGCTGCGCTCCATAGCTCGTTGGCAAACCTTAAGTTTGGATTTCTGGGTCTCAGTCAAAGACCATGTTTGCGCACCGTAGGTCAAGACAGGCAATGCACACATGTCGACGAGTTTGCGCTTCAGTGTCAGGGGAAGGTCGCCCTTCATGTGCTGCTTCATGGACCAGTAGCTCTTCCAACCATTTTCAAGACGCCTTTCGATTTCCTTGTCTTGCCTGTTGTTAAAAGAGACAATGATGTTTTATTAATTTCAAAAAGTCGCCGTGCCAGCCGTGCAGTATTTACGCCGTACTACGAATTTATTTTATATTTTAGAGACGACTTTGGATTTTTTTTTCTATCAAGCGAACTACAAGTAATCGTGTTTCGATATACACTTGTCATTAGAGTGAATCCTTAAATATCTTACACATGAATTTCAGGACTACAGCTTTGCTAGTATTGATACAGCACGAGATTAAATGAATGCAATAAATGCGTCAAAAACTAAGTAGGGTCTAAGGAACAAAATAATGTCCATCGATAAGATAGCCCTAAATACTTTTTGTCAATTTAACACCATTCTGTCAATACATCGGACATAAAGATTAGTAATATTATGCTGCCACTTGACAACATCTGGTCATTTCCAACAACTTGCGTGAACCTTATAAACGTCACCAGGACATGTTTCAAGTAGTGTAGATTTGAGAGTTCTGGCTCAATTTTATTTGCGGTTGTAAAAATGTTTGTGGTAAATGAAATGTATGGGCATAGTATGGAAGCGGATGTAAGATAACGTTTTACCAACAGCAAAAAGAATACCATAAGCGTAAAATAATATATTTTAGGTATTGAAGTAAGAAGGCTTGGGAGTCGGCGGCGACGGCGCCTCGGGCGGCGGTGTTGGGTGTTATAGTTGGTGGTGGTGGTGGTGGTGGTGGTGGTGTGTGTATAAGAGTTGACGGCGACTACGTCCGCGCCGATGGCGTATTGTTGTTGTTGTTGTTATAGAGTTTAACAGTTGGTGGGCGATGACGGCGGGCCGGGCGGGCCGCCAGCGGGTCGGGGTCGGGCCGGTAGGTGATGTCGATGGCTGCTGCGGCGGCGGCGGCGGCGGTAGGTAATATATTGTTGTAGCCCGAGTTGAAGGGAAATAGGTCGCTACTAAGTACTTCAGTTGCAGTTGTTTTTCAACCGGCTTTAAAGTGAAACGTGTTCAATAAGGCGCAATAAATAAATAAAGAAAATGGATAATTTAAGCATTGCTTCATACAAACCATCGATCGATTGGCGTTTCGAGTTGAGCAAGAACGTGTATAACCTTGAGGGGTATGTTTACCCGATTCGAATTAAAAATATTTATGTTTATCTGAAGCTGCAATTTAATGATGAATTAAACATAACATTGCATCCATACATAAATTTTGATGGGAGACATGAGCTCACCTGTGAAGAATGGAGTACAATGTTTGTGGAGAAAGCAGAGCTTATAAGAAACTTTTTTTACAACCCATCAGACGTAATGCCGCTAACAATCGCCTGCAATCGTTTGCATGTGCATACGGCTCCGGAACCTACCATGCAAAGTATGCTTATACTTCTCTCTGACTATGAAGATCCTTTGATTATAAATTGTTTGGAATGGAGTAATATTGAACGTGTTATGGAGTGCATCAATTCGAGAATTAAATATTTGAAAAAGAGAAAGGTGACCTTCGAGAATAGAATCAACTTTTTCATGAAGTATCTGAAGATGCGGCAACCTAAAAACTTGCATGAGGGTCGCCAGATTATTGAGAATGTGTGTAAAGAAGATGATGTTGTAGATAGCGAAATAAAGTGTTACGCCTTTGATTTTTTATGTAATGCCTTTCTGTTATCATAATGAAATTTAAATAATTGTAAAATCATTAATATAAATTAATATGCTTATCTAGAAATATGTTTTATTCCCACGTGTGGCTTAAAACCACAACAATGTCCTCGCCCCATTTCGATTTCCTGTTTTTTAAGTTTAATTGTATAAAAGAGGAATATTATCAATTTAATGATTAGTAGTCATCATGTCTTACCGCTGTAACTACTGCAGTGAAGATATTCCGGCAAACCGATTGATAGCGCATTCAAAAACGAAAAGACATAAATTATTATGTACTCAGGATAAAGACTGTGATTATGGTGTTTACGTTATAAATTCAGCGTTCAAGTGCCGGCTCATTACTTATCGTGTTAATGGGACATCAAAAATAATAGACCCACAACAATATTTATTAAAAATTGGGAAACGTGTGGAGAATATTTTGAAAACGGAAGTGGAAATACATAGTAGTATAAAAGTGAATATAGAATTATTCTGCACCTATTTTAAAATTACTAGTGAAGGTGAAGTGACGCGCGATCTAAAGTCTTTCAACACTAAAAATGTGTACCTGTGTGATGGAGATTTTAATTTTTCGGAGTATTTCGAAAACGTCACATCAGCTATTCTTAAGAAGAGTGAAGACTTTCTAGAACGAGACAGCGGGTGGGCGCTCGAGCGAATCGAGTTTCTTGATATTAATATTAACAAGCATCCGATGTTGAAAGCTTCATCGTACGTACCCTTACCAAAGTGGATTCAACTCAAACACGCCTGTGTTAACGTGAAAAACACTGATAACGCATGTTTAGCGTGGGCTGTGACTAGTGCATTATATCCTGCGGACAAAAATGTTGACCGGGTGACGTCATACCCCCACTATGAAAACGTGCTTGATGTTAAAGGTATCGAGTTCCCATCAACAATAGTGGACGTAAGAAAATTTGAGAAATTAAATAACCTTACTATTAACGTTTATGGTCTCGATTGTACTAAAAAGACACAACAAATAGTTCCTTTATACGTTTCGAAACGTAAAGGCAATAGTGAAAACAATACAACCCGCCATGTAAATTTATTATTTTTTGAAGACATGAATAATAAGGGTCATTATTGTTGGATTAAAGATGTAAGCAGGTTAATTAGAATTCAATTAAGTAAACATCATGGAAAGATTTATTTTTGTGACGGATGTTTACAATATTTTAGTGATAATGATAAGCTCAAACTACATAGAAGGCTTGGGTGCGGTAACAAACTCATTCAATTACCTACTCAGGATAATAAGTATTTAAAGTTTAGCAATTTCTCCCACAAAATGAAAGTACCATTTGTAATTTATGCTGATTTCGAATCAATTTTGAGCCCTGTAAATAAAACTCGCCCTGAAGCAACTACCCATAACACACACAAACACATACCATGTAGCTTCGCATATTACATTCATTGTGATTATGATAGTAAGCTATCAAAGTTCACGTCATATCGTGGGGAGGACTGTGTGGAAAAATTTGTGGAAAGTCTTTATCAAGAAAAAAAAAAAAATAAATGGAATACCTGTGTTGCTCCTCCGCTAAGTAGTGAGGCCAAGTCGTGCAAAACAGCTACGTTTGCGCTGAAAAATGCTTTTTCATGCAATTTAACCCACCCTCCCTCCGCATAAAAAAACGTAAATCACCAACGCAAACGTAACTGAACCCACCACCAAGAGAACCACCACCACCATAAACCAAATCCCGGACACGTGTTTCGCTTCTCTCCGAAGCATCATCAGCGGTTGTTGACCCTACGACGGTTAGTCGAAGAATGAGCTCACTCAGAACGGTTGGCCGTATTTATGCCTTCCCTTTCACTTTGATTGCGTGTATTACTAGAAAATACCCTCAATAATGGCGATGACGCAAAATTTAATTGTTCATTGATAATAACACCCCTGTTGTTGTACCTAATTATTTCCATCTGTTCTAGAACACTCAGACGTAATCCTTTTTCACAAACGTGTAATATGTCGTATGTATGTGAATCTGGTAAATCATGGTTATGTTCTAGTAAATGTTTTGCGAAATTGGATCTCTCGGAGTGTCTATGCCTAAAAGAAGAAACATGCTCCTTATACCTAGTCGCAAAATTACGTCCCGTCTGCCCTACATATACCTTATTACAGGTGTCGCATGTTAGTTTGTAGACACCCGACTTCTGCCCACTTTGAACTCTTTCCTTGCTATTGCAGAGGCGAGAGTGCAAAGTGTTATTTGTTTTGAAAGCTACATTAACATTGTTGGATTTTAAAATATTATAAATCTTTTCTGACACCTGGCCTACATATGTAATGCTTGCTTTATATTTGTCAATGGTTTCTGATGGAGGAATGGCATACAGCAGATTGTTGGCTATCCGCCTCTGTTTCTTTTGAAGTAAACTATCAACCATTTTCTTGGTGTATCCATTACTAATTGCAATCTGATAAATAATATTAAGTTCCAACTCATAACTTTCCTTAGAAAGAGGGACTGCCAACAACCTGTGTATGTAACAATTAAAAGCAGCCATTTTATGCAGCCATGGGTGTGTGGAAGAAGCCGGGATAACCGTATCTGTTTGCGTTGGCTTATGGAAAATTTTAAATTGATGTCTATTATGCACTTTTGAAATAGTTAAATCTAAGAAATTAAGCGAATTGTTCTGTTCTAATTCCTTCTTGAATTTAATATTCGGGTGTTTGTTGTTAAGATTGTTAATAAATATGTCCAGCTGTTCCATACTTCCAATCCAACAAAGAATTAAATCATCAACGTACCTATAGAAATAAAGTAAATTACTATTACCTGCAATGTGCTGTGCCTCGAAATGATCCATAAATATATCAGCCATTAATGGACTAAGAGGGGAACCCATAGCGAGGCCATCACACTGCAAGTAATATTGTCCGTCAAATTTAAAATAATTTTGTTTCATGCAAATTGTTGTCAAAGCCATTATCTCTTCAACCTCCCCTGGATGTAGTTTTTGTCTTTCTAAGTGGCCTTCAAGGATGTGTAATGTTTCAGTATAAGGAACATTAGTAAATAAACTATCAACATCCAGAGAAAGTAATATCGCATTATGTGGCACGTTGACGTCTCTAATTCTTTCTATTAAATCTAAACTATTTCTCAAACAAAACGCGGGTTTAAATGATGATTTTCCTCGAATAATTAAATTTAATTTCTTAGCTAACTCATAGGCTGGTGCACCTATATATGAAACAACTGGACGAATAGGAATATTGTCTTTGTGAATTTTTGGAAGACCATAAAGAATCGGAGCACGTGGATTCATAGGTATAACACTATTTTTTTGCCAATCTGTTTCAAAGACATACAAAGAGTTTTTAACAATAGTTTTAAGGTCTCTGTGAAAACCCATCGTTGGGTCCTTACGCAAGACCGAAAAACCATCACCTTGAATGACATCTACTACTTTACCAATATACTCATTTTTGTTCAAAATGACTACACAATTGCCTTTATCTGCCTTTGAAATGATCAAATTATTGTCAAGCACTTTTTGTTGAATTGCTCGCAACAACAACGTATCCCGATAACCTGAACTACCCCCAGACATGTGTAAGCGCTTAATTGCACTAGCAACTAATGTTTTTGTATCAAGATCATTGCCACTGCGAACAATCGCGACCTCTGAATCCACAGCTAAATTTTCCAACGACTTTTGATTAATTTTTGATGATAAATTAAATTTCAAACCTTTTTCTAATAAATTTATTTCATCTTCCAAAAATTCGATGTTTGTTAGATTTTTTACACGAGGGTGGAATGTGTGTTGATAAGAAGACCTAGAATTATTTTTGTTCAAAAAGGAACCAGATCTTGCTTCCACAAGCCTACGCAATTTATGAGTTTGAGTTATGTACATTTTATGAACCACCTCCGACGCAAAGAATCTCGCTTTTTGGTCTAAAATATCAAATTCAATATTATGTAACTTGTAGGCAAGTTCCAAATGTAATACTTTAAGATGTAATTTTAAATTATCTCTAACCGAAAACCAATGACGAGATTCTTCGCTTAACCATATTTGTTGTGCCCTATTGATAGCTACCCTAGCAGCCCTACTGGTGTTATTACATCGTATATGAATATAATTAGGTACAACATTTAAACGTTTACATTGTTGATTAAACCAAACGTTCTGAATGGCTACCCGATGTTGTTTCATTAATTTAGTGTAGAGACGTGCCTGATCAGCTACGCATGCTGTTTTTAAATACTGTATAGATTCAGGCGTTACTTTGCGGAGGTCCATGTTTAAAATAAATGGAATACCTGTGTTGCTCCTCCGCTAAGTAGTGAGGCCAAGTCGTGCAAAACAGCTACGTTTGCGCTGAAAAATGCTTTTTCATGCAATTTCCATTATAGTATTCCATTTATTTTAAACATAATTTTGGTAATGGATACACCAAGAAAATGGTTGATAGTTTACTTCAAAAGAAACAGAGGCGGATAGCCAACAATCTGCTGTATGCCATTCCTCCATCAGAAACCATTGACAAATATAAAACAAGCATTACATATGTAGGCCAGGTGTCAGAAAAGATTTATAATATTTTAAAATCCAACAATGTTAATGTAGCTTTCAAAACAAATAACACTTTGCACTCTCGCCTCTGCAATAGCAAGGAAAGAGTTCAAAGTGGGCAGAAGTCGGGTGTCTACAAACTAACATGCGACACCTGTAATAAGGTATATGTAGGGCAGACGGGACGTAATTTTGCGACTAGGTATAAGGAGCATGTTTCTTCTTTTAGGCATAGACACTCCGAGAGGTCCAATTTCGCAAAACATTTACTAGAACATAACCATGATTTACCAGATTCACATACATACGACATATTACACGTTTGTGAAAAAGGATTACGTCTGAGTGTTCTAGAACAGATGGAAATAATTAGGTACAACAACAGGGGTGTTATTATCAATGAACAATTAAATTTTGCGTCATCGCCATTATTGAGGGTATTTTCTAGTAATACACGCAATCAAAGTGAAAGGGAAGGCATAAATACGGCCAACCGTTCTGAGTGAGCTCATTCTTCGACTAACCGTCGTAGGGTCAACAACCGCTGATGATGCTTCGGAGAGAAGCGAAACACGTGTCCGGGATTTGGTTTATGGTGGTGGTGGTTCTCTTGGTGGTGGGTTCAGTTACGTTTGCGTTGGTGATTTACGTTTTTTTATGCGGAGGGAGGGTGGGTTAAATTGCATGAAAAAGCATTTTTCAGCGCAAACGTAGCTGTTTTGCACGACTTGGCCTCACTACTTAGCGGAGGAGCAACACAGGTATTCCATTTATTTTAAACATGGACCTCCGCAAAGTAACGCCTGAATCTATACAGTATTTAAAAACAGCATGCGTAGCTGATCAGGCACGTCTCTACACTAAATTAATGAAACAACATCGGGTAGCCATTCAGAACGTTTGGTTTAATCAACAATGTAAACGTTTAAATGTTGTACCTAATTATATTCATATACGATGTAATAACACCAGTAGGGCTGCTAGGGTAGCTATCAATAGGGCACAACAAATATGGTTAAGCGAAGAATCTCGTCATTGGTTTTCGGTTAGAGATAATTTAAAATTACATCTTAAAGTATTACATTTGGAACTTGCCTACAAGTTACATAATATTGAATTTGATATTTTAGACCAAAAAGCGAGATTCTTTGCGTCGGAGGTGGTTCATAAAATGTACATAACTCAAACTCATAAATTGCGTAGGCTTGTGGAAGCAAGATCTGGTTCCTTTTTGAACAAAAATAATTCTAGGTCTTCTTATCAACACACATTCCACCCTCGTGTAAAAAATCTAACAAACATCGAATTTTTGGAAGATGAAATAAATTTATTAGAAAAAGGTTTGAAATTTAATTTATCATCAAAAATTAATCAAAAGTCGTTGGAAAATTTAGCTGTGGATTCAGAGGTCGCGATTGTTCGCAGTGGCAATGATCTTGATACAAAAACATTAGTTGCTAGTGCAATTAAGCGCTTACACATGTCTGGGGGTAGTTCAGGTTATCGGGATACGTTGTTGTTGCGAGCAATTCAACAAAAAGTGCTTGACAATAATTTGATCATTTCAAAGGCAGATAAAGGCAATTGTGTAGTCATTTTGAACAAAAATGAGTATATTGGTAAAGTAGTAGATGTCATTCAAGGTGATGGTTTTTCGGTCTTGCGTAAGGACCCAACGATGGGTTTTCACAGAGACCTTAAAACTATTGTTAAAAACTCTTTGTATGTCTTTGAAACAGATTGGCAAAAAAATAGTGTTATACCTATGAATCCACGTGCTCCGATTCTTTATGGTCTTCCAAAAATTCACAAAGACAATATTCCTATTCGTCCAGTTGTTTCATATATAGGTGCACCAGCCTATGAGTTAGCTAAGAAATTAAATTTAATTATTCGAGGAAAATCATCATTTAAACCCGCGTTTTGTTTGAGAAATAGTTTAGATTTAATAGAAAGAATTAGAGACGTCAACGTGCCACATAATGCGATATTACTTTCTCTGGATGTTGATAGTTTATTTACTAATGTTCCTTATACTGAAACATTACACATCCTTGAAGGCCACTTAGAAAGACAAAAACTACATCCAGGGGAGGTTGAAGAGATAATGGCTTTGACAACAATTTGCATGAAACAAAATTATTTTAAATTTGACGGACAATATTACTTGCAGTGTGATGGCCTCGCTATGGGTTCCCCTCTTAGTCCATTAATGGCTGATATATTTATGGATCATTTCGAGGCACAGCACATTGCAGGTAATAGTAATTTACTTTATTTCTATAGGTACGTTGATGATTTAATTCTTTGTTGGATTGGAAGTATGGAACAGCTGGACATATTTATTAACAATCTTAACAACAAACACCCGAATATTAAATTCAAGAAGGAATTAGAACAGAACAATTCGCTTAATTTCTTAGATTTAACTATTTCAAAAGTGCATAATAGACATCAATTTAAAATTTTCCATAAGCCAACGCAAACAGATACGGTTATCCCGGCTTCTTCCACACACCCATGGCTGCATAAAATGGCTGCTTTTAATTGTTACATACACAGGTTGTTGGCAGTCCCTCTTTATAAGGAAAGTTATGATTTGGAACTTAATATTATTTATCAGATTGCAATTAGTAATGGATACACCAAGAAAATGGTTGATAGTTTACTTCAAAAGAAACAGAGGCGGATAGCCAACAATCTGCTGTATGCCATTCCTCCATCAGAAACCATTGACAAATATAAAGCAAGCATTACATATGTAGGCCAGGTGTCAGAAAAGATTTATAATATTTTAAAATCCAACAATGTTAATGTAGCTTTCAAAACAAATAACACTTTGCACTCTCGCCTCTGCAATAGCAAGGAAAGAGTTCAAAGTGGGCAGAAGTCGGGTGTCTACAAACTAACATGCGACACCTGTAATAAGGTATATGTAGGGCAGACGGGACGTAATTTTGCGACTAGGTATAAGGAGCATGTTTCTTCTTTTAGGCATAGACACTCCGAGAGATCCAATTTCGCAAAACATTTACTAGAACATAACCATGATTTACCAGATTCACATACATACGACATATTACACGTTTGTGAAAAAGGATTACGTCTGAGTGTTCTAGAACAGATGGAAATAATTAGGTACAACAACAGGGGTGTTATTATCAATGAACAATTAAATTTTGCGTCATCGCCATTATTGAGGGTATTTTCTAGTAATACACGCAATCAAAGTGAAAGGGAAGGCATAAATACGGCCAACCGTTCTGAGTGAGCTCATTCTTCGACTAACCGTCGTAGGGTCAACAACCGCTGATGATGCTTCGGAGAGAAGCGAAACACGTGTCCGGGATTTGGTTTATGGTGGTGGTGGTTCTCTTGGTGGTGGGTTCAGTTACGTTTGCGTTGGTGATTTACGTTTTTTTATGCGGAGGGAGGGTGGGTTAAATTGCATGAAAAAGCATTTTTCAGCGCAAACGTAGCTGTTTTGCACGACTTGGCCTCACTACTTAGCGGAGGAGCAACACAGGTATTCCATTTATTTTAAACATGGACCTCCGCAAAGTAACGCCTGAATCTATACAGTATTTAAAAACAGCATGCGTAGCTGATCAGGCACGTCTCTACACTAAATTAATGAAACAACATCGGGTAGCCATTCAGAACGTTTGGTTTAATCAACAATGTAAACGTTTAAATGTTGTACCTAATTATATTCATATACGATGTAATAACACCAGTAGGGCTGCTAGGGTAGCTATCAATAGGGCACAACAAATATGGTTAAGCGAAGAATCTCGTCATTGGTTTTCGGTTAGAGATAATTTAAAATTACATCTTAAAGTATTACATTTGGAACTTGCCTACAAGTTACATAATATTGAATTTGATATTTTAGACCAAAAAGCGAGATTCTTTGCGTCGGAGGTGGTTCATAAAATGTACATAACTCAAACTCATAAATTGCGTAGGCTTGTGGAAGCAAGATCTGGTTCCTTTTTGAACAAAAATAATTCTAGGTCTTCTTATCAACACACATTCCACCCTCGTGTAAAAAATCTAACAAACATCGAATTTTTGGAAGATGAAATAAATTTATTAGAAAAAGGTTTGAAATTTAATTTATCATCAAAAATTAATCAAAAGTCGTTGGAAAATTTAGCTGTGGATTCAGAGGTCGCGATTGTTCGCAGTGGCAATGATCTTGATACAAAAACATTAGTTGCTAGTGCAATTAAGCGCTTACACATGTCTGGGGGTAGTTCAGGTTATCGGGATACGTTGTTGTTGCGAGCAATTCAACAAAAAGTGCTTGACAATAATTTGATCATTTCAAAGGCAGATAAAGGCAATTGTGTAGTCATTTTGAACAAAAATGAGTATATTGGTAAAGTAGTAGATGTCATTCAAGGTGATGGTTTTTCGGTCTTGCGTAAGGACCCAACGATGGGTTTTCACAGAGACCTTAAAACTATTGTTAAAAACTCTTTGTATGTCTTTGAAACAGATTGGCAAAAAAATAGTGTTATACCTATGAATCCACGTGCTCCGATTCTTTATGGTCTTCCAAAAATTCACAAAGACAATATTCCTATTCGTCCAGTTGTTTCATATATAGGTGCACCAGCCTATGAGTTAGCTAAGAAATTAAATTTAATTATTCGAGGAAAATCATCATTTAAACCCGCGTTTTGTTTGAGAAATAGTTTAGATTTAATAGAAAGAATTAGAGACGTCAACGTGCCACATAATGCGATATTACTTTCTCTGGATGTTGATAGTTTATTTACTAATGTTCCTTATACTGAAACATTACACATCCTTGAAGGCCACTTAGAAAGACAAAAACTACATCCAGGGGAGGTTGAAGAGATAATGGCTTTGACAACAATTTGCATGAAACAAAATTATTTTAAATTTGACGGACAATATTACTTGCAGTGTGATGGCCTCGCTATGGGTTCCCCTCTTAGTCCATTAATGGCTGATATATTTATGGATCATTTCGAGGCACAGCACATTGCAGGTAATAGTAATTTACTTTATTTCTATAGGTACGTTGATGATTTAATTCTTTGTTGGATTGGAAGTATGGAACAGCTGGACATATTTATTAACAATCTTAACAACAAACACCCGAATATTAAATTCAAGAAGGAATTAGAACAGAACAATTCGCTTAATTTCTTAGATTTAACTATTTCAAAAGTGCATAATAGACATCAATTTAAAATTTTCCATAAGCCAACGCAAACAGATACGGTTATCCCGGCTTCTTCCACACACCCATGGCTGCATAAAATGGCTGCTTTTAATTGTTACATACACAGGTTGTTGGCAGTCCCTCTTTCTAAGGAAAGTTATGATTTGGAACTTAATATTATTTATCAGATTGCAATTAGTAATGGATACACCAAGAAAATGGTTGATAGTTTACTTCAAAAGAAACAGAGGCGGATAGCCAACAATCTGCTGTATGCCATTCCTCCATCAGAAACCATTGACAAATATAAAGCAAGCATTACATATGTAGGCCAGGTGTCAGAAAAGATTTATAATATTTTAAAATCCAACAATGTTAATGTAGCTTTCAAAACAAATAACACTTTGCACTCTCGCCTCTGCAATAGCAAGGAAAGAGTTCAAAGTGGGCAGAAGTCGGGTGTCTACAAACTAACATGCGACACCTGTAATAAGGTATATGTAGGGCAGACGGGACGTAATTTTGCGACTAGGTATAAGGAGCATGTTTCTTCTTTTAGGCATAGACACTCCGAGAGATCCAATTTCGCAAAACATTTACTAGAACATAACCATGATTTACCAGATTCACATACATACGACATATTACACGTTTGTGAAAAAGGATTACGTCTGAGTGTTCTAGAACAGATGGAAATAATTAGGTACAACAACAGGGGTGTTATTATCAATGAACAATTAAATTTTGCGTCATCGCCATTATTGAGGGTATTTTCTAGTAATACACGCAATCAAAGTGAAAGGGAAGGCATAAATACGGCCAACCGTTCTGAGTGAGCTCATTCTTCGACTAACCGTCGTAGGGTCAACAACCGCTGATGATGCTTCGGAGAGAAGCGAAACACGTGTCCGGGATTTGGTTTATGGTGGTGGTGGTTCTCTTGGTGGTGGGTTCAGTTACGTTTGCGTTGGTGATTTACGTTTTTTTATGCGGAGGGAGGGTGGGTTAAATTGCATGAAAAAGCATTTTTCAGCGCAAACGTAGCTGTTTTGCACGACTTGGCCTCACTACTTAGCGGAGGAGCAACACAGGTATTCCATTTATTTTAAACATGGACCTCCGCAAAGTAACGCCTGAATCTATACAGTATTCTTTATCAAGACGCTAAGGCTATAAGCGAGATATTAGCTACAGTACTACCATCCGCAGGCATTAGTGCTAATAAGGTTTTCGATAATAGTGTACCGTGTCACATCTGTATGAAGCCATTCAAAGAAAACGAGGTGTATGTGATTGATCATTGCCATCTGACGGGCGCAGTTAGAGGTAGAGCGCATAACTCGTGCAATCTAAACTATAAACTTCCTAAATTTATACCGGTTATTTTCCACAATTTAAGCGGTTATGATGGACACTTGTTCATTAAGGGACTGAGCAAATCTGAAGGCGAAATACACTGCATCCCACACAACAAAGAAAAATACATTTCCTTCAACAAAAATATCGGGAAGGTTACTTTAAGATTCATCGATTCGTATAGGTTTATGTCAAGTAGCTTAGATAAATTAGTCAAAAATCTTACAAAGGAGCAGTTTAAGATATTACCAAATTTTCTTCCCTTACCTCACGCCACCGCTGATGATTGTGAAAAGCAAATGAAGCTTTTAACTCGAAAAGGGGTGTATCCGTATGAGTACGTTGATTGTTGGGAGAAGCTTGATGAAGCTCATCTCCCCAATAAAGATTCTTTTTATAGCGCATTATGTGACTCACACATTTCCGATAATGATTATCAACATGCTCAGGAGGTGTGGGACTCTTTTAAGATAGATACGTTAGGCGAGTATTGTGACTTATATCTCAAGACCGATGTAATACTCTTGGCAGAAGTGTTTGAAAATTTTCGGGAAATATGTTTAAATACTTATGAATTGGACCCATGTCAATATATAACGGCTCCCGGCCTCAGCTGGGATGCCATGTTGAAGCATACGGGAGTTGAATTGGAACTTTTCACCGACTATGAGATGGTTCAATTTATAAAGGCGGGTATTAGAGGCGGTATAAGTCAAGCCTCTAAAAGGTATTCTAAAGCGAATAATCAGTTTATGAAGAATTTTAATCCGAATGTAGATAGCACATTTATAATATATTTAGACGTTAATAATCTTTATGGGGACGCTATGCAGCGATATCTGCCTATAAATAACTTTAGGTGGTTAAATGAAGATGAGATAAGAAATTTAGATGTATTATCGCAGAGATCAGATTCTAGCGATGGGTACATTTTAGAGGTGGATATCAATTATCCCACCCACTTACATGACTCTCACAACAACTATCCATTTTGCGCAGAAAGTAGAACCACACCTGATGGTACAATTAAAAAGCTTCTACTAACGTTACACAACAAACAAAACTACATTATACATTACACCAATTTACAACAGGCGTTAAATGCAGGGCTCGAATTAAAGAAAATACATAGAGTCTTAACGTTTAACCAGACCCCTTGGCTCAAATCCTATATCGAGCTGAACACCGCACAAAGGATGATCACGAAAAGTCCTTTCCAAAAGGATTTTTTCAAGCTCATGAATAATGCGGTGTTCGGTAAGACGATGGAGAACGTTGACAAGAGGGTCGACGTTAAACTTTGTAATAGATGGGAGAGCCAAGGAACAAAAACAAAATGTAAATATGGCCTTGAGCGATATATCGCTCAACCCAATTTTCATAGCGTTACTATATTTTCAGAAAATTTAGCTGCTGTGCAGTTAAATAAAACTAAAGTTATCTATGATAAACCAATTTATGTCGGTTTTTGTGTGTTAGAATTAAGCAAGACTGTGATGTATCAATTTCATTACGATTATATGAAACCGAAATATGGTGAAAATGCGTGTCTTCTATATACAGATACGGACTCGTTCGTATATGAGGTAAAAACCAATAACTTTTACGAAGACATAAAACCTGATTTGTTAACAAAGTTTGATACATCCGATTTTTCCACAGATAACGTATATAACATACCGCAAATGAATAAAAAAGTTGTTGGTATTATGAAAGATGAAAATAATGGTAGAATTGTGATAGAATTTGTAGCTCTAAGATCGAAAATGTATGCTTACATACTTGATGGTGATGATAATATAGAAAAAACTTGTATTAAAAAAAATAAAGGAATTAACGCAGCTGTAGTGAGAAAGCTAAATTTTGATAATTATCAACAATGTCTAGATTTAAGTGTTACTTTTTATGATAATATGTATAATTTTATTAGTAATAAGCATGATGTATACACGCAAATTAAAAGAAAAAAGACGCTTTGCGGTAGGGATGATAAGAGATATGTACTTAGCGATAAGATTAATACTTTAGCGTGGGGTCATTATAGAATAAGCGATGATTGTTAAATAAAACAAGTTTAATGCTGACACATAGTATTTTATTATTGAATTACTTTTCGTACAGTCCCGTTGAGAGCGCTATATTCAAACAGTGAGTCATTTATTATTAGACAATATGCAGTGGTAGCGGTAGACACGTTTTCCTTAAACTCCATCTCAACTTTAATGTCAATCGGCCCCGTGCCATAGCTATCGCACTGTCGCGACGTGTTGATAACAACCAGAGGTGCCTTAATTTTGTAGTGCACGGGATTCAACTGTGGGTTGTTAGCGTCTCCATAGTATGCTTGCTGGAAGCTGGCGTACGCATCATACAACAGTGGAAAGGAGCTCTTTTTAAAGTCCGCCGCAAATGAGGTGTACGGGTAGTACTGAGAGTTTAGATACACCCTACAATCAGTGAGATTGCAATGATCAAATTCGCTCATGTTTTCCGCCTCTACATTCTTGCGCGCAATCTGGAATCCGATGATAACAAAGCGAGGTTTTTCCAGCTGTGTAGCCGTTTTAATGGTCCACACGTGCTTTTGCGCTGTTGGTAACAATGGGTATTCATACAGGTCCCATGTTCGGAAAGCGATAGGAATGGGAATGCCGCTCTCAATGTGCGTCATCAAACGTAGTTTTTCCTTATCAGACACTTTTATGACGGGCATCCGCCATACGATACGAGTAATTTTAACATCGATGTGTTTACCAGCGGGTGTGTCGGTAATGGTTGCGCAATTGATGTTAGTGTTGGCGCGATTCAAAATCAATTCATGTTTAGCATTCATAATAATTTTCTTGTAGTCCTCAGCGAACCCTAGTAAATGTGAAAGTGGTATGGTAAAACTGAAATCACCATCGGTTATCTCCTTTATTGTACCGACATTCCATCCAGCATTCTCCAACGCATTATCGCTTCCTTTCGTATACGAAACGAGACCCTTCATCGTGCTAGTGATACCGCAGTTCTTTGACCTATCAATCTCTACACCGTTCAACTCATAACGTATATCTTGAAATAGGTATGCGATAGCGTTATTTATAAAGGTGCAATCCTTATTGACAGTTCCCTCAACTAAAAGTTGACTCTGACTCGGTAAAACCATCAAATTCAGAAAACCGAGTGTTATAGACTACGTTAATAGTAAAATAAATTGTAGGAACGAAAACTTTAGGAAACAAAACTTTAGGAACAGTGATCATTAGGAGTACAAATCTATATAAGTAACTTTAACCGTTACCTAGTACTCATAGTACAAGCTTTGCTTAGTTTAGGGCTATTTAGGGGATTACCCGCTGTTAGTGTTTATAGCCTGTTAGAGGTAGCTATAGCGCTGTTAGTGCTTATAGCCTGTTAGAGATGGCTATAGCGCTGTTCTATAGTCTATTCAAACCAACCTATTATGAGAAGCAATAACCTGTTATAGAAGTAGCTATAGCGTTGTTAGTGCTTATAGTCTGTTAGTGTTTATAGCCCGTTAGAGGTAGCTATAGCGCTGTTAGTGCTTATGGCCTGTTAGTGTTTATAGCCCGTTAGAGATGGCTATAGCGCTGTTAGTGCTTATAGCCTGTTAGTGTTTATAGCCCGTTAGAGATGGTTATAGCGCTATTCTATAGTCTATTCAAACCAACCTATTATGAGAAGCAATAACCTGTTATAGAAGTAGCTATAGCGCTGTTAGTGCTTATAGCCTGTTAGTGTTTATAGCTCGTTAGAGGTAGCTATAGCGCTGTTAGTGCTTATAGCCTGTTAGTGTTTATAGCCCGTTAGAGATGGCTATAGCGCTGTTAGTGCTTATAGCCTGTTAGTGTTTATAGCCCGTTAGAGATGGTTATAGCGCTATTCTATAGTCTATTCAAACCAACCTATTATGAGAAGCAATAACCTGTTATAGAAGTAGCTATAGCGCTGTTAGTGCTTATAGCCTGTTAGTGTTTATAGCTCGTTAGAGGTAGCTATAGCGCTGTTAGTGCTTATAGCCTGTTAGTGTTTATAGCCCGTTAGAGATGGCTATAGCGCTGTTAGTGCTTATAGCCTGTTAGTGTTTATAGCTCGTTAGAGGTAGCTATAGCGCTGTTAGTGCTTATAGCCTGTTAGTGTTTATAGCCCGTTAGAAGTAGCTATAGCGCTCTTAGTGCTTATAGCCTGTTAGTGTTTATAGCCCGTTAGAGGTAGCTATAGCGCTGTTAGTGCTTATGGCCTGTTAGTGTTTATAGTCCGTTAGAAGTAGCTATAGCGCTCTTAGTGCTTATAGCCTGTTAGTGTTTATAGCCCGTTAGAGGTAGCTATAGCGCTGTTAGTGCTTATAGCCTGTTAGTGTTTATAGCCCGTTAGAAGTAGCTATAGCGCTCTTAGTGCTTATAGCCTGTTAGTGTTTATAGCCCGTTAGAGGTAGCTATAGCGCTGTTAGTGCTTATAGCCTGTTAGTGTTTATAGCCCGTTAGAAGTAGCTATAGCGCTCTTAGTGCTTATAGCCTGTTAGTGTTTATAGCCCGTTAGAGGTAGCTATAGCGCTGTTAGTGCTTATAGCCTGTTAGTGTTTATAGCCCGTTAGAGATGGCTATAGCGCTGTTAGTGCTTATAGCCTGTTAGTGTTTATAGCCCGTTAGAGATGGCTATAGCGCTGTTCTATAGCCTATTCAAACCAACCTATTATGAGAAGCAATAACCTGTTATAGAAGGTTCGGTTGTTGCGAGTAGCTGACATAAATAAATAAATAAATAAATATAAATAAATATTAGGAACAATCTTACATAAATCAACCTAGCCCCAAACTAAGCAAAGCTTGTACTATGGGTACTAGATGATGATATACATACTTATATAGATAAATAAATACTTAAATACATAGTAAACATCCATAACTCAGGAACAAATATTCGTGCTCATCACACAAATAAATCGACGAGGTTTCAAAGAGGCGGAGCAAGTTCAAGCTCACAACAATATGAAATATCGTACTTATATCAAGAATTACTTATTGGAAAATAAAATAATAAAGGGCGGTTGCTTAAGTGATAACCCTACTATGAAAGCTACTAAAAATAAACGGGAGATAACTATGAAATGCTTCTATCCTAACACAGACTATATTTATTGGGACAATCCGAACGAACTTGTGAACCGATTGCGGTTGCTTATCGCATCACAAAGTGCTGGCAACACTAACCATACAAATGAAATAAATGCTATCATTGAAGAACTCAAAGAGGCTGGTATAATAATAGAGTAGGTTATGATGTAATCACCGACGCGAGTAACAGCTTATCAGAAGCGAAACGGAGGGGGTGTCGGCTATGATGCAACCTCATATCATCATATTGACGTATGCGTACGCGTAAGCAAGTGATAACAACGCGTGGAGATAGCAGTTAGTGCTTATACCCTATTTAAACCCACCTCTTTAAAGCAGCCTATTACAAACAGCAACAGTTAGAGACAACAGCTAGTGTCTATAGTCTATTTAAACCAGCCTATTATGAGTAGCAGCTATCAAAGAGAGCGGTAGCAGCAGCTGAAGCTCTTATGAGTAGCAGCTGTATAAAACCCCCTCTCGTCTCACCTAGCTAATCAGAAGCATGATGCCAGTGAACAAGTTTGGACAGTACTTGGAGAATGGTGGTTCAGGGAAAAGGGATTATTCCCCCATTGGTGGTGGTAGCAAGTCAGATAAAAAGTCAATAAACTGTCAAAATAAGCGGTTAACGTCATTGGCTAGAGGTGTTGCAAAAGGTGATGCAATAAATAAGGCTCAACTTGAGGAATCGATCGTCCAATGTCTGGGTAAAATCAAGACAAACTCTAAGAACATTACTGAGTTACGTGTCAAGATTGAAAAGTTGATTGAGCGAATCACTACTCCAACCAGTGCTGTTGCTGCTGCTGCTGCTGCTGCTGCTGCTCCTGTTGCTGCTGCTGCTAGGAGTGGGGGAAAAACACCTAAACGTATCGCTCCTACTACTACTACTAATATAAAGAAACCGTCATGAGTAAATTACAAGTGGTTAAAGAGTTACATAAGTATGCAAGAAAAAACTTTCCTCGTAGGCGTTTCATACAGAGAGGTTTGGACGACACTTGGCAAATTGATTTGATTGACATGCAAAAACATAGTCGAGATAACAGTGGCTATAAATATATCTTAATTTGTATAGATACATTTTCAAAATATGCTTGGAGTCGCCCCTTGAAAACGAAAACAGCTGATGATGTAACAAAGGCAATGGAGAAAATCCTAAAAGAGGGTCGAATCCCAAAGAATATTCAATCCGATGATGGTAAAGAGTTTTTTAATACTAAATTTGGTGCGCTCATGAAGCAGCGTAACATTAATCACTACTCTACCTTTAGCGTTATGAAGGCTTCGATTGTGGAACGGCTTATAAGAACCCTCAAACATTGGTTATGGCAGGAATTCAGCATGAACGGTTCATACAAATGGCTCAAACCATTCGAGGAGATTGTGCAACGCTACAATAGTAAAAAACATTCCACTATAGGTGTGACACCTGCCTCTGTTAATAAATTAAATGCCACTGAACTCTTACATAGAGTTTACAACAACATTAAAATTAAACCCCGAGCAAAGTTCAAGGTTGGAGATAACGTCAGAATCAGCAAGTACAAGTCACTGTTTGATAAGGGCTACACCGGAAATTGGGGAGTTGAAGTATTTAAAATAACTCGCGTGCAAATTACAAATCCAATCACCTATTTGCTTGAAGACTCAAAAGGAGAACCCATCCTCGGATCTTTCTACGAACAAGAATTACAAAGTGTTAAACATCCGGATGTGTATCTAATTGAAAAGGTGTTAAAACGTAAGGGTAACAAAGTCTATGTTAAATGGCTCGGTTTGAATGAAAAATCTTGGATTAATAAAAGTGAAATTGTATGAATATTTTGTTTTCTTTTTCCATCTATTTATAGAACCTATAAAAATCATGAATCATTTTAACAATGAAGCGGTTATCGCACATTGTGGGGAAAAAAAGTTCATTGTGGGAACTGGGTCAAATTAGCGCTTATCTGCATATTTTTTATTACATTATAAATTATTATCTCGGGAAGTTATTTATAAAAATATGTTTATACTTTGGTTTCTTTTTTCCTTTTATCCTAACACTATTACTATTGCTGCTGCTATAGGAAATAAAACAATTCATATAAAATCATACATGTTTTTATTGATATAAGTCATTGAAGCATATATTACACGGTACATCATCAGGTAGATATAGATTCTTAAAAATAATATTTATTAGCGAATCTACGAGGGAAGGTTCTAGCTCAAAAAAGAGTAGCCAATCGCAACGCTTCGTGACGTTACAAAACCAATAAGCGTAATTACAAAATGCTTCTGAACCTTCCCTCATACATCTATTTTTTAAAACTAAAATAAAAGTTGCTGCAGCGAATTATATACACGCATTATACAAGCAAAAAAACTAAAAATAAAAATAAAATAAAATGAATCACCATCACCATCAAACGCGTCATCAACAATTGAGTTATAAATTATATTTTAAACAATCGCTCACAGCAATAATTAATGAAAAAATAAATTGATTTTTTGACTCATCGTGTAGTTGCGCTTTCGCAAAATACTAAAAGCGTTCCTATATTTTTTATTCAAATCTTGATATTTAAATTCTCGTTTGCAATTTAGCATGACTTCTTTCTTTAAAAAATAAAAAATACTTTGATTTATTTTTCTGAAACCGGCTGAAGGGCTCTCCAACCATGGCCACAAAAAAATAAACTAACTAATTAAAAAGATATGTGACGGATAAAAATGCTAAATGCCACCTGATATGATGGTCAAATTATGAAATAGTTTGTCCGTCACTTAGCGCTAATCAAGACTGGTGAAAAAGAAATTTTTATTCCATGTGACAAATAAGGTTATGATCAAGCTAATCCGAACTTTAAAAAAAGTGGTGAAACAGCCCCTAAACGTGATAAATTTTTTATCCAACAGTAGTGTGATTTCTCTCCATCCTCGATGAGCAGTAGGTTGATGTGTCTATCGCGCTTCCGCTGGGTGTGGTATATCAGCCCCGCGATCGTCTTATTTCCGCCGCAGCAAATCTCAAAGACGTTAATGCTAATGTTATTCAACTCCTCGAATCGCATCACATCCGCCAGTGTTATGGGGAAGTTCACACCTTTGGTGTTGAGCACTTTGCTGTAGTGGGGGTATGACGTCACCCGGTCAACCTTTTTGTCCGCAGGATATAACGCACTAGTCACAGCCCACGCGAAGCAGGCTTGATCTTGATTTTTCACGTTCACACAGGCGTGTTTGAGTTGAATCCACTTTGGTAAGGGTACGTACGATGATCCTTTGAGTGGAACATACTTATTTATGTTGACCTCTAAATAAAGTATCTGCGTTAGTGTCCACCCGCTGTCACGTTCTTGAAACTCATCAGCCTTGGCGTTAATCTCTTCGGTGAACGAATTATAAATCGCCTCCATATCATGACTGTCACCCTCGAGCGGGATCACCTTGTTGCGAGTGTTGAAGGACTTAATCTCCATCACTTGACTCTGCTCCCCATCATCCATCTTCACCCATTTCATGTATTCAGCAAAAATCTCTAGGTTCACCTTTACGGCAGCCTCCACTTCCTGGATTTTCCTATTAATAAGACTCGTAACACGCTGTTTAACCATCTGCAAAAAGTCTTGAGGTGTTAGCGCAGTCTTCTCACCGCGCACTCTGTAGGTTGTGATGCGGGATTTGTATGCGGTGCGTATAATTTGCACGTACTCATCCTCATGATGGACGCACGCTTTATTCTTATGTTCAGCGCTACGGAGGTGCGCATGCAGTGATTTCACGTCTACCTCGCATACATCGCACCTCACTTTCTTGCTAGACGGTCCACCATCACCCTCACAACTGCGCTTACGTGCGCATGTATGGCGTGTGAGGGTATCTGATCGCGAAAACATTTTGTTGCAGCTAGGGCATTTAACCTTAAACTTCTGTTGACCCACCATCTTACAATAGCCCAAGTGACGCTTCAGATTGTCCTCCCTCGTGAAAACCGTGTTGCAATATTCACAAGCAAACATTTTAACTTATTTTTTATTGAAATAGAGTGTGCTGAAATAGGTGTTAATACCTCGAGAAGTCTTAAAGAACTGTAGCTCACCAATCGTAGAAGTCGGCGCAGCAACTCTCTACATATAATACTGATGGCATCTCTTTTGTCCGCCGGCTTTTTCTACTTGACTGACTTAGTATTGAATTGGTTAGCTAGTCTGTAGGAGGGAAATGTTCCTTTGCTCGTTTATATGAAGCAATTCTGAATAAGACACTGCGATGAGGTGAGGGTTTCAGCTTTATAACTTAATGAACTCAAGTCCTACCTAGTGAAGTGGAGGAAAGGAAGAATCAGTAGTTTTATCATCGTACTGAGGATGGGAATCGGGAAAATATAATATTTCAATGATTCATACCACACCGTTATAAAATTAATAATAATACCTGGGATATACAATAAAGAAAAAGATATCAGATTTTTTATTAAACCTATCCCCACTAGCAACTTGTCGCTATCACCACCACCGTCAACACCCTCATAGTAATTTAGTACTTTGAAATTAAAATTTTATTAAATTGATATTAGGTACTTTTAATTACTTATTGCTATTTTTATAACTATAATCTTGATAACTCTATGTTCGAGAAATTTTACAAAGTTTTGCGCTTTTTGCCGTTGGTAAAACGTTATCACACATCCGCTCCCATACTATTCCCATACATTTCAATAACCACAAAACATTTTACCAACTGCAAATAAAAGTGAGCCAGAACATAAGCAGGTGCTGCCATCTATCGAACTCCCTGCATCATGATGCGCTGATAACGCGCGCGGCAAAACAAAGTTATATTTTACAGTTAATAAAATCATATCCCCATACAAACCTCACACAATATCCATTCCCATAACTGCATTCACCCAGCACCGCTATAAGTTGAACCCTCCCTACAAAATGATGCAACACCGAGCGCCTCGCTGCCAACCACAACGCTAGTTGAGCGTGACGTCAGAGCCCATTCAACCAATCACACTGCTTCGCGGCTAGTTGAGCGTGACGTCAGAGCTCATTCGACCAATCACACTGCTTCGCGCACACCAACTCTTCATACTAACCATACTATCTTGAGCTCCACCACACCGAGAAATTTTACAAAGTTTTGCGCTTTTTGCCGTTGGTAAAACGTTATCACACATCCGCTCCCATACTATTCCCATACATTTCAATAACCACAAAACATTTTACCAACTGCAAATAAAAGTGAGCCAGAACATAAGCAGGTGCTGCCATCTATCGAACTTGATGCGCTGATAACGCGCGCGGCAAAACAAAGTTATATTTTACAGTTAATAAAATCATATCCCCATACAAACCTCACACAATATCCATTCCCATAACTGCATTCACCCAGCACCGCTATAAGTTGAACCCTCCCTACAAAATGATGCAACACCGAGCGCCTCGCTGCCAACCACAACGCTAGTTGAGCGTGACGTCAGAGCCCATTCAACCAATCACACTGCTTCGCGGCTAGTTGAGCGTGACGTCAGAGCTCATTCGACCAATCACACTGCTTCGCGCACACCAACTCTTCATACTAACCATACTATCTTGAGCTCCACCACACAATAAACATTAATCAACGCTACTGAAGTACTTAGTAGCGACCTATTTCCCTTCAACTCGGGCTACAACAATATATTACCTACCGCCGCAGCAGCCATCGACATCACCTACCGGCCCGACCCCGACCCGCTGGCGGCCCGCCCGGCCCGCCGTCATCGCCCACCAACTGTTAAACTCTATAACAACAACAACAACAATACGCCATCGGCGCGGACGTAGTCGCCGTCAACTCTTATACACACACCACCACCACCACCACCACCACCACCAACTATAACACCCAACACCGCCGCCCGAGGCGCCGTCGCCGCCGACTCCCAAGCCTTCTTACTTCAATACCTAAAATATATTATTTTACGCTTATGGTATTCTTTTTGCTGTTGGTAAAACGTTATCTTACATCCGCTTCCATACTATGCCCATACATTTCATTTACCACAAACATTTTTACAACCGCAAATAAAATTGAGCCAGAACTCTCAAATCTACACTACTGTTTCAGATGCCGACTTATTGGTCTAATCCCTCAAAAGTCACACACTGTGAGATGACTTGCAACTGGTTTGTAAATGATAAAGACAAACGAGTGTTAACTGAACAAAAGCATAAACTTTATGAATAGGGGGATATCTTTAGACCAAAACGTTCCATTATCCTGAGATAGTATATCATGCATCCGGGACGCGAAATTAATTAATGCGCCTCGAGACGCTAATGAAAGCCCATTGTTACAACATTCATCACTAAACATGTGTAACCTGCTTCCTTGGAGCTCAGTTTCTCAGTGTAGATGAGGCAAAAGAGAACAAAAGATCCAATGTCTGACGCTGCGGTAGAAGAGGAATTGTTTTAAGCTTTCGTGATTTGCTCTAATAATCAATATCGCACCCAGGACTTAATTACGACGATTTATTGCTAAAATTACTACGAAGTTTCAGCCACATTTAAGTGTTTGTTCCGAATCACATTCGTGGACATTTTTTTGTAGAAATGGCAAAAGATTCTGATACAGTTTTTAATTATGTGGTAGAAGTACAGGTCCTCTAATAAATAACCGAAAACGCCAACAAAATCTACAGCGGATTCTTAGACAACGTGACCACGAAAGTGAGGCGGTTGTAACGCTCAAATAATGACCCAGAAGCTGTGGTCATCATCATCATAGTTATTAAGCACCCATTGTAACTAACAAATAATGGAGCGAAGTTATCTGAATAAATAAATTTATTATTATTATATTATCATCATCCCAGCCTATATACGTCCCATACTTTGATCAATTATAACTGAAGATACACATTGCCGAACAAAATCCCCTTCAAAAAGTGTCCGAACTTTTTTATTTGTTTGCATAACAATTAAAATCATCACCTACACAGAAATTTGAACCTAGTCTTTACTTCATTACAGTCGAATTTCGGTTGACACTTGACAGCTAAACTTGACAATTTCACGCAACGTACTGAGAAAAAAGAAGGCCACTTTTATCAAAGTGGCGCTCATTTGGCTCGGACATTTTCGGGCGCGCGACTGTGCATCTACAGTTATAATTGATCAAAGGTTCCATATATAGGCTTGCTTTTGACCACAATCACGCCTGATGAAAAGCGAACATGAGGCCTACACGATGGAGCACGCTTGCCTAGTAAATAGAATGATCCAAGTTTGACCCTAAAATATCACTATTAATGATTTATAATAAACCTATCCTGCGCATATTATGCTGGATAGCACAACATCTTTATTAAGATTTTATTGGAAAGATAAAAACCACAACACCAACAACAATACAGTCACTAAAATTATAATCTAATTCACAGCTCCATGTTCACAAACAGTGTTATCGTCTAATGCTTTGTATATCTGTATGTTGTACGGTTCCATGTTTGTCACCTAATTTCTTGATAAAGGCCGTCCATGATTTATGTCGTTCTGCTTAATTACTTACTGCTCTGGTTTACTGTTTTATATAACGGATGACAAATTAAATACGAATACGATTAATGTACTCAGTAACTGCTTCATTTTATATTTGAGGGCTTCTTTAGCTATTTCTAATAGATTCTAGGGATTTATAGGAAAAGTTTACTGTACACAGTGTATGAGATTTTAATTTATAAGCTAATCAAAACTGAACAGTAAAATAATAATTGAACTGTAAATTAACAGGATAAGCAACCGGTTTCTAGGGAAAAATGAAAAACGTTGTCATGGCCGATGACTTTATTAATATTTGATTTAAATGCATCAGCCGAGTCGTAGCTCCGGACTAATTTACAAACGCTCTCTCATCTTAAACCGAGGCCACTCAAACTTAACTTGTTCTTTAACAAACTTTTATCTGCAGTCTAGCCACAAACAATCCACCTTAAACCGGTGCAGCAGAGTGCTATGTTAAGATATTGAAGATGCTTTAAAGTGGTTTCAAATCTCACTTTCGTGCAAGTTTGTCTAGAACTTTCTGGAAGTTTAATGGCTAATTATCCTCCCCCACCAATCTCTGATACGATGGAATCCAATCGAGGATTAGATTTTTTAAGTTGTTCTGATTCCGGAGTTAAATTGAAGCTGGGATATTGGTTCGTAAGCTCTATTTATGCAAATTGGTCAGTCGAAAATAAGCTATGGCTATGGTCTCTCAGGAAGTTCAAACATGGGCTCGCATCTCCGAGTTTTTCGAAACTTACGTGCATAACTACACTTCAAATATACCATGAGGTTTAAGGTGAAGAAAAACATCATGAGCGTATTTACAAACTTACACTTGCGAATCAATTCAATGATGTGTTTGAAGCTCTCAATTCACACTGGGCCCGCGTGGGGGAACTGCCCAAGGCCTATAGATATGAGAGGAGAATCAGGTAAGACGGGTATAGACCGGAGATGATACTGAATAGCTCAAAACATAAAATAGCACAAGTTCCGATTGAAAATATTCATTGTTGTTTAATTCGATAGTACCTGGGCGACCGAGCTCTGCTCGGGCAGAAACTCGGTACCAAGCGTTTTCCCAGAGCTAAGACCAAGCTAGATCAATTTTTCATCCCCGATAACCCTCAAATACCAAATTTCATCGAAATCGTTGGAGCCGTTTCCGAGATCCTGATTATATATGTGCGGGGGAGGGGGTTCAGGGGGTTTCAAAGGGGAGATGAAAATTTCATTGATTTTGCCGTAGGATGCACCGTTTTCAAGATATTTGCCAAAAACACCGGAGAGGGGGGGGGTGAGAGGGGGGGGGGATGCGAGGGAAGGAGCGCGGGGGCATTAAAGGAGGGATGCAAATTTCATTGATTTTGCCGTAGGATGCACCGTTTTCAAGATATTTTACAAAAACACCGGAGGGGGGGGGGGGTGGGGTGAGTCACGTTAAACTATCGTCCGTAAACCGACTTTACAGACAACCGGCTTTTCCTGTTCTGTGCTCCCAATAGGGAACGTGCACATAGACGGTGCTGCCAACTGGTGCCATAAGGGTGCCATCATCAATTTGAATGTTTTACCTTGATAAGTTTGTTTTACTGTCCGCAAAGTGTCTCATCTGTCGCATTAGTGCTGCCGCCTATAGTTACTGCACGTTCCCTATAATACTTTTTCTCACAAAAGAAGAAACTTGACGTTTTCTCATGAAAAATAAACTTAAAAAAAAACTAAAAATCTTGAAAAAAAACGTGGAATCAAACCGAGGTCGGCTGGATCCGCGACCACCCGATTTCTAATGTGCCATTATGATCTGCTCGAAGTCGGCGAAATTTAGCTTTATATTCTAATGCAAACAAAAATAGCCGGAAAATACGAGTAAAAGCGATTTTCTGAAAATGAAACATAGCTAGATCAGTTTTTCATCCCCGAAAACCCCCACATACCAAATTTCATCGAAATCGTTGGAGCCGTTTCCGAGATCCTAATTATATATATACATATATACATATATAAAAGAATTGCTCGTTTAAAGGTATTAGATAGATAGATAGATAGAATGATACACGAGTGGCATTATTAATTTCCAGTCATTAACAAACATACTTACTGCGCATGACGTAGTAAATTTTACTAAAGAGGTGGCAGCATAAGTGAGAACGGCTGAGAATGGAGAGATGATCCTGGACTTTAAACTTCGAAGTGCCAATTCGCCACCTATGGAAATACATCCATCCTTCTTGCACTTGTTTAGCTCTTGCGCTCCACTCTTGGGGTGTGCAAATGTGTATAAATAAGTGCATGTGTGTACTTGTATGTGTACCCCCTGAGATTCCTTGTTCGTGGTGTCGCTACGCTCCAACAGCTCGCCACAAGCCGACCTGCGATGACTGACTACACTGGTGGCACCACAGCACCAACGGGCAATGGGGTCATCACACACGTACGCCTTTATTATTATTACTTTATTACAAACAACAAAATATTTTAGTACATAGTTAATTGCTCAGGACACTTGAGATTCAGGAACAAAGTACAACGGTATCGCATAATAATGCATAATTTTCACTATCTAAGTGACTGACAACTTTACCTATTTATATTAATTTATATACCTTATTGTATTAATTCTGAGTTTACATTAGAAAAATGTGATAATATTTATCTGGGGTTTTTTCTGTGGATCAATCAGTTTGTATTTAGTAAAATATTTGGGAAATTTACTGATACGCCTTTAATACGCTTGGTTATCATTATTATCATGATATAAGTTATACATGTTTTCTGATTGGATAAGCACTATGGTATTTCTATTATTTCCGGAATAGGAAAAGGTTGAATGAAGGTTTAACGGCAATAACAGCAAAAATTGCTCCTTTGGACTTTCTAACCCAATAAATTCTCGTCCATAAATTTAATACAATGATAATAGAAAATTAATAAAGCCGTGATAACCTAGTGGTTTGACCTATGGTCTCTCAAGCAGGGGGTCGGGCATTTCAAACCTGAGCTTGTATCTCTGAGCTTTACGGAATGTATGTGTGAGATAGAAAACTGGGAAGACTGGGAAGACATTCAATGGTGTTTGTGATGTTCTCAATTTTGAGAGGAGTCCTGTGACTTGCTGTGGAATGAACATAGCCAAAGATGATGAGTCAATGATGATAAATATCATGGGATGGACTAACACAGGTCTGGGCAGGACATGTTGTGTCATCAAAACGACGGGAGATGGAACAAAAAGGGTTTTAGAGTAGAGGCTCCTCGAAAAGGGTAGTCGTCAGGTTCCGAGCAAGAAGGTTGGATGACATCAGTTCGATCGCTGGCTCGATTTTGGGGAGGTCTACTGCATGTTGGGACAAGTGGAGTGGGGAGTGATGCGTGTCCTTATTTTTGTGCGGTGGTAGCTATACAAAAATTAGCATAAATTCAATACACATTTACAGCAAATAGTTCAAAAATAGTATTAGCATTGTCGTAATTAATAAGCCACACCGCATACTGATACGTCGCATATTTACTATCACAAATACAAAATTATAACCATTGTCAAGAAGACACTTTTATCTAAGGTATAGTAAGGTAGGTAAGGTATTGTGCATTCTATACCCACCTGTACGAAATACGCTTGCCTGAATTCGATTGGGTATAGGTTCGTATGGACGATAAGTACCACTATTATATAATATACACATAGCTACGTGAATGTAAAAGAAGGAGTCACCCTCGACCGTGTATAGCTATTTAGTATTACCGATAGTGGCTTCATATTGCATGAGGGCCTGGTCTACCCAGAGTTACCCTCTCCGTACAGTCGATTACGCTTCCAGTCTAGACACTGCGTGAGTGTGTCTTGGTGTCCTACGTATCCTCAGTTCCCACCTGTGATTAAGGGAGACTTATTATACAGAGATTATGGGGGTCGTAAAACCCATAATACCCTGAACCTGACACCAGCTGGACATGGCGGCACTGCCGCCACGGGGCCCTCCTTCCAACCCCTTCAGGCCCGACCCGTGTGCTCCAACTCATAATCGACCGTATTACAATAGCTTGCCTGTATGTTTCCGATACATACTCATAGTAGCCTCGGGCTACCTAGTCCAACGTCCCTGCGAGGCGAAAGATTTATTCGTTTTGAAGGGAAACCAGAGTGCATATCGCTGAAAAGGTGGTTGCTAGAAATAAAACACGGTAATGAAACTATGTTTATACGATATGGTGTACATATAGTTTTTAAGCATAGGTAATAATAAGTTGTCTAAATTAGAGTTGTGATGTGCTTAGAAGTAAGGGAAATTTTGTTATATGCTAAGGTAATAATAAGTTCTAATTTGTTGTAAAATAGTCCGGGTCCAAGTATGAAATTGTAAATTAGTTCTTTAAGGAAACTGTAACTGTTATAAGGTTTTGTTTTTAATCGTCATTAAAGAAATTCCCTGTTTTGAGTTATTTTCCCATAATATGTAAAGAGTAGTAGTATAGTCTGGCTATTTAGTCGGGAGTCCCACCCGAAAACGGTAATATATGGTGATGGATGCAAGAAAGAAAAAGTATGTTGAATAAAAGTACGAGAGGCATAAAAGTGAGAACTGGAATGTATGTGGTATTAGATAGGTCGAGGGTATAGGAAAAAAAAAAAAAAAAAAAAAGAACGTCCCTGCGAGATACAGGGTGGACTCCGTTAGAGTGGAATCAATTGAGGTTCGTCAGTTGGCTCATTATTCCACATTCACGTAGCTAGTTATATCGATTATAAAGGCTTATAATATACATGAGCACTTACCAGGTTCATCTCTGGCGGCCGTGTGGAGTCGGGTTATACGATAGCACTCTCATCCACACACCTTTCATTCCACTGCTCAAGTACAGTGGGCTGCAAAAGTGCATGGACATCTCGGGGCGATAATCGCGTGAGCAGTGTTTGATCGTTTGTGTTCATGTTTCGATGAGAATTAACTAGATGGCGTTGTGAATTGATGCAGCGTAGTGGCCGTTTTCTGCATCTAGTTTATATACCAAACTAAACTGCTATTTCGAAAGATCTTCTAATAGCAGCTGTGGCTTAACGGTTACACGCATGAGTCAAATACTGGTATGTGGAATTGGTTTATGGTTCGAATCCCAGATCAGAGGGTTATTTTTGTTTTTTATTCAATTGTTTTTTTTTAAATATGTATCTAATATGTATTTAATTATCTGTTTAATTAAAAAATATCTTTGATCAGAAAATAAAATAATACAACTTTTTGATATCAAACATTTTATTTAAAACATAAAAAAGCAATTTCTCAATTAATAATATTATTTCGTTTTCACCGATGTAAGGGAACGTGCAGAAACTATAGGCGGCAGCACTTGTGTGACAGAAGAGACACTATGCGGACAGTAAAAGAAACTTATCAAGTCAAAATTTATGGCACCAGTTGGCAGCACCGTCTATGTGCACATTCCCTATAGCCATCTAAAAAATTATTGAGGTATTCTTAGCTTAAGTTTTCGTTTCCAAAATTTATTGGAAAGAAGATTGAAGCATCACCACAATAAAAAGAAATAATATTATTATTAGCAACTAGATCTTTAAACTGGAGACCGGGTGAACATAATTAATGAATGTATAATATTAATTATGTAATTTATGTTCAGTATGAAGTATTGAACACTTACTTGGCGATAATTTATGTTCGAGTAACTTCAAAACATAGTGTGTTGTGTTTCAAAAATAGCAAAAAAAAAACAATTTACACTTAAAAAATAAGAAACAAATAAGTACTCATAAAGAATTGAAAACTAAATTTCATTCAATTTTATACACTTATACCTACTAACATAATGGCTAGATATTAACCCGGTCTGCACTAAATGTCAAATAAAAGTTTACATAACATTAATTGTAACATTATTAATTGTGCTTCTAACTGAAAAATAACCAACATGCATATATTTAGCAATTTATATCTTTCTCTTTTATCTCAATTTCTAATAACCCTTCTAACACAACTTCAAAAACAATACCTATGTGAAATCAGATGGTGAATCATTCACTATAAGAATAACAATAAGTAAACATGGGTAACTGGATTATTAATAAATAATAAAGGTTCGTTTATAACAGATTAATTACAAAATAATGATATCGGGAAATATTAACAATTTAAGTTACAAAGTCAATTTGTCTCTTAGTAACGGAGAGGATAGCCGTTACACTATCTATCACTTCTTGAAGTCGAGTTTTCATGCTTGAAACCATAATATATTGAAACATATATCACTATTTCGCACCAGTTCCCACGTTCTGTTTACCTCAGTGTCCAAATTATTTTTTGACTTTATCTCACTGGAGTCCCAATTTAAAACCCCGCTACTCCTTTACAAAATTTTACGTCCATTCTTATCCGACAGTTTCCGTCGGTAAATATAACGATTTCGTTTTCCCAATCGAAATTTAAATGTCGAATGGCAAAGTTGACTGTGTTTCTCTGTAAAAAAAAAACAAAATAATAAATACTTAACATTAGATTATGAATAGTGCAATTTAATATTAAATAAATAAATAATAAATATCATTAGGGGACAATCTCACACAAATCGACCTAGTCCCAAACTAAGCAAAGCTTGTACTATGGGTACCAGACGACGATAGACATACTTATATAGATAAATAAATACTAATAATAATTTGTAAGAAACATTGCACTAAGAAATATTAATATATGTAAAATCTTACCGTTATGCCCATATCTTGAGCTATTTTCTTTATAAGTTTTCTTGTTCCCAGAGAACAATAATTTTTGCTTTCAAAAACGTTGTTAATCGAATCATAGTAAAATATTTTCGAGAACTTGATAATTTGGATATTCACACAAGGTCAATTGACAAGAAATCTAACGATTTGTGAAGTCATTATAAAAATTACCCTTAGTTTAGCAAACGAGGCGTGTAAGCGTATCCAAGTATATTATTCAACATTCAACCTTAAGTAGCACATAAATACAGCAGTCTTCATTAATCTCTGAAGTTAAATTACGGTAGTCCAACAATCGGCAACAAACATAATCTATCTATCTCTATCTAATCTACGCATTAACTAGACAAGGATGCAAAGATTAAGTAAAATATAAGATTGTTAATTTCACCAGTTATTTTAATGTCTCCATAGCCGAGTGGCTAAGAGAGCGGGCGAAGATGCTAACGGATGCATTGGCTGGCTGGCCAGAGTGAATAGGGTTCGATCCCCCCCGGCTTGAGGTTAAGAAAAATGTTTTTGTTAGATTTCATACTTGGCAATGTTCTGCGTGTCTGTATCAATGTTACAGATTCCGAAAAACTACAAAAAGCTAAATAATTGAAACATTGACATGACGAATTATTACAATACTTATAAATTAATATTAATTGTGAAGAAGAAGGAAGATTCCGAGCGAACGTTTTTTTTTCATTGAATGATAATTACAACGCCATCTAGTAAGATCCGGTTGAACTAGTACGGCTTATATGGTAGCTACTGGCACTCATTTTACCTTCATAGGATTTTTGTTTTGCTTTGTCCATGCACTTTTGCAGCCCACTGTACCTTCTGTCTCGCATTACGTAGGGCGCCGTTTTCCTGTTCTCCGACAGAGGTGTCATTACACAAATACCCACATTAGTCAAAACATAGATAAAGCTGAGGTTACCTCATCGCAAAATAGATTGACTTAAAGCAGGGTTGACACTTACCGATTGTTCTACGACTACTCGTGCATGGAATGCGCGACATAAGGCGTAAGTATTATAAAATAAATGATTATAATAATCGCATTGGCAATCCCTTGTTTCAAATAGTGTATCTACCGTGTTCAAAAAACTAGTTGTATTAAATACTTTTGATGTAAATAAAATACGTAATTAAATAAAACAGTAAATTTTTTTTGAAAAATATACCTTGTTCAGTTTCTTGCCGGAGTCTTCTCAACAGGGTTTTTCCGAACCGGTGGTAGATGGTTTGACTTACATAAGTGCTTTTTATAGTATAGCTTGAGCTGAATGTGATATTTTTACTTTGACTTTGACTTCACATAATTACCCTCTCGTTTAGCAGGAATTCCGCACAATCGTAGATCGTACACTCTCGGGGCCACACTTGCGTAATCATCATCATATCTTTTTTTGATACAATATAGGCTTGCGTTTGATCACAACCATGGCTGATGGAAAGCGAAGATGAGGCCTACTTTGGAGCACGCTTGCTTAGCAAATGTTCATTCACCCTAGACTTGAATGTAGGGGAATAAGCATGAAGGCAGTTGAGCGCGGTGTTGCGCGCGCTCCCAAGCAGTGCAAACCGTACAACAAATACGGGGCACTATAACCGGTACGCGCGCGCTGCACAACTGCTTAGACCCTTCCTCCAGATTGGCTTCTATAGGCAACAGGCCGGAACGCGTCGAGAGTTGCTTGGCAGCCTGGCTTAAATTATAGCCAAAATACATCCACTACTGGACAAAGGTCTCCCCCACCAAGTTCCAAAACGATCAGTCTTGTTCTTTCCGCATCCAAGTGGAACCTTTGATCTTCAGCAGATCGTCATTCCAACTTGCTAGGGCCCTTCCACGCCATGTCTTCCGATTCCCAGTCGCCACTTTAGAACTTTACTGCCTTCATCATCATCATCATCATCAGCCCATAGCAGTCCACAGCTGGACATAGGCCTCTTCCATAGCGCGCCACAACACTCTGTCTTCGGCCTCTCGCATCCATCTACCGCCAGTGACCGTCTTTAGTTCATCCGTCCACCATGCCTCAGGACGCCCTACACTATAAGGAAAGTCTCAAAAGGATTCTTTTGCAATAACTGCCTTAGGGTATATTTTTGCAAAAGTATCCACATCTCTGTATTTATTTGTTGTAACTTTTATTTTGTTTTTAGATGCATGTTTAATTTAAATAGGTACTTACATATAACTAAATTGTAATGAGCGTGTTCTCGCCAACAAACTGTCATATCAGTTTGGCGAGTGGATTTAGACAGTAAGCCAGTGTATGTAATACCTATCAGAAATAAATGAAAAAAAAAAAACTACGTTTCCCCGTCCTTGGTCTCCATTCGAGGACTCGTCTGCTCCACCGCTCATCAGCCCTGCGACAGACGTGGCCAGCCCAACGCCACTTCAGGGAACTAATTCTTCGAGCAATGTCGGTGACTTTCTCTATGTCGGTTGTCTTTTCTTTTCTTTTTTTTACTTCCTTACTAAGCTGTTACTAACGTAATAATGTCTACATAACTGGTGTGGTATCTTTACGTACCGACCGAATCTGGAGACCCTGCGCAGTTTATTTATAAGTATTTGAACCAGGTCACGCGTAAGAACCACTGAAACGTGTGAAGGGGGTTGCTCCGATCAACATATCAATATCACACGATATTACATTCGGCTGTTTCCACCCACGACAAAAACTCCTTTATTGCCGGTGATATCCTTTCACGGGTCCTTGAGGGAAATCATTCAGTTGTGAACGTGAAATTCGAAGTGTACATTATAGGTACACAGTGGCCGACAAGATGTCATCATTCCAGCCTAAATACGTTCCACTGCAGGGCACAGGCCTAGTCTCAGAAAAAGGGGGCTGGCCGTAGTTCCTGCGTGGGCCTATTGCGCATAGGGCACTTCACACAGACCTGAATGCAGGTTTCCTTGCGACGATTTCCTTCACCGCAAAGCTCATGGTAAATTTGAAATAAAATTTCGCACGTAAATTCCGAAAAAGTCAGAGGTGCAAGCTCGGATTTTAACCCACGACCTTCTGCTTGAGAGGCCATAGCTAAAATCTGGCCAGATTTAAAACATTGATTCTTCACGTTGTTTCAAGCCGAAAATGTTATAACGTCAGATTTGGCTTAATTTGACAATCTTTGTTGTTGTTTGTTTTGTGGGAACGACCCAAGCCCTCTCATTCTGAGACGACGCTTGTGCCCACAGACACAATATAAGCTGAGACATAATATAAGCTGGGATGATGATGATCCGTTCTTGTAGGTCCAGGGGACGAGGACAGGCGTGCACGCACATGTGCCCGCGTGAGTACCTATTTATGCACATTATTTCCTGCTCAATCTGATAAAAGGACGCCTGTCGGAATAGACTTGCCACGTAGAAAAATGACATTCCTAATAAAAATCCTGACACCACCCTAAAAGTTCTTACATTTCTTGGAACATACCTAACAATTTTGTATTATGTCAGGTTGATTTTAATTATTATTATTAGTACCTGTTGTATTGCGCAATTTGATTTACGTCTCAGTGCCATAAGTCATCACTGGCAATACCCACTGGTCAAAGACTTTTGACTTGAGACACTGCGATATATTGGTTGACAAGCTACTGATATTCATAATAAATTTTACTATAATTTAAAATCTTGCTAAATGACTAGAAACTAGGGATATAAATAAAGACACCGTTCCCGGAATGGGCTGAACGAGTGGTTACAAATGGGCCGGGTGAGCAACCACTGACCTCGAGTCGCGGGGTAATCTCTAGCCATCTGTCTTTTGCCCGGACGGAAGTGGCGGTGCAGAGTGTGGAAGCGGAGCGGGCAAATAATAATAACACATATACACACACTCTCACACAGTTACACACCCACCCCGCCTCTAGTTTTCCTTTTGTTGGCGCCTAGAGTGGACCGCAAGAGCTAAATGCTCGAAGGATGTATGTGTTTTCGTAAGTGGCGAGTTGGAATTTTGAACTTTAAAGTCCAGGAACACCTCTCCATCCTTAGCCGTTTACACCAATGTTAGCCCATGAGCCCGATTAGTGAACGGCGAGTCCCCGCCTACCAAAAGTTCAGTTTATGAGATACTAGCTTTTGTTCGCTACTCTTCGTCCGCGTAGCATTTAAATGTGTGGAAAAGCTTCTTCACTTTGTCAATATATTTTTGAAGTAGGTTAAAAAATCATTAAGTACATTTTGTGTGCAAAGATTCTAAAACGGACGTTATTCTTACACCGCATTAAGCCTTACCACTGGCGGAGCGTAAAAATTTTTACAGTAAAGCCGGACTAAAAAAACCTCAAAACCCCATTTATTCTCTTCTTGAAAGTGCAGTAATGGAAGAGAAGCGTTTGGTATCATCGAAAGTTTAGTAAACTCGGGGGGAGTCGGGTTGTTAGTACCGTACTCTTCGCCACTGGGCAATACAGTGGTCGCTTTACACTTGGACCACGCGATAAAAGCAAGTCGTTACTTACTTCAGTAGTACGAATACGTTTCTTCATTTCAGGCTTAAGAATGTAATTTCCGTTGTCAGTTGATCCACCTAAGTACCTATATTCTTTTAAAAGATAAAACGTTATTAAATAAATAAAACGAATGGCTAGAACGTGATTGATCAGTTGGATGGAAATTTGACAAAGATCTTAATGTTAGTTTTTTAATTGGAATATTTTCCTTTAGTTAGGCTATTGTCTATGTCTGAACAGAACAGATGGCCGTTGGGGGCGAAAAGTTCTCGAATGGAGACTTGCACGCGCCAACTATATGGACATTATGGACGGATGGTTAGGAAAAGCCGCAGGTTGACGGTGAATGAAAGCCGCTTCCAATCGTAATATCGGTTCGAATCCAATCGTAATTGGATAAATTTGTTGAATATTACAAGCTTTTATTTACCTTCACTGGTCCCGTTGTCTGTGCGTCATCAAATCTTGCAAGTTAAGTTTGACTCACTTCTCGATATGATATTGAGCTGAAATTTTGCATGCTTGTGTAAATCGGATGACAATTCATACACGAGTGCATAGAATACCTATCAATTAGCGCAAGAAGCTGCCTTAAGATAGAGGTCAATCACGGGCCAGAAAATATCTTGAATTACCACAAGGTACTCACTTTATATCCAGTATGCTTAGTATAAGTTTTTACTTCACGAAATACTTCTCGATCGCGTTTTCGTAAAAAAATCAATTACTAGGGAAACATGGACAGCGCCTCCGCGCGCACGCGTCCATTATGCTTAGTATAAGTTTTTACTTCACGAAATACTTCTCGATCGCGTTTTCGTAAAAAAATCAATTACTAGGGAAACAGGGACAGCGCCTCCGCGCGCACGCGTCCATGTTTCCATAGAATTGAAATTTATACGTTAACGCGATCGAGAAGTATTTTGGTGAAGTAAAACTTATACTAAGCGTACATGTTTCCATAGAATTGAAATTTTTACGTATACGCGATCGAGAAGTATTTTGGTGAAGTAAAACTTATACTAAGCGTACTGGAAAATTGTTTCTCACGGAATGGTCTTATAAACGAATTTTTCGCAGATGATTTCGCGACCAACACCTAGTATATTATGACCTGAGAATGTTATGAATAATAGTCATAATTCATAACATAATTACGGAGACAGCGGTCTAGCGAAGACTAATCTCCGCAAAAACTTTTGACGGACATTTTAGTGCGGTAAGAAATGCTCACTCAATTTACGAGGTAGCATTGTACGCATTATTTACGAGTAGGCAGTTTTTTTTTTTTTTTATGTTAGATAGGCCAGACAAACGAACTAGTGGGTCACCTGATGTTAAATGAACACCACTGTCCATAGACACCCGCAGCGCTTTACACGATGCCAGTGCGTTGTCGGCCCTAAAGGAGAGGGAATAGGGGAAGGGGGAGAGGGAGGGGGAGAGGGAAGGGGTGAGGTATTGGGCCCCCGGCACTCTCACTGACCGTACGAAACGCAAGCAGGATTACTGCTGCTTCACGCCGGTGTTCTGTGAAAGGGTGGCACTGCCCCGGACGAGCCGGCCCATTCGTGATGCAGCGGCTAGCTACAACATGGCTCTACCACTACAAAAAGATTTTCAGTTTAGATTTTTTTTTCTTTATTTAGGACTAGATTCCCAATGTTCAGTTAACAGTATCTGTCAGATAATTTAAGCGCTGTCCTTTTTTTCCTATGACTTGAGAAAGGGAAAGCGATAGTTTTAACTGACGGATGCTTTTATCTGAGAATTGAAAAATCGGTCCTTAATGATTTCTTGGGTAAAGTTAAGTTAAGTATTTATAACTTTGACAGATATAAATACAGTAGATTGACGGGTATTTAGCTGTCAACTGCCCATTTAGCATGACGTACGGTGATGCACCATTCATTTAATGCAAATACAAAAGTAAAAAAAAACCGATCAAGTGCGAGTCGGACTCGCGCACGAGGGTTTCCGTACCATTATTTTATTTTATTTATTTTATTTTATTTATTTCGGGCATCAACAGCAATACAATACATTATAATGTGACTTAAGTACTAGACAAAAAGCCAATAACAGATGTCCACAGGCATACAGTTAAGAGAAACATACTTTATACTAACACAGATACTTACAACAAGTTTACAAATCAAGCTATCAAGCTAAAATATATATAAGTTTAAAAACAGCAAAAAAATCACGTTTTTTGTATAGGAGCTCCCTTAAATATTTATTTTTTTATGTTTTTTTTAAGTTAGAAAGGCCAGACAAACGAACTAGTGGGTCACCTGATGTTAAATGATCACCACTGTCCATAGACACCTGCAGCGCTTTACGCGATGCCAGTGCGTTGTCGGCCCTTAAGGAGAGGGAATAGGGGAAGGGGGAGAGGGAGGGGGAGAGGTAATGGGTGAGGTATTGGGCCCCCGGCACTCTCACTGACCGTACGAAACGCAAGCAGGATCACTGCTGCTTCACGCCGGTTTTCTGTGAGAGAGTGGTACTGCCCCGGACGAGCCGGCCCATTCGTGATGCAGCGGCTAGCTACAACATGGCTCTACCACTACTTTTATTCTGCTTTTAAGTATTTGTTGTTAAAGCGGCAACCGAAATACATCATCTGTGAAAATTTCAACTGTCTCAGCTATCATGGTTCGTGACAGACGGACAGACGGACGGACGGACGGACAGCAAAGTCTCAGTAATAGGGTCCCGTTTTACCCTTTGGGTATGAAACCCTAAAAAATGGTTAAGTCTTAACGTTCAGCATAACCTTAGGGAATCCGTTATCATCGATCGCACGAAACAAGTTACCTATCATTATCCTCGAAATTTTTTTTTCCGATTATTTAAAATCCCGAATGCTTCATTTATCCCAATTCATTTTTTACTGAAACTGTAAATATTTCAGGATTTTTATAAAACAACCCTAACCTAAAGGGTTCTACACGACGGTCCTGAAATAAATCCTGAAATATTTACAGTTTCTGAAAAAAATGCTTTCGGACTAATGAAGTTTTCGGGATTCTATACCTTCGGAAATAAAATTTTCTAAACATCGATAGGTTCCCTACGAAACGTCTCGTTTTCTTTCAAAATCCTCTTAAGTGATCATTCCTCTTTATTTTCAGTATGTTTTGTCTCAGTTTTTAGTTCGTGCTTGCTATCTAAATTACCATGATTCATTATATTTCAAAAGCACTTCAGTTCGATAGTACTAAAGTCAATACAAAATGACTCATTAATGATTTCACTGACGTTCGGAGCCAAGAGGCTTTAATTGTAGGATTATGACTACATATTTCGGATAAGATTATGTTTGTTATTAATTATTTTTTGCTCACTATAGATAGCGCTGTATGGTGTCAATGTCAAATTAATGGACTGGTTAGAGCAATTTACCAAAATCGTAATTTCCTTGTAGCAAGATTTCCGTTAAAATTTTTTCTCAAATGCTTTTTTCTCACTATGGTTTTTTACTGAAGCTTTTTTTCACAATCGCGTTTTTCCCAACTTTAATCGACACAGAAACATAGGTAGGTTTAGGCTATGTTAAGTTTTCATCGGCCCGAAGGGCCAAAAGCACGCAGAAGAAGGAGCTCCGCGTTAGCGGAGCTTTTTTTTTTTTTTTTTTTATGTCAGAAAGGCCATACAAACGAACTAGTGGGTCACCTGATGTTAAATGATCACCACTGTCCATAGACACCTGCAGCGCTTTACGCGATGCCAGCGCGTTGTCGGCCCTTAAGGAGAGGGAATAGGGGAAGGGGGAGAGGGAGGGGGAGAGGTAAGGGGTGAGGTATTGGGCCCCAGGCACTCTCACTGACCGTACGAAACGCAAGCAGGATTACTGCTTCTTCACGCCGGTTTTCTGTGAGAGGGTGGTACTGCCCCGGACAAGCCGGCCCATTCGTGATGCAGCGGCTAGCTACAACATGGCTCTACCACTACTAAAAGACACCACCACTAAGAGCTCCGTCGACACTGTTTCTGTGTCAATTCAAACTGGGAAAAAACGCTACTGTGAAAATAAGCTTCAGTAAAAAACTATGGTGAGGAAAAAAAGCATTTAGGAAAATCTGCGAACGGAAATTTCGCTACAAAGAAATTACGAGTTTGGGGAAATGATCTATCCAGTCTTCCATCAGGCGTGATTGTGGTCAAATGCAAGCCTATCATCATCATTATCCCAGCCTATACTCGTATTCGGTATCCAACGGTACTGGCTGAAAATCAGCGCTGGGGTGTTTTAAACGCCTCAGCATTACGCTGAGCCAGTGTCCGATTTGCAACCGCAATGACACATTTTATCTTTAGCTCTAGTGTTGCCTTATGTTTTGTAAAATATTGATGATGTGTCTTGTGATGTTGTAAATAAATGTATTTTCTTTCTTTCTTTCTTTCTTTCTTATTCGTCCCACTGCAGGGCACAGGCCTCATTTTACAATGAAAGGGCTTTGCCATAGTTTCCACCCGAGCCCAGTGCGGATTGGGAACTTCACCCACACCATTGAATTTCTTTGCAAGTGTATGCAGGTTTCCACACGGTGTATTCCTTCGCCGTAAAGCTCATGGTAAATTACAAATGTAATTTCGCACATAAATTCCGAAAAATTCAAAGTTGCGAGTCGGGATTTGAACCCACGAACCTCTGCTTGAGAGACTATAGGTCAAACCACTAGCCACCACGGCTTTTTGCAAGCCTATATTGTAAAAAAAAACTAAGTTCTTTTCTTAAGTGTTTACGTACAGTTAGCTCCAGAGAAACGTCCCACAGCATCCAAAGTTTGCAAACAGTGGAGGTCAAGTTTCGCTGCAGTTGACTGTACATACACACATCACGCCTGTATCCAAAAGAGGGTAGGCAGAGCATACGAAACGCTATATTTACGTTTCGGGGCTACTTTTAGCAATTTTAGGTTTAATGAATAAGTATATATTTTTTTGATGAACTTTTGGTATAATATGCCTCTCCCCCTTCCCTTTCCCCTATACCATCTCCTTTTTAAAGGCCGGCAACAGATCAGTGACTCTCTTTGAGTTGTTGATATTTAAATGGGTGGTGGGGGTGTGGATTGGAAGACTATCTCCAATATTATTATTTTTTTTTATTCCTTTTTTTTGACGGTGGAAGTATTCTACACTTCCACTAAACGTAGATATAGTTAAGATGTAGGTATAGTTTTAGTTTTTTTTAACTAAGGGACCCAATACATCCCTGTATTGTTTTTTTATATACTTAATTATTATTTTTTTTTACTTAATTCTATATTTGTATGTTTTTTTTAGTTTGTAATTTTTAAGAGTTTGTAATTTATTATATTGTAATTTAAAAAGATGACTTCCTGCCAAGTTTCTTGCGGCGCATTTTTCTTGGCAATGATGATCCTTACGAAAGCGCTGGTAGTTTTTAAAAAAAGTGACATATAAAAGAGCCCTTTGCGGCCTACTTGCAGAATAAACGTTATGATTTTTTTTTTGGTGGTGATCATTTTCCATCACATGACCCGCTTGCTCGTTTGCCTCCCTCTCATAATAAAAAACATAAAAATATGTTTACACTACCCTTTACTCGCGTCTTCGCGTAAACCATTCTATGTAGCAGTAGAAGTTGAATTCCGGAGATTTACTGAATCCCCATGGGAATTCCCAAAACATACGTTGAATGAAGAATATCCATCCGTGGCAAATTTCATGTCAAATTTCATTAACATAGCGGTTATAATTTTGGGATTTTAACAAGGATCCCGTGGGAATATTGGGACAAAAATTAGCCTACGTGTTATTCCGGACGTCCAGCTATCTACATACGAAATTCCGTCCAAATCCGCTTGGAAATTTGAACGTGAAGGAGGAACAAATGAAGGGAACAAACAACTCTGGTCACTTTTTTGAAAAATAATAATAATATCTAATTCATTAATTTCGGATATTCTCCATAGGTTGTTAGTGCCATGCAGTAAGGTAAACGTACCAATGCTCGACACCTCAATGCCCAGTAGATGACACCCATCTGTCACCTCTCTAACTATGACATAAGATTGAAGATGTCATGTATTGGGTCAGTGTCGAGCACAGGGACGCTTAGCTTATTAAAAATTGGATTTTAATTTCAAAATGTACTTGTGTAATGTATGTGAGCTCGCAAGGTACTATAACTTAACATTGGATTAAAAAACATGGATATATGAAAATATTACATATTTTTTTCACTTTCAAAGAAATGGTTACCCTTTGATTAATTATAACTGTAGATCCACAGTCGCGCGCCCGAAAATGTCCGAGCCAAATGAGCGCCACTTTGATAAAAGTGGCCTTCTTTTTTCTCAGTACGTTGCGTGAAATTGTCAAGTTTAGCTGTCAAGTGTCAACCGAAATTCGACTGTAATGAAGTAAAGACTACGTTCAAATTTCTGTGTAGGTGATGATTTTAATTGTTATGCAAACAAATAAAAAAGTTCGGACATTTTTTGAAGGGGAGTTTGTTCGGCAATGTGTATCTTCAGTTATAATTGATCAAAGTGGTTACCATAGTTAATTGTTCGTGATGACAAACTTTTAAACCGCTATTACTCAAAAGCTATATATCATCTGGGCTGGGATGAAACACAGATAATTACTTAAACAGCTTATTTAAAAGTTTTATTACAAAAATGATTCATACCACACACCCGTATTTACAAAATATTTATACTATAAATCAAAGTTATATTTTGATAAATGTAAAGAGTATTTTGTTAACTGATAACTATACATTTTTATCGTTTTCTCTCCTAAAATTAGAGCAATGTGAATCACCAAAGTTTATGTATGACACACTTATTGTATTTACGTATTTTGTCATATTTATCATGCAGCGGGAGGCGCGGCTTAAGGCCGTCCATCCACCAGAGGCGTGCGAGCAAGTGGAATGGGCGTCAGTGCTCTATCACTATACAATAGAGTTACTCACTATTGTCATTATCGCGTGGTGATTCTATTATTTTCGGAAGTTAACACTCGAAAACTCTGTAACTGCAACTAACATCATCAGCGATAGGCAGAGCCGTTATTGTCTAAGGCACGGCCGCTCGTAAGCGCATTCACCATCTCTTTCCTTCACCATCTTATACCGTTTGACAGAAAGAAATAGTGAATACGATAGGAAGCGCGCGTACGTTAGACAATAAGCGTGTTGCAGTGGCGTGCCTAGGGTATCAGGCTATGGCAAGCCGAGAGATATGTTTTAGTATTTTTTTATAATTTAATGTAGGTAAATCCATCTTGTTGCCGCTTTACTCAGTTTGGGCAAGCTTACCAAAGCACACTTCATTCTATTACTAGGTAGACAGAATTTTAAATTTTACAGACTCATTCTCACACGCAACGCACTAAAACAAGAATACCTATTTATTTTGTAATTACATAAATTCACGCATTTTACAACGCCTTGCATGGTATGGCCCACGATTCGATATAAACAATCGTGAAGTTATTCATCTCGCCTGCGCACTCGCGTTCTAAACCAAACGCAGCAAACTTCACACCGTAAGCCAGATTCAAAATTGCAAAGAAAGCGCTATATATGCAGTTATACATAGATATTTGCAAAACTAACGTTTTCCTAAGTATGAAGAGAGCGTTTCGAAGCCCCGTAAAAGCCCACAAGAGCGAGCGAGATGTCATGCTATTTATAACGTCGCTACTATCGCCTATCGCCGCGTCGGCCGCCGTACAGCGCCGCTGGGCCGCGCAGCAGATTTGTTATGCAATTCTTGGTATTTTACGTAAAAAAAGCGCGTTATTATGAATGTGATTTTATTAAAACTTTTTTCGGTTGGACGAGGTTTGGCTTTTATTTTTAATCTTGATTTGAGATTTATAAGGCAAACCCGGCTTTTGGGCTTCTATGTAAGGATCGCCACTGGCGTGTTGGTAGGTGTCAAACGAAATAGGGGTTGTCAAAAGCGGGTGTCGAATCTAATAGACATTTAAAAAAAAACAACTGAAGGAAAGACTCATGCATGCCTGGAGCATGGTATAAAATTAAGATTTTTTTGTTTTTCAGCGCGTTTTCGGCCACCGTTAGACTCGTAAGCGTCCATTTTTTTTCCCATCCAGATCGGTTATCTGTTGTCTTCTTCCAGACTGCTCCTGCTGTCTCCTTAATGTTATCGGACTATCGGAATATCGCTTCCTTGCATATCCGTAATGGATGCACTGCCTAACAAATTGATGAATTAAAAATGATATTTATTTTCAAAAGTTATTAGGTTATTCGTAATTTTTTAAATTTATCTAGTTTTCTAAAGACTCATCATCCCAGCCTGTAAGGAACGTCCCACTGGAGGGCACAGGCCTCCTTTCAGAATGAAACGGCCCAGTGTGGATTGGGAACTTTATACACACAATTGAATTAACTCATAAGTGTGTGTAGGTTTCCTCACAATATTTTTCTTCACCGTAAAAAGCTCATGGTAAATCCATACTTAATATTATAAATACGAATTTTTTATAAATAATTTTCTCCATTGAATGTTTAGCTTAGTTTCATGATCGTCATCACATCATCATTTCAGTTTACATGTGCATGCACGTAGGCCCAGTACAGGTTGTGAACTTCACACACACCATTAAAGTCTTTCTCAGGTGTGTGCGAATTTCCTCACGATATTTTCCATCACCGTAGAGCTCGTGGTAAGTTTCAAAAGGAATTTTTCACTTCTCATGCTCTTAAAATGTTACTTTAGTCTCTGCATATCGGGACTAAAGCTCTTTTTTGATCTCAAGGGATTAAAGTAAAATTTTTTTAATTGACTATGGAAACCCCTAAACTGCCAATCACGGTGTTTGTGAATGGAGGATTATCGCCATTTTCAGTAACTGGGTATAGACAATTTTAAAGCTTTCCACAGACCGAAGCGCGCTGCGGATGCACTGTAGCGCCCTGCGCTTCGGTCTGTATAAAAAATATTTAAAAAATAATAATTTCGTGAAACACATTGAATAATTACGAATATTAATCTATTTAATTATAAAATATTAAAGATGAATTCATTTTATTTTGAACGTAAAGAAAGATTTCCTTTAGCTTAGGTGTTTTTAATTTGTTTTTTTTTTTTAAAACGCTGTCGGCAAAGCAGTTCCCTGCTCTGTCGATAAAATAGCAATCCGCACTGTCGGCAAAGCAGTGCTGGAGTGTACGGTAGATACAGCAGTTACGTTTGAATCTTCAAAATAATGCGATGTCAGTTGCATTTAATAGTAAATAGAAAGTATAATTAGATATAATTTAACAAAGAATTGGCATATAGAAAATAAACCTAAAAAGTCGTTTCTTTATTCACGGGTAAGTGTTTCAGTTAACAATATATTTTGTGTGTGAACTTAGATCAATTAGGTTAATTTATTTGCCGATTCTAATGAATGAACAATTATCATTCTTACATGCATAGTCCAATTAGTTTTAACATAGTCTTTAAGTTAGAATCTGTTGGCTAATTATGCAAGCATTTAAAGCGTCACTTTACAAAAAAATATAAAAGAAAAGAAAAGACAGCGGTATTTTTTTTGCTATTTGAATTTTGAACAGATGTCCATTGCTCGTATTGAGCATACGTTGTAAAAAAGTAATTTTGTACGTCGTTTTTTTCCTCGCATTCAAAGTGAAAAGTAGAGTGTTTAACGCGGGACTAAACTACCATAATGACAACTCGAATAAACCTCGCTATCGCTCGGGTGGCTAAATATCTCGTGTCATTATGGCTTGTTTTAGTCCCTTGATGAACAATCTACAATTATAGGTACATGAATTCTAAAAAGTCCGAGGTGTGAGCCTGGGTTTGAACCCACGATACTCTGCTGGCGCAGCGAGGTTACCACAGCTTCTTACCATTCACCGTAGCTAAATTCCGCTAAACATGTGTATTGGAAACCTTGACCGCTATGATGCATCTGATGGCCGCCATGCTAATTTGCCTGCTAATTTGAGGAGCTTATGTGAATATCGATTTTGGCCTTCGAAACATAACGCCGCGAGTGCCGTTTCGATGACATTCCAAAATGGTTTAGGGCATACTCTGTTTTTTTTTTTGCATAAGACTGACTCGTGATTGACTCCTTGTCTTACCTGATGAAAAGTGCAGATGAGGCCAAAGTTATACCTCTTTGCTCCATCGGTCATCAGTTCTACGAGCGATGTGCCCTGCCCACTGCCACTTGAGTCTGGCAATTCTTCGAGCTATGTCGGTGACTTTAGTTCTTGCGCCGATTTCAGCATTATTATTTAGGTATGTAAGTATGTGTCTATTTAAGTATGTTTATCCGTTGCTTAGTATCCCATAACACAAGCTTTGCTTACTTTGGGACTAGGTCAATTGGTGTGAACTGTGAAGTGTCCCGTGATATCTACTTAATCAGTGATACTACAGGCTGAGTAATAGGGTGCTCTCCCACCTGGTCTGTCAAATTCGTCATCATCACTGTCTCTGCGTAGCCCAGTCAGTTTTAACTAGTAGAACGCCTGACTCATACAACAATGTGCTATCTACTGCGTTGAATCGATCCGAAAATGATTAGATTATGGAATATTGAAATAGGCGCGGAATCCTACCGTCCAAACAGTACCGAACGATACGTTAAAAGTAACGGATGACTTTAAATTAGAAAATCGATATTTAATTTTCGAAATTTTCATAATGGCGCCGTGGTTGGAATTACCTTTTGAGATCGAGAACGTAACTCCGGAAGAAGACAAAGTTATTAAGAAGTGTTTATTAGGTGGGTTAAGTGGTAGTGTTTGTGTGTGTTTTATGGTAAGAAGTACATATCTGTTATTGTAAAATATGCGGCTACATTTTTTTATTTCCGAGTTTAGTTTTTGTTTTTTTTTTGGTTCTGAATATCGAAAGGTAATAAAATAATATATCGATAGGGTATTTAATAGATATTTTCTGTTTGTAAAGTTTTGGTTTTAGGTTCAGTTTCTATTTTTCATGAAGGTATTTATTACTTGTAAATAATAGTTTCATAACCCATTATACTTATTACTTATTCAATAATAAATCAACATTCATAAATATAATGTTGTAGGTACCTATGAAAATATCGAAAAGTTTATTTACTGTGACCGTGACCTTGTCAGATATATTTTAAACGGCATCGTATAAAATCCATTAAGTTAGGTTAGGTTAGGTCTAACTTTTTCAAGCATTCATAGATTTGGTTGCCATCAAATTAAGTAGGTAGGCAACTAAAAAATAAAATATATATAAATATTCCTCATGGATTAAGGTAAACGTACCAATGCTCGACACCTCATCGCTCAGTAGATCACCCATCTATCACCTCTCTTACTTTGACGTAAGATTGAAGGTGCCATGTATTGGGTCAGTGTCGAACATAGGGATGTTTACCTTAATGTAATAAAATAAATCGAGATTACAAATAATTAGGCGGGACAAATAATAGGTGATCTTATCGTTTAAAAACTATTCCATTCCAGATAAACAATATCATGAAGCAAATTTTTGTATTTACATCATTTTTATGTTTGGTACTTATTTTAAATTTCATTTCCACTCAAAAAACTTGAACCTGTGACCACATACGGTAGTGAAATTGATATATTACTTACTCAAAGTGGCGTAAGTAAACGTTACCTAACTAATAATGATTACAGATCTATATGAGACCTTACAGATAATCCGTTTACGGCCACATATAATACTTTTGTATGATAACATGGCTGATAGATAACATGAATCTAAGATTTCGCTTTCTCACACAATACCAAGTAAATGATTTCGAAAATATTTGTTAATAATTCCCCTTCTGTTTTAAAAATTAATTTGTTTCAAGTCTATTATTTTTTCTGCCAGACCTGGTCTAAACTAAACATACATGTATGTTACTCTTTGATCAATTATAACTGTAGATCCACAGTCGCGCGCCCGAAAATGTCCGAGCCAAATGAGCGCCACTTTGATAAAAGTGGCCTTCTTTTTACACGACTACGGCAAAGCCAAAAGGAAGTGTAATGATTTTAACAGTCTATGTTTGTGTGTACGGATGTTCCACCGTAGCGTCGAGACTACTCGTCCGATTTTAATAAATAGGGTATCAATCGATTCGTTATTATGCTCCGGGTGACATAGGATACTTTTTTATTTAAAAAAATATTGGTTGGATTTTATAGTAACAAAACTGAGCGATAATAAAAAAAAAATTAGCGCACGGCGGCGTGTGAGGCATTATTAGATAGGTCTTAAAAAATGATGTAGAGGTTTCTTAGTAGGTTTTTGGTTTAGGATAAGTTTTAAGGAGCTATTAGCTCCGAAAGTCGTCAGAATTCACAAAGTTATCTGACATCAATTTCAATTGAGCGGCAACACTACATTCGTTTTGTCGTAATACTAAGGTAAACGTACTAATGCTCGACACCTCAATGCCCAGTAGATGACACCCATCTGTCACCTCTCTTACTATGACTTAAGATTGAAGGTGCCATGTATTGGGTCAGTGTCGAGCACAGGGATGTTTACCTTGTACAGTTAATAAATCGTCCCTCAGCTCCCTCGCGAATGTGTCGACCAGGATAGCGTACCTTGTACTATTGTAAGATTGACCAAACGATTATTATTCGTATACAGTCATACGTATAGTCTACGCTCCGACTTCGACACACTCCGACGAAGAAGTGGAAGCTATTGAAGATATCGCCAGAGCCATGCATAGCTCCGAAACTCACTTCCCATTTGTTATTGGGGACTTCAACTGAAAACTGGGTAAAAGGGATGGGGAAGAGCTGCAAAAGGGGCAATTTGGAGTAGGGCGTAGGAATCACCGGGGCCACCTACCGGCCGGCTTCATGGAGAAGGAAGTACTCTATATTGTAACAATAGTTCAGAATTTAGAATTTTGTTTTTCTGTAAGCGGCCAGTTTACCACAGAGGTTTGCCGTGTTACAAAATGATTAATGAACTCCTTCTTCTAGAAGCAAGAACACAAGAAGTGGACTTGGATGAGCCCTGACGATGACGGTGTAATGAGAAATGAGATAGAGGTCTATCTCAATTAAGTATAATTATCACCGTATGATACGAGGCACATTGAATATTTACGCCAAGCTTGTAAGATCTCGATTGATAAAGTCTACGCTCCGCCCGGCGCCAACCCAGGTCTAAAACCCCGAAACGTTCCAAATCGAACTTCAAAACCGTTTCGAGTGCTTAGGAGGCGACGTGGACGATTACAGCGACGGGTTCGTGGTAACTGTCCATACGGTGGGATCTTAGTTCTTAAAGACCTTCCGTAGAAACAGAACCAAAAAGATTACAGACTCTACTCTAAAGGTCATGAACGAGCAACGTGAAATGATCCAACAGACATCAGATCAGGTGACGCTTGCCGATATCGGCAGCTCAACAGAAGATCTCGAAATCTCCGAGGAACGATGTACGCAAATTCAACACTAGTAGTATCGAAGAAGCGATTAAGCGAAACAAAGGTTCTAAAGTTTTTGAGAAGAATGTGTTTGTTAGACAAAGCCAATGAGCAAAGCTGAAAACCGATGACGGTACATGGGTGCCATCTATTTGGCATAGTTTTTCGGGTCTCCCTCGCGATCCCTAACATCGTTTGTCCTAAAATCACTTGCCCGAACTGTTTGGTCCTTATGGGCATTAGCCATAACGATCAATTGCCATAACAATCATTTTCCATAATGAAATGATTGCCCTAAAACTCATTTGTCCGAAATATGTATAATATAAATATCAGTATCCCTAATATATTTGCCATAACTACTTATCGGGATTTGAACCCGGAACCTCCAGCTTTGTAGGCGGCGGGCTCACTACCAACTAGTGTACAGAGTTAAGCGGAAGGGGGGCGTGGGGGGCAGAGCCCCCCAACAAGGGGGGTTCGGGGGGCGAAGCCCCCCGCAGAAAAAGAAGTAAATGTTCCTTACTCTTGTAGTACTATTAGTAGGTTAGGTTAGGGTTATCTTCTGTTCCTTAGAGCAGAAATAGACATCCCGCGAAGCGGGGTGACGTCTACACGCTGGCGATCAGGTTAGGTTAGGTTAGGTTTTAGGTTAGGCAGAATAGTAGGCTAACCACAATTAGGGAAAATAATCACGAGGACAAATAATGTTAGGTAGTACAAATATAGGACAAACTACAATAGGCCATACAAAGTTAGGAATAATAATCATTAGGATTAACGATCATTAGGCTTACTGATAATTATGATACATGACTATTATGGCACATAACGTTAGAATGAATAATCAATATGGCAAGTGACGTTAGGAAATAAAACATTACGGAAAAAAAAAATCATCCATACGATGTTAGGAAAACTAAAGATAGGGCATTATGAGTGTTAGGACAAATGATCATTAGGACAAAAAACGTTAGGGAATACAAAAATAGGTTAAAAAACGTTAGGGATTCCGATATAGATCCTAATTTTTCATGTCCGACATGTCATAACAATCAGGCATAACAAGTTTCGCTTAATTTAGTCACACCGAATCTTAGACTTGTAGAAATTTTATTTGACTTAAATCTATATTATCCGAATGATTGTTTACCCGAATAGAATGTTAGCATAATATTGATATGGCAGCATTTCATTATGCATAATGTTCTTTTATATGTACCTAATTTTGCAGAATTTTGATACCTCGAAATCCTGTCCGAATTTACATCCAAGACAACAATAGTACTATTTCTTGATTACTGTAATGGTGAATGACAAAAAAAAACTCAAATTTTGCATAGTTACGTTACGTTAGGTGTAGGTTAGGTCAATTTGAAAAAAAAAATAGGTTTAGGTTAGGTTAGAGTTGTGTCCAGGCGCGAAGCGCCAAACTATGCGGAATAGGGGCTCCGCAAAGCGGAGGCCCGTTGACACCGCCCCAGGAAGCGGAACATAAGGCGACTGTCCTCGCTTAGGTCATTATTATGAAATAAACTTCTGCGAAAACTAACTTTCTGCGAAACTAGGTTATGCGTAAGTCATTTTCTGCCAAATTACTATACGGAATTCAGAAAATATGTATATATATTTACAGCAGCGGAAGTCTTTCGGCCGAAATGATGAATGATGAATAAACCGCCACACAATTGGGATGTCCCAATTTTTGACAAGGTATAATAAATCGAAAACCGTTTGGAGAAATAGGCTTTGTGAATCGTTTTCAGAAATCAGATTCCAGAAATATGATAAACTGAATTAAATAAAGAAAATTTAAGTAATGACCTTCATTTGACCCCTGCAGTGAATCGTCACATAGGCAGATATAAAGCAGGTCTACACTCTAAAGCAAATTGACAGTTTGAAATTTTGATGTCCTGCTTATAATAGCAAAGAGTGACAAAGACAGAACTTTAATCACATGATGCGCACCTGGCTTTAAACAGTTGTCATTGTCATTTATCATGAAGTCCGAAATGTATACAATACTCGCAATGTATTTTTACAAAATTAATTATTAAATTACTACGTTACAAGTAAATATGAAAGAATTTAAATATCAGATTTTAGTAAAAAATATCTATTTACTATTTCACCATTAAACAAACAGGAATAATCGAAGCTAAAAGAAGATAAATAAATAAAACTATTTGTCATGGTTCATTTAGGACCCTAAGCCGTGCTTGTATTATTGACAGTGACAAGACAAATCAGTAGTGCCACAGATTATGTTATGTACGGCTTGAATTATTGTAGGCAATGGAACGTGGCTCCCTCACTGTGACGTCATCCAACGTATTTCTTAAAAAAATTATAAAAAATTAAATACTCAACCAAATTCAAAATCGATGAAAATGGTATCTTAAAATATCCTATTCTTTCCAAAAAAAATATAAAAACTATAGGTTATTTTTTTTGGTACATCCCAATTCCAAATCGTAAAAGATTTTAGTACTAATTCCTTTGTTTATGCATACAAATTTTAGTTCACTAGTTCGCCATTAGATGTCGCTATCATGGCGAAAATAAAACCCCAAAATAATTTAAATAAAAAAAAATAGTTTAAAAAACTGAAACCCGACTACGGAAAAAAACGCGCTCTGAAAAGTATGAAATAAGAAAAATTTGAAGTACTATCCACAATTAATATGGTCCTCCTTGACCACAAATATGAACCTCCGCAAATTAACGTCTGATTCAATCAAGCAAGAAAATATTCTTGTCCGAAATTCTTATACAGACTTCAGAGGAGAGCCGTGGTCGCATGCCACCATAAAATGAACTGTTAAGTACCTAAGCAACCCTTAAGGCAAGGTGACATGCAACCAGGCTCTCCTCTGAAGTCTGTATAAGAATTTCGGACTAGAATATTTTCTTGCTTGATTGAATCAGACGTTAATTTGCGGAGGTTCATATTTGTGGTCAAGGAGGACCATATTAATTGTGGATAGTACTTCAAATTTTTCTTATTTCATACTTTTCAGAGCGCGTTTTTTTCCGTAGTCGGGTTTCAGTTTTTTAAACTATTTTTTCTCAGTACGTTGCGTGAAATTGTCAAGTTTAGCTGTCAAGTGTCAACCGAAATTCGACTGTAATGGAGTAAAGACTAGGTTCAAATTTCTGTGTAGGTGATGATTATAATTGTTATGCAAACAAATAAAATAGTTCGGACATTCTTTGAAGGGAATTTTGTTCGGCAATGTGTATCTTCAGTTATAATTGATCAAAGATGTTACTATACTCTTTACTAGCCAGTCCTTGATATCTTAAAATCGCGTTTATTTTTTTTTATAATAAATTAAAAAGAAAACACTTCAGTGGTTTGTGACTCAATCCGCACTAGACTCGCGTGGGAACTACGGCCCACTGCTAACTCATTAATTCATTTTCATTTTGTAATTTTGACAGTCTCTTTGCTTCGCTTTATAATTTTCAATTACCGGTCTTTTTATTAAAAAAAAAACAGATATGAGAAGTATTTTTCATTAAAAAAAAAAAAAAAATCGGTTTGTCCGTTTGGGAGCTACGTTGCTACAGACACACATACACAGACACGTCAAACTTATAATACCCCGTAGGTTTTGCGTCGGGGGTTAATAATTAATTTGGTTCGATTCTTTTAACCTATAACCAGTAGTGGTGGTAATAAGTAGTAAATATATTCTAATATTCATGTCAATATAAGGTTAGTTAAAAGACAAAATAAGTTACAAATAGTACAGTAATGACAAAACAAACACACATTTTGCCGAATTTCAATTTAACAAAACACGATAGGGATAGGCGGACACCCGTCAAAGATGGAAATTTATTCATTATGCTATTTTCTATCATTTGTAGTCAAATTCATATTTTGATCACTGTCAAACTTGAAAATTTTACTCCATGATTTTGTATTTATTTTATACCTATACTGACCGAAGGCCGTATTTTAATTATCTAAAGCTTCTGACGCTTGCCTTCGCTTTCACCATCTCTTTCTGTCATCATTTTAATACCGGTTGACAGAAAGAAATAGTGATTGCGAAAGTAAGCGTCAGAAGCGTTAGACAATAAGCCTGCCGGCAAACGTTGTTTTGCGATATAAATTAAAGCCTATGGCCTATTCTTAGACCTATCAAATACTTATAGATTAAAAAAAACATAAAAATCGGTCGAGTCGTTTCGGAGGAGTTCGATAACAAACATCGTGACACGAGATTTTTATATATTAGACTAGCTGTTGCCCGCGACTCCGTCCGCCTATTCTCAGACCTACCTACCGAATACAGAGAACAAAAGTTTCATAAGAATCGGTCGAGCCGTATATTAGATTAGACTATCTGACCCGGCAAACGTTGTTTTGCCATATTAGGGGTATAAAAAATAGCCTACAACCTACTTATTTTCAGATCTACCAAATATAGAGAAAAAAGTTTCATAAAAATCGGTCACGTCGTTTCGGAGGAGTTCGATAACAAACACACCGTGACACGAGATTTTTATATATTAGAGATAGATTTGTATTATATTGTACTTAGTGAATCTAAAATTAAACCAAACAATCTTTCTTCTGATATATAAAATTCACATGTCACAGATATTGTTATTGAACTCCTCCGAAACGGCTTGAGCAATTTTTATGAAATTTATTGTCTATATTTGGTAGGTCGTAGGCTATTTTTTATACCTCTAGGTGATATACGGCAAAACAACGTTTGCTCTGTCAGCTAGTAGTACATTAAAAATACACAACGGTAATGTAATTAAACATGGATCATTACATCGAAACCTGTTATTGTCATAAGAAAAAAGTTTTTGAATTGACAAATAAGTGACATGCATGCTGAAGATGGGCAAGAATAACGTTTATCATAATTTGTTCGAGCAACATACTTAATTAACATGTATGTAGATGACTTTAGAACCGTGAGCATAGTAAAACTTTATTATTTATTTTAATACTTCCATATGCCACGATCTCATCAAAATGTAGTTAAATATGTTGTCAAGTAATTTATGAGACGAACAAATTATGTTCATCATCATCATCATCATCCCAGGCTATATACGTCCAGGGCACTGGCCTCCTCTCAGAATTAGTGGTGTTGGGCCGTAGTTCCCACGCGGGCCCAGTGCGGATTGGGAACATCACACACACCATTCGTCATCATTTAGGAATTCAAAATGAAATCTCTAAAGTAAAAATCATCAAACTCTACCTGCCAAAGAAACGCTTTTCCATATCTTTCTATGTAGGTAGTCACAAATATTAAATTTTCTCATTTCCGAACCACCTTTCGCCTGATCTCGACGAAACGACTCTTAAAAGAGCTATTTTAAAGTTGATTTTCCATGATACAGTAAAATTTACCTAAAATTTTGATATAGGTGTACATAACAACTTGAGAGTGTGTGACTAACAATTTATATATGTGCAGCGATACCTGTTTATCAAAAGAGATAGTGCAAAAGCGTGGTCGAGAGATAGCAAGTCTCACTCCAGCTTGCTCTCAATTCCGCATCAAATAAACTCAAAATTAGTTGCCACCTCATTTTAACTAATCCGCTAGAATATTTGTAAGTCACCATTTTGTCGAAATAAATCGTCTCCAAATATCACTTTTTTTACATAAAACTGTGTCATGATTGACCACTATCTTACCCGATAAAAAGTGTGGATGAGGCCAAGGGTGTATCTCACTGGTTCACACTCACCGAAACGCTTATAACGCTTACACATTGACTTAACTTCGCAAAATACACTGACGTTGTCTCAAAAAAAATATAAGAACGCTGCACAAAACAAATCAGTTTGTTACAATTAAGCAACAACAGGGGAAAGTGCATGACGGGCTACAGGTTCAGTTGAAAATTTAGACTACTGAATTATTACTCCTTAACTTGTAAGGTTAAGTAAGCTTCATAGTTCGGTTTTTAATTTTTTTGTATATAACTAGCCGTGATTGTTTATTTGTATGGATTCAAAAACCACCAAACAGTTGGACACTAACTAAAATTAAAATTTTATAAGTAAGGTAAACGTGCCAATGCTCGACACCTCAACGCCCAGTAGATGACACCCATCTGTCACCTCTCTTACTATGATATAAGATTGAAGGTGCCACGTATATTGGGTCAGAGTTGAGCACGGGGACGTTTATCTTAAGCAACTTAATAATTTTTAAATTTTTTCTTGGTGTCCGCAGAACGTACCGATTTGAAAACACTGAACTGTGCTCATAAACTCGTACTGCCGACGTGGGTGTAAAGACGGATATATTGAAGTGGGACTGGGCTGGATATGTCTGTCGAATGAGCCCATTGGCTGTCAGTTGTGATGGTGGTTGTAATATAAGCAGACAAACGGAGATGGAGGGGGACATCCCAGAATTATCACGTTTGATTGGCGAGAAAAAACAAGAGAGGAAAGGTCTTTGCCCAGTATTACGACATAAAATCAGGCTGAAAAATAGGTCACAATTAAATTCCTTAAACGAAGACCTGCACATTTTGATAGCTGGGTCTTACTTTGAATGTCAAAACACGATCTATCGATATCATCTTGCAGACTTTTGAATTTTATCCCATGTAGATCGTACCATGCAGCATGATTAATACGTCTATCAGATAAGATTTAGCAATCTAGCCCTGACTAAAGCTACTTATCTGCCATAAAACACAAATAATATAATAGCAGGTTTGAGTATCAACTATATTTGTAGAATTAAAACTGGTGAAGTCGGGTATGTGTGTTTTTAATAGCTTCCTATGGCGGTACAAACAAGGTGATTTTGTTTGACTGAACAACTGAACTAAATTTTTGATTTAAAACATATAGTCATCCTTTTGACGCGATAAACACTATGAATATCGTATGAAATAACTATAAATTAATATATTTAAAAACCCCCAACGCAATTAAGGGTCACAATACATTACGTTTGAAAATAAAGTAAATGCCCGTTATGCGTCTAAGATCCCTTCCGCAGCTTACAAAAGAGCTGATAACTTTGAAACGGCTGGATCAATTTTAATGAAGCATATTTATGACCCATTGCCAAGAAACCTGTTTTCAAATAAAAAAACCGCATGCAAATCGGTTCATCCGTTTAAGAGTTATGATGCCAGACAGACACACAGATAAACAGACAGACACACCCACATAGCGATTAAACTTATAACACCCCTCTTTTTGTGTTGGGGGACAAATACCGCGACTATGCGCTAGACTGACCAAGTGAAATCCGCATTAGGGAGCTGCGCATCTGATTGGGCTAGACAGTCCGACAAGGAGAGGTGGCGGGAGGGTTTTCTATCGTTTGCCCGAATGTCGTATAATGTATCGTTTCCATAATTTTCATTTGACATAATTTATTGCTGAAACAGTATTTTCTGCTGAATTGTTACAAAAAAATCTAACCTAACCTACTGTATTCTATAAGATAAAATTTCAAAATATCCTGAAAAATGCACGCTTCTGTATATTTTATGGCAAACTTTGTTATAGCAGATGAAATTCAGGTAAATGAAATTCTGGCAAGTAAACTCTGCGGAGAGTTGTTACCGCCTCTACCAAAAATGTGGACGCTTCAACGTGATCATGATCAGTTTGACAAGAGTGAAACGACTAAGAAGTATACCGCAAGGTCGGTTATTTTAATTCTAAGGTTAACTTTGGTTATCCCAATGCATAACTCCAGATATTATAATTGTATTGATATTAAGGCACATTGTCCTATGGTCAGTTTTAGTTGACCCTCCACGTCTTTATGCTTTTGATTTACCTTTGTAAGTAACTTATATTTTTCGGGATCTAGCTCCAAATTATTAATTAGTGTATTTACCTCGACTGCAGCAATTGGTCACGAGTCGCTTATAAACGGAAATACAACAATTAATAGTTCGGTACATACGGTATTTTACGCTAATTTAAAGCACGCGATTAAGTAAAAAATTGTTATGAGGTGAGAATCGCGAAAACTTTAAACCTAATATCGTCTCGTCCTCCTTCGAAACGGCTTGCCCGATTTTTTATAAAACTTTTTTTTTCCACATTCGGTAGGTCTGAGCATAGGTCGAAGGCTCTTCGCGGACGGAGTCGCGGGCAACAGCTTGTTTTCTATGTGTAGTTGTCATTATGTGGGAAAGCTACCCTTCTTTGGGACAAAATACTCCCCAACCTTAGTGTATTCAAATTAAAATAAATATTCCTGTTTATGCAGAATGCCCGATTGAAGTAAATACTCTTACCTAAAAAGACCTAATGTCATGGGCGTGTTTTGAAGTGTGTAACGAGATTAAGATACGGATTAAATTGCATTAGCATAAAAATTTAATGCCCATGATAATAAAAATAAATTATCAAAAAGATAGCGGGAGTTTAGGAATGAATAATCCGACATATTTACTAGTGCATTTGAACTGGAATCTTGGTGCACAGTGAAACTCGGTATTGGTATAATAAATATTAAAAAAGCCAAGTCTTATTTTAGGGCCATCACAAACCGTAGCGTCTTTGTTGCCGTCGCGCGGATGCCCCGCGCTTCGGTCTGTGGAAGCCTTAAATGTTTTGAATGTTTAGTTTTAGTTTTATATATATGTTTTTTTAATATTTGTGTCTGTTTTGATTTTACTGTACTGTGGCCCGGCGGAAGACCAGTGCTGATTTTTTTTAAACTAGCGATATACTGAGTCGGGACCCTTTTTGTAACAGCTTTAATATGTGCACCTATGTCTTTGTCTATGTTTGTACTCTTATTTTTACCTGTGTGCGTGTTATTGTTGTTATAAATAAATGTTTTTCTTTCTTTCTTTCTTTCTTTCAAAAACGAATTGCTAAAGTCAGCTAAATGTAAAAAAGGCCCCATGGCATGATACCCGTAAGGCTGGTAGTGTTCTGTCGTTGAATAACTATGCTAGAGAGACAGCTGTCGGCCCTTTGGCCACCATATAAATGTCGACCAGAGTCTTTATTATCGCACGCAATCATAATCGTTTTCACTATTTCTTTCTGTCAAACGGTATACTGTGTACCTTTGGGATAATAGTAGAAAGAGATAGTAACAATGATCCAGATCGCCTGGATGTTAGACAAGGTCAGGAGCTTTTAAAACAAGATAATGTTCTTGTTGACTGTTGCTCTTTTGAAGAGGCTCAGAGCGACGCAGTTAGCTATGGAATGAGCTATCATCATCATCATCATCTCATCCGTCCCACTGCAGGGCACAGGCCACCTCTCAGAATGAGAGGGCTTGGGCCGTAGTTCCCACGCGGGCCCAGTGCAGATTGGGAACTTCACACACACCATTGAATTTCCTCGCGATGTTTTCCTCGCTAATTTTATGTCCACACCAGAAACAACTTTTGGTTCTTAGCGGTGTTTGACCCAAATGCTAGGTTGTTATTGTATACGTTTCACGTGAACAACATATGTTATTAGAGTACAATAACACTTAAGCTGTTTAACATAAGTATCTTATCACTGATATGGATGATCAGCGATAAATGAATTAATATATTCACGTATTGTTGCTTCGGTAACCGACATCCAGATAAGTTTATGAGTACTATAAATTTAGTACTAATGTACTAAATGAACTTACTTAATAATCATGCTGACAACATGGTTCAAAGGTTCGTAAATTTTTTAATACAGAAGGTAATAAATATAGTACGTCGCTTGAAGCTTGTGGCCCGAGGTTCAATCCCCCATCGGGGCATTACCTATGAAAAATACGAATGTTTGTTCTCGAGTCTTGGGTGTTTTTGTATGAATCTATCTAAATAAGAATGTTTATCCGTTGTATAGTACTGTACCCGTAACACAAGCTTTTCTTACTTTGGGACTACCGTAAAGTCGGGACACTTTGACCCCATGGAAGCTGACATTGGCGTCGCTGGACCGATCTGTTTGGCGAGCCTTGAGGGAAGCTTAGCAGTGGACATCTTTCGGCTGAAATGATGATACAACTGATTACAGTGCTGGAAAAAATTGGCATACATTAGGTATGTTTTGATGATAGGCGTACGATTGTAAACGGTTTATCTACTACAAAAAATAAAACATTAACTCTATGTGACACAAAGCCACAAATAAAACCTGCCAATAAATAATACAGATCTGTCAATGATAAAATGTTTTGGCCGGTTCCCTGCTGCAGGGCATATAGATTGGGATGACGATGATGATGATAAAATAAACGGTTATATCCGACCCAACCATTTTCTAAATTTATTTTCTGTTTCAGGCTACACGAAGCCCTTTGTGAAATGCGGGAAAGCAGGCTACGTCATGCCCGGCGCGTTCAAAAAGCATGCTGAGATTATCTACAACTTAGAAGTTAGGCCCGACGATGTTTGGGTTGTCACATTCCCAAGATCAGGTAAGATAGGATAAGGATAAGATGTGTTATCATTGACTGGTGATAGAAAGTTAAAGATTAAACTATAACGGCCATGAAATGAACACCTGCGACTCGAAAGTAGCTAGCGAATTCTTGTCGACTGCACGATATTGATCATAAAGTGTTTGCGATAACGGCAGCTAAAGAACTTTCAAAGCCAGGGTGCTAAGAATCTCCGCGGTAATAGCCACGGATTGGATACTACAAGATGGATGGCGGCAGAGGCGGCTTTGCCTATGATGCAGGGTATGCATTTCAAACGGGCGCAGCGGTGTTAACGGTGCCGGCACTTTAAAAGAACCTGCTTCTGTTTAATGACGCCGGGTGTAATAAGTAATGATTGCATACGGACGCTACATGGGCTAGAGACGTCTCTGGATGGCAGTGACGTGGTACGCCCAGGAAACACAGGCCGAAAGACTCATCTTAACGATTGGCCGGGCGCCTACTACTCAAAAACGGGGCGAATAGAGGAGACGGGGAGTGTTTTTGTGCAACACCGGAGTTCTTCTCCAGGCTAAATAATATGCTGATCGTAACTCTTATCGCTCTAGATATTAACGAAATTTAGATTTTCATATTCGCTCTGTAAGAGATCGCTCAGTCATTTCACATTGTTCTGGAAGCGATCGATTTTAGGCGTTAACAACATAGCTTTAGAGACTTTATGACAAACAAACGCTTTCTGTTTATATATATAGATAAAATACTCGCTACCACCCGACATCCGATGGTTTAACTTTAAGTAAAATATGGGTTGAAAAACTTGCCAGTAGCTTCGGAGATATCCCAGAGGGGGCAGGGAGCGTTTTCTAGTATTTCTGTGCAGAAGAAGTCGTGGGCAAAAGCTAGTTTTTAATCATCATCATTATCATCCCAGACTATTTACATACCACTGCAGGACACAGGCCTCCTCTCAGAATGGAAGAGATTGGGCCGTAGTTCCCACGCGGGCCCAGTGCCATGGCTTATTTTAGTTTTTAATAACTACCCTTAAATATTTAATATAATGTTTGCCTTCGCATTTGACGTCTATATTTTCATGATACATGGATGATTTACCGTGACATATCCAAAACCAGTCGATAAGTCAGTCATGTAGATAATTTTGGTTACTGATATTATATCGTATCGTTAATACCTACACACAAATGTGCTGTGTTAACCTCTGACGTAAGAGTTGTCGTGCGACATACATATTTTCCTGGTTGCTTGAGTAATTTTTGATAATAATTTCATTTTATCGGATAAAGCGAGACTTTTTAAGAATTTATTGTAGTCTGATAAATAAGTGGGTTATATAATTTTAACAAAAAAAAAGTACAGAAAACCTTCAATACAATATGTATCTAGTCGTTTCAAAGGTATTTGCATGATGGAATAGCTAAATCTTCACACACTTTCTAAATATTAAGTCAAGTACCTTAGTGTAAGTAATATTCGTCCATGTAAGTTTTCTTTGATTTTAAGCCTATATTTTCTTTTATAGGTACAACGTGGACCCAGGAAATGGTTTGGTTGCTTGAAAATGACCTGGACTACGAAACGGCTAGAGAAAAACCTCTACACGAAAGGTTCCCCATGCTAGAGTAAGTAATTCTACAGATAAATCCGAAATATGACAGTAGATATTTGGGTTAGTTTAACCAAGGATGATATACTACTGGATTAGCAGTCGCCATAGTACAGATCGGCCGCGGAAAAGTAGTTCGATTATTAAATCTAGATGGCGCTGAAATATAACCAGAGGCTTTGAAAACCACACAATAAGACTACAGATGTTTCATATTACTGCAAATGTATTATTATGCAATATTTTAGAAAAATAATACATTTGTAGTAATATTATGAAACATCTGTTGTTGTTTTGCTTGCAAAGCCTCTGGCTATATTTCTGCGCCATCTAGATTTAATAATCGAACTACTTTTCCGCGGCCGATCTGTACTATGGCGACTGCTAATCTAGTAGTATATCATCCTTGGTTTAACCAAACACCTGTAAAAGTTTTGCATTAGAATTTCTGATTCAAAATGTGACCTTTGATGCGGTACGCTTTGAATGTTGATATTTGTCAACCATAATTAAAAAAAAGTAAAACTAGATTTTAAAATATTCTAGACTAGCAACAGCCCGAGATTCCGTCTGCGAAGTATTCGTTTATCGCTATCCCACCGAAACTATGCAATTTTCGGGGATAGAAAATATCCTTTGTCCTTTTAAGAGATTCAAATTATCTCTGTACCAAATTTCATTTAAATCAGATCAACAGTTTAAGCGTGAAAAAGTAAGAGATAGACAGTTATTTTTGCATTTACAACCTTAGTATGGAAGTATGGATTAGTTTCAAGATACTTAGTATATTTAGCGTTGCATTGGCAGCGAACTACCTATCATGAAGAATGTTGTAACTTTTTTCGTAAAAAACTATTGGAATAAAAAACGCTTTTTAATTTCATTTTATTTAATTTTTTGGAGAAATAGTGTGGTAATTCCCCATAAAGTTTTTACACAGTCTTTAGTTTTTTAAATGTCATTCCTGCAAATCGTCAAAAGCATTCTCGCCTCATTTAACAATTTTTTTTATCCACAGAATCACATCTCAAATACCAGAGGTAGCGTTTGAGCTGATCAAAGCCAACTTCATGAACCTCGGTTACTTCCAAGGTTTGAACCACGCTGTGCGAGTTCCCAGCTGGAAGCACATAGACGAAGCACCGTCTCCAAGATTCATAAAAACACATCTGCCGCTGTCGCTGCTGCCGCCAAACTTGCTGAAGACTGCTAAAGTTATATACGTAGCCAGGGACCCGAGAGATGTGGCTGTGTCGTATTACTACTTGCATAAGCAGACGGCGAAGAGTTTGATGAGAGCTACATTCGCTAACTTCTGGGAGGTGTTCAGAAGGGATTTGCGTAAGTATTACAATATTCCTTCATTTTACATGACGAATAATTTGTGGTGGCGTCTCTAATGAATGGAACAAATAGAGATGGCATTTAAGATATCTCTGACATACGAGTATGACAGCGCGAACAGAACAAAGAGCGTGAAACAGAGTCAAGTCTTATGGTAGTTTTTTTTTTAAATCATTCTATTGTGTATGAGAAGACAACGGTTGATGAATTTTATGGTTTATTTCTTCTAGTACCATGGACACCGATAGTAGCGCACACGAATGAGGCATGGGAGCAACGTCATAACCCGAATCTCCATTTTATGTTCTACGAAGACATGCTCAAGGTATGTATTCAAATAATATGAATACTTAGTTAATAAATTATTACATTATTCATTTCGGTGAAGGAAACATCGTGAGGAAATCTGCCTGAGAAGAAATTCAATGGTGTGTGTGAAGTTCCCAATCCGCACTGGGCCCGCATGGGAACTACGGCCCAAGCTCTCTCATGATGAGAAGAGGCCTGTGCCATGCAGTGGGACGTATATAGGCTGGGATGGATGGATTATTCTACAAAACGCGTCAACGGTAGAGAAGTATGGAGCACCGACGGGGAAAATTTGTTATGAATGTGTAGATAGACCAGAAAAAGAACAAAATACCGTGATAGAACCTATCAGTTAGACTTTACCGTCCATTTTTTTTCAATATTCTGTTTGGTGTTATTAGCTTGTTTCTTTTTTGCAGAACCTGCCAAAACAAGTCCGCGGTGTCAGCAAATTCCTCGGGCATGATTATTCTGAAAACCAGATTCAAGTCCTGGCCAATTACCTTAGCTTTGACAACCTCAAGAAGAACAAGTCTGTCAACAACAGCACTTCTGAGAACGGCGTGCAATTAATCCGTAAAGGTAACTAAGATTTATATTTTTTCATGTCACCTCCGGGCTGTACAAGTCCCACAACTGGGCCCAGGCGTCTCAGGCTTGGTCTGCTCACGAATTAAAAACTTAACACGCCATTGATTTGCTTGGCAGATGTCTGCTGGTTTGCTCACGATGTTTTTCTTTATCAAAAAGGTAAATTCCGAAACGCTAAGACGTGCGAGCTCGGGTTCGAACCCACGATCTCTGCTTGAGAGACCATAGACCAAATCACTAGTTTGAGAAGAATCTGATGAAAAAAGTTACCTAACAAAAATACACGGATTTGGAGGCAGCTATTTGAACTAACTTGAAGATTGCATTATCCCTTGTAATACAAACTTGATAGTTGTTGTAAGGACGTTTATTTATTAGTTTTTTATTTTGCTTTAGGAGAAGCTGGTGGCTGGAGAACGCACTTCGATGCCAAAATGGAAATGCAAGCGGAATTGTTCATATCATCACGGCTTAAAGGGCTCGATCTCGCTTATCCTTCCTTTCAAGAAAGCAAGGAGTATTCTTATTTATAAAAATGATCACCTTTTATTTGTATTGACATAAAGACACTAGCTAACAAAACTTTCGTCGGAATTAACCTTCATTCGAAAGGTTAGATAATGACTGTGATGGAGTTAGTTGTTCATAGAGGCTATCACACTCATGCTGTTAGAATTAATCAGCTATATGATTAAATGAAAAGGGCTCTTAATAGACAAAGAAACTGGCTGCCTCTTCTACGTTCAGTCAGAAACGCGGATATTTTGCGTAAGTGCCTAGAGGATACCTTTATATCAAGAAATACGGACGTATTTCGCAAATCCCCCAATGCTCTGCAATGAAAATGAAGCTGCGAAGATAAAATGCAGTACCAAATACTCCAAAGATATGTAGTCAAGATTACAAGTAAGAAGATAAAAGGGACATGATTAAGAAGTAAAACGATTCCAAGATAATGTGTGCTTTTGCACAGACGAAGGCATTGAATGTAGAACAAAGCGAAGAAGACTTTGAAATTAGGAGGTTCTAGCAACGAGCTTACATAACATCTAAACCTAGTTTTAAATAATAAATGATCTTAAGGAAAATATTTAGGTATGTACACAAAAATTATACAAAAATTAATAAAAAGGATTAATAAGAAAAGAATATCGTCCAGGTCGCTGCTATTGGGCAGCGTCCTCATAAGGCTGCGTTTCCTCGTTGCAAGGCAATGGCAACACGTTGACCGAAGAAAGAGACAGCTCTATGGTCATCTGTGGATCGGGCAAGCTTTTATTTTAAAAAGAGTCGCAACAGCAAAAGCCGCAAATAAGCTGTCTATGCCAATTTTGCATATTTGCGGTGTTTTGTTGTTTTGCCGTGGTAGTCGCCCGCCTTCAATGACGTAGTAGCTGTATTAGGGTAGTTTTACAATCGATTTGTATGCATCGTCTACAAAATCTTACGATTGTTATAGATCACAGACCTGTGACATTGATTTTGATTGTAAAAAAAATAATGTTCCTTTAAAAAAGGCTGAACGCAGTGAAATAACAATAGTAAGAACACTTGTATTTACTTCAGTAATTAGTATTAAAGACTTCACCATAAGAGGGGTTCTAAGTACTTACAAGACTTACCTTCGTCGAGTATGTTATTTACTATTAAAACCAAAGCAGACGTTAAGTCTTGAGAGTCAGCAATGTAATAATTTGTAGTATAATTAAGTAAGTGAAGGAGAGGTTTATATCAAATTGTAAATATTTTAGCTTTATTTTACATTATGTACTTAATAATTTATTATAATGTTACCAATTGTTAACTACCTCTTAGTTCATTTCTGACAATATAATAAGTAGTTATTTAAATAAAACGAATGTATGTGTTGTGAATATGGTAATTTACATACGTTTAAGGTTATTTACATGAAAAATTAAAATGGTGTACACGCCAGCGTATAAAATTATACATTAACTTTCGCTTGTAAACTTTATGCCTCGCAGTCCAACTGAGCAGATAATGAAAAACTTTATCTTTATATAGCCCCTTAATCATAAAGCTTCTTATCTTAACTTAACATTAGTTTGATCGATTGATTCAGGGGTTAATTTGTGGAGTTCTATTATCAATAAGGCAGGGTTGCAAAGAAGCAAAAGTATAGTTAGTGAGTCGTTTTCAAAAGAAGTATACACAATTAAGGGATTTAATAAAAACAAAACTTAATTGATTCCTTTTGTGACGAAAGTTACCCATATATTTTGTATGACTAACTTTCGTTACACAAAGGAAGCGATCGTGATGTTGTTTGGACGACTCTAGTGCCATTCACAAAGACGCATGAATTAGTCAAAATTAGACATAAATAACATTGTAATAAGAGCCACGCCACGCGTCATCACGAATGACTCGATCTATAAGGGTTGTTCATTAGCATATTTGTTTGTCATTATCTGCATTTTGACAGTTGCTTTTACCAGCCAAAGACTAATCATAATATCTGTCATAAAAATTCTACAACTTTTATGAATAAGAAAAGGATTTCTACAACTGTATAAATTACTAACTGTATACATTTTGACCAGTATATACAAGAATTAGTGCACATTTTTATGTTAGACTGAATGCAATTTTTTAAATAAAATGCGAGCTGGTCTCGGAAACTGATTTGTTTCTTTTATTAACAATGAAATTTACATTTTGTAATCCTTTTTATGTAGCTAAATTATATTTTAACAAGCTTTAATCCGTTCTTCGCCCGCGTTAGAAATCTGGACGCCAAAATTGCTCGAATTCAAAAAAAATCAAAAAAATTCAAAAATCAAATTCATATAATAATGGAATATTAAATAAAATAAAAAAACATAAACACATGAAATTAACAGCTATAAAGAAGATAAAGATAACTTACCTAAGAAAAATTAACTAAATATGTACATGTTACTATAAAAATAGAAATTATAAAAAGAATACCCCGTCCAAAAGATCTGTCTGTGGCAGGGTTCCCATGATGCTGGCCGAATTACCCCTTTGGATCGCAAGTGCGATCCGCTGGGATAAATATGCGCCAGCTCTTGGGTCCCCAGAGGTGTCGACCAACCGGGAAGAAAGGGCCTTTATGAAGGACTTCATGTCGGCTGACCAAGGCCCTAAGGTCTCAACAGCAAGCGCAGCAAACTCGTAATCCTTTAATAAAGATGAGTATTTGCGGCGCTTGAGGAGTTGGGCCTGATCAGCCGCAGCGCCGGCTTGTGAGCTAGTTGCCTTGATGTGGGACAGAGCGAAAGTATCAACGCATGTAGCGTCCCACACCAGAGCCCTACCGAGCTTCCACGGCACCAGTGTGACCCCGTCTGGACGCTTGCCATCGTCCCTTGCCATGCCAGCCGGCTCTAAAGCCGAAGGCACTGACACGGTGGCAAGCGACCGACGTACTAAGTCATTTATGGTGCCATGACGGTACATACGGCCGGCGCTCCTAACACATGAAAGCCCATGTCGTCCCAGTTGATCCACGTTTTTGCCACAAGCGCAGATGTGAGGAATGCATATTCTGGCCCCAAGTCTTAGGGAAATTGCTATCCGCAAAGTACTTGGGTCCAGAATAGTTCCAATATTCCTCGATGGCAAGGCGTTCAGCCAATGGCCTGCCTCGGGTGTGGAAACAGCTAACAGACGGGCGCGTTCCGAATCGTCCGGACAGTTTTCGAGAATTCAAATTCGAATTTTTTTGGTAATGCGTGATAAAAAACATCCGAATATCCAAACACCTTCACAAACTTTCTCATTACTAATATAATATTCATCATCATCATCATTTCAGCCGATAGACGTCCACTGCTGAACATAGGCCTGCCCAAAGGTCACTCAGAGAGCGATGGAAAGGGCTAAGCTCGGAGTTTCTGTGTGGGATCGCATTAGAAATGATGAAATCCGCGCAAGGACTAAAGTCACCGATATAGCTCAAAGAATCGCTAGACTCTAGTGGCAGTGTGGGCAGGACACATTGCTCGTAGAACTGATAGCCGGTTGGGCCAAAAAGTTCTCGAGTGGCGTCCACGGACCGGAAGACGCAGTGTACTGCCGTGCTCAAGCTAAAAGGCGGCTAAGTGACATTTGGTCAATTTCGACTTTTCAATACGATTCTGCTTAGAAAAAAAATCTCTATCGATCTGTCTAGGAACGGTTTTTCTATCTTTTACCGTTTCGAAAATAATTTTTCAAAAAAAGCGGCTAAATACATAAAAAATGGACTTTGCTATGCTTAAAGGCGACTAAACCACTTTACTTAACTAAAAAGCTACTAAAGTACTTTAACGTTTGGATTGTTTTTCCTTTTTTATTATAAATGCCAAGCTTAAAAGCGGTTATTATTTTTGGGTACACTAAAAGGCGGCTAAACGTCTTTAACCGCTATCTAACTAGGTTTCATTGAATAAAATACTTAGCTGATACCTGACTACAAGGCGATTATACGACAATGCATCACTAAAAAGCAGTTAAAATCACATTGCCGCCTTTTAGTCCTGTATTCATGCCACAATTCCCGTAAAAAACCTACGGTTGAAAGCGGCATTTGTCCGTGCGCAAAGTAAACGACATATTTTATTTAATTGTTTGCATAACTAAAAGGGGGCTATTCTACAATACATGACTAAAATGCAGCTAACTACGCCTGCCTCTTTCTTCTGTACCCTCGCTAAACCAGAAAACTTACCATAATAAAGAAGTAGATGTGTCAATGTGCAGTAACCTCTTAGTGTAGGAAGACGTTTCGCGGGCGGACGGCGACGCATTCCCACCAAATAATATTATGGCCAATAAACATATTACGAGGTCTGTAAGTTACATATTTTCTTTTTGTGTAATCGCAGAATTAGAATTAGTATTACAAGATTTGTAATGTACTCGGTTGACTAGTAGAGTATGTACATATATTACAATTAGCCACTCACGTGTCTTTTTTTCCAATTACTATCATTTATTGACAAGTGATTTCAAACAAGGTCATTACTGACTTAAGGAATAAATATGATTGAAATAAATAAATAAATTGGCAACCGTGGTTGCACAAAGCATGTGATTGGCTTTGTAGGTATGTATCTTGTACGTTAAATTTGACCCACTTCCTGGTTACCGATTGAGTTGACATTTTGCAACTTCGATCAACAATACGCATACTTAATATTCCGTCTTCCGTCTTCTAATTCCGTCTTCACCCGGATCTTTGTTGTTTTTAAGCTGCCCCAGGGCAATCCTAATCTCGCTCATTTCGACGTCCGGGATAATTATCTGTAGTGGCGTGTTAGTGAGGCTCTGATGTGACTTGGATCGGGAAGAGGCTGTGCAGCATGGGAAGCATACAGCTGTCCATAAAAGCTCTCAATCTCGGCGAGGATTTCCGGCTTATAGGAGACGGTTTGGATTGTTTGCAGTTTTTAGTTTCATTAGGTTGCTCTTTCCAAGTTGCTGCATAAAGACTTTCGATCCCCGGTTGCGCTCTATTGCCTCCATAATAGAGCGAGTATTGGAGCTACGGAGATCTCGCCTTATCAGCTTTCTAACATGCTTGGAGAGCTCTGTTTCACCTAACGAAACAGTCTGCGCCGCCATTTCTCGTCGCCGCCTCATGAGTTCCAGAGTCTCGCGAGAGAGTTTAGACTGCTGTACACTTCGCTGCTTTGGGAAACACGTTGTTCCCACATCCCGAATCGTCCTCTTTATCAACATCGTCGGTGGTTTCCAACAAATCAACAAGAGTTGTGTTGGAAGCAAAACAGATCTCACCATGCGGACTCTGTCCAGCTTATGACGTATATTCAGAGTGCCTCGAACAAGTCGATGATCACTGCCTGTGTTAAACCTGTTGATCACTGAGACATCCCTGAATATATGCTTTGTATCCGTCATGATAAAATCGATCTCATTTCGCGTCTTACCGTCGGGGCTTCTCCAAGTCCACTTACTGTAAGGCCCCTTCTTAAAGAAAGAATTCATTAGAAAAAGCTTTTGGCTTTCCAGGTGCCCCTGTGGTTTCTAACTCCAAATCCGTGCGGTCCGATAGTCGAATCGTCGCATGCCTGTACTCCCACCTTAGCGTTGAGGTCTCCCATAACAACGCTGTAATGTGTTCTAGTGGTGCTATGCATGGCTTTACTTATGTCCTCATACATAACTTCCACTTCGTCGTCGGAGTATGCCGAGGTCGGCGCGTACACTTGTATAACTTTCAAGGAGCACCTATCAGTCAACTCAAGTACAAGGTATACTACCCTTGCCGACACGCTACCGATCTCCACCACATTGTTACAGAGAGCTTTATTGATAAGGAAGCCGACTCCACCTTGGGACTGCTGTTCGCCCTCCCGAAAGTAGAATAGGTTACCGGAGCTTAAGATTATCGTATCTTCTCCGTCTCTACGGACCTCCGACAAACCCAAGATATGCCACCCCCCGCCCTACCGTTACCATGGCCGCTACCGTAACCAGGAATAGTAGGGCTGCCGAGAACTGGGGGCCGGGGTAATGGTTGTGCTACCATAAAAGGTTTTGCCCATAATCACCACGCTGGGCAGGCGGGTTGGTAATCGCAGAATTAGGCCACTTGCACCAGCAACGCTGCTGCCCGTTGCTGGCCGACTTAATTTTGCCTACTTGCTTTTGGATGGTTATTCCGCCATCTGTCGGTCACCAGAGCCTCGTCAGTTGCTAGCAGGGTGCACCACGGGCAGGTGAGGTTGACATTTGGAGATTGAGATTTTGGGTTCTCCTTTACACCCCTATGACCTTTTTTTTTAATACCATATTATTATTCAAATGGACATAATTCTAAATTACTGTGACTAAGTTGCTTTTTTTTGAGATTGTAACTATCCTTTTGATTTTTGCGCAGAGTGCCATATTTGTTCTATTTTAATATCACAATGAAGTATTAACTATGGTAGCAATGACGAGCTATTTGAATGTCGATTTTACATACATCGAAATAAACGAATAATTCACAGTAAAATGTTTATTTGAATTTGTAGTTACGGCCAATTTTGCAGGATTCTTAAAAAAATATTGGGACTCGTACAAGACTAAAAAGCAGTGACGCCAAAAGGTTTGTAAGTTAACCGCTTTTAAGCTATGTTCCAGTATATCGGGATGTAAACAAGAAACAGTGAATTAGTTTAAAAGGTGGCAATGTGCCCTTTGCCGCTTTATAGTTATGGACTGGGTTAACAATTATACTCACTAACCCAGACTAAAATGCCACTAAAACAGATAACTGCTTTCTAGTTACGTAATTGTAGTTAACTATCTATTTCAAAACAATTCCTATATCATTAACAAAAAATACATGTCTATAAAGCAGTTAAGATCCGTTAACCGCCTTTTTGTACTGCAATGTAAAAAGGATTTTATTTTATTTTCATAACTATAAAGGAAAAAATGACTTTTAGTGGCACAAAAACTATAATATTACAAGAGTAACTAAAATCAAATCATAAATTAAAAAAAGATCTACCGTTTGGTATATGACAACATAGCTAAAGATTTAAGGAAATTGACCAGCATCGATTTGAAATTTTTGTGACGTTTTTCGCCGTTTACTCAAAAGTTGGTTTTGTCACTTAGCCGCCTTTTAGCTTGAGCACGGCAGTGTATATATATTACTTAGTAAAATTAAAATATTAACTCAGAGCAACATATTCCCGGGTTAGTAAGTATCATCCAGATTTTTGTCTTTATGCACGCCTAGTTTCATCCAAATCTATTCAATCGTTATTGGGTGATTGATTAACAAACATCTATATAAACATCTAGACACCCTCACAAACTTCTCATTTGTATAAACCTAGGATGACAGTGATGCGTTGAGCCAGTCTGCAGAATACAATTGAATAAATTTGTAACAAGAGGTAAAATATTATCTTTGCCTGTTCTCAGTGCCTCTGTCGTAATGCCATATCGATACTGTATCATCTGCTAATCTTTGTGACGGAAGACCAAAATACTTTTTGATATAATTTTTACTGATTATCTTTTTGCCTGCTGAAATTTAAAACGCTTTAAGCACCATTCACATCTCATTGAAATTCAAGCTCTATGATCATTTGCGTAAAGCTGTTAGTGGTAGAATACCTGGTATGTATAGTGCATTTGGGTTTGTAGACTAGTTTGGTCTTGATGCAGGAAAATTGTGTCAGTTTTTTTAGATAATACATTTAAAAACTGAATGAACTGAAACGATTACTCTGCTCACCCGCGATCTTATGACAGTTACGTTTTTATGCAAGAAATGTGTATTCGTGCAGTTCTTCCACCTCCACACTGTACGAACACACACAAACCAAACAATGCATAAAGGCCGGCGCTCACTGCCGGCACAGCACGGCGTGTCATGGCAAAGGATTTTATTACTATCAAGTTATTTTGAATCTTATTTCAATGTGTTTAGAATTCATGTTACTTTATTTTGATACCACATTGCCGCGACGTGCCGAGGGATGTTGCGGTAAAATTGGTATGTAACCTGCCGTGCCATGCCGTGCCGTGCCGTCAGTGAGCGCTGGCCCTAACACGTTAGAACATTTGGTAGCATAGTGAACGGTTGCGAGTTGCGATACTCCGAGGATGAGCTCTGGTTGAGTTCGAAACGCGTCAGTGTGGTTTGGCGGTGGTGATAGTTGGGTTTGTGTGATTTGTGTGTATTAACCCTTTCAACGCCACGTCTCGACAAAACGTAAACCTGATTTGAATCTTATGTCATTGCGTCTTAGATCACTTTGACAATGTACTTTGTGACACCTATATGTGTCGTTGGCGTTGAAAAGGTTAAGGAACTGTATTTCTTGCATAAACGTAACTATCATGAAGTCGCGGGTGAGCAAAGTAGCTACGAAAGTATCAAAACTGTATCAAAACCATTCAGTTTTTTTCTAAATTACTTTAATATTTTTCAAAATATACCCCTCCAAGGTCTACACATCGCCTCATTCTCAAAAACCAATCCTCAGAACACTTAAAAAACGCGTTCTGCGGTAGGTCGAAGAAAAGCCGCTCAAATTCTTGTACTGCCTCATCCGAATTCATGAAAGTCCGGCCACGCATCATTTTCTTTACAGTGGGGAATAAGAAAAAGTCACACGGGGCCAGGTCAGGGCTGTAGGGTGGATGCGACACCATCTGAACTCCTGTGCTGTTCAAAAAGTCCATTGTTTTTGCTGGAGTGTGTGCTGGTGCATTATCTTGTGTGCAAATGTGGTATCCAACGCGACGCGACCTTCCTGACACGAAGATGATCATGTAAAATGCTTAAAACTGCGGGTGATCCAATGCCTAGTTCTTGTTCGATTTCCCGAAGTGTAATATTCCTTCGTTCCTTAATCAACTACTCGGCTCTGATCACGTTTTCTGGCGTTACTGCACTTGACGGCCGACCTGGTCTCGGCTCATCTTTGATGCACTCTCGACCCCGTTTAAACTCGCGGTACCAATACGAAACTGTGGCTAACGATGGAGCGGAAGTCCCAAATGCAAAGTTTAAATTTTTGTGAGATTCCTTGAATGTTAAGTTTCTTTTATAGTCATAGAATATTATAGCATGAAATGCTTCTCGCGAGAGCTCCATTGCAAAAAACAAAACTGGACTGACATTGTCAACAAAAAAAATTAAAAAAGTAAATGTTACTGGCCAGTATGCAGTGTCACTCTACAAAGAGGTTAATAGATAAATTATCTTTAATTTATCATGAAATTTAGGAATAAAATATTTATAGTTTTCATACAGCTAAAAACTTTCGTGGCAGCCTAGGTAGTTGTTTCTGTTCATTGATATGGACCAATGCAAAGTAACGCCTGATTCGATTATATTTTATAGGGATAAAAAGTAACCCATGTGTTGATCTAGACGTTCATTTATCTACATATCTACTTTCATTCAAATCTGTTCAGCCATTCTAGCGTGAAGGAGTAACAAAACACACACATGCACGCATTCCCGCATTTTCAAACTTTTGCATTAATAATATTGGTAGGATTGTTGGAAGGGCAAAGGAAACTGTCCATGCAGCAATTATGTGGGTACTCGCATGCCATTTCTCTTTTGTTTTCTTTATATGTTTTTATTTGTACCTTCGAAAAAGTTATTAGACGTCGTTTTCACTTTGTTTATAATTTTATTCAGTATAACCTCGTAGTCCCAGCAGATGACTAGCGACGCTCGCAAGGATAGAATTATCATTCCGTGTTTCGTTCGTATTATTATTTTTCTTCAGTTTTTGTAACGTACTTTTCATACTTATAATATACCTAATGGCATCCCTAGTACTGACAGCACCACAAGCGGTGACGTACATGTAATATTTTACTGAACCTCCATTTTTTATAGGTTCACAGACGTCAATCAGCCTTTGTTGGTCGTTGAAGCAGCCAAAAAAAATTGGTTGATTTGTCTTATTCAGTCTTTTTTTCCGGTTATTTCTTCTCAGCTGGCCGCAGACTCCGTTCTATCGATTCTGGAGTGGGCAGGCCGCCGGGCATACCTAGTCTATCACGTTCCTCAGCCAAAACTTGTTCAGCACCCCCTGGAATAAGAAATAAAGAATTTTATATTTTTAAAAGCGACGCCGTTTTTGAATGTGTTTGAAAATTAAACCGGCATCTTAACTCAAAGAGCGTGTTTTGAAAATTACATTCAAGTGCTCTACCAGTCCCTCACAATAACTCGATACTTGTATGCAAAAATAGCAGCACTTTTATTCCATCGTTATCATATTACAACGATCGATCCTATGCTGCCCGCAAACAAATGATGCTACCTTTACCAGACCGTCGGTCCATCTTGAAGTGGCCCTTTCTACGCTACGTCTGCCAGTTCGCGGTCGTCACTATAGAATCGTACTGCCTCATCGGTTGTTGGTTCTTCGACCGCAGGCAGGCACAGAATTTCAGGTATATTCCTAAGCAGTATATAAGCATGCGTTTGACCACAATTAAATAACTTCTGATGGAAAGAAATGATGAGGCCTACGACGGAACACGCTGAACTATTAAAATGCTCATTGACCCTAGACTTGATTCAGGGGAATAAACAGGAAGAAAGCAGTTGAATGAGGTGTTGCGTGCAGTGAGCAAGCCGTACCGCAACAGCGTAACAAATACGAGGCACTATAACCGGTACGCGTGCGCTGCACAACTGCTCAGACCTTTATTCCTGAATGGCTTCTAAAAGCAACAGGCCGGAATACGGCAAGTCCGAAGAGACCAGCTGCGGCCGAAGCCTACCACCGGAATTGTATCGCTCGTTTAGCACCACCCAGAACACGTGTAGGGTCTCGAGGGTAAAACTACGGACGCGAGCGATTTCAACGCTTGCTTTCGCATGCACTGTTCCTTTCTGTCAAACGTGAGTTTGCAGCTTTACACAATATGGCCTCTGGAAAATTCGGTGTCCATGTCAGTTGGTCAAGAGTCTAGGAGATTGTCCAATTCTATCGAAATGAGTCTCGACAGTAAAGCCACTGATTATTATTTTATTGTAAAATCAAACTTACATCGTATCCTGTCGATCTTGGTTCCATAGGCTAGATCCCAGTAGTAAACGCCGAGGAATGTGAGGGGTACCAAGGGCGCCATAAACCCTGGCTTCTTCGTTTTCCTGTAACTATAATAGAAATTATAAGGTTTAGATTTATGAATAAATAATGTAATAAGCCGTGGTGTGGTGTCCTAGTGGTTTGACATGGCCTCACAAGCATGTGGGTTCAAATGAGTTTTTCGGAATGTATGTGCGAAATTACATTTGAAATTTACCATGAGCTTTACGCTGAAGGAAAACATCATGAGGAAAACTGCATACACCTGCGGAGAAATTCAATGGTGCGATTGAAGTTCTTAATCCGCACTGGGCCCGCTTGGGAACTACGGCCCAAGCCCTCTCATTCTGAGATGATTAATGTCGACACTAAATCATATTGCTAACGGTAGATACAACTGCACTGGCAAGCTCGAACGATTAATCCCAATACTCAGCCAGTATTTGCTTATAAGCAATAATGTACTATTGCTTAGTAATAACAATAATAATATTTTTATTTCGTATGGTGTCTATTAGGAGTTAGTGTACAAAAGATAGAACTAGCTACCTAGTGTAAGTGCTTACCTACTATAACATGAACTGAAACCATTACTTTGCTCACCCACGACCTTACGATAGCTACGTTTATGTAAAAAATGCGTGTTCATGCAGTTTCTCTACCTCGACACTGTGTGAACCACCACCAAACTACACGTCAGTTTCGAGCTCAACCAGAGCCCATCTTTAGAGCACCGCAACCGTTCACAGTGCTACTTGTTGTACTGTGCTACATCTGCCGACAACGGATTACGGCAGCAGCACGTATGCTACTAAACGGGATCCTGCAAAAAACCGAACCCGCAAAAAACGGGACGTTGCCCGTGTGAAAGTGCCGTTAGGTGGACTCGTACCGTTAGGGTCTCTCCAAATCTATCGACGCGGAATTAGCTTCAGCCGATCAGAATAATCTTTATGTCAACGCAATAAGAGCGAATGGAGCCGAGCTGATCGACGTCTTTTTCGCTCTTATTGCGTTAACATAAAGGTTTTTCCGAACGGTTGAAGCCGATTCCTCGTCAACAGATTTGGAAAGACCCTTACTCATCATTGAGCCATCAATTTGTGGCAGCTATTGTTAGTACTTTACGTAGATCATCATCTTGGCATATACCTATACGTCCCACTGCAGACCACCGGGCTCCTCTCATAATGAAAGAGCTTTGGGCCATAGTTCTCACGCGGGCCCAGTGCGGATTGGGAACTCACACACCATTGAATTTCTTCGCAGGTGTGTGGATGTTTGCTTATGTTTTGATTCACCGTAAAGCTCATGGTAAAAAATTTAATATCTCATATAAAGTTCGAAAAACTCAGAGGTGCGAGCCCTACATTTCGTAGTAGTAGAGCCATGTTATATAGTTAGCCGCTGCCGCTGCATCAGGAATGGGCCGGCTCGTCCGGGCCAGTACCACTCTCTCACAGAACACCGGCGTTTAGCTGTCCTGTTGCGTTTCGTACGGCCAGCGAGAGCGCCGGCGGCACAATCTCCCACTCCCTTTCCCCTATTCCCTCTCCTTTTTTAAAAGCCGGCAACAGATAATTGACTCTTTAAAAAAAGTATTATATAACTTTTAAAATTGACTTACGCTGATATCAATCCTGTGCCAACTACAGAATAAAAAGCAGCTAGCCAGTGGAAGGTGTCCCTGCTGCCGGCTATGGCCATCGCTTTTTGGCGCTCCATTATGGCGTTTTGTGCTTGCATCTGCCTTTCCATCTGGAATGGGTATGTTTAATTTTTAATTAAAAGAAAGAGAGAAAGATATGTTTATTATCATCACCATAATAAGTAGGAATACGTCCACGTAGAGAAAGACGTCTCCCAAAGAGTTCCAGAACGATCAATCCTGCGCCACTCCTATCAAAGCGGTTCCTGCAACCTTTATCAGATCGTCGGTCCATCTTGTTGTTGTCAAAGTTGTTGTTGATACCGAGGTTTCACCGAAAGTAAAAAGTAACACATAAAATCTATACTAATACTAGCTGTTTCCCGCGGCTCCGTCCGCAAAGAATAGGGGTATAAAAAATAGCCTAAGACCTATTCTCAGACCTACCGAATATAGACAAAAAAGTTTAATTAAAATCGGTCAAGCCGTTTTGGAGGAGTTCCATAACAAGCACCGTGGCACGAGATTTTTATATATTAGAAGAAGACTAGCTGCCCGTGACTCTGTCTGCGATGAATAGGGGTATAAAAAATAGCCTATACGATCTTACTTTACCTTTAAAGCTCATGGTAAATTTCAAATGTAATTTCGCACATAAATTCCGAAAAACTCAGAGGTGCGAGCCGGGATTTGAACCCACGACCCTCTGCTTGAGAAGCCATAGGTCAAACCGCTAGGCCACCACGCCTAATTATGTTGCTATGGTTTAATCCCGGGTCGTGGGTTCGAGTTAAGGCTCGCACTTTTGGTGAACGAAAACATCGTGAGGCAAGCACACACCACCGAAGACATTCAATGGTGCGTGTGAAGTTCCCAATCTGCACTGGGCCCGCTTGGGAACTACGGCCCAAGCCCTCTCACTCTGTGAACCTTATGCCCTGCTAAGGCCTTATACATATAGGCCGAGATGATATTATGTTGTTTTCGTAATAATAGTCAACGGATGTATATAATCAATACCTAGAAGATAATTTAACAAGTCCTTGAGCCCTCAACAAAACGTTGCAGAAGTACTTTAAAGTTTTTAAAACGAACTTTTAATTTATCAAATAAGTCTCATTCCATTGACGTAGAGTCAATTCAAGCAGATTATTATATGGCTTGCAAAATAACAAAATATCGTAAACCAAACATCGAGAATAAAATTATCAGATTGGTACTTACAGTTGTCCTCATCATTTCGTCTATAAACGCCTGATTCTTCTTGTAATTCGCTTCCATGTTCAAAGAAAATAAACTGCCCATTTTGTTTTTTTTGTTTTCGTTTTTTAAACGACCGTGCGATTCCGATGCTTGTAGTAAACTGACAAACAAAACAGCAGCTGTCGCACCTAGCGATATCTTTACGTTACGTTGTTTTATTTCTGGCCAGCACGATGCAAACAATTCAAGGTCATGGTGGCGCTTATGAAAAAAAATATGGTGAGGCGCGATGCGCGATCTTAGACGGTTTCGTGTAAGTAAATAAAATAGAAAAATTACCACTGATTCTTTTTTTATCATTCGTTGCTGACTATACAATATGGTGACACTAAAATTATTGATTTTGGACACTCTCCTTCTAAGGGGATTTAATGGTGGGTGAAAGGTTGTATGGAACTTTCAAAATTTAAAAGCCAGGAAAACAATACTTTCCGTAAACGAGTTTTTAAAATACCCATTCCGCGCACAAAAACCGCTTTCGCTATGCGTCTTCAAAATTTTTTGCATCCTTTTATTTATAATAAGGTGGTGAAGGTCTGCATGATGACGGAAAACACTCCACGCGAAGCAAGATCTAAGATTGTAAGCTGGTTGATGAGTCTTAACTATAATCAAACCGAAGAACTGTTAAAAATCGTATCTTAATTGTTGTAATGTTACCTAATTCTCTAGCCTTCCTTACATACATACATTTCCCTCACAACTACATACAATCGGATACACTGACACACACACGCACACTACACACTCACTCACACACACACGTACTCAAAATAAACTCACCCATTCATTCTTGCTTAGTCTTATCTCTTTAATTTTGCGACCTAGTTTCTAAAAACCTTATCTGTGGCTTTTTGTAACCGGTTATACTTATATTGTAATTTTTTTCCTAATTTTGTCAATTTATTGTTATACCGAATCAGGACTCCACGTGACAGGCATAGCCTAGTGTGGGGCCACTGGATATTTAGTGTATGTTATTAAGGTTTTCTTTTAATAAACTATTTCTATTTTTTTTTTTAATTAATTTTTTTAGAATCTTGACACAAATTTTTCCTATGCATCACCACGCACGCATAGCACGCAACACGGAATTCTGAGGACCTGAGTTAGATTCCCAGCGGCTCTGCGCTGGTCTTTTTTCTGGGTTTTTTCTGTGGCGGTGACGGTTGTAATTTTCTAACTTGTATACGAGTTCACGGTACGGTACCACGCAACCGTTCATACAAGTTAGAATATTACAACCGTCACCGCCACCGCACGCCACGCCACCGCTGTCTGTGCGTTTGGAGCTTTATTGTCTAATGGACGGACGCTTGCTATCGTATTCACTATTTCTTTCTGTCAAACGGTATATTAGATGGTGGTGGTGGCCTTATCGTGATCGGAAACGTAACATCTGCAGGGTAGGTATGTATTACAATACCGAAGGACGAAAGACCGAATGTATTAAAACATCGAATGGGTCAAAAGACCGACACGATTTTTTTCTGAAACCGTAAACTTTTCACAATTTATTAAAACGGCATCATACAGAACCCATTAGGTTAGGTTAGGTTTGTTTTATAACAATCTTAAAAAGTTAACAGTTTCAGAAAAAAATCGTGTCGGTCTTTGACCCATTTGACGTTTTAATTCATTCGGTTTTTCGTACTTCGGTATTGTAATACATACCCCATCTACAATATGAAAAGCTTCACTTTTATAGATTGGCTCAAGCGTTCTGAAAGACATTCTCGATAAAGGTTTTTCGGAAACCGTGGCCTGCCTATCTCCATTTCAGCTAACAAATCTATTAAGCTGTCCGTAGCTTTGTTCTTAATGGTTTTAGTTTTAGCGATTTTTACTCATATTACTACAACTCGCGGAACTTTTGTTCTGTTTTGTTGGTGTTTTGTTTTAGAAGTTTTTGTTCTTCGTCCGGATTTCCGTGTTCTGGATCTTCGATCAACTTCAAATAAACCATGTTATATTTTTCTTTTGAATTTTAGTAACTAACAAATCGACCTAGTTTTACTTATAATTGCATCAATGAAGTTTACGGATCTCTAAAATATACACTGTGCGAAAGAAACGAAGGATATGGCATCAGCTTATATCAGTTCGAACTCCAAAAATCTATTATACTTTGAAAAAGATAAACGCAATGAGCAAAGGAGAAAAAAAAAACGTTTTTTTTCGTCTATTGAAGTGCCCCACTGCTGGGCATCCCCTCTTGACCTCCAATTCTCAGTCTGGTGCAATTTCAGGTCTAAATCGTCCCACCATATCTTTTTAGTTTATCTCATCACTCTCTCTCATCTCTCTTAGCTACTAGCTATATGTATAGAGTATTATAATGTTTTTTAGACTAAAATGTATTAGTTTAGTATTCCTCATTTTAGCTGAAAGACGTCCACTGCTGAACATAGGCCTCGCCCAAGGCTCGCCAAACAGATCGATCCCGTGCCATCCGCATCCAACGCGATCCCGCAATCTTAACCAAGTCGTCGCTCCATCTTGTTGGAAGCCGCGTCTTCCGGTCCGTGGATGCCACTCGAGAACCTTTTTGCCTCATCGGCCATCAGTTCTACGAGCGATGTGCCCTGCCCACTGCCACTTGAGTCTGGCGATTCTTTGAGCTATGTCGGTGACTTTAAATCTTGCTTGTTTTGCTTTCAGTATTCATTTCATTGCAACATTTCTTCCAAAAAATATATGAAATTGATGCCCTGTTAGGGCGGAGCAATAAAGTTAATTACGTTAACTAGGTATTAGTAGTAGGTAGGAGTTAGTTCTGTGGTTCATATAGCTAATGTATAATGACATTTAGACTATAATGTATTTCTTCTTCTTCTTAGTCGTTCACTCTTTACAGATTGTTTGTGTCATGAGGGTCACTCGCTACCTTTCGCGATCCGTCTCCACCGGTCTCTATTGGTTGCCTGGCGAGCGCACTCCGCCACAGGGATCTTGGTTATGAACTTAATGGCACCTGTCCATCATGTTGGTGATCGACCATAATTTATTTACCCAGGTGTAAATAAAAACTAAGCAATATTCGATCATCACAGCATTGCATTTTTTTATCTATAGGTAGGTAACAGCATAAGAATAAATAATAACAGAGTAGAAGGGAATCTCTTTTGACCGCGTCCAAAACGCCGCCATTTGTATACCTACTTCCCCTCTCACGTCGTTACACCCCTCTGTCGTCCAGGCGTGTTGCTAGGCTTGCTTACTGTTAAAAATTACTTACGTCTAAAGATAATATCGCTAAAATATAAGTTTTTATTTGCTTTGAAATCATTATTTTATTCTAGTTTTACAAAATATTAATCATTAGGTACAGTCAAGGATTTTAATTGTTAGGCCTCTTGCTACTACTGTTCGTATTTTAGCCGTGTAATGCAAATCGGGTGAAGCCGCTTATACTTGTATATGCTGATTTGCATTACACGGCTAAAATATAAAAAGTGGCAAGTGGCCTAACAATTAAAATCCTTGACTGTGCATACCTTCATATTATAGATAGGTATTTCTAAGTAAGAAGTTATTACAAGTGCCATACCAAATGAAGCCATTTCATACATTAGTGTTCATACACCCAAATACACCACAATAACTTGACGCCATTGTTATTTGTTTCCAATAAAACGAATGCGCAAACAGTAAGTACAGCCAATATGCCAAACGCGCGTGCGGCGACGCCGGCCGTGACACCCTGACTGAGTTCCCGCTTAGCGAGTACTCTAATATCGTGACCTTGAGTCCGGCCGGAGCGAGAGTTTCCCTTCTACTCTGTTATTATTTATTCTTATGATAACAGTCACGCATGAGAAATAATAACTGATGTTGACGTGATAACAGCAATATTAAAAGGGCCTATCACGGTGACGGTAGTAGGTATACTATTACTTTGCAAAATAAATGCTTAATCTGAGATATTTTTAAAGTCGTTTGACAGATCAATAATGATGAAATAATAATTGAAAATTCCAGCAGGGATAAGGTATTTCCAGCACCATGTACTAGTTAGTGTACTGGAAACAGGATTTTCAGCAGAAATTGGAACTCTGCTTGTCTGCTAGGTTGCTTCGAAGTGGTCGCTTTGAAGCGATAACGTCGCCTGTTTATTTATTTATTCTACTGCTTTTCTTGTGTTTTTTATTGTGTACTTTATGTTCTGAATTGCTTACTATTATTAGCCCAGGAATGATACGGTTTCGCTCTAAGGCAAAACAACATTAAATCAAAACAAGCATTTTGGTGTGTTTGGTGCAAAAAAAAGCCGTGGTGGCCTAGTGGTTTGAGCTATGGCCTCTCAAGCAGAGGGTCGTGGGTTCGAATCTCGGCTCGCACTTGTGAGTTTTTTGGAATTTATGTGCGAAATTATATTTGAAATTTACCATGAGCTTTACGGTGAAGGAAAACATCGTGAGAAAACCTGTATACAACTGCGAAGAAATTCAATGGTGTGTGTGAAGTGAAGTTCCCAATCCACACTGGGCCAGCGTGGGAACTATGGCCCTACCCCTCTTATTCTGAGAGGAGGCCTGTGCCCTACAGTGGGACGTTTATAATATAATAATATAATATTGGGATTGGTTATAATATTTTTATTTGTTTGAAAAAAAGGAAAGTCAAAATTCACGGTCTCTCAAGGTGCATAATGTAAGTAGTACAGTCGCGGAATGAAAAGGCTCGTCACTTTTCGACTCTATGTCAACGAGTTAAGATCGAAAAGGGATGAACCTCTTCATTCTGCGACTATACAAGAATTTACTCAAGCTGTTGTTAATAATTAAGACATTGTCCTTGGACTTGGAACGCAAAAGTTTGAGGCCATGACCTGACCAACATCAATTATTAACCTAATGGTCCTTATAGAGCGATTCGGTGATGTCATAAACGTATACTATATATCTATCCATTGATATATATATACATAGGTCATTAGTACCTACGAAAACATTGTAATAGTCAACTACAGGATCGATAATACTCGACCGTATTTAAAATAGAAATGGAATGTACCACAGCAGTACTTATTGATTCATCAAAATCATCATCATCATCATCATCATCATTATCATCATCATCATCGTCATTATCATCATCATCATCCCAGCCTATATACGTCGCGCTGCAGTGCACAAGCTCTTCTTTTCGTACACAAAAAAATTCTGAAAAACTCAGAAGTGCGAGTCAGGCTTTGAACCAACGACCCTCTGCTTGAGGGGCCATAGGTCAAACCACTAGGCTACCACGACTTTTTACTTCACTATCATCATCATCCCACACATATACTTGAAATTGCAGGGCAGCCGTAGTTCCCACGCGGGCCCAGTGCGAATCGGAAACTTCACACACACCATTGAATTTTTCGCAGGTATGCAGGTTCCTCAGGATGTTTTCCTTCACCGTAAAGCTCAAGGTAAATTACAAATGTAATTTTGCAAATTAACTCCGTAAAACTCAGAGGTGCGAGCCAGGATTTGAACCCACGACGCTCTGCTTGGGACCACTTAGGCCACTACGGCTTTTGTCGTAACTACAGGACTAGATTCTCCCTTTATCAACTAGTCTATAGAATTCCCTCAACTGATTGATGCGTTAAGAAACTTCATGAAACTAGCTGTAATTATCAATTTCAGTGTAGTGTTGAAAGCTTGAAGTTAGTAGCTCTGGCTAACTACTTTCAGTCTGAGTTTGAAGCGTTGTTCGAAACTGCCGTATGCAGCCCCGTTGTTTGGTATTTTAAACGGTTTTAGAAAAAGTTTCGATTAATATATACTATACAACTGCATCACAAACTCCTGGTCAGGCATTGCCCTGAGTGCAGTGGCCTGAACGTGGGACGCGGCAAAAGACGTGTCGGCACAAGTCACGTCCCACACCAAAGACCTTCCCAACGTCCACGGCACTAAGGTGACACCATCTGGCCTCTTTCCGTCGTCCCTCAATAAACCGCATGGTTCCAGTGTAGTTTTTGAAATGATGGGGCCATGGTCAACGGACACAAAAAGGGTGCTAAAGGACTTGTCCAAGAGGTTAGTTCTGGCCTCTGGGGACCCTAAAGCTGGCGCTTACCTCGTTTAAAGGCTACGGATAGCGGTACAAAGAGGTAATGCGGCCAGCGTTCTAGGGTCGATGCCTACGACGTTTTTCGACGACGTAGGTATATGCCTTGTAGGTTTCTTTTTATGTTATTATTTAAATTACTAATTAGTATTATTCAATTAAGTAGATAGATATTTACTTAGAATGTATTTAGATTAGATTATGTTATTCATGTACCTCGAAATCATTAATTCCTTGTGGCTTTTCACCTGTTCGGTTTTGCCGCGATATCGAATTTTGCTGTAGCATGAAATATCATATTTTGTTACTCTCATTATATTTTTAATCGCGTTTTACAGCAATAGCATCATTTTATTGTAGCTTTGATTATCGAACACCTATTTAGTTATTCGCTAATATTTTTAATCGCATTTTAATTTTTTTTTTTATTTTTTTTATTTTATTCAGGGTTATTTTTAATTCACTGACATCCTCTTATCCCTGAATTCCTATCACTCAAACAAATGTTTTTTGTTTTACGACTTTTTAAAAGGAAGCACTTTTTTTCCCATACAAATACACAGAGTATCGTAAAAATAAGAGGAAATCTCAAATTTTCAAAACGTTATTACATCAAAAATATTAAGTTATGACAAAAGCCGTAAAACAAAAAACATTTGTTTAAGTGGTAGGAGTTTAGGGTTAAAAGGATGCTAGTGAATTACAAATAACCCTGTATATACCTATCACGCTCATTAAGATAACACCCAGAAGATACATGTGCAAAATTCTTTAAAAAAAGTACTGAAGTGAGTAGTACTTTAAAAATGTATATCGCGGTGACAAGGGATTAAGGTGAAGAACTACACAAAAATAATATACTAAGAATTTAATACACCATTGCGATTAGCGACAAGAAATCATACTGCAGTAAAAAAATCTGTTCAGAAATTTTGAGATAGCGGCGAAACACGATCAGATGAAAAGCTTCAAGGAATTCATGATTTTGAGATACCTACATGACTAACAAACGATCACATGCGATATCTACTCAGTCGTTATTTTGCGGAGGTCCCTACTAAAACAAAGAATACCTTTTTGGATTATCGATGTTTATGCCATTATTGTTTCTTCCTATTCGCGATTCTGCACAATATGGATCCCACACAGCTGTAATTGATCAGGAACCAGTTTTTCTAGAGGTCTGAGGTCTTGACCGTCGCTCTGGGTCGTTGCTGGTGCAAAGGTTGTCCATCGTGGTTCAGCGAGGCAATGCGGCACCTTTGCACCTGGTACGATCCGGGGCGGTTTATTAGACTGACTTTATTTTTATATTGTATTTTGTGTGTACCTGGACACTGTGTATTAGTTACATTAATAAATATACACATTTTCGTTTTTCTAGACAGTATTAAGTCGCGATTACGTGAAACGAAACATTCTTTTTAAATAATTATTATTTATAATTTTTTGATTAAAATCATCGACACCCATCACAGGGTTTGCTGTATGAAATTAATAGACTGCAATGATGATTTTAATAATTAAGTTTACTATTTTCTGTAGGTGGTTCAAGATTGGAGTATATAAAGGATTCTTTCAAATACAGGTTGGTTAAAAATAACGGTGATTTCATATTTGTTGTACATAAACAAAGGTTCTTGTTGAATGGTACTTTTGTCAACCTCATAATGAGAATCGCGTGTTAATTGTAACATTCATCAGATGATAAACAAAGTGTTACGCTCCTTATAACCCGGAGAATACACCCTGTTTTTTATACCGAAAAATCGGTACATTGGCCCTGGAGCGTAATTTTGGCCATTGAGATTAAGGTCCAGAGGCTTACCTTATCGCATTCACTATTTCGTTCTGTCAAACGGTATAAGATGGTTACAGACGCCCGCGCGGTAGACAATACGCCCTCATTTATTTTTTTCATTATCATAATTATCATCTTGGCCTAATACGTCGCACTGCAGCGCACAAGCCTCCTCTCAGAATGAGATGGCTTGGGCTATGGTTCCCGCGCGCGCCCAATCGGGATTGGGAAATTTACACACATCATTGAATTTCTTCCTAGATTTCAAATGTAATTTCCCACATTTCAAAAACTCAGAGGTTTGGGTCCAAGCTAAAATTAATGATTAAACTGCACGCCAGCTGCGATTGAAAAGTATGGGCAGTCGGCACTTGCAGTTACGTTGCAGTTTGAATGCAGTCCGTCTGTGACGGCCCTTAGAGGAACTTCACGTTTTGGTCTTTTTTAACCACCGACACAAAAAGAGGGGTTTTATAAGTTTGACCGTTATGTTTGTGTGTGTGTGTGTGTGTGTGTGTCTCTGTCTGTATGTGGTATCATAACTCTTAAACGGGTAAACCGATTCGGATGCGGTTTTTTTATTTGAAAGCATGTTTCTTGGCGATGGTTTTTAGACATGTTTCATCAAAATTGGTTCAGACGTTTTAAAGCTGTCAGCTCTTATGTTAGTGCGGAAGAGATCTTACACACATAATGGGCATTTACTTTTTTTTTCATACATATGGGTGACCAAATTACGTTGGGGGTTTTTAAATTTTTAATTTATAAATATTAAAACTGGTGCATAGCGGAACCTGCCAAGCCCAGCGATCCATAAAGGCTGACAAGGAAGCCCTTTGTTCGCAACCCTCGTAATTTAGATAAAACCTGTGGAAACATCGTGCAGGGTTGTTGACGTTGCTCAAATTTCACCTTCTATGAAAATTTTACCTATTTCACACATTATGTCTGCTGTTACCTCACCTGTACCTATCACTTCGACGTTTTGACTTTGGACATTGATGACAGGCATTGGTCCTGAAAATTGTAGCTGGTAAGTTTGATTGTCCCTTGACAAAAATACTAACCGAACGCACTAAATCCCTTTTTACTATACATTAGATTAAGATTAACTAACACAAGTGGACCACATTGTTGTCTTTAAGTACTAAATAAATAAATAAATGCCGCTGGTGGCCGCTAACAATGGGCATCATAAGAAAGCTCAAAGTCACTTAGAGGACGATAGAGAGGGCTATGCTCGGAGTTTCACTGCGGGATCGCATTAGAAATGATGAAATCCGCGCAAGAACTGAAGTCACGGACATAGCTCGGAGAATCGCTAGACTTACGTATAAGTGGCAGTGGGCAGGGCACATCGCATATAGAATTGACGGCTGATGGGGCCGAAAAGTTCTCGAGTGGCGTCCACGGACCGGAAGATACAGTGTAGGTAGGCCTCCAACAGATGGAGCGACGTCCAGTTTAAGGTTGCGGGAACGAGTTGAATGCGGATGGCGCAGGACCGATCTGTCTGGCGAGCCTTGGGGGAGGCCTCTGTTCAGCAGTAGACGTCTTTCGGCTGAAATGATGGTGATAATGATGATGAGCAGTGGTTGGATGATTTGTAGGTTCAGGTGGATGCATACCGCTTCCAACCGTACTAATTGGGTACCCATGAGGGAGGAATTTTATTGTCCAGTAGTCAACGTCCTACGGCTGAAATGATGATGATGATGAAGAGAATATCTAACTTAAAGAAAGAAGTTTTTAAAAAACTTAGGCGAGCAAAACTCCAAAAATACAATCCTCAAGACAATATTTCCTTATCATGTCCATTTACAGGACATAACGAACATAAAAACGGCATAAAATTATAATTCAAATAACCAACTTACGCAAACTCTTTACGCACATCACACTTATCACCAAAATAAACCTTAAGTGCAAGTGATGAGGTTTGATTTCGAATGGAAGTCGGTGTAAGATACGAGCTTGTGGAGGTTCTCTATCGATTATTATTGCACTAAACAAGCGTCAAGTTATGAGCGTTTTATTCATAATTTCAGCATTTAAACGGATCATAAATAATAAAAGTTTTGCTGTTAAAAGTATAATAGTCCGAGAGCTGCATGCCATTTAGGAAAAGATATTTGAAGCATAGCTTGAAGAATGTGCAAGTTCAAGTGGCAATGGGCGGGTCGCATCGCTCGAAGAATAGGATAACCGTTGGAGAAATTTATGGTAGTTATCTAAATACAAAAACACAGACTTAGCTCTTCCAACCACTCACTTGTTTTGTGCAACTATGGTTGCCAATTTATTTATTTATTTCAATGAAATTTATCTTCTTATTCTCCTCCAAAACGGCTTTACCGACATTTATGATTTTTTCTCTATATTTGGTAGTTCTGAGAATAAGTCGTAGGCTATTTATTTTTATTATACCCCTATTCTTCGTAGCCGGAGTCGCAGGCAACAGCTAGTTCGTTATAAAAATGACTTTGTTTGAAACCAATTGTGAATAAATGACCGTAAATAAAAAACCAACTGAGTGGATTATACGTGTCCGGATAGACAAAACTTATCTCTGTTTATAGATGCAGAAAAAAGCCGTGGAAGCCTAGTGTTTTAACCTAGTATGGCCTATCAAGCAGGGTGTCATGGGTTCTAGATCCGGCTCGTACCTCTAAGTTTTTCGGTTTTTACGTGCAAAGTTACAATTTAAATATACACGTACACTGCAGGTAGGTATGGCTGGAATGATGACAGTAAATTCATAGTTAACTAACTTAAACATTTGTGATTAGTTTTAATAGAATGCTAATCAAAACGTAACTATCTAAATGCTTAAAAAAAGTTAAAAAAAATAGCCACATAAAAATGTTTACCCAGCTCCTGGACTACAAACGGGATAGTGGCCACGCTGTCTTTTGGCTCGACATGACGCGTTGAAAGAAGTATTCGCATTGTGAATGCAGTTTATTTTCTTCTTGGTGACTGAAAAAGGCAATCAACTGACTACAAAACAATGTACAGTCGGCCAAAACTATGGTCTATCACCCTACGGTTGAAGTTCATTTACACGTCATAATACAACGAGGTCGATTTTCCCTTGCAATAATTATGATGTGACTAATGACTTCACTCAGAAAAGTCAACCTTAGCGATATTTAGATCTCACAGAAACTTTTGTCAAAACTGGTAGACCACTTTCTTGGCCGACCAAGATACAGAGATTCACTGACGAGAAAAAATAAAGGGTCGGTTACAGAAATGACGATAAATACAAAACCCGCTGTGACAGCTTCTTCGAGTAAAATGAGTTTAGTAAAAAGTTTTATTCTTAACAAGAAAGAAGATGACGGAAAGAGGCCAGATGGTGTTACCTTGGTGTCGTGGACATTGGGGCGATCTTTGGTGTGGGACGTGACCTGTGTCGACACTTTTGCCGCGTCTCACGTCGAGGGTCTCAGGGCGGGGGCAGCTGCTGAGCAGGCTCAGATAAGCAAGTGCCGTAAATATTCAGGTTTGACTAATTACTATGAGTTTGCGGCGCTTGCTTTTGAAACGATGGGGCCGTGGTCTGCGGATACAAAGAGGGTGCTGAAGGACTTGTCCAGGAGGTTGGTCTTGGCTTCGGGTGACCCTAGGGCTGGTGCTTATCTTGCTCAGAGGCTGGGGATAGCAGATCAAAGAGGAAATGCGGCCAGCGTTTTGGGGTCGATGCCAGTGACTTCCTTCGATGACGTGTTTGCCTTGTAGCGGGTAGTTTTAGTTTACTTTAAGTTATGATGATGGGATGTACCTATGTTTTTTGTTTTAATTAATTTGTAATTTGTGTGTACTTTTTGTAATTTAATTTGTAATTTTTCTTAATTATATTTTTATAACTTGGATTATGAAATCTAATCAAAAAAAAAGTTTAATTGAGAATAAAACTCTTTACTAAACTCATTTTCTCGAAAAAGCTATCACAGCGGGTTTTGTAGTAATCGTCATTTTTGTAACCGACCCTTTACTTTTGCTCATCAGTGTACATGTATGTGTTTGTGAAAACTGGCCAAAAACTATTCTGTACTTACCAATGTAAAATTGTGGAATTTTCGAACTTTGTTTCGTGACGTTTTGTTTATGCTAATAATATTAGACACAAGAAAGAAAGAGGCGGCACGATACGAACTTCGAATTTCGAATTTGAGCGGAACGCCCAGGCAATCTAAATTACAAGGCGGCAATTACGGATACTTAACTCCTAGTGTAATTTTAGTCGCAATTTTTTCGTTGAGTTACATAGTTGTTTATATTCAGGAGTTTTCACCAGACTCAAGTGGCAGTGGGCAGGGCACAGTGCTCGTAGAACTGATGGCCGATTGGGCCAAAAGGTTCTCGAATGGCGTACACGGACTGGAAGACGCAGAGAGCTACGCCTCCAAAAAGATGGGGCGATGACCTGGTTGAGGTTGGAGGTGGATGACAGTTCAGCAGTGGACGTCTTTTGGCTAAAATGATGATGATTAGGAGTTATAGTTGATAGAATAGCTGTCACTATGCAAACACCTGTGGCGAAAAAATTTAGTGGTATTGTAGGATCTACTAGTTTAATAGACCTTACATTTACGAATGTTGTATGTTGATGTTACGTTGTAACTGTTATAATGTTAGAAAAACGGATTGTTAATTAGAAGATGTGACCGTTCAGGTTGAGTACCTTTATTGCACTAAAAAATAGGTATATAAAAATAACATATTTTACTTATGTAAACGGAGTGACGTACACAGCGGGTGCAGCGTCAGCTTAACATTAATGTCCATAGGTCACTGGTTCCGATCCGGTTCGAAGGACCAAAAATTTAGGATCTACTAGTTTATTTAGACCTTACATTTACGAATGTTGTATGTTGATGTTATGTTGTAACTGTTATAATGTTAGAAGAACGGATTGTTAATTAAAAGATGTGATCCTAAAAAATATGTAGGTATATAAAAATAACATATTTTACTTATGTAAACGGAGTGACGTACACAGCGGGTGCAGCGTCAGCTTAACATTAATGTCCATAGGTCACTGGTTCCGATCCGGTTCGAAGGACCAAAAATTTAGGATCTACTAGTTTATTTAGACCTTACATTTACGAATGTTGTATGTTGATGTTATGTTGTAACTGTTATAATGTTAGAAGAACGGATTGTTAATTAAAAGATGTGATCCTAAAAAATATGTAGGTATATAAAAATAACATATTTTACTTATGTAAACGGAGTGACGTACACAGCGGGTGCAGTGTCAGCTTAACATTAATGTCGAGCGTGCTCGTACAGGTATATTCGTGGTTTTGGTCGCGGGTTCAATCCCGGGTTTAGAACCTCCGAGTATAAAACCTGCACATACATAAAAAAAAAATACGTTACCGTAGTGTGTGTGAAGTTTCCAGTCCGCACCGGGCTTGTGGCTTAAGCTCTCTCATGCTATGAGGAGGCCTGTGTCCTGTTCTTGAATATTGGCCGACATGATGATGATAACGGTGCCAGTGGGTAAGGAGTCACGCCCCTAACCTTGTGTTAATTGATAAGCTTATCACAATTAAATGATTATTGACATAGTTTACTATCGAACTTGAATGAGGACTCTTCAAGGATATGAACAGCTGCTATTGATAAAACATGGTAATCTAAAATGTTGTAGTAATAATGGTATAGTCGTTATATAAATTGAATAAATTAATTTATAGATAAATTACCGAGAGCGTGGAATTTCTTGTATAGGTAACGCCACCAGAGTTGAGGCCACGCACACAACCACATCTCATGTAATGACAGCGGGATTTTGACGTTGTGTTGTCGTTAAACGTCAACACAACGTCAAAATCCCGCTGTCATTACATGAGATGTGGTTGTGTGCATGGCCTCAACTCTGGTGGCGTTACCTCTAGTGGTACTGTATGTTTGTAGGCAATCCACTTTAGTGAGAGAGAGACAACAATATAGAGGTCTCTCTCTCCAATGCCTTTAAACACACTTTACTACAACATTATGCAATTCCACGCTCTCAGTAATTTATCTATACCACCCTAAGATTTAATGTCAGTTTGGCTTAAAACATCAAAGGTTTGCCACTATAAAAGCACTTATGAAATCCAAAGAATCTACGGTGTGTTCCCCCTATACCTTGACAAGCCCGAGCGCGGCGCTCGGCGGAACCCTGTCGCAGGGAGCTTCTGCTGTCCTTAACAAGACTGTTTTTAATAAGTGCGGCAAATGCTGACTGCGACAGGGTTCCGCGGAGGGTCGCGCACGATCTTGTCGGACTATAGTTCTATTATCTATCAGTTCCATTAAGGGTATGCGCGCACGAGCAACTTTGTCTCCGCGGCTATTTTATCAAGTCTGTGTATTTGTACACTGGGAGTCGCGGCGCTACGTGTGCGCACTTCCATACTAACCCATAGACTTGATAAAATAGTCGCGGAGACAAAGTTGCTCGTGCGCGCATACTCTAATGGAATTAAGTAGTAGTAGTAGCAATTTTTGTCCCAGTAGTTAAATTGAACTAAAGTTTTTAGTCAATTTAACTTTGACTTTGTCTCAAACTACACAGAGGAGACGTGGGACGGGGGCGCGTTGCAGTCGCGGCGCCCCTTGAATCAGTTTTCATGCTAAATGTATAGAAACGTCGCGATCCAGAGCAGACAGAAGAGACGGGGCGGAGACGCGGCCTGCGAACAAACGACGCGGACTGCGACGCGCCCTCGTCCCACGTCTCTTCTGTGTGGCTTGCGCCGAAGACAATAACATGAGAGGCAGCATGTAGCGTCCGTCAACGAGATGGACAGGTGATCTGGTAAAGTCCGCTGGTTCACAGTGGTGCAAACCGCTTCCAACCGTATTGATTGGATATCAATGTGGTAGACTTAGGTTCAGTAATGGACGTCCTGCAGCTGAAATGATGATGATGACATTATTGTCATTCATTCTTGGTCTACAATTATGGGCCTGGGGCTAAATTCAGGAACGGCTCAACACGGTTTGCGACTGGTAATTCAATCGTGCGGGAGAGGATAGGAATGAGTTGAGCTTAGGATGAGCCTTATTTGCCTGTTAAATCGCTTTGTAAATAAATAAATAAACAAACAAATAAGGCTCATCCCAAACTCAGCCCAAACCTCTCGCAAACCAGTGATTTTTGGCGTTCCTGAATAGCAGTTCAAACCAAACCCAACCCAAACGATTGAATAAAAAGTTCCCTTTCCTGAATTTAGCCCCTGATTTTAACGCACTCGTTATTGTGTCATACTAGGTTATCTTTCCCCGCATAGGAATAGCTATCAACCCCCTATGTATTCACCTGACACGTTATCAGTATTCATACTCTTATTTGCGATTAAAATAGCGGCCTTGACTGCTTCAATATATCTTTAAATAAACAGCATTACAGTAAACTTATACGCTGCAATAAAACAACTAAGAAGCACGTACAAAAAATTAATGTCTAGTGATAATGATAACTGTTATTACCTTCTGAAAAAATACATCATGGTTACAAGTCAGGTATTGATTAAGTACATAAATACACCAAATTATCGTCAGATGTATATAAATAAAAAAAAAATAGGTAATTGTAATCAAAACACAGTTAAATGACAGCTAAAAATATAACTACTAATAAGTAGGTATTACTTACCTGTATTAAAAAATAATAATTACAAATAGTAAAATTAATATATGTCAATGCAATAATATAAATTCACAAAACATCCGGAATTTAATAGTTTTACTTTGTTTGTATATTTTGTTGTGTTACTGTGTTGCTGGTATTCTTATTTACGGAAGAAATATTGATTGCATAAATAAAAACGCTTCGGAGAATTTACCACGTATCTAGGAACACTGAAAATATTTTACCTAAATTCAGCTACACATTTTGTAAAAAATAGTTTGAATTGTCATGCACCATAACATAAGTAGGTCCTACTGTGATTATACAGTCATATTAATGAAACACCATTAAAATGAAAGAAGTTCATGACTATCCAGGCTATCAAGTTTAATGCCGAGACCTACATAATTTTAACCCTATGTTACCCAGTGGCAAAACATAACTTTTATCGAAATGTTACGAAATCGTCTTACATGACACTTATCGCTTTGACTTACTGATCTTAGACTCCTACTGTGCCATCGGCTTGTTATGTTGACTTTATCACCTAATGACGTTTGGATACTCCGCTCCACATCATTTGTTTTTATGATTGTGAAATCTTTCACCGTATTTTGCCTCAGATAATCTCTGCATACATGTTTTATGAAATTGTCTTTTGAGTACAGTTGCCTGAATTCCGAACTGTTTTACAACTATTTGTGGCGCTGTGATGAGGGTCACAAATGGTTAGTAGCGTTGGTGACACCAACATAAGAAAGTTAATCATTAAGGGAGTACACTGGGAACTAAATCTTAATAGGTTCTTATTAAAACCGGTTTAAGCTAGTAAATGTGGGTTAGAAATCGCCTCCAGCCGGTTAACCCTACTAATAATAAACAAACCTAAACTTAAACCTGATGAAAGAGATGGACATTGACATTTTTATCTGTAGCATCCATCTATGAGACGAGGGGCTAAATTCCGGAACGGGCCTTCAGTAGCGCTAATTCAATCGTTTGGGTTGGGTTTGGTTTGAACTGCTATTCAGGAACGCCAAAAATCACTGGTTTGCGAGAGGTTTGGGCTGAGTTTGGGATGAGCTTTATTTATTTGTTTATTTATTTATTTATTTACAAAGCGAATTAACAGGAAAATAAGACTCATCACAAGCTCAACCCATGCCTATCCTCTCCCAAACGATTGAATTACCACTCGCAAACCGTGTTGGGCCGTTGTTCCTGAATTTAGCTCGAGGTTTGGTGGCGGGGTGTTTTGATTGAGCGCACTGTTGCTGCACTGGATAATTAGGTATTTTGTTTTTTGATTAGTGTGTTATTTGACATAGTGCGTGTCAACTTGTTTAAACATAACTCAAACTTTTGTAATTTATTTTATCATTAATTTTGTGAGTTCCTGAAATTGGCTTTGTGTTGCTATGTCATGTCATGCCAGCTTATAATTTGACGACATTTAAATTAATTCAACTCAAATGGACGCTAACGCGTTGATAACCCGATAACATTATCAAAGTTTCCGAACTGACATTCAAACGCAAACCCGTTCAGTTGCGTTGCGCGGGCGCCGGCGACCGATCGTGTATAATTAAAGAATCCAAGATGGCGGCGCGGTCGTTTCTAACCAGCCAGTGTGTGACGTTCTCGAGACGCGCTTATAGTTCGAAAACGGACAAAAATGTCGCGTTTCTCGGCCTTGGTAATATGGGAGGCTTTATGGCTGCCAATTTAGTTAAAAAGGTGAGGTTTTGTTTTAATTTATTCTAAATTGCTGCTCGTTTGTTTTGGTAAAGACTACGAACTGGGAGTGTTGTCTGCCCATGCTGCGATGCTCAGGCCTTGTGCTACGAAGTTTAAAATTCGAACCGCGGCCGTTCCACTTACGCTAATAATATTTAACATGAGTGAGAGGGACGACACCACATGAACTTCGAATTTCGAATCAGGGGGCTACCCTGTTGTCGATTGTTGACACTCTTACGTATGTTCCTAACCCAGTGTAATGCGGGGAAGAATGGGACAAACGAACTGTGTTTGGGTTGACAATTAAATAATTTGGATATATCCAATCCATCTCAATCTATATTATTATAAGTCCCATTGTAGGGTAAGCCTCCTCTCATAATGAGAGTGTTGGGGTTGTAGTTTTTTTTTATTATGAGAGGGTTGACGAGCAAGTGGGCCCTCTGCAAACTACGAACTTCACACACACCATTGAAATTCTTAGTAAAAATGGCCATCCAGCTGTTGTTACCATGACATGTGTACCTGTAATAAACACACCAGCTAAAATTAAGTGACGTTTCCCGCTGTCTGAAGAGGTTATGGGCCCGATGTCAATAGCTGACCAATAGTCTAATAGTATTTTTTTAATCTAGCAGGCTAGATTAAAATAAAATACTCCGTTATATTGTCAAAAAATATCGGCTATGTATTTTTTCTTTTGAACTTTTCTATTAAATAAATGATGAAGAAGCCTTTTAAAGTTCCGTGTTACGTCACGCCTTAGATTTTTTTACTGAGACGTTGCGCCATGGGCGCCCCCACAGCCAGTTATTTGAAGGGTGGTCAGTTATTGGCGATTTACCCTATATCCATTATGAACTAATTATATTATATTTTTTTACCCAGAATTATGTGTTTCTGACGTTCTTTAATGTAAATTAAATAATTATGAAGATAAGCAGGTTATCACAAACATATTCCTCGTTAAAATGGGCGTGGCGTTCTGTGTTGACCGGTTTATTTTATGTATGTTAAACGTATTTATATAGAATTACGCAACGATTGTGCGTAGGATTTCAACTAAGAAATTATTCACGAAGGAAACAAATCGGTCAGACAGACATATGCTTAACATATTCAATAAATACAATATTCATTTTTGTCAGATGTTTTTACAATATACACCGTGGCTCAAAAATACTTTGGTAAAGATTTTTCGAGATTTTTTTTATTTCTTAAACGAATCTTACTATACACATTAAATTTATAAAAAAACTCCAATATTTTAAAGTAAAAAAAAATCAATTAACTTCATTATATCCGCCTTTGGCTTTGATACACATAATTATGTAAAAGTTTGTCAAAATTATCGACGATATGCCGTAGCTCTTCCAAAGTTTTTTTCTCCCATTCTTTGGTGAGCGTTGCTTTCTTTGGTGTTTAGTAGCACAAGCCGCTTCTAAGATTGACCACACACTATAATCCATTGGATTTAGATCAGGCGACTAGGGTGGCTACTCTTTTGAGCTTATGAATCCGGGTAAATTGTCTTTACACCACTGCTGCACACTGCGGGCCCTGTGAGATGGGGCAGAGTCTTTTTGGAATATCCCCACAGCTTGTTGCCAAAATGTCGTTGACTCCAAGGAAGAACTACGGCTTCAAGAATATCTCCTCTGTATATTTCTTGATTAATTTTAACGCCTTTTTCTATGAATACAAGAGGAGTTTTGCCTGTGGAGTAAATACCCCCCAAACCATAACTGATTCCGGGTTTTGGCAGTGAGGAATAACTGCGGCCGCTCCAGGACGAGAAGAAGAATATATTCTGTCATTGTTCACGATCGCTTTAGCCTAGTTGGTAGTGACCCTGCCTACGAAGCAAGAGGTCCTGGGTTCAAATCCCGGTAAGGGCATTTATTTGTGTGATGAGCACGAATATTTGTTCCTGAGTTATGGATGTTTTCTATGTATTTAAGTATTTATTTATCTATATAAGTATGTTTACCGTCGTCTAGTACAAATAGTACAAGCTTTGCTTAGTTTGGGACTAGGTCGATTTGTGTACGATTGTCCCCTAATATTTATTTATTTTTTATTTATTTTGGTGATTATGAGCCTGTTCAATGGAAAAAAGCTTTTCATCTGAAAAAAGAATATTTTTCCATTTTTTAGTAGCGGCACGCTGCTTGATACGACGACATCTGTCAAGGAGAACTTTTTTATCTTTATCATCAAGGAGTTGTGCTTTACGCAGCTTGTATGCTCTCAATTTGAGGTCATTAGCGACTATACGTTGCACCGTCGAACGACTTATACCCAGCTCACGAGCCATTTTTCGCACTTTCGTGGATTACGATCAAGCCGTTTCTTGACTATGTCCCGGAGCCTAGGAGTCCTAACAGTCTTCTTTCTTCCTCTTCCTGGTATTTTCTGTTTGTTCCGTTTCTGTGACAGGTTTCATTTTGTTTTTAATTTGTAGGAACCAACAGTAGTAATAAAAGCCATTCTCATTCGTTTGTGCACCAGTCTAATTACCATGTTGCTTTTTTCTGGCAAAAGTGACACGGTAATTGGGATGTACCAAAAAAAATAACCTATAGTTTTTATATTTTTTTTGGAAAGAATAGGATATTTTAAGATACCATTTTAATCGATTTTGAATTTGGTTGAGTATTTAATTTTTTATATTTTTTTTAAGAAATACGTTGGATGACGTCACAGTGAGAGAGCCACGTTCCATTGCCTACAAAAATTCAAGCCGTACATAACATAATCTGTGGCACTACTGATTTGTCTTGTCACTGTCAATAATACAAGCACGGCTTAGGGTCCTAAATGAACCATGACAAATAGTTTTATTTATTTATCTTCTTTTAGCTTCGATTATTCCTGTTTGTTTAATGGTGTGATAGTAAATAGATATTTTTTACTAAAATCTGATATTTAAATTTTTTCATATTTACTTGTAACGTAGTAATTCAATAATTAAATTTGTAAAAATACATTGCGAGTATTGTATACATTTCGGACTTTATGATAAATGACAACTGTTTAAAGCCAGGTGCGCATCATGTGATTAAAGTTCTGTCTTTGTCACAATTTGCTATTATAAGCAGGACAGCAACATTTCAAACTGTCAATTTGCTTTAGAGTGTAGACCTGCTTTATATCTGCCTATGTGACGATTCACTGCAGGGGTCAAATGAAGGTCATTACTTAAATTTACTTTATTTAATTCAGTTTATCATATTTCTGGAATCTGATTTCTGAAAACGATTCACAAAGCCTATTTCTCCAAACGGTTTTCGATTTATTATATGTTGTCAAAAATTGGGACATCCCAATTGCCGATATCATTTTTACAGATTTGTGCACTCAGTCTAATTACCGCGTTCGCTTTTGCAAGGAGTAAAAGCGCCATGGTAATTCGACTGGTGCACAGATAAATGAGACGGGCTGATTTTAGCGTGTGCAAGCAATGTCGCCATTGTTGCCTCTCCCGCTGTAAATAAGCACACGTTTTTAAGTGTTTTCATAGCGTTTAGTAGATTACGATACCCACCAATGAATTAAATCCTTTTTGAACGACCACGGCAATAACTAATTGTTTGAGTAGTTACTGAACTCAGACGTCAACAAGTCGTTTACGACCGTTTTGGCGAGAAAAGTCGCTTTTGGTTTTTTATGAATTTACTATATATCTATTTGCTAAACCGTTTAACTGAGTCCTCGTGTGCCTGCCGCCCGCACGTCTCCCGGCCCCTTTTGTCGTCTTACCCCCCAGCCCCTGCACCGTGCGGGCGTGGACTCAGTTAAACTGTTTAGCTCACACGACGCGAGGATTATTAAATATTAAACTCACTTAATTTATAAGTAATTACTACTTTTTTACGCTAGCACTAAAAATTAAATTAATTAAAATTAACAGAGTTGGTCAGGGTTGGTCTTAGTCACGTTTTAAAAATAAAAACCAGACAAGTGCGAGTCGGACTCGCGCACGATGGGTTCTGTACCGACAAATCTACAAAAATAATAACTAAAAATCTGTTTCGCAACGTGATTGTCATTAAAAGATACAAACCATTTGCATTGTAACATTATAACTATAAATTAAAAATATAAAAACCCCCAACACAATTATGTCACTCGTATGTTTGAACATTAAGTCAATGTCAATGCCGATGCGTCTAAGATCCCTTCCGCAGCTAACAAAAGAGCTGATAACTTTGAAACGGCTGAACCGATTTAGATGAAACATGTCTAAGAACCATTGCCAAGAAATCTGCTTTCTATTAAAAAAACTGCATCCAAATCGGTGCACCCGTTTAAGAGCTATAATACCACATACAGACACACAGACAGACACACACACATAGCGGTCAAACTTATAACACCCCTCTTTTTGTGTCGGGGGTTAAAAATTGCTCTAATTATTGTACCTAAGCATTTCTATTGATTTTTTCCTAAATTCTTACATGCGTAATTCTTACATCTGTCGTTCGAGTTACTATGTGTACTCAATATCCGCAAGAATAACGGCCGAATGTACCACATAAAGTAGTACATATTATTATTCAATGAATAAAGAACTTCAAAGACGTTTAAATAAGTTCCAAAATTACAAAACGTATGACTCTTATCTAGGTCTTAAGTTCTACATCGGTTAGAAAAGGCCGTGACTCAGGAGGATATGTCACTGACATTTATCATGTAGGTAAAATAGGGGCCAGTCAGTGCGTACAATAATTTCTTCATCGAATTGCTCCACTATGTTACGTGTCAAAGCCACATTTGTTTAAATAAACGGAATCAAGGTCGACAATGAATGTCAATTACTTTAAATAATGTAACCACGCCTTTACACTTTTACATTTAAATATATGTTTTCAGGTGGGTTATGTTTTCACCGTCATACCAGGTGTTCTAAAACAACGACCCGTACGCGGGCCAGAGGTCAAGTTATAGGTACAAGTTTTATTTTATTTTATTTTATTTTTATTTATTGGAGAAAAAAACAGATACATACACAATTAATATGAAACAAAGCATATAAATAAGAATGTACCTATAGTATGCACCCTAAATTAATTCTCACTTAGAATTATTGAAGGATGCGGCAATCGAATAACAATGGGTTCATTAAAAAAAAACACATTAAGAGCAACCGCACATCGAGCCATTACTGTCTCAATGTGCGCCCGCACAAGAACCACCACCACTTACAAAAAAAACCAGCAAAAAACAAAAAAAAAACATGCAAAAATAATAATATTAAATTAGAAACAAAAAAAAAATGCGGATTTTTTAAAAAAAAGAGAGGAACAAAAAAAAGGAAAGCATAGAATCTGGGCTCACCAGTTAAAACACAAATTAACAAAATCACACCTTACAGACTGACATAAGTTCTATTAATAATTGGGTTACTTGACGCTTGAACTTAACGTACGAACTACAAAACATGTCGACAGAGACCAGTCGCCTGTTGTACGACTCGCAGAGTCTACGCAGCGGTGCACGGACACCTGCTTTAGTCCTAATCATCGGGATAGCGAACAACGTTGTTGATCTAGTTCTGTAGGACGGGGCTCTGAACCTGACACTCTCCACAAGTTCAGGACAGTCGTAACAGCCGTTGCATATATTATATAGAACGACCGCATCACGAACCAAGCGCCTATCCGCCAGAGAAGTAAGACCGTCCCGTTTTAGGAGATCAACATACGGCCGATAGGGTTGAAGAAATCTGTAATTAAGTAAAGTGTAAGTTCTGAAGAAAATAAGAAAAAATCCATGTCATTTAATTAAGCGATAATAATTGTATAACATTATCACTTTAAGTGTTAGATATTTTCGAAAAAATGTCTAGGCATTTTCTTATTAACGACCGCTTTAGCCTAGTTGGTAGTGACCCTGGCTACGAAGCAAGAGGTCCTGGGTTTGAATCCCGGTAAGGGCATTTATTTGTGTGATGAGCACGAATATTTGTTCCTGAGTTACGGACGTTTTCTATGTATTTAAGTATTTATTTATCTATATAAGTATGTTTATCGTCGTCTAGTACCCATAGTACAAGCTTTGCTTAGTTTGGGACTAGGTCGATTTGTGTAAAGATTTGTCCCCTAATATATATATATATATATTTATATATATATATTTATTTTTAATTAATCAGGCGTTGTTCGTTTGCTGAGGCCCATATAAATCAGTTTATAGTAATTGTTTCAATTTTATTCATGTCTATTATCGATCAGTTGTTAAGCGATCAGTGTAGTACTGAGGTGGCGACACAGACAAAGACCCACTCACTGTTAAATTTGCGCTTTTATAGTATTAGTAGAAAAGAATGGAATGGCTCTTTTTAATATACCAACATAAATATACATTTTTGGAGTGAGCTCTTTTCTATTGAATAGTACCAACCTTAAATGTAACTTGAATGTAATTACATGTCCAAAAGTCAACCTTATTTCTCAGACAATACGCATGTTGACGAAATAACTTATCATTTTATATGCCATGACCAAACAATGTTCACTATCTTGATAAGTATAAATAACTGACACCCACTTTTCCGTATAAGATATAAGCTTATAGCATTTATCCAACTGGAGGCGTCGTGCGCTCTCATTTTATAAGATAGCAAAGCATTTTAGTTGTATACAGGGTGTCTCTAAACTCAACGCTAACCTGGTACCGTGCGAGAGAAGTTATAACAGTTCTGGTAAAAATAAGAAAAAATACATGTTATTTAGTTAAGCGATAATAGACATTTTATGCATAATTGTAATGGAATACTATATTATCGGTTAACAAAGTGATATGGATTTTTATTTACTTATTTTTTCCGGAACTAGTACCTACATACGTGAGTCACAGCTCAGAAAATTACGTTTGTTTGTCCTCAACATTATTGTCATACATCCAGGGTCGACAAATATGGGGTCGTACACTAATCGCACACTATTTCAGGATCTCATCCTACACGCAAACAATGAAATTTTAAATCACTAACTTTAGCTTCACACCTTTCTCCATTTCAATACCATCTGTTAATCTTGTAGATACTTATGGCCAAAAATTATTGAAATGGACAAGGAATTGTCCAGATCCTTAGTGATAACATTTTTTTTATTGGTTTTCAGTTACAATCACCTTTTCGGATCTTAGATCATCAGGACCCAATTGCATAACAAAGTACAACTTATATTACAAGCGGAACTCCCTATCTAGTTAATATAACTGAAGCGAGAGTTCCGCTTGTAATATTAGTTGTACTTTGTTATGCAATTGAGCCCAGGCTTATTGTCTAACGCTTCTGACGCTTGCCTTCGCAATCACTATTTCTTTCTGTCAAACGGTATAAGTTGATGACAGAAAGAGATGGTGAAAGCGAAGGCAAGCGTCAGAAGCGTTAGACAATACGGCCTGTCTCCATGTCAGTTGGTTATTATGTATCTAGGGGCCTCCATAGACGGACTGCTTAGAGCAGTCAGTGCCAACAGCTTCAAGCGGTCCATCGATTGAAGTTGTTGGGTGATCTACAGTTTTAATACAAAATTCAGAGTATTCGGGTTGAAGTCGTCTCCAACCGCAGCACTGCTCTCGTGCCGTTGGTCTCGACTACTCTAAGCAGTCCGTCTATGAACGCGCTGAAAAATCGTCAGATTCTATTGAAATAAACTTTACACTCACAATACTGCGTATGGACACACTTTTTACAGAGAGTAGGTCTATGGCATCTCCGGTTGGTTAAATGTTCGATGGTATTCTGATACAAACGAGAGAACGCGTGTATGATCCCTAACCCGACAAAACCACTTTCATGCATCTCGCTCATATGTGAAGGGATAGAAAAGGATATCGGACTAAATGTTACGAGCCCAAATCTAGAATCGGGATTCGGTTACTAGGAAAATTGTTTACCACTTTCATAGGTGATATGAGAAAATGGAGAGCGTAATAGTAATAAATAACTTTATCTGTATGCACTGCCTCTTAATATTTTTTATTTATGTTTCATCTAACTCGTAGAGAATATAAAAGGACTAGTTTGGAAGGAACTTTTTTTTTTTTTAACTTATATGTAACCAGCATCATCATCGCACCCTATACAGGGTGTAATCGTTAAGTGTGGCCAGGCCATAATTCAGTAAATATAACAAATATCAGAAAACTTCCAACTTATATCGAAAGTGCGTTACCCAATGAGTAAAATTACATTAAAAACTTTTTTAAATAGATGAAGTAATATTAAAACTACTAGGTATGACGACTTACAGCCTCAAAGAATGTCGGGTGTCGTAAGAGATAAAACTGTTTGAGATTCGTTATTTGTACGAATACATTGTTATAAAATAATAAAACTACCGTTTATGAAATAATTAATCGAACATTTATTTTTAAATGAAAAATTATTTTAACAGTTGCTCGATGTGACGTCCTACTAAATGTATGGAAGGGTTTGAAGTTAATATTTGGGATATTTCTGCTTTTATTTAAAAAAAGTTATTAATGTAATTTTACTCATTAGGTAACGCACTTTCGATATCAGTTGGAAGTTTTATGATCTCTGTTATATTTACGGAATTATGGCCTGGCCACACTTAACGATTACACCCTGTATACATGTACTAGTATACATGTATATACGTCTCCCTGGCAGGGCGCAGGGCTTCCAGAATAAGAAGGCTCAGGCCGTAGTTCCCACGCGGGCCCAGTGCGGACTGGGAGCTTTTCGATGTTTTCCTTCACCGTAAAGCTCATGGTAAATTTTGATTAATTTCACACATACACAGAGGTGCGGGCCTGTGAACCCGGACTTGTACCCACGGCCCTCTGCTTGAAAGGCTATAGGTCCAACCTCTAACCTACCACGGATTTATACAGAGTGAGTCTTTGATCAATTATAACTGTAGATCCACAGTCGCGCGCCCGAAAATGTCCGAGCCAAATGAGCGCCACTTTGATAGAAGTGGCCTTCTTTTTTCTCAGTACGTTGCGTGAAATTGTCAAGTTTAGCTGTCAAGTGTCAACCGAAATTCGACTGTAATGAAGTAAAGACTAGGTTCAAATTTCTGTGTAGGTGATGATTTTAATTGTTATGCAAACAAATAAAAAAGTTCGGACATTCTTTGAAGGGGATTTTGTTCGGCAATGTGTATCTTCAGTTATAATTGATCAAAGGAGTGAGTCGACTGTTATACCGAACTTCGAAGTTCAAAACAGCGATGCACGTTAGTGCGAAAGTACGCCACACCGAATAACGTATACTCGAATAAACTTTAGTGCGAATGCACGTTAGTGCGAAAGCCTGCCATAAGACAAAATGGTACATTTTCGCACTAACGTGCATTCGCACTAAAGTTTATTCGAGAATACGTTAATCGGTGTGGCGTACTTTCGCACTAAAGTGCATCGCAGTTTTGAACTTCGAAGTTGGTAATGGTTGGGTTGGTTGGTTGGTATGACAGTTCATTTTTTAATTAGTCTTCTTAAATTTGAGGTATCCATACTTTAAGTTTGTGATTTCATTTCAACAAAGTGTGAACATTCCAAATTTTATCGAACTAATTTTAACAATTGAGTTAATTAATGCATTATGTTACCCAGCATCAACTGAGTTAGAAACAGCAATTTCTGTTCACGGCTTAGGATTCACCCAGTATTAAGGTGTCTAATATTTTGGGCACCATCCAAGTGTAACTACTAAGAGTTTAAGAATTTGTATGACTTACTTTCCTTTGATGGAACTATTAAGATTTCTTTTTCACTTTTGATCTTTTTCAAATTCCTTTTTTTCTTACTTGTAACGTATCTAAGTCCTGTTAGGTCGCGGTAGCCTAGTTTTTTGACCAATAGCCTCTCAAGCAAAGGATCGTGGGTTCGAGCTCGGGCTTGCACTTCAGAGTCTTTCGGAATTTACGTGCAAAATTACATGTGTTTATATCATTACGGTGAAGGACTGTACACACCTGCGAAGAAATTCAATGGTGTGTGTGTGAAGTTCCTAATCTGCACTAGCCCCGTGTGGGAACTACGGCCCAAGCCGTCTCATTCTGTGAGAAGGAGGAGGATGATAAACGAATCTAGAGATAGTGAGAAAAAAAACAGTAGTTCCTTAAAAGATACCTACTGGCAAAAGACTGCGAATAATCTAGAAATGTACGCAACATCTTATTCATGAAATCCCTATCGGTAGATATATTCCTCTTTCTCGACGTTTAATATAAAAGTCACGATTTAAACCGAAAAGTCGTGTAATGGTGGGCGAGGTTTACGAAATTTCAAATTAAAATCGTTTCAATTCATGCAAAAAATATGGTAAAATATGGAGATGGATACATTTTCCGGGACAGGGGTCGCGATTGGCTACATTAGCCTTTGTTTAGTTTGTTGGATTATGATGGAAATGTGGTTGACATTATTTTCTTGAGGGTTTTTTGTGTTTGATGTTGAAAGCGTAGCTTTTGCACTGTCTAAAAGTGAATATTGAGCGTCTGGTAAAAATTTAGAGTTGTTTTTACAAATTGATTGTTGAAGATGTATTGAAACTGCGCGTTTCTTGAATGATTCAAGAATTTTATTTAAATGAACTGAAATAATTACTAATAAAAATAATTAAAAAATATTAAGTACTGGACCGGCAAGTGCAGCGTGGGACGTCCACCGACGAGATGGACGGACGATTTGGTGAGGGCCGCAGGTTCCAACCGTAATGATTGGGCGTCAATGAGGGAGGCCCAGCGGTGGACGTCCTACGGCTGAAATTATGATGACGATGATGATGATGATGTTGAAATAATTCCCTCACCTGCGACCTTCAAGCGTGCAAGAAGCAAGAAGAAGGTCACGGGTGAGCAAAGTAATTATTTCAGTTCATTGATATGGACCTCCCCAAAGTACCGCTTGATTTAATTAATTACTTTAATTTACCAAAAATACTACGATAACAATCATCATCATCATCGTAGATTTCATTTTTGCTTTCCAACAAGCGTGATTGTCAAACGCAAGCCTATTTTGTATCTAAAAAAAACTAGTAGTGCCACGTGGCGACACTTCGATATTGCTGCATGTTCTCGGCTATGAGGCTTAAAGTCGATCCAAAAACTTTCTGCATACTAAATAAATTACTAAATCTTCGGAACTGTACTTTGTTTGTAATCCTTGACTTGACGTGACCCTTGTCCATAATAATCAATTCCATTCAAATAAGTCTTGGCAACACAGTTTCAATTTACATCGTGTAAATTTTGGCTACGATATTGTATTGAAAGGATTGATAGAGTTAATAACAGTTTCTACCCCAATGTGTGAAATGTCAACCGATTTTTGATCAAATTTTTGACATTATCTCAGTTTAACTTCAGGTGTAAAAGTTTAGTTATTCAAAATATTGATTTATTTAGTGGCAGAATTATTTTTTGTGTTAGAATACTTAAACAGGGATAAAAGGAAATCTACCTCTATTAAATTATAATAATCCATATCCATACTAATATTATAAATGACTAGTCTTCTGTCCGCAGCTTAGCCCGCGATAAATTAATTTTCCCGTAGGAAAAGGTATGTTCCCGGGGTAAAAAGTAGCCTATGTCACTTAGTGATAATGTAGCTTTTTAAAGGCAAAAAAATTTTTGAAATTGGTCCAGTAGTTTTTAAGTTTATTCGTTATATACAAAAATACAAATCTTTCCTCTTTATAATATTAGTGTAGAAGTGTAGATAAAGTGTGTCTGTCTGTTACCTCTTCAGGCTGCCCTGGCAGACCCTGGGAAGGATGTAGGATAGTTTTTATCCCGGAACTTGTATAGTTCCCGCGGGATAGAGATAAACAAATTCTTCGCAGATGGAGTCGCGGGTAACAGCTAGTAAAAAAAAACTTAGCTTTTGCGTCGACTGTACACTCTGTCTCTGTCAATTAAAAACTCAGCTATATATACTGGGGATATTAGTTCTGGCCAGCCTGGTCGCTACAACTCCTGATTTTCACTTCCAGGGCTTCAACGTGACAGGCTACGATCCCTCATCAGAGACAGTGTCTGCTGCAGCCAAGAACGGCGTCAAAGGAGCCAGTTCCATCGCTGCTGCTGTAGAGGCGGCTGATGCTGTCGTCTCCATCCTACCAAGCAACAAAATTGTGCTGGACGCATACCTTGGCAGTGATGGCGTTATCAAACACGTAAGTTAAAAGTTAGCTTTATCCTAGCTGTGACACACCGCCTTGTTGTGATATTTCAACTAAGGACTTCAAAGGAGCTCAATTGATATTTCACCAAATCCAAATAATATCTCCAATGTACAAGTGCCTTTTTTACCTCCAACCAGTGTGTGTTGCCAGTAATGGCATATGGATCCGAGACGTGGTGCTTCGCAATAGGCCTGATGAATTGGCTGAGTCACTCAACGAGCTATGTAAAGGGTTTCTCGTAGAATCTCGTAGTGGATTTCAAATGTAATTTCATGCATAAATTCCGAAAAACAAAGAAGTGCGAGCAGCAAAGGTTTGACCCACGATTCTCAGCTTGATAGACCTAAGGTCAAACCACCAAGTTACCACAGCTTTATAGATGATTAATCAACTTATTCCAGGCACCCAAAGGTTCCCTACTCATTGACTCGAGCACTGTGGACCCGAACGTGCCAAAGCAGATCTTCCCTGTTGCCATCGAGAGTGGCGTAGCCTTCATTGATGCTCCAGTTTCAGGAGGTATGTACAATAGTGTAGATACATACATAACATCACACCTGTATTTCCAAAGGGGGAAGGCAGAGCGCACGAAACGTAACATTTACGTTTTGAGGCCACTTTTACCAATTTTAATTATAAAGGTAAAAGTGGTAAAATAGTGACAAGTTTCTAGCCTAGTTATCATCTGCAATATACGTTAACCTATGTCCTTAATCGCTTCTTACGACATCCACGGAAGAAACGGAAGAAACGGTGTTATTCTAAACCCGACACCACACGGGGGAATAGGTTAGTTGACAACATAAAACAATAATGTCAAGACGCCACTCAAGTAAAAAAAGCTTACAAATTACAATTGTAAGTACAATGCCCTCTAAATATAAATTAATTTTACTACTACACGAAGACTTGAACACTGTATATTTCCGTCGTTATCTTCAAACTACAATTATCAAGTTATTTGATTTAGCAAAGCTGAAAAGCAACGCGATACCAATGATAAGATTACTGTCAGATGTTGATCAAATATTAAATCACTGACAATAATAAAATATTTTGTAACGCTTCTAGAGAGTGATGTGATAAAATGTGATGTTTTATAAAATTAGAGTTGTGTAACTTTGCCCTTTGCACCCATCTTGCACGCCTGATTGTTTTAAATAAATACATTTAAAATGCATACGCTACAAAAATTTCGTATTCCGTTGGTCAACATTATAATATTCAGACGACCGGATAGCCTAGTTGCTAGAGAATCTGACTATGAAGCTTGAGGTCCTGGGTTCGATTACTGGCCGGGGCAGATATTTGTGTGAAAAATACGAATGTTTGTGCACGAGTCATGGGTGTAATAGGTATTTATTTATAAAAGTATGTTTATCTGTTGTCTAGTACCCATAGTATAAAATTTGCTTATATTGGGACTAGGTCAATTGGTGTGGATTGTCCCGTGATATTTATTATTTAGTATTATTGTGTAAGATTGCACATGTGCGGAAAAACCATTTTTTAACTTGCCAAATGTCAAAAAATTCACCCCATACATTCAAACACAAACTCAACGATCACCTGGTATACCAGGCGAGAAGCCAAGTTGCAATAGTTCTAGAAAAAATAAAGAAAAATCCATGTCTCTTAGTTAAGCAATAATAAGACATTATTTTGAAAATATCTAGCTCTAAAATTGATTTTTATCTGACTCTAATATCGTTTGACTAAGTGACTTGGCTTTTTTTTCTTTTTTTTCCAGAACTTAACTTCTCGCCCGATACCAGATAATCGTTGAGTTTTTGGACACCTTGAACTTACCCATACTAACCCAAGCAGTTCCCATACATGACGAAATTCAATGTCTTCTCTAAACAGTTACTCCCAGCCCCATCGTTTCAGATTCTTCTGCGTGTTCTTTATCAAAAATTTCTTCATCTCTTTCAGGTGTCATGGGCGCCCAGAACGCAACCCTGGCCTTTATGGCTGGTGGCCGCAAGCAGGACTTCGACCGATCCCTGCCCATGCTCCAAGCCATGGGTGCCAAGCAGTTCCACTGTGGGGACGCAGGCGCTGGCCAGGTCGCCAAGCTCGCCAATAACATGCTGATGGGCATCACTGGCATGGCCACTGCTGAGTGCATGAACATGGGAATCAAGTGAGGACAACTATTTACCTACTTTGTTCTGGATTTGTACGGAGATGGTGGGATTAGAGTTTTTTCGGAATTTACGCGCGAAATCGCAACTTTAGTAGTATAGTTTGATACTATGGATTTTAACCATGAGCTTTACACTGAATGAAAACTTCGCGTTGGAACCTGGATGCACCGGCGAATAAATTCAATGGTGAATGTGGAGCTCCCAATCTATTCTGCTCTGGGCGCTACAGCCCAAGCCCACTTATTTTGAGAAGAGGCCTTGTGCCCTGCAGTGTAACGCATACAGGCTGGAATGATTTCACACAAGATAAACCAAAGTAATTATAATTTATAACCCCAGTGGCGTCTAATTCAATTCAATCAACGTTGCCGCCCTTTTGAAAGAAAACACTATACCTACTTAATTATTATTTTTTCTTCCTAATCCGAAATAATGAAAACACGTTTACCGCAGTTGCAGCGTTATGGTTAAATTCTAAAGCCTGTGCAATGCAGCACAGCGTTGTTTTCAATCAACCATTATTTTTTGCTAGAAAGTTCCATATACCTTTTCCCCCTTGTATAATACAAGCAAATACAACAGTATTTTGATGATATTTCAGAATGGGTCTCGACCCTCAAGTTTTATTAGACGTACTCAACAACTCCTCGGCTCGGTCGTGGTCTACTGAAGTCTACTGCCCCGTTCCTGGCTTGGTCCCCTCCGCGCCCTCCAGCAGAAACTACGACGGAGGATTCAAGAACGAACTTATGGTTAAGGTAAAGAAACTAGCAACCGACGCCGGGTAGTTCTTATTTATTCTATGGAACATGACGTCATCGGACAGAATAAGATATTTACCTGTCGGTGGCATCATAGCTCTTAAACGGGTGAACCGATTTGGATGCGGTTTTTTTTATTTGAAAGCAGGTTTCCTGGTGATTTTTATTGTCATTTGAAAGGGGCATACATGTATTGTATACACTCATTGCCATCAAGTTAGATGGGATCCTAGATAAATCGAGGAAACTCTTCAAATTAAGATAGATGGATAGATAGATTAATTTATTTCAGATTGATTTTATATTCTGCATTCCAAATGTCACAAATATAAAGAATTCACAAAAAGATCGTCAATAATATTTATAATTAGTGTGACGCCTTCTTGCTTAGCTTATTTTAATTATTTAATTAGTTAGTTGTCGAGTTCACTGTTTCTGTTATGTTAAACTGTTGATAAAATGGTTCCAACGGAAGACCAGCGTCGGCTGCAATTCTAACATCGCGCTAAGTTGGAACCATTTCGTAACAATTTGTCTCGGTTTTCGTTTTTTCTTTCTTCTTGTAAAAAAAATGTTAGGAATAAACGTTTATTTTTCTTTTTCCAATTTTAAATAATGAAATGACTCAAAAAGTCCCCGTAAAAAATATTATAAACAGTAAAACTTACTATTTAAGGGATGTGGAGGTAAAGGCCTCTTTGGTATTGCTTCGTGATTCAGTACTCTTTTGCCTGGTCGAAGAACCGATAAAACCGGCCTCGGTCGATCAGCGGTGATGAGGAGTGGGTAAGGACACACTTTGACTTTGACAACTGGTTAGCCTAAGGATTAGAGAACCGGACTATGAAGCTTGAGGCTCCGACTTCATTCTCTGGTCGGGGCAGATATTTGTATGAATAATACTAAGGTTTGTCTTCGAGTCTTGGAGTTTTAATACGTATTTTTGTATGCATTTATTTATACACGATGGACCCGAGTAATTAGAAAAACTGCGACATTATGACTTATTAATGTTTTACAAATATAGTTCCAATTGTATAATTTTAACTTTGCTATTTTTTGGAACAAAATAAATCAATAAATTTTAGTACTTTCTTTTATACAGATCAGTCAAGAGAGTGAATAATCTAAGCAAATAAATATGTTTATCCGTTGTCTAGTGCCCTTAGTACATACAAGCTGATTAGTTTGGGACTAGGTCCATTAACAACATCACCCGATAGCCTGTTACGATATTTACAAACGTCACATTTTCCTTTGTCCTCAGGACCTGGAACTAGCGAGCGGGATGGCCCTCGGCATCAGGTCGCCGATCCCTCTGGGTGCCGTCGCCACTCAGATCTACCGCACTGTACAAGCCCGAGGCTACGGACAGAAAGACTTCTCCTTCATCTACCAGCTCCTGAAGGAGGACAAGAAGTAATATAAATATCTTGATGTGACGCTCTTTTGTTTTATTTTCATCAACCCCGCATAGGTATATATTTGAAATTATTTATTATACTAAACGGGACTTATCATGCAAACAACATATTTAACTCGACGTTTCTGCCACATTGCATCAGCCGTGATCACGAGTTAAGTAAAGTCGTAAATATTGTTTGCGTGTTATACCCGTTTAGTATAATAATTATGAGTGAAAATCACGAAAGTTTAAAACGGTACATTTTTGAAAGCCTTCAATTCGACTCTACCTGTATGTTTTTTAGAGTTCCCTAACTCAAAATTAAAAATGAACACTCATTATAATCTTCGTTATCAGTCTGTCTGTTTATCAAGACCCTTTTTCTCAGGAACATACCTTTTGAAATTAATATGAAATAAAATTAGTACTTAGCCTCTTATAACAGTAAAAAAAATTATATTCAGAATTTACGCTATCAAAACATACAAAATACATACATACCTTTAGGTTATTTAAGTATCTGTAAATAGGTATAATAAACATACAAACTTTTAAAAGTGTTTAAAATGCGTGTTACTTCATAGATCCAGCTTGCTGTCAGCATGCCAAATTTGGTTTAAATCTGTCCAACCATTTTAGCGGGAAAGGGTATCAAACACATTCACACGCTCATTTAACATTCGAATTTATAATATTAGTAATTACTTATGTTTTTTTTATTATGAGAAAGAGGCAAACGAGCAAGCGGGTCATCTGGTGAGAAATTATCAACACCTCATTGAGGGACACTGATCTGTTGCTGGCCTTTAAAGGAAGTATAAACATTATCTTGAAAGCCCCGATGTCATAGTTGTCTGGAAACACTGCTGCCGGAAGTTGATTCCACAGTTTCAATGTACGTGGCAGGAAGTGCCGAAGAAAACGTACAGTGGTAAACCATCCTTCATCGAGATGGTGACGATGAAACTTAGATAATTCAATGCTGGGCTTAGTTCTCTTCTCAGAATGGATAGGTTGAACCGTAGTTTTCATGCGGGGCCATGACAATTATTCGGGTATGTATTACAATACCGAAGTACGAAAGACCGATGTGTTAAAACATCGAATGGGTCAAAAGACGGACACGATTTTTTTCTGAAACCGTTAACTTCTCAGAATTTATTAAAACGGCATCATACAGAACCCAATAGGTTAGGTTAGGTTTGTTTTATAAAAATCTTAAAAAGTTAACGGTTTCTGAAAAAAATCGTGTCGGTCTTTTGACCCATTCGATGTTTTAATACATTCGGTCTTTCGTACTTCGGTATTGTAATACATGCCCTAATTATACCTAGTATTTTTTTACATCATGTTCAAAATCCACATTGGGCCCGCGTGGGGACTATACGGCTCAAGCCCTCTCATTTAGAGAGTAGGTCTGTGCCCAGGAGAACGTATAGGCCGGGATGATGATAATAAATTATTTTTAATTGATATTATAAAAAATCTAACGAGAAAGTTCAGTATTTCCGATTAAAAAAGTAATTAGAATTCGCCTCGCCATCTTGAATGTCCAATTGCTCACGGAATGCAATTTGACCAGAAATTAACTGCTCAGTTGGGTTTCCTGATTAATTCGGATAATTAGTGCATTGTTCCAGACAACAGCTGCTTGCAATCAAGGAATGCAATGGTTTGGTATCGCTGGCCAGTGTTTGAACAAACATTTGCCTGCGTGTTTGGTGCGTTAAATACCTTTTGAAAGATGTGGCCCGTTATCGTTCCAGGCTATACATATACGTCCCACTGCAGGCACAGATCCCCTCTCAGAATGAGAGGGCTTGAGTTATAGTGGAGTGGGGTAGTGTCATCCCTTCTATTCGGATCCATATCGGGTAGCATAAATTTTAAATAATAATTCATCATTTCGCCGAACCTTTTTTACTCTGAATCTATTAATGGTACAGAATTGTTACAAAACAAACCTAACCTAGCCTAATAACTAACTAATGGTTATTCAAAAATCAAAAATTCCTGAAAAATTAATGGTTTCTGGGAAAAAAGAGTTCGTCGAAATGATAAATTCAGACAAACAATGATGAATTCGGACTTTATTAAACTTTATGCAAACAGAGAGCCCCCTTTCTATTCTCTGAACTAGGAATAATTACATCAATTAGGTTCCAGATTGACTTTGTATGCTATCTGAAAAAGCTCGTCAAACCAAAAATATTTTTACTAATTTCACATCATGGCCACCAGACACACCAAGTCTTGAAAAATCTGGGTTTTAAAAGTTTTCACTATTTTTGGGCAAAAAAAACCGGTACTATCTCTGGCAAATTTCAGCTTTCTAGATATCGTGGAAGTACTAGGTCAATTTCGATGATCCTTTAACTTCCAAGCTATAAACTTGAAATTTTAGGGTTCTTATAAATAATGCAGAATTTTAGACTTCCACTATATCCCATGCTAGACATAAAACTGTAGAAAACGAATGAAAAAGAACTAAAATTTTATATGCGACATCATTGCCATGTTTAAGCATATCAAAAATGTGTCAGTTACAAAGAAAATGGCACCTTCATTTGACTTATACCCTTTTGTTCCCGTACTATTTCTTTGTTTCATTAGTTTCGTTTCATTCATATATTCTTATTCCAAGGCGAGGTATTCCAAATCAAGGTCGTAACATATGATGAGTTCTCCAGATGCCAGGCTGAAATAATAAAAAAGAAAAAACAAGGCAATGAGGTTACTCTGTATTCGAATTTGGAACATTATGTACGTCTACGCTGGTTGAATTTCATGTCTGTATAATTAAAACAAATTCTAAATAGGGTATTTAATTAGGGTTTCTGATAGGTGAAATATCGCTAAATGGCATTAGTTTTGACCGCGTGTGTGCGTCTGTTTGTCTGTCTGTGGTAAACGGGTGAACCGATTTGTATGCGGTTTTTTTTTATTTGAAAGCAATTTCTTGGCGATGGTTCTTAGACATGTTTCATCAAAATTGGTTCAGCCGTTTCAAAGTTATCAGCTCTTTTGTTAGCTGCGGATGGAATCTTAGACGCATAATGGCCGATTACTTTATTTTGAAACAGAGCTAGAGGTGTGTGTGACCTAATTGCGTTGTTTTTTTTTTAAATTTGTTTTCATAGTTATTACAAACGCGGTTGTCAATGCAGGTTTATGTAACAGGGAGATCGAGTTATTTATTTATAATGACACGTGGCGAGGTTCTTATTGCAATGTTATTAATATCTAATTTTAACGAAATCACGCGTCCTCGTGAATGGCACTAAGCAGGCGTTACTATCGTGAGTTCCGTTTGACGAATTTAACAGGTAACTCCCTGACCCATGAGGCACCTCATGATGTGCCTCATAGGTGACTTTACTGGTATTTCCATGAGGCACATGTGCCTCATGACTACGACTGTTTAATGTCATTGGGACGTGTCGAAAGAACGTTGCGCATTACTTCGGGACAGGGAAGCTGTTAACATTTGTGTTGGCTTGGAAAAGGCAAAATTTTACCCACTAACAATACGCCGAAAGGTACGAGGAACTTGTTAAAAATTAAAAAAATATCCTGAAAGCCTTCCGCCTAACCGTACCCAAACAATAGTGAACACAAAAAAAACAATTTCGTTTTAGAAACGTCTGTCTAGGAATAACACGGGTTCCGCCAGTGTTTTTGTAGCATCGAGCAATATTGTTTAAACATTGCCCGTTTTCATTTGACGCTTGGGTTTTTATACCCCCGATTTTAGCAAAAAAGTACGGATAACTCACGTATATGATGAGTTAAGCTCGTCATTTTACGGGGGTAGTTGTGTGTCGCTGTCAGTTGCGTCAAGCAGCCGCGCAAACAGAGCGGTGACGCGCAGTGCGCGTTTGGCAGCCGCCGCGACGTGTGGCTGCAAGAAGAAGGGCTAAGGATTAGTCCAAAACATGTCGAGCTTAACTCGATCATAAACGTGAGTTGTCCGTACTTTTTCGCTATGAGTCTCACGGTAGTTTTATGTTCAATGTTCGATTTTAGAGAATATACTTTAGATTTGAGGCCATGTTGTCTAACGCAATTATAGTTTTTACCAATGAAATGTATTCTATTTGAAGGACAATCTCTGCAATTACCCATTTTAAAATCAGTTATCCCGGCCTGTATACACCCTGCTGGGACGTATACCCCAGTAGGGTGTGCCTCTTAGAATCAGAGGGCCGTAGTTCCACTGTTGAATTTCTTAGCAAATGGTGTGCTGGTTTACTCACGATTTTGGCTTTCACCGTAAAGGTCATGATAATTAAATTTCAAAAAGCTCAAAGGTTCGAGGGCTCGAAATTTATATCTCTTTTCAATATTTGTGTTCAATTGATCTCTAAAAAGGCTGCAAAAATGTCTCTACGGCTGACTTCCATTCGTTACATAGTCACATTAATGTAAGGACTCCTTTGTGTCGCGAAAAATATGATTATGCCGGGACGGCCCATTGTCCTCTCATAGCCTAAAAATTCAATATGGCGTCGCCAACGGAAAATTAAAAATGTATGCCTTGTTTGGGTTTGAGTAAGTGGTTGGAATAATTTAGAGCACGTTGTCTTTTATTATTTCACTTGAAAAAGAAAAATCACTTATCATGCAAATGTGCACGTTACTTTAACGATAGCATTTTTGATACGTAGGTATGTTTCAAAGACACACCTCTTATGACTAAGAATGATGATAAAGAATCTGTAGTTTTATTGGAATAAGTGGGAAAATTTTAATTTCTGTTCACAACGGGCGATTCAAATTGATTGTTACAGTTTGATCGTGTTTCATGTTTGATGTTTCAGAGGTTTGGTTTGATTTATTTTTATTCATCGATAAAAATTATACAGTACGAGTATAACACGAATGCGTTGTAAAATTCTAAAATACCAACAAAAGGAGAAGAAAAGTTAAATAATACGACTATTTAGGGATTTTTGAAGGATGTCTTCGTTGCTTCCCTAAAATGACGGAACATCACACCCTCCGGCCAGAAGTCGGAGCGCAGGAACATCTGCTGGTGCTTGGCAGGCACTTGGAGCCTAAATAAGCTGAAATTGTTAGCCCTTTGAAACTCAAGCGGATAGATAAACAGCTGGCATTCCTGTAACCAACCCCGTGCCGCCTCGCGTGATATCCAAGTGCCATTTTTTTAGTAGAGTTTAAAATATGACAGTCTTTTAACTTCGACGTCGTAAATTGATAAATATTTGGAGTTTGCCTAAGTGTCTTTATTTAATGAGTTGAGTTGGTTTTGTGACCTTTTTTCATACAGTATATGACCACAGTGTATGTATGTATGTATATATGGCTCGTCGCATAACTGACACAAAAAAATTGTATGAAAAATTTGAGACATTTTTGTAAGTAATCATCAAAATCAATAGCGCTTCTGATTTACAAAAAAAACGAGCCTACTCTTTTCTCAAAAGGCCGGCAACGCATTCGTAACTCAACTTGTGTTATGGCTGACCGTGGGCAGTGGTGACCTTTCCATCAAGTGACTCGCCTGCTCGTTTTCCCCCTATCTCATGAAAAAAGTACTTCAACATTTAAGGCTATTTATTATACGTCCGACTACAGGCCTTCGGAATGCCTTCGGCAATTGGGACAAAAAAAACTTAAAAGTGGAAAAAAGTAGCAGATTTATTATGGAAAATCCCAATTTGACACATTAGATGATTAACTTTGGGCATTAGCAATGATCCATTCGGTGTATCGTGATACCCTGGTGTAGACGCCAGGCCGATCGGTGAGAGAGCATCCAACGTGGAATGAGTGGACGCCAATGACCACGTTATTATGGAGCAGCGGTCCACCATCATCACCAGTGCAACCGCCAAGACCACGATGCTCCGTATGGGCGCAAATCATGTTGTCAGAGATCAAAGTTGTTCCGAAGATCTGTCGGCATCGCCCATGGTTCACCGTGTTGATTTGGACGTGGTGCAATTGCTCTGGTCTCTCTCCAAACTAAAACAAGATCGGAGGTTCAAAGCGGGAAGGTAAACACGGATTGGTGCAATGTGGGAAGGTAATTGAATTTCAGACAGACTTGTCAGTGAGGTTTTTGCATTGGGTTGGGTTAGGTTTCGTCGTTACATTAAGAAATTGTAATACTGTCAGCAAAAGACTAAAAGTAGCTTTAGAAGCAAGTATGAGTTAGCACTGTCTGTTCTGAATGTTCTTTCACACTACTTTTGCTTTCAAAGCCGAGCGGCAATCGACAGGAGCAAGAGGAAGCGATGTAAAAGAATCTTTTATTGAAATTTAGTTTTGAGTATAAATCATCACCATCATACGTCTCACTGCAGAGCCTCCTCGAAGCATGAGAGGGCTTGGATCGTACTTCCCAAGTGGACCCAGTGCGGTTTGAGAACTTCACATACAGACCATTAAATTTCTTTGCCGATGTATGCAGGTTTCCTCACGATATTTTCCTTCACCGAAAACTGACGGTAAACAAATGTAATTTTGCACATAAATTCCGAAACACTCAGAGTGCGAGAGCCCGGGAACCCACTACCCTCCGCTCACTATACCACCATGATTTTTTTATACTATTCGATATTTTTCTTGACAAGTGTATTTTTTCTTGTATATCGAATATGTGTTAAGAAATATCTCCATCTCTCTCTATCTCTCATACCTGATTACGACCCCATCCGATGGCAGTGACAGGCCGGTTGTCACCCACATTGTACGACGTACCAGCGATGGCACCTCTCTGGGCGACGTCCGAAAAGGTAATAGAGGTTTGCAGGCGAATTATAGCAATGTTATTGTCCCTAGTATTTGCGTTGTAGTCGGGATGGTCGATCACCCGCTGAACTAAGAGGACAGAGCCCCCACTGCTGGCTAATGACGAGCCAACGCGAACTCGTAACCTCTCTGCTTCGTTCCTGGAAATATAAATAGTGTTATTTGTATCAGGAGCTCCTTTCTTCCACAAACTGAAGAGTAAACAAGTTAGCTTAGCTATGAAGTATCTTTTTGTATTTATTTTTTCAACTTCATTTTTTTTTTTTTATTACTTTTACGGTCATCCCGTGAAATCATATATTTCATACTAAATACAAACTGAAATATAGATGCACCCAGCAGATTCCCAGCATTGGTCTTTTTTCTGGGGTTTTTTCTGTGCATCTATATTTCAGTTTGTATTTAGTATGAAATATCTGAAGAGTAAAGTTTAGCCGAGGAGCTGTGGTAGCCAAATAGATACCTATGGCCTCTCAAGCAAAGGACTGTGGGTTCTAAATCCTTCTGGTCCTCTGATCGTGGGCACAGAAAATATAATAGTACTAACGTACAGAATGGCCACGCTCCGCCCCGTACCGATTCGAATTACCCCACCCCTCAAGGCGCAGATTTTTTGACGCCGCTGTCCACCAGTCGGGTGCGCAACGCGATGCATGTCGGCCGCACGGCACTAAACTTTTGCGAAATGGTAATATATTGTGCATTGTATGGGTGTTTGGCAACAACCAAAGATAAGGAAAGGAGTTTTTTAAAATTCCGAAGGACGAAAGAAGGTAGATAACCAACTTTATTTAGCAACATGTACAGTGTAGGTAACTAGGGAAAGAACCAATAGGTTTAAAAATTTGTTACCTTTAATGTATAAATAGACGTCTTATATTAGCAGGTATTTGTAAAATTGATTTGTTAATTATTTCCTATCAATGGATCAATATCTACAATCACTGTAATAATTCTCTAATTGTATTTACAAATGAATTAGATATACACTCATTCACTTATTTTTAAACACTTAATTTAGACAAACGATAAGTTTAATTATAAGTACTACGATAATTAGATTACCTACTCATTTTATTTTACATTACAACGTTGCTCGCGCTCAACGAACGGCGCGGCATTCACTTTCCGCAGCTATCTCTTTCTATCTCTTTTTGCGATAGTCAGCCCTGTGCACCTTACGCACACATTGACGCATGTACAGACGTCGTCGTGCTTATGTAGATTCAAGAACGCGTATTTTGTACGTCGTGGCCGCCGTGTGTCGTGGGTTCAAATCACGAGCTCGCATTTACCACAAACTTGACGGTGAAGGAAAAACCTAAGGAAACCTGCACAAATTTGCGAAGTAATTCAATGGTAAGCACGGATTTGGAAATTCTGAAAAGCAAATATCCAAATTTGATTCGAGTTTTCAAGATCCGTATTTTTACGGATTCAGGTCGGATTCGGATAGGGTGTAGTACGAAACCACTGCAGGGCACAGGGCACCTCTCAGAAAGGGGTTTGGGCTGTAGTTCGTATGCAGGCCCAGTGTGGATTTTGAACTTCACACACAGCATTACATTTTTTCTCATGTGTGTGCAAGTTTGTTCACGATGTTTTCCTTCACCGTAAAGCTGGTACATAAATTTCAAATTAATTCACACATTAATTCCAAAAATTCAGAGGAGCGAGCCCGGGCTCTAGACATAATCTACGATTACATGGCCCGTCCCTCCACAATTCAAGAAGTCATCAACGTATTGTGAAAGTAATTATAAAGCACACCAAAACTTTCAACGCATGTGTGCGTGTTGAGACAGCCGTCAGACAAAAGCAGATACTACTAAATAAAAATTATTTCGTAAATATGTGACTAAACACATTGAAATAGTAATGTGGAGGGGCGGGCCATGTTATCGTAGCCCATGCCCATTATCTCTATACTTATAACCCATGACCTTCTGCTTGAGAGGCCATAGGTCTAATCACAAATCACTAGCCCTCCATGGTTTCGCTTTGTGATCTATTAATGAATTTTGCTTTTCAAAATCATTACCTTCCGTGACAGTGCGCTGCTGTGAGAATTGCCACGGCATTAAGGATAGTGCCACCACAGTGTTGGTAGAACACCACTAGATCAGAGCTCGTGAGCACCACCGCTGCTTGTGGGTACTGTTCCACTGTGGCCAAGGAACCACCGAAGATTCTCTCTGAGGCTGCAAATGTTAAAAAGTACGATTGAAACGATTGATTGCTTCAGACGTCACTTTGTGGAGTTCCATTTCAATGAACTACGAGTACAGTCTTTTGGGCATTTTTATTTTTTCTTGTACCTTTGACTTTTTTTTAAATTCGGAAAGTTTTATGTAATTTCTGCTCAGAATCACGAGCTCTTTCGATCCTACTAGGAGAAAAAAAGTGTCCCAAAATTTTCATATACCTAATTTTCGATTCCTCCATTTCGTTACGGTCATATAAAGTCTATGAAAAATGGTAACGGAACGGGAAAAAACTTTGGACACTTTTTTTCTCCTAGTAGGATCGAAAGAGCTCGTGATTCTGAGCAGAAATCACATAAAACTTTCCGAATTAAAAAAAAGGCAAAAGGTACAAGAAAAAATAAAAATGCCCTTTTACTTTGCTAATCCGTCTTTTCATGAAGACTTGCCCTCGTCTACCTCCGCACAAATCAATATGCCACGTATACCTAACCACTACAAAAGCACAAAAAATGTTCTAAACTCTATACAAATTCATTTCCAAAGTTGAGCACACAACCGTTCCCAAGCAAAACGAATGACAACCGTAAGTAATATCACATTGCATTCACTATTTCTTTCTGCCAAACGGTATAAGATGGTGGCAGAAAGAGATGGTGAAAGCAATGGCAAGCGCCCACGAATTGGACAATAGGGCCTCTCTTAGGACTCAATCACGACTAGTAGTAGAGGAGACGTGGAAGATCGACCTTCACCGATCTGATAACTCGATGAGACATATTTTTTATTAAATATAATTTATAAACAAATATGCCTATGATAACTTGCCTATCGAAAAGTGTTCATAGATATTTTTTTTTTGTTTTATTGTGGAGTGCCTTTATATCCATCTTCCAGATCCATCATCAGACCCTGGTTACTATCTGGGATCAAAGTACTCGTCAAGACGAGTCAAACGAGTCCAAACTCAATGGGGTAATTCGTAATTTCAATAATTCAGTATGGCCAAAGGAACTCCACAATAAAACGACACAACCCCATCGAGTTTGGACTCGTTTGATTCGTCTTGACGAGTTTTGATCCCAGGTGGTAACCAGGGTCTGATGATGGAGCTGGAAGATTGCTAAAGGCACTCCACAATAAAACAAAAAAAAATCTATGAACACTTTTCGATAGGCAAGTTATCATAGGCATACTTGTTTATAAATTATATTTGATAAAAAATATGTCTCATCGAGTTATCAGATCAGTGAAGGTCGATCTTCAACGTCTTCTAGACCATAGCTAAATTTATTTTGACGTTTCGACCACATTGCTGCAGTAATCATGAGAAGAGTGAGCTTCGGGGCGTTCGTTTAGCTGCAAAAATTTTTCAAACAACTTGCACTTAATTTTTTTATGTTGTTGGGTGATATTAATAATTAAGAGTTAGACCTCGAAAGTTTAAAAAACCGGCCAAGTGCGAGTCGGACTCGCGCACGAAGGGTTCTGTACGCTCCCAATTTTTTTACATCTATATTTTTGTCATTTTAATTTTAACGTTATCTTTTGCAAGATCTAGAAGAGACTACTGCTTAGCGATAAGACCGCCTGTCTCTAGTGTTAGGTAAGTGTATTTGTATTGTATTTTATTGTCTTACCTAAAGCACCAGCCACAATAGAAAGTAGCAAAAGTACAGCAGGCATTGTTATTTCCGTAATAATTGTAACTAGTTATTAGTAAAGAAGACTATTTATATACTTAAAAACACGGACGATTATCTTCATGTTTTTATCATCAGTGGTATGAGGATATTATAATTCTGTTAATTAAATTGATATCTTATCTCGCTTATTTTCCGTCCCTGTAGCATAAAGTGATAACTGAAAAAAGCAGTTTTTCAGTTAAAATAAAAACCAGTTGTCTGTAAAGTCGGTTTACAAACGATACTTTACGTGACAACGTCATAACATAACAAAACATTCAAAAAACAAAAATGAAACCAGGCGGTCACCCATTCACGTACTGACCGCGCCCGACGTTGCTTAACCTCGGTGATCGGACGAGAACCGATGTTTTGTCAAAATATCTTGAAAACGGTGCATCCTACGGCAAAATCAATGAAATTTTCTAACCCCCTTAATACCCCCGCACCCGGCTCCCGCACTCCCCCCTCACCCCTCAACCCCCCCCCCCCACCGCCCCCGCACCCCGCACCCCCCGCATTGAAAATTACCCGAGGCTGAGCGCTAGTAGTAGTAGGATTAGCTCGTTGAAATGGCAATGGGCAGGCCATATAGCACGTAGAACCGCCCCGCACGTAGAACGTTGGCCGTTGGGGGCCAAAAGTTCTGGAATGGAGACCACGGACTGGCAAGCGCAGCGTGGGACGTCCACCAACGAGATGGACGGACGATTTGGTGAAGGCCGCAGGTTCAGGGTGGATGCAAATCGCTTCCAATCGTAATGATTGGGCATCAATGAGGGAGGCCTATGTCCAGCAGTGGACGTCCTGCGGCTGAAATGATGATGATGATGATGAGCGCTAGTACTAAGATTGTACATCCTGGCGTTCGCTGCTCTCTTGAACATACTGGCTTTCACTGCTCTGTAGGTACATGTTCATTACATTGCGTAATCCTTTTTCGTGCATGCAGCCGGCGTTCATCGATTTATTAGACGTTGTCACGTCAATTATATGATATAAAGCAACATCTGTGATTGTTTCTTATTCTTTAACGTTGAAATTGGGGAACGAATATAGACAATATCTCGAAAATAGGTCATATCACAGTGGAAGAAACAAAAGTTGTCTCTCCTGTCGACATACAACTAGCGACTATGAGTCAGCAAACCTAAAATTTATTTAAATGGGCCGAAATTTGGCCAGGGGACAACCCAAAGTACCTAGACTTCACTAAAAAGTGACGTAAACAAAAAATATATGCATGAACCAAATAACATAATAGATAGGTAACTTTTTATCGAGATAGATTTTATACTATTGCACTGCTGAATAGCATCCTACCGACCGCTTCTTTAACGACCGCTTTAGCCTAGTTGGTAGTGACCCTGCCTACGAAGCAAGAGGTCCTGGGTTCAAATCCCGGTAAGGGCATTTATTTGTGTGATGAGCACGAATATTTGTTCCTGAGTTATGGATGTTTTCTATGTATTTAAGTATATATTTATCTATATAAGTATGTCTATCGTCGTCTAGTACCCATAGTACAAGCTTTGCTTAGTTTGGGACAAGGTCGATTTGTGTGAGATTGTCCCCTAATATTATTATTATTATTATGTTGGTACGGATTTCCGATCACGGGCATGGGGACCCGGTCATTTGAAAGGCATTCATGGGGCCGAAGCCAACATGAAGAGGCCTTTGGTACCATATAATATAAATGAGATGGGCGCAACTATGGAGGTCTATCCCCTAATACACCATGAGGATGTGCTAGCGGACAGTCCTCCACAGTTGCCAAACTATTGCCAGGTAGGAAGCGACATGGAATTGGCTATGGGGTTGGGATGTTGTGGACAGGATTACCGGGCTATGGAGTGAGATAACGGACACCTACCATTTCAATATCTCATAAACTGAACTTTTGGTAGGCGGTGACTCGCCATTCACTAAATGGGCTCCTCAAACTATTGTCCGCTCGGGGCAACGAGGCGGCAACATTGGTGTGAACGGCTAAGGATGGAGAGGTGTCCCTGGACTTTAAACTTCAAAATGCCAACTCGCCACTTACGGCCAAACACATCCATCCTTCGAGCATTTAGCTCTTGCGCTCCACTCTAGGCGGCCAACAAAGGCAAACTAGAGGCGGGGTGGGTGTGTAACTGTGTGTGAGTGTGTGTATAAGCGCATGTGTGTATGTGTACCCCTGGAGGTCTCGGGTTCGTGGTGTCGCTACGCACCAACAGCTCGCCACAAGCCGCCCTGCGATTTATTATTATTATTATTATACGGGTTTTCATTATTTGTCCGGGGTTCAACACCATTTATAATGTCAATAAATACCAGAGATAAAAATAAATGATAAGAAATAAATTAAATTATAAAATTGTATGATTCTAGATAATAAAAAAAAACATATTAGGTATTTGTTAGTGTTATACTTCCGTTATTAGTTTGTAACTATATTAATTAATTAAAATAAATATTTTACTACTGTGTTATCTTATCAATGCACTAATTATTTTCTCATAACGTTAACAGACCTTTCAATAAAAATGATTGATTAATTATTAACCAGCTACTGCCCGCGACTTCGCGGGACTCAAACTATCTTTTCACCAAGTTTCATCTAACAGAAGCTCGGCTACGCCTCGTTTTTAAAACCACACTCGTGTTTAATGTACCCTTTTACGTAACAGTTTGAATAAACTACTATATATTTCTGCGCGGTTGCAGTCACTGGCAAAAGCTGAGGCCTTATTGTCTAATGCAATTGGATCACAATTCACCATTTCTTTCAGTCACACGGTACAGGATGGGGACAGAAAGAGACGGTGAACGCTATCGCGTGCGCCTGTGCTTCAAACAATATCGCATCCGCTCAGTACCGAATGGTCTATATATATATGTAGCAAAATTACCAGAAACGCAAAATGACCAAAAAATTAAATGTCAGACGTCCTATTAGCCTTTTGTTTCATTAGCATAACATCCATAACGCAGAACATGAAAATAGCAATTAGACCGTATAGCATAACGTCCAAACTACATTATTGTCAAAAACGCTATCAGCCAAAAAAAGCAATCGTCAAAGTTTATTGAAAGCAGTTAGCTGGAGTAGCAGAAAAACCAAAAGTTGTGTTCGACTTTCAAGTGACCGGTCATATTATCAATTTAGATCTACTTATTCAATTCAAACTCTTTATATCGAGAAATACGCAACATTTTATTTTTTGGACGTTCTGCGATTTTGGCGTTCAGCTGTAAGGGCGTGTTGCTATATGGCCGTGTCCCTTCATAGACGTTATGTTAATTGGGTATTTTACGATTAAGGCATCTTCACACAATTAACAATTTATATAATTGGACATGTGCTTTTTAGACCATCTGAATCGTGGCCATTTTGCTTTATATACGATTCAGTACTGAGCGACCGCATCAGGCATTGTACCACGAAATTCGATTTCCGAACTTAGTATCGTGACGTTCCGTTCTCGCTAATAGTATTAAACAGAAGGGTGAAAGAGACGGCACGATCTTCGAAACTCGAATTCCGTAGTTGCCCTAGTCTATCACAGTGCAAAAGAAATTTAAAGTTGCTCGTGTAAAAATGTTCGGCGCCCAACCTAAACATTGTCTGTGGGTATCGACGAAATTCAAATGACATTCGCGTCACGGACGACCATTACTTGCCGACAGTGACTTCCAATTTTATAAAAACAAAACTATTTCGACGCATAAACACGTAACCGACAAAACAGAGTAAACTCTATTAAGTCGGCACTAAGGTTTGCTTCAAACTGAAAGCTTATCGACCTTACGCTCGTTTAGAACGCATGCAACCAAAGCCGTAACGTGAAAATTTTAAATTTTACGTTTAAGTGAAATTTTATTGGGCAGCCCTATTTTATTTGGCCAAACTCCAATTTCTAAGGCTGGTATAAACGATAATATTTGAATTTTAAATATGTCGAACAGTTTCGGGGTGAAATATTGAAGCTTAGGGATGTTCCAGTGGCGGGTCGCAAAAATGCTGGGTCCAACCGGCCTACGTCCACTCGGCCGTCCCAAGTACGCTCTCTTCACGGCTCGATCCTCTCCCAACCTTTCTACGTGTCCGAGCCACCGGAGTCTGGACGCCTTGGTCTCTCCTATAACATTGGGCTCAGATACCAGGTCTACTACTACTCAGATACTAGGTACTTTCTAAAGCTACTTTTATTTAATTTAAAATATCGCTCAACTTGCCATGTCTATAATATAGATGGCGTCGATACGAGTTTTCGCATTGCAGTATCCTGAACACTGCGTTGCTAATTGAATTAATAGTTTGCGGCCACCATAGCTTTATAGGTCACAGATTAAAAACAGTACTACCAACCAGGTAAGAAGCAATAACGTAGCCCTTTCTAGGGTTCCGTACCCAAAGGGTAAAACGGGACCCTATTTGAGAATTCGCTGTTCTTCCGTCCGTCTGTCCATCTGTCCGTCTGTCACCAGGCTGTATCTCACAAACCGTGATATCTAGACAGTTGAAATTTTCACAGATGATGTATTTCGGTGGCCGCTATAACAACAAATACTTGACTTTGTGTTCTCATTTATATTTTTAATTGAAAATTGATCAGAAAATAATGTAATTTTTCATCATTTTAGCCGAAAGACGTCCGCTGTTGAACATAGGCCTCCTACAAATAGATCGGTCCTTCGTCATCTGCATCCATCGCGTTTCAGCAACCTTAACCAGGTCGTCGTTCCATCTTGTTGGAGGCCTATTACGATGTCAATTGATGAACATTTGACAATTGTGGAAAGTACAATACAATACAATACAAATATTCTTTATTGATCACCAAAAACAGTACAGTAACATTACAAAAATAAAAAATTCAGTTAGACAATAGGCGGTCTTATCGCTAAAAAGCGATCTCTTCCAGACAACCAATTACTCAGAAATTAATAAATATCAACAGACTAATGTAGGTGGCAGAAATAACAGACAAGAGAAACTTTAGTATTAATAGACAATAAACAATAAAATCAATACTAATATACTATAAATTTTATAAATAAACACAGTTATATTCAATATAATACATATACACTACATATACTTAATACAAAATATCAATGGAAAAATGTCAAAAGGCCGCATGTGAGAAAAGGATTTAAAAAGGAAATTAAAGAAACAATATAAACAAAAACAAAAAGAACAAAGAAGTGTTCAATACAATAAAGAAGTGTGAATTATGTTAGTGACAAATAATGAGCCTTTAGAAGGTTTTTAAAAATGGGAAGGGATTTCGCTTGCCTTAACGCCAAAGGAAGAGAATTCCAAAGACGAATGGCGGTCATAGTAAAGGAGTTATGATAGAATTTGGAGGAAGAAGGAGGAACGGTAAGAAGAAAATTTTGTGCAGAGCGAATAGAGGACAATGTGACAATCGAAAAATATTCTTTCTTCTACATTATCCAGTGAGGTATATTGTTCTTAAACTGTGTGGTATGTGGTTAAATTTTGCAACAGAGGAGATTTCTCAACTTTGTCACACCGTTCGCCTCAAAGCCAGCCCATTATTGCGTCGTTAACCGAGTGGAGAGCCAGACCAGATAAACTACCATAAACAGAGTTACGAGTACTGCGGGGTTTCAAGCATGGACCTTTGTCTCTTAGTAGTGTAATAAAAAGCACCCTATACAAAGTGGAAATAGAAGAGGCAAGGTTTTTTTAAAGGTAAGGTGCAAGCCACACAGAAGAGACGTGGGACGGGGATCCGTCGCAGTCCGAGTTGTTTGTTCGCAGGCCGCGTCTCCGCCCCGTCTCTTCTGTGTGCTTTGGATCGCGACGCTTCTGTACATTTAGTATGAGAACTGATTCAAGGGGCGCCGCGACTGTGATGCGCCCACGTCCCACGTCTCTTCTGTGTGGCTTGCACCGAGCTTGCAACTAAGATTGCTACACCTTATAGCCGTAGTAACCTACTGGTACCTATGAAATATGAAGCAGATGATCGTGGGTTTAAGCTTCAACTCACATCTCTGAGTTTTTCATTTTGTAATTTGCCTTAGCTTTACGGTGAAAGAAGTCTCTTTTAGCAACAGGGTCATACAAATTTTTTTGTTCGCATTTCTCTTGTGGAATTGGTAAAAGTTAAGGGTCTATCCATATCCATAATTAATATTATAAATACGAAAGTGTGTCTGTCTATCTATAAGTCTGTCTGTATGCCTGTTACCTCTTCTCGCTTAAACCGCTCACGATGTTTTTCTTCACCGTAAAGCTCATGGTAAATTACAAATGTAATTTTGCACATAAATTCAGAAAAACTCAGAGGTGCCAGTCGGGATTTGAACCCACGCTTGAGAGGCCATAGGTCAAATCACTAGGTCACCACGGCTTTGACTCGACTAAGAATATGTCTTACTTAAATAAATCTTGATCTCACTCCGCCAACGCGCATGAGCACACTCGCTACGTAAAGCAATTGGACCCAGACAAGCATAGCATCCGTTGACAGCCCCAAAGCTTTCCCGACTTTGTTTTTCACGGCACGAACAATTTCTTTTGTCTTCCCAGCGATCCGTGGGTGTTCCAGCCTTAGAGTATTAAGCCAGCCGGAGATGGCAATGATGGAGCTAGCGCTCTGGCACAAAATAGCTGACAAAAACCAGCGTTTATTTTAGTTTTCTTATTCCGTTTTAAATTTTGTATTAAAACTAGCTGTTGCCCGCGACTCTGTCTGCGAAGAATATGAGTATAAAAAATAGCCTACAACCTATTCTCAGACTTAACGAGTATAGAGAAAAAAGTTTCATAAAAACACCGTGACACGAGATTTTTATATATTAGACTAGCTATTGCCCGCGACTCCGTCTTACAAGAATAGGGGTATAAAAAATAGCCCACTACCTATTTCTCAGACCTACCAATTATAAAGAAAAAAATTGATAAAAATCGGTCAAGCCGTTTCGGAGGAGTTCGATAACAAACACCGTGACGCGAGATTTTTATATATTAGGAAGAAAAAGGAAGGAATTTTCGATCAGGGTCACGTGTCCTGACGCGAGTTTAACATTTTTTACCCATCCCAAAAAGTGCACAACGCCGCTAAAGAAGTTTACACTTCAAAAACTATCCTTCAGAAACCACCGGCAGAAAAGGATGAAAATCCAAAAATCAATTCCTTTTTCAAACTTGCGCAGCGCATGACACCTCCTTTTGACTTAATCCTCCAAGCTCCGCCTGTTTCGGCGAATTTTTATGAAGTGCCACAGAAAGAAACATCCTAAAGGCCGTGCATGCCGGGAATTACGAATGGTTTTTCTTTCAATTTTTGAATAGCAAGAGATTCATTGTTGAACGCTTGCGTCGGACGTGTTATGTTGGGCGGAATGCCACTCTGTTTATGAGATGTTGGTATTACGAAGGTTTCATTTAATTTGTTTATTTTTGCTAAGCTAAAGATGGGTTGGATGGATGGGATGGATTTTAATGATAGCACTGAACTACTTTTATGTTGCTACTCGCTATCATTAACAAGACAGCTATTTCTGTGCAACATGTTTTGACGACCAGATGGCCTAGTAGGTAGAGAACCTGACTACGAAGCTTGAGGTCCCGGGTTTGATTCCCGCGTCGCGTCGTCGTCGTTATTTGTATGAATAAAACGAATATTTGTTCTCGGGTCTTGGGTGTTTAATATGTATTTGAGTATGTATCTATAGCTATATAAGTATGCTTATCCGTTGCCTTGTAGGTACCCATAACACAAGCTATGCTTAGCTTACTTTGGGACTAGGTCAATTCGGCCATCAGTTCTTCGAGCGATGTGCACTGCCCATTGCCACTTAAGTCTAGCGATTCTTCGAGCTATGTCCGTGACTTTTTTAGTTCTTGCACGGATTTCATCATTTCTAGTGCGATCCTGCAGAGAAAGTCCAAGCATAGCCCTCTCCATCGCCCTCTGAGTGAATTTGAGCTTTCTTATGAGGCCCATCATTAGCGGCCACGTCTCAGTGCCATTATGATAAGTCATCACTGACAACACACACTGGTCAAAGACTGTTGACTTGTGTCATTGCATATACCGTATATTGGATGACAAGATATTGCGGAGCTTCCCAGCCGAGTCAGATTCGTCGATTGACCTCCTTCTCGAAGTTGAACCTACTACCTAATTGGTTTGTGTGTCCCAGGTAGATATAGTCGTCAACAACTTCGAGCGGAGTCTCCATATAACGGGAGATGGTACAACATGGGCGTTCGACATGACGTTCGTTTTGTCCATGTTCAATTTAAGACCAACTCGGTCCAGGGGCTAAATTCCCAACACGGTTTGCGAGCGGTAATTCGATCGCTTGCGAGAGGATAGGGATGAACTGCTATTCAGGAACACTAAAAATCACTGGTTTGGGCTGAGATTGGGATGAGCCTTATTTTTTCATTCCAAGCTCAAAACAAGTCAGATATGAAGTATCTTTTTTTTTTTTTTTATTTATTTTTCAACTTCATTTTTTATTACTTTTACGGTCATCCCATGAAACCATATATTTCAAACTTAAATACAAACTGAAATATAGATGCACAGAAAAAACCCCAGAAAAAAGACCAATGCTGGGAATCGAACCCAGGTACTCACTGCATAAAGTGATTATAACAGACTGAAATGTACGATGTATGGGAAAGATTCGTCGCTAACCTCTAGACCAGTGATGGTGTAGGGGTAAGCACGCAGCACGGAACGCTGAGGACCTGGGTTCGATTCCCAGCATTGGTCTTTTTTCTGGGGTTTTTTCTGTGCATCTATATTTCAGTTTGTATTTAAGTTTGAAATATTTCAAGCTCAGTCCAAACCTCTGGCAAACCAGTGGTTTTTGGCGTTCCTGGATAGCAGTTCATCCCTATCCTCTCGTAAACGATCGAATTACCGCTCGCAAACCTTGTTGGGTCGTTCTTGAATTAGCCCCAGGTGTGTCCATGTATAAATAGATATTATTGTATATTAATAGACGACCAGATGGCCTAGTGGTTAGAGACCCTGACTATGAAGCTTGAGGTCCCGGGTTCGGTTCCCGTGTCGGGGCAGATACTTGAATGAATAAATAAAAAATAAAACCTCCTTCAAAAAACATCCAAAAAACTATGAAATAATAATTGAACCGAACCGACCACAATAAGCATGAAAATATCTTTCTTCTAATCGGTTTGAAGTCGGTGCCTCAGCTCGAGTCAGCAGGAGTGGACCTAGTAATCTAACTTACCTACATACCTACTATCTATAGGGCTTCTACACTCCTGCTGGCTCGTGCTGAGGCACCAACTTAAAACAGATTAGAAGAAAGATATTTTCATGCTTATTGTGGTCGGTTCGGTTCAATTATTACTTCATAGTTTTTTGGATGTTTTTTGAAGGAGGTTTTATTTTTTATTTAAAATTTTTTATTTTTTGCTTTTTAGTTGTTTCTGTATAAAATAGATGCGTAGGATAAAATCATCAGTTTGACTTCGAAATAAGTTTATGTTGAAAATTTTATTTTTAAAACTCGACAGGGTTATGTCGTTTTATTACAGAGTTCCATGATACTTTCTGAATGCAAATGCTCGACTTGTCACCGAAAATACTAAAATCGCTATACGTTTCTCTTGAATTTTTGAGGAGTTTCTTCAATTCCTCATGGATCCCATCATCAGAACTAGATCAGAACAACGAGACCAACCTTGAAGCATGTGCTTTCAAACAACGAAAAAAATTTCCAAATCGGTTCATAAATGACGGAGTTCTGACGAATGTTTGTTCTCGGGTCTTGGGTGTTTAATATGTATTTAAGTATGTATCTATCTATATAAGTATGTTTATCCGTTGTCTAGTACCCATAACACAAGCTTTGCTAAGCTTACGCAAAAAAAAGCTATAAAAAGGCAAGGGTCTCTGAACCATGCTGCCAAGTTTATTTTAAGACCACCACAGACCGTAGTGTTTCTGTGCAGTCACGTGCGCGCCCCGCGCTTCGGTCTGTGGATGCCTTGAGTTTTCAAACATGTTTGGTTGTAGTTTTTTATGTTTATTGCAATAATTTTATAATCTGTGTCTGTTTTGTGTGGCCTTCCGTGAGTTTACTGTACTGTGGCCCGGCGGAAGACCAGCGATGGTTTTAACTAGCGACATGCTGAGTCGGGTCCCTTTTGTGACAGCATTAATATGTACATAACTATCTATGTCTATGTCTTTGTTTGTCCTCTTATTTTCGCCTGTGTACGTGTTATTGTTGGTCAATTGGTGTGAATTGTCCCGTGATATTTATTATTATTATTATGTATGTTATTAAGCTTGTAATGTAAACATCGCTTCATTCCTGGGATGTGCGTGCCACCGCAACTACACGCCGTGCGTAATCTTATTCCTTCTAAGCGATTGCTCTCCTCCACGCTTGGGTTACACGATCAATTTATTTTCAATTTTTTCCCCCTACCCACGTCACGATGCCAAATTGGATCTGCGAATGCCCTACTAAGGACCTCAAGTGATTCTGTTTCTATTTATACTTTTTTGTCGGCTTATGTTTGAGTAAGTACCTAAGTGACGGAGTTCTAAAGTAACAAAATTAGACTTAACTTAAAGCGCACGGTTCTTTATGTTTAAGTTATTTTGCTATTTTTATTCGTTCACAGAGTCTATAATATTATTTAAATATTCATATAGTCTTTTGTAGGAATTAGTGCTTAGATCCGAGTGTCCCCAACGGTGCTGGCTGAAAATCAGTGCTGGGGTGCTAAAAACGCCTCAGCATTATGCTTATGCCTTTATTTTTCATGCTGTCTATTCGTAATAATATTGATGTATCTTGTGGTGTTGTAAATGAATGTATTTTCTTTCTTTCTAAACTTTAGATGAACTGAAATAATTTACTTTGCTCACCCGTGACCTTCAAAAGGAAAGAAATGAAGGTCGCGGGTGAGCAAAGTAATTTTTTCAGTTCATTGATATGGACCTCCGCCAAGTAACGTCTGATTCAATAAATTATTTAGCCACCTGAACCCCTTGTCTAAACAAGACCTAATTTCCGGGCGGCACAGTACGGATTGGAATCTGGGTACCACTCCAACATCCGCACATCTTCCTCTGCGCTATTTCTTCGGCTGGCTCCTGGAACCGAAGACTCTCCTTGCTCCTACGGCAAGACCTACTCCTGCCGCTTGCTGACCCTGGGGCCACTACCTGTCTCCAGTCTTCGTCCAGCACCGGCAGTCTTCGCTTCGGATACTAATCCAGGGAAGCCTTGCCAAGAAACGCTTTCCCACTCAACTCTCGAATCCGTGACGCTCGAGATCTTCTTTTATTTCTGTCAGTAAAGCCCTAGGGGCAAATATACGTCTTAAACCTTCATTTTGTTTCACTCAATCTAAACCCCTAGGGTCTATATTTCATACTAAATACAAACTGAAATATAGATGCACAGAAAAACCCCAGAAAAAAGACCAATGCTGGGAATCGAACCCAGGTCCTCAGCATTCCGTGCCGTGTGCCATACCCCTACACCACCACTGGTCTAGAGATTAGACACAAATCTTTCCTATACATCATACATTTAAGTATGCTAAATCATCACCTTATGCAGTGACAAGCGCTCATCTATGTTACACCCTCTATCGAGAGATTTTAACACTCTTTCGGAACTAACCGCTCACCTGGACAAGAGATGGCGCTACTGTGCAACTTTAAACAAGTTAGCTTAGCTATTAAGTATCTTTTTGTATTTATTTTTCATCTTCATTTTTTATTACTTTTACGGTCATCCCGTGAAATCATATATTTCATACTAAATACAAACTGAAATATAGATGCACAGAAAAAACCCCAGAAAAAAGACCAATGCTGGGAATCGAACCCAGGTCCTCAGCATTCCATGCCGTGTGCCATACCCCTACACCACCACTGGTCTAGAGATTAGACACGAATCTTTCCTATACATCATACATTTCAGTCTGCTGTCTGTTTGTCCCTAAGGTCTCACCTGTTCTACCCTGACAGTGGCGGTGACTTGTAGATTTAGTGCAGGGTTTGAAGCCCACCAAAATGAGATGGACGGACTATTTGGTAAAGACCGCGCATGTTCAAGGTGGATGCAGGCCGCTTCCACCTGTAATTATTGGGTATTAATGAGGCAGGCCATCCAACAGTGGACGTCGTATGGCTTAAATAATGACGATGACACCTATAAAAATGTATATTTTATGTAACTAGCTGTTGCCCGTGACTTCGTCTGCAAACAATTATTCTTTGCTCAGGAACTACACAATTTTTCGGGATAAAACTATCCTATGTCCTTTTCAGGGTTTCGAACTATCTCCATACCAAAATTCATCTAAATCAGTTCACCAGATTCAGCATGAAGGTTAACAAACAGACATATTTTTACATTTATAATATTAGTATGGATATGGAAAAGTAGTGACGATTTGCAGCGTTGAGTCACATGGCGTCGAAGTTTCTATTGAACATAATGGCTGTAAGGATATGCGCGCACGAGCAACTTTTGTCTCCGCGACTATTTTGTCTCTCACATCAAGTCTATGGGTTAGTATGGAAATGCGCACACGTAGCGCCGCGACTCCCGGGATACAAATACACATAATACAAGTAAATCGCCTTGCGACCAAGTTGTTCGTGCTTCCATACCCTAAACGAATTTGTAGTGAGAAACTAACGTGTCACGGTACCGTGGTAGCGCACGTGTGTTTACGCACGGCCCGGTGACAAGGTTTTGATTCAACATGGCTGATCTTTATCCTACTACCTATTTAATATTATAAATGCCAAAGTTTGTGAGTATGCGCGTGCGTGCGTGCGTGGGTGCCGGGTGGGTGGGTGTTTGTAACTCCACTCTACACTAAAATAGCTCGACGATTGAATGTAATTTTGTACGTATTCAGATATAGTATAAATCTTCCCAGGTGAATTTTTCGCTTCGAGCCCTTATCTTTCAAAACAAACGGTATCGTCATAGTATTAAGGTTCAAATTTAATGTAATGGCTCGAAGCGAAAAATTCACCTCGTAAGATTTATACTATAGCTGGACGTCTGGAATAACACACTTAAGCCAATTTTATTAAATAAATAAGTAATAAATAATATAAATAATAATATTATAATTACTACACTAAACGTGACTTATCACGCAAATAAATTTACCTCGACGTTTCGGCGACATGGCAGCAGCCGTGGTCACGAGTTAACTGAAGTATAGGGTGTCAAGTTCGTTTAGCAGCTCGAGTCTTTCGAACTACCCGCACTTGATCCCGATTAGAATCAGCACCCGTATCTTGAACTACCCGCACTTGATCAAGATTTTTTAACGGCACCCCATCACACCGACACACAACACTACAAATATTTTTATCTAATATTATAAAAGTCTCGTGTCACGCACGATGTTTGCTATAGAACTCCGAAACGGCTTGACCGATTTTAATGAAATTTTTTCTCTGTATTTGGTAGGTTTTGGTTTTGGTTTGGTCCTAGGCAATTTGTTATACCCATTTTCTCCGCAGACGGATCGCGAGCAATGGCTAGTTTGTTTAAAACAATGCGTATTGAATAAAGTAAAAAGACATGATGACAATTTTGTGACGACCTGCAAATTTAATTGGTTGATCGTAGTTAACGAGTTTCTAGTGAGATACGTACGTGTCGCAGTACCGTGGTAACGCACGTGTGTATTTACGCATGAACCGGTGACAAGATTTTGATTCGACGTGGCTGATCGCTAGAGGTAACGCCACCAGAGTTGAGGCCACGCACACAACCACATCTCATGTAATGACAGCGGGATTTTGACGTTGTGTTGACGTTTAACGACAACACAACGTCAAAATCCCGCTGTCATTACATGAGATGTGGTTGTGTGCATGGCCTCAACTCTGGTGGCGTTACCTATACCTCCAATAAATTGAAGGCGTGTGCAGCTCGAGCTTGGAGCTGTTAAATTACCTAACAGGGAAGCTTAAGACCATCCTATTACTAGCACAGAATAACTAATAGTACTAGCGTACAGAAGGATCACTCTCGAACAAAAGTCAACTTTAGTTATAAAAATTTGCCTACTCTTACGACCGTTAACTGCTTGCACGCGAAATTGAAACTTATCGTGTGATACGAGCGTTCATATTCCGTTGGGCGCCGCTGAACTGAAACCAAGAGCACAGGGTTCCCACTCGCTGATATTTAGATAGGTGTATAAATCAAGAAAGATAACAGTGTGTATTAATTCAGTAAACTACCTTTGAACGCAACAGTATTTTTTATACGGATTATAAGATCGTTTAAAAGTCATTGTTTGTTGCAAAAATCACAGAGAAATAATTACGCGCGACGCGGCTAACGTGCGAACCGAATGCCGAGCGACAACCTACTGCAATAAGCCTTCCCGGGAGGCGCGCCGGCCGAACATACCTAAACTACGGAGTGAAACCCCCCTGCTAATTAGTCAATACAATCATCATCATTTCAGTCGAAAGACGTAAACATAGGCCTCCCCCAAGGCTCGCCAAAGAGATCGGTCCCGTGCCAGCAACCAACACGTTCCTGCAACCTTAACCAGGGGCCTGTTGTATAACAAAGTACAACTTATATTACAAGCGGAACTCCCTTTCTAGTTAATATAACTGAAGCGAGAGTTCCGCTTGTAATATTAGTTGTACTTTGTTATGCAACAGGCCTCAGGTTTTCTCTATTTCGTTGGAGGAATACCTACACTGCGTCTTCCGGTCCGTGGACGCCACTCGAGAACCTTTTTTCCCCATCGGCCATCAGTTCTACGCGCGATGTGCGCGATGTGATGATGAGGGCGACGGAGAGGGCTATGCTCGGAGTTTCTCTGCGGGATCGCATTAGATATGATGAGATCCGCGCAATAACTACAGTCACCGACACAGCTCAAAGAATCGCCACAGAATACAACACATTGAGAAAATTTACACGGTAAGCAAAAGGCAGTTTTTAGAGATCGCTTTGTAGTAACCGAGCGATCGCTTCCACAAGACCTTTGAAGACAGAAAAAAACATATTTTCGGGTCATCATCATCATCATCATCCCAGCCTATGTACGCCCCACTGCAGGGCACAGGCCTCCTCTCAGAATGAGAGGGGTTGGGCCGTAGTGCGTACCTAGTTCCCACGCGGGCCTAGTGCGGATTGGTTTCACGCACACCATCGAATTTCTTCGCAGGTGTATTCAGGTTTTCTCACGATGTTTTCCTTCACCGTCCGTCCAATATTTTTTGATGATATAAATAACGGATTAATTATATATTTTTTTTTACCCAGGACTCTACCTAATTTTAGTAACCACTTGTATTTCGACTGTAACGTTTCGTAAATGTCGGCAATAAAATTTTAAAGAAATCCACCGGATTTCCAACAAAATCTTTAAAAACGAACAGAAAAATAAACAACAATTTTATCAATAACATATTTTTCGGAACTGCCATTAAAGCGGCTGTAAAAAGACATTTGGGCGCAATGGGAATGAAATCCCAGCGCCGCCAACATACGCCTCCTAATTGCTCGTTACGGGGTTGCCATGTGCTGTCGATTGCTTTATTTTTAATTTTTTTAGGGTTACCCTTTCAAAACAATTTACTTTTTATAATCAAGACATTAATTGCCTGTGCATGTAACATTTTTTAATAAAGAGTTCAAAAAGTAAATAAAGCCGAGGAATTTAAGCCTAGTGGTTTGACCTATGGACTCTCAAGAAGAGGGTCGTTGGTTCGAGACCGTGTCTGAGCTTTTGAGTTTTTCGGAATTTATGTGTGAAATTATATTGTTTGTGTGAAGTTCCCAATCCAAACTGGGTTAGCGTAGGAACACCCAAGCCGTATCATTCTGAGAGGAGGCCTGTTCCCTGCACTAGGACGTTAATAGGTTGGAATGACTGACTGACATTGTAGTGGAGGTAGGGTTTTTGCATGAAAACCTGTCGCACACACATAGCTGTTTGGTATGTATGGTGGCGTCGCAAAACTTTTTTATTTCCTAATGCTAAACAATAATCATGAAGTTTAATTAAAAGAAAGAAGTCGTGGTGGCCTAGTAGTTTGAGTTTGATCTATGTGCTCGCAAGCACAGGATAGTGGGTTAAAATCCATCACCTGTGAAAACTTCAACTGTCTAGCTATCACGGTTCATGAGATACAGCCTGGTGACAGACGGACAGACGGACGGACAGCGGAGCCTCAGTAATAGGGTCCCGTTTTTAGCCTGTGGGTACGGAACCCTAAAAAGGACAAAAATAGCCAACAACTCAATTGAAAAATGTAGACCTATCGAGCGGCAGAAGCGACGACATTTAATCAACTCACCCACGTGTTTCGTCGAGCGTTGTAGCCTCGTTTGACACGAGGAAAATAACACACGTGAAAATTAAAATATAAAAATACTAGCCGTTACCCGCGACTCCATCTGACAAGAATTCTTTTAAAATAAATAAAATAAAATAAAAGAACATTCATTGCCTATAGAAAATAAAAAAAATATATACCTACACAAAATTATGTGGCAAAAGGCTCAGGCTCAGCATGTGCGGTGAGGATTACTCACCGCGCTGGTTTTCAGCCTGCGCCTTTATATAGCTTGCTGGCATTGCAAAACAGGCGGGTAGGACGATCAAAATAGCGTACTTATAGTGGTGTAGTCGACCAAGAAATCATTTCTCCACCCTAAGCTTCAATAGAATAGAATAGAATATTTAGTAACTCAGATTTCATAGATCCATAAATTTGTTAGTAAAGAACTTAAAGCCTAAATTAGTTCAAAAGAAAAAATATGGTCTAAAATTAAAATAAAATAAAATTAAAATTGAAATTAAAATTAAATTACATAATTACATAGTCCAAATCAAATATAAAATTCAAAACAATCTAAAAAAATTAAAACTTATAATTCATTTTTCTTATCACATTAACTAAATTATTAATTTACAAAATAAACCCTCTCAGCGTGCGGATTTATAACAGTTGCAATGACAGTTGCATGCATGATTATATAACTCAGTGGTTGTATGGCTCAAAACATCAAAGGCTATTTTCACTCACAAGTCAATTCAACAACCAGCCCTATTGCTTTCACTCTGATGTAGCCTGTAAGTTCCCAATTTGCACTGGGCTCGCGTACGAACTACAGCCCAAGCCCTTCCATCCTCTCTCCTTCTCCATTTATTCGGCCTTCAAGCCACTCTGTAAATATTGTGGCTGATTCTATGACTTGCAGTAACGTTTTAGAGCCCATAACAGCATATTTATGGCATTATAACTAAGCAGCATGAGAAACTAATTCGGAAACCCATTCGCAAGTTACGAACAGCCGCTAAACAGTTTATCGTGAAGCTGCCGCTCATAATATCGACCACTTTATAGTAGTGATGCTAGTTCGGGAGCTAGTAACGGAACCCTAGTTCTGAGACTAAAATTGGTTCTCTAACGTTTGCCATAATTTCATATGGCATAATGTATCGTTTTCCATAATTTTTATTTGATATAATTTTAGACCGCAGCATTTAGGTGCGAAAAGGACGGATAGAATTTGGAACACCATGCTGCGCTCAAAAACACGCATAGCCGACGTTGGGAAAAAGACTGCCAAGCTGAAATGGGACTGTGCTGGACATGTCTGGCGCATACACCCAAAACAGTCGGCTCATACAGTCACTTGGTGGGTGTCGGAGAACGGCCAGCGGCGACGATTCAGACCAAGAAGGAGATGGCGGGATGATTTGGACGTGTACGCAAAGGACTGGCCTGACATTGCTCCAGACCTGGAGTTGTGGAGGTCAAGAAGGGAGGCCTTTGCCGCAGCAGCAGCAGCAGCAGCAGCAGCAGCAGGGAGCAGTGGGACACCACAACAGGCTAAATAAATAAAAAATAAAAAATATTTATGAAACAATATTTTCTTCATAATTAATAAATAAATAAATAATAATAAATAAATATCACGGGACAATTCACACCAATTGACCTAGTTCCAAAGTAAGCTTAGCAAAGCTTGTGTTATGGGTACTAGGCAACGGATAAACATACTTATATAGATAGATACATACATAAATACATATTAAACACCCAAGACCCGAGAACAAACATTGGTATTTTTCATACAAATATCTGCCCCGACACGGGAATCGAACCCGGGACCTCAAGCTTCATAGTCAGGGTCTCTAACCACTAGGCCATCTGGTCGTCTAAATTCGTCGTATAATTGTTATAAAACAAATCTAATCTAATAATCTACTGTATTCTATTGATGTCATTTCAAAAAATCCTGAAAAATGCATGCTTCTATATATTTAATTGCAAACGTTGTTATGGCAAGTGAAATTATGGCAAATGAAAGGAGCCTTGAAACCATCTCGGACTAGATCCTCTTAGGCCTATGCTACACTTTACGGAACTTTGGTCGCGGATCTTCCGCGACGGACAGAATGCTAATACATCGCACTCCTAGATCAAGAGTTAAATCACTCAAAATAATCCACCATTTTAATTTTGACGTCACAGGGGACCGAAGAGCTGGCAGTTTCCGTGGACAAAGAATTAGCTATTCAAAGAGGAAAGCTGCCAATATCTTCGGCAGCTTGCCTAAAGGGACCACCTTTCACAATGTTTTAGTTATAATTATAATTATTTTTTTGTTTTCTTTTTCTTATTGTAGGTACTTATTGTAAGTCTAGTATAGTTGTACATAATATAATTTATAAGTATTGTGCTTTCGTTGTTGAAAATAAAATTTCATCCACCATTTTAATTTAAGACTCTCCTATAAGAAGATGAAGTCTAAATTAGAATGGGGATTAAATGCTTTGAGTAATTCGATTCTTTAAGTATGTAGGGTGTGCGACATATTATTGCATGTAAATTACTAATAACGGGCACACTACGCGGAAAATCAGTAGAAAGAACTCGATATTTCCCTGGAAAAAGCTTCGAAACTCAACACTCCCTATAACCAAGCAAGTTCATCCACATAGCTCATAAACGAATAATCAGTGGCAAAACAATTTTGACCTAGTAGGTAAGTAGCTATCTAGCATGGCTAGTAGGTATCTGTTTGGCGAGCCTTGGGGGAGGCCTATGTCCAGCAGTGGACGTCTTTCGGCTGAAATGATGATGATGAGGTAAGTAGCAAATTTTAAAATCGTTCGAATCAATGGGTACCAGGCAACGCATAAACATACTTACATATATATTCTTATTTAAGAGTTAAACTCTTGTCGGTGTAGCCGATGAATGGCTCTCCATACTTACATATATACATACTTAAATAGATATTTAAACATCCAAGACTCTAGAGCAAACTTTCGTATTTTTCATACATATATCTGCCCCGACGCGGGAATGAACCCGGGATCTAGATCTTTTATCATGGGAAGGTTGTGTCACGTAATTTTAAAAATTTGTTAAATTGTTTTCTGCAATATATATATATATATTAATTTTTGTTTGATAGTAGAAATGACTGCCTTAATAGATGGGAAAATTAATAAACTAAAACAATTACTTTGCTCACCCGCGACCTTTGAGGTCGCGGGTGAGCAAAGTAATTGTTTTAGTTCATTAATATGGACCTCCGCAAAGTAACGCCTGATTCAATAAATTATGGGAAAATTAAATTATCGGAGGCTGACTTACAAAATACCTTATTTCGGTTTGTTTACTTTTAGTTAAGCACCTAAACCTTTCTAGCATAGGACGGAAATGTTTTAAAAAAAACATTATTCATCGTCTTGGTATCTAGACTCCCAGTCTAATACGGTACTTTAGGATGCAGCCAGCCAAGTGTTCCAACTTCATCTGCCGGCCTGAGACATCTGGCCAAGTTATTGCAACGTCATTAGGTATTGTTATACGCTGTACCGAACTATCGGCAGGTGCAACTTTGATGGTGCCACCAAACTTGCTGTCCAAGAGTTCTGCTGTGCTGTTTGAGTTAGTACTTATTAGCCTTGTTGCCAGATAGGTAGACATACACCGTGTTTTTGACGTGACAACGTCTTATAAATCGATGTACGCCGGCTGCACGCACGAAAAAGGATGACGCAGTGTCCCGAACCGAGCAGTGAACGCCAGGATGTACAAGAGAGCAGCGCGCGCCAGGATTTACAATCTTAGTACTAGCGCTTGGGTAACATTTTTGTCCGCCTGGTTACATTTTTGTTTCTTGAATGTTTTGTTATAACGTTGTCACGTTAAACTATCGTCCGTAAACCGACTTTACAGACAACCGGTTTTTTTATATTTCCGTTAACTTTAAGGGAAGATCATTCATCACAGCCTTTACACGTCTCACTGCAGGGCACAGGCCTCATCTCAGAATGATGTAATTGCACACATAAATTCCGAAAAACTCAAAGGTGGGAGCCGGGATTTGAACCCACGATCCTTTGCTTGAGAGGCCATAGGTCAAACCGCTAGGCCACCACGGATTCAGGTCAAATATAGTTAATTTCTCGAAGAAACTAGTGTCTTAACTACTGTCTTTAAAAAGTAAACTTGTCCGATCCACAGGTGACCATAAGGCCTTGGTCGTTCTGACCCGCCACCCGCGGCGGGCAGCGGCCCGTCGCCCGCCGCGTTCGGGACGTCGCACGCAGCGGGCGAGAACGACCATTCCCGAACATTGACGAACACAGCATATAGACGCGGCGGGCGACGGGCCGCTGCCCGCCGCGGGTGGCGGGTCAGAACGACCAAGGCCTCAGGCTGGCTCATTCCTCAGTCAACATATTGGCGTTGCCTTACAACGAGGAAACGCAGCCAGCATTATGGGCATACTGCCCATTAGCAGCAATCTGGGAGATATTGTAAATACAGGTTTTTAGGTTTAGATTAATTTAATTTAAGTTTTTTATTTTTGTCTTTTAAAATATGTTTCTATAAATATGTATATTTTGTGTAAATAAGTGTCTTAAATCTTACTATTTTAGAGATATTAAATAATTTAATTTAATGGCTGAACCAGAGTAAAAAGTCTTTCATTCGTCCTATTATTATTTATGTTTTAAATTTCGTTAGTAGAGAGTTTTCCATTCATAGCTATTCGCTACTACGTATAGAAAATTATTGAGAAGAGTTCGTTTTGATATTACATATGTACTTTTTCTTTTATTATGTTTTACATCAATCTCATAATTGACACTAAACTACGATTTTTAATTTCGTGGAATTCTGACAAGTGACAGATTTTGACGTAAAAACACCGCTCATGTAATCGTAGGAGATGGCTGCTGGTCGTGGAGCCTTCAATTCGTCTCGTTTGGCATCTAGGTCAACTCTTCACTGGGTTTCGAAGTCCCCAACCTGACGATTCACGAGACCTCTCCACTCAAGACGCCTTGCCGCTAAGTCTTCCCATAGGGCGGGCTTAAAAGAAATCTCTTCATATGCCGTTTCTGAACATCTTTAACTCTTAGAAATTGGCCGCTTTATTTCCGCGTGCTATTCTCGAGTTCAGGGTAAAAGTTGCGCTTCGCCACACGCTCCTCTGCCATCCGCGACACATGTCCGCACCACCGAAGTTGTCGTCTCATCAGGTACGACTCAATGCCACCCACATTGGCACGACGCAACACTTCTGTATTCCGCACGCGATCGGACCATCGGATTTCCAATGAATAAGCATCCTATGAATGATCGAGAACTCCATCTGACAGATGATGATGGCAAACTTTGAACATCGAATTTCCTTAACGATTCAAGTTCTCGGGATAATTCCTCCGATGCTCGTTTGTTTATTTATATTCCGCACAACTCCTGCCCCTGGGATGGTCGTCAATCAATTTCAGCCGACTTTCAATCCGGGAGGTTTTGTTCGTGCCTTCTGGAATGGTCGATTATTCGATTTCATAGTACGAAAGTTTTTGTAAAAGCGTTTGGACGTCTCTCATCTCGATATACTCCTGGGCTGCTTATTTAATTCTACTGCAAGGCTGCTGGGCCTTTTCAATGAAAAGGGCTTGAGCTGTAATGTCCACGCGGGCTACTATGGATTGGGAACATCACACACGCCATTGCACTTCTTCGCACGATGATTTTCTTCACCGCAAAACTCATGGTAAATTTCATATTATGTAAATTTCGCACATTAATTCTGAAAAACTTAGAGCCCGGGCTCAAACCCATGAACCTCTGCTTGAGAGCGGAGCCCATGAGTCAATTTACTAGGCTGCCACGGGTTTTGTACTAAGTGACTTTTTAGGGTTCCGTAGTTAACTTTTTTTAGGGTACCTCCCATAGACATAAACTGGGGGTGATTTTTTTTTCCTCGACTAACCCTATAGTGTGGGGTATCGTTGGATAGGTCTTTTAAAACCATTGGGGGGTTGCTTACATGATTTTTGTATTCAGTGATTTGTTTGCGAAATATTCAACTTTAAAGTGAAAATTTTCATTAAAATAGACCGTCCCCCCCCTCTAAAATCTAAACAGTTGGGTGGAAAAATTAAAAAAAAATCAAAATTGTAGTAAATATATTAAATTTACAAGGAAAATTATAGCGGCTAAGATTGCTTGGGAATTATTTGTAGTTTAAGAGTAAATAGTAGCCTAAGGTATTAAACATACCGTCACTACTTTGAAAAACTCGTATCTCAAATCAGCATGTATACAAAACTGAACCTTGATACGCGCGTAATAAAGTTCACTTTGCCAGATTAATGATTTTAAGATACGAGCTTTTTTCAATGTATTGACGATACCTAACTTGGAAGATTCCGTACACATACGAAATCCTTAGAAAAATATTACTTGATTTTTTCGTAATGGCTACGGAACCCTATCTTGGGCGTGTCCGACACGCTCTTGGCCGGTTTTTTTTATTTAATCCAGGTCTGTTCTAGTATAACCGGAACAAGGTTGTCAATGTCGTTGAGTTTAGGGACACACTGTATAATTAAAAATAAAAATTGCATTAGGTATAAACGCATGGTTTATACGAAATAAAACTTTTTTTTTTTTTTTTTTTATGTTTGAAAGGCCAGACAAACGAACTAGTGGGTCACCTGATGTTAAATGATCACCACTGTCCATAGACACCTGCAGCGCTTTACGCGATGCCAGTGCGTTGTTGGCCCTTAAGGAGAGGGAATAGGGGAAGGGGGAGATGGAGGGGGAGAGGGAAGGGGTGAGGTATTGGGCCCCCGGCACTCTCACTGACCGTACGAAACGCAAGCAGGATTACTGCTGCTTCACGCCGGTTTTCTGTGAGAGGGTGGTACTGCCCCGGACGAGCCGGCCCATTCGTGATGCAGCGGCTAGCTACAACATGGCTCTACCACTACTAAACCAGGAGCTAACTTAATCAGGAGCTGTAATAACTGATGTCTAATGTACACTGTTCAAATGAGCCTACGAAACTAAACGCATAAATTCATTAAAACTTTACATCGCGTGGATCCACATGAGGGCCTTTACTTTTAATTAATGCTTGGCTATATTAGTTTAGCCTGACTGTTTCTAGTTTAGATGTCTCAGTTAAGGTGCAAAATAAATAGTTTTTCCCGCATCATCATCATCATCATCATCCCAGCCTATATACGTCCCACTGCAGGGCATAGGGCTCCTCTCAGAATGAGAGGGCTTGGGCCGTAGTTTCCACGCGGGCCAGTGCGTATTGGGAACTTCACACACACCATTGAATTTCTTCTCAGATGTATGCAGGATTCCTTACGACGTTTTCCTTCACCGTAAAGCTCATGGTAAAATTTAAAATATATAAATAAATTTTATACATAAATTCCGAAAAACTCAGTGGTGCGAGCCGGGATTTGAATCCACGACCCTCTACATGAGAGGCCATAGGTCCAACCGCTATGGATTATGCGGGATGTTGTAAGTTTGACCGCTAGGTGTGTGTGTGTGTGTGTGTTTGTCTGTCTGTGGCATCATAGCTCTTAAACGGGTAAACCGATTTGGATGCGGTTTTTTTATTTGAAAGCAGGTTTCTTGGCGATAGTTCTTAGACATGTTTCATCAAAATCGGTTAAGCCGTTTCAAAGTCAAATGGAAAACAGTCCGTTTAACCGGAGTAGCAGGACCGCGCGCTCCCCGCCGCCCACGACCGTTCCCACGCCCCGCTCTGCAGCGCGCAGCCTCACCAGGTAGACGATGATAAGCCTGACCTTATTTCAAGTCCAGAAATACAACACTGGATGAAGACAATTGATGACTGCCTAAATGAGGTGTGCGCCATTACAGAAGCAGGAAAGTTGAACACTGAACAGAAATTACGCATCAGTAATTTATGCCGAAAAGTAGGACATGGCACATCTCAAATGGCTGTGGCGTACCAGTCCCTTAAGCAGAAAACCGTGCAAGCTTATTCATCTGTCGAGACCTTACAGGGAGACATTAGACTTTCGCAGCAGCTCCAAGACCTCAAGCTGTGTATTCGGGAGTCAGTAATACCATCCACAAAGGGGGCTTCCTTTGCAGACATGGTAAAGAAAAGTCCTACTAATTTCATACAGCCCGAACATGACAATTCAGTGACCATTTATCCCAACGACAAATTAAAATCTAGCGATGAGACGAAATCTCTTGTCCAGAAACTGATCAACCCCGAACAGATGAAGCTGCATGTTAAAGGATTGCGCAAGACTCGGAACGGTGGTGTCGTGATTAGCACAGAAACAAAAGAGGATATCGAGAAACTTAAACAATCCGCCCAGATAAAAAACTCAGGCCTTACGATCGATGAAACGCAGAAACGTAGGCCTAGAATAGTAGTTATAGGAGTGCCCACATCTATGTTGGAAATTGACGTTATTTCCTGTTTGTACCACCAAAACCTGGCCGATAATTCTCAATGTGCTAGTTTCGATAAGTTTTGCGACACAATTAAGATGAGTCACAAGTCGGGAAAAAAGGATTCAGAAACATGTAATTATGTTGTGGAAGTGCCCGCCGATATACGTAAAGCCCTAATAACTAAAGACAAAGTATTTATTAATTGGTCATCCTGCCCTGTTAGGGACTTTACTTTGGTCACCAGATGCTATAAGTGTCAGCAGTATGGTCATGCTGCCAAGTTTTGTCGGGAGTCAACAGTCACCTGCGGCCACTGTGGCGAACTAGGTCACACCCTGAAAGAATGCCAAAAGAAGTCAGACGATCCAAAGTGCGCTACTTGCTTGCGTTTTAAAAAACCAAGCAACCATATTACAGGAGCTGCTGGTTGTCCAGCAAAAATTATGGCTGAAAAAAGATATATCAGTACAATAGATTACGGAGGCAACTAATAGCCACAATTTGTATCTACGGAAATAAATAAATAAATAAATAAATATCGTTTTTCACGAGTATAATGTACTAATTTTAATTTCATTTTGGTATTTTGTTAGTTTACAAGTATATAAAATAGACTTTGACCACAAAGCTGACCTAATAACATGAATTGTATTGTAATTACCTACTTAAGTTAAAAACCGTGAGTTTTCTTAGTCAGCAAACTTCGCATCTGCTTTGACCCGGTTAAATATTGCACTGACAGTGGTTTATTTGACTTTAATTTACATGTATGATATTTTATTTGTTTTGTTTATGTACCCTTTTAGACTATTAATTTTAATTGATTTATCTGTAATAATTGGTTACTTTTTATTGTTTTCGATTTGACATTATCTTAATGTCTGCACTTTTCCATAATACCTATTTGCACTGTTAAGCTTAGTTAATTATTTTTATGTTAATTTATGATAGCTCGTTTAGCCTGCGACACAGAGTTCTCTAGTAACCCTAGTGCAGGCACACGTGTTACATAGACTTTTTGTAAAATATTGTATCTTTTGTTACTTTGTACTGCAAATTATGAAATAAAAATTATCTTATCTTATCTTATCTTATCTAAAGTTATAAGCTCTTTTGTTAGCTGCGGAAGGGATCTTAGACGCATAATGGGCATCTACTTTATTTTCAAACATAATTATTATGTGCGACCAAATTGCGTTGGGGTTCGTTTTTAATTTTTTTAATTTATAGTTATGCTACGATGTAGGTATCATCCCAACGTAGCGTTTGCATTCTTCAAGCAAACGTCCCAGTTGACAGTTAGGTACTTACGGAAAAGGAATTCATATTTTATACCCAACTTGGAGTACCCTTGCAGGGTCGGGTGACATTTTGGCGGCTGGCAATATTATATTGGCTTTGACGATGAGTTTTATTGAGTGTAACTTTTCCGGGTTTAGTTTTTTTGCAAACTTGTTATTGTTATTGTTATGTGTTTTATAAGTTCATATTAATGCGCGGACTGCGGGTACGTGGTCGAAGTAATTTGAAATGTAGGCATGCATATGGGTCATACACATTTTATTGAAGCTAAAAGTCTAGAAATTTTGGCTGACAGAACCACACTGAAGTAATAGTTAGGGTCTTTTTTTATACAGTATAAAAAGAAAGCGAAGATGAGGCCTACGATGAAGCACGCTTGCCTAGTAGATGTTCATTCACCCTAGCCTCAATTTAGGGGAATAAGCAGAAAGAAGGCAGTTGAACGAGGTGTTGCGCGCGCCTTTAAGCAGTGCAAACCGTACGGCAACAGCACAACAAATACGGGGCACTGTAACCGATACGCGCGCGCTGCACAACTGCTCAGACCCTTCCTCCAGAATGGCTTCTATAGGCAACAGGCCGGAACACGAAGACGAGTAAGAGAAGTATTTAAAAAACACATAAGTATAATCTAGATGCCACATTATCCGTCCACACAGAATTGCGATGACAAAAACTTTAAATTACATCGATACAATGCCGCGACCCGTATCAACTAACAAGTAGGTAGTGCCCTTAAATATCTTCACGCCATTTTAGATTTTAAATGTTTCCGAATAAAGTAAAAATTCCTGTGAATCCAAGAACAAGGGTAGTCCCCCGAGGCTGACCCAAGACTTCTTTGTACTTATTTCCAATAGGTGGATATCATTTTCGTCGCGACATTGTATGACAGTAGGTATATGACATATGAAAAGGGTGTATGACACTAATTCTGAGAAGGTCCTTGAGTATTATTTATATGTTTGAGGTAGAACGCGAAATAAATATTGGAGGGATCGATCAAATTTAATGAGAGTTGGGATGGAAGTTTTAGTATTCTGAACACGGTTTTTGATTTGATTTTTCTTATTTTTATTCACGTCATACCAAGTTTCAGTGTGAAGACAGGGAGTTACATTGAAATTTCGATAAGGCCAGACTTAGTTTAATCTTTGCAATCCATTTTATTAACCAACTGCCGAAAGAGGGTAATGTGTTATGAGGGGGTGTTGTTGTTAGAGGTTGATGTTTGGTCCCAACGGAAGACCAACGTCGGCTGGAAGGCTGGCATCATGCTGAGTCGGGGCCATTGCGTGACAATATAATATTATTAGGGATGATCAAAATAAACGAAAAATTACAACTACTAATTTTATTTAATCACAATAGGTAAAGTTACAAATAATTGCAAAACGAACGAAAATATGGAGAAAACACTTTCTAATCTTAAAATTAGGCGCGAAAGGATAAGCTCAGAGCAATACGACCGTCCTATGCCAAGTGCCCGGTAAGAATGGCTCACGAGACTGAGCTCCGGCGCTAATAAATGATTCCAGACCTCCACGCGGCACTATTATTTGTAAGGACTCGCGGACACTATTTGATTTCGACGAACCGCTACGACGATAAGTGTTCTCCATATTTTATTACTTTAAAGCACTTCAAACTAAATAACACCGTATGGAAAAGCAAAGCACGTAGTTTGATCCCACTTCTGATATTAGGGATGATCAAAATAAACGAAAAATTACAACTACTAATTTTATTTAATCACAATAGGTAAAGTTACAAATAATTGCAAAACGAACGAAAATATGGAGAAAACACTTTCTAATCTTAAAATTAGGCGCGAAAGGATAAGCTCAGAGCAATACGACCGTCCTATGCCAAGTGCCCGGTAAGAATGGCTCACGAGACTGAGCTCCGGCGCTCATTCTAACCTAGAGGTAACCTTAAACGACCAGCCAGTTCTGCGCCAATTCAGCGATATGATAACTGCGGTCATTCAAGGTATACCTACAGACGTTTTAATTGATACCACTTTCGTGTGCTAGAAAACACATATTTTGTGAGTAAAATGGGTTAAGTACGTCAATAACGAAGGTTTCGTCAAATGTGACACTACCCGTCGAGTTTAGCAAAATCACATTAGAGATAGATTTGCTCATAGTTCCTAGCGAAAGTATGAACGCTCCAATTATTATTGGAACTGACGTTTTGAACCGTTATTGCGTTACTTTTGTTCGAACGAAAAATCAGTAGTTACCTACACGTGATAAATCGGTTTTCAATGTGGCAACGGTTTGGTTAGAAAAGCTACCTTAGCCTGTAAAAACTTCTCTGGTTTCTCTGCGTCCATGATAGCTGGTACTGCGACGTCAACTTTTACCATAGGCAGTATGCATAAAAGTCAATAGTGACTCGCCAGTTTGTTATCGCCCTAATAAAATGTCGTTATGGCTCCTACCTCCCAAAATGTTAAACAGATCCGACAGTTTCTTGGGCTAGCGGGATATTTTAGGCGGTACATCCTAATTTTGCTAAGAAAACCGCATGTATAGCTCGCTTAACACGAAAAGACTCCGAGTTTATTTGGGGTCCTGGGCAAGAGTCTGCTAATACTGAAATTATTAAATGTCTTACTAATGAGCCTATCCTAGCCATCTTTGCCTATCATGCCAGTAGCGCTGGTTACGGGGCGCCGCTTTTGTAAGTTCACAAAGATGTGAAAAACGGGTAGTCGCATATTTTAGTAAGTAAGTAAGTTTACCTACCATTCATATGAGCCTGAAACATTAGCTCTGCTGTGTTTAAAGATGTACAGCATTGTAGACATTACGTGTTAGGACTAAAGTTTAAAATAGTCACTGATTGTAACGCGTTAAAAGCAACGCAGTTTAAAAAAGATCTTTTACGACTAGAAAGCTTTTTGATTTGCTCAGTGAGGGTAAATTAAAGAAAGAAAGAAAGAAAGAAAAATATTTTATTTCAGGTTACAAGAGTACCACCACCAAACAGTAGAAAACAACATTAACAACTAATAACACAAGTTTGTAAAGGTAGTGACACCAATTGTCACCGAAAAAGGGTCTCTACTCAGCATGTGTTGCTGCACAGAGAGTGTAGCAACGCTGGTTTTCTGTAGAGCCCAGATTTGAGCTACACGACAGCTCCACCTGTTACTAAAATACTTATACACAAACAAGGCCTAAGCATTAGTTATAAAATAAAGTGAAGGGAGCCAAGCAAAAGGTGTGGTGCAAAATAAAATATAAATTTTAATTAGACTCTCATCGATATGTGAAGCGAAACGACATTCTTTATTACAAGTATACACCGATGCGGTAGGTGAAGTGTCCAACTTATTATGTTTTGTACCCAAGGGGCATCGTTTAAGCCTACTTAGTCTTCCACGACGAACATAGCCATATTTATGCTGATAAATTCATTGACCTCATTTTGAAACATTTGATTTCCTGGCCTAAGACAGTTTGTCGTCAAATATATTTCCCATTGCATTGTTTGCTTATCGTGCTCTTATACGTGATATCGTCGTAGAAGTACCTACCGTGTAAAATCATTTAGGACTATGACGAGACAGGACGGCTGAGCGGTTGTGATGGGACCGGGAAGCGCAAGACGAATGCGTCAATGGAGACGGGCGACCGCCTATGGTACTTAAAGTAAATGACTGTTTTTTTTTAATAAAATGTTCGCAGTCTCTAGGCAACCAGATCCAGGCATGCGCGGGCCGTGTCGTGTCGACGGGGTGTTGAAGAATGACCGTTGCGAGCTGAAGCTACTGGCCGGGTCTTTTGGTAAGACCACTTGTGCTGCAGCTCGGTTTGTGGTGCCCTGGAGTGGAGAGTGGACGCCCGAGTCCTGCCCTGCCTTCTTTGAGGGTGAATGTTGAAGTCTGAGCGGTATGCTAACTTAGAGCCTATGCCGGCAGCCACTGGGAGGTATGCGAACTTTGTGCCTATGCCTACAGTGTTGAAGTCTGAGCGGTATGCTAACTTGGAGCCTATGCCGGCAGCCACTGGGAGGTATGCGAACTTTGTGCCTATGCCTACAGTGTTGGCCACTGGGAGGTATGCGAACTTTGTGCCTATGCCTGCAGTGTTGGCCACTGGGAGGTATGCGAACTTTGTGCCTATGCCTACAGTGTTGGCCACTGTGTGGTATGCTAACTGTGTGCCTATGCCAACAGAATTATTTTGATGAAACTTTGTTTTTCTGCGCGGTATGCTATCATTGTGCCTATGCTAGCAGTACGAGTAATGACATCTTTTGTCCACTGTGTGATATGCTAACATTGTGCCTATGTCAAAAGTTCAGTTATAATTTTTACATACCTGTTATAAGCGTGGTAAGCTAACAAGGTGCCTATGCCAGCTTGTTAATAGGGACTAAAACTTCTGACATTTATTTTGTAACTTTTCTTTAAATACATGTTTCCACTTATTTTTCATTCCCGATTAAAATTTCGAAATTAAAGTAATACTTATGCTCCATTACAGTAATGTGGTGACTTGTTTGTTTAACAATCTGCTTATCTGTCGATAGCTCATTAGCAGTATCCGCTTTAATTTTGCTATTGCATTTTTTTTTAAATTGGTGACCTTTATAGTGAAACCTTTATTTTCTGCCTACATCTCCGATACGTTATTATGTTACTTAGATATGTTTGCAGGTTAATTAACACTTTGTTCGTATGTTTAAGCATTGATGAATGTGACGCGCCTAGTACAAGAGTCTGCAACCATTGAAGCATCAGCTGGACCTGGTCACGATGCTACGTCGACTGAACCAGCTGACGACACGGAGGCTAGCCGCGACTAAGGAAGGACCTGCCGAGGACTGCAGGATGTCAGGATTGGCCGTATTAGGAATAAATAAGACTTGCAACACCACTGCGTTGATTTTAGAGATCGTCAATTGACTTCCGTTGCCGTTATGTCAGTGGTGAGCGCCGGAGCTCAGTCTCGTGAGCCATTCTTACCGGGCACTTGGCATAGGACGGTCGTATTGCTCTGAGCTTATCCTTTCGCGCCTAATTTTAAGATTAGAAAGTGTTTTCTCCATATTTTCGTTCGTTTTGCAATTATTTGTAACTTTACCTATTGTGATTAAATAAAATTAGTAGTTGTAATTTTTCGTTTATTTTGATCATCCCTAATAATATTATATCTGTTGCCGTTTTTCTTTTGTTAATTTGAAACTGCGTCACGTTAAATGTTTTTCTTTCATTCTTTCTTTTTTTTGAGCGTATGTGTTTATAGCGAAAGCAAACAAAAGCAGGGGTCTAGGCTCCGAATAAAGTCAAAAAGTCAAAGTCAAAACTCTTTATTCAATTTAGGCATCAATTGATGCTCCTATGAACGTCGAAGAATCTACCACCGGTACACAGAACTATATTTCAGATAATTAATTAAAAACAGACTTATATGGCTGTATGGAATCTGATTTCTTTGCCTATCCGAAAAACTTCTCATTTTTTTTATGTTAGAGAGGCCAGACAAACGAACTGGTGGGTCACCTGATGTTAAATGATCACCACTGTCCATAGACACCCGCAGCGCTTTACGCGATGCCAGTGCGTTGTCAGCCCTAAGAAAAAAGGAGAGGGAATAGGGGAGGGGGAGAGGTATTCGGCCCCCGGCGCTCTCACTGACCGTTCGAAACGCAGCAGGTAGTAATGCTGCTTCACGGCGGTGTTCTGTGAGAGGGTGGTACTACCCCGGACGAGCCGGCCCATTCGGGATGCAGCGGCTAGCTACAAAATGGCTCTACCACTACAAATTTAATTGGCCAATTTAATTTCATATGCAGCACAAGTCGTGTTCTCATTGGTCGAATCAGTGATCAGCGGACCGATGTGATTGGTCGACTTGCTAAATGGAACAGGCCAACAATGTTAACATTGTTGTCCAGTTTAAATTCATAGAAGGCCTACTTGTTCAATGTACAACTATTGATTGTTTTGGGGCCCAAGAACAGGACATCTTTCTCTTTCGCCACATTTCTAAAATCAATTCCCTTTATAGGGCCCATAGTGGGCGACCAAAATTATACGTAAGAAGAAAGCTTGTTCAACATGCATTTTCTGTATTTGGCAATTTATCATTTATCTTGCTGGCAACATTCAACTTCTGCCTTCACATTTCCCGAGTATTCGGATTACAACGGGCATCTTGACGCAGGTAACGTCTAAAATATAAAAGAGGCATTCTTGAAAGCGCACTGGAAAATGCGGCAGTGTAAAGATGGACCATTTAAGGAGCTACCTCATAATGTCATCATCATCATCATCATTTCAGCCAAAATACGTCCACTGCTCAACATAGGCCTCCCCCAAGGCGCGCCAAACAGACCGGTCCCGTGCCATCCGCATCCAGCGCGATCCCGCAACCTTAACTAGGTCGTTGCTCCATCTTGTTTGAGGCCGACTTACACTGCATCTTCCGGTCCGTGGACGCCACTCGAGAACCTTTTTGCCCCATCGGCCATCAGTTCTACGAGCGATGTGCCGTGCCCCAAGCCACTTGAGTTTGGCGATTCTTCGAGCTATGTCGGTGACCTTAGTTCTTGCGCGGACTACATCATTTCTGATGCGATCCCGCAGAGAAACTACAAAAAAAAATAATAGAAAAATAATGTACAGTGATTTAATGAAATCAAAACCTTTAATCATGTACAATTTTTTTGAAAATGACCCGTGTATCGAAATATTGCTGACTAGCCTGCAATGATTAAATCCATATAAGAGGATGGGTTACTATACAAAAGATACCAAAATCTTAACTATTTAAAAATGTTGGGAAATTTACTACTAAAGAATTACTACTTTATTTCTATTTTTTTAACCCCCGATCTAAAAAGAGGAATGTTATAAGTTTGACGGTTATGTGTGTGTGTGTGTGTGTGTGTGTGTGTCTGTGGCACTGTAACCCTTCGACGGGTGAACGGATTTGAGTGCACTTTTTTATTTGAAAGCAGGTTTCTTGGCGATGGTTCTAAGATTATGTTTCATCAAAATTAGTTCAGCCGTTTCAAAGTTATCAGCTCTTTTGTTCGCTGCGGAAATAATGGCCCTTTAATTTATTTTCCTACTCCTGTACTTTTATCTGTTTTTTACATGGTCGCGAACAAATATATAAGAACATAGATAATATGACTTCAGAAAGTCGATACTTAATCTATTCGCTATAACAGCACTTGTGTCGTAATGTCGTTATTACGATACACGTAGCTGCCACATAATATTAAATGTAGGGTACACTCAACACTAAAGCCCAGTTTAGACCTGCTGAGTTGAGTAGAGTAGGGTACAGTCGGGTACAGTAGGGTAAAATAGGGTACAGTAGGGTACAGTCGGGTACAGTAGGGTAAAATAGGGTATAGTAGGGTACAGTAGAATAAAATAGGGTACAGTAGGGTACAGTCGGGTACAGTAGGGTAAAATAGGGTACAGTAGGGTACAGTTGGGTACACTAGGGTAAAATAGGGTACTGTAGGGTACAGTCGGGTACAGTTAGGTACAGTAGAGTAAAATAGGGCACAGTAGGGTACAGTCGGGTACACTAGGGTAAAATAGGGTACAGTCGGGTACAGTAGGGTAAAATAGGGTACAGTTGGGTACAGTCGGGTACAGTAGGGTAAAATAGGGTACAGTAGAGTACAGTCGGGTACAGTAGGATAAAATAGGGTACAATAGGGTACAGTCGGGTACAGTACGGTAAAATAGGGTACAGTAGAGTACAGTCGGGTACAGAAGGGTAAAATAGGGTTAAATAGGGTACAGTCGGGTACAGTCGGATACAGTAGGGTACAGTCGGGTACAGTAAGGTAAAATAGGGTACAGTTGGGTACAGTCGGGTACAGTAGGGTAAAATAGGGTACAGTAGGGTACAGTCGGGTACAGTCGGGTACAGTAGGGTAAAATAGGGTACAGTAGAGTACAGTTGGGTACAGTAGGGTAAAATAGGGTACAGTAGGGTACAGTCGGGTACAGTAGGGTACAGTCGGGTACAGTCGGGTACAGTAGGGTAAAATAGGGTACAGTTGGGTACAGTCGGGTACAGTAGGGTAAAATAGGGTACAGTAGGATACAGTCGGGTACAGTAGGGTAAAATAGGGTACAGTCGGGTACAGTAGGGTAAAATAGGGTACAGTAGAGTACAGTCGGGTACAGTAGGGTAAAATAGGGTACAGTAGGGTACAGTAGGGTATAGTCGGGTATAGTAGGGTAAAATAGGGTACAGTAGGGTACAGTCGGGTACAGTCGGGTAAAGTAGGGTATAGTTGGGTACAGCAGGGTAAAATAGGGTACAGTCGGGTACAGTAGGGTAAAATAGGGTACAGTAGGGTACAGTTGGGTACAGTAGGGTAAAAAAGGTTAAAATAGGGTACAGTAGGGTACAGTTGGGTACAGTAGGGTAAAATAGGGTATTTTACCCTACTGTACCCGACTGTACCCTATTATACCCTACTGTTCCCGACTGTACTCTACTGTACCCTATTTTACCCTACTGTACCCTACTGTACCCTATTTTACCCTACTGTACCCTACTGTACCCTATTTTACCCTACTGTACCCGACTGTACCCTACTGTACCCCATTTTACCCTACTGTACCCGACTGTACCCTACTGTACCCTATTTCACCAGACTGTACCCTATTGTACCCTATTTTACCCTACTGTACCCTATTTTACCCTACTATACCCGACTGTACCCTACTGTACCCTATTTTACCCTACTGTACCCGACTGTACCCCATTTTACCCTACTGTACCCGACTGTACCCTACTGTACCCTATTTTACCCTACTGTACCCGACTGTACCCTACTGTACCCTATTTCACCAGACTGTACCCTATTGTACCCCATTTTACCCTACTGTACCCGACTGTACCCTACAGTAGGGTACAGTACAGTACAGTACAGTCGGGTCGTAGAAAAAATATTGTATGCAACGGTGTATAATTTGGTCTTAACGGCTCGTGCCGTCTTCCATTGCGATACTCGCATTCGCTCGTATCGCAACTCACGTCACTCGCCTTTTAAGACCTCACTTATACAACCGTTGCATAAAATACTATTTCAATTTGTGACCTCATTGCGTTGGGGGTTTTTTATTTTTTATTTATAGTTATTTTTCCTTCTTTCTTTAAGATCCTCTTGTGTCAGATTTTTGTTTGGTGATAGTATAAACAACAACAACAACATTTTTTATTTTTTCGTTTTCATGCACTTTGAACCACAAAGCGTTGAGCTAACAAGGCTTCTTTCTTTTATTAACATTCTGAATACATCTGCTATCCAACATCAATGGTTGAAGCCACGCAAATTATGAAGGCAGCTCCTTCGAGAATTTCCACAGTATAACAATATTTGTGCTCATTAAAAATGGTTTTTACAGACGTTTTATTGAAATGCCAGCGTGATGTGCTATTTACCGCTAAGGTTCTGGTGGAGAAGTTAATGGAGACCGGAAAAATAGAGAGTAGAAGAAGACCAGATCTCGGAACAGCTGGATTTAATTGTCAGCACTGCACTTCATCAAGTGACTGAACCCAGCCAATGGCAAAAGCTAGTGGACAAAATTAAGACTCACAATCCTCAGCAGTGAGGGAGCGATTAAGATGATGATGACCGCTATGGTTCTAGAACGTTCAAAGTGGAAAAGTCGTATCCCTACTAATATAGCAAGAAAAATCCGATGATAAACAAACTTAAGTTCTGAAAAAAATTGAGGTGCAAACCAGGGTTCGAACCCATCCCTCTGCATGAGAGGCCATAAGTTAAATTACTAAGGAACCACGACTATTTTCACAACGTTCATCGTTCCAAAAACTCAGCTCATCACATTTCAAAACCGTCAGCTCAAAATGACTTATCATCAAAAAATTGTTTTTTTTTTTGCTGACTGCACTTAAATTGTGATCTTACCCACACATGTATACCAAATTACAAGTCATTCTGACCACTGCCAGTAGGTTATATTCGACTTCCAAGATTCGACCTACACAGATAGGTATTCATACTAATTCGGCAAGCGAAATGAGTTCTTGTTTAAAATTTCATTTTCAATGCAAGCTTTTTGGCTGACTATATTTTTTTCATAAGTATACCAAATTTCAAGTAAATCCGACCACTAGAAGTGGGTCAAATTCGACTTCCAAAGATTTGATTCGTATATATACATTGCAAGTTATTAAAAAGCTTTTAAAAAAGCTTCTCTTATTATTAGTTCTGTGGAAGGTACCTAAGATGCTCCTATCACCAATGATACAACCGCTCATCATTCTACAAAGTCAGCTCATCACATCTCAAAGTCGTCAGCTCAAAGTGACTCATACATCAACGGAGTAGAAAGCGAACCACGGACCGCTACGATCCCTCGCAATGCTGCAAAGAAGGTATTGTGCTCCGAGTATGGCTGGAGAAGATGCGTGTGGTATGAGGCACGAGAGCTCAGCAGCGTAAGTTGTTAATATTATGCGCTTGCAACGTATTTAGCCGTCGGCGTCAACCCAAACATCAGCCAAAGCAACTTCGAAGTCCACGTCTGCGATGTTTGCCTGACTAGAATATAATAACGCTCTTGCTAGCGTGTAAATGGCATCAAGCGTTTGTATAGGCTTGGAGTTTGTATTATGTTTGCCAAGTCTCAACAAGGGTGTAAATGTAGCATAAAGTAAACAATGGTAGATTGCATGTACAACAAGACCATAAAACGAGCCATTTTACCCGAGACGTTCGTATAGCCACCTGAGCCGGTACGGCGAATGTGGATAGACAAATCGAGGGGAAAATGGGTTTAATGCTCGAGTTTTACAATTTGCTTTTCACTTCAATGGCAAGGAAATTAAACAGCAAGATTGAAAACAAAATTTACAAGCACTTTGTACCACCCCCCCTAGCTACCTACCCCCTTCTTATATACTATGCTATATACTAAAGCTACCTACCTATATAGACCTACCTCCTATATATTTCTACCTATATTCCTACATTACTTAATATGTAACTACCTATATAACTCTAAGAAGACCTACCTAGGAAACCTACCTATATAAGCGAACCTATAGCACCTAATTTTTTCTGAAGATAACCGAGAGATGTCTAGCTCCTAACTCAAGCTGATTTACCTTGTTTAAGTCACAAAATTGGCCAGTGATCGTTAGCGGTCTACGTAATAAGGATCCTACATTGAGTCCGAAGAATAACCCGACAGTTCTTTTTTTGTATGTATGGGTAGTAGTAGTTAACTGCTATATAATTCAAGTTTATAATGAAGATATGGTTAGGATGGATAATTTTAAAGAAAGTAATTGCCTATAGTTAATAAAAGTCATTGAGGAAGATGAATAGTTGAAGTAGGATAATTAAGCTGTTTGTAGTTTCAAGTAATTGTATATAGTTTTAAGTAATTGTATATAGTTTTAAGTAATTGTATATAGTTTTAAGTGATCGCATATAGATAATAAAACCTGTAGAGATATCAAAAGAAGAATGGCTGAAGAAAGATAATTGTCTGTAGTTTTATTAATGTCATATGTCCATAGTCTGTGTTATGTACTTGAAGGCAAGGAATTTTTATATTGCGGCTATGGTTGAGAGCCCACTCCCCGCTCTCAACGGTGGTGTGCGGCACCATACATGGACTCCAAAACCTCCCCCGCATGAACTCTGAAGGAGTATACTACCTTTTCCTTGTTTAGGTAATGAATGCATTACCTTAAATAAATGAGAGGACATTTCAAAGGGGTATTAGTTACAGTCTGTGGCCGTTCTTGGGTCCAACCTGTGATCATATTGCCTCTGCAATAGCTAGCCGAAACTTCGGTAGTAATTGTAGACTTCGATGAATGATCATAATGACTATTGAGTAGCTACCAGATCCTTTGGTACCAGTAAGCCACTAACTTGCATCTGCCTCAGTTATAGTCAGAATGACGGATTGCAAAACAGGTATTTGGTAAGCTTTTACCATTTAGATACGGTAAGTATAACTAGCCACCACAGGACCAGATAATCCAAGGTTATTTCACCAGGGACGACCGCCGACTTCAAAGGAGATTCTACTTTTCAGCAAATAAATATTCATAGTGAGTTTGTTGAGTTTTATTTTTACTCACTTAATTGAGTCTACTAGGGTTTACTAGATAGGACATATGGATGAAAGGGAAACCCTGAAATCTTTCATCCGTCGGAAGTCTAGAGCGTCATAGTCTGTAATACTTTATTTTACCCAGGCTGTGAGACTGTCAGGGAGTGCGTTCAGTTCGGCTCGAGGGCCGGTCACTTGATCAGAAGTGTTGGGCGCCGTAAAGAAAGTGACCGCCACAAACAGGATGGTGCGAGAGAGAGAAAGTAAACACCTATCTCGTTCTCATGAGTATTTTATTACTTAATTTTCGTGAGTCAACTCACTATCACTTCAACCAGTCAGTCAATACAAAAAAAAAAGGGGTTGAAGAGGTTCAACCACTTTAGGTTACATGCTAGGAACTGAAAGTTACAGTTTACCTAAACCTTCAGAAATCCGTTTTAGAATTGATACTAGTACTTAAGACTATCTGAGGGCGGAGGCCCCGAGGTTACATCAACCTCCCACCAATGTTACACTTTATCTAAAAGGTATGCCATGTGGTCATTTTAGAATAATAGTTGAAAAAAAGGCATGCTTAACATTGTCTTCATTTAAAACCAACTAAACAGAATCAGTATTTCTAGGTAGGGCGTCCCCTTTCTAGAAAAGTGAAACGAAAGAGGCGCTTGACTTGCACGAGGTATGTGGATTAGTTACATGAGCAGTTGACGTTCAAAGAGAAGCAAAGCGAAGGTATAGATTGGCCTTCGCACGCGTCCTTGTGCAGGGAAACCACAGCACTCTTGAATCCTCCCGGTGTCCTCCCGGCAGCAGGTAATGTCGAAGGTTACCTCCAGCGATGTAAGACTGTGCGGCCGAACCGCGGTCAGGTCACCTCCTGCCGTAGCGAGCTTCGGCTATCCGTGTCATTCCCTCGAATGCTGGGTCGCTGGATATCCCTCGGAGTCTCGGGGTTTCCCTCGGAGTCTCGGGGTATCCCTTGGAGCTTGGGGGGGTCTCCCTTGGAGCCCTGAAATGATCAAGATGAAACATCAGGTATAAACTTTCAACCCACAACGTTGAGCGGGGTGACCTTGTTTATAAGAGTCGAGGTACTCACCAGTCGGGCGTTTATAGAATTAAAGTAGCCTTTATACTCGGGACAGCGGAGTGTGGATGTCTCGCCCTGTAATTAACACAATTCACTTTAGACACTAGTTTAAAAACACACACATTAAGGGGTCACGGCCGTGGAGGTTAACGAACTCACCAGTAGGCACTTGGAGAGGTTAGGACGGACGGTGGGAAATAGCCTTTATACTCGGGACTGCGGAGTTTTGGCACGACGCCCTGCCAAGAACAAAAATACATCCTTAGATACAAACTGTGAACCACACGTATCGAGCGTGGGTTTATGTTTTATTATGATTGAAATAAAACTTACCGGTTGGGCATCTCAAGGAGTTGAGAAGTTAAGTAGGAAGTGCAAAAATGGCCTTTTAGCTCGGGACCGCGGAGCCTTGAAGTGTGGCTATTTAGTTACATGCCGGGGAGAACGAAATCTAAAACAAATAACGGAACTTAGTCGCTGAACGCCGCCCCGTACACGCGGCACTTTAACAAAACTCGAAATATTCAATGCTCACCTTTGCCTTTAACTGAGGCTAGCAATCAGGCATCGTGGAATTTCCCTGAGTGGGAATCACCTCACTGGGACAACAAATAGACTTTCTTTGGCAAATTAGTTTACGCTCCCGAGATTGCATCAGCCATTTGCCACGGATAAAGTGAAAGGCTCCGAGCGTCATCAATGTCGCCAGGTGCGAAATTCGCCAGCCGCTAGAGCCCCTCCACACACCGAAACGCGCGCGCTCGTCCGGAAACCGGTGTATAGCCGCGCGGCGTGTGGGCCGCATCGCAGTGGGGAACAAACGTCACGACTGACACCTGTCAAACGTGACATCCGAACCACAACACGGGTCGCGTTGTGAAGCTCCAGTTATTATGTTTATTCAACGATATAAACGTAGAAATTAGTCATTAAGTGGTACACAGTCATACCGTAAAGTGTAGATCACCGGGCGAGGTCGCCCGGCGGCAAAGTGGTGTTAATTGCTACGCCTGGTCCGTCGGCAACCGGGCCCCACGCCACCGAGTGTCCTACGAGTGTCCGTGTAATAAAAGGATCAACAAAGTATGTGACGATTCATAACGGAGCACCCGGGCGTGTCGCCTTCACCAGCGGCCTTCGCCCCGTATGGCGAAACCACGGTAAGTACGTCTTAACTTCGACGTTGTAGGCGCGCCGATCCGTGTCGGCCGAGGCCTTACGATACGGAATCCACAAAGTAGCAAGTAGGAGTTCCTCTGGCTAAAGAACCACGCAGAGACTGTGCATCAAATGAGACTTCAGTATGACTAATTAATCTCTGTACAGTAGAAATATGACCCAAACGCCTACTCAGATTTTTAGGCGTTACAGTAGGGTTTCAGTTGGGAGAAATAATTTTATTTCAGAATTTGAAGAAATTCTGAAATAAAATTATTGTACACATAAGAATGTGTAAGGCCAAACCCACCTCCACCATTTGCGGTCAAAGAGATACCGAGATAGATAAAGGTAACGTAAACCTGGAAAGTTCATCCATTAGCTCAATTCGTTCTAAACCAGAGTGGTCAGACTTAAACCACGGCAATACATGGCAGTATGGCATGACAACAAATGGTCCAGAGAGGTCGGCAGCATGGAGTCCCGGGTTCTATTCTGGCCTTTGACCGTGGATATTACCTTCGGTCAGATGAAAACACCATTCATGTTCCCCTCTCTGCGGCGTTCACAACAAAAAAAAATTTTTTGCCCACAAAAGTATTCGAGGCCAGCATTCATGTATAATCCTTGCCAGTTAGGGAAAAATTTTTAAATCATAGGCCCGGAATGGGGTCACTAACGGAAAACGTAACTTGTCCATTCCAGACCTACTACAGCTTACAAACTAGAGAAGAGTCCTTCTCGGAACAAGGGATGAAGCATTCACCCTTGATGACGACATCACGTCACCGTATTATTCTCTAACGAGAAATCTTTGCCAGTTAGGGAAAGATTATTAAATCATAGGCCCGGAATGGGGTCACTAACGGAAAGCGTAACTTGTCCATTCCAGACCTACTACAGCTTACAAACTAGAAAAGAATCCTTCGCGGACCGATGGGTGACGCACTTGCTTTTAACGGCTCTAATATGCCTCAGCAGTATTCTCTACCGAGAAATCTTTGCCAGTTAGGGAAAGATTATTAAATCATAGGCCCGGAATGGGGTCACTAACGGAAAGCGTAACTTGTCCATTCCAGACCTACTACAGCTTATAAACTACAAAGCGGCCCTCCGGACCGACAGGTGTAGCACTCGCTCTCAGCGAGCGCGAACATCTCAGTATGGTTCACTACCGAGAAATCTTTGCCAGTTAGGGAAAGATTATTAAATCATAGGCCCGGAATGGGGTCACTAACGGAAAGCGTAACTTGTCCATTCCAGACCTACTACAGCTTACAAACTAGAGAAGAGTTCTTCTCGGAACGAGGGGTGAAGCATTCACCCTCTGAAAGAAAATGAAACTCAGCAAACCTAACAATACTCATGAGAAAATCATTTTTCCAGTAACCCATCACCAAGTCCTACTTGCTAAACTTATTTGACACATAACCTTCGAGTTCGATGTGTGAAATTCATCAGAACACTAATGGCACCTGGTGTCGTTCTTACGGAACCTTAATAGAACTTAACACTAGGAACTTCCGAGTTTGTAGTCCTTTTTAATTTTATAGTTGAAAAGGAGACACGTTGGATAACGTCAAGAGAATAGACTCGGCGTGAGACATAGCCGAGTAAGAATTTAATAGTAGTAAGAACCAATCAGAAGTTTATTGCTAACAGAGAACGGGGCGTGACACACAGCCTAGGACCGTTAGATGAAGTATTCCTAACAGAGAACGGGGCGTGACACACAGCCTAAGACCGTCAGAGAAAGATCCTTAGAGAGTATTAAATAAGTGAAGGGACGAACACAGAACTATGAAATATTGAAATAGGACATCATCTGGAGTCAGAGCGTCCATTTCACAACTAAGGTATGCAGATGTAAACTTTGACAACGTTTACAGCTCGAGTAACGGTTGCCACTATGGCCTTACCGACCTAAATCTAACCTATTTAAGATTTACAATTCCTTATGTAACCTAAAACAGCACGGGACGGGACGATTAGACTATCGTTAATCCTATGGCTCCTACATATCTAACTTACAATCTATCTCATGCCAATGGTTTCCCGGGATGAACCATTGTTCACGTGCTTTCTTTACGACAATTATTACATACCATAGCCAGCTGACAGGACAAATCTTTTCCTTCCAATTGTACGCCTGCAAGTCCGGTCATTTAATACTTAGTGTGCTAACACGATTCTTATCTGTAAGGGTCTTAAAGGTAAAACACAGAACAAAAATTTGTGCCGTGGAACGCGAAGCTACCTAACGTTCACGTAGCATTCCCTTGCTAGGAACTAGAAAGGTAAAAACGATCACTCACTTGGCACCCTATCCTATTGTGTAGGATCGCCTTCCGGCTGATCCTCACCACGTTCGAGTAAGTCCTTGATGTGAAACTTCCCCAGAGCTTTACCCTCCATAGACTTCAAGGAGTAAACCAAAGGGCCATGTTTCGCGCTAATCACGCACTTTTCAAATTTAGGAGAGAGTTTGGCGCTAAAGTACTTACTAGCGTTGGACAAAGGAAAACAACGCTTATAGATGATTTGACCTTCCTCGAACTGAATGGGACGCTTCCGAAAGTTATAATATTTCACATTCCGAGTATAGGCCTTCCTGAGATGACTCTGAACTGTGGAGTAAATACTGCGCAACTGGGACAAGTTAGAGGAAAATGGCTCGCGCTCCAAGACAACGGACACCGGGTCCACAGGAACATCGAGATTGAGCAGAGCTCCATCCAACACCATTTCTCTACCATGATTCAAGTAAAAGGGAGTAAACTTCGTACTCTCATGAACGACAGTGTTGAGGGCACATTGGATCTCGGGTATGTTCTGATCCCATTTCCGATGATCAGAACGCACGTAGGAGGCAATGGCGCGGACAATATCGCGGTTCAAACGCTCCGTTTGATTTGTTTGGGGGTGGTAACGGGGGTTGTAAAAGATGTTAGGGACATTGTATTTGGCCATCAGATCTCTGAAATCCTTGGAAATAAATTGCGGACCATTGTCCACATAAATATATTTACAGACCCCGTTCTGCAAGAAGACACCCTTTTCCAAACACTTAACAATAGATTTGGCCGTGACATTACGTAAAGGAAACAAGTAAGAAAACTTGCTAAAGTAGTCCACACAAACGAACAGGTATTGGTTCCTAGAGTATGACGGAGGAAAAGGACCCAAGATGTCACACGATATGGCCTCCCATGGTTTAGTAACTACGCGTGGGTTTCCCATTAGGCCAGCGCGAGCAGTGTTGGCAGGTTTGTAACATTTGCAAACCTCGCAGGCAGCCACGTATTTCACCACGTCCGCGTACATGTTCGGCCAGAAGTAATCTGCACTAAGGCGTTTATGGGTCTTGGCAGCTCCGAAATGACCCGATGTAGGTTCATCGTGGTATTGGCGTAAAATCTCCTGACGATGTTCGCTAGGCAACACAAGTCTCCACTCAAAACTAGATGTGAGACTATACTTGTTCTTAGACAATCGAAACAGTTTCCCGTCGGTGACCGTGAAGTTGGGGAAGAGACGCGGGTTGTCACTACAGCCCTTAAGCATCGTAGTATACCAGGGGTCCTGAACAGTTACTGGGTCGAAAGAAATAGAATCCACCTTGATCCGTGACAGAGTGTCGGGAATCACATGTTCCTTACCTTTCCGGTGTATAATCTCGAAGTCGAACTGGCTCAAACGACAAGCCCATCTGTTGAGTCTCCCGGTCGGGTTCTTCAGCTTATAAAACCATTTCAGCGAAGCATGGTCTGTAACGATGTAACACTTGGAACCCTCCACATATGGTCGGTACTGCTCCAACGCGTAGATGACTGCAAGGAGTTCGCGTTCGGTGGCCGTGTAATTCACTTCCTGCGCATTTAAGGTTCGACTACAATAAGCCACAGGGTGGTCAACACCATCGATCCGCTGAGCCAACATACCGCCGATGGCAAAAGAGCTACCATCTGTATGGATATAAAAAGGGCTGCCAAAGTCAGGGCACTTCAAGATAGGGGCGGTGATGAGAGCCGATTTTAGGGTATTAAAAGAGTCCTGAGCTTCCGCCGTCCACTCGAATTTGCATTTCTTACTCGTCAGTCGAGTTAAAGGACGAGCGACCTGAGAAAAGTTCTTTATGAAACGCCGATACCAACCAGCCATTCCGAGAAAACGCTTTAATTCCTTTACTTCGCGAGGGATCGGAAAATTCATAATAACCTCGACCTTGGAAGGGTCGGTGCGCAAACCGAAGCGGTCCACCATGTAGCCTAAATATTTAAGTTCGCTACGGCAAAACTGCGATTTTTGCATGTTGATTGTTAAGTTAGCGTCCTTCAATTTCCTGTAGACCCGACGCAGGATGCTCACGTGTTCCTCAAAAGTAGACGTACAAATAACTACGTCATCTATGTATGCAAAGACCTTGTTGTCAAATTCCGCGGAGAACAAACTATCCATCAACCGCTGCATCGTGGCACTCGCTCCTACCAAGCCGAAACACATGCGATTATAATGGAATAGGCCACGACCAGGCACGGTGAACGCGGTCTTCTCCTTAGAGTCCGGATGTAGTGGAATCTGATGATAGGCAGCGCTCAAATCGAGAGAGGTCAAATACTTAGCATCGCGTAAATTATCTATGATGTAGTTGATGTAGGGCAACGGGTAAGCGTCGGTCTTGGATACTGCATTAAGGCGGCGACTATCCAGACAGATTCGCACTTCACCGTTGGCCTTAGGAACCAGAGTAAGAGGAGAATTCCATTCTCCGAAAGATCGCTCCACGACCTTGTCCTTCAGCATACGGTCCAATTCAGCATCAAGGTATTTAAGTCTCTCCGGACTAAGGCGGTAGTATTTCTGCTTGATGGGTCGGGCATCACCCGTATCAATCACGTGCTGTATCAACGGCGTGCAACCTAAACCTACCTTATCAGTGTTGATACTGTCGAACAACCGCTTTACAGAGTCGACCTCCTGTTTCTGATGCGGGGTGAGTTCCTCGTAGTCGCGCAGACCATCTTCTTCAATGCTACCCACGATGGTTTCAATAGAAGAGACGTTAGCAGGAAGGCAGGAGAGAACATCCGGTGCTAAATTGAAGGCCTGCCAGAAGTTAATGCCGAAGTGTATCGGTAACTTAATCTCAGGCAGGACGTGGAATAAAACAAGCCGTACCTCTCCCTTGTACTGGATAGGTAAATTCATATAGAAGTAAGAGACATAGTCGACGCCGTCCGCGACTCGTAGGACACGCGGTCGGTCAAATTTCAACATTTGAATCTTTAGTTTGAGAAATTTAACATGTGCGTTCGCTCCAAGCACGGAGCACGCTGCGCCACAATCAAGAAGGCCGCAAACGTTCACATTGAGAACTTGCACTGTCAAGTAAGGACGATAATCGTCGGCAGAAGGTAAGAAACAAGTTTTTAGAGGTCGCGCAACGCAGACTTTATGCGGGACCTGGCAATCTAGTTTTTTGAAGAAGAAGCACCCTCCTTGCACTTCGGACAATCAGGCGTACGTACGCTGGGATTACCACACTCAAAGCAGACCACTTCGCGGGATCGCTGGCAGCGGTTGGTTTTGTGGCCAGCCTGCTTACACCTGAAACAGTAAGTACCAGCAGACTTCTCAATAGAAGCGACCTCGTGCCTACGGGAAGCCGGTGCATTGCGTGTTCGAACCTGCACGTCCGGCGCCACCGTGTAACCTGATGAAGAAGGTTCGGCAAAGTTGGATGAGCGCGACCCTGCAAGCTCGAGACGCATGCACAACGACTTCAGCTCCTGTATTGAGGGGACATCAATCAGCGCGAGTTCCCGGCTGTATTCGGGTCTAATATTCCGTAAAAGAATGTCCAAGCGTTCGGCTTCCGCTACCGGTACCGTCAATTGTGAAAAGAGTGCGCCCATGAGGGATAAGTACACAACAATAGATTCGTGCCTAGCTTGGGTACGTGCCCTTATCTCACCTAGAAGCTTAAAGTCATAATCCGGTATGTCAAAGTCCGACTTAAGAGCCGTCAGTATATTCGCGTAGCAAGAGAAGTTACCTTTATTGGCACGGTTCCAGAACAACGCCGGTCCATCCAATATATCAGGGAAGCCGTTAAAGATCACCCGCTCTGGTATGTCACGGGCCTGCCTCAGTTCCTCTAGCCGTGTAACGAAGGCACGGACACAAGTATCGCCTTTAAATTTAAGATTTAAGCTAGCCAAGTTGTGGCGGGGCTCCGCTCGGCACGTCACCGTAGGCGCGGGCTTGCTCGGAGAGCTATAGACCTCCACTTCGGAATCCGAAGAATCCCCCTCGGGGTTAAGAGTTGAAAGGCATTGCACCAGCTCACCTCTAAGGGCCTGAACATCACCATCTAAACCAGTGACCCTATTCAACCTTCCCAAGTAGTACTCCACTCGTCCAACCAGCCTTTCCCGTCGAGATTCTGGCAGCAGACCTCCATCTGACACCTCCTTCACAATACCCTGGATAGCAGTGCGGCATGCAGCCAGTTCAACCGTTATGTCAGTCGGAGCGTCAACACCAGGCTTAAGGCTACCTCGTCGGATGAGAGAGCGAGTCTGTCTAAACAACTTACGTAAACTAACGCATGTGTCGGAAGCGGAAAAAGGTATTTGTAAGTTAGTAAGTTCGTACGCAAGCTCCTCTTTGGTTAGCCACTCAATTTTGATTGGTAGATCCATCTTACAAACTAATAATATGCCTTAATACGTATTAGCTAGATAGAGGTAAGAACTTAAAAGCGGCTCGAGGGCCGAAAACAGTTATCAGTTAGGCAGCAGTAACAACTTCAAATTGGCACGAGGGCCAGAGACACTTAGTATTGCTTATTAACAGTAAAGGCTTTAGCCTAGTAGAGAAGCACTTGCCAATTTCAGTAAAGAAAAGTTGTAAGATTTTTGCACCAGTATAGAAGTATTCACTTAAAGTACGTTGTCATAACGCTTGTAAACGCTTAAGCTCAGTATAAAAGCACTTGTTAGTTTCCGTTCAGAAAAGTCAATAGGTTTAAGCACTGTTATAAAAGTATTCACTTAAAGGAAAGTTCACTATAGCACTTAGGTAACACGCAAGCGTACGTCAGAAAAAGCCCCTAAACTAATCCACATATATACCTCGCTATACCCATGAGAACAAGAGACTCAACAACCATCCTTCAAGCCACACGTTGGGAACGCCACTGTAATACTTTATTTTACCCAGGCTGTGAGACTGTCAGGGAGTGCGTTCAGTTCGGCTCGAGGGCCGGTCACTTGATCAGAAGTGTTGGGCGCCGTAAAGAAAGTGACCGCCACAAACAGGATGGTGCGAGAGAGAGAAAGTAAACACCTATCTCGTTCTCATGAGTATTTTATTACTTAATTTTCGTGAGTCAACTCACTATCACTTCAACCAGTCAGTCAATACAAAAAAAAAAGGGGTTGAAGAGGTTCAACCACTTTAGGTTACATGCTAGGAACTGAAAGTTACAGTTTACCTAAACCTTCAGAAATCCGTTTTAGAATTGATACTAGTACTTAAGACTATCTGAGGGCGGAGGCCCCGAGGTTACATCAACCTCCCACCAATGTTACACTTTATCTAAAAGGTATGCCATGTGGTCATTTTAGAATAATAGTTGAAAAAAAGGCATGCTTAACATTGTCTACATTTAAAACCAACTAAACAGAATCAGTATTTCTAGGTAGGGCGTCCCCTTTCTAGAAAAGTGAAACGAAAGAGGCGCTTGACTTGCACGAGGTATGTGGATTAGTTACATGAGCAGTTGACGTTCAAAGAGAAGCAAAGCGAAGGTATAGATTGGCCTTCGCACGCGTCCTTGTGCAGGGAAACCACAGCACTCTTGAATCCTCCCGGTGTCCTCCCGGCAGCAGGTAATGTCGAAGGTTACCTCCAGCGATGTAAGACTGTGCGGCCGAACCGCGGTCAGGTCACCTCCTGCCGTAGCGAGCTTCGGCTATCCGTGTCATTCCCTCGAATGCTGGGTCGCTGGATATCCCTCGGAGTCTCGGGGTTTCCCTCGGAGTCTCGGGGTATCCCTTGGAGCTTGGGGGGGTCTCCCTTGGAGCCCTGAAATGATCAAGATGAAACATCAGGTATAAACTTTCAACCCACAACGTTGAGCGGGGTGACCTTGTTTATAAGAGTCGAGGTACTCACCAGTCGGGCGTTTATAGAATTAAAGTAGCCTTTATACTCGGGACAGCGGAGTGTGGATGTCTCGCCCTGTAATTAACACAATTCACTTTAGACACTAGTTTAAAAACACACACATTAAGGGGTCACGGCCGTGGAGGTTAACGAACTCACCAGTAGGCACTTGGAGAGGTTAGGACGGACGGTGGGAAATAGCCTTTATACTCGGGACTGCGGAGTTTTGGCACGACGCCCTGCCAAGAACAAAAATACATCCTTAGATACAAACTGTGAACCACACGTATCGAGCGTGGGTTTATGTTTTATTATGATTGAAATAAAACTTACCGGTTGGGCATCTCAAGGAGTTGAGAAGTTAAGTAGGAAGTGCAAAAATGGCCTTTTAGCTCGGGACCGCGGAGCCTTGAAGTGTGGCTATTTAGTTACATGCCGGGGAGAACGAAATCTAAAACAAATAACGGAACTTAGTCGCTGAACGCCGCCCCGTACACGCGGCACTTTAACAAAACTCGAAATATTCAATGCTCACCTTTGCCTTTAACTGAGGCTAGCAATCAGGCATCGTGGAATTTCCCTGAGTGGGAATCACCTCACTGGGACAACAAATAGACTTTCTTTGGCAAATTAGTTTACGCTCCCGAGATTGCATCAGCCATTTGCCACGGATAAAGTGAAAGGCTCCGAGCGTCATCAATGTCGCCAGGTGCGAAATTCGCCAGCCGCTAGAGCCCCTCCACACACCGAAACGCGCGCGCTCGTCCGGAAACCGGTGTATAGCCGCGCGGCGTGTGGGCCGCATCGCAGTGGGGAACAAACGTCACGACTGACACCTGTCAAACGTGACATCCGAACCACAACACGGGTCGCGTTGTGAAGCTCCAGTTATTATGTTTATTCAACGATATAAACGTAGAAATTAGTCATTAAGTGGTACACAGTCATACCGTAAAGTGTAGATCACCGGGCGAGGTCGCCCGGCGGCAAAGTGGTGTTAATTGCTACGCCTGGTCCGTCGGCAACCGGGTCCCACGCCACCGAGTGTCCTACGAGTGTCCGTGTAATAAAAGGATCAACAAAGTATGTGACGATTCATAACGGAGCACCCGGGCGTGTCGCCTTCACCAGCGGCCTTCGCCCCGTATGGCGAAACCACGGTAAGTACGTCTTAACTTCGACGTTGTAGGCGCGCCGATCCGTGTCGGCCGAGGCCTTACGATACGGAATCCACAAAGTAGCAAGTAGGAGTTCCTCTGGCTAAAGAACCACGCAGAGACTGTGCATCAAATGAGACTTCAGTATGACTAATTAATCTCTGTACAGTAGAAATATGACCCAAACGCCTACTCAGATTTTTAGGCGTTACAAGTCAAGGTCAGTCAATGCCTCAGGCATTAGTAGTTATGTCATCAAATGTAGCACTTTCCCACAACACAAAATAGCTCAATGAAGAACTGTCTTGTTTAGGTAGTAGTATTAAGTAAGTCAGGAGGCATAGTAATGCCCTCCTACATCAATTAGTATAATGACGAACAGCAGGTAGTATTTAGTTAATGGTAATAGTAATAAGTATGTCAGGTGGCATATTCCAGCCCTCCAACACACTACAGTATAATGAAGAACTGAAGATAGTTAATGGTAATAACACCTATCCCCGAAGAACCTATCCTACCAGCTAAACTATCCATCTATTCTACACGGAATTGAAAAGCTAGGAATCCGGATTCCACATTTACAACTACCGCGGGGCCCCTCTCCAACTGATAAGAGAGGGCCTATCCTAAGCTAATGCCTACGTTGAGTGGGTTGGCTCAAGACCTACTTTCTATACCCGTGTATTACTGGTACCCTTCTGAGGGGATTGGGATAGAAGAATACCAGTGTGTAATATATATATATAAATAGATAAGCGGACTAGGTAGATGATGAGTTTGAAACACCGGTTATGGCGCTCCAAACCCTTCAACACCCAGGGAGAACTTAGGTCCGACTCTTGAGTTATAATACAGACCCCCACCCTTCTCCAAGAGGTGGTAAATTTACACTAAAACGCCTCCGAGATGGGCTAATCGTTACGTTAACACCGCAAGGTTTCGGGACTATCCCTTCTCAGAGTCCAGCTATTACTTCAGCTGATGCTCGAATAGGTTCTCCAACACTAACACAACCTAGCCCCTACACTGACCCCACAAAATCCACTAAACCCCAATTTAACTATCACCCAACTATGTAATTATCCAAACGATGAGCATTCCATCGCCATGTTTTGGCAATAAATACGCAAAGCCAGATAACCACACTAAACCCCTCCCCATTAACTATCACAAGAATCTAACAAATAAATAACCATACAGTATTCCCGCAAAATCCCGCTACCCCATCTTAACTAACATCAACTATGTAATTATCCGACAATGAATATTCCATCACCATATTTGGCAATAAATACACAAAGCCGGGCAATCACAAAAAACCCCCATTAACTAACACTAGAAACATTTAAACACCCAATAAAAGAAACACGATAAAAGAAAACACAAGAGAAAACACAATAAAGTAAGAGAAAATACGGTAAAAGTCACGATAAAAATGATACCTCAAACACACTGGGAGAACCGTTTCCGAGCCCGTGGCAAAGACGAAGAACCCGTTCTCTGTCCGCGCGTCGCTTTTTATACGCCATCTAACGTTCCAATAGCGAACTAAGCGCACTTAGCCCAAGCAATCCCATTGGAGCATTTGGAGCACTTGGTCCATTCAAACCATATGGTGCACACGGAGCACTAGGTGCAAAAGGGGCCCGAATAACTGTGAAAAGGTCGTATCTCGAGCGCGTGCCTCCAGTCTACCCGACAATTCTCATTCCGAACTCGATACTGAAATAGCTTCTAAGCTTTTCACTTAAGGTGCAGATTTGCCTGTTTTACCTCTAAATTGGGTCAGCCAGTCTGTTGGCAAAATTACAGGTATGCCGTCTAGTAAGCGAAAGTGTTGCATCATCTTCATCATCATCATCATCATCTCAGGCCTTTCCTCAAGTAAAAAGGTTACAAATGAGGATTTTCCGAATGTAATTGTTAATTAGCCTTATTAACATCGTTGTCGTCAGTCCCACATTCCCAAATAAGCTTCATACAGGCCTATTCTTACAATAAAAGGTTCGGTATGCAAATAGGTAGTTTGTGATCAATGAATTAAAAATAACATCGCCCTATTGGCGTATGAAACAATTTTATTAGCTATTTTGACTATATATTATTAACTAATATACCTAAAACTATGTTTATATAAGACGGAACATTACAGACGGATGTCTGTACTGTTACAACTTATTTTCATGCATTGCAATTTCTATAATAATATACAAGATTCACCTAATTTTGTTAATTTCGTAATATAAAACACCAGTTAAGTAAATAAAAAAACCGGCCAAGTGCGAGTCGGATTCGCGCACGAAGGGTTCCGTACCATTATGTATAAAAACGGCAAAAAAATCGCGTTTGTTGTATGGGAGCCCCCATAAATATTTGTTTTATTTTAATTTAATAATTAATTTTTAAAGTGAATATTTTATAACTAAATATTCTGAGAATATTTCAAGCGTCTACCTGTTCCCGTTATCAATATCGAGCAAAAATGAGCAAATAAATCACGTTTTTTTTTAAGTATGGGATCCCCCTTAAATATTTATTTTATTCTGTATTTTAGTATTTGTTGTTATAGCGGCAACCGAAATACAACATCTCTGAAAATTTCAACTGTCTAACTATCACGGTTCATGAGACAGCCTGGTGACAGACGAACAGACAGACCGACGGAGAGCGGAGCTTCAGTACCTAATAGACTCCCGTTTTTACCCTCTGGGTACGGAAACCTAAAAACAAAAAAAAAATAATAAACTTTGAGCTCTGGTTGAGTTCGAAACGCGTCAGTGTAGCTTGGTGGTGGTGATAGTTGTGTTTATGTGATTTGTGTGTGTTCGTACAGTGTGGAGGTGGAGGAACTGCATGAACACACATTTCTTGCATAAACGTAACTATTGTAAGGTCGCGGGTGAGCAAAGTAATTGTTTTAGTTCATTAATATGGACCTCCGCAAAGTAACGCCTGATTCAATAAATTAAACTTCTACTTTTCGTGGCTGTTTGCGCCTGATTGCTTTGGTCTTAGACAAAGAATTTACTTTAAGCAGTAGGTAGAGCATAAAAAGCCATTTTATGCAGCATTCTCTCGACATAAAGAACAACTGTACGAGTATGAGAAGTGAAAAAAATATTTATCTCGTTTAGCTTATAAATTGGACCAAAAAAAGCTTGGCAGCGTCGCCAACTAGTCGTCTTTTGAAAGTAGACGCACATTGACGACAAAACACGCAAATTACACCGCCGTGGCACTCTAGAGCGTAAAAAAGCGTAAGTATTCGCTAACGAAGGCATGCTTATGTGTTTTTTATAACAAGCCATGGCACGGCAAAGGCGGGTTTTGCATTTACTTGTCAAAAGACGAATTTTAGAAAACATCATAAATCTCTCAATTAAATGTAATAATTATAATTCCACCAAAAACATAAATGTGAAAAATGCTAAAAATATGATCCAGTATAGTATGAACCAGTGAGATACACCCTTGGATTCATCTGCACTTTTCATCAGGTGAGAGAGATATGGTCAATCACGGGTAAGTTTTCCTGTTTTTTTTTACTTATCCTGTTTGTGTCCCACTGCTGGCAAAGGCTCTCTCTCCTCTTGACTTCCACAAGTCCCTATCTAGAGCTACTAGGTCACTCACTCGATTCCACGTCTAGGTTGTCTCGCCATCTCCGCCTCGGCTTACCTTGCCGTCGGTGGCCGTCGCGCGGCATCCACCATGTGGCTGTGTGTGCCCATCTTTGTGGGTGCATCCGGCAGACATGTCCGGCCCAGTCCCATTTAAGCTTGGCGGTCGCTTTTCCTACATCAGCGATTTGAATTTTGGACCGCAATGTGATGTTCCGGATTCGATCAATCCTTTTAACTCCTCGTATGCTGCGCTCCATAACTCGTTAACAAACCTTAAGTTTGGATTTCTGGGTCTCAGTCAAAGACCATGTTTGCGAACCGTGTAAAAAAATAACACTATCGAGACGCCTAATAGCGGCACTAATTTTTTTTTCTATTTCTCTACTTTTATCAGTTTTTTACATGGTCGCGAACAAAAAAATAAAAACGTAGAGAACATGACTTCAGAAAAGTTTATACTTATACTTACTCTATCCCTCAAACAGCACTTGTTTCGTAATGTCGTTATTACGATACACCTAGCTGCCACAGAATAATTAAATGTATGTTACACTCAACACAAAAGCCCATTTTAGACCTGTTGAGTTGAGTTTAGTTGAGTCGAGTCGAGTTGAGTCGAGTTGAGTTGATGGATGAATTAGAAAAAATATTCTATGCAACGGTGTAGCTATAATTTGGTCTAAACGGCTCGTGGCTATCTTGCATAGCGATAGTCACATTCGTTCGTATCCCAACTCACGTCACTCGCCTTTTAAGACCTCAATGATTAATTCTAACAAAACTTGTTAGCTCGGCAGAAGCCGTGTATAGTTTAATACCCACCGTTCAAACACCATCTACTTTACGAGCTGTTAAATAGACGTTGGGTCCATGGACATATGTACTGGGCCATCAAATTGAGTGCCCGAAGCCCTATTAAAGCCGGGAGCGAAACATTGTTTCTGGGTGCGCCCTTAAATAGTTTTAGCGGTAGCATTAACAAGTCTTGTTGAGAAGGGCTCATTACGACTCAATTTCATTTTACCCTTTTACCAATACTCCTAGATTTCAAAAGGACTTAGTGTCGGGATGTGTTGATGTTTATTACTTTCACACTAAAACAGTTTGACGGGTTCTGATAAAATTTAAAATAATTTATTGAATCAGGCGTTACTTTGCGGAGATCCATATCAATGAACTGAAACAATTACTTTGCTCACCCGAGACCTTTATCATAGTTACGTTTATGCAAGACAAAAGAAAAGAAAAGATTTAAAAGCTTATACGTCCCATTGCATGGCACAGGCTTCCTCTCAGAATGGTAGGGCGTGGGCTGTTAAATTGTTCCCACGCATGCCCGCGTGGATTGCGTGCTTTCTGTTTTACTTAAATTACATGCAAATCTTCATTGATCGAAGAACGAAAGTAATCCTGCTAATCTTAACTTATACTATTATTATAAATGTGATAGTTCGTATCATCATCATCATCATTTCAGTCGAAACACGTTCAAGCGTCCTGCGACATCCACATCTAACAAAGAAAAGTTTGTATGGATGGATGGATTGTTCGTTGCTTATTCACGCTACAACGATTTGATAGGTTCGATTTGATTTGATTTAACTCGTGACCACAGCTGCTGCAATGTGGCCGAAACGTCGAGGTAAATAATAAATATTAATTGCGTGATAAGTCCCGTTTAGTATATAATTTTTGACAGATTCTGATTAAATTTGGCACGCAGATAAATAACCGAATTAAAATATACGTATATTTTATCTTTCAAAATACACATGAACAGCCTTTATTAGTAATCTTATCTTTTTTTTTCTTATGTACAGTCAACCAATTTGATTCGTAGGCCACTATAGAACCTTCTCGCATTAACTAGTAGACAATTACAACGTTAGTGCTGCGGGTCAAAGCATTATCAACCTGCAATAGTTGCAATAAACGTAAAGAGTTTATAAACGTTTTCGCTCCATGACATAAGAGGAAAAAGAAGTTTTGACGACAACCAGTAACAATTCAAGTTGTAAGGTAATACACAAGCAAACTCCTTTCCTATTCATTATCGTTGACACACGTTCGCAAAGTTCGAGTTTGTCATCATGACATACATCACGCAATAATCACTGTCCTAGAAGATAAACAAATTGATTAATTTTGACATGGTTCTATAGTGGCCTAGGAATCAAATTGGTTGACTGTACCTACTAGCTCCGGGATATATACTTTTTATCCCGGAAAATTGCACAATTACCGCAGGATAGCGATAAACGAATTTACAGACGGAGTCGCGGGAACATCTATTTATAAATAGTTACGCTAGGGTAGCCTCTGCTGCAAAGCTTCCCTTAGGGCGTCCGAAGTATTATTGCCCCCCCAATTAAGTTAGTACTGATTGCTTCAATACATCCTCTTAAAACCGGCTCGTTGCTGATTGAAAAAGTTTTTTTGGGGATCCTTTTTAGATAGGAAAGACCGCAAACAAAAGTTTTAATATAATTTTAATATAAGCCTTTGATTGAAATCATGTTTTACCTCAATTCTTTTTTTTTCAATTAAAAGTGCCGATACATATTATGTGTCCCACTGCATGACACAGGCACTGCACGTAAACTATTAGATATTATATTATAGAGTCTTAAGTCAAAAGTCTGACTAGTGTGTGTTGCCAGTCATGACTTATAGGCCTTATAGCACTGAGATGTGGCCGTTAACAATGGGCCTCATAAGAAGGCTCAATGTCACTCATAGAACGATGGAGAGGGCTATGCTTGGAGTTTCTCTACGGGATCGTATTAGAAATGATTAAATCTGCGCAACAACCGACAATTGACAAGCTGCTGATTGCTGGCCGATGGGGCTAAAAGGTTCTCGAGTGGCGTCCTCGGACCGGAAGACTCAGTGTAGTTAGGCCTCCAACAATATGGAGCGACGACCTGGTTATGGTTGCGGGAACGCATTGGATACAAATGGCGTAAGACCGATCGGTTTGGCGAGCCTTGGGGGAGGCCTATGTTCAGCAGTGGACCTCTTTGATGAGAACGTGGAATCATTATTTTGTAAACAACCTAAACCTAACCTAACCTATTTATAAATGTTCTAAAGAACGGAACCCTTATTTAAAAATATTCTCGTTTCCAACCGGCCGGAGTGTCTTGCGCAACCAATGCTCTGAAAAAAGAGGCTTAGAGGCCCAAAACAATCAATTAAGGAAGTTACAGTGTTCATGAATTGCAAATGTAACTTCTTGACTGTTCTGAAATTCTTCACGTCGCTTGAGTATTGATTTAAATACAATTATGACTCTTTGTGATTTGAGAAATGCGGCGTTTTTTGAGACTGGCATGTTTTAAATCCCTTGGGTAATATAGTAGTGGTGTGAAATGATTTGTAAAATAAGAATGGCTAATTTTAATATTGCATAACGCGTAATATATAATTTCAACTCATATAGGTCATAAATATACCTATATACAATCGAGGTTAAAATATGTTTATACTTTATTACCTTGTCGCTGCTACTTCATGTTTGAAGTGTTTTATAAAATGTCACAAGGCACACAATGACAAATTGTTAAGTGTAAAGATATCTTTGACCTTATCTTTGGCCTCTACGTTACCATGGGAGGCGTCAAAAATAATCTTTCCAACTCTATGCCACTAACCATATTTTTGACGGTTGGTGTTTGCATATTATTATATTTGACGCGATGGGTGTATAGGTCTATAATTACAAAAAATACATAGTCTATCCATAAAAACATTCATGTTTACTTATATTAGCAGGGATCGTAAAACGCGAGAAAAATCGATTGAAATGACGTATGACAACCAGTTAGTTAATTAGCACTTCAATGAATTTAGCTAAGATTTTATTCATGCTGTACGCTTATTGCCTAATGCACTGTCGGTTGCTTTCGCATTCACTATTTATTTCTTTCAAACGATATAAGATTGCGACAGAAAGAGAAGGTGAATCTGCATTTAATAGGCTAGCGTGCTCCATCGTAGGCCTCTCTTCACTTTCCATCAGGCGTGATTGTGGTCAAACGCAAGCCTATATTGTATAAAAAAAAGCAAAGGCAAGCGCTCGCGCTTTAGACTAAACGCCCTCTGGTTCAAAGAAGATCTTCCTTCAAACTTTAATTTAATCCATTAAACTAGTCTATCTGAGTTCTAGATAATCTGGTAAGTTTTCGAAATGGCTGAAAAAGATGCCAAAACTGACTGGGCAAAAAAATAAAATAAAATAATCAAATCTGCTCACAAAATTTTACAAGAACCAGTTGAGAAATGCGAGCTATAGAAAACAAACGGACATCCGAACAGACATACGAAAAAACTTTTGCCCAATTTATAACAAAGAGGTTTCCTTGGCTCGGTCAAATATTGAATCTTATTGTCGTTGCATTTAAGTTCTTTCTAGTTATAGCAGGTGCACTAACAATGTAACCTTAAATAAAGATAGCTCTAGACTACAACGTATTCTTCTAAACACTCGAACGAACTTCGAACAAACTACTTCTTATTAGAGACAAAGAAAACTCGAAACGGTTTGTTTAAAAGTGAAGATGTGTTCAGTATCTGTTTAGTATTTGGTCGAGTAAGCCACAAGCTCAGTTTACACGATGCAAGTAATTACGCGGCAAGTAATTCAAATACTATAATGTTGGATTCAAGTTACGGTACACGAGGTTGCTTTACTTAATTGTTACTATGTAACAGATTTGACACTCATTTTATTCATTTATCCGGGACGCCAAGGGCACACAGATATCAATACTACATCCATAAAAACGAAACAAAACAAACATGGATTTGTTTCGTTTTGACACTCGTTTGACAGCTACATTCACCACCATTCTGCTCACTGCTACCGGTGTTAGTAGCAGCTGCAGTGTTTCAGCAGTGAAATGTTAGCTGCCAAAAGTACAAATAAAAATAAGAAGATAAAATAGAATAATAAAAGCCTTAGTTTTCCTCCGCTACAAAGTATTACAGTACATGCAGCTACATGCAATTAGAGTATATTATTTCGTAAGGACATCATTAAGGGTATATTTTATTTATAAACTATTTATATAAAAAGTTAAAATAATGAATAAAAAATAAAAGCTTTCTTCAAAGCAGCAAAATAAAGTTAATCCGAGATGGCTGTCATATCGGTTAACTCAAATTGAGATAAACTATTTTAAGAAAAGGGTAGTTGTGTAGAGATGTATTTCAATGATATTTAAATTACTTGTTTTATAAAAAAAAAATCGTTAATTCATAGAGTTAATGGACTCTTTTCTAGGGTCCATTTATTCCTCTTTCTACTTTAACGATGAAAACCAGTACATTCTTCCGTGTCTGTCATCCAATCCATGGTTTAGTAGCATTCCGTTTAGACAAGCCTTAAGGAAAGTAAAAAACTTTAGCCGGAGTGTTTCGAGCGAACAAGGCAGTGTTGAGTCTTTTATTTTCGATACGTATTTCGATGCCAGACCTCCAAAACCCCTACCACTGCACAGAATTTCAAAAACATTTTGCTTTTAAAATGACATATTGCAGTGCAAAAAGAAGTACTTTTTAAATTGACCTTTAAAATTATTATTTTTTTTATTATGACGAGCAAGCGGGTCATCTGATGGAAAATGATCACCACCGCCCATAAAAATATCAACAAGTCAAAGTGAGTCACTGATCTGTTGCCGGCCTTTAAAAAGGAGAGGGAACAGGGGAGAGGGAGGGGGAAAGGTATTGGGCCCCCCGCGCTCTCACTGACCGTACGAAACGCAGCAGGAGTACCTGCTGCTTCACGCCGGTGTTCTGTGAGAGGGTGGTACTGTCCCGGACGAGCCGGCCCATTCGTGATGTAGCTACAACATGGCTCTACCACTACTAATTTAATTTGAAATGATATTAAATGTCGTAATACTATAATTATGAAATTTTATTATTTTTATTTACTTCGATCATTACACACCACTTGAATAGCTCAAGGTTGTATTACGTACGGAAATGCAATCAATGAGACCATTCTTTAGCAGTTTTCATTATGTTAGATGAATTGAACCGTTATTATCGTGTATTTATTGGTTGTTAAAGTCGTCATAGCTATGCAGGTACTAAGAATGTCAAGTGTTTACTAATTATGGTTCAATTCATTGTGGTAAACGGTCGGATAAACAACGGAACTTTAATAATTGAGTACGGTTGACAGCCTTTGAGTACGGGACCCTAAAAATACTTCTTGCAAAGAACTCGTTTACCACTATCCTGCGGGAAATGCATTATGCAATTTTCCGGGATAAAAAGTATGCTATAATTAGGTTAGTAAAAAAAAATACGGGACAATTCACACCAATTGAACCAGTTTGTGTTTTAGGTACTAGGCAACGGATAAAAAATACTTAAGTATATAGATAAGTACATACATAACATACTTAAATACATTCATATTAAACACTCGAGAACAAACATTCGTATTTTAATACCAATATCTGCCCCGACGCGGGAATCGAACCCGGGACCTCAAGCTTCGTAGTTAGGTTCTCTAACCACAAGGCCATTTGGTCGTTTTCCCAAGTTATAAAGTATCATTATCATCATCATCATGATTTTAGCCAAAATTCGTCCACTGCTGAACATAGGCCTCCCCAAGGCTCGTCAAACAGATCGGCCCTGCCTGCGCCATCCGCATCCAACGCGTACATATGTGTGCAAAATTTCATTACAATACATCAAACCGTTATCACGTGAAAGAATAAAAAACATCCAGACATCCATGCATAGAAACGACGGTTTAGACGACCAGATGGCCTAGTGGTTAGAGACCCTGACTATGAAGCTTGAGGTCCCGGGTTCGATTCCCGTGTCGGGGCAGATATTTGTATGAAAAATGCGAATGTTTGTTCTCGGGTCTTGGGTGTTTGATATGTATTTAAGTATGTATCTATCTATATAAGTATGTTTATCCGTTGCCTAGTACCCATAACACAAGCTTTGCTAAGCTTACTTTGGGACTAGGTCAATTGGCGTGAATTGTCCCGTGATATTTATTTATTTATTTAAACATTCACGTTAATTCCACTAATGGTGGCACTTCACTTGGCGTTGCGTGTTCGCGTTGCGCTATTGCCATCTCCGTCTTTCACGCTAGAATCGGTATAGTGCTCCTCTCTCGCACACGCAACTATTTCGTGAAATACACCAAGTGAAGTGCTAGCATAATATTATAAACGTAAAAGTTTTACAGATAGATGGATGGATGGATGCGTGGATGTTTGTTACTCTTTCACGAATAACGGTTTGACGGATTCTAATGAAATTTGGCACACAGGTTTTTATAACCTAAATCAATATTTTTTTTAGTTAGCCTATTTTTGTGTCCCACTGCTGGTCAAAAGCCTCTCCTCTCTTGCTCCACTTCTGTCTATCAATGGCGAGCTCCCGCCATCCAACGTGATAGGTATCAAGGTCGTCCCTCCATCTCCTCTTCGGGCTGCCTTTATTACCTACAGCTACGTGGCTGGGCATTTCTATTTTTCGTTGTACCCAATTAAGAAATTGTTAACAGGGAGTTAAAATTAGTCCGTTTGGTTATGCACTTTTTCAAGCCTTTGTATGCTATGCTACCAAATGTTAAACTAACAAACATTTGGTAGCATAGCATACGGTAGTGGTAACTCTGAAGATGAGCTCTGGTTGAGTTCGAAACGCGTCAGTGTAGCTTGGTAGTGGTGGTGATGGTTGGGTTTATGTGATTTGTGTATGTTTGTACAGTGTGGAGGTGGAGGAACTGCATGAACACACATTTCTTGCATAAACGTAACTATTGTAAGGTCGCGGGTGAGCAAAGTAATTGTTTTAGTTCATTACATATTTTTTTTTATAAAAAGGACAATACGAAGGCAGATGGTGTGTCATTGCGGTTGTAAATTGGACACCGGCTCAGCTTAAGAGGATACGATGGCTGAGAGACTTTTGAGAAATAGGTATTTTAATGAAATGTCGCTGTCTCGCCCGAACCCCTCCGTGTCAGTACAGCGAGAGCGGGACAACTGCAGCTTAGACCGTTAATAGGCGCGTAAAATTGATCAAAACAGCATTTCGTAGTCCCCTGTTTTCTTCTCGAAAACTGGACCAATAAAATTATTTTTTTCAAAAATAATTAGAGGACTGATTTAGCTATGCCTTTATGTTTTCCTTTATTTGTTTATATGAGGGATTCTTTTCTGATGAGTGTCTGAAAATGACGTTGAAATTAATTTTTTCAATTATGTTAATTGAAATATGGAAAAGGGCATAGCTGTGGTAGATATAGATAACATAGTAAAAAAAAATTTGGCTCTAAAGCCATTATCCAGGGAGGAAACAGAGGACTACGTTTGTATGGAGATATGGTGCGCATCGTATCCTCTTAATGCTGAGGCGTTTATAGCACCCCAGCGCTGATTTTCAGCCAGCACCGTCGGTAATACCCGGAACGCCATACAGATAGAAAAAACTGTTAGTACTACACTTAAAATATGTATAAGCGATAAGCTATATAAACTACATGCGTAAATAGATAATTTGTAGATCATAAAAGCGAATAACTTTAACAAAATTACTTAAACATAATTACTACAACTCACTTGCCACTTAGGTACTATGACTTCTAATCCGAACGGAGCTTGTCTATATCTGCAATGCATATGGACTAGATTTTTCCTAGCAGCATCAGTTTAAAACCTAACGCGTCGCAAGCGCAAGTGTTCTAGAAAAGAATGATCTTAGTGCTCTTAGTTGTGTGTCTGGTGGGTGTGGTTTATCTAAGAATAAAATGGAGGGTGAAAAATCAAAGACTTCTGGAGCTGGCTGCTTTGACCCCTACAATGAAGGGGGGTCTTCCTATTATAGGAAATGCTTTGGTATTTCATGGAGATAGTATACGTAAGTCGATATTAATATACAAGATGCATAATGCCTTATAATTTTTTATAAAGCCGACAATCAGATGCTTTATTGTCTAATACACTTGTAACCACAACCGTTTTCACCCATTCCGTTACGTGTTGTACAAAATGTAAACGCATAATTAATCATTTTGCGTAATTTATTATAGTTGTTAGTTAGTGTTGACGTCTCTCGTTGAGAATATTAACTTAGATGTTCCTTGTATCACTGATATAAGTGATTAAGCGAGCTGAGACGAGTGATGCATAGAAAAAATTCATGTCTATATCCCGACCAGTTGTTGTGTAGAGGTAAAAGCACGCAGCACGGTATGCCGAGGACCTGGGTTCGATTCCCAGAGCTGGTCTTTTTCTGTGTTTTTTTCTGTGCATCCATGATTCAGTTCGTGTTTAGTATGAAATATACGGGTGTTTTCGTTATTCTGTGGGGTTTTCTGCGATATTTTAGGTATCTAATAATTATAGTTACTGAGATAGGACCACTTTGAAGCGAAAATATAAATCCCATTTATTCCCTATCCCGTGGGAATTTAGAAGAAATCCCTTCTTAGCGGATGCCTACGTCATAATAGCTACATGTGTGCCAAATTGCAGCATAATCCGTTCAGTGGTTTGAGCTGTGCGTTGATAGATCAGTCAGTAATGGTTGCCTTTTATATATACAGAAGAAGAACTGTTTCTTTTTTTTTCAGATTTATGGAAGGCATTCAAAAGGGTTATGCATGACACAGCTACCGCCGGGGGCGTTCTAGCAGTATGGCTGGGACCTTCTTTACATTATAGTACGTATTTCTTTTGGGCTGATGAGCGGTGGAGCAGACGTGTCCTCGAATGGAGACCACGGACGGGGAAACGTAGTGTAGGACGTGCTGAGGCACGGTGGACGGATGACCGGGTCGCTGGCGGCGGATGGATGCGAGGGGCCGACGACAGAGTGTTGTGGCGCACCATGGAAGAGGCCTATGTCCAGCAGTGGACTGCTAATAGGCTGATGATGATGATGATGTGTTTAAAGTACCACGTTCTATGTCTATCTTAAAATGAGAAATGGCTGGCATATTAACATACACTCCAAACAACAGGGTTTAAGATTTTAGCGTACAAATTACTGAAAAACTTCTCAGATAAGTTTAAGCTTTCTAATGAAACTTCAAAGTTTGCAAAAAAATATCATTTAGTAATGACAGAATTTCAGACTCGGTAGAGCTTGTCTAATTTTAAATTAGATAAGCTATACCAAATTACCTTTTTTATTGCAAATTTGTTGTACTGTACGTATTCCTATAAAAGGATATTCAATAACCAGTTATTCTGTATACGGATAGATTATTTAACAATATTCATTGGATCTGCATTTGCAAGGAAATAGTTCAATGCAATGGAGTGAACGTAATGAAATAATTATATAGTTATAGTTACTGACAACTTGTAGAACGATTAACTTAACTACGTAAGGTTTTCATTGCGAACGTGTCCTGTCCTTTTATTTGACCTCTGTTACCTTATTATATCTATTACACTCTGTTAACTTATTACTGGTGAAACCTTTATTTAAGGTAAAGGCGGAAGACTTCATGATTATGGAAATTAGGAATGTAACGGATAGTTGTTTGGCCGGATACCAGATACCGGATATCTGGCGAGCCATGAGGACGGTTCTCCGGATATACGGCGGCCGGTTGTATGTTGCGATGTTTTTAACTTTGCAATTATCGAATCTGCTTTGGTTTAACTACCAATCAGCAGTGAGCAATTAATTTTCTGTTTTAAACTTTCTTGATTTTCACTCATTTCATTTCATTTGATTTTTCACGTTATGACAATTTATGACAAATTATGACAAATTTATTGTAATGTATGTATGTATACTCTTTATTGTACAAAAAAATATAAGAAAAACAAAACACTATTGACAACCGTTGAAATAAATGTACAAAGGCGAACTTATCTCTTCAAGGATCTCTACTAGTCAACCTTTGATGAATGAAAGGAGCATTTAGCAAGGAATCGACAATAAGTAAGTTAAAAGTCAGAAATACAATACAATACAATGACTCTTTATTGTACACCACAAAGAAAACAATACAGAAAAACAAGTACATGGAAAAATATACAAGGTAAGCAATAGGCGGGCAATAGGTAAATACCTACTTAGTGAAAGCTACAATACAATTTTTAAAACAAAATACATAAACCCATAAAAAGTAACCTAATTATTATACTAAACGGGACTTATCACGCAAACAATATTTACCTTGACGTTTCGGCCACATTGCAGCAGCCGTGGTCACTGGCGTGGGTGGTGGTAAATATAGTTTGTGTGATAAGTCCCGTTTAGTATAATAATTATGAATTAGTTTTCTTTTATTTCTTAATTTTAAGAAGAATGATAGGTATTATACATATTTTCCAGGTTTTTGAATAATATATATTTTTGCTTAAAATTTTATCGTGATAAATTTTCAAGTTTTAGAGTAAGGGGGTGGTCGATATGTGCTTGCTATTTTTTCTGTCCGAATGTTTTTTAGGTACATTTTTAGCAGATGGCGGTGTCGTTAGTTAGGTACCAAAGAAATGGTTAAAGACTTTAAAATATTTTGTTTATTATTTGCAGTGATAACGGACCCAGAAGATGCAGTGACGGTGATGAATCGCTGTTTGGAAAAAAACAGATACATTTACGACATGGCCAACGCTTTTCTCGGTAGCAGTTTGATCAACTCTGGTGGTGAGCCAACTATAACTCTTCTATAAAATGATCCTGGCCTGACAAAAATAACTAATTGAAAACAAACTGAACTCAATTTGTTTTCATTTGTTTTTCTCCATCCAAATTTTTTCTTCCTGTGTATTGAATATGGTGTAAATCTCTCTTTCTCTGTCTTTCTCTCTCTTTAACTAATGATGAAAGCAAAGTAGCGCGAGATTTCCTTTTGCTAAAGTACTATCGAACCAAGTGAATCGTTTGAATAAACGTTTTTAAGTAAATGGTTATGCTTAATGTTTTTGGAGAGTTAACATTTCGATTTAATTTCAAAGCAAGAACATATTATTATAATCATTGGGGGAGAAAGGTTCTCGATTGGCGAACATAAGCTGGAAGATATACTGCCCTGCAGACTCTAAAACGCAGTAAGAGGGTTTTTACGTTTGTTGAATATTGAACTATAACAAGCACAACGTAAGGAACACAATGGTCTAATCGCTTTTTTGCTCTTACTGCGTTTTAGAGCCTGCAGGGCAGTATAACGTTGACAGACCTCCCTCTAAGACAGCTATACACGACCTGCGGCCCGAGGGCCACATGTGGCCTAGAATAAATAAAAGATATACATACGCTAAATAGCCCAATCGAGCCGTTCCCAAAAAAACGCGCCAAAAATCTGTCAAGTGAAAATTTCGTTCAGAAACCTCAAACGTATTTCGTTTAGGAATCTGTTTTTGAGCGTTTTCCAGTTTCGGTAAGCAAAATTATCTATCATAAAAGAAAACTATTAATCATTATTTCCAAAAATTTGGCCGATCATCATCATCATCATCATCTCAGCCTATATGTATACGTCCCACTGCGGGGCACAGGCTTCCTCTCAGAATGAGAGGGCTTGGGCCATAGCTCCCACGCGGGCCCAGTGCGGATTGGGAACTTCTCATACACCATTGAATTTCTTCTCAGGTGTATGCCTGGAAACCTGTTTCCTCACGATGTTTTCCTTCACCGTAAAGCCCATGATAAATTACAAATGTAATTTCGCACATAAATTCCGAAAAACTCAGAGGTGCGAGCCCGGCCTCGAACCCACGAGCCTCTACTTGAGAGACCATGGGTCAAACCACTAGGCCACCACAGCTTATTGGCTTGGACCATTGCTACAACACATTTGTGGCCCATACAAAAATAGTTGAGTATGGACCGAATGACAACCAATGGATGCAGATGGTGGTTCCGTTCATTATAGAGTTCTACTGGGAGACCTTAGTTCAACAGTAGACGTCTTCCAGCTGGCGATGATGAAGTCCTTCATTAATTCGACTCTCGCAGTTCCCAGGTGGAAACGCAATAGAAAGCTGGTCAATCCGTCCTTCAGCCAGCACATGCTGGACCGGTACCAGTTTGTCTTCAACCTGCAAGCCAAGAAGCTGGTGAAGAGCTTGGAGCCGCTGGCTGGGCAGAAAGAAGTCAGCGTTTGGCAGCAAGTGGCTGACACGGCTGTAAACACTGTTTGTAGTAAGTTTTAGATCCGTGATATATTTTAAACCCTTAATAAGGTACGGAGCATACTTCCACAGAATCAAAAGCAGCTATTGAATACATTCCTGACATAGGTCAAACCACTGGGACACCACGGCTCATCTAAGCAAAAAAAATATGATTACCTAAAAGATGAAATGGGCACCACTTTCTTTAATAATGTCTGAAATTACAAGTTTTAGTTTATTTCAGTGACTGTTTTTGGAATATCTAAGGAAAATGAATCTCTTGTAAACAATGACTACATGGTGACAGTGGCGTCTATATTTGCTGTGTTTTCTGAGAGAATCTCTAAGGCGTTTCTTCATCCGGATATATTGTTCAACATGAGCCCGCTGAAAAGAACCCAGGATGAGCTTATGAAAATCATCAGTACACAGTCTTCCAAGGTAAAAGAACAGATTAAAACTGTTTCCTACTTGCTGTAGTAGCAGTGCTGATCAAATCCTACCAATATTATAAATGAAAGAGTTTGTGAAGATGTTTGGATGTTTGTCAATCCCGTAATTAGAAGAATTTCAGAAATAGGGGACAACTATTTTTTTTCTCCGATTTTAGAAATTTTTGCATGGATCTGCTCAGAATCAATAACACTATCGATTATAATGGAGTAAAAAAAATGTTCCCCGTTTTTCATACAAAAATAAGTGTCAGTTTTTTAACGTGAAGGGTCTGCTAGGCTTCCTTAAGGAGTTAGGCTGGCATGAATAGTGTCTACAGCCAGTTACGCAAAATAGGCGCGTAGAAGACGTCGAGTTGCGGAAATTAGCCCGTTATTACCAATTACCAATTACCAAGTGTCAGTTTTGTTACCTTCAAACACCAATGTATGAAGAAAAGTAACAAAACTGAACTCGGGACACTTTTTTCTCTATGTAGAATCGATAGTGCTACTAATTCTGAGAAGATCCATGCAAAAAAATCTGTGAACAAAAATGTATTGTACTCTATTTCTGAAATTCCCCAATAACGGCTGAACGGATTTAGATGAAACCTGGTGTACAGATAAAGATCTGGATTAAGGCATTATGATACATAATATCCCGGTAATGAGTTCCCGTGAATATTTAATTTTTAAACAAGAAAAGAGGGTAAAGCATAACCGCGGTTCAAGAACGTGACGCTTTAAAACTTTAAGATTGTAAATACGGATTACTACGGATTGATACGTTGACGTTTTCGGAGAATTACGCACTTTGGACTCGCTCTGTATTTAATTACCTTAAAATTAGTAAGCAGTTGGTGTGAACGCCGTGATCGTTAAATCTAGATAATAGAAACTGTGTTTTTCATCGTCAAAACATTTATTTCATTATAAACATACTATTGTGCTCAATATCAGTGTTTGAAGTGATATACAGGCAATTTTACTTTGTTTTACAATTTAAACAGTGAGGGTCATCTGACAGGCAGTTAGCGAATCAGCTGTTAGTAATTGCGCGTGCGGAGCTGTCAAGTGCCGAAGACTGGTTAACGGATTTTATACCTTGTTATATACAACAGTGGATCGAATTTGCAATGGCGATTTGTGCTGGGTGTCTAAATAAGATCGTTGATAGCGAATTTTTGAACTGTTTTAACTGCCACAGAAAGTATGATCTCCTCTGCGCGAAAATGACCAAGGAGTTTTTTCACAGCAAGGAAACAAGGGAATGGAGTAGCTGGAAGTGTGTGCAGTGTATAATTGCAGAGCCCAGGACGGACAACACGGAAACTCCGGTGCGGGGCGGATACGCGAATGTAAATATGGGTCGTGGTGCGGGGCGGTTCCGTGCGGCTGTGAGTCCGGAGAAGCCTGAGGAAGACAGCTCCGTCATGGAGGTCTCTTTCAATGAAAATCGTCCGCACGATACAACCCCGCACGACAATGGGCTGGATGCGTCGCGCGTTACTGACATGCAGCTACTGGTCACAGAGCTCCGGCTCTTTCGTGAGGAGATGCGGACGATGAGCCATGAGCTGCATGCCCTACGCGCAGCTATGACGAGCCTCACGGCTAGAATCGACGGATGCGATGAGCGCATCGACGCGCTCTGCGCTCGGGTTGAGTCCTTGGAAGGCAGGCCCCAGCCTAACGGCGCCACCGCTGAGGCTGCTATGGTCGACACTATATCGCAGCTAAGACTAGAACTCAACGACCGGGATCAGGAGCTGCTACTAAATGATATTGAGATATCTAGTGTGCCAGAAACTAGTGGCGAGAATCCGATGCATTTGGTGGCGGCCTTGGGGCAGAAGCTGGGGGTCACACTCACCGAGTACGACATCGTCGACGCGACGCGCGTGGGGCGGGCGCCTCAGCCGGAGGGCGGACAGGGCCCGGCGCCGCGGCCGCGGCCGCTCGTGGTGCGCCTGGCGCGCCGCGTCGTGAGGGACCGGCTGCTGCAGGCGGCGCGCGTGCGCCGCGGTGCGACCACGGAGGGCACCGGCATTCCAGGCCGTGCAGACAGGTTCTATGTGAACGAGCGGCTGACCCCCCACAATCGACGTCTGCTGTACAGGGCTCGGGAGTTGAAGCAGCAGCACGGCTGGCGGTATGTGTGGACCAGGGATGGTAGGATCTACGCGCGACAGCGGGCAGGCACTGATTCGCCTCGGCACCGTCTACGAATGGAGTCAGATTTAAATCGTGTTTTTGGTCCACGAAATGTTTGAGCATGATGTATTTGTTTGTTTTGTATCACTGTCTAACTCCGTAATCTTGTTATTGTTACTGTTGCCGCTCGGTCACTTCGACACAACACCACATATGGAACACTCATTACACTTATATTCAACTTGTTACCCTACTCTCAAATCAATATTTTACATATATTATACATGTAATCCCAATCAACGCATAATTTTCATTATTCATTATTATCTATTTTACACCACAACACGCACTAACGCTAATAACCATAAAACTACCGCCACACTTCCAGCGATCGCTTTGCCTGTTTCTGAAGTAAAACCGGTTTCCCTGTCGCGGTCGCTTATCTCCGGGCATAATTGCATATACCATGACTTGTAAACAACTACGCGTAGGTTTGTATAATGCAGGATCTCTGGGTACAAACCATGACAATTTTATTGTGACTTGTACTCGACTAGATTTGGACGTCTTAGCTATAAATGAAACTTGGCTAAAGGGGGGGGATGAAGGTCGGGCACCCGTTCTTCCGGGATGTAAACTACGCCATAATCCACGAACACAGGGCTTACGTTCAAAAGGAGGGGGAGTCGGGTATTATATTAAAAATAATGTTAGAGTACGTAATTTACCGCATCCAGTAGATCCCCAGCACAAATCAATAGAACAGATGTGGTTACATATGACTCTCCAAGGGAAAAAAATAGTAATAGGTACAGCGTACCGCCCTCCCTGGCAGGACATTGATCTATTTTTAGACGCCATATCGGATACAATTAGTTCATTGTCACAATATGATAACCTAATACTACTGGGTGACTTCAATATTAATTTATTTTCTACCTCTGACCCTAAAATTTCTAAATTTAATAATTTTTTGTCTAGTTTTAATTTAGCACAATTGGTAACGGAGCCCACACACTTTACGAACACTAGCCAAACACTAATTGACGTTGTTTGCACGGACATGACTGCTAGAAAAAGCAGCACTGTGCATGTGGGCTCACTTCTTGGACACTGCATGGTTGTATGTGAGTTTAATATTAAGCGAAATAAGCCAAAGCCTTATACTATAACACACAGGCCCCTCAATAATATCGATCGTTCTAACTTTGACTTGGATCTTCAGAGTGTGAGGTGGGACCTGATGTCTGCACTACCAAATGTTAATGAAAAGGTTGAAGCGTTAAGTCAGCATATATCCTGTTTATTTGATATGCATGCACCCATAAAGACTTCCATAGTAAGAGGACCTTCTTACCCCTGGATCACTGACACTGTGAAATTTATGATGAATCTGCGTGATCGGGCTGTTGCTGACTATCATAGAACAGGCGCCGAGAGTAAAAAATTATATTATAAAGACCTTAAAGCCACAGTAAACAAAGCGCTTTATCATGAAAAAACTGCTTATTTCAACCATAACATAAATAATAATATTAAAAATCCAAAAAAGCTCTGGAAAAATCTAAAAAATACTGTTTTGCCTAAAAACAGTATAGAACTTCCTACTATTTTCGATGACCCTGACATTATAAATAACCACTTTCTGAACCTACCAGCCTCTTCGCAGGTGACTATTTCTCAATTGACCTACTATGAGTACCATAGATTCAATGACTCCAAGTTTCATATTAGAACTGTTAGCTCGGACAAACTACTTAAAATTGTCTCTAGTTTAAAGTCAAATGCTGAGGGGAGTGATTTAGTTAGTTTGAATATGCTACTTATGACTTTTCCGTACACAGTGGATTTGTTGACTGATGTGATCAATATGTCCATTTTAACGTCCACTTTCCCTGATGCCTGGAGGACAGCAGTTGTGCGTCCACTCCCTAAAAACTCTAACCCTGTTGAACTAAAAGATCTTAGGCCAATCAGTATACTACCCTGTATGTCTAAGATACTTGAAAAGGCTGTATGCGCGCAGTTGACTGATTACCTCGAGTGCAATGGCATCTTACCAGATGTACAGTCGGGTTTCCGGAAAGGGCGAAGTACAGTTACTGCCTTGCTTGATGTCACCGACAATATTTTGTGGGCACAGGATAGGGGCATGTGCACATTGCTTGTCCTACTTGATTTTTCCAGGGCATTTGATTGTATAAATGTTAATTTGTTGCTATCAAAATTAAGTTACTATGGTTTTGATAATAGTGCTCTGTATTGGTTCCATAGTTACCTCCATAAGCGAAACCAGTATGTTAAGCTTGGCTTAAGTGACGGATCAACTAAATTTTCAGCAGTGAAGGACCTCTCTAGGGGCGTTCCGCAGGGATCAATCCTCGGACCGATCCTTTTTATTTTATATACAGCAGACATCAGGACCCGCATCACGCACTGTGGTTTTCATATATATGCAGATGACATACAGATATACATTTCGTGTAAGCCTACAGATATTGACAGTGCAATACAAAAACTAAATACTGACCTTGAAAATATAGCATCTTGGGCCGCAAGCAATAGCTTAATGCTTAATCCTACCAAAACCAAATATGTCCTCTTTGGTACAAAATGTCAGATAAATAGCATCAGGCCCACTATAGATGTTAAGTTGTTAGATGAACACGTAGAGCGTATACATGAGGCACGTAGTCTTGGCCTTATACTGGACAGTGGACTTAGATTTGAGAAACATGTAGCGGGCTCTGTTAGTAACTGCTTCTACAGGCTCAAATTACTCTACAGCATACGGCCCTTTATTGGTGAAGCCCTGCGCTTGCAGTTGGTTGAGTCACTCATCCTATCAAAGTTGAATTACATGGATTCTGTATATGGTCCGAGAATCCTGGCAAAAACAAAACGTCTAATTCAACGGGTGCAGAATGCCTGTGCTCGGTTTTGCTTTAACATTCCACCAAGAGCGCATGTCACACCTTTTTTAAATAAGCACAATATCCTCAAGATGGAGCAGCGCCGTAGGCTGCATTTGGCGTGCCTCCTTTTTGGTGTTATTAAGCACAAAGCTCCAGCATATCTCTATGATAAGTTGTCGTGGTTGTCCACTCAGAGATCGCAGAGAACACGACAATGCAGTATACAGCTGATGACACCTCAACACGCGTCCGCAGCTTTCAGAGGTAGTTTCAGATATATGGCGACTAAATGCTGGAATAATATCCCGCCACCCTTCAGGAACCTGCGAAGTGAAACTGGTTTTAGAAATGCACTTAAAAAGTTTATAAATGAACACCAGCGGCAACAGGAAGCATTAACTTTAAACATAAGCTGTTTCTAGTTTTAGTTTAGGTAGTCTGTATTTCTTTACTTTATCTAGTGAGTGTTATAATGATATATACCTGTTTTTTCTGTTCCATTAAGAAAACAATATAAGATCTCCTTTTTGTTCTCTCCGATGATTACATACTTTATAATTATATGTGCACAAAAAGTTGGTTAACATGCTTTATCCATGTATCCATGTTAGATTTAACCTCTTACCACTTTTATGTCCCCAATACAGAGGATTGGAATTAACAATTTAATCCATCTTGATGTTCACATTTTGTTTTGTTTTCTTTTTTTTGTGTAATTAGGCTAGTTTTATATTTTTTAATATCTGTTTTGCGTAAGTTGTTTTGTATTAATCTCTCAATCACAGGAACCATGTCGTGCGCACGGTCTTTTTTAGGTTATGTATCGGTCGTTTGTTCTGTTCGCCGCCAGACAGCGCTGCTCGTTGCAGTCGCAACGGCTGCGTTCTGCATACCGCGTTAGGCCGTGTTGCACGGCAGGGTTTCTGTGGCTGATAAAAATGGTCTCGCCGGAAGATCAGCGCTGGCTCCACCCCAGGAGTCCGCATTTATGCTGAGGCGGGACCTTTTTCGTACACTTTATCATATATTATTTTATTTTTATTTTATTGTTTTTTTATATTTTTAAAATTGTATTGTCTTAATAGTTGTGTTTTTTTTTATTTTTTATTTTTGTGTGTGCGAAATAAAATTTTTTCATTTCATTTCATAAATAAGAATAAGAATAAGAATAAGAAATCTTTATTTCGCATAAGTAACGGTACATGTTAAAAAGAAAAAAATATTAAATCAATAATTGAAAATAGAGATAAACTACTTATACGAAAAAGGAGTCCACTCAGCACTCGTCGGGTTACTAAAGGTGGCTCGACGCTGATATTATGTGGATCCTGGTTAGCATCCGATACAGAGCCGCACGGCACACATGCTCCCACAAACTCTCCCAATATGATTATAAATATAAATAAATATTCTGTCTATTCTGTAAATGTGTCTCATGAAGGCATTGCTAACGCGGACGAGGCAGCGAGTTAAATATAGTATGATATATTTTATGGTATATGCTTAGATTTGAATGCATTGTTTTTTAAGGCTTGTAATTTAATATGTAATATCCAGTGATAAACTATTAAGTATAATACAGATGAAATCATCTTTGTAGGTTATTGACCAAAGAAAAAAAGAGAGAGCAGCTGAAAAGGAATCTATCAAAGCGAGATCATCTATAGGTAATACTGTTTAACAACCAAATAATATTTTTCTCTTGATACATTTGTTTTTGGAAATATACGTCATAATACTTACGATCAGGTACTCTCTTTGGGTTGTTGATAATGTTGATATTCATGGACTGTGGTGTGGAAAATAAAAATCCACCGTAGACGTAGTTATAATAATAATAATAAATAATAAACATTAGGGGACAATCGTACAAAAATAAATTAAATAAATTAAATCGACATAGTCTCAAACTAAGCAAAGCTTGTACTATGGGTACTAGTCGACGATAAACATACTTATATAGATAAATAAATACTTAAATACATAGAAAACATCCATAACTCAGGAACAAATATTCGTGCTCATCACACAAATAAATGCCCTTACCGGGATTTGAACCCAGGACCTCTTGCTTCGTAGGCAGGGTCACTACCAACTAGGCTAAAGCGGTCGTTAGATATGCTTATCATAGCTTTAATGGCGAAATTGAGGAAAATATAAACAATACCTACAACAATTTGCAATATGATCACCATGAAAAACTAGTTAGAGTATAATTATAATTAGTTTGTTTGTACCTGCAATGATATTATAATTAATATAAAACTTTACATGATGTTTTCCATTTTTATTGACTTTAGTGGTATTGTCACTGTCTACAATAATGTAGAAATTGGTTGTCCAGAAGCAGTGGCGTATAATAGGTATATTGCATACATTCATACTAAACTTGTCTTATTTAGTAAACAAATTTATACGTATAACATCAAATTACACTTTTTTTTAGCTAAAATAGCTATTTCATCATAAATAAAGCAATTCCAGACAGAAAGTTAACATGATGTATTAAATAAAGCTGATCACTTAAAATCAACAAAAAGATATCTATTAAAAAAAAAAAATATTGAGAAACAAAATTAAGTTGATAAATATTCAAGAGCTTATGAGGTTAATTAGATGAGGTTAAATTAAAGTTAGGTGGGAGTAGTTTTTGTTTTATAATTTAGTATGAGCTTTGCTAACTTTACTGGTTAGGATCCGAGAACCTCCGGAGCGTGGGTACTACGACACTGCCCAGAACTGGAATAAAGTGGATATTATAAAAGCTAATTAACTAGCTACTAATGTTTTCATTTCCTCAGCACACAGATTTGAATCTTTCCTGGATCTTCTTCTGGATTTAGTTGATGATGATTTGTTTGAAGACAACGAAGTACAAGATGAGATGAACAGCGCCATAGTAGCAGGATACGATACACTGGCAACGTCGATTCCTTACACTATTATGCTTATAGGCAGTCATCAGGATGTGCAACAGAAATTGTACGAAGAGTAAGTCATTACAAAAATTTTCATCTACAGTTGGTTTTGTATGGACGTACTGCTAAATAGATCACTACGTATAATTTGAATAGCTGACAGTTATGGATGATTATTATAGATACTAAACCGGACATATCATGCAAACAATATTTATCTCGACGTTTCAGCCACATTGCAGCAGCCGTGGTCACGAATTGACTGAGAAGTGTAGGGTGTCAAGTTCGTTTATGCCTGCTACACATGTAACGATATATCTTAGCGAGTAATCCGTGCAAACCAATTTGCACTGATTTTATCGATCATAATTTATGACAAATCGTTGCAGATTATTGTCATACATATATTCAATAAATCTGCGCAAATCAGTTTGCACAGATTAATCGTTAGGTACAATTTATCGATGGATGTTTCAATAAACCAAATTATAAAATCTTTATTAATTAAACACGAACTTACAAATACGTCGACAATTGAATTAAGTATTAGCAGCGATAAATTGCATCATTATCATATCAGCCAAAAGATGTACATTGCTGGACAAAGACCTTCCCAAAGAGTTGCGCCACGATAGCTCCTGTCCATCCAAATGGTTCTGCTACCTTTACCAGGATGATCACCCAACCTTGTTAGGGCCTTCCCACGCCACAAAGTCACAATTCGACAAATTCAAATACCTACCTACAGTAAAATACAATATTAGTCAATCATTAAAACAAAAACAATAAAAGAAAAAACTAAAACAGGTGGTGCAATTCACAAAATAATCAGAGATGGCAATACAGTTATTTGCCACATAAAATATGTACAAGAAACTTATCAGAGCAAGCTATTAGTTATTTTAATAACACCTTCGCGGATGAATGCCTACTGATACACGTCATAACAATAACGTTCCATTGTTTCTGCTTTTAGCTCATACTGAATTTAAAATTCTACATCAAAAATTCGTGGACCAAAATCCTCCGCCCTCCTAGCGTCTTATTCCTGAGTATTGAGGGTCATGACCTCCCTTTTACATGACTTTCACTCGAACGATCTTTCTCCATCTGTTTCCGTCTCTGGTGGTGTAGAGGGCATTGTGGACTGTAGAATCAAGAGCGGTGCGGATCTGAGGCCGTATTGTCTAACGTGCGAGCGCTTGCCTTCGCTTTCACCATCTCTTTCTGTCACCATCTTATACCGTTTGTCAGAAAGAAATAGTGAATGCGAAAGCAAGCGTCAGCGCATTAGACAATAAACCCACAGCTATTGGGCTGCGTTCACGAGGCCTTTTCCCATGTAATTTGCCTGTCACGTTAAGCTTCTCGGCGTTGCTACCGTTCCTCGCAATGACCAAAATACCTTAAAATTTACTTGTAAAAATTTTTGATGATAGATCTTTATTTCTCAATGCAGCATTAGTAAATTTTTTGTGTTAAGTTCCTGTATCATTGGCCTGAGCAAAATAGTGACTATCGTCGGTTTTTCTATGTTCATTTTACTAATTGCCTTTGTTTGTAAACAGGATTATATCAGTAGTAGGACCCGACGAAGAAATAACGAACCACCATGTTTTGCCTTACCTAGATGCAGTTATCAAGGAGTCTCTCAGACTTTATCCACCTGTGCCAATCATCTCACGGGATTGTGACGAGGAAATACAACTCAGTAAGTACAATGCCATTCGAACTTTCAAAACGACGTAACTAAGAGATGATTAGGTGTGATTTGGTCAAGGTTTCCGAAAGCTGGACATAGAAAATGTACGTGCTTTGGAAACCTTATAATATCCTACAAAATAGTTTTACTTCAGACAGCGAAAGCTTAAAAATAATTATTGATTACCTTTTTAACTAAGAAAGTTAGAACACTAGTGTCTTAAAGAAATTAACTTCATTTATTTTTACCTAGGTATGGCATTTTCCCTTAAAGCTAAAAGAAATAAAAAAACACGGGATATACCAATAGAACTGGAAAAAATCTTTTCCTCTGAAAATGCGGTGATTATTTAATATGATTTCAGAAAACTATAAGCTTCCAGCTGGCTGCCACTGCACTATTGGCATATGGGCGATCCAGCGCTTGCCAATTTGGGGCCCAGACGCGGAGCAGTTCCGACCAGAGCGGTGGCTGGACCCTGAATCTTTGCCTGGGAACCCTGGTGCATATTGCGCCTTCAGCATTGGAAGACGAAACTGCTTGGGTAAGGTTTGGGACGAGAACAATCTCGGAAATAATACTTTTACATTTACATATTTTTTGATATTATTATTACGCACGCATTATGTGTGGTGATGAGTGAATAGATTCAATTTCCAGCCTCAGCCATACTTTCTGATTGTTAAATGTGTTTCTAGTTTTTGGTACTTAAGTAAGATTTAGAAAAACCGGAAGAAGAACCGCACCGAATGAAGGAAGGAAGGATTTGGGTTATAAAAAAGTTTTTAAGTCACAAATACTGCTTACCTATGCATAGTTCGCTATTGTTAACTTTTCAAAGGCAACGAGAATTCATGCATCTCCTTTTTTGGATTTTTTTCTTGAAGCTCAGTATCTGAATTAATTTCAACTTTTCCTCAAGGTTTGTTTCTTTACAGGGAAATATTACTCCATTTTGTTTACGAAAACGGTATTGTCGTATATTGTTCGACGCTTCCGCATCTCAGCAGACATCACTGAACTTAGGTTTAAGTTCGAAATTATGCTCAAGCCTACCTGTGCTGAACGTCTTACGTTAGAACTAAGATAGTCTAACTAAGAACCAAGATGCCTTGCTTTGTTTCAATTTACTCGTGGAGATATATCGATTCTGTATATAGAACTTTTCGACATTAGGCACTCAGAACTTGATTTGTATGGAATAAAATATCTTTCTTTGTTGTTTTTTCATTCCTTAAAATTTTCAATTCACTCTTTTATACTATGTTGGCGTTATCAACCGTTTGAATTTGGTTTTACTTTAATTATTCCTTTCCTATATTTATGCAATAAAATATATTTTGAGCTTTGTAGGTTTTTCTTTTTACTATGTTGTAAAACCTGACTACTCTTCCACTTTCCTCAAAGTTAATCCGAGATGGCTGTCATATCAGTTAACTCAAATTGAGATAAACTATTTTAAGGAAAGGGTAGTTAAGTGTAGAGTTTATTGAATCAGGCGTTACTTTGCGGAGGGCCATATTAATGAACTAAAACAATTAATTTTTTTTGACAAGTTAAAACATTTGTTTTGGTTTGTTAGTTTAACATTTGGTAGCATAGCATACGATTGTGGTAACTCCGAAGATGAGCTCTGGTTGAGTTCAAAACGCGTCAGTGTAGCTGGGTGGTGGTGATGGTTGTGTTTATGTGATTTGTGTGTGTTCGTACAGTGTGGAGGTGGAGGAACTGCATGAACACACATTTCTTGCATAAACGTAACTATTGTAAGGTCGCGGGTGAGCAAAGTAATTGTTTTAGTTTATTAAGTGTAGATTTGTATTTCAATGATAATTAAATTACTTGTTTTTATAAAAAAAAAACTTTAATTCATAGAGTTATCGCTTTAACGATGAAAACCAGTACATTGTAGGTATTCTTCCGTATCTGTCATCCAATCTATGGTTTAGTAGCATTCCGTCTAGACAAGCCTCAAAGAAAGTAAAAAACATTAGCCGGAGTGTTTCGAGCGAACAAGGCAGTGTTGAGTCTTTTATTTTCGATACGTATTTCGATGCCAGACCTCCAAAACCCCTACCACTGCACAGAATTTCAAAAACATTTTGCTTTTAAAATTACACATTGCAGTGCGAAATAAGTACTTTTTAAATTGACCAGGTAGGCAAGTGGTTAGAAAACCTGACTATGAAGTTTGAAGTCCCGGGTTCGATCACCACCGGTCGGGGGCATAGGTATATTTGTGTGAAATATACCAATTTGAACATAAAAGTACCGTGAAATTCACTCGTAGTGAAATTAAATAAAAAATAAAACCTCCTTCAAAAAACACCCAAAAAACTATGAAATAATAATTGAACCGACTACAATACTTAAGCATGAAAATATCTTTCTACTAATCTGTTTGAAGTCGGTGCCTCAGCTTGAGCCAGCAGGAGTGGACGTAGTAATCTAACTTACCTACATACCTACTATCTATAGGGCTTCTACACTCTTGCTGGCACGCACTTTTTCACGCTAAAATGCTCATGTTAAAAATTTCAAATGTAATTTCGCACGTAAATTCTGAAAACTCAGTGGTGCAAGCCCGGGCTCGAACCCACGACGCTCTGCTTCAGAGGCCATAGGCGAAACCACTAGGCTATTAAAGCTTAGCTAGTAAATATACAAGTTTTTTTTATCTTTTTATAAATAAACTAAACTCAGTTATTCATTTGAAATGATATCAAAATGTCGTAATACGTTAAATTTTATTGTTTTTATTTTACACCGATCATTTTCATTACTCATTACACACCCCTTGAAGAGCCCTAGGTTGGATTACGTCCGGAAATGCAATCAATAATAGGTACTACCATTCTTTAGCAGTTATCATTATGTTAGATGAATTGAACCGTTATTATCGTGTATTTATTGGTTGTTAAAGTCGTCATAGCTATGCAGGTAGTAAGAATGTCAAGTGTTTACTAATTATGCTTCAATTCATTGTGGTAAACGGTCGGATAAACAACGGAACTTTAATAATAGAGTACAGTTGACAGCCTTTGAGTACGGGACCCTAAAAATACTTCTTGCAAAGAACTCGTTTACCACTATCCTGCGGGAAATGCATTATGCAATTTTCCGGGATAAAAAGTATGCTATAATTAGGTTAGTAAAAAAAATACGGGACAATTCACACCAATTGAACCAGTTTGTGTTTTAGGTACTAGGCAACGGATAAAAAATACTTAAGTATATATATAAGTACATACATAACATACTTAAATACATTCATATTAAACACTCGAGAACAAACATTCGTATTTTAATACCAATATCTGCCCGACGCGGGAATTGAACCCCGCGGACCTCAAGCTTCGTAGTCAGGTTCTCTAACCACAAGGCCATTTGGTCGTTAATCCAGGTTATAAAGTATCTATCATCATCATTTCATTGATTTTGCCGTAGGACGCACCGTTTTCAAGATATTTGATAAAAAAACCGGCCAAGTGCGAGTTGGACTCGCACATCGAGGGTTCCGTACAAATTTATATGTGTATCTATGACATCCCGTATTAGCAGACCCCTGCTCCCAAGCAAAATATGCGCAGTGTGGGATCATTGTAGATTGGTTACTGATATAGACTGACAGACAAAAATAAATATGCTTTTCGCAATTTTTCCTTTATCTGTGCTATAAGACCTTGGTTCGTACCAAATTTCAAGATTCTGAGTTTACGGGAAGTACCCTGTAGGTTTTAATTCCCTTGCGAGTGTCGAAAATTTGCGGCTTAAATGGCTGTATCTTTGATTGCGTGGGCTTAGAAGTTTGTTTTTTTTCACAGCTCCAAGGGACAGTAGTCCTGAGTATTTATATAAATTTCAGTTTGATACCTCCACGCGTTCCTGAGAAGAAGGGTCTCGACAGACGGACGGACGAACAACAATGTGATTCTATAAGGGCTCCGCTTTTCCTTTCGAGGTGCTTTCTCTTCCGATCACCGAGGTTAAGCAACGTCGGGCGATACTTACCTCCCTCCTCGTTATCTCAGGGCAGTGACCTCAAAATAGGGAGACATAGGGGCAATTGGCATAGTTTGATATTTATTGTAATTAAAGTAATTGACAACCTTTCATTTTTTTAACACTTGAAAATTACTACAGGAATCGAAATAGTTTCGCCCCCTGAACACGGAAAAATATTTATTATAATTTATTTCTCCATATTTAAAAAAATACAACAAATTTAAAAAACATATATGTAAAGCCTGACCAGTAATATATGACCATGTGCCATGTTGCGGATTCAATTGGAACTAATTTTTGGGTCTCAATTTGAAGCCACTTGCCCTATGGACACTGATATTGGATTCTGATTTTGATTACGGTGAATAAAAGTAGGTAGGTACCTAAGACAAAATAACGAGTTGCCAATCCACATTGCTCAGACTATACTAAAATGTTTACACAAATGAAAATAGTAGTAAAAAAAAGAGCTGTCATACAATTTTTCGTTTCAGCGGATCTATTAGTTTAAAATTATGACAGCTCTTTTTTCTAGTAAATAAATGTCAAACTGTGCCAATTGCCCCCTTGTCTCCCTATTTTGACGTCACAGCCCTGAGATAACGAGGTCTAGCGATAAGCTTCATAAACTAAATGCCTACCTAAAATACTTAGTGGCCCCTATTTTGTTTTGAGTAGTAAAGAATATACATTTATTCATAGAAGACAAATATTAAGAAACAATACTTAACAATAATTAAAACTATAAACTAAATATCTAACTTAAAAACTACTAGACTATGTCTAAAAAAGGGCAGAAAAAACCGACCAAGTGCGAGTCGGACTCGCGCACGAAGGGTTCCGTACAATCTATACCTATAAAACAGTACCGTGACTGACTGACTGACTGAATGACTGACTGACTGACAGACAACGCACAGCCTAAACCACTGGGGCTAGAGGCTTGAAATTTGGCACACATGTACCTTGAGCATTGTAGAGATGCACTAAGGAAGGATTTTTCGAAATTCCCACGGGATAGGGATATATCTCAACTATCTTTGTTTATTTGTTTGTAGCGGAATCTCTGAAACTATTGAGCCGATTTTAAAAATTCTTTCAGAATTTAGAAAGCTACAGTATCTTTGATTGACATAGGTTACTTTTTATCCGGGAAAATGCAAAATTCCCACGGGATAGAAATAAATTAACTCAATTTCGGGGCTGATTTTAAAAATTCTTAGACTATGTCATATGACTATCCCCAATTGACAAAGGCTACTTTTTATTCGAAAAAAATCAAAATTCCCACGGGATAGAAAAATTTGAAATCAACTTTGGGGCTGATTTTAAAAATTCTTTCATCAATAGTAAGCTGCAGTATTCTTGATTGACACAGGGTACTTTTTTCCGGGAAAATGCAAAATTCCCACGGGATAGAAATAAGTAAATTCAACTTTGGCACTGATTTTAAAAATTCTTTCATATAATATGATATGACTATCCTCAATTGACATAGGCTACATTTTCTTCGGGAAAATACAAAATTCCCACGGGATGAAAAATTTGAATTCAACTTTGGGTCTGATTTTAAAAATTCTTTCACCAATAGTAAGCTACAGTTTCCCTGTTTGACAAAGGGTACTTTTCTCCGGGAAAAATCAAAATTCCCACGGGATAGAAATAAGTAAATTCATTTTCGGCACTGATTTTGAAAATTATTTCATATAATTTAATATGACTATCCCCAATTGACATAGGCTACTTTTTCTTTGGGAAAATGAAAAATTCCCGCGGGATAGAAAAAACTGAATTCAACTTCGGGGCTGATTTTGAACATTCTTTCACCAATAGTAAGCTACAGTATCCCTCATTGACATAAAGTACTTTTTCCGGGAAAATGCAAAATTCCCGCGGGATAGAAATAAGTAAATTCAACTTAGGGGCTGATTTTTAAAAATATTTTACAATTTGAAAGCTACAATATCCCTGATTGGTATAGGCTACTTTTCTACGGGAAAATGCAAAAAACCCACGGGATATAAATAAGTGAATTGAATGTAGGGGCTGATTTTTAAAATAATTTCACTAATAAAAAGCTACACTGTCTCTGATTTTCAAAATGTTTTGACAGTTATTTCTATCCCGCGGTATGCTGTACTCTTTCCCGGGATAGAATGTTGTTGTTTCAATCAGGCCTCCTCCCAGAACGAGACTACTTTGGGCCTTAATTCCCACTTGGGCCCAGTGCGATTTGTACAGTGCGGGTGTATACTATTGAATTTCTTCTCAGGTGTGTGCAGCTTTTCTCGCGATGTTTTCCTTCACTGTAAAGCTCATGGTAAACTTCAAACGTAATTTAGCACACGAATTCGGAATAACTCAAGAGGTCCAAGCCCGGGCTCAAACCCTTTGCTTAAGAGACCATAGGTCAAACCACTAGGCCACCGCAGCTTACCGGCTTTAGAATTCACTTATTCAAATTCCGCGGGAACTTTACATTTTCCTGGCATGACCCTATGTGTTAAGCCACGTTATAAACTACCTGTGTGCCAAATTTCATGCAAACGACTCTAACGTTATTGTCTTCGCGTACGAAGTCGCGGGCAAAAGCTAGTTATCTATAAAAATCACGTTTGTTTTATGGGAGCCCCCTTAAATATTTTTTTATTTTAATTTAATGATTTATTTTTAAAGTCAATACTTAATTAAATATTCTGTGAATATTTCAAGCGTCTAGCTGTTGCCGTTATCAATTTCGAGCAAAAACGAGCAAAAAATCACGTTTGTTGTATGGGAGCCCCCTTAAATATTTATTTTATTCCCTTTTTTAGTATTTGTTGTTATAGTGGCAACCGAAATACATCATCTGTGAAAATTTCAACTCTCTAGCTATCACGGTTCCCGAGATACAGCCTGGTGACAGACGGGCGGACGGACGGACGGACGGACGGACGGACGGACGGACGGACGGACAGCGGAGCGTCAGTAATAGGGTTTCCCTTTTTACCCTTTGGGTACGGAACCCTAAAAAGGCCCCCGTGGCATTATACCCAAAAGGCTGGCAGCATTACCTCGTTGAATGGCGATGGCGATTCGTTGAGAGAGATAGCTGCCGGCCCTTTGGTCTCCAGTGGTTGGTATCGACCAGACGCTTTTGTAGTTCTTTAATTAAATAGATAATATGTAGATCATAAAAGCGAATAAATTTAACAAAATTACTTCAACATCGTTACTAATAAGTTAGTAATAACTCACTTGCCACTTACTTATACTAAAAAAAAAAAAAAAAACTTTATTTGCATTTAACAGAATGTTTTGCATAAAAGATTACTATGACTTCTAATCCGAACGGAGCTTGTCTATACCTGGAATGTTTATTATATATATTGACTAGATTTTTCTCAGCTAGTATCAGTTCGAAACCTATCGCGTCGCAAGCGCAAGTGTCTTAGAAAAAAAATGATCTATGTGTTCTTAGTCGTGTGTCTGCTGTGTGCAGTTTATCTAAAATTAAAATGGAGGGTGAAAAATCAAAGACTTCTAGAGCTGGCTGCTTTGACCCCTACAATGAAGGGGGGTCTTCCAATAATAGGAAATGCTTTGGTATTTCGTGGAGATAGTATACGTAAGTCGATATACGAAATGCATAATGCCTTATATATTTTATACGTATAAAGCCGACAAACAGATGCTTTATTGTCTAATGCACATGGAACAACAATCGTTTTCACCCATTCCGTTACAAGTTGTACAAAATTTTTACGCATAATTCATCATTCATTTGGCTTAATTCATTATTCCGGATAACTCTTTCTTCTCAGAAAGTATTAATTATTCAGAATTGTTATACAACGACAAACAAACTCACAGACATAAAACAGACTAAAAAAACATATAGATCTTTTGGCAGGAGTATTTTTCATGCAACTTTAAAGAAGACTACGTTGAAGTTTTCGGAATTTCTGGAATTACAATTCAACCGCCAGACTGGTTTAGTTAGGCGAGTGAAGCCGCAGGTAAAAGCTAGTGCGTAAAAAAAGACTTGTATTACTGAACCTCTACGATGCTACCTAAAGGAATAGTTAATGATTACTGAGATAGGGTCCCGGGGGTTTTCTTGTGATATTTTAAGTCTCTAATAATTATAGTTACGTTAGAGCGCATGAGCGCCCAATAAATAACTTGGAGTCGAAGTGGTCGCCATGGCCGAAATCGGTCAGATCATCATCAATTATAGTTACGGAGATAGACCACTTTGAAGCGAAAATATAAATCCCATTTATTCCTTATCCCGTGGGAATTTAGAAGAAATCCCTTCTTAGCGGATGCCTACGTCATAATAGCTGTATGTGTTCCAAATTGCAGCATACTCCATTCAGTTGTTTGAGCTGTGCGTTGATATTTAGATCAGTCAGTAACGGTTGCCTTTTATATAAGTATACAGAAGAAGAACTGTGTCTTTTTTTCAGATTTATGGAAGGCATTCAAAAGGGTTATGCATGAAACAGCTACCGCCGGGGGCGTTCTAGCAGTATGGCTGGGACCTTCTTTACATTATAGTACGTATTTTAAGTACCACGTTCTTTCTCTATCTTAAAATGAGAAGCTGACTAAATGGCTGGCATATTAACACACACTCCAAACAACAGGAACTAAAAATAGCTTACAAATTACTGAAAAACTTCTTAGATAAGTTTAAGCTTTCTAATGAATTTTCAAAGTATGCAAAAAAATATTAGGTTTACTTTACATTTACTTTACTTTTCCTCCTCAATATAAATGACTTAACCAGAGCCACAACGCATAAAAGTATATTGTTTGCTGATGACACGATCCTTGTGGTTGGATGTGATGGGTTGGACACGTTTAAATTGAATATTAATAAGGGATTAACTGACATTATTGAATGGATGAAAATGAATGATTTACATATTAATATTAATAAAACTAAATTTATGCAATTTACTTCCTATAATTCTAATTCTGTATCTTTAAAAATTAAGTATGAGGGTGACACAGTTAATGAAGAAAACGTAATTAAATTTTTAGGTATAATGATTGATAAACATCTTAACTGGAAAGCCCAAATTGATTATATTTGGAGCAGGTTTAATTGTTTTGTGTTTGCCTTAAAAAGAGTGAGAGAGACGTTAGTACAGAAGCTGCGTTGATGGCGTACCATGGTTATGTGTCCTCAGTGCTCAGTTACGGCTTGATACTGTATAAAATATTTAAACTGCGCTCCCTCTCCAAATCAGGATCATCTTTTAGGTCATCAGTAATAATGTGACCCAAGTACTTAAACATGTTAACCACCTGCAAAACAGATCCACCAAGCACAACCGAAGGCACATTAGTAGGGTCAAACTTACTAGGCCTAAATATGAGCACTTCACTCTTTTTAGAGTTGTACTTGAGCCCATGCGTTTCCGCATACTGCTCGCAAATGGCTACCAATCTCCTAATCGAGCCGATCGAGGGACCCAGCAGCACCATGTCGTCTGCATAACTGATATTATCCCTATTTATGCAGGTTCCGTCTATATGACAACCGACATGCGTGCTACTAAGCTCCTCGATCAGCTGATTGACATATAAATTAAAAAGCCCTGGTGACGACAGTCCTCCCTGCCTTACACCACACTCAAGCCTATATTCGTCTGACAGAGAGTCGACCCACCTCACCAGATTCACTTGATTCTGATACCAGAATCTAAACAGGGAAATGCATTCCCTCGGCATACTTGTGTTTCTCAGCTTTTTCCAGAGTATATTATAGTCAACCAAGTCAAAAGCTTTTGACAAATCGAGAAAACACGCATACACCGGGGTCTTCCTGTTCGTGTAGTACTTGACAGTTTGCTTAAGACAGAAAATGGCACTCTCAGTTGATAATCCAGGCCGAAACCCAAACTGCGCATTATGTATTTTTGTATGTTTATTATAACTGTTCACTAAGCAAACTGTCAAGCACCTTGGCTAGTATCGTGGCAAGTGAGATGGGGCGATAGTTGGTGATATCGGACACGTCTCCAGTCTTGTTTTTCGTAATCGGCACAACAATTGTTCTCATCAACGACTCGGGTAGATACGAATGTCGAAGGCACAGGGTATAAAACGTCGCCAATAGCCTCGGCAAATGCTCACCAGCGTATTTAAGGTGCTCGATGCTGAGGCTGTCGTGCCCGCCTGACTTACCGCGCTGCATGCCTCTGATTACCCTTCCAATCTCATCAGCAGAGAATACAACAGTACAACCCACACTCACGTCATCCCCACCATCGCACACCTCAGCAGAAGACGGGCCTAGGGGAGGCCGAACAATAAAACAGTCTTTTAAACGGTTTGCTATACTGATTCGATCGATTTCGCCACCCACGCTCCAGGTACGCTCGGCCTGACACTCAGGTTGTTGGTGTTTTTCCAGAAAAGCTTAAAATTTTTGGAGGCATGGTTAGATGCAAGAACGTCCATCTTTATTTGGTCTTGTCTATTTTGACACCAATTTAATTTGGTTTTAAATGTGTTTTTAGACTTAACCATTTCTTCATAAAGTCGACCCTGCCTAGGCTTTCCCGCCCCAACCCATACGAGAAATTTCAACCTGGCATCCCTGTGAGCGGGAGCAACGTATTTATTCTACCCCGCAATGTATCCCCCCTCCTTCGACACTTCACTCTAACATATGACAGTTTAGTGGCTTCACTAAGTATATTAATAACTAGCTTTTGCCCGCGACTCCGTGCGCGTGGAATTAGTAATTTGGGCAGTATTTTTTTTTATCCAATTTGCTTTTTCATCAATTATGGCTCTCCTTAGTTCCTCGATATAAAAAAAAATTACCCCCCCCCCCGCACACCCGCGTTCACATTCACCACCATACCTACTCCCTATCTAACACTGAAAGTATCGTACCTTTCTTATTTGTCAACCGATTCAAATGAAACAAACACTAAATGATAATCCAAGAAAATACCAACATATCAGTGAAAACCGCATCCTTCTAGGTTAAGCCGTTTCTGAGATTAGCGCGCACAAACGCACAGACAAACAGACAAACAGATAAACAGACAAACAGACAATAATTCTAAAAATCATTGTTTTGGGTTCTATTACGCTAATAAATAGCCCTAGTGTCAGTTTTTCTCAAATATCTTCAATGTACAGACCGTATAATATAATGTACGTGCCATTTTAATTCAAGTTCATCAATATGTTTTTTAGACACATAATTACTTTTAATTTCGGATAAATTCATTTAATCATTTAATCTCAGATAGATCTGCTTTTAAGAGCGTAATATTTTTAAGTAGTGAAGTGACATCTACACTGTCTATCAAAATTGACTGGCGGGAGCCTGTCCAAATCATTGGCGACAAAGATTGGTAATAATTGCGGATCTGTATTCTTAAACTTTGTTATTATATCCTCCAAGTCACGTAGAATTTTTCCTCCACTTCGCCTTGAAATATTTCGCTTGCCAGACTTAATGCACTCAAACAATAACCGTTTTGCACTTCTTGGACTGTGAAAGCCGTAGAACAAATTGGGTACGTATCAAAATATATAAAGTTTAAAACAAATAATGGACGAAATACATAATGGTCATTTGATATAATGAAATTTTCTTGGAAATTCTCAACTTTACAGGATTTTCATAAAATAAACCTAACCTAACCTAACCCAATCTGTAGATTACACGATTAAAAAAAATCGTTTAATCAATAGTTTCATAGAAAATTTTAGTATGTATTATGACCATTATGTATTTCGTTCATTATTTGTTTTAAACTTTATATATTTTGATACGTACTCAACAAATTTGAACTAAGCTCTCATTGTCCATCACGTCCAACTTGTTATTTACAAACGCCAACACTTCGTTAATTACAATGTTGCAACTAACGCATTTTACGATTTTTGAATAGGCCATTTTCGTTACGGAAGGTCACTGACCTCACGCACGCTCGTATGAGATCGCGACCACACACTTAGACATGCGCGCGCACACAATATATATATAATATGCAATATGCAAGATGGACTAATTTCAAGGAGACGGTCAGCAGAATTTTGAAATTTAGTACTTAATTGAATTATTAATATATTCAGAAATAGATTCATCTAAAATTGGAGAACCTAAAAGGTAAAGGGAATTACTGTTAACTATTTTAATATTTTTGGAGCCACAATATTAAATTTTTGTTTTACGTCATTTAAAGGGCATAGCAGAATAGCCTAAGAAAAATTGTCCCCAGTTTTTGGGTCGTAACTATAATCAAACGATGCCTCTTGAGGAGGTAATACTCTGCACAAAGTTTCATCCCTCTGTTACCCCCTGGGGGTGAAAAACACCCGATTAACAATAAAACTGTTTTATTTATTTTTTCCTAAACTATCAAAGTGTCGAATTTCAAATTTTCTACAAATATTAATGTATATATGGCGTTATGTATAAGTAGGCGCACTCGGAATAATGGGATGGATGTCTAAAGGTGAACTCTTTTGGCTAATTTATTTCCTATGTGTTTTTGTAAGTAGTGTGTATGTTGAGGCCTTTCAAAGATTTGAATGACTTGTTGCACTGTGTACAATATGTATGGGTCGCGTTCGACGTGCCATCACAAGATTGGGTCACGGACTGCATTCACAACAGTTAAATACATTCATAAAAAGAATAACTTAAAACAAATTTAAAAACACAATAAAGTAACTTAAAATGTATGTACACTGAAAACATAAAAAACCGGCCAAGTGCGAGTCGGACTCGCGCACGAAGGGTTCCGTACAATTAACTATAATTTATTTTTTCTTTCTTTCTTTCTTTATTTACTTTTAAAGCCAATATATAATTTAATATTCTGTGAATATTTCAATTGTCTACCTGTTGCCGTTATCAATATCGAGCAAAAACGAGCAAAAAAGTTATGTTTGTTGTATGGGAGCCCCCTTAAATATTTATTTTATTCCATTTTTTAGTATTTTTTAATATAGCGGCAACCGAAATACATCGTCTGTGAAAATTTCAATTCTCTAGCTGTCACGGTTCCCGAGATAAAGCCTGGTGACAGACGGACAGACGGACGGACGGACGGACAGCGGAGCCTCAGTAATAGGGTATCCGTTTTTAGCCTTTGGGTACAGAACCCTAAAAAGTCAAAGTCGAAATATGACGGCTGCTTGTTTTGGTAATAAGACGCATGCGTTGTTACGTACGTGCGTCACAGCATTGTTATTTTTAATCATTTACCACAAAATTTAAAAACTCTGCCAGGAAACATTGTTTAAATGTAAATTAACAAAATGGCTATATTGGAAAAATGTTTCTATAATGTCAAGGATTTCTTGAGTCACAAGGAGTTGTAATTTATTTATTTGTCTGCTGTTATTTTAGGTATATTTCTTTTGTCTCTTAATAATGATATGATATACCTGATATAATAATAATAATAAAGGCGTAGGGATGTGACGACCTCATCGCCCGCTGATGTTGTCGTGTCACCAGTGCAGTCAGTCATCGTAGGGCGGCTTGTGGCAAGCTGTTGGAGCGTAGCGACACCACGAACCCGAGACCTCCAGGGGTACACATACACACATGCGCTTATACACACACTCACACACAGTTACACACCCACCCCGCCTCTAGTTTGCCTTTGTTGGCCGCCTAGAGTGGAGCGCAAGAGCTAAATGCTCGAAGGATGGATGTGTTTGGCCGTAAGTGGCGAGTTGGCATTTTGAAGTTTAAAGTCCAGGGACACCTCTCCATCCTTAGCCGTTCACACCAATGTTGCCGCCTCGTTGCCCCGAGCGGGCAATAGTTTGAGGGGCCCATTTAGTGAATGGCGAGTCACCGCCTACCAAAAGTTCAGTTTATGAGATATTGAAATGGTAGGTGTCCGTTATCTCACTCCATAGCCCGGTAATCCAGTCCACAACATCCCAACCCCATAGCCAATTCCATGTCGCTTCCTACCTGGCAATAGATTGGCAACTGTGGAGGACTGTCCGCTAGCACATCCCCATGGTGTATTAGGGGATAGACCTCCATAGTTGCGCCCATCTCATTTATATTATATGGTACCAAAGGCCTCTTCATGTTGGCTTCGGCCCCATGAATGCCTTTCAAATGACCGGGTCCCCATGGGCCCGTGATCGGAAACCCGTACCAACATAATAATAATAATCATTTATTGATATAAAATTATGAATTAATTTTCTTTTTTTTTCTTAGTTTTCTTTCTTTAATATAGGAAGAAGAATGATACGTATTATACATATTTTCCAGATTTTTAAATAATATATATCTTTGCTAAAATTTTATCGTGATTAATTTTCAACTTTTAGAGTAAGGGGGTGGTCAATGTGCTTGGCAATTTTTTCTGTCCGGATGTTTTTTAGGTATAATATGTTTTGCAGGTGGCGATGTCGTTAGTTACCAAAGAAATGGACAAGACTTTAAAATATTTTGTTTCTTATTTCCAGTGATAACGGACCCAGAAGATGCAGTGACGGTGATGAATCGCTGTTTGGAAAAAAACAGATACATTTACGACATGGCCAACGTTTTTCTCGGTAGCAGTTTGATCAACTCTGGTGGTAAGCCAACTATAACTCTTCTGTAAAATGATCCTGGCCTGACAAAAATAACTAATATTAGAGTATCTTTTACTCGCGATTTGGGCGTCCTGTATGACGAAAAACTACATTTTAACATGCACATTGAACGCATTGTCTCGAAAGGGTATCAAGTGTTAGGTTTCGCACTAAGGTCAGCCAAAGTTTTTAAGAGCCCTTCCACTTATCTTCTAGTCTATAAGGCAATAGTTAGGCCCCAGCTTGAGTATGCGTCGGTTATATATAACTCGCTATATGCTAAGTACTCACAGAGTATTAAAATGGTGCAAAAGAAATTCCTGCGAATCATGCACAGGCGCCTGACTGGATCTCGAATGTCATATTGTGACCTATTAATGCAATATAAACTTCCTTCGCTTATAGTGAGACGCAATGTATCAGATGCTATGTCGCTATATAAAATCTGTCAAGGTCTGTAAAGCAGTGCGGAGTTACTAAATAAAATTTAGAGTTCCACCTCGATGCAGGACAAGGTCCGTGGCCCTCTTCGCCGTCCCCACATCAGGGAGCAAGGTAAGTCACTCGTTTCTGTCGACATCTTCAACACGTCCATGAAACAGTTCAGTACTCAAGTTTTTAAGATTATGTCCAATCAAATTCCCCATTAAATGTCCTCACAATAGATTTGCCCGTTGTATTTCTTTTTTTTGTTTTTGTTCTTTGCATCACTATTGTTTTCTTTTGTCTCATTTGAATGATACAGTAAGGAAGCGTTATTTTAATAATTAAGCAAGTTATTTTTAGTTATCACCAAATGTTTTGGTGAGAATTGTTAAGGAGTTAGATTTACCTACTGTTTTTGTTAACTTCGTTATAATAATAAAATTGTTTTGTCATATTTCTATCTTTGTTGATTCTCCATGAGAAATAAATAAATAAATTGAAAACAAACTGAACTCAATTGGTTTTCATTTGTTTTTCTCCATCCAAATGTTTTCTTCCTGTGTATTAAATATGTGTAAATCTCTCCCTTTTTCTCTCTTTATCTAATGATGAAAGCAAAGTAGCGCGAGATTCGCTTCTGCTAAAGTACTATCGAACCAAGTGAATCGTTTGAATAAACGTTTGTAAGTAAATGGTTATGCTTAATGTTTTTGGAGAGTTAACATTTCGATTTCATTTCAAAGCAAGATCATTATAACCATTGGGGGAGAAAGGTTCTCGATTGGCGACCATGAGCTGGATGATATAACGTTGACAGACCTCTCTCTAAGACAGCTATACACGACCTGCGGCCCGAGGGCCACATGCGGCCTAGAATAAATATAAAGATATACGCTAAATAGCCCAATCGAGTCGTTCCCGAAAAAATGTGCCTAAAAATCTGTCAAGTGACAATTTCGTTCATTAACCTCAAACGTATTTCGTTTAGGAATCTGTTTTTGAGCGTTTTCCAGTTTCGGTAAGCAAAATTATCTATCATAAAAGAAAACTATTAATCATTATTTCCAACAATTTGGCCGATCATCATCATCATCTCAGTCTATAATACGTCCCACTGCAGAGCACAGGCTTCCTCTCAGAATGAGAGGGCTTGGGCCGTAGTTCCCACGCGGGCCCAGTGCAGTTTGGGAACTTCACATACACCATTGAATTTCTTCTCAGGTGTATGCCTGGAAACCTGTTTCCTCACGATGTTTTCCTTCACCGTAAAGCTCATGGTAAATTACAAATGTAATTTCGCACATAAATTCCGAAAAACTCAGAGGTGCGAGCCCGGCCTCGAACCCACGAGCCTCTACTTGAGAGACCATGGGTCAAACCACTAGGCCACCACAGCTTATTGGCTTGGACCATTGCTACAACACATTTGTGGCCCATACAAAAATAGTTGAGTATGGACCGAATGACAACCAATGGATGCAGATGGTGGTTCCGTTCATTATAGTGTTCTACTGGGAGACCTTAGTTCAACAGTAGACGTCTTCCAGCTGGCGATAATGAAGTCCTCTCGCAGTTCCCAGGTGGAAACGCAATAGAAAGCTGGTCAATCCGTCCTTCAGCCAGCACTTGCTGGACCGGTACCAGTTTGTCTTCAACCTGCAAGCCAAGAAGCTGGTGAAGAGCTTGGAGCCGCTGGCTGGGCAGAAAGAAGTCAGCGTTTGGCAGCAAGTGGCTGACACTGCTGTAAACACTGTTTGTAGTAAGTTTTAGATCTGTGATATATTTTAAACCCCTTAATAAGGCCCCATTAAGCAGCTATTGAATACATATCTGACATACCTGACATAGGTCAAACCGATGGGCCACCACGGCCCATAGCAAAAAAAAATAATAGTTACCTAAATAATGTCTGAAATTACAAGTTTTAGTTTATTTCAGTGACTGTTTTTGGAATATCTAAGGAAAATGAATCTCTTGTAAACATTGACTACATGGTGACAGTGGCGTCTTTATTTGCTGTGTTTTGTGAGAGAATCTCTAAGGTCTATCTTCACCCGGATATTTTGTTCAACATGAGCCCGCTGAAAAGAACCCAGGATGAGCTTATGAAAATCATCAGTACACAGTCTTCCAAGGTAAAAGAACAGATTAAAACTATTTCCTCCTGGCTGTAGAAGCAGTGCTGATCAAATCCTACCAATATTATAAATAAGAGAGTTTGTTAAGATGTTCGGATGTTTTTTTATTCAATTCCGTAATAGTAGAATTTTAGAACTAGGGTACAACTATTTTTTTTCTCTGATTTTAGAAAATTTTGCATGGATTTGCTCAGAATCAATAGTTATCGATTTATTAGGTATCTAATGGAGTAAAAAATGTCCCCAGTTTTTCATACAAAAATAAGTGTCAGTTTCGTTACCTTTAAACACCAATGTATGAAAAGTAACAAAACTGACCTGGGGACACTTTTTTTTCTCTATGTAGAATCGATTAGTGCTACTAATTCTGAGAAGATCCATGAAAAAAATAATGTGTGAATAAAAAATGTATTGTACCCTATTTCTGAAATTCCCCAATAACGGCTGAACGGATTTAGATGAAACTTGGTGTACAGATAAAGATCTGGATTAAGACATTATGATACATAATATGCCGGTAATGAGTTCCCGTGAGGTAATATTTAATTTTTAAACAAGAAAAGAGGGTAAAGCATAACCGCGGTTCAAGAACGTGGCGCTTTAAAACTTTAAGCTTTAAGCTTTAAATGTGTCTCGTGAAGGCATTGCTAACGCGGACGAGGCAGCGAGTTAAATATAGTATGATATATTTCATGGTATATGCTTAGATTTGAATGCATAGTTTTTGAAGGCTTGTAATTTAATATGTAATATCCAGTGATAAACTATTAAGTATGATACAGATGAAATCATTTTTGCAGGTTATTGACCAAAGAAAAAAAGAGAGAGCAGCTGAAAAGGAATCTATCAAAGCGAGATCCTCTATAGGTAACAACCAAATCTGTTTAACAACCAAATAATATTTTTCTCTTGATACATTTGTTTTTGGAAATATACGTCATAATACTTACGATCAGGTACTCTCTTTGGGTTGTTGATAATGTTGATATTCATGGACAGTGGTGATCATTTCCCATCAAATGACCCGCTTGCTCGTTTGCTTCCCTCTCATGATAAAAAAGACACACATAGTATAATTATAATTAGTTTGATTGTACCTGCAATGATATCATAATTAATACAATTACAAAAATAACAATCCACCGTACGTAGTTAGATGCTTATCATAGTTTATTGAATCAGGCGTTACTTTGCGGAGGTCCATATTAATGAACTAAAACAATTACTTTGCTCACCCGCGACCTTATAATAGTTACGTTTATGCAAGAAATGTGTGTTCATGCAGTTCCTCCACCTCCACACTGTACAAACACACACAAATCACATAAACCCAACCATCACCACCACCAAGCTACACTGACGCGTTTCGAACTCAACCAGAGCTCATCTTCAGAGTTATCACAATCGTATGCTATGCTACCAAATGTTAAAACATTTAGTTATTTGTTTAACATTTGGTAGCATAGCATACGGTTGTGGTAACTCTGAAGATGAGCTCTGGTTGAGTTCGAAACGCGTCAGTGTAGTTTGGTGGTGGTGACGGTTGGGTTTATGTGATTTGTGTGTGTTCGTACAGTGTGGAGGTGGAGGAACCACATGAACACACATTTCTTGCATAAACGTAACTATTGTAAGGTCGCGGGTGAGCAAAGTAATTGTTTTAGCTTATCATAGCTTTAATGGCGAAATTGAGGAAAATATAAACAAACAATTTGCAATATGATTACCATAAAAAACTAGTTAGAGTTTAATTAATACCAAGGATCAGAAAGTTATATTTGTGCTAGGGTGCACCTAACCAAAACTTTACATGATGTTTTCCATTTTTATTGACTTTAGTGGTATTGTCACTGTCTACCATAATGTAGAAATTGGTTGTCCAGAAGCAGTGGCGTATAATAGGTATATTGCATTCATTCATACTAAACTTGTCTTATTAAGTAAACAAATTTATACGTATAACATCAAAATGCACTTTTTTTTAGCTATTTCATCATAAATAAAGCAATTCCAGACAGAAAGTTAACATGATGTATTAAATAAAGCTGATCACTTAAAATCAACAAAGAGATATCTATTGAGAAACAAAATTAAGTTGATAAATATTCAAGAGCTTATGAGGTTAATTAGATGACGTTAAGTTAAAGTTAGGTGGGAGTAGTTTTAGTTTTATAATTTAGTATGAGCTTTGCTAAATTTACTGGTTAGGATCCGAGAACCTCCGGAGCGTGGGTACTACGACACTGCCCAGAACTGGAATAAAGTGGATATTATAAAATCTAATCAACTAGCTACTAATATTTTCTTTTCCTCAGCACACAGATTTGAATCTTTTCTGGATATTCTTCTGGATTTAGTTGATGATGATTTGTTTGAAGACAACGAAGTACAAGATGAGATGAACAGCGCCATAGTAGCAGGGTACGATACACTGGCCACGTCGATTCCTTACACTATTATGCTTATAGGCAGTCATCAGGATGTGCAAGAGAAATTGTACGAAGAGTAAGTCATTACAAAAATTTTCATCTACAGTTGGTTTTGTATGGACGTAGTGCTAAATAGATCACTACGTATAATTTGAATAGCTGACAGTTATGGATGATTATTATAAATACTAAACCGGACTTATCATGCAAACAATATTTATCTCGACGTTTCAGCCACATTGCAGCAGCCGTGGTCACGAATTGACTGAGAAGTGTAGGGTGTCAAGTTCGTTTTTGCCTGCACATGTAACGATATATCGTAGCGAGTAATCCGTGCAAACCAATTTGCATTGATTTTATCGATCATAATTTATGACAAATCGTTGCAGATTATTGTCATACATACATTCGATAAATCTGCGCAAATCAGTTTGCACAGATTAATCGTAACAATTTATCGATGGATGTTGCAATAAACCAAATTACAAAATCTTTATTAATTAAACACGAAGTTACAAATACGTCGATTATTGAATTAAGTATTAGCAGCGACAAATTGCATCATTATCATATCAGCCAAAAGATGTACATTGCTGGACAAAGACCTTCCCAAAGAGTTGCGCCACGATAGCTCCTGTCCATCCAAATGGTTCTGCTACCTTTACCAGGATGATCACCCAACCTTGTTAGGGCCTTCCCACGCCACAAAGTCACAATTCGACAAATTCAAATACCTACCTACAGTAAAATACAATATTAGTCAATCATTAAAACAAAAACAATAAAAGAAAAAACTAAAACAGGTGGTGCAATTCACAAAATAATCAGAGATGGCAATACAGTTATTTGCCACATAAAAAATATGTACAAGAAACTTATCAGAGCAAGCTATTAGTTATTCTAATAACACCTTCGCGGATGAATGCCTACTGATACACGTCATAACAATAACGTTCCATTGTTTCTGCTTTTAGCTCATACTGAATTTAAAATTCTACTTCAAAAATTCATGGAACAAAATCCTCCGCCCTCCTAGCGTCTTATTCCTGAGTATTGAGGGTCATGACCTCCCTTTTACATGACTTTCAATGACTTTCATGAAAGTTGTCAACAAACATCGGAATAAAAAAACTTTAAAAGGACGAGAAAAAATACGTCTTAAAATAAACAATAAAATCATAGAGAACACGCAGGAAATTGTTGAAGTTTTTTCATCCACTTTTCGGGGGGATGTAGGTCTGCCTTCTAATGCTAATGTTAACAAAGCCAAAAATGTTTTGCTTCAAAACACTACTCCTGTACTTTCCGATATGTCGTGGGAATATGTTACACCTTTAGAGATAATTTCTATAGTAAAAAGCATGGAGATGAAAAAATCGACCGGTACTGATGAACTTCCAATATCTGTAATTAAAGACAATATTGATATACTAGCAGTGCCCTTGACAATTTTCTTTAATAATTGCTATGAGGAAGGTATTTTTCCTGAACAATTAAAACAAGCCAAGGTAGTACCAGTTCACAAAAAAGGTTTAAAAAGTGACCCTCAAAAATACAGGGCTATATCACTTTTATCAATTTTGTCGAAAATTTTTGAAAAACTTATTAAGTCACGACTTCTTAAACATTTGAAGAATAACAATGTAATTAATGATAGACAGTATGGGTACCAAATAAATAGAGGCACAGGTGACGCAATTGAGAAACTTATTGATGATGTCGTTATTGAAATAAACAATAAACGTAAAGAGGCTGGATTGTTTCTAGACCTAACTTCTGCTTTTGATACTGTAGAACATGAAATCCTTCTAGAAAAGTTAAAATATTATGGTGTAAGAGGTAAAGTGTTACAGCTTTTAGAGTCATATTTAGAGAACAGAAAGTTTCTTGTTGAGATGAATTCAATTGAAAATAACTATCAAAATGTTTACAGGTCAAAATCTGCTGATGTGGAAAGGGGAGTGCCACAGGGCTCAATTTTAGGTCCCTTGTTTTTTTCCATTTTTGTTAATGACTTAATTGATTATGTTAGCAGACAATTTAGAGACATTAGCGTAGTAGTATTTGCAGACGACACAAATGCTATTATATCTGCGAACAATATTGAAAATCTTAATTCTAGAGTAAATGAAGTTCTTAGAGGATTTCAGTTTTGGTTCATTATGAATAGATTGCACTTGAATATGAACAAAACACAAGTAATATTATTTAAAACGACGTCTAGAAATAATGAATGTCCCAATGTAAATTTAGATGGTACTGATATCGTGACGGCAGATTGGGTCAAGTTTCTTGGAGTACGAATTGACTGCAATCTTAATTGGAGAGAGGAACTAAAGGCATTAGAAAGCAATATCAGCTCGGCTTGTTATGCGCTGAGGAGCCTAAGAGACGAAGTTACTGTAAAACAACTTATCATGGTCTATTATTCTCTAGTAGAATCGCGCTTACGATATAGTATTAGATTTTGGGGTCAAAGTTTTGCTTACAATATCAAAAAAGCATTCGCTTTACAGAAACGAGCCATAAGAACCATAATACGAATCCCATCCTGGAAATCCTGCAGAGAACATTTCATAAATTTAAATATTTTAACCGTACCCTCTCTTTATATTTTAACCCTGTTAACGGATGTTGTTAAACATCCAGATAAATTTGAAACACACGATGAAAGAGTATATAGACAAAATACTCGTAGAAAAGATTTAATGAAATCCATTGCACCAACCCTAGGAGTAGTACAGCATAGCACACGAAACCAAACTGTAAAATTGTACAATAGCCTTCCCACTGATTTAAAGTCCATAAATAGTGTAAAACTGTTCAAACAACGACTCAGGCTTTATTTGTTGAGTAAGTGTTTTTATGATATAAATGATTTTATTAGTAATAGTTTAAATTAGTTGATTAAGATTTAGATTAATTAAGATTTTTAGATCGAGACTATATTCCATAGTCTTTAATATCCGACACAATGTAAATTGTTATGGAAATAAATTAAATTGAATTGAACTTTCACTCGAACGATCTTTCTCCATCTGTTTCCGTCTCTGGTGGTGTAGAGAGCATTGTGAACTGTAGAATCAAGTGCGGTGCGGATCTGAGGCCGTATTGTCTAACGTGCGAGCGCTTGCCTTCGCTTTCACCATCTCTTTCTGTCACCATCTTATACCGTTTGTCAGAAAGAAATAGTGAATGCGAAAGCAAGCGTCAGCGCATTAGACAAAAAGCCTACTGGTCAGACCACAGTATTGGGCTGCGTTCACGAGGCCTTTTCCCATGTAATTTGCCTGTCACGTTAAGCTTCTCGACGTTGCTACCGTTCCTCGCAATGACCAAAATATCATAAAATTACTGGAAAAAATTTATGATGATAGATCTTTATTTCTCAATGTAGCATTAGTAAATTTTTTGTGTTAAGTTACTGTATCATTTACCTGAGTAAAAAAGTGACTATCGTCGGTTTTTCTATGTTCATTTTACTAATTGCCTTTGTTTGTAAACAGGATTATATCAGTAGTAGGGCCCGACGAAGAAATAACGAACCACCACGTTTTGCCTTACCTAGATGCAGTTATCAAGGAGTCTCTCAGACTTTATCCACCTGTGCCAATCATCTCACGGGATTGTGACGAGGAAATACAACTCAGTAAGTACAATGCCATTCGAACTTTCAAAACGACGTAACTAAGAGATGATTATGTGTGATTTGGTTAAGGTTTCCGAAAGCTGGACATAGAAAATGTACGTGCTTTGGAAACCTTATAATATCCTACAAAATAGTTTTACTTCTGACAGCGAAAGCTTAAAAATAATTATTGATTACCTTTTTAACTATGAAAGTTAGAACACTAGTGTCTTAAAGAAATTAACTTCATTTATTTTTACCTAGGTATGGCATTTTCCCTTAAAGCTAAAAGAAATAAAAAAACACGGGATATACCAACAGAACTGGAAAAAATCTTTTCCTCTGGAAATGCGGTGATTATTTAATATGATTTCAGAAAACTTTAAGCTTCCAGCTGGCTGCCACTGCATTATTGGCATATGGGCCATCCAACGCTTGCCAATTTGGGGCCCAGACGCGGAGCAGTTCCGACCAGAGCGGTGGCTGGACCCTGAATCTTTGCCTGGGAACCCTGGTGCATATTGCGCCTTCAGCATTGGAAGACGAAACTGCTTGGGTAAGGTTTGGGACGAGAGCTATCTCGGAAATAATACTTTTACATTTACATATTTTTTGATATTATTATTACGCACGCATTATGTGTGGTGATGAGTGAATAGATTCAATTTCCAGCCTCTGCCAAAATTTCCGATTGTTAAATGTGTTTCTAGTTTTTGGTACTAAAGTAAGATTTAGAAAAACCGGAAGAAGAACCGCACCGCATGAAGGAAGGAAGGATTTGGGTTATAAAAAAGTTTTTAAGTCACAAATACTGCTTACCTATGCATAGTTCGCTATTGTTAACTTTTCAAAGGCAACGAGAATTCATGCATCTCTTTTGTTGGATTTTTTTCTTGAAGCTCAGTATCTGAATTAATGACAACTTTTCCTCAAGGTTTGTTTCTTTGCAGGGAAATATTACTCCATTTTGTTTACGAAATCGGTATTGTCGTATATTGTTCGACGCTTCCGCATCTCAGCAGACATCACTGAACTTAGGTTTAAGTTCGAAATTATGCTCAAGCCTACCTGTGCTGAACGTCTTACGTTAGAACTAAGATAGTCTAACTAAGAACCAAGATGCCTTGCTTTGTTTCAATTTACTCGTGGAGATGTATCGATTCTGTGTATAGAACTTTTCGACATTAGGCACTCAGAACTTGATTTGTATGGAATAAAATATCTTTCTTTGTTGTTTTTTCATTCCTTAAAATTTTCAATTCACTCTTTTATACTATGTTGGCATTATCAACCGTTTGAATTTGGTTTTACTTTAATTATTCCTTTCCTATATTTATGCAATAAAATATATTTTGAGCTTTGTAGGTTTTTCTTTTTACTGTGTAAAACCTTACTACTCTTCCACTTTCCTCAAAGTTAATCCGAGATGGCTGTCATATCAATTAACTCAAATTGAGATAAACTATTTTAAGGAAAGGGTAGTTAAGTGTAGAGTTGTATTTCAATGATAATTAAATTACTTGTTTTTATAAAAAAAAAACGTTAATTCCTATGAAGTTATCGCTTTAACGATGAAAACCAGTACATTGTAGGTATTCTTCCGTATCTGTCATCCAATCTATGGTTTAGTAGCATTCCGTCTAGACAAGCCTCAAAGAAAGTAAAAAACATTAGCCGGAGTGTTTCGAGCGAACAACGCAGTGTTGAGTCTTTTATTTTCGATACGTATTTCGATGCCAGACCTCCAAAACCCCTACCACTGCATAGAATTTCAAAAACATTTAGCTTTTAAAATTACACATTGCAGTGCAAAATAAGTACTTTTTAAATTGACCAGGTAGGCAAGTGGTTAGAAAACCTGACTATGAAGTTTGAAGTCCCGGGTTCGATCACCACCGGTCGGGGGCATAGGTATATTTGTGTGAAATATACCAATTTGAACATAAAAGTACCGTGAGATTCACTCGTAGTGAAATTAAATAAAAAATAAAACCTCCTTCAAAAAACACCCAAAAAACTATGAAATAATAATTGAACCGACTACAATACTTAAGCATGAAAATATCTTTTTACTAATCTAACTTACCTACATACCTACTATCTATAGGGCTTCTACACTCTTGCTGGCACGCACTTTTTCACGCTAAAATGCTCATGTTAAAAATTTCAAATGTAATTTCGCACGTAAATTCTGAAAACTCAGTGGTGCAAGCCCGGCCTCGAACCCACGACGCTCTGCTTCAGAGGCCATAGGCGAAACCACTAGGCTATTAAAGCCTTTTTTATTAAAGTCTTTTTTTAAATAAACTAAACGCAGTTATTCATTTGAAATGATATCAAAATGTCGTAATACGTTAAATTTTATTGTTTTTATTTTACACCGATCCGTTTCATTACTCATTACACACCCCTTGAAGAGCCCTAGGTTGTATTACGTCCAGAAATGCAATCAATAATAGGTACTACCATTCTTTAGCAGTTATCATTATGTTAGATGAATTGAACCGTTATTATCGTGTATTTATTGGTTGTTAAAGTCGTCATAGCTATGCAGGTAGTAAGAATGTCAAGTGTTTACTAATTATGCTTCAATTCATTGTGGTAAACGGTCGGATAAACAACGGAACTTTAATAATAGAGTACAGTTGACAGCCTTTGAGTACGGGACCCTAAAAATACTTCTTGCAAAGAACTCGTTTACCACTATCCTGCGGGAAATGCATTATGCAATTTTCCGGGATAAAAAGTATGCTATAATTAGGTTAGTAAAAAAAATACGGGACAATTCACACCAATTGAACCAGTTTGTGTTTTAGGTACTAGGCAACGGATAAAAAATACTTAAGTATATATATAAGTACATACATAACATACTTAAATACATTCATATTAAACACTCGAGAACAAACATTCGTATTTTAATACCAATATCTGCCCGACGCGGGAATTGAACCCCGCGGACCTCAAGCTTCGTAGTCAGGTTCTCTAACCACAAGGCCATTTGGTCGTTAATCCAGGTTATAAAGTATCTATCATCATCATTTCATTGATTTTGCCGTAGGACGCACCGTTTTCAAGATATTTGATAAAAAAACCGGCCAAGTGCGAGTTGGACTCGCACATCGAGGGTTCCGTACAAATTTATATGTGTATCTATGACATCCCGTATTAGCAGACCCCTGCTCCCAAGCAAAATATGCGCAGTGTGGGATCATTGTAGATTGGTTACTGATATAGACTGACAGACAAAAATAAATATGCTTTTCGCAATTTTTCCTTTATCTGTGCTATAAGACCTTGGTTCGTACCAAATTTCAAGATTCTGAGTTTACGGGAAGTACCCTGTAGGTTTTAATTCCCTTGCGAGTGTCGAAAATTTGCGGCTTAAATGGCTGTATCTTTGATTGCGTGGGCTTAGAAGTTTGTTTTTTTTCACAGCTCCAAGGGACAGTAGTCCTGAGTATTTATATAAATTTCAGTTTGATACCTCCACGCGTTCCTGAGAAGAAGGGTCTCGACAGACGGACGGACGAACAACAATGTGATTCTATAAGGGCTCCGCTTTTCCTTTCGAGGTGCTTTCTCTTCCGATCACCGAGGTTAAGCAACGTCGGGCGATACTTACCTCCCTCCTCGTTATCTCAGGGCAGTGACCTCAAAATAGGGAGACATAGGGGCAATTGGCATAGTTTGATATTTATTGTAATTAAAGTAATTGACAACCTTTCATTTTTTTAACACTTGAAAATTACTACAGGAATCGAAATAGTTTCGCCCCCTGAACACGGAAAAATATTTATTATAATTTATTTCTCCATATTTAAAAAAATACAACAAATTTAAAAAACATATATGTAAAGCCTGACCAGTAATATATGACCATGTGCCATGTTGCGGATTCAATTGGAACTAATTTTTGGGTCTCAATTTGAAGCCACTTGCCCTATGGACACTGATATTGGATTCTGATTTTGATTACGGTGAATAAAAGTAGGTAGGTACCTAAGACAAAATAACGAGTTGCCAATCCACATTGCTCAGACTATACTAAAATGTTTACACAAATGAAAATAGTAGTAAAAAAAAGAGCTGTCATACAATTTTTCGTTTCAGCGGATCTATTAGTTTAAAATTATGACAGCTCTTTTTTCTAGTAAATAAATGTCAAACTGTGCCAATTGCCCCCTTGTCTCCCTATTTTGACGTCACAGCCCTGAGATAACGAGGTCTAGCGATAAGCTTCATAAACTAAATGCCTACCTAAAATACTTAGTGGCCCCTATTTTGTTTTGAGTAGTAAAGAATATACATTTATTCATAGAAGACAAATATTAAGAAACAATACTTAACAATAATTAAAACTATAAACTAAATATCTAACTTAAAAACTACTAGACTATGTCTAAAAAAGGGCAGAAAAAACCGACCAAGTGCGAGTCGGACTCGCGCACGAAGGGTTCCGTACAATCTATACCTATAAAACAGTACCGTGACTGACTGACTGACTGAATGACTGACTGACTGACAGACAACGCACAGCCTAAACCACTGGGGCTAGAGGCTTGAAATTTGGCACACATGTACCTTGAGCATTGTAGAGATGCACTAAGGAAGGATTTTTCGAAATTCCCACGGGATAGGGATATATCTCAACTATCTTTGTTTATTTGTTTGTAGCGGAATCTCTGAAACTATTGAGCCGATTTTAAAAATTCTTTCAGAATTTAGAAAGCTACAGTATCTTTGATTGACATAGGTTACTTTTTATCCGGGAAAATGCAAAATTCCCACGGGATAGAAATAAATTAACTCAATTTCGGGGCTGATTTTAAAAATTCTTAGACTATGTCATATGACTATCCCCAATTGACAAAGGCTACTTTTTATTCGAAAAAAATCAAAATTCCCACGGGATAGAAAAATTTGAAATCAACTTTGGGGCTGATTTTAAAAATTCTTTCATCAATAGTAAGCTGCAGTATTCTTGATTGACACAGGGTACTTTTTTCCGGGAAAATGCAAAATTCCCACGGGATAGAAATAAGTAAATTCAACTTTGGCACTGATTTTAAAAATTCTTTCATATAATATGATATGACTATCCTCAATTGACATAGGCTACATTTTCTTCGGGAAAATACAAAATTCCCACGGGATGAAAAATTTGAATTCAACTTTGGGTCTGATTTTAAAAATTCTTTCACCAATAGTAAGCTACAGTTTCCCTGTTTGACAAAGGGTACTTTTCTCCGGGAAAAATCAAAATTCCCACGGGATAGAAATAAGTAAATTCATTTTCGGCACTGATTTTGAAAATTATTTCATATAATTTAATATGACTATCCCCAATTGACATAGGCTACTTTTTCTTTGGGAAAATGAAAAATTCCCGCGGGATAGAAAAAACTGAATTCAACTTCGGGGCTGATTTTGAACATTCTTTCACCAATAGTAAGCTACAGTATCCCTCATTGACATAAAGTACTTTTTCCGGGAAAATGCAAAATTCCCGCGGGATAGAAATAAGTAAATTCAACTTAGGGGCTGATTTTTAAAAATATTTTACAATTTGAAAGCTACAATATCCCTGATTGGTATAGGCTACTTTTCTACGGGAAAATGCAAAAAACCCACGGGATATAAATAAGTGAATTGAATGTAGGGGCTGATTTTTAAAATAATTTCACTAATAAAAAGCTACACTGTCTCTGATTTTCAAAATGTTTTGACAGTTATTTCTATCCCGCGGTATGCTGTACTCTTTCCCGGGATAGAATGTTGTTGTTTCAATCAGGCCTCCTCCCAGAACGAGACTACTTTGGGCCTTAATTCCCACTTGGGCCCAGTGCGATTTGTACAGTGCGGGTGTATACTATTGAATTTCTTCTCAGGTGTGTGCAGCTTTTCTCGCGATGTTTTCCTTCACTGTAAAGCTCATGGTAAACTTCAAACGTAATTTAGCACACGAATTCGGAATAACTCAAGAGGTCCAAGCCCGGGCTCAAACCCTTTGCTTAAGAGACCATAGGTCAAACCACTAGGCCACCGCAGCTTACCGGCTTTAGAATTCACTTATTCAAATTCCGCGGGAACTTTACATTTTCCTGGCATGACCCTATGTGTTAAGCCACGTTATAAACTACCTGTGTGCCAAATTTCATGCAAACGACTCTAACGTTATTGTCTTCGCGTACGAAGTCGCGGGCAAAAGCTAGTTATCTATAAAAATCACGTTTGTTTTATGGGAGCCCCCTTAAATATTTTTTTATTTTAATTTAATGATTTATTTTTAAAGTCAATACTTAATTAAATATTCTGTGAATATTTCAAGCGTCTAGCTGTTGCCGTTATCAATTTCGAGCAAAAACGAGCAAAAAATCACGTTTGTTGTATGGGAGCCCCCTTAAATATTTATTTTATTCCCTTTTTTAGTATTTGTTGTTATAGTGGCAACCGAAATACATCATCTGTGAAAATTTCAACTCTCTAGCTATCACGGTTCCCGAGATACAGCCTGGTGACAGACGGGCGGACGGACGGACGGACGGACGGACGGACGGACGGACGGACGGACAGCGGAGCGTCAGTAATAGGGTTTCCCTTTTTACCCTTTGGGTACGGAACCCTAAAAAGGCCCCCGTGGCATTATACCCAAAAGGCTGGCAGCATTACCTCGTTGAATGGCGATGGCGATTCGTTGAGAGAGATAGCTGCCGGCCCTTTGGTCTCCAGTGGTTGGTATCGACCAGACGCTTTTGTAGTTCTTTAATTAAATAGATAATATGTAGATCATAAAAGCGAATAAATTTAACAAAATTACTTCAACATCGTTACTAATAAGTTAGTAATAACTCACTTGCCACTTACTTATACTAAAAAAAAAAAAAAAAAAAAACTTTATTTGCATTTAACAGAATGTTTTGCATAAAAGATTACTATGACTTCTAATCCGAACGGAGCTTGTCTATACCTGGAATGTTTATTATATATATTGACTAGATTTTTCTCAGCTAGTATCAGTTCGAAACCTATCGCGTCGCAAGCGCAAGTGTCTTAGAAAAAAAATGATCTATGTGTTCTTAGTCGTGTGTCTGCTGTGTGCAGTTTATCTAAAATTAAAATGGAGGGTGAAAAATCAAAGACTTCTAGAGCTGGCTGCTTTGACCCCTACAATGAAGGGGGGTCTTCCAATAATAGGAAATGCTTTGGTATTTCGTGGAGATAGTATACGTAAGTCGATATACGAAATGCATAATGCCTTATATATTTTATACGTATAAAGCCGACAAACAGATGCTTTATTGTCTAATGCACATGGAACAACAATCGTTTTCACCCATTCCGTTACAAGTTGTACAAAATTTTTACGCATAATTCATCATTCATTTGGCTTAATTCATTATTCCGGATAACTCTTTCTTCTCAGAAAGTATTAATTATTCAGAATTGTTATACAACGACAAACAAACTCACAGACATAAAACAGACTAAAAAAACATATAGATCTTTTGGCAGGAGTATTTTTCATGCAACTTTAAAGAAGACTACGTTGAAGTTTTCGGAATTTCTGGAATTACAATTCAACCGCCAGACTGGTTTAGTTAGGCGAGTGAAGCCGCAGGTAAAAGCTAGTGCGTAAAAAAAGACTTGTATTACTGAACCTCTACGATGCTACCTAAAGGAATAGTTAATGATTACTGAGATAGGGTCCCGGGGGTTTTCTTGTGATATTTTAAGTCTCTAATAATTATAGTTACGTTAGAGCGCATGAGCGCCCAATAAATAACTTGGAGTCGAAGTGGTCGCCATGGCCGAAATCGGTCAGATCATCATCAATTATAGTTACGGAGATAGACCACTTTGAAGCGAAAATATAAATCCCATTTATTCCTTATCCCGTGGGAATTTAGAAGAAATCCCTTCTTAGCGGATGCCTACGTCATAATAGCTGTATGTGTTCCAAATTGCAGCATACTCCATTCAGTTGTTTGAGCTGTGCGTTGATATTTAGATCAGTCAGTAACGGTTGCCTTTTATATAAGTATACAGAAGAAGAACTGTGTCTTTTTTTCAGATTTATGGAAGGCATTCAAAAGGGTTATGCATGAAACAGCTACCGCCGGGGGCGTTCTAGCAGTATGGCTGGGACCTTCTTTACATTATAGTACGTATTTTAAGTACCACGTTCTTTCTCTATCTTAAAATGAGAAGCTGACTAAATGGCTGGCATATTAACACACACTCCAAACAACAGGAACTAAAAATAGCTTACAAATTACTGAAAAACTTCTTAGATAAGTTTAAGCTTTCTAATGAATTTTCAAAGTATGCAAAAAAATATTAGGTTTACTTTACATTTACTTTACTTTTCCTCCTCAATATAAATGACTTAACCAGAGCCACAACGCATAAAAGTATATTGTTTGCTGATGACACGATCCTTGTGGTTGGATGTGATGGGTTGGACACGTTTAAATTGAATATTAATAAGGGATTAACTGACATTATTGAATGGATGAAAATGAATGATTTACATATTAATATTAATAAAACTAAATTTATGCAATTTACTTCCTATAATTCTAATTCTGTATCTTTAAAAATTAAGTATGAGGGTGACACAGTTAATGAAGAAAACGTAATTAAATTTTTAGGTATAATGATTGATAAACATCTTAACTGGAAAGCCCAAATTGATTATATTTGGAGCAGGTTTAATTGTTTTGTGTTTGCCTTAAAAAGAGTGAGAGAGACGTTAGTACAGAAGCTGCGTTGATGGCGTACCATGGTTATGTGTCCTCAGTGCTCAGTTACGGCTTGATACTGTATAAAATATTTAAACTGCGCTCCCTCTCCAAATCAGGATCATCTTTTAGGTCATCAGTAATAATGTGACCCAAGTACTTAAACATGTTAACCACCTGCAAAACAGATCCACCAAGCACAACCGAAGGCACATTAGTAGGGTCAAACTTACTAGGCCTAAATATGAGCACTTCACTCTTTTTAGAGTTGTACTTGAGCCCATGCGTTTCCGCATACTGCTCGCAAATGGCTACCAATCTCCTAATCGAGCCGATCGAGGGACCCAGCAGCACCATGTCGTCTGCATAACTGATATTATCCCTATTTATGCAGGTTCCGTCTATATGACAACCGACATGCGTGCTACTAAGCTCCTCGATCAGCTGATTGACATATAAATTAAAAAGCCCTGGTGACGACAGTCCTCCCTGCCTTACACCACACTCAAGCCTATATTCGTCTGACAGAGAGTCGACCCACCTCACCAGATTCACTTGATTCTGATACCAGAATCTAAACAGGGAAATGCATTCCCTCGGCATACTTGTGTTTCTCAGCTTTTTCCAGAGTATATTATAGTCAACCAAGTCAAAAGCTTTTGACAAATCGAGAAAACACGCATACACCGGGGTCTTCCTGTTCGTGTAGTACTTGACAGTTTGCTTAAGACAGAAAATGGCACTCTCAGTTGATAATCCAGGCCGAAACCAAAACTGCGCATTATGTATTTTTGTATGTTTATTATAACTGTTCACTAAGCAAACTGTCAAGCACCTTGGCTAGTATCGTGGCAAGTGAGATGGGGCGATAGTTGGTGATATCGGACACGTCTCCAGTCTTGTTTTTCGTAATCGGCACAACAATTGTTCTCATCAACGACTCGGGTAGATACGAATGTCGAAGGCACAGGGTATAAAACGTCGCCAATAGCCTCGGCAAATGCTCACCAGCGTATTTAAGGTGCTCGATGCTGAGGCTGTCGTGCCCGCCTGACTTACCGCGCTGCATGCCTCTGATTACCCTTCCAATCTCATCAGCAGAGAATACAACAGTACAACCCACACTCACGTCATCCCCACCATCGCACACCTCAGCAGAAGACGGGCCTAGGGGAGGCCGAACAATAAAACAGTCTTTTAAACGGTTTGCTATACTGATTCGATCGATTTCGCCACCCACGCTCCAGGTACGCTCGGCCTGACACTCAGGTTGTTGGTGTTTTTCCAGAAAAGCTTAAAATTCTTGGAGGCATGGTTAGATGCAAGAACGTCCATCTTTATTTGGTCTTGTCTATTTTGACACCAATTTAATTTGGTTTTAAATGTGTTTTTAGACTTAACCATTTCTTCATAAAGTCGACCCTGCCTAGGCTTTCCCGCCCCAACCCATACGAGAAATTTCAACCTGGCATCCCTGTGAGCGGGAGCAACGTATTTATTCTACCCCGCAATGTATCCCCCCTCCTTCGACACTTCACTCTAACATATGACAGTTTAGTGGCTTCACTAAGTATATTAATAACTAGCTTTTGCCCGCGACTCCGTGCGCGTGGAATTAGTAATTTGGGCAGTATTTTTTTTTATCCAATTTGCTTTTTCATCAATTATGGCTCTCCTTAGTTCCTCGATATAAAAAAAAATTACCCCCCCCCCCCCCGCACACCCGCGTTCACATTCACCACCATACCTACTCCCTATCTAACACTGAAAGTATCGTACCTTTCTTATTTGTCAACCGATTCAAATGAAACAAACACTAAATGATAATCCAAGAAAATACCAACATATCAGTGAAAACCGCATCCTTCTAGGTTAAGCCGTTTCTGAGATTAGCGCGCACAAACGCACAGACAAACAGACAAACAGATAAACAGACAAACAGACAATAATTCTAAAAATCATTGTTTTGGGTTCTATTACGCTAATAAATAGCCCTAGTGTCAGTTTTTCTCAAATATCTTCAATGTACAGACCGTATAATATAATGTACGTGCCATTTTAATTCAAGTTCATCAATATGTTTTTTAGACACATAATTACTTTTAATTTCGGATAAATTCATTTAATCATTTAATCTCAGATAGATCTGCTTTTAAGAGCGTAATATTTTTAAGTAGTGAAGTGACATCTACACTGTCTATCAAAATTGACTGGCGGGAGCCTGTCCAAATCATTGGCGACAAAGATTGGTAATAATTGCGGATCTGTATTCTTAAACTTTGTTATTATATCCTCCAAGTCACGTAGAATTTTTCCTCCACTTCGCCTTGAAATATTTCGCTTGCCAGACTTAATGCACTCAAACAATAACCGTTTTGCACTTCTTGGACTGTGAAAGCCGTAGAACAAATTGGGTACGTATCAAAATATATAAAGTTTAAAACAAATAATGGACGAAATACATAATGGTCATTTGATATAATGAAATTTTCTTGGAAATTCTCAACTTTACAGGATTTTCATAAAATAAACCTAACCTAACCTAACCCAATCTGTAGATTACACGATTAAAAAAAATCGTTTAATCAATAGTTTCATAGAAAATTTTAGTATGTATTATGACCATTATGTATTTCGTTCATTATTTGTTTTAAACTTTATATATTTTGATACGTACTCAACAAATTTGAACTAAGCTCTCATTGTCCATCACGTCCAACTTGTTATTTACAAACGCCAACACTTCGTTAATTACAATGTTGCAACTAACGCATTTTACGATTTTTGAATAGGCCATTTTCGTTACGGAAGGTCACTGACCTCACGCACGCTCGTATGAGATCGCGACCACACACTTAGACATGCGCGCGCACACAATATATATATAATATGCAATATGCAAGATGGACTAATTTCAAGGAGACGGTCAGCAGAATTTTGAAATATAGTACTTAATTGAATTATTAATATATTCAGAAATAGATTCATCTAAAATTGGAGAACCTAAAAGGTAAAGGGAATTACTGTTAACTATTTTAATATTTTTGGAGCCACAATATTAAATTTTTGTTTTACGTCATTTAAAGGGCATAGCAGAATAGCCTAAGAAAAATTGTCCCCAGTTTTTGGGTCGTAACTATAATCAAACGATGCCTCTTGAGGAGGTAATACTCTGCACAAAGTTTCATCCCTCTGTTACCCCCTGGGGGTGAAAAACACCCGATTAACAATAAAACTGTTTTATTTATTTTTTCCTAAACTATCAAAGTGTCGAATTTCAAATATTCTACAAATATTAATGTATATATGGCGTTATGTATAAGTAGGCGCGCTCGGAATAATGGGGTGGATGTCTAAAGGTGAACTGTTTTGGCTAATTTATTTCCTATGTGTTTTTGTAAGTAGTGTGTATGTTGAGGCCTTTCAAAGATTTGAATGACTTGTTGCACTGTGTACAATATGTATGGGTCGCGTTCGACGTGCCATCACAAGATTGGAACACGGACTGCATTCACAACAGCTAAATACATTCATAAAAAGAATAACTTAAAACAAATTTAAAAACACAATAAAGTAACTTAAAATGTATGTACACTGAAAACATAAAAAACCGGCCAAGTGCGAGTCGGACTCGCGCACGAAGGGTTCCGTACAATTAACAATAATTTATTTTTTTCTTTCTTTCTTTCTTTATTTACTTTTAAAGCCAATATATAATTTAATATTCTGTGAATATTTCAAGCTTCTACCTGTTGCCGTTATCAATATCGAGCAAAAACGAGCAAAAAAATTATGTTTGTTGTATGGGAGCCCCCTTAAATATTTATTTTATTCCATTTTTTAGTATTTTTTAATATAGCGGCAACCGAAATACATCGTCTGTGAAAATTTCAATTCTCTAGCTGTCACGGTTCCCGAGATAAAGCCTGGTGACAGACGGACAGACGGACGGACGGACGGACAGCGGAGCCTCAGTAATAGGGTATCCGTTTTTAGCCTTTGGGTACAGAACCCTAAAAAGTCAAAGTCGAAATATGACGGCTGCTTGTTTTGGTAATAAGACGCATGCGTTGTTACGTACGTGCGTCACAGCATTGTTATTTTTAATCATTTACCACAAAATTTAAAAACTCTGCCAGGAAACATTGTTTAAATGTAAATTAACAAAATGGCTATATTGGAAAAATGTTTCTATAATGTCAAGGATTTCTTGAGTCACAAGGAGTTGTAATTTATTTATTTGTCTGCTGTTATTTTAGGTATATTTCTTTTGTCTCTTAATAATGATATGATATACCTGATATAATAATAATAATAAAGGCGTAGGGATGTGACGACCTCATCGCCCGCTGATGTTGTCGTGTCACCAGTGCAGTCAGTCATCGTAGGGCGGCTTGTGGCAAGCTGTTGGAGCGTAGCGACACCACGAACCCGAGACCTCCAGGGGTACACATACACACATGCGCTTATACACACACTCACACACAGTTACACACCCACCCCGCCTCTAGTTTGCCTTTGTTGGCCGCCTAGAGTGGAGCGCAAGAGCTAAATGCTCGAAGGATGGATGTGTTTGGCCGTAAGTGGCGAGTTGGCATTTTGAAGTTTAAAGTCCAGGGACACCTCTCCATCCTTAGCCGTTCACACCAATGTTGCCGCCTCGTTGCCCCGAGCGGGCAATAGTTTGAGGGGCCCATTTAGTGAATGGCGAGTCACCGCCTACCAAAAGTTCAGTTTATGAGATATTGAAATGGTAGGTGTCCGTTATCTCACTCCATAGCCCGGTAATCCAGTCCACAACATCCCAACCCCATAGCCAATTCCATGTCGCTTCCTACCTGGCAATAGATTGGCAACTGTGGAGGACTGTCCGCTAGCACATCCCCATGGTGTATTAGGGGATAGACCTCCATAGTTGCGCCCATCTCATTTATATTATATGGTACCAAAGGCCTCTTCATGTTGGCTTCGGCCCCATGAATGCCTTTCAAATGACCGGGTCCCCATGGGCCCGTGATCGGAAACCCGTACCAACATAATAATAATAATCATTTATTGATATAAAATTATGAATTAATTTTCTTTTTTTTTCTTAGTTTTCTTTCTTTAATATAGGAAGAAGAATGATACGTATTATACATATTTTCCAGATTTTTAAATAATATATATCTTTGCTAAAATTTTATCGTGATTAATTTTCAACTTTTAGAGTAAGGGGGTGGTTAATGTGCTTGGCAATTTTTTCTGTCCGGATGTTTTTTAGGTATAATATGTTTTGCAGGTGGCGATGTCGTTAGTTACCAAAGAAATGGACAAGACTTTAAAATATTTTGTTTCTTATTTCCAGTGATAACGGACCCAGAAGATGCAGTGACGGTGATGAATCGCTGTTTGGAAAAAAACAGATACATTTACGACATGGCCAACGTTTTTCTCGGTAGCAGTTTGATCAACTCTGGTGGTAAGCCAACTATAACTCTTCTGTAAAATGATCCTGGCCTGACAAAAATAACTAATATTAGAGTATCTTTTACTCGCGATTTGGGCGTCCTGTATGACGAAAAACTACATTTTAACATGCACATTGAACGCATTGTCTCGAAAGGGTATCAAGTGTTAGGTTTCGCACTAAGGTCAGCCAAAGTTTTTAAGAGCCCTTCCACTTATCTTCTAGTCTATAAGGCAATAGTTAGGCCCCAGCTTGAGTATGCGTCAGTTATATATAACTCGCTATATGCTAAGTACTCACAGAGTATTAAAATGGTGCAAAAGAAATTCCTGCGAATCATGCACAGGCGCCTGACTGGATCTCGAATGTCATATTGTGACCTATTAATGCAATATAAACTTCCTTCGCTTATAGTGAGACGCAATGTATCAGATGCTATGTCGCTATATAAAATCTGTCAAGGTCTGTACAGCAGTGCGGAGTTACTAAATAAAATTTAGAGTTCCACCTCGATGCAGGACAAGGTCCGTGGCCCTCTTCGCCGTCCCCACATCAGGGAGCAAGGTAAGTCACTCGTTTCTGTCGACATCTTCAACACGTCCATGAAACAGTTCAGTACTCAAGTTTTTAAGATTATGTCCAATCAAATTCCCCATTAAATGTCCTCACAATAGATTTGCCCGTTGTATTTCTTTTTTTTGTTTTTGTTCTTTGCATCACTATTGTTTTCTTTTGTCTCATTTGAATGATACAGTAAGGAAGCGTTATTTTAATAATTAAGCAAGTTATTTTTAGTTATCACCAAATGTTTTGGTGAGAATTGTTAAGGAGTTAGATTTACCTACTGTTTTTGTTAACTTCGTTATAATAATAAAATTGTTTTGTCATATTTCTATCTTTGTTGATTCTCCATGAGAAATAAATAAATAAATTGAAAACAAACTGAACTCAATTGGTTTTCATTTGTTTTTCTCCATCCAAATGTTTTCTTCCTGTGTATTAAATATGTGTAAATCTCTCCCTTTTTCTCTCTTTATCTAATGATGAAAGCAAAGTAGCGCGAGATTCGCTTCTGCTAAAGTACTATCGAACCAAGTGAATCGTTTGAATAAACGTTTGTAAGTAAATGGTTATGCTTAATGTTTTTGGAGAGTTAACATTTCGATTTCATTTCAAAGCAAGATCATTATAACCATTGGGGGAGAAAGGTTCTCGATTGGCGACCATGAGCTGGATGATATAACGTTGACAGACCTCTCTCTAAGACAGCTATACACGACCTGCGGCCCGAGGGCCACATGCGGCCTAGAATAAATATAAAGATATACGCTAAATAGCCCAATCGAGTCGTTCCCGAAAAAATGTGCCTAAAAATCTGTCAAGTGACAATTTCGTTCATTAACCTCAAACGTATTTCGTTTAGGAATCTGTTTTTGAGCGTTTTCCAGTTTCGGTAAGCAAAATTATCTATCATAAAAGAAAACTATTAATCATTATTTCCAACAATTTGGCCGATCATCATCATCATCTCAGTCTATAATACGTCCCACTGCAGAGCACAGGCTTCCTCTCAGAATGAGAGGGCTTGGGCCGTAGTTCCCACGCGGGCCCAGTGCAGTTTGGGAACTTCACATACACCATTGAATTTCTTCTCAGGTGTATGCCTGGAAACCTGTTTCCTCACGATGTTTTCCTTCACCGTAAAGCTCATGGTAAATTACAAATGTAATTTCGCACATAAATTCCGAAAAACTCAGAGGTGCGAGCCCGGCCTCGAACCCACGAGCCTCTACTTGAGAGACCATGGGTCAAACCACTAGGCCACCACAGCTTATTGGCTTGGACCATTGCTACAACACATTTGTGGCCCATACAAAAATAGTTGAGTATGGACCGAATGACAACCAATGGATGCAGATGGTGGTTCCGTTCATTATAGTGTTCTACTGGGAGACCTTAGTTCAACAGTAGACGTCTTCCAGCTGGCGATAATGAAGTCCTCTCGCAGTTCCCAGGTGGAAACGCAATAGAAAGCTGGTCAATCCGTCCTTCAGCCAGCACTTGCTGGACCGGTACCAGTTTGTCTTCAACCTGCAAGCCAAGAAGCTGGTGAAGAGCTTGGAGCCGCTGGCTGGGCAGAAAGAAGTCAGCGTTTGGCAGCAAGTGGCTGACACTGCTGTAAACACTGTTTGTAGTAAGTTTTAGATCTGTGATATATTTTAAACCCCTTAATAAGGCCCCATTAAGCAGCTATTGAATACATATCTGACATACCTGACATAGGTCAAACCGATGGGCCACCACGGCCCATAGCAAAAAAAATAATAGTTACCTAAATAATGTCTGAAATTACAAGTTTTAGTTTATTTCAGTGACTGTTTTTGGAATATCTAAGGAAAATGAATCTCTTGTAAACATTGACTACATGGTGACAGTGGCGTCTTTATTTGCTGTGTTTTGTGAGAGAATCTCTAAGGTCTATCTTCACCCGGATATTTTGTTCAACATGAGCCCGCTGAAAAGAACCCAGGATGAGCTTATGAAAATCATCAGTACACAGTCTTCCAAGGTAAAAGAACAGATTAAAACTATTTCCTCCTGGCTGTAGAAGCAGTGCTGATCAAATCCTACCAATATTATAAATAAGAGAGTTTGTTAAGATGTTCGGATGTTTTTTTATTCAATTCCGTAATAGTAGAATTTTAGAACTAGGGTACAACTATTTTTTTTCTCTGATTTTAGAAAATTTTGCATGGATTTGCTCAGAATCAATAGTTATCGATTTATTAGGTATCTAATGGAGTAAAAAATGTCCCCAGTTTTTCATACAAAAATAAGTGTCAGTTTCGTTACCTTTAAACACCAATGTATGAAAAGTAACAAAACTGACCTGGGGACACTTTTTTTTCTCTATGTAGAATCGATTAGTGCTACTAATTCTGAGAAGATCCATGAAAAAAATAATGTGTGAATAAAAAATGTATTGTACCCTATTTCTGAAATTCCCCAATAACGGCTGAACGGATTTAGATGAAACTTGGTGTACAGATAAAGATCTGGATTAAGACATTATGATACATAATATGCCGGTAATGAGTTCCCGTGAGGTAATATTTAATTTTTAAACAAGAAAAGAGGGTAAAGCATAACCGCGGTTCAAGAACGTGGCGCTTTAAAACTTTAAGCTTTAAGCTTTAAATGTGTCTCGTGAAGGCATTGCTAACGCGGACGAGGCAGCGAGTTAAATATAGTATGATATATTTCATGGTATATGCTTAGATTTGAATGCATAGTTTTTGAAGGCTTGTAATTTAATATGTAATATCCAGTGATAAACTATTAAGTATGATACAGATGAAATCATTTTTGCAGGTTATTGACCAAAGAAAAAAAGAGAGAGCAGCTGAAAAGGAATCTATCAAAGCGAGATCCTCTATAGGTAACAACCAAATCTGTTTAACAACCAAATAATATTTTTCTCTTGATACATTTGTTTTTGGAAATATACGTCATAATACTTACGATCAGGTACTCTCTTTGGGTTGTTGATAATGTTGATATTCATGGACAGTGGTGATCATTTCCCATCAAATGACCCGCTTGCTCGTTTGCTTCCCTCTCATGATAAAAAAGACACACATAGTATAATTATAATTAGTTTGATTGTACCTGCAATGATATCATAATTAATACAATTACAAAAATAACAATCCACCGTACGTAGTTAGATGCTTATCATAGTTTATTGAATCAGGCGTTACTTTGCGGAGGTCCATATTAATGAACTAAAACAATTACTTTGCTCACCCGCGACCTTATAATAGTTACGTTTATGCAAGAAATGTGTGTTCATGCAGTTCCTCCACCTCCACACTGTACAAACACACACAAATCACATAAACCCAACCATCACCACCACCAAGCTACACTGACGCGTTTCGAACTCAACCAGAGCTCATCTTCAGAGTTATCACAATCGTATGCTATGCTACCAAATGTTAAAACATTTAGTTATTTGTTTAACATTTGGTAGCATAGCATACGGTTGTGGTAACTCTGAAGATGAGCTCTGGTTGAGTTCGAAACGCGTCAGTGTAGTTTGGTGGTGGTGACGGTTGGGTTTATGTGATTTGTGTGTGTTCGTACAGTGTGGAGGTGGAGGAACCACATGAACACACATTTCTTGCATAAACGTAACTATTGTAAGGTCGCGGGTGAGCAAAGTAATTGTTTTAGCTTATCATAGCTTTAATGGCGAAATTGAGGAAAATATAAACAAACAATTTGCAATATGATTACCATAAAAAACTAGTTAGAGTTTAATTAATACCAAGGATCAGAAAGTTATATTTGTGCTAGGGTGCACCTAACCAAAACTTTACATGATGTTTTCCATTTTTATTGACTTTAGTGGTATTGTCACTGTCTACCATAATGTAGAAATTGGTTGTCCAGAAGCAGTGGCGTATAATAGGTATATTGCATTCATTCATACTAAACTTGTCTTATTAAGTAAACAAATTTATACGTATAACATCAAAATGCACTTTTTTTTAGCTATTTCATCATAAATAAAGCAATTCCAGACAGAAAGTTAACATGATGTATTAAATAAAGCTGATCACTTAAAATCAACAAAGAGATATCTATTGAGAAACAAAATTAAGTTGATAAATATTCAAGAGCTTATGAGGTTAATTAGATGACGTTAAGTTAAAGTTAGGTGGGAGTAGTTTTAGTTTTATAATTTAGTATGAGCTTTGCTAAATTTACTGGTTAGGATCCGAGAACCTCCGGAGCGTGGGTACTACGACACTGCCCAGAACTGGAATAAAGTGGATATTATAAAATCTAATCAACTAGCTACTAATATTTTCTTTTCCTCAGCACACAGATTTGAATCTTTCCTGGATATTCTTCTGGATTTAGTTGATGATGATTTGTTTGAAGACAACGAAGTACAAGATGAGATGAACAGCGCCATAGTAGCAGGGTACGATACACTGGCCACGTCGATTCCTTACACTATTATGCTTATAGGCAGTCATCAGGATGTGCAAGAGAAATTGTACGAAGAGTAAGTCATTACAAAAATTTTCATCTACAGTTGGTTTTGTATGGACGTAGTGCTAAATAGATCACTACGTATAATTTGAATAGCTGACAGTTATGGATGATTATTATAGATACTAAACCGGACATATCATGCAAACAATATTTATCTCGACGTTTCAGCCACATTGCAGCAGCCGTGGTCACGAATTGACTGAGAAGTGTAGGGTGTCAAGTTCGTTTTTGCCTGCACATGTAACGATATATCGTAGCGAGTAATCCGTGCAAACCAATTTGCATTGATTTTATCGATCATAATTTATGACAAATCGTTGCAGATTATTGTCATACATACATTCGATAAATCTGCGCAAATCAGTTTGCACAGATTAATCGTAACAATTTATCGATGGATGTTGCAATAAACCAAATTACAAAATCTTTATTAATTAAACACGAAGTTACAAATACGTCGATTATTGAATTAAGTATTAGCAGCGACAAATTGCATCATTATCATATCAGCCAAAAGATGTACATTGCTGGACAAAGACCTTCCCAAAGAGTTGCGCCACGATAGCTCCTGTCCATCCAAATGGTTCTGCTACCTTTACCAGGATGATCACCCAACCTTGTTAGGGCCTTCCCACGCCACAAAGTCACAATTCGACAAATTCAAATACCTACCTACAGTAAAATACAATATTAGTCAATCATTAAAACAAAAACAATAAAAGAAAAAACTAAAACAGGTGGTGCAATTCACAAAATAATCAGAGATGGCAATACAGTTATTTGCCACATAAAAAATATGTACAAGAAACTTATCAGAGCAAGCTATTAGTTATTCTAATAACACCTTCGCGGATGAATGCCTACTGATACACGTCATAACAATAACGTTCCATTGTTTCTGCTTTTAGCTCATACTGAATTTAAAATTCTACTTCAAAAATTTATGGACCAAAATCCTCCGCCCTCCTAGCGTCTTATTCCTGAGTATTGAGGGTCATGACCTCCCTTTTACATGACTTTCACTCGAACGATCTTTCTCCATCTGTTTCCGTCTCTGGTGGTGTAGAGGGCATTGTGGACTGTAGAATCAAGAGCGGTGCGGATCTGAGGCTGTATTGTCTAACGTGCGAGCGCTTGCCTTCGCTTTCACCATCTCTTTCTGTCACCATCTTATACCGTTTGTCAGAAAGAAATAGTGAATGCGAAAGCAAGCGTCAGCGCATTAGACAATAAACCCACAGCTATTGGGCTGCGTTCACGAGGCCTTTTCCCATGTAATTTGCCTGTCACGTTAAGCTTCTCGGCGTTGCTACCGTTCCTCGCAATGACCAAAATACCTTAAAATTTACTTGTAAAAATTTTTGATGATAGATCTTTATTTCTCAATGCAGCATTAGTAAATTTTTTGTGTTAAGTTCCTGTATCATTGGCCTGAGCAAAATAGTGACTATCGTCGGTTTTTCTATGTTCATTTTACTAATTGCCTTTGTTTGTAAACAGGATTATATCAGTAGTAGGACCCGACGAAGAAATAACGAACCACCATGTTTTGCCTTACCTAGATGCAGTTATCAAGGAGTCTCTCAGACTTTATCCACCTGTGCCAATCATCTCACGGGATTGTGACGAGGAAATACAACTCAGTAAGTACAATGCCATTCGAACTTTCAAAACGACGTAACTAAGAGATGATTAGGTGTGATTTGGTCAAGGTTTCCGAAAGCTGGACATAGAAAATGTACGTGCTTTGGAAACCTTATAATATCCTACAAAATAGTTTTACTTCTGACAGCGAAAGCTTAAAAATAATTATTGATTACCTTTTTAACTAAGAAAGTTAGAACACTAGTGTCTTAAAGAAATTAACTTCATTTATTTTTACCTAGGTATGGCATTTTCCCTTAAAGCTAAAAGAAATAAAAAAACACGGGATATACCAATAGAACTGGAAAAAATCTTTTCCTCTGGAAATGCGGTGATTATTTAATATGATTTCAGAAAACTATAAGCTTCCAGCTGGCTGCCACTGCACTATTGGAATATGGGCCATCCAACGCTTGCCAATTTGGGGCCCAGACGCGGAGCAGTTCCGACCAGAGCGGTGGCTGGACCCTGAATCTTTGCCTGGGAACCCTGGTGCATATTGCGCCTTCAGCATTGGAAGACGAAACTGCTTGGGTAAGGTTTGGGACGAGAACAATGTCGGAAATAATACTTTTACATTTACATATTTTTTGATATTATTATTACGCACGCATTATGTGTGGTGATGAGTGAATAGATTCAATTTCCAGCCTCAGCCATACTTTCTGATTGTTAAATGTGTTTCTAGTTTTTAGTACTTAAGTAAGATTTAGAAAAACCGGAAGAAGAACCGCACCGAATGAAGGAAGGAAGGATTTGGGTTATAAAAAAGTTTTTGAGTCACAAATACTGCTTGCCTATGCATAGTTCGCTATTGTTAACTTTTCAAAGGCAACGAGAATTCATGCATCTCCTTTTTTGGATTTTTTTCTTGAAGCTCAGTATCTGAACTAATAACAACTTTTCATCAAGGTTTGTTTCTTTGCAGGGAAATATTACTCCATTTTGTTTACGAAAACGGTATTGTCGTATATTGTTCGACGCTTCCGCATCTCAGCAGACATCACTGAACTTAGGTTTAAGTTCGAAATTATGCTCAAGCCTACCTGTGCTGAACGTCTTACGTTAGAACTAAGATAGTCTTACTAAGAACCAAGATGCCTTGCTTTGTTTCAATTAACTCGTGGAGATGTATCGATTCTGTATATAGAACTTTTCGACATTAGGCACTCAGAACTTGATTTGTATGGAATAAAATATCTTTCTTTGTTGTTTTTTCATTCCTTAAAATTTTCAATTCACTCTTTTATACTATGTTGGCGTTATCAACCGTTTGAATTTGGTTTTACTTTAATTATTCCTTTCCTATATTTATGCAATAAAATATATTTTGAGCTTTGTAGGTTTTTCTTTTTACTATGTAAAACCTTACTACTCTTCCACTTTCCTCAAAGTTAATCCGAGATGGCTGTCATATCAGTTAACTCAAATTGAGATAAACTATTTTAAGGAAAGGGTAGTTAAGTGTAGAGTTTATTGAATCAGGCGTTACTTTGCGGAGGTCCATATTAATGAACTAAAACAATTAATTTTTTTTGACAAGTTAAAACATTTGTTTTGGTTTGTTAGTTTAACATTTGGTAGCATAGCATACGATTGTGGTAACTCCGAAGATGAGCTCTGGTTGAGTTCAAAACGCGTCAGTGTAGCTGGGTGGTGGTGATGGTTGTGTTTATGTGATTTGTGTGTGTTCGTACAGTGTGGAGGTGGAGGAACTGCATGAACACACATTTCTTGCATAAACGTAACTATTGTAAGGTCGCGGGTGAGCAAAGTAATTGTTTTAGTTCATTAAGTGTAGAGTTGTATTTCAATGATAATTAAATTACTTGTTTTTATAAAAAAAAAACGTTAATTCATAGAGTTTTCGCTTTAACGATGAAAACCAGTACATTGTAGGTATTCTTCCGTATCTAAATATAGTCAGTCAGTCAGTCAGTCAGTCAGTCACGGTACTGTTTTATAGGTATAGATTGTACGGAAGCCTTCGTGCGCGAGTCCGACTCGAACTTGGCCGGTTTTTTCTGCCCTTTTTTAGACATAGTCTAGTAGTTTTTAAGTTAGATATTTAGTTTATAGTTTTAATTATTGTTAAGTATTGTTTCTTAATATTTGTCTTCTATGAATAAATGTATATTCTATACTACTCAAAACAAAATAGGGGCCACTAAGTATTTTAGGTAGGCATTTAGTTTATGTAGCTTATCGCTAGACCTCGTTATCTCAGGGCAGTGACGTCAAAATAGGGAGACATGGGGGCAATTGGCACAGTTTGACATTTATTGTAATAAAAGTACTAATTGACAACCTTTCATTTTTTTTAACACCTGAAAATTACTACAGGAACCGAAAGAGTTTCGCCTCCTGAACACGGAAAAATATTTATTATAATTTATTTCTCCATATTAAAAAAAATACAACAAATTTAAAAAACATTTATGTACTTGTCTTACCAATACTGCAAACAGAATAGATATGTTTCCTTTACCCTTTTCACTAGAAAAAAAGAGCTGTCATAATTTTAAACTAATAGATCCGCTGAAACGAAAAATTGTATGACAGCTCTTTTTTTACTACTATTTTCATTTGTGTAAACATTTTAGTATAGTCTGAGCAATGTGGATTGGCAACTCGTTATTTTGTCTTAGGTGCCTACTTTTATTCACCGTAATCAAAATCAGAATCCAATATCAGTGTCCATAGGGCAAGTGGCTTCAAATTGAGACCCAAAAATTAGTTCCAATTGAATCCGCAACATGGCACATGGTCATATATTACTGGTCAGGCTTTACATATATGTTTTTTAAATTTGTTGTATTCTTTTAAATATGGAGAAATAAATTATAATAAATATTTTTCCGTGTTCAGGGGGCGAAACTCTTTCGATTCCTGTAGTAATTTTCAAGTGTTAAAAAAATGAAAGGTTGTCAATTACTTTAATTACAATAAATATCAAACTGTGCCAATTGCCCCTATGTCTCCCTATTTTGAGGTCACTGCCCTGAGATAACGAGGAGGGAGGTAAGTATCGCCCGACGTTGCTTAACCTCGGTGATCGGACGAGAACCGGTGTTTTTAGGGTTTCGCACCTCGAAAGGAAAAGCGGAACCCTTATAGAATCACTTTGTTGTTCGTCCGTCCGTCTGTCGAGACCCTTCTTCTCAGGAACGCGTGGAGGTATACTCAGGACTACTGTCCCTTGGAGCTGTGAAAAAAAAAACAAACTTCTAAGCCCACGCAATCAAAGATACAGCCATTTAAGCCGCAAATTTTCGCCACTCGCAAGGGAATTAAAACCTATAGGGTACTTCCCGTAAACTCAGAATCTTGAAGTTTGGTACGAACCAAGGTCTTATAGCACAGATAAAGGAAAAATTGCGAAAAGCATATTTTTTTTTGTCTGTCAGTCTATATCAGTAACCAATCTACAATGATCCCACACTGCGCATATTTTGCTTGGGAGCAGGGGTCTGCTAATACGGGATGACATAGATACACATATAAATTTGTACGGAACCCTCGATGCGCGAGTCCAACTCGCACTTGGCCGGTTTTTTTATCAAATATCTTGAAAACGGTGCGTCCTACGGCAAAATCAATGAAATGATGATGATAGATACTTTATAACCTGGATTAACGACCAAATGGCCTTGTGGTTAGAGAAGCTGACTACGAAGCTTGAGGTCCGCGGGGTTCAATTCCCGCGTCGGGCAGATATTGGTATTAAAATACGAATGTTTGTTCTCGAGTGTTTAATATGAATGTATTTAAGTATGTTATGTATGTACTTATCTATATACTTAAGTATTTTTTATCCGTTGCCTAGTACCTAAAACACAAACTGGTTCAATTGGTGTGAATTGTCCCGTATTTTTTTTACTAACCTAATTATAGCATACTTTTTATGCCGGAAAATTGCATAATGCATTTCCCGCAGGATAGTGGTAAACGAGTTCTTTGCAAGAAGTATGTTTAGGGTCCCGTACTCAAAGGCTGTCAACTGTACTCTATTATTAAAGTTCCGTTGTTTATCCGACCGTTTACCACAATGAATTGAAGCATAATTAGTAAACACTTGACATTCTTAGTACCTGCATAGCTATGACGACTTTAACAACCAATAAATACACGATAATAACGGTTCAATTCATCTAACATAATGATAACTGCTAAAGAATGGTAGTACCTATTATTGATTGCATTTCTGGACGTAATACAACCTAGGGCTCTTCAAGGGGTGTGTAATGAGTAATGAAACGGATCGGTGTAAAATAAAAACAATAAAATTTAACGTATTACGACATTTTGATATCATTTCAAATGAATAACTGCGTTTAGTTTATTTAAAAAAAAAAGATAAAAAAAACATGTATAATTACTAGCTAAGCTTTAATAGCCTAGTGGTTTCGCCTATGGCCTCTGAAGCAGAGCGTCGTGGGTTCGAGCCCGGGCTTGCACCACTGAGTTTTCAGAATTTACGTGCGTATGTTTTGACAGTTATTTCTATCCCGCGGTATGCTGTACTCTTTCCCGGGATAGAATCTTGTTGTTTCAATCAGGCCTCCTCCCAGAACGAGACCACTTTGGGCCTTAATTCCCACTTGGGCCCAGTGCGATTTGTACAGTGCGGGTGTAGTGTATACTATTGAATTTCTTCTCAGGTGTGTGCAGCTTTTCTCGCGATGTTTTCCTTCACTGTAAAGCTCATGGTAAACTTCAAACGTAATTTAGCACACAAATTCGAAATAACTCAAGAGGTCCAAGCCCGGGCTCAAACTCTTTGCTTAAGAGACCATAGGTCAAACCACTAGGCCACCGCGGCTTACCGGCTTTAGAATTCACTTATTCAAATTCCGCGGGAACTTTACATTTTCCTGGCATGACCCTATGTGTTAAGCCACGTAATAAACTACCTGTGTGCCAAATTTCATGCAAACAACTCTAACGTTATTGTCTTCGCGTACGAAGTCGCGGGCAAAAGCTAGTTATCTATAAAAATCACGTTTGTTTTATGGGAGCCCCCCTTAAATATTTTTTTTATTTTAATTTAATGATTTATTTTTAAATTCAATACATAATTAAATATTCTGTGGATATTTCAAGCGTCTAGCTGTTGCCGTTATTAATATCGAGCAAAAACGAGCAAAAAATCACGTTTGTTGTATGGGAGCCCCCTTAAATATTTGTTTTATTCCCTTTTTTAGTGTTTGTTGTTATAGCGGCAACCGAAATACATCATCTGTGAAAATTTCAACTCTCTAGCTATCACGGTTCCCGAGATACAGCCTGGTGACAGACGGGCGGACGGACGGACGGACGGACGGACGGACGGACGGACGGACGGACAGCGGAGCGTCAGTAATAGGGTTTCCGTTTTTACCCTTTGGGTACGGAACCCTAAAAAGGCCCCTGTGGCATATACCCAAAAGGCTGGCAGCATTACCTCGTTGAATGGCGATGGCGATTCGTTGAGAGAGATAGCTGCCGGCCCTTTGGTCTCCAGTGGTTGGTATCGACCAGACGCTTTTGTAGTTCTTTAATTAAATAGATAATTTGTAGATCATACAAATCCGCTCAGTGGCCGCTAACGATGGGTCTTATAAGGAAGCTCAAGGTCACTCAGAGGGCGATGGAGAGGGCTATGCTTGGAGTTTCTCTGCGGGATCGCATTAGAAATGATGAAATCCGCGCGAGAACTAAAGTCACGGACATAGCTCGAAGAATCGCTAGACTTAAGTGGCAGTGGGCAGGGCACATCGCCCGTAGAACTGACGGCCGATGGGGTCGAAAGGTTCTCGAGTGGCGTCCGCGGACCGGAAGACGCAGTGTAGGTAGGCCTCCAACAAGATGGAGCGAAGGATGGGGTGAAGGTAGCGGGAACGCATTGGATGCGGATGGCACAGGGCCGATCTGTTTGGCGAGCCTTGGGGGAGGCCTATGTTCAGCAGTGGACGTCTTTCGGCTGAAATGATGATGATGATGAGATCATAAAAGCGAATAAATTCAACAAAATTACTTCAACATAATTACTAATAAGTTAGTAATAACTCACTTGCCACTTACTTATACTATGACTTCTAATCCAAACGGAGCTTGTCTATACCTGGAATGTTTATTATATATATTGACTAGATTTTTCTCAGCTAGTATCAGTTCGAAACTTATCGCGTCGCAAGCGCAAGTGTATTAGAAAAAAAATGATCTATGTGTTCTTAGTCGTGTGTCTGCTATGTGCAGTTTATCTAAAATTAAAATGGAGGGTGAAAAATCAAAGACTTCTAGAGCTGGCTGCTTTGACCCCTACAATGAAGGGGGGTCTTCCAATAATAGGAAATGCTTTGGTATTTCGTGGAGATAGTATACGTAAGTCGATATACGAAATGCATAATGCCTTATATTTTTTTATACGTATAAAGCCGACAAACAGATGCTTTATTGTCTAATGCACATGGAACAACAATCGTTTTCACCCATTCCGTTGCGGGTTGTACAAAATTTTTACGCATAATTCATCATTCATTTGGCTTAATTCATTATTCCGGATAACTCTTTCTTCTCAGAAAGTATTTATTATTCAGAATTGTTATACAACAACAAACAAACTCACAGACATAAAACAGACTAAAAAAACATATAGAATAGATCTTTTGGCAGGAGTATTTTTCATGCAACTTTAAAGAAGACTACGTTGAAGTTTTCGGAATTTCTGGAATTACAATTCAACCGCCAGACTGGTTTAGTTAGGCGAGTGAAGCCGCAGGTAAAAGCTAGTGCGTAAAAAAAGACTTGTATTACTGAACCTCTACGATGCTACCTAAAGGAATAGTAAATGATTACTGAGATAGGGTCCCGGGGGTTTTCTTGTGATATTTTAAGTCTCTAATAATTATAGTTACGTTAGAGCGCATGAGCGCCCAATAAATAACTTGGAGTCGAAGTGGTCGCCATGGCCGAAATCGGTCAGATCATCATCAATTATAGTTACGGAGATAGACCACTTTGAAGCGAAAATATAAATCCCATTTATTCCTTATCCCGTGGGAATTTAGAAGAAATCCCTTCTTAGCGGATGCCTACGTCATAATAGCTGTATGTGTTCCAAATTGCAGCATAATCCATTCAGTTGTTTGAGCTGTGCGTTGATATTTAGATCAGTCAGTAACGGTTGCCTTTTATATAAGTATACAGAAGAAAAACTGTGTCTTTTTTTTCAGATTTATGGAAGGCATTCAAAAGGGTTATGCATGAAACAGCTACCGCCGGGGGCGTTCTAGCAGTATGGCTGGGACCTTCTTTACATTATAGTATGTATTTTAAGTACCACGTTCTTTCTCTATCTTAAAATGAGAAGCTGACTAAATGGCTGGCATATTAACACACACTCCAAACAACAGGAACTAAAAATAGAACAGCTACCGCCGGGGGCGTTCTAGCAGTATGGCTGGGACCTTCTTTACATTATAGTATGTATTTTAAGTACCACGTTCTTTCTCTATCTTAAAATGAGAAGCTGACTAAATGGCTGGCATATTAACACACACTCCAAACAACAGGAACTAAAAATAGCTTACAAATTACTGAAAAACTTCTTAGATAAGTTTAAGCTTTCTAATGAATTTTCAAAGTTTGCAAAAAAATATTAGGTTTACTTTACATTTACTTTACTTTTCCTCCTCAATATAAATGACTTAACCAGAGCCACAACGCATAAAAGTATATTGTTTGCTGATGACACGATCCTTGTGGTTGGATGTGATGGGTTGGACACGTTTAAATTGAATATTAATAAGGGATTAACTGACATTATTGAATGGATGAAAATGAATGATTTACATATCTAATACCTTTAAACGAGCAATTCTTGTATATATACATATATAATCAGGATCTCGGAAACGGCTTTAACGATTTCGATGAAATTTGGTATGTGGGGGTTTTCGGGGATGAAAAACTGATCTAGCTATGTTTCATTTTCAGAAAACCGCTTTTACTCGTGTTTTCCGGCTATTTTTGTTTGCATTAGAATACAAAGCTAAATTTCGCCGACTTCGAGCAGATCATAATAGCACATTAGAAAACGGGTGGTCGCGGATCCAGCCGACCTCGGTTCGAATCCACGTTTTTTTTCAAGATTTTTAGTTTTTTTTTTAAGTTTATTTTTCATGAGAAAACGTCAAGTTTCTTCTTTTGTGAGAAAAAGTTACTTTTTTGTGAGAAAAAGTATTATAGGGAACGTGCAGTAACTATAGGCGGCAGCACTAATGCGACAGAAGAGACACTATGCGGACAGTAAAACAAAAGGTAAAACATTCAAATTGATGGCACCCTTATGGCACCAGTTGGCAGCACCGTCTATGTGCACGTTCCCTATTGGGAGCACAGAACAGGAAAAGCCGGTTGTCTGTAAAGTCGGTTTACGGACGATAGTTTAACGTGACTCACCCCCTCCCCCACCCCCTCCGGTGTTTTTGTCAAATACGGACAAAATCAATGAAATTTTCATCCCCCTTTAATACCCCCGTGCTCCCTCCCCCGCATCCCCTCCCCCGTCTCATCCCCCTCCGGTGTTTGAAAACGGTTCATCCTACGGCAAAATTAATGAAATTTTCATCCCCCTGAACCCCCTCCCCCGCCCCCCCCTCCCCCGCACATATATAATCTGGATCTCGGAAACGGCTCCAATGATTTCGATGAAATTTGGTATTTGGGGGTTTTCGGGGATGAAAAATTGATCTAGCTTGGTTTTATCTCTGGGAAAACGCTTGGTACCGAGTTTCTGCCCGAGCAGAGCTCGGTCGGTACTTAATATTAATAAAACTAAATTTATGCAATTTACTTCCTATAATTCTAATTTTGTATCTTTAAAAATTAAGTATGAGGGTGACACAGTTAATGAAGAAAACGTAATTAAATTTTTAGGTATAATGATTGATAAACATCTTAACTGGAAAGCCCAAATTGATTATATTTGGAGCAGGTTTAATCGTTTTGTGTTTGCCTTAAAAAGAGTGAGAGAGACGTTAGTACAGAAGCTGCGTTGATGGCGTACCATGGTTATGTGTCCTCAGTGCTCAGTTACGGCTTGATACTGTATAAAATATTTAAACTGCGCTCCCTCTCCAAATCAGGATCATCTTTTAGGTCATCAGTAATAATGTGACCCAAGTACTTAAACATGTTAACCACCTGCAAAACAGATCCACCAAGCACAACCGAAGGCACATTAGTAGGGTCAAACTTACTAGCCCTAAATATGAGCACTTCACTCTTTCTAGAGTTGTACTTGAGAATAGAATAGAATAGAATAGAATACGTTTATTTGTGGAACATAGGTGTACATAATCGGTCTTAAAAGTATAACATTCAGGAATCTCTATGTTTTGCCAGTAGGCGTACAAATATTTCTGTTTTCCTTTAACAAGTCATTAAGTCTAAATACAATTAATATTCACAGCAGTAACAAAAAAAAATAACTAAAGTGCGATAATTTATTCATTTCAAATAACTATTTTAGCAAGGATTTTTATTTAAAGAATGTCAATAATTGAGCCCATGCGTTTCCGCATACTGCTCGCAAATGGCTACCAATCTCCTAATCGAGCCGATCGAGGGACCCAGCAGCACCATGTCGTCTGCATAACTGATATTATCCCTATTTATGCAGGTTCCGTCTATATGACAATCGACATGCGAGCTACTAAGCTCTTCGATCAGCTGATTGACATATAAATTAAAAAGCCCTGGTGACGACAGTCCTCCCTGCCTTAATCCACACTCATGAGCCTATATTCGTCTGACAAAGAGTCGACCCACCTCACCAGATTCACTTGATTCTGATACCAGAATCTAAACAGGGAAATGCATTCCCTCGGCATACTTGTGTTTCTCAGCTTTTTCTAGAGTATATTATAGTCAACCAAGTTAAAAGCTTTTGACAAATCGAGAAAACACACATACACCGGGGTCTTCCTGTTCGTGTAGTACTTGACAGTTTGCTTAAGACAGAAAATGGCACTCTCAGTTGATAATCCAGGCCGAAACCCAAACTGCGCATTACGTATTTTTGTATGTTTATTATAACTGTTCACTAAGCAAACTGTCAAGCACCTTGGCTAGTATCGTGGCAAGTGAGATGGGGCGATAGTTGGTGATATCGGACACGTCTCCAGTCTTGTTTTTCGTAATCGGCACAACAATTGTTCTCATCAACGACTCGGGTAGATACGAATGTCGAAGGCACAGGGTATAAAACGTTGCCAATAGCCTCGGCAAATGCTCACTAGCGTATTTAAGGTGCTCGATGCTGAGGCTGTCGTGCACGCCTGACTTACCGCGCTGCATGCCTCTGATTACCCTTCCAATCTCATCAGCAGAGAATACAACAGTACAACCCACACTCACGTCATCCCCACCATCGCACACCTCAGCAGAAGACGGGCCTAGGGGAGACCGAACAGTAAAACAGTCTTTTAAACGGTTTGCTATACTGATTCGATCGATTTCGCCACCCACGCTCCAGGTACGCTCGGCCTGACACTCAGGTTTTTGGTGTTTACCCAGAAAAGCTTAAAATTCTTGGAGGCATGGTTAGATGCAAGAACGTCCATCTTTATTTGGTCTTGTCTATTTTGACACCACTTTAATTTGGTTTTAAATGTGTTTTTAGACTTAACCATTTCTTCATAAAGTCGACCCTGCCTAGGCTTTCCCGCCCCAACCCATACGAGAAATTTCAACCTGGCATCCTTGTGAGCGGGAGCAACGTATTTATTCCACCCCGTAATGTATCCCCCCCCCTTCGACACTTCACTCTAACATATGACAGTTTAGCGGCTTCACTAAGTATATTAATAACTAGCTTTTGCCCGCGACTCCGTCCGCGTGGAATTGGTAATTTGGGCAGTATTTTTTTTTATCCAATTTGCTTTTTCATCAATTATGGCTCTCCTTAGTTCCTCGATATAAAAAAAATTACCCCCCCCCCGCACACCCGCGTTCACATTCACCACCGTACCTACTCCCTATCTAACACTGAAAGTATCGTACCTTTCTTATTTGTCAACCGATTCAAATGAAACAAACACTAAATGTTAATCCAAGAAAATACCAACATATCAGTGAAAACCGCATCCTTCTAGGTTAAGCCGTTCCTGAGATTAGCGCGCACAAAGGCACAGACAAACAGATAAACAGACAAACAGACAATAATTCTAAAAATCATTGTTTTGGGTTCTATTGCGCTAATAAATAGCCCTAGTGTCAGTTTTTCTCAAATATCTTCAATGTACAGACACCGACTTGTTACAGATTTATTATATGTATAGATAGATATTGAAATATAAATTATCTAACATGTTTTTATGTTCCACTATGTTACACATATTATTAACACATAAATTCAATTCCGTTGGAAAGCTTATATTTCCTAATTCTTCGTCACATATAGAATGGTATTAATTTATTTGTTCCTGTGTTCTATTTCCCCAGATTACCCCGTTATGGAAATTGGTAATAGCAGTGTCTTTCCTAGCACTAATAAAACCTAAGTCACATTGAACGATCAAAGGGGAGTGGTCCGACCAATAAACATCGTGGCGTACCCATATTTTACGTAGTGTTTTTTTGGCAGATTTAGAAACAATGCAATGGTCAAGCCATCGCTGACACCCATGAGCTTCACTAGTATACGTGTACGTGTTTGAGTCCAAACCTAGTAATTCAACATCGGCACACTCCCAAACATGATCATCACAAAAATTAAATTGAATTAATTCATCGAAAAACAGTTCAACTGGGTGTGCATTAAAATCACCCAAGATGTATCCGACCTCGGTATCCCCAACATCTTCAATCACTGACCCAATAGTACCTAGACATTCAGTAAAAATGGACAAATTTTCAGACTTATTTACAGGCATGTATACACTAAAAACTAAGATTGAACGACTGTTAGTTACAAGCTTCACTGCGCACACACGGACATCATTATTACATTCGATTACTGTTACACAATCAAACACGCTTTTGCGCCACAAAATTGCAACGCCACCGAAAGGCCTCCCCACTAAGAGACCGGCCGAAATGTCCACCGCCGACGTGCCCGTGACCCGAAGTCTTCATCCACAGTACTCAATATAGGCAGGTCATGAGGTAAAAGCCATGTTTCCTGTAGGGCGACTATGTCTGCGTCCTTACACAGCACTTATTACCTTGTATCGATCTCTTCAGAGATTTGCAATTGAAACTTATAATGTTACTCAGTAAAGATTGTTTATTCATTAAAAATATTATAATATTAAATCTCGCTTAGGACTCGATACACCACCTCGTAGTCTTATATTTATAAAACGCCGGAATGATATTCCTGTTGGCCACATAAGTTGTCATCAAGAAACGTTTCTATTTTGTGCCTATTTACAAAAATTTTGTAGGCATTATAGTCTCTTTCCTGTTTCATCTTTATTTTAAGCAACGAAACTTTTTCCCGTGTTTTTTCATAAACATAATCAATTATGTCCTTTTCCAGAACGTATCTGTGCACATTCGAAATAAACAATGGAATCTTAGTTTCCCGCTAGCATACGATAAATTATTTTGTTCCTCCTTCTGCTTATTTGTAATTAAATCAGCTGATTCTTCAACATCAGTATTATCATCACAATCATCAAGAACCGGTTGCCGCACGGCGTCATACGCATTACTCCGCACGTGCGACAGAGACCAGTCGTGTTCGCTTGGCTCTTGCGCAGACGCATCTCGCTTAGAGTGCGAAGGGGACCGCGCACGGTCTCTGTCACTAAACATTAGAACCGGCCAGCTCTTATCAGCTGAATCATTCGCCGGCGTATGTATTGCCATCGGTCCGCTATCCATCGTACATGCACCTCTTTTTGTGTTTACCCGCATATGTCCGCTTAAAATTGACGCATACCTGTCATTGAGCCATTTTAATTCAAGTTCATCAATATGTTTTTTACACACATAATTACTTTTAATTTCGGATAAATTCATTTAATCATTTAATTTCAGATAGTTCTGCTTTTAAGAGCGTAATATTTTTAGGTAGTGAAGTGACATCTACACTATCAAAATTGACTGGCGGGAGCCTGTCCAAATCATTGGCGACAAAGATTGGTAATAATTGCGGATCTGTATTCTTAAACTTTGTTATTATATCCTCCAAGTCACGTAGAATTTTTCCTCCACTTCGCCTTGAAATATTTCGCTTGCCAGACTTAATGCACTGAAACAATAACCGTTTTGCAGTTTCAACTTCTTGGACTGTGAAAGCCGTAGAACAAATTGGGTACGTATCAAAATATATAAAGTTTAAAACAAATAATGGACGAAATACATAATGGTCATTTGATATAATGAAATTTTCTTGGAAATTCTCAACTTTACAGGATTTTCATAAAATAAACCTAACCTAACCTAACCCAATCTGTAGATTACACGATTAAAAAAATTCGTTTAATCAATAGTTTCATAGAAAATTTTAGTATGTATTATGACCATTATGTATTTCGTTCATTATTTGTTTTAAACTTTATATATTTTGATACGTACTCAACAAATTTGAACTAAGCTCTCATTGTCCATCACGTCCAACTTGTTATTTACAAACGCCAACACTTCGTTAATTACAATGTTGCAACTAACGCATTTTACGATTTTTGAATATGCCATTTTCGTTACGGAAGGTCACTGACCTCACGCACGCTCGTATGAGATCGCGACCACACACTTAGACATGCGCGCGCACACAATATATATATAATATGCAATATGCAAGATGGACTAATTTCAAGGAGACGGTCAGCAGAATTTTGAAATTTAGTACTTAATTGAATTATTAATATATTCAGAAATAGATTCATCTAAAATTGGAGAACCTAAAAGGTAAAGGGAATTACTGTTAACTATTTTAATATTTTTGGAGCCAAAATATTAAATTTTTGTTTTACGTCATTTAAAGGGCATAGCAGAATAGCCTAAGAAAAATTGTCCCCAGTTTTTGGGTCGTAACTATAATCAAACGATGCCTCTTGAGGAGGTAATACTCTGCACAAAGTTTCATCCCTCTGTTACCCCCTGGGGGTGAAAAACACCCGATTAACAATAAAACTGTTTTATTTATTTTTTCCTAAACTATCAAAGTGTCGAATTTCAAATTTTCTACAAATATTAATGTATATATGGCGTTATGTATAAGTAGGCGCACTCGGAATAATGGGGTGGATGTCTAAAGGTGAACTGTTTTGGCTAATTTATTTCCTATGTGTTTTTGTAAGTAGTGTGTATGTTGAGGCCTTTCAAAGATTTGAATGACTTGTTGCACTGTGTACAATATGTATGGGTCGCGTTCGACGTGCCATCACAAGATTGGAACACGGACTGCATTCACAACAGCTAAATACATTCATAAAAAGAATAACTTAAAACAAATTTAAAAACACAATAAAGTAACTTAAAATGTATGTACACTGAAAACATAAAAAACCGGCCAAGTGCGAGTCGGACTCGCGCACGAAGGGTTCCGTACAATTAATTAACTATAATTTCTTTTTTTCTTTCTTTCTTTCTTTATTTACTTTTAAAGCCAATATATAATTTAATATTCTGTGAATATTTCAAGCTTCTACCTGTTGCCGTTATCAATATCGAGCAAAAACGAGCAAAAAAATTATGTTTGTTGTATGGGAGCCCCCTTAAATATTTATTTTATTCCATTTTTTAGTATTTTTTAATATAGCGGCAACCGAAATACATCGTCTGTGAAAATTTCAATTCTCTAGCTGTCACGGTTCCCGAGATAAAGCCTGGTGACAGACGGACAGACGGACGGACGGACGGACAGCGGAGCCTCAGTAATAGGGTATCCGTTTTTAGCCTTTGGGTACAGATCCCTAAAAAGTCAAAGTCGAAATATGACGGCTGCTTGTTTTGGTAATAAGACGCATGCGTTGTTACGTACGTGCGTCACAGCATTGTTATTTTTAATCATTTACCACAAAATTTAAAAACACTGCCAGGAAACATTGTTTAAATGTAAATTAACAAAATGGCTATATTGGAAAAATGTTTCTATAATGTCAAGGATTTCTTGAGTCACAAGGAGTTGTAATTTATTTATTTGTCTGCTGTTATTTTAGGTATATTTCTTTTGTCTCTTAATAATGATATGATATACCTGATATAATAATAATAATAAAGGCGTAGGGATGTGACGACCTCATCGCCCGCTGATGTTGTCGTGTCACCAGTGCAGTCAGTCATCGTAGGGCGGCTTGTGGCAAGCTGTTGGAGCGTAGCGACACCACGAACCCGAGACCTCCAGGGGTACACATACACACATGCGCTTATACACACACTCACACACAGTTACACACCCACCCCGCCTCTAGTTTGCCTTTGTTGGCCGCCTAGAGTGGAGCGCAAGAGCTAAATGCTCGAAGGATGGATGTGTTTGGCCGTAAGTGGCGAGTTGGCATTTTGAAGTTTAAAGTCCAGGGACACCTCTCCATCCTTAGCCGTTCACACCAATGTTGCCGCCTCGTTGCCCCGAGCGGGCAATAGTTTGAGGGGCCCATTTAGTGAATGGCGAGTCACCGCCTACCAAAAGTTCAGTTTATGAGATATTGAAATGGTAGGTGTCCGTTATCTCACTCCATAGCCCGGTAATCCAGTCCACAACATCCCAACCCCATAGCCAATTCCATGTCGCTTCCTACCTGGCAATAGATTGGCAACTGTGGAGGACTGTCCGCTAGCACATCCCCATGGTGTATTAGGGGATAGACCTCCATAGTTGCGCCCATCTCATTTATATTATATGGTACCAAAGGCCTCTTCATGTTGGCTTCGGCCCCATGAATGCCTTTCAAATGACCGGGTCCCCATGGGCCCGTGATCGGAAACCCGTACCAACATAATAATAATAATCATTTATTGATATAAAATTATGAATTAATTTTCTTTTTTTTTCTTAGTTTTCTTTCTTTAATATAGGAAGAAGAATGATACGTATTATACATATTTTCCAGATTTTTAAATAATATATATCTTTGCTAAAATTTTATCGTGATTAATTTTCAACTTTTAGAGTAAGGGGGTGGTCAATGTGCTTGGCAATTTTTTCTGTCCGGATGTTTTTTAGGTATAATATGTTTTGCAGGTGGCGATGTCGTTAGTTACCAAAGAAATGGACAAGACTTTAAAATATTTTGTTTCTTATTTCCAGTGATAACGGACCTAGAAGATGCAGTGACGGTGATGAATCGCTGTTTGGAAAAAAACAGATACATTTACGACACGGCCAACGCTTTTATCGGTAGCAGTTTGATCAACTCTAGTGGTAAGCCAACTATAACTCTTCTGTAAAATGATCCTGGCCTGACAAAAATAACTAATATTAGAGTATCTTTTACTCGCGATTTGGGCGTCCTGTATGACGAAAAACTACATTTTAACATGCACATTGAACGCATTGTCTCGAAAGGGTATCAAATGTTAGGCACTAAGGTCAGCCAAAGTTTTTAAGAGCCCTTCCACTTATCTTCTACTCTATAAGTCAATAGTTAGGCCCCAGCTTGAGTATGCGTCAGTGATATAGAACCCGCTATATGCTAAGTACTCGCAGAGTATTAAAATGGTGCAAAAGAAATTCCTGCGAATCATGCACAGGCGCCTGACTGGATCTCGAATGTCATATTGTGACCTATTAACGCGATATAAACTTCCTTCGCTTATAGTGAGACGCAATGTATCAGATGCTATGTCGCTATATAAAATCTGTCAAGTTCTGTACAGTAGTGCGGAATTACTAAATAAAATTTAGAGTTCCACCTCGATGCAGGACAAGGTCCGTGGCCCTCTTCGCCGTCCCCACATCAGGGAGCAAGGTAAGTCACTCGTTTCTGTCGACATCTTCAACACGTCCATGAAAGAGTTCAGTGCTCAAGTTTTTAAGATTATGTCCAATCAAATTCCCCATTAAATGTCCTCACAATAGATTTGCCCGTAGTATTTCTTTTTTTTTTGTTTTTGTTCTTTGCATCACTATTGTTTTCTTTTGTCACATTTGAATGATACAGTAAGGAAGCGTTATTTTAATAATTAAGCAAGTTATTTTTAGTTATCACCAAATGTTCTGGTGAGAATTGTTAAGTAGTTAGTTTTACCTACTGTTTTTGTTAACTTCGTTATAATAATAAAATTGTTTTGTCATATTTCTATCTTTGTTGATTCTCCATGAGAAATAAATAAATAAATTGAAAACAAACTGAACTCAATTGGTTTTCATTTGTTTTTCTCCATCCAAATGTTTTCTTCCTGTGTATTAAATATGTGTAAATCTCTCCCTTTTTCTCTCTTTATCTAATGATGAAAGCAAAGTAGCGCGAGATTCGCTTCTGCTAAAGTACTATCGAACCAAGTGAATCGTTTGAATAAACGTTTGTAAGTAAATGGTTATGCTTAATGTTTTTGGAGAGTTAACATTTCGATTTCATTTCAAAGCAAGATCATCATAACCATTGGGGGAGAAAGGTTCTCGATTGGCGACCATGAGCTGGAAGATATAACGTTGACAGACCTCTCTCTAAGATACACGACCTGCGGCCCGAGGGTCACATGCAGCCTAGAATAAATATAAAGATATACGCTAAATAGCCCAATCGAGTCGTTCCCGAAAAAATGTGCCTAAAAATCTGTCAAGTGAAAATTTCGTTCATAAACCTCAAACGTATTTCGTTTAGGAATCTGTTTTTGAGCGTTTTCCAGTTTCGGTAAGCAAAATTATCTATCATAAAAGAAAACTATTAATCATTATTTCCAACAATTTGGCCGATCATCATCATCATCTCAGTCTATAATACGTCCCACTGCAGAGCACAGGCTTCCTCTCAGAATGAGAGGGCTTGGGCCGTAGTTCCCACGCGGGCCCAGTGCAGTTTGGGAACTTCACATACACCATTGAATTTCTTCTCAGGTGTATGCCTGGAAACCTGTTTCCTCACGATGTTTTCCTTCACCGTAAAGCTCATGGTAAATTACAAATGTAATTTCGCACATAAATGCCGAAAAACTCGCGGCCTCGAACCCACGAGCCTCTACTTGAGAGACCATGGGTCAAACCACTAGGCCACCACAGCTTATTGGCTTGGACCATTGCTACAACACATTTGTGGCCCATACAAAAATAGTTGAGTATGGACCGAATGACAACCAATGGATGCAGATGGTGGTTCCGTTCATTATAGTGTTCTACTGGGAGACCTTAGTTCAACAGTAGACGTCTTCCAGGTGGCGATGATGAAGTCCTTCATTAATTTGACTCTCGCAGTTCCCAGGTGGAAACGCAATAGAAAGCTGGTCAATCCGTCCTTCAGCCAGCACATGCTGGACCGGTACCAGTTTGTCTTCAACCTGCAAGCCAAGAAGCTGGTGAAGAGCTTGGAGCCGCTGGCTGGGCAAAAAGAAGTCAGCGTTTGGCAGCAAGTGGCTGACACTGCTGTAAACACTGTTTGTAGTAAGTTTTAGATCTGTGATATATTTTAAACCCCTTAATAAGATCCCATTAAGCAGCTATTGAATACATATCTGACATACCTGACAAAGGTCGAACCAATGGGCCACCACGGCCCATAGCAAAAAAAATAATGGTTACCTAAATAATGTCTGAAATTACAAGTTTTAGTTTATTTCAGTGACTGTTTTTGGAATATCTAAGGAAAATGAATCTCTTGTAAACAATGACTATATGGTAACAGTGGCGTCTATATTTGCTGTGTTTTGTGAGAGAGTGTCTAAGGTCTATCTTCACCCGGATATTTTGTTCAACATGAGCCCGCTGAAAAGAACCCAGGATGAGCTTATGAAAATCATCAGTACACAGTCTTCCAAGGTAAAAGAACAGATTAAAACTGTTTCCTCCTGGCTGTAGAAGCAGTGTTGATCAAATCCTACTAATAAAATGAAAGAGTTTGTGAAGATGTTCGGATGTTTTTTTATTCAATTCCGTAATAGTAGAATTTTAGAACTAGGGTACAACTATTTTTTTTTCTCTGATTTTAGCAAATTTTGCATGGATTTGCTCAGAATCAATAGTTATCGATTATACCTAATGGAGTAAAAAATGTCCCCAGTTTTTCATACAAAAATAAGTGTCAGTTTCATTACCTTTAAACACCAATGTATGAAAAGTAACAAAACTGACCTGGGGACACTTTTTTTTTCTATGTAGAATCGATTAGTGCTACTAATTCTGAGAAGATCCATGCAAAAAAAATAATCTGTGAATAAAAAATGTATTGTACCCTATATCTGAAATTCCCCAATAACGGCTAGATGAAACCTGGTGTACAGATAAAGATCTGGATTAAGACATTATGATACATAATATCCCGTTCATCGGTAATATTTAATTTTTGTACAAGAAGAATCGCGGTTCAATAACACGGTGAAGGCATTGCTAACGCGGGCGAGGCAGCGAGTTAAATATTGTATGATAATTATATTTCACGGTAGATGCTTAGATTTAGATGCATTGCTTTTTACGGCTTGTAATTTAATATGTAATATCCAGTGATAGACTATTAAGTATAATACATATCGCCGGCCCCGGAGAACAAAATGATAACCACCATTATCTTAGTTTTATTTTTATGCCATATTTGGAATCCGTAGGTGTCAATGCACCAGCTCAATTTTTTTCGTAATTTTTGTACGGTAAATGACAAAATTGAAACATAATACAATACTTTTCATTTTTTTTTATTTATATACCTTGTAACTAGAATAAAAGTGTGTAATAATTTTATCATAAAATACTGAAAGCTCATCGCATGACAAACATCTATATTATTATGTTCTCGTCAAAATTAGATCGCTAAGTAATGATATGCGCAGTTATCTTTTTATTCTCGTCGCAAACCGCTAAATACTGTTCGTGCAATGGCGCTCACCAAAACTACGCATTTGAAACGGAACTCTAAAACGTCTTGCCATATCCTTTTGTCACATTGCACGGGTCGAATGTAAATTGCAATGGTCTATATCGACATGTCAAGTGCTAAGGGTACGTGGCAATGTTTATTTACAATAACAAACTGCCTCTCAATGTGATCTCAAACCGGCTCGTGAAAACATTGTGTCGGCTTTTTAGTGTTCGATTTCTAAAACTATATAATTATTGGTGTGATTGGAGTATAAGTGAAGTGAGTGACAATGAACAAACAAAGGACATCGCGTTTAATGAATATTATGAATTAACTGCGACGGATAAAAATGTAGTGACTACGAATCATATATATGATTTAAGACAAATATCTAGAGAAAAAAAAATATTGCGAAGAAAATGATTCTGAATTGAACCAAGATTTCTCACCAGATGTGTCTGAATATTTGCCTAGCCCAGAGAGATTTCAAAATTTACAGCGCAGTAAGAGTTCTTCAAGCATTGGAGGAGACTCAGATTATTTAGAAAAAGCCTCTCAAAATATAATAAGCACTCCATCAAATATATCGAACATTTCCCTCTTATTGAATTCTGTGAATTTTATAGCATCACCTTCAATCGTTTATCAACAACATAAGGGAACTCCAGATCAAACACTAATTGTTCTACTGATTTGATACCAACCTCAACACATGAATGTATAGGACCCTCTCATAAGAATTCAAAACGATGTCTGAGTCAAATATTTCTTAACGACGCTCAGCCGTCACTATCGTCTAATTCTATAGGTATTTTTGATAACCGAGAACAAGAACTAGCGTCGCCTTTTGACGGTAATGATTTAGATGAAACATTACAGAGGAATAGTAATTGTAGCAGTGTACTCTCAGATAAAACGATTATCGGTAATTCAAGCATGACGTATAGACCTGCCCACCAGAGTCCTGGCCCTCAGAGTCCTCTCTGTCACAGTTTTGGCAATGAGAGCCCGGTTCACCAAAGTCCTGTCCGTTGCAGTACTGCCCATCAGAGTTCCGATCAGAGTTCAGCCCATCAAACTCTTGTCAATCATATTCCTAGCAGTACACTCCTAACCATCAAAATCCTGACCTTCAGAGATCTTCCCGTCACAGTCTTGACGGTGAGAGCTTGGTTCACCAAAGTCCTGTTCGTCGCAGTTCTGCCCATCAGAGTCCCGATCAGAGTCCAGTCGCAAACTCCTGCCCATCATAGTCCAGAGCAGTACTCTCCCAGCCACCAGTGTCCTAACCCTCAGACTCCTGCCTGTCACAGTATTGACAATGAGAGTCCGGTTCACCAAAGTCCTGTCCGTCGCAGTCCTGCCCATCAGAGTCCCGATTACAGTCCGCATCAAACTCTTGCCCATCATAGTCTTGAGCAGTACACTCCCAGTCACCAAAGTCCTGACCTTCAGAGTCCTATCCATCACATTCTTGACAACGATGGTCAGAGACTCTGTGCACGCCAACATTGAAAGAGAATTAAAAAATAGAGTCGTGTACACGCCGGACCAGATGTACGCAATCATTATGAACGCGAAAGTCAACGGAGAAAAGTACAACGTTGAAGAAATGCTTCAAAAGGAGTTTTATAACATAAAAGAACTAATAAATAATAAAAATTAGGTTAAAAATGAGGTAGGGCAAAAAGTATCATGGACACAGATAATGGAAGTGAGAGTCGCTTGCTCACAGCCCTCAATTTTACAGTATAAATATGACTTTGATTCTGGATATTCTCAAATGAACATAGAACCTGTCCAAAAAACAAAAACCAAGCGGGGAACCAAGACAAACAGCAGCTCCTTAGTCAACCCAAATCCTGCCTCCGATTTTGAACTGTAAGTGCTATGTACGAACATGCCACTCAGAATATATTGAGAACTCCGTCAACTATTTCAAATATTTTGCTTATTTTGAATGCAGCAGATTTCATAGCATCACCTTCACCGATAGTCGGTGGAAATAACAAGATTTGTACTTCTGATTTGACACCAACTTCAAAGCATGCGTTGAATGAATCTTCATTGCAGCGGTCATCAAAACGATGTCTAAATCAAATATTCCAGAACTGCAACCAGCCCTCGACCTTTGATGCTTACGAAGGTGACAAGCACAAAGAACAAACAAGGACCCTTGATGCTACTGATTTGGACGAAACTCTACAACCAGAAAATAATACAGAAAGTATCTTAACGGACGAAACGATGATCAGCAATGAAAGCACAACAACGATTCAAAGTCAACCGATAATAATAAATAATAAAATAATGAAAGTCAGTGTTTCTTCTGCAGAGCCGTCAATTTTAAAATACAAATTTTAATATGACGTCGATTCTGAATATTTCCGAATAAACACAGAGTCAATCCAAAAATTAAGAAGCATGCGAGGTACCAGACAGACACTTAAATCTATAGTCAGCCTAAGCCCTGTCCTTGAAACCGAACTACCAGACCAGTATTATACACCCAGCTCTTGCCAATTATATTATACGACGACCTGATTAGCCTTTGTAAGGCAGGTGATATTCCAAGCTACTATCATGCTTTTTATGAGTCCTTGACTTATGTAAAGAACTCTGAAATGAATAATGATGATGAAGATGATGATGAAGAATAAGAATCAAGTAATAAGTACCTAATAAATTGTATTGTTTTAATTTTTTTCGAGATTCTGTTAATTTTAACCTAATAATTGAAATAAAGCCAAAGTTGATTACCATGTTATTGTTTCATTGCAATACCAGATAAATTACATTATCATAAAACAAATTTCACAATATTAACGAGAATAAGATGATATGTAACTATTATTTTTACTAATCGAACCGTAAAAATAGTAGAATAAAATGATAAAACAACCATACAATACGTATTTTAAACCCTTGAAAAAGCGGGAATAAAATGATAATCGACTTTATAAATCACAGATGATGATCGATTTCCACTAACTTCTAATTTTTTAATTAACTCCTTTATAATATGTATTATATAAGTGACACTAAAAAAAGAAGAATTCTTAAAAAATTAGCTTTCCGTAACGCTGACTATCATCAGTTTACGTCCACTTGTTTAGAAGTAATTGGCAAAAATGTGTTTTTTATTTTTCCTGAAAAGTTACGTTTTTGCGATTATCATTTTATTCGCCGGAGGCGGCGAATGAAATCATCTTTGTAGGTCATTGCCCAAAGAAAAAAAGAGAGAGCAGCTGAAAAGGAATCTATCAAAGCAAGGTCCTCTATAGGTAATACTGTTTAACAACCAAGTAATAATTTTGTCTTGATACATTTGTTTTTGGAAATGTACTCTCCTTGGGTTGTTGATATTCATGGACGGTGGTGATCATTTCCCATCAAGTGACCCGCTTGCTCGTTTGCTTCCCTCTCATGATAAAAAAAACATGCATAGTATAATTATAATTAGTTTGTTTGTACCTGCAATGATATTATAATTAATATAATAACAATCCACCGTAGACGTAGTTAGATGCTTATCATGGCTTTAATGGCGAAATTGAGGAAAATATAAACAATACCTACAAAAATTTGCAATATGATCACCATGAAAAACTAGTAAGAGTTTAATTAATACCAATGATCAGAAAGTTATATTTGTGCTAGGGTGCACCTAACCAAAACTTTACATGATGTTTTCCATTTTTATTGACTTTAGTGGTATTGTCACTGTCTACAATAATGTAGAAATTGGTTGTCCAGAAGCAGTGGCGTATAATAGGTATATTGCATACATTCATACTAAACTTGTCTTATTTAGTAAACAAATTTATACGTATAACATCAAAATGCACTTTTTTTTAGCTAAAATAGCTATTTCATCATAAATAAAGCAATTCCAGACAGAAAGTAAACGTGATGTATTAAATAAAGCTGATCACTTAAAATCAACAAAGAAATATCTATTATTGAGAAATAAAATTAAGTTGATAAAGATTCAAGAGCTTATGAGGTTAATTAGATGAGGTTAAGTTAAAGTTAGGAGGGAGCAGTTATAGTTTTATAATTTATTATGAGCTTTGCTAATTTTACTGGTTAGGATCCGAGAACCTCCGGAGCGTGAGTACTACGACACTGCCCAGAACTGGAATAAAGTGGATATTATAAAAGCTAATCAACTAGCTACTAATGTTTTCATTTCCTCAGCACACAGATTTGAATCTTTCCTGGATCTTCTTCTGGATTTAGTTGATGATGATTTGTTTGAAGACAACGAAGTACAAGATGAGATGAACAGCGCCATAGTAGCAGGATACGATACACTGGCCACGTCGATTCTTTACACTATTATGCTTATAGGCAGTCATCAGGATGTGCAAGAGAAATTGTACGAAGAGTAAGTCATTACAATAATTTTCATCTACAGTTGGTTTTGTATGGACGTAGTGCTAAATAGATCACTACGTATAATTTGAATAGCTGACAGTTATGGATGATTATTATAAATACTAAACCGGACTTATCATGCAAACAATATTTATCTCGACGTTTCAGCCACATTGCAGCAGCCGTGGTCACGAATTGACTGAGAAGTGTAAGGTGTCAAGTTCGTTTATGCCTGCTACACATGTAACGATATATCGTAGCGAGTAATCCGTGCAAACTAATTTGCACTGATTTTATCGATCATAATTTTTGACAAATCGTCGTAGGTACATACATTCGATAAATCTGCGCAAATCAGTTTGCACAGATTAATCGTTACAATTTATCGATGGATGTTTCAATAAACCAAATTACAAAATCTTTATTAATTAAACACGAAGTTATAAATACGTCGACAATTAAATTAAGTATTAGCAGCGACAAATTGCATCATTATCATATCAGCCAAAAGATGTACATTGCTGGACAAAGACCTTCCCAAAGAGTTGCGCCACGATAGCTCCTGTCCATCCAAATGGTTCTGCTACCTTTACCAGGATGATCACCCAACCTTGTTAGGGCCTTCCCACGCCACAAAAGTCACAATTCGACAAATTCAAATACCTACAGTAAAATACAATATTAGTCAATCATTAAAACAAAAACAATAAAAAAAAAACTAAAACAGGTGGTGCAATTCACAAAATAATCAGAGATGGCAATACAGCTATTTGCCACATAAAATATGTACAAGAAACTTATCAGAGCAAGCTATTAGTTATTCTAATAACACCTTCGCGGATGAATGCCTACTGATACACGTCATAACAATAACGTTCCATTGTTTCTGCTTTTAGCTCATACTGAATTTAAAATTCTACATCAAAAATTCGTGGACCAAAATCCTCCGCCCTCCTAGCGTCTTATTCCTGAGTATTGAGGGTCATGACCTCCCTTTTACATGACTTTCACTCGAACGATCTTTCTCCATCTGTTTCCGTCTCTGGTGGTGTAGAGGGCATTGTGAACTGTAGAATCAAGAGCGGTGCGGATCTGAGGCCGTATTGTCTAACGTGCGAGCGCTTGCCTTCGCTTTCACCATCTCTTTCTGTCACCATCTTATACCGTTTGTCAGAAAGAAATAGTGAATGCGAAAGCAAGCGTCAGCGCATTAGACAATAAGCCTACTGGTCAGACCACAGTATTGGGCTGCGTTCACGAGGCCTTTTCCCGTGTAATTTGCCTATCACGTTAAGCTTCTCGACGTTGCTACCGTTCCTCGCAATGACCAAAGTACCATAAAATTTACTTGTTAAATTTTTTGTGTTAAGTTCCTGTATCATTGACCTGAGCAAAATAGTGACTATCGTCGGTTTTTCTATGTTCATTTTACTAATTGCCTTTGTTTGTAAACAGGATTATATCAGTAGTAGGACCCGACGAAGAAATAACGAACCACCACGTTTTGCCTTACCTAGATGCAGTTATCAAGGAGTCTCTCAGACTTTATCCACCTGCGCCAATCATCTCACGGGATTGTGACGAAGAAATACAACTCAGTAAGTACAATGCCATTCGAACTTTCAAAACGACGTAACTAAGAGATGATAAGGTGTGATTTGGTCAAGGTTTCCGAAAGCTGGACATAGAAAATGTACGTGCTTTGGAAATCTTATAATATCCTACAAAATAGTTTTACTTCTGACAGCGAAAGCTTAAAAATAATTATTTATTACCTTTTTAACTATGAAAGTTAGAACACTAGTGTCTTAAAGAAATTAACTTCATTTTTTTTTACCTAGGTATGGCATTTTCCTTTAAAGCTAAAAGAAATAAAAAAAACACGGGATATACCAACAGAACTGGAAAAAATCTTTTCCTCTGGAAATGCGGTGATTATTTAATATGATTTCAGAAAACTATAAGCTTCCAGCTGGCTGCCACTGCACTATTGGCATATGGGCGATCCAGCGCTTGCCAATTTGGGGCCCAGACGCGGAGCAGTTCCGACCTGAGCGGTGGCTGGACCCTGAATCTTTGCCTGGGAACCCTGGTGCATATTGCGCCTTCAGCATTGGAAGACGAAACTGCTTGGGTAAGGTTTGGGACGAGAACAATCTCGGAAACAATACTTTTAGATTTATATATATTTTAATATTATTATTACGCACGCATTATGTGTGGTGATGAGAGAATAGGTTCAATTTCCAGCCTCAGCCATACTTTTCTGATTGGTCAATGTGTTTTTAGTTTTTAGTAAGTATAAGATTTAGAAAAACCGGCCAAACATGAGTCGGACTCGCGCACCGAAGGAAGGAAGTAAGGAAGGATTTGGGTTATAAAAAAGTTTTTAAGTCACAAATACTACAAACCTATGCATAGTACGCTATTGTTAACTTTTCAAAGGCAATGAGAATTCGTTAATCTCTTGTCTGGATTTTTTTCTTGAAGCTCAGATTCTGAACTAATAACAACTTTTCATCAAGGTTTGTTTCTTTGCAGGGAAATATTACTCCATTTTGTTTACGAAAACGGTATTGTCGTATATTGTACGACGCTTCCGCATCTCAGCAGACATCACTGAACTTAGGTTAAAGTTCGAGATTATGCTCAAGCCTACCTGCGCCGAACGTCTTACGTTAGAACTAAGATAGTCTTTCGATGTTATGCCTTGCTTTGTTTCAATTTACTCTTGGAGATGTATCGATTTTGTATATAGAGCTTTTCAACATTGTCATTAGGCACTGAGAACTTGATTTGTATGAAATAAAATATCTCTCTTTCTTGTTACTTCATTCCTTAAAATTTTCAAATCACTCTTCTATACTACATTGGCGTTATCAACCGTTTGAATTTGGTTTTGGTATAATTATTCCTCTCCTATATTTATGCAATAAAATATTCTTTGAGCTTTGTCGGTTTTTCTTTTTACTATGTAAAATCTTACGACTCTTCCACTTTCCTCAACTAGTAGGGTAATAGAATTACAATTTGAAACAAACTTGTCTTAAGTAGATTTGTATTGACACGTGATATTTAATTTCCTAATTAAGTATGATGGCTGACATTTCACGTAGAACGTAATAGGTTATAATGATAAATATTCCTCCTCATTGGTTAAAAAAAAGTTCGTATCTTTTAATAGATAATCTTACAAAGTGGACTTTACTGAACGTGGCGCAAGGTTTAGTTTCATTTACATATTTGTTTGAGATACGAGTTTTTTAGAAATTACGACGACATGCTTTTGCAATATTCAGAGTAGAACATACCTAATCTAATTTCACTGAATCGTGCCACACTCTCGAATACATTATGAGTACGTGAGTACTCCAGTCTTTATTAAGTCACTAGCTTTTGCTCCAATTTTCTGGCGCACGCAAAGACGTCAATCACATTTAAGTTAAAATAATTCAAAACACAAACAAGTCCATTCGGCGGTCTTTCTTCTGAATTCAAATTTAATGAAAATAATGACTTAATTATCCTGCATAAAATATCCCACTGCTGGAGAAAGAACTCTCCCCAATTTCTCTATTCATCTAGTATCTAGTTCATGGCTATTTATTTTAGCCTACCGATTCGGATTGCGGCTGGCGTGCCTTGCCCAATCTCACTAGTTTGGCAGCTTGAACCTACATCGGTATCGTGTTTTGGAGCGCAGCGTAGTGTTTCAGATCCCGTCAACGCGCTTCACTCCAAGCATACAGCGCTTCCTTGCTCTTTAGTAAATCATTAATTTAGTCTTCTGTACCTCCGCAATGATCATGTTTCAGTACCTTAAGTAAGAACAGGGGGTATACACAATTCAAATTTAATAAAAATTAATTCGACCCACAAACAAGTTGTACTTTCGGGGAATTCGAATTTAAGAAAAAATAATTCAACCTAAAAGTCAAGTCCCAGTCACTGGGCTCTTCTTCTGATTTCAAATTTAAGAAAAAATAATTAAACTAACAAACTTTAACAAGTCCCTTCGTTGGGACAATGATGGTGTTGGTAAGACAAAAACCAAGATATTGTGTAGAAAAAGTTTTTATTCCCCCACCAAATCAAACATAAAATCCTTAACCTGCTTATTGCCAAACCTTGGAATCCATACTTATATTATAAATATCGAAGTGTGTCTGTCTATCTGCTGTCCGTCTGTCAGTCTGTCTTTTTATGTCTTCACGCTGAACCGATTTAGATGAAATTTTGTATATAAATAGTTTGAGTTCCAGGAAAGGACGTAGGGTAGTTATTTAATAAATAAATAAATATCACGGGACAATTCACACCAAATGACCTAGTCCCAAAGTAAGCTAAGAAAAGTTTGTGTTATGGATACTAAGCAACGGATAAACATACTTATATGTATAGATAAATACATACTTAAATACGTATTAAACACCCAAGACCCGAGAATAAACATTCGTATTTTTCATACAAATATCTGCCCCGACACGGGAATTGAAACCGGGACCTCAAGCTTCGTAGTTAGGTTCTCTAACCACTAGGCCATCTGGTCGTCAGTCAGTCGTCAGTTATTATCCCGAAAAATTGCGATGTTCCCGGGGGATCGCGGTAAACGAATTATTTGCACACGGAGTCGCGATCAGTAGCTAGTATACCTATAATAAACTGGAGACCGTGCACACGTCTATTTTTGAAGCCAATATTGTAGTAAAAATATATCAAAGAGAATAATAATGATGTTTTGACAGTTAGTCCTACTTACAGCGGATAAATTCGTCTCCAAATTCTAAATATGAAATAAAAATATTATAATAATATATTATATCCATATTCTCAAAATTATGCCGTAATAGAATTTTCAACGACTGTAATCACGTGTACTTAGACCAAAATACAGGTTTTCCAGCGTGCATTTTTTGCTTGAATTATGACTTTCAACGTAAATTGCTGAAATATTTTTTATAAAATATATGTGGGACTAAATTAGAATGATACTCTTTCATACAATAAATAAATTTGCTCATTGATTGATTCAGGCGATACTTTACATCCAAGTTGAGAAACTTCGATCATCGATGGTGCGATTGTAGCGGTTTCCCTATTTGATGACTAGATGGCGCCAGAAGTCACTACTAAGTACAATATTTTTAGCTTGCATGGTAGAAAACTTGGTCGTGGTTTGGTTGGTAGTTCATAAATAAAATAGATCATCCAAATCTGTCATGTGCCCTGCAGTGGGAAATGACGTATTTAGACTGAGATTGTGATGATGATGAGATCGTCCAAATAGTTTGTGCGTCGGCAAATATCGAGAAAGACAGGTACAAAAACAATTAAACTGTAAACTTCTCTTTTTAAAAAATTGAATCGGCTATCGTAATTCTAATATCAAGCGGTCGGTCTCTGTAGGTTTCATAAGTATCTCGTACTTGAACTTCATTTCGTAGATGTTTGATGTTACGTGGAACCGGCGGACCACATGCACCAGTACAGTCTTCGTAAACATTGTGGAGTAAAATTTACCTGCAATTAAAAACGTTAGCATTAATCACATCTTGCTTACTTCCTATCAGGCGTAATTATGGTCAAACGCATGCCTATATTAAGTATGTACAAAAAATACTAATAGTAACAACCACTACAACTTTGCTACCACTATTTTTGTTCATAATAGGTGTGCGTTTGACCACCATCATGATCATGATAACTTGTTCAGCACATAATGTTGCCCGGATTGTTAAGGAGAAGCAAAAACGCTATGTACAAATTTTACGTGCCAATACGACAGTATTTACACCTAACGCCTGACAAATTTTATAGTGATTCCACATTTTCATGAATTTTTGCGTCATAAAAAATCACAGTCGTTAGTGAAAAAAAATCATCCATTGCTTTCTTGATCTAGAAGCAGCAATTTCTTACTCAAACCTTACCTAAGCAGTTTCGTTTCCCAAGGCTGAAAGAGCAGAATGCTCCAGGGCTTTTGGGCAGAGACTCAGGGTCTAGCCATCGCTCAGGTCGGAACTGCTCCGCGTCTGGGCCCCAAATTGGCAAGCGCTGGATCGCCCATATGCCAATAGTGCAGTGGCAGCCGGCTGGAAGCTTGTAGTTTTCTAAAAGCACATAAAGCAACGCCAAAGTTACACTTTCATTGTTCAATAGAATACAAAGAATGCGGCCTTTAATGAAAGAACTTTAATGTCAATTGTGTTTACGTACTGAGTTGTAATTCTTCGTTACAATCTCTCGAAACGATTGGTACCGGCGGGAACAGTCGCACGGACTCCTTAAAGACGGCGTCTAGGTAAGGTAGCTCGTGGTACTTGTTAACATCGTCCTTGGGTCCCACTACCGAAATTATCCTAAAAATGTAAATAAATTTGTTATTAATAATAAATTTAGGATAAATAGAAAAGAACGTAGCATAATTTATAAATGAGTGTATGGAAATATGCGTGCTCTAGATACATGCTCTGGATCTTTCTGATCTTTCTCGAGCAGCTACATAGCTTAGCATTAGTGAAAACAGTCAAATTTCATAGCGTAGCTTGCACATCCTTGCAGCTTAGCTGCATAGCACATCTCTGGTGGAAAGACACCGTATGAGATAGCATGAGATGTGTGAGTATGACGATGAAAAAGAAGCAGGCTGACTTTAAAAAAAATACGATATTTGGGGATATTGCTCACCCTTTGTAATATTTTTGAGCTTATTTAAATTATAGTTTAAAAAGCTTTGAATATTAGTTTTGAAAGAAAGAAAGAAACATTTATTTGTGATAAAATAGTAAACATAGAAAAAAAAAGTAAAAATAAAACTATGGTAAAATAAAATGCGCGTGTCACAAAATGGTCTTATCAGCAAAAAATTGCCAATCTTGCGAACGGCGCTGATTTTATTTTGGGACCATCAAGCCATAAAACATAAAAAACCACGATCAAAGTGATACCGACAACTTGAGACTCAGAAAAAATCAAATAAAAACAAATGTAACGCTAACATATATACCAAGTTTTGGGCAAGAAGGTATAATACAGGTAAACGTTCTAAGGGTATGTATGTGTGTAAACTCTTTATTGCACATAAAAATAAAAATACAAGTACCCAGAGAGGAGAACAAAGGCGAGCTTATCCCTAAAAAGGGATCTCTTCCAGCTAACCTAGCTAAGTGAAGACAATTTACTGTGGATAAGCAGACAGTTAAAATTACGTGCAGTAAAGATAAAAAAAAAAACAAATACTCAAGTACAAAAGAAAATAAATACAAAATTATTTAATATTGACAATGACTTACTCTTCATAAAGCTTCTCTTGCACATCTGGGTACGTGCCAATAAGCATCAGGGTGTAAGGAATCACTGTGGATAGCGTATCATATCCAGTTGCTATGAGAGTGTTTAGCTCATCTTGCACTTCGCGGTCATTAAATAAATCGTCTTCAGCAAAATCCAGGAGCAGGTCCAGGAACGATTCGAATCTGTGAGCTAAAGCGTTAGAAATACCAGTATTATCTTTTCATATTCAACATCTAAATAAATAAAAGTTGAGCTGATGAATGATGAATGATTTATTTGACTAACATAATAATATCAACTGACAGGTTAAAAATACAAGGACGAGCTTGAAATTTCACACAAGGCTTCATTGCGTAGACGAGCAATAAAGACTGATTTTTGAAAATTTACCCCCCTTAAAGAAGTGAAAGATGAAGGTGAAAAAATTAGAGATAATGTTTTGGAAAAATTTAAACTGCTGGAGCTGAATCCTTAAAATTTTAGATTACAGCTAAATCGTTCATAGTAATATTTTGAAAATCAGAAGGAAATCAGCCCCATAGGGCGACTTGCACAGTTCAGGGTTAAAATATTAAATCGGTAGGTAACCCTGGGCTAAGAATGACAGTACCATACATTTTGACACTTGTTAACCCTGGGTTAGCAGTTAACTCGGAATTAAGATGCAAACCCAGGTCCGCGCACCGCGCAAGCCCGCCTTAGGGGGCGAAATATGGGATGCAATATTTTGCGCTGTAGTTAGTTTCAGAGATAAGGTTAGTTTTTATTACAGACGAACTCGTGGGCAAAAGCTAGTTAACATTCATCCGATATACCGCAGTGTCTCAAGTCAAAAGTCTTTGACCAGTGTGTGTTGCCAGTGATGACTTATGGCACTGAGACGTGGCCGCTAACGATGGGTCTCATAAGGAAGCTCAAGGTCACTCAGAGGGCGATGGAGAGGGCCATGCTTGGAGTTTCTCTGCGGGATCGCATCAGAAATGATGAAATTCGCGCAAGAACTAAAGTCGCGGACATAGCTCGAAGAATCGCTAGACTTAAGTGGCAGTGGGCAGCGCACATCGCCCGTAGAACTGACGGCCGATGGGGCCGAAAGGTTCTCGAGTGGCGTCCGCAGACCGGAAGACGCAGCGTAGGTAGGCCTCCAACAAGATGGAGCGACGACCTGGTGAAGGTAGCGGGAACGCATTGGATGCGGATGGCGCAGGGCCGATCTGTTTGGCGAGCTTTGGGGGAGCCCTATGTTCAGCAGTGGACGTCTTTCAGCTGAAATGATGATGATGAATGGACAGGACGAGATTCAAGGACCTAACTGCCAACCATCAATACCTAATGAAGTGGCACTATAAAAAGCTGATACCATTGGCCGATGGCGCCACAAGGGTCGCTAATGGCGTCCGCGGACCGAAAAACCCTCTAATAAGACGGACCGACTTCATAACAGATTCATGACAGAATTATTTTTAATGAATTGAATTACCTACTGGGGATCTGATTACGCCATTTTCTTTGTCAGCTTCTCTTTCCTTCTTTCTCTGTGCGACGATCTATAAAAAAAACAATAAAAAAGTATTTAACAAAAAAATTAAACCGCCGAAAAAACTGAAAAGCAAAAAATAATACCTTTTTGTTTGACGTTAATCTAGGTACCAGTTTGAAGTCGGTGCCTCAGCACGAGCCAGGAGGAGTGATAGAAGCCAATCAGATAGACGATTATAGGTCCACTCCTCCTGGCTCGTGCTGAGGCACCGACTTCAAACTGGTACCTAGATTAAGGTCAAACAAAAAGGTATTATTTTTTGCTTTTCATTTTTTTCGGCGGTTTAATTTTTTTGTTAAAAAGTTTTTATTGTATACTTTTTCCCATCCTTGGGATAATATTTTTTTTTCACCTCACTAGCTCGGAAAGCCCTTTTTGTTTGTTTGACATCTATTGAGTTTTGACATTTGAAGGCAGCTTAAGTGATATTTGACAGCTAACAAAACGTAAAACGTTAAAAGTGCTGAATTTTTAACATCACAATTAATGAATTGCATCGAGTTAAACACAGTAAATACAGTCTTACAACTTTATTTTAATTCATAAATATCAGCATTCAACATTAACCTTCATTCTTGTTGTAAAAACGGATTAAATGTTATGACAGTCCAAGTAAGTCGATGTGCGAACAAAACGCATCCGAAATAATAAAAAAAAACTTAAGTCAAAACTTTTCAAGTCAACGTTAAATATTCGCATGTTTTTCTAGTTATTTTGTTATTAAAAATGAGTGATTCGAGTGACCAAGACGTATTAACACCTGTGGAATTACGGGAAACCGTGCAAAATTTGGAAATTCCAGTATAATTTATTATGCTAATCCATTTGTTACTATAATGTCATGATTGTATATGTTGGTATTGGAGTAGTTCCATAAAGACTGGATATTCTTAGGCTATTTTGCATTGTTTTTGATTTTACCAATATTTCTTTAGTACAAACCTTTTTTCTTATTTTCCTCGCTGTAGTGAGGTGAAAAGTTTTGTGTTATACACGGGTGAAAAGTTATTTTACGTCTCGTGTGTTGAAACACTCTCTATCGAAAGGATTCTATTTTTGAACCACTCGCTTCGCTCGTGGTCAATCATAGACTCCTTTCGATGGCTCGTGTTTCAAATGAACACTCGCAGGTAAAATAAAACTTTCCCCCCTTGTATAACAAATAACTATTCCAAACTTATACATAATATAATACCATACCAACTTCAACCCTATCCAATAAAAAAGAATTATGAAAATCAGACTACTCTGTAAAAAGTTAGTCAATCATCCCCTGTTTTCCTACCTTTAGTGTAGGAATATTATTTCCAAATTTAAATGGGACCACCTTTGGGATACACGCTTTCCAATAAAAAAAGAATTATCAAAATCCGACTACTCTGTAATAAGTTATGCGTGGTCATATAGTACAATCAGTGACTGAACAATCAATCATCCCCTGTTTTCCTACCCTTAGGGTAGAAATATCATTTCCAAATTTAAATGGGACCACCCTCGGAGTATACGCTTTCTAATAAAAAAAGAATTATCAAAATCCGACTAAAAATATACACGTCGACTTAAGAATCTCCTCCTTTTGTTTTAGTCGGTTGAAAATTGTACAAGTCATTGATTATCATTGAAATGACAAGAAACAAATATATTTATTAAAGTGTAATCTCAAAAAGCTGGCACAGCGGCTGAAGCGTCGGAGAGTAGGAATTCAGCTTACAATTTTGTTGCTGTCGGTTTTGAGACCCTGGTTCCTTGGGGTCCCGGCGCACACAACTTAATAAAAAAAAGTGCAAAAGCGTCTGGGCAAATCCACTGGAGACCAAAGGGCTGGCTGCTATCTCTCTCAACGAATCTCAATCACCATTCAACGAGAGAATGCTGCCAGCTTTCGGGGTACGATGCCACAAGGGTCTTCTTTTAGATTAAGGGGCTGTTTCACCTTCACCACCCATTGATTAATTTTAACTGACGGATAAATGTGATGCCGTCTCCGTCTATTTGAACAAAACAAACAGAGACGGCATCACATTTATCCGTCAAATAAATTTGATCAATGGATGGTGAAACAGGGGGTTAATCTAGTAGTTTTTAAGTTAGATATTTAGTTTATAGTTAAGTTTTATTTATTATTATTTGTATTCTTAGTTTCAATGTACAAAGTTCCCATTCTCAAAATATTCGTACATTTAATTTTGAACTCTGACTTGCATTGAAATCTGCAGGTAAGTAGCGTGATTGCAACTGAGCCTAATTGACAAAGCCTCCCAAAATGTCCTAAGTAATTCATTTGTATGGAAATTTCCTGTTTTGCTTCCCACCACAACCCACATAAGAATCAGGTCGCTGTCGTGTATCTTGGTAGCCAACATCGGATGCTACTTACCTTCAGACTATACGACCTGACCAGGAGGCCGTATTGTCTCGCGCGGGCGCCCGCCTCCGCATTCACCATCTCTTTCTGTTACCATCTTATACCGTTTGACAAAAAGAAAAGTGAATGCGAAATGTTAGACAATACGGCTTCTGACCTAGTCATTGATAGGATTAAAAATGAACTGAAACAGTTAATTTCTTCACCCGCGACCTTATGATGCAGTTCTTTCATCTCTACACTTTCCAATCCGCAAAAGCCCGTATGGGAACTACGACCCAAACCATCTCAATCTAAGAGGAGGCCTGTGCCCTGCAGTGAGACGTATATAGGCTGGGATGATGATGATGATGATGATGATGATGATGATCTCCACACTATACGAACACACAGAAATCACACAAAGCGTTTGGAACTCAACCAGAGCTCATCCCCGGCGCAACCGTTCACTATATCTATGGTAGGTACCAAATGTTAGACCATGATGATGATATTGTGTTAGGTTCAAAACGCGTCACTTTAGTTTCGTGGTGGTGATAGTTGGGTTTGTGTGATTTGTGTGTGTTCGTACAGTGTGGAGGCGGTGGTTCAACTGCATGAACACATATTTCTTGCATAAACGTAACTATCATAAGGTCGCGGGTGAGCAAAGTAATTGTTTCAGTTCATTGATATGAACCTCCGCAAAGTAACGCCTGATTCAAAAAATTATTGATAGGATTATTAAAACATGGTCATTATTTTACCTTGGCAGACTGTTGACGGATGGTTCTTGTAACGTCATCCTGGGTTTTCTTTAATGGGCTGAACTCGAAGATCGCGTCAGAGTGAAGAATAACCTTAGCGATTCTTTGAGATATTATGCCAAATATACGTCTGACGGCTGCTTTGAAGTCCTCAGTGATTAACGATTCATTGGCTTTAGATATACCTAGGACTGTAGCTGCAATAGATAAAACAGATTTAGGAGCTGTTTCACCACCCATTGATTAATTTTAACTGACGGATAAATGTGATGCCGTCTCCGTCTATTCGAACAAAACAAACAGAGACGGCATCACATTTATCCGTCAAATAAATTTGATCAATGGATGGTGAAACAGGGGGGTTAAAGTCTTTATTCTAAAAAAAATAATTTTATATCTCGTCCCTCTCCAATCGACATGTGATATATAGTACCTAACATGAATTAAACATATTTATAACACAACTAAAGCACAATACTTATACATTATATAATAATATGTACAACTATCCTAGACTAAAAATAATGATAATTATAACTAAAAAATATGAAAGTTGGTCCCCTTAGGCAAGGTGCCGAAGATACTGGCAGCGTTTCTTCTTTGAATAGCTAAGCCAATTCTTTGTCCGAGGAAGCTGCCAGCTCTTCGGTCCCCTGTGACGTCGATTAACCTCTTTTAAATTTCCCTAAAGAGCTTCAAAGCGCTAGGACCCCACATATCAAGGGTCTCTACACCTAATGGGACAAAGTCGTATTAAAAAAAAAACTGTTTATTTCAGAAAAAAAATACACTTAAAACAGTATTAACTTAAATCCTTAATTTGTAGGATTGTTGCAGTTAATAATAATATTAGTTACCTACTTAGTTACTTACTGTTTGGCAAATCATCACTACCCATTAATATAATAAACCATTTTGTTGAGGAGGTTGGTCTAAGTGACGTACAAGGATACCCTTAATCTTGTTGGCTTTGTTATTAACAATTTCTTCAATAGTTTATAGTGGAAATTTATTTAGTATGCAAGGCAGGATGGACGTCCATACTCTCCGGACATATACCTACATTATTAGATCTCGGTGTTATATAGTTTGGCAAGTTAGATAGATTTCGTAAGTTCCCTGGTCTGCTCTTCCTTTTCAACTGGCTTATTTTATCACAGTACTGTGTAAAAATAGCTAAATCGACCTTTTCAAATATAAATAAATAAATATTAGAGGACAATCTTACACAAATCAACCTAGTCCCAAACTAAGCAAAGCTTGTATTATGGGTACTAGACGACGATAAACATACTTATACGTATATAGATAAATAAATACTTAAATACATAGAAAACATCCATAACTCAGGAACAAATATTCGTGCTCATCACACAAATAAATGCCCTTTCCAGGATTCGAACCCAGGACCTCTTGCTTCGTAGGCAGGGTCACTACCAACAAGGCTAAAGCGGTCAAGCGGTCGTTAGCGGTCATTACTTTACAGTATCTAAATAGATATTTATAATTGTCTTTGTATTTATATTTAACTTCGCTGCCTAGACCCCTGTATTTGAGTCCTTTCGCTTTTTCAGCCGCTTCAGAAGTTGCACCAGGTCTGTTGCAAGTTCTATGGAGATGGGAAGAGGCCAGCGTGTCTGAACAAGTAGCATCCCATACGAGGGTCGAGCGAGGGGCCATAATATATGCTCTTTTTTTAAAACGGAAAGGATAACGGAAACAGATATAAATTGTCACACAAAGGTTCCATCTCAGCATGCATCTGACGATAGTCTTCCGTTAGTAGCAGAAATGAGATGGAGATGGAATAGTTCATTCTAGTATATAGCGTCAGGAACTAGTTTTTTTGAAGTAGTACCTACTACACAGCCCTAACGTACTCAATAAATGAATATAACTTACTGCAAACTGTGTTTAGTGTGACATCAGATACTTTCAGCCAGATGCTGGTTTCTCCTTTCCCAGCCAGCGGTTCCATGCTCTTCACCAGTTCTTTCGCCTGGTGGTTGAAGGCTGGTTGGTAACGGTCCAGCATGTGCTGGCTGTATGAAGGATTGAAAAGCTTCCGGTGATGTTTCCACCTAGAACCTAAGATCGATCTCGATCGATTAATAGACCGGTAAGTCGTGGAAGCATGTTAGACTTTACATTTTGAAGTTAAATTATCAAAAAAAACAAACAAAGGATCTCGATGTTTTTTTCTAAAGCCTGGGTAGCCTAGTAGTTTGACCTATGGTCTTTTAAGTAGACATTCGTACGCACGAGCTCTGAGGTTTTTGGAATTTATGAGCGAAATCATTAAAAAATAGAGTGTGCAGGTTTTCTCGCGGTATTTTCCTTCACCGTGAAGCTCATGGTAAATTTGAAATAATATAAATTTGGCTCATAAACCCGAAAAACTCAAAGTTGCGAACCCGGATTCGAACCTACGACTCCTACGACCCTCTGCTTCAGAGGCAAATAGGTCAAACCACTCGGCCACCACGGCTTTTTTTCTCACTAATTAAAAAACTTACCACCAGAATTAATTAAGCTGCCGCCGAGGAAACTGTTGCCCATATCGAAAATGTAACGGTTCTTTTCCAAGCATTTGTTTGTTACAGTGACTGCATCATCCGGATCGGTTATCACTGAAAATAATAAATAAGACTTTATTATACTAATTACTGGGTGGAATACGATGATCCTTTACTTAAACACAGACAGACAGATCCAAGGGAAGTTCTTGGTCTCATTAATAGTTTGAGCCTAAACAGTGCCCCTGGTTACGATGGAGTGAGCAATAGACTTCTTAGGTCTATTGGCGATGTCATATCTCACCCACTTGCGGCAGCTTTGCGTCAGGACTGTTTCCGTAGCAGTGGAAAACCGCTGTCGTGGTCCCTATACACAAGGGAGGCCCAACTGGAGTACCGAGTAACTATCGCCCTATCTCGCTTCTGGGCGCATACTCTAAATTACTTGAACGCCTTGTCAAAAAAAGACTGCTTCAATTGCTTGAAAGGAATCGGCTCCTGTCAGAACGTCAATTTGGTTTTCGCCAAGGAAAGTGTACCGAGGAAGCTGTTAAATTATTAACAGACATTGTTGTTTCGCACCTGGACGAAGGTAGAGCATGTATCGGCGTATTTCTTGATTTGGCGAGGGCCTTTGACACGGTGTCGATTCCCATCCTACTCAGGAAGATGGAAGCTTTTGGTATTCGTGGAGTCTCGTTGGATTGGTTTTCTAGCTATCTGACAGGCAAAAGTCAACGGGTTAGAATTTGTAATATAACCAGTGCCTCAAAACCTGTAGTTTTTGGCGTGCTCCAGGGTAGAATACTTGGCCCAACGCTGTTTACTGCCTATATTGACCACGTTATGTCCCTGGAGCTGAGGAATGGCATTGTCTTGTGCTACGCCGATGATACTGCTATAGTGTTCCATGGAGACTCTTAGCAGGGCGTGCACGATGCGGCGGTGACCGGACTGCAACGACTGTCTGCGTGGTTTGATGAGAATCTCCTGCCTCTCAATACTGACAAGTCTAAATTTATAGAATTTCATAAGACGGTGGCATCGCGTCCTCCCTCCTCGTTGCCATATTTAAAAATTCATAGTGAGACTTGCAGAGTTCCTTATAGCTGTTCAATTTCTGCATGTTCCTGTAGCTGTATTTATAAGACTAACTCACTCAGATATTTGGGAGTTATAATTGACGAAAATCTGAACTTGAAGAGTCATATTTCAGCGACTGCTGGTAGGGTTCGCAAACTTATATACACTTTTAAACTCTTACGAAAAGCTGCCGATGCTTCCCTGCTTAGGACTTTGTACTTAACTCTCTGCCAGTCGATCTTGGGTTACTGCATACTTGCTTGGGGCGGTTCTGCTAAGTCTGCCATGATTGTGTTGGAGCGCGCACAAAGAGCGGTTATTAAGGTCTTCTTGGGAAAACCACGGCGAAATCCTACTGTTGATCTTTTCAAAGAAGCGCGCGTTCTGAGTGTTCGTAGAGTATTTTTACTGCGAGCTACCTTATACGTACATAGGCTTGGTGGGTGTCTGCCTGCACAACGACCTGCCAGACTGAGAAGAATCTTCAGGTTGTCTAAACCCCGCGTAAAAACTGCCTTTGCTAAGAGATTCTCGGATTTCTCTTTCCACATGTATATAACAAAATGGCAAAGAATTCTGACTTATGGCACTGTAATTTGGTTGAGGCAAAAAGGCGTATTAGTGCCTTGCTTTTGTCATGGAGTTATGATGAGTCAGAGGACATTTTGAGGTGTTGAGTTGTTCAGCGGTGGATTTTTCTGACCCCAGGAGTTTGAGGTTACCTCTCTTCCTTGCACGCTGAACGTGCTCTCATACACACCCGCACCCATCCACACTCCGCCCCTCCCCCCTCACACACACACACACACACACACATTATCCCTCAGTTACACTGACCTTTTTCCATTTGCTAATTATTAGTGTAATTTTAGGCATGTCACATAATATATTAATTTTAGTTATGCTATAAAATAAATAAAAATGTATGTTCCAGGTTACCAACCAAATACATAATTAAGTGCCACTAAATCTAGTAATTTCTGTTGCGTTTGGATCTCCACGATACAGGCTGTGCCTAGTGTGGGGATCACTGTTTCTCTTGTATTGTTAAATTTAAATTTAATGGTCAATAAATACATTTTGATTTTTGATTTTGATTTAAACAGGTCCTTTGCTTAGATAGTGTTGCTTAAACTGAACAACTTTCTCCACTTGGAACATAGGTCGAAAAACGAAAAAAAAATTACATACTCCCAAACAAAATAATTATATTGGTTAGCTGACCGACTTACTATGGAAAAGTAAAAAAAATAATTCGTCTTTCGACCTATGTTCGTTGCAGAAAGTTGTTCAGTCTAATCAACACTATCACCTGTTTTCGTGAAGGACCCCGTCCTCATCCATTTTTTAAATTATCGTAATAATAATAATAATAGTATGGGTGTGACGACCCCATCGCCCGCTGGTGTTGTTGGTATCACCTGCGCAGTCAATCAAAAGGCGTAGAAATGTGACGACCTCATCGCCCGCTGCAGCTGGTGTTGTCGTGTCACCAGTGCAGTCAGTCATCGCAGGGCGGCTTGTGGCTAGCTGTTGGTGCGTAGCGACACCACGAACCCAAGACCTCCAGGGGTACACATACACACATGCGCTTATACACACACTCACACTCAGTTACACACCCACCCCGCCTCTAGTTTGCCTTTGTTGGCTGCCTAAAGTGGAGTGCATGAGCTAAATGCTCGAAGGATGGATGTGTTTTTCTTAAGTGGCGAGTTGGCATTTTGAAGTTCAACCAAAGTTGACCAATGTTGCCGCCTCGTTGCCCCGTGCGGGCAATGGTTTGAGGGGCACATTTAGTGAACGGCGAGTCACCGCCTACCAAAAGTTCAGTTTATGAGATATTGAAATGGTAGGTGTCCGTTATCTCACTCCATAGCCCGAAAACCCTGTCCACAAAATCCCAACCCCATAGCCAATTCCATGTCGCTTCCTACCTGGCAATAGTTGGCAACTGTGGAGGACTGTCCGCTAGCACATCCTCATGGTGTATTAGGGGATAGACCTCCATAGTTGCGCCCATCTCATTTATATTATATGGTACCAAAGGCCTCTTCATGTTGGCTTCGGCCCCATGAATGCCTTTCAAATGACCGTGTCCCCATGGGCCCGTGATCGGAAATCCGTACCAACATAAATATAATAATTTATTTATTTGCATAGAATATGGTTACATAATAATAAATAATAATAATAATAAATATTTATTCAAAATAGGTTTTTACAATATAAAACTTAAGTCTTAACAAATTAAAAGTGAAGAATGACACATGCTGAACTAGGAAGATCCTGTGTCTCAGGCGAAAAAAGGACTTACACAACTAGACATAACTATATGAATTAAGTTAAATTTAATTAAATTAACACTTGCAGAAAAAATAAACCGCTATGTAGGTAATCTTAGTACTAAGGTAAATTAGGAAACATTATGAACAATAACATAATAAGTACCTATTATCAAAACAATGTTTATTTAAACAAGGTCAATAATTTAAACATATATTAGATACTTATAAATCCGTGTATGATGTGTTTTCCAATATTGCTTGTTATACATTTTTTTATTAGGTACGACAATCAAGTATCAGTGTCATCAAAAATTGCGAACTGTAAAGTCTAAACTTAAGAATAATTATAGCGTAGGAGTAAATTTTCAACCTCACATATTACTGACTCAAATACACAGAAAAGATCTAGGTCATCGATTAAGTTATCATTCATACAAATAAAACGAACATAAAATAAGTAAAAGAAAAGTTCTGAAAGTAAACTTGGAAAAGGCGTTCTTAGGCGTCTTCATAGTCTATTGAATTAATGTACCGTAATTCTGCAGATTTCTTAGCGGGACAGTCGGAATCGCCAGTTGTGTGATTACACGGCTTCTTAAAGTGCAGGCAAGTAGCACACTTAGGTGGATCAGACTTCTTCGCACACTCCTTCAACATATGACCTATTTCACCGCAATGACCGCAGGTGTTAGCAACCTCTCGGCATGTCTTCGCCGCATGACCGTACTGCTGGCACTTGTAGCATCTTGTAACAAGGGTAAAATCTCTTACCGGGCACGACGACCAATTGACAAACACCCTTTCCTTCGATATTAAGGCCTTTCGTATAAGTGCAGAGACTTCTATTACATAATTGCAGGACACAGCGTCTTTCTTACCAGACTTATGACTTAATTTAATTGAGGTCAAGAATTTCTCAGGCGTCATATCTTGAAGTGAATCTGCTAGGTTTTGTTGGTACAAACAGTCAAAAACCTCTGCTTCTTTCATAGACGCGGGCACTCCGATGGTCACAATTCTTGGCCTGCGCTTTTGCGGCTCATCCACAGAGAGTCCTGACGTAGTCAGTTGTGCTGACTGTTTAAGCTTCTCGATGTCAGCTTTGGTGTCGGTGCTGATGATAACACCGCCATTTTTTGTTTTGCGCAAACCTCTTATATGCAGCTTCATTTGCACTGGTTGGATAATTTGTTGAACGAGAGTTTTAGTCTCTTCGTTCGTCTTTATCTTATCAATAGGGAAGATAGCTACAGAGCTTGTCTTGATGGGCTTAATATAATTGTCTGGGCTTTTTTTGATCATGTCGGCGAAAGAAACTGCTCCCATATCCGGTTTTGAAGACTCTTCGATGCTATTTTTGAGGTCTAGAAGTCTTTGCGACAGATCATTATTTTCTTTAAGGGCTTGAAGGGACATGTGGGCTTGAATGGTTTTCTGTTTCAAAGATTGATACTGCACGGCCAACTGAGACGTCACATGTCCCACATTACGGCACAGATTACTAATCCTCAGCTTCTGGTCAGTGTTCAATTTACCTTCAGATGAAACAGTGCACACCTCATTCAGGTACTGCTGGATGGCACTCATCCAGTTTTGGATCTGGGAAGTAGCCACTAATTCGGGAAGGTCGTCTACCTGCGGGGCGGGCACAGGTGGAGCGGGTGAGGCTGCGGGCGGTGGGCTGCGCCGCGTTAGCCTGCTCCGGTTGAAAGGACTACCATCCATTTTTCCTTTTATGTTATTTTATGAAGAAACACTGATCATTATAATTTAAAAGTTCTATTAATATTTCACACAACACGAGAAACCGAGTGACCCAGATGAGTCTTAGGTACCGAGTCCGCACGATGAAGATCTAGGTCACGATTTAGCAAGTGTTTTAATTAAATTAAACACACGTCCGCACGCATCAACGGTCGACAAAGAATGAATGAATAATATGGATGTTAATAAAATTTGATGTCCAGACATAATATTCTGTTGCATATGCAACATACAAATATTCAAAATTTATCTTATAGTCTAAGGTTACCATTAAATGTCAAACTGGTTTTAATATAGAGGGAAAAAACAAAAAATATAATGTCAATATACAAACAATATTAATGTCAGTATGAATACAATTATCATTTATCAGACATAAAAAAATCATTAACGATAAAAGCATTAGCAATGTTGCATGAGATATTTATTTAAATTTTTGTTGTATCGCGATCGTGGTCGAATCGCGAATGTTGACGCAATATGAGGGAGGCCTACGTCCAGCAGTGGACGAACAATGGCTGTAAATAGATAGATAGATATTATACTCGTATAATTCCACCTATAAACGTGAAAGTTTGTATAAATGGATGGATGCTTCTTACTCTATCACGCTAAAACGGTTTGGGGTCAGTCATTTTCAAATTTTGCGCAGGTTTTGGACTAACCTTAAAAAAGTTGTTTCTGTTTACACCGTCTATTTTCTGCGGTTATGTGGTTAAATTATTGATGATATTCTATCGCCTTTAAATCACACATAATCATTAATTATATGAATAAAAAGAAACCAGCCGGGTTCCCACTGTCCGTATTAAACAAGCAACATTTTATAGGTCAGGCTGTTATTTACTCTTAAACTACTAATAATTCTCAAGAAAACTAGCCGTTATAGTTTTTCTTGTTACTTTGACATATTACCTCTTATCCTGATTTTTTTCAACCAACAGTTTAGCTTTTGGAGGGGGGGGGGGGAACGACGCTCGATTTTAACAAAAAATTGCACTTTAAAGTTTAATATTTCACAAACGAATGACTATATAGAAAAATCGTTTTTACAACTTTGAAATGATTTTAAAAGGCCTATCTATCTATCACATTATAAGGTTAGACGAGAAAATAAAAATCACCCCTTCTTTTTTTACGTCTATGATTACGTGCCCATATTTTTTTTCTTCTTTGTCCAGATAATTGCTACAGATGTTGATGCAAAATTACAGCTTTCTAGCCCTAATAGTCTCTGAGGCCGTGGTCGCTTTCACCCGCCGCACGCGGCCGACAGCGGCCCGCCGCCCGCGGCGTCTGAATGGTGTGTTCGGGAATGCTCGGGAGTGGTCGTTTTCGCCCGCCACGTTCGGGATGTCGCACGCGGCGGGCGAAAACGACCACTCCCGAGCATTCCCGAACACACCATTCAGACGCCGCGGGCGGCGGGCCGCTGTCGGCCGCGTGCGGCGGGTGAAAGCGACCACGGCCTGAGCCAAGCCGCGGACAAACGGACAGACAGACATGGGGAAACTATGAGGGTTCCGTTTTTGCCATTTTGGCTCTGGAACCCTAAAAAGATGCTTGGTATTTAAATATTTAAAAACAACACTGTAAAATAGTAATAAGTATACTAAAAATTAAATAATAGTAAAAATTAATTTAACACAGTAAAAGTGTACTGCGCGGAATTTGAAAATGACTCTGTCGAATTTTGATGAATTTTGGCATACAGGTAATTTTATAACCTGGATTTAGTCCAAGTTACTTTTATCCCGGAAATGATGAATCCTCTGCAGACTGAGTCGCGGGCAATAGCTAGTTCTCTATAAAACATGCTTAGCAATTAGCTTAATAAAGTTTTTTGAAGAGGTGCTAATTATATATTTTTTCGACAGTGGTCGACTTCAACACCAAGAAACTGGAGCTGTTTTATTTTTATCTCCTTTTATTTATTGGAAATATTTTTTTAAGTGTTCGAGATGACATTTGTGAGATTTTACGGCTGACAAGCGGTTCGTGCTCAGTACTAAGAAGAAATAGAAAAAAAAAACGAAGTAAACTGTCGCTTCTGTCAATGTCAAATGAAATCTAACCGTTTGCGTTTCGTTTGCTTTGCGTTGTCCAAGAAGCAGTTCCAAAATAGTGATCGAAAGTATTCAATCGTGATCCAATTATCGTGCATAGGTCGTGGAGAAATGCGGTAAAATTGAAAGTCCGGATTTTATGCGGAGATCGATAAAAATAGTCCAAAAATCACAATGAGCACACCAAAATGCAAAGCAAACGAAATGCAAACGATTTGACATTGACAGAAGTGACAGCTCACTTCGGTTTTTTTTTCTGTTTCTACTAAGTTCTGAGCACGTACGGCTTGTCAGCCATAAAATCTCACAAATGTCATCTCGAACACTTAAAAAAATATTACCAGTAAACAATAGGAGATTAAAATAAAACAGCTGCAGTTTCTCGATCTCCAGAACGCCGACTGTCGAAAAAAAATATAATTAGCACCTCTTCAAAAAACTTTACTTAGCCAATTATCAAGCGTTTGTGAGTAAGGTAGTTAGCATAAAGGACAATAAAATCAACTCACTGTATTGTAAAGAAGGACCCAGCCATACGGCTAAAACGCCACCAGCCTCCGTTGTTGCATTCAACACCTTTTTGAAGGCTTCCCATAAATCTGAAAGAAAAAACAATAGTCTAAGACCCCTTCTGCAGCATGCAAAAGAAATTATAACTTTTAAACGGCTGGAACAATTTTGATAAAACATATCTAAGAACTATCGCCAAGAAACCTGCTTTCAAATAAAAAACCGGCCAAGTGCGAGTCGGACTCGCGCACGTAGGGACCCTACGGTAGGGTTCCGTACAATTTCGTACAATTATCTATAAAAATCACGTTCGTTGTATGGGAGCCCCCCTTAAATATTTTTTTAATTTTAATTTAATGATTTATTTTTAAGTCAATATTTATTTAAATATTCTGTGTGATTGTTAGTATTGTTGTTATAGCAGCAACCGAAATACATTACCTGTGAAAATTTCAACTGTCTAGCTATCACGGTTCGTGAGATACAGCCTGGTGACGGACAGATGGACAGACGGACGGACAGCGAAGTCTCAGTAATAGGGTCATGTTTTTACCCTTTAGATACGGAACCGTAAAGACCGTATCCAAATCGGTTCACCCGTTTAAGAGTTCCGATGCCACAAACAGATAGACAGACAGACACACACACACATAGCGGTGAAACTTATAACACTCCTCTTTTTGTGTCGGGGGTTAACAAATGTGGATTGAAACAAAGGATATTTAAGGGCCTTCACAGACGGACTGCATTCTAACTGCAAATGCCGACTGCCCATACATTTCAGTTATACTTCATTTAATTTAGAATTGAAAACCACAACATCATTATATTCCGGCTCGTCAACTACTTCTTACCTAGCAAATAGTACAGTACGATATATTTCAAACTAAATACAAACTGAAATATAGAAGCACAGAAAAAACCCCAGAAAAAAGACCAATGCTGGGAATCGAATCCAGGTCCTCAGCGTTCCGTGCTGCGTGCTTACCCCTACACCATCACTGGTCTAGAGGTTAGCGACGAATTTTTCCCATACATCGTACATTTCAGTCTGTTATAATCACCTTATGCAGTGATAAAACGCGCATCTATGTTATGCCCTCTACCGAGAGACTTAACACTCCTTCGGAACTAACCGCTCACCTGGACCAAGAGATGGCGCTACTGTGTAACTTTAAACAAGTTAGGTATGAAGTATCTTCTTTTTGTATTTATTTTTCAACTTCATTTTTTATTACTTTTACGGTCATCCCGTGAAACCATATATTTCAAACTAACTACAAACTGAAATATAGATGCACAGAAAAAACCCCAGAAAAAAGACCAATGCTGGGAATCGAACCCAGGTCCTCAGCGTTCCTTGCTGCGTGCTTACCCCTACACCATCACTGGTCTAGAGGTTAGCGACGAATTTTTCCCATACATCGTACATTTCAGTCTGTTATAATCACCTTATGCAGTGATAAAACGCGCATCTATGTTATGCCCTCTACCGAGAGACTTAACACTCCTTCGGAACTAACCGCTCACCTGGACCAAGAGATGAACGACCGCTTTAGCCTAGTTGGTAGTGACCCTGCCTACGACCCTGTGCTTATAACACTAAGCCACTAGGCTACCACAGTTTTTTAGGGCTCCGTACCCAAAGGGTAAAAACGGGACCCTATTACTGAGGCTCCGCTGTCCGTCCGTCCGTCCGTCTGTCTGTCCGTCTGTCACCAGGCTGTATCTCGGGAACCGTGATAGCTAGAGATTTGAAATTTTCACAGATGATGTATTTCGGTTGCCGCTATAAGAACAAATACTAAAAAATGGAATTAAATAAATATCTAAGGGGCTCCCATACAACAAACATGATTTTTTTGCTCGTTTTTGCTCGATATTGATAACGGCACAGAATATTTAATTATATATTGACTTTAAAAATAAATCATTTAATGAAAATAAAAAATATTTAAGGGGGGCTCCCATACAACAAGGGAACGTATCAAAATATATAAAGTTTAAAACGAATAATTGACGAAATACATAATGATCATAATATAGTATACTAAAATTTTCTATGAAACTATTGATTAAACGACCTTTTTTTAATCGTGTAATCTATAGATTGGTTTAGGTTAGGTTAGGTTTATTTTATAAAAATCCAGTAAAGTTCAGAATTTCCAAGAAAATTTCATTATATCAAATGACCATTATGTATTTCGTCCAACATTAATTTTAAACTTTATATATTTTGATACGTACAGTCAAGGGCAAAGTATATATACACCAAAAAATCTCAAAAAATGGCGTCATCATTAAGATCATAAATTATGGAACATGGAAAGGTGCATAAATATGTATACCTTGTGTGAAAGATAAGTATATAAGCAGCAGGTGCAATATTATGTCCTCATCAATCAACGCATAAATTTAGGCACACCATAATATTCATAAATATAGGACACTTAGGGCAAAATATGTTGCCGTACATAGTTTCAAAAAATGTATACACTACTTTATTAACTTAACATTTAGGTCGTGTATACATATTTTTGAAACTTTGAACGGCTACATGTTTTTGCCCTTGACTGTACGTACGGCAATCCTTCATTTCTAAGTGGCTGGCCACTTAATTCTGAAGAGTCTACTTTTACGTAGGTAAGACAATCATTGATAATATCGAGTCATATTGATTACTGGCATTTTAAATACTGTTCCTAAACACTAAACACTAAAAATATTTTGAAAATAGAATTTTTTGATTGACGGATTCTGTTGTGGATTAGTGGGTTGGTGGGTATCAGAATGCACTTTGATTAAATTCAGCAGCTACGCAAAACTAAATAAATTAAAAAAAAATAAAAAAAATCGCGTGTTTTATTAAAAAAAAAAACAATTAAAACTCATTCATATTTGAATCCAATCTTACCGTTAATTTGGGTATGGTTAAATGGTTAAATAAACAAAAGATAAACCAAATTATTTTTAAATTTCGAATTTAAATTTAGCGGCGTTTAATAAAACGCGAAATTTAGATTTTTTATTTATTTATTTAGTTTTGCATAGCTGCTGAATTGAACCAGAATGCATTCTGATCCATCTTGATCCTCAACTTAGATAAGGTGATAGTACTGGCTTAACGAGATTTGTTGGGTACTTAATGCTTTGTATGAAGATTTTTTTTCCTGAAAATTTTTTTTGATAACCTATTTATCATTTTTGAATGTCCATTAAATGGACATGTTCTAAGCTAGTAAGCTCAATAGTGGTCATGTAATTTTTTTCACTGTGATAAATCAAATCTTGACCAAAGTTTAGGAGAAGAGGCAAAATTTAAATTGAAATGAAAATAAATAAAACATGGTAATAGTTTTTTAAAAGGGTTTTTTTCATCTGATAACGAAACTATTCAAGATTATTTTTTATTAAAAATAAATTCAAAAAATAATTAATTCGGAATATCACAATTCAAAATATTCGTGCGGGTGTTACATTTTACAAAAAATCAGAAAAATCAAAATTTCTCGAAAACGGTGCGACTTTTACTGAGGTCATTTTTTTGATATTTAGTAGATGACCTGCCCACCTATCTTCCATTTCTATTTGTCGTACTACTTACGGAACACCCGTATATAGATACCTAGTTTAAGTTGGCAATTTCAATATTATTAGTATTATTACAAAATCCGTAGAAGGTCAAAAATATGTATCCGCTCAAAATTGCAAAATATGTATGCAATGCACCAACCTTATTGCAGCGGTTATACATCGCAGTCACGCATCAGTGACAGATCCAAACGTGAGACAGACATACGCAATGACATTTATGGTACCGTTTTCGTGAATTGTCAAAACATTCCATTCAAATTTGTTTCGTGTAACAAGAACATAAAGTTGCTTTTCGCAGATTTATATTTTGTATACTTATTTTGTAGCAGATACTGAATCTATATTTAGTGATATAAATATGACTACAATATTTTGCGTCTTTTGCAGAATACAAATTTATGCCATTTTGATCGTATACAAGTTTTTGAACTTGCAATATACATATTTATGGGCTCATTGACATTTGCATATTTTTGAGCATTTGAATGAGTATATATCTTTTTATCTTTATATGATTACTTATTTTCTTTCACATTACTTGCATATATATCTTTGCCCTTGACTGTACCCTACAACAAACGTGATTTTTATAGATAATTAATTGTACGGAACCCTTCGTGCGCGAGTCCGACTCGCACTTGGCCGGTTTTTTTATAACTTTAGTAAATTTTTAATTTTAATAATAACTGTCAATTATTTTCTGCTAGTGTTTTCCCGTAGGAATGAGATATTTTCCCGTGGTAAAAAATAGCCTATGTCTCTCTCCACCCCTTTAACTCTGTCCAACAAAAAATAGCCTATGTCTCTCTCCACCTCTTTAGCTATGTCCAAACAAAAAATAGCCTATGTCTCTCTCCACCCCTTTAACTCTGTCCAACAAAAAATAGCCTATGTCTCTCTCCACCCCTTTAGCTATGTCCAAACAAAAAATAGCCTATGTCTCTCTCCACCCCTTTAACTATGTCCAAACAAAAAATAGCCTATGTCTCTCTCCACCCCTTTAACTCTGTCCAACAAAAAATAGCCTATGTCTCTCTCCACCCCTTTAGCTATGTCCAAACAAAAAATAGCCTATGTCTCTCTCCACCCCTTTAACTATGTCCAACCAAAAATCACGGCAATCCGTCGCTCAATTTCGACGTGAAAGAAGGATAAACAAACTAACACACTTTCACATTATAGTAAAAACATACGGATCACTCACGTCTTAAAACGAGTTTAACTCGACAATGTTTCGGGTTACGACAACGTCACGGCGGCTGCCAACTTAAAGAAGAAAGAAAAAAAAAAACAAAAAGAAGAAAAGAGAAGAAGAGAAAGGAAAGAAGGGCTACGGATTAGCCCGAAATGTGTCGAGTTAAACTCGTTTTAAGTCGTGAGTGATCCGTATATTTTGACCATGAGTGGGTCTAACGGTCGTTTCATGTTTAAAGACACTTTCACATTTACAATAGTAAAATATGGACTTACGCGTATTGTCTCCATGGAATACTAAAGCATTACCAACCACAGGAAGATATCCTTTTAAGGTTGGGGTCAAAGCCGCCAGCTCCAGAAGCCTTTGATGCTTCAACCTCCATTGATATCCCATATACAGCGCACACGCACAAAGCACACCTAAAATTAGTAGGATCATTTTTTTAAATCTTCGCCCCGCACCATAGACGTCTATGCCCAACGCAGGTTAAGCGGACTTATGGTTACATGTTAGGTAAGTAGTGGTTAGTGGTAAGCCGTGGTGGCCTAGCGGTTTGACACGTTCAATGCGAAACAGGTTGTATGGATCTGCGCTAGGCAGAGTTGGACAGGGATAAATACATAGATATAATACTGTGAAAGAAAATGTACCTGGCTTTCACTGCGTCGCTTCTCGCAGGGCCCTGCTTGCTTCCACGGCGCTCTTCAGCTCGATCCACTTTTGAGTTGGTGTATGGGTGTGTGTATGTATGTTTATAAATCCGATATAGCCCGAAAACCGTACTTTTAAGTATTTTAATATGCGCAGGAGAACTCAGCGCGTGCCGACCGAATCTCGAGAGCTTTAGAACTGTCACCTTGACAGGTCAGAAGAGTATTTCTGAAGGATACACTGAGAGGTGTATTTTCCTATCAAGGTTGAAAACCGAACATTGGTCATTATGGCCCTGTAGTGGACTTTTGCCTGGTGCGGCGCCCGATATGCGTAACTTCCCTCCGATGCGAAGGCGATCCTGTTGTGATATTTTATTCGTGATATAAGCTCAATATATTATAGATTCCGAGGGATGGCCAAAGGAGCAGAGGCAGACCCAAGACGAGATGGCGGGACGACCTGAGTGCTTTTCAGCTCGATTGGCAGGTGCATGCCCAGGATAGGGAAGAATGGCGGAGGAGAGGGGAGGCTTTTGCCTAGCAGTGGGACATTATTATAGGCTATACCTATATAAAAAAAGCTCAAGTATACATTTATGTTTATCATTAAAAATTCTACCCTACATTATATAAATTAATTGGCGTTTTGTTAACCTGGAACTACGACGAGTCCGAGAGTATTCTGAGCATCATAGGATGAAGTAGTGTATTGGCGTCACTGTCGGTCTTCTTGGCCCACGAGCTACACCCAGCTTCCGCGCCTCTTGGTTCATGCTGTGAGCTGACACACGCACATATGCATACACATATTCACACACACACACAAACACATACACTCTACCACATACCACACACACACATACGCTCAAACTCACACCTGCAGCTTTCTGTTTATCTTTAAAAAATGTATTTTTAGTTTGTTTAATGTTTGAATTTCTCCTTCTTTTTTTTTGTCAATATTTTGTAATTAGGATTCAGACCGCATCACTATGTGTAATTATTATTATGGTCTTTTGGCTGCCACGATACAGGCCTAGCCTTGTGTGGAGTCATTGGTATTTCTTTTTGTATATGTTTCATATGGTTAATAAAAATATACTTTACTTTACTTTTTTTAATTAACAAGTCACATATGACCTGTGCGAACTAGATTAAAACTTTTGTTATTCAGAACGGAACAGGGTCTATGTGACCTGTTATGTACGACCGTGTATAGCACTGCAAGTGGGCATAGTTCATTAGTGTTGTTACCCTGTTATTAACACGCTCATTGCGAAGCTTATTTCTATATGTGTTGCTATGTGGAATTCAGGTAAAGCGTTGTTGTTTTGTGACTTTTGCGGCGTGGGAAGGTCCTAACAAGATTGAGTGATGATCTGCTAAAGGTACCAGAACCTTTTGGTTGCGAGCAGCGCAGGACCTATCGTGGCGCAACTCTTTGGAAAGGCCTTTCTCCAGTAATTTACATCTTTTGGTTGATATGATAATGATGCAATATGTCGCTGCTAATACTCACTTAAATTGTCGATGTTTTTGTAACTTCGTGTTTAATTAATAAAGATTTTGTAATATGGTGTATTGAAACAACCATCAATAAATTGTAACGATTAATCTGTGCAAACCGATTTGCGCTGATTTGTCGAATGTATGTATGAGAGAGAGAGAGAGATGTTTAAAGCGCGATTAAAAATATAGCTAAATACACAACACAATCCATGAAAAATAAGAGCTAGTTAATTTTATTTGCAATGTTGCTACTTATTTTATTTCCTTGCAATCGAAGTGAAAAGAAGAGTGTACCTAAAACTCTAGCATTAAATCCAACGTCAATGTCAACCAAACGTCTCGGGTAAAATGGCTCGTTTTATGCTCTTGTTGTACAATCTAATCCTTAAACGTCCTTTTGAGTCGTTTCAATTCTCAGTAGTTCGGTTTGACGTCATAACCGAGCTAATAAGACTAAAATTGTGGCAGTAGTTCGATCCCGGACAGTCAACAGAACTACTGCAACTAAAGTCTTCCCAACAGTTCGGTTTGACGTGTTAACCGAACTACTGAGACAAAAAGTGTTGCAGCAGTTCGGTCAAACAACCGAACTACTGCAACTAGAGGGTCATACCCCCCACCCCCAGCCCATGTACCGCGGTTTAGCTATACCTCGCATATTTCGGTTTCTAGATTTTTAGGGTTCCGCATCTCGAAAGGAAAAAGCGGAACCCTTATAGGAACACTTCGTTGTCCGTCCGTCCGTCCGTCTGTCAAGACCCTTTTTCTCAGAAACGCGTGGAGGTATCAAGCTGAAATTTATATCAAATACTCAGGTCTACTGACTGTCCCTTGGAGCTGTGAAAAAATCAAACTTCTAACCCAACGCAATCAAAAGATGCAGCCATTTACTCGCAAGGGAATCAAAAGCTACAGGGTACTTCCCGTGAACTCAGAATCTTGAAATTTGGTACGAAGCAAGATCTTATAGGTATAGCACAGAATAAAGGAAAAAAAATCCATTCGCAATTTTTCCCAAATGTTTTTTTTTCTCACTATAGTTTTTTACTGTAGTTTATTTTCACAGTAGCGTTTTTTCTCAATTCGAATTGACATTGCTACAAGGATATAACGATTTTGGTAAATTGATCTAGGCATTTAACCACATTCAACGAATAAACGATAATAAAACAATACAATGTAGCATCTACATTTTATCACGGAGATTATTGGGGTCAAAGATTAATAAATATCTTTATAATACCAAGAGACGAGTTTTGACCTTCTAAATAATTATTAATATTGTATACTTGCGTCACTCACCGGATTTGCATATTAATGGCCAATGAAATATCATGGCCAACTATATTTGAGCATGTAGGCGATGGCAAGAAATCATAATCATCCCAGCTCATATACATCTCACTACAGGACACAGGTTTCATCTCAGAATGATAGGGCTGGGGCCATAGTTCCCACGCGGACCCAGTGCGGATTGAGAACTTCACACACACTATTGAAATTCTTTGTAGGCGGAGGTTTAAAACGTGTTTCAGTAAGTTTGTGTAGGCTAAATGTTTATGAATTGGTGGCTATTTTTTTGTTGTTGTCCATTAATCAATCTATGGCCAATTATTCGTCGCTACTTTGAATATAAAAAAAAACAGCCAAGAGCGTGTCGAACACACCTAGGATAGGGTTCCGTAGCTGTTGCAAAAAATCTATGCATACCCTATTAATAATAGGGATGACGACTGGGTTAAAAATATGTCATTCTATTTAGTCCGTCAGTTAGATTATGGGAAAAAATAGGACACGTATTTTTTGGTTTATCAAATTATTAAAAATCGACAAAGATATAGATCGTCAAACTTCCGGAGTGGGGGCTTGTGACGTCACCCTTAGGTAAAAATTGTACCATATAGTGACGTCACTCGAAACTTCTAAGCACTGTATCCTCGTCATTTTTTGTTTGTCAAACAAAAGAAAAAATACGTGTACAATATTTTTTAATAATCAAACTGACGGACTAAACAGTTTTTTTTAGTCGTCTAGCCTATTATTCGTGTTAAACTAGTAATCCTATCAAAGTCAAAGTCAAAATTCTTTATTCAATTTACACATCAACAAAACTCCTATGAACGTCGAAGAATTTACCACCAGTTTGGAAAAACCCTGTTGAGAAGAATCCGGCAAGAAACTTAACAAAGTATTCTATCCTAGCCTATTATAATTTCGTACTAATCATCACTACATAGTATAAAACTAAGTCGCTTCCCGCTGTCTGTCTGTCCCTATATAATGCTTAGAACTTTAAAACTACGCAACGGATTTTGATGCAGTTTTTGAAGTGTAACTTCAGCGACTTCCAACAATGTCGCGTTAAACGTTTAACGCTACCATGGAGGGATATGAAAGCATTAGTATATGTACTGCCGCAGCAAGTAATCTCGCATTGTATAATATACTAACAGATGTTAAAAACCTCGACAGTGCGATGCAGAACTCATACTGTCAGTGCAAATTTGTATGAGACTTGATAAAAGCGCCATCTAGTGAGTAATTTAAACACATAGATGCATAAGTAAATTTAGTTCTTTAAGTTATTGCAATAAGGTTCATATTGATGTATAAGTGCCTTTTTCATTTCCACATTACGAAGTTTCACTTCTTCCGCGCGGAAGAGCTGCACGCACGATTTTTTTAATAGATAAAGTGATTTATGTATAACATGGATAATTATTCTCGAGAAACACTGATAATTTTAGAGATTTCTAATCTGATGTCGTCACATTTTTTTGCGCTTACATTGCATTCGCTGGCTGAACCCTACGAGATAGATCAAAATATTAACGACCGCTTTAGTCGTTCACTTTAGGGTTCAAATCCCGGTAAGGGCATCTATTTGTGTGATGAGCACGAATATTTGTTACTGAGTTATGGATGTTTTCTATGTATTTAAGTATGTATTTATCTATATAAGTATGTTTATCGTCGTCTAGTACCCATAGTACAAGCTTTGCTTAGTTTGGGACTAGGTCGATTTATGTAAGATTGTCCCCTAATATTTATTTATTTATCTATTAAATAATGTACTACAGTATTGTACATCTTAAAAAGTAGTATATTTAGTATCAGCATTGCACCCGTGCGAAGCCGGGGTGGGTCGCTAGTAATTATCATAAACGAGAAAGTTTATGAAGCTGTTTGGATATTTGGATGTTAAGTCAATCACGCAATAACAACTGAACGGATTTAAATAAAACTTGACATAAAGATGGACAAAAATCTGAATTAAGATAAAGAATACTTAATATCCCGATAATGTGTACCAGTGGGTTAATAGTTTATATTTGTGGTCGTGGAGGAGCAAATTAATTGTGTATAGTTCTTGCACATTTTCTTATTTCATACTTTTTAGAGCGTGTTTTTTTCGTAGTCGGGTTTCAGCATGGACTTAATACCTAACCAGGACTGAGTACTGCGACAAAAAAGTGAGGCTGTAAAAAAATAACCAGAGAATTGCATCTCGTTCTAATTAGGGTGATCAAGTACTGGTGCGAGTGGGACACAATTAAAGAAAGAAAGAAAAGAAAGAAGACATTTATTCACTTTTACATTATCTATCATTATTATTTTGTATTATCTAGTTTCTCTAGTTTGTATGTAATCTCTCGGACCGCTGTCTCTAGTTGCCATTATTAAACTGTATGGCTTGGTAATATGGGTCAATTTTGATTGACTAATAAAAGTTAGTAGGTACTCAGTCCTGGTTAGGTATTAAGTCCATGGGTTTCAGTTTGTAAAACTATTTTTTTTAAATACATATCTTTAAAGAACTATGTTTTAAGTGTTTTGTAGAACAATCATAACAAGTTTTACCAGAAATCTACTAAGAAGTCGAGTTAGACCTGTTAAACTACTACGTGAATGTTCAAAAATGAACATTTTAACTATAAATAAAATAGAGCTAATAACGAGAAGAATAGATAAAAATATTATCATTTGTAGTTTCTGATAGCTTCTAACCGGCTCTACAACAACAGCTGTTTACTCGTTCATCGATTTAGACGACCAGATGGCCTAGTGGTTAGAGAACCTGACTATGAAGCTTGAGGTCCCGGGTTCCATTCCCGTGTCGGGGGAGATATTTGTATGAAAAATACGAATGTTTGTTCTCGGGTCTTGGGTGTTTAATATGTATTTAAGTATGTATCTATCTATATAAGTATGTTTATCCGTTGCCTAGTACCCATAACACAAGCTTTGCCTAGCTTACTTTGGGACTAGGTCAATTGGTGTGAATTGTCCCGTGATATTTATTTATTATAATCATGTACGCATGCGTAACGCTTTAAATGGGGTGTCACGTAAAAATTAGCCGAGCTCTAAGTAGAGGACGTTTTCTGGAAACTTTTGACTAGTTCTACAATAACCAACGAAGCACTCGTTGACCGTGTACAGCCTTCGGGCTTAAATATCTATATAGCCATCGCATCAAATATATGTAAACATCAACTTTATGGTTAATGGCATAGTTTTATAGACACGTTTGAAGCCTAGGTAACGCTAATTGGGAATGTCTAAAAAAAATTACCAGTGGTTTTTATATTTTTTTTTGTATAGAAAAGTCAATTATAAGAAACTAATTTCAATATTTTGTCATTTAGTTCATTACTTTTTTCAAAATTAATTATTGAAACTATTTTGGTTGATGACGTCAGATTATAATTGAGGGCTCCCACACTGCCAAATTTCTAAATCTATCTAAATGCGTACGATAAGGCAACCCCTTTAATTTTTTTTTGCGTAGTGGTACACTTTAACTAATGTCACTTTACTGGCGCTGTCAAAGTGCTAAAAGTCAGACAGCGGGTCCAAATCAAACTCCGTACTATAATCCACGCGTAAATTGTGAATAATTCTAACCACATAGAATAAAGTTCGACTTGGACCGGTCACGCAATTTACACCAATGTCAAATGAAGGTCATTGCATTGCACGTTCCCCCTATTTGTGAATGAGACGGTTTTCAGTATCTGAACCGTCACACATCGCACCGGTTGGCACTAAGAAGTTGATCTTTTTAAGTTGAACTTTTTAGTGCCAACCGGTGCTATGTGTGACGGTTCAGATACTGAGAGAGAGAGAGAGAGAGATGTTTATTTACACATATTCGATACAAACACAGAAAAAAAAAATACATTTGACAGGAAATTTACAAATTAAAAAAATATATCGAATAGTATAAATTGGGCCCCACTCAGCATAATGTTGTGGCAAGCCACAACGCTGTTTTTCAGTGGGACCCATCTAGCAGACCAGACCAGATCTATCTATATAGATGGTACTGAAAACCGTCTCATTCACAAATAAACCCTAGTTTTTCTATAAAACAGCATGAAGTGTCACTTGGACAACCGGGGACAAAGTAAACAACGCAAAATTTGATTCACCCAATTTCACACCGGTCTGCGTAGGTAAATAAAATCACTAGCCTACAACTTTTTCGAAACAAGTTTTTAGGATTCCGTACCCAAAGGGTAAAAAACGGGACCCTATTACTGAGGATCCGCTGTCCGTCCGTCTGTCACCAGGCTGTATCTCGGGAACCGTGATAGCTAGAGAGTTGAAATTTTCACAGATGATGTATTTCGGTTGCCGCTATAACAACAAATACTAAAAACCGGCCAAGAGCGTGTCGGACACGCCCAAGATAGGGTTCCGTAGCCATTACGAAAAAATCAAGTAATATTTTTCTAAGGATTTCGTATGTGTACGGAATCTTCCAAGTTAGGTATCGCCAATACTTTGAAAAAAGCTCGTATCTCGAAATCGTTAATCTAGCAAAGTGAACTTTATTACGCGGGTATCAAGGTTCAGTTTTGTTTACATGCTGATTTGTGATACGAGTTTTTCAAAGTAGTGACGGTATTTTTAATACCTTAGGCTACTATTTACTCTTAAACTACAAATAATTCCCAAGCAATCTTAGCCGCTATAATTTTCCTTGTAAATTTAATATATTTACTACCATTTTGAATTTTTTCAAATTTTTCCACCCAACAGTTTAGATTTTAGAGAGGTCGATTTAAATGAAAATTTTCACTTTAAAGTTGAATATTTCGCAAACAAATCACTGAATACAAAAATCATGTAAGCAACCCCCCAATGGTTTTAAAAGACCTATCCAACGATACCCCACACTATAGGGTTAGTCAAGAAAAAAAAATCACCCCCACTTTACGTCTATGGGAGGTACCCTAAAAAAAATTTTTTTTTAGAATTTTTTATTTAACCACTTTGTCGGCGTGACTAATATATATATTCATGCCAAATTACAGTTTTCTAGTACTAACAGTCTCTGAGCTTAGCCGCGGACAGACAGACAGACGGACAGACATGGCGAAACTATAAGGGTTTCTAGTTGACTACGGAACCCTAAAAACTGGAATAAAATAAATATTTAAGGGGGCTCCCATGGGAGCGCCAAAGTTGAACTAATTTTTCAATGTCGATTATCGGAAGTCCGAAAATGTTGTTCCTAAAAATTTACATCATAATAATCACTACTCATAACTACTCTGTTCCTAACGTTCTGAATTCCTAATCATTCAACTTCATAATGTCCGTTGCAATAAACATCTATCATACTACTATTTGTTTTCCTATATTTTCTCAACATAACCATCTTTTACACTATTATTCATCATCATATCTTTTTTATGTAGATTTGTTTTTATTCATAAAATTGAACATTATTATACATTAAACTTCATAATGTACGTTGCAATAAACCGAGTTGCTTCCGCCCTGATAGGTCTTGCTCGCTCGCTCGCTGACTCCAATGATAGCGATTGAAGCCAGCGAGCGAGCGAAGCGAGCGAGCAAGACCTTGCGGAGTGGAAGCGACTTGGTATGGTTAGGTTCAAAGGCTAATGCGGGAGCGTAGCGCAGCGCAGCTCCCGCATTAGCCTTTGGTGTTAGTTATTTTTTTTATGACCACCCGGATAATCTAATTTGTTTGATAAATTTCAACAGTGAAGTTATTACTTAAAATTTTCGGAAAACTGAGTGTTATGGACTAAGTTAATAGTAAAATAAATTGTAGGAACGAAAACTTTAGGAAACAAAATTTTAGGAACAGTGATAATTAGGAGTACAAATCAATAGGAAAATCAATTTTCGGAAAACTGAGTGTTATAGACTACGTTAATAGTAAAATAAATTGTAGGAACGAAAACTTTAGGAAACAAAATTTTAGGAACAGTGATCATTAGGAGTACAAATCGTTAGGAAAATCAATTTCGGGTGATGAAATTTAGCGAACCCAATATGGACCCGGCTCCCATACAACAAACGTGATTTTTTTGCTCGTTTTTGCTCGATATTGATAACGGCAACAGGTAAACGCTTGAGATATTCACAGAATATTTAATTATATATTGACTTTAAAAATAAATCATTAAATTAAAATAAAAAAAATATTTAAGGGGGCTCCCATATACAACAAACGTGATTTTTTATAGATTGTACGGAACCCTTCGTGCGCGAGTCCGACTCACTTGGCCGGTTTTATTTGAGATATTTGTCACATTTCGGGTACAGAACTCTAAAGATGGGTATGTATTACAATACCGAAGTACGAAAGACCGAATGTATTAAAACATCGAATGGGTCAAAAGACCGACACGATTTATTTCTGAAACCGTTAACTTTTTAAGATAGTTATAAAATAAACCTAACCTAACCTAATGGGTTCTGTATGATGCCGTTTTAATAAATTCTGAAAAGTTAACGGTTTCTGAAAAAAATCGTGTCGGTCTTTTGACCCATTCGATGTTTTAATACATTCGGTCTTTCGTACTTCGGTATTGTAATACATACCCCTAAAGATTGGCATTGTAACCATGCCTTTTATTTCGCGAGACATTTCTATCATTCGTATTGTTAAGTCTATGAGATGATAAATATTTAATCATACATCCTACGTGGTGAACGCTGAGACGCAGGTGGTTGGTGCGTTGCTCAAATTTTAGAAATAAAATGATTTTTCTAGTGATATTAAGCGTGCTTTTTGTGTGTGCCGCGTGTATACGATTTCAATGGAGAGTGAAACACCAAAAGCTGCTCGAGCTGGCTGCTAAAACCCCCACGTTAAAAGGTTGCCTACCATTTTTTGGCAATGCTCTAGCCTTCCATGGGGATAGTACGCGTAAGTAACCATAATAAACAATTCACAGTTAATTCCTTTAGCCTATTCTCTTGCCTATCCACCAGATATTATGTGCTATGGCAGCTACGAGTATGCTCCGAGGATGTGAAAACTACGTTACGAAACTAATATGACCGTTTAATAAGTACCTAATGTTCATAGTGAAAATAAACGGATCACTCACGTCTCAAAACGAGTTTAACTCGACATGTTTCGGGCTAATCCGTAGCCCTTCCTCTCGGAGTCGCACGTCACGGCGGCTGCCAAACGTGCACTGCGTGCTTACGCCCTGGTCGCGCGGCTACTCGACGCAGCTGACAGCGACACACAACTACCCCCGTTTTCATCATCACTTTTATTGTCATTGTCAAATGTAGCGTAGCACACAACACTAACCACATCACTTTGTAAAGGTTCGCTCACACTCACCGTTGACGCAGTACGAACATTCAACACTGTTTTCCAACTCGGGGGTACTGACCAACCACTATCCCGGTTAAAATTTGGATGACGACCAATCTCGATGGCTTCACGCACCTTCCGCGGAATGGAAAACTTTTCTCTCGCAAGTACGGAAGCCTTATCAAAACGGATGTAGTGCGTCGAGCCCGAGTCCATTGAGTGTTCGGCCACCGCAGACCCCTTGCTGTCTTGCTTTTTCATACTGCGTATGTGCTCCGATAACCTTGTGGAAACATTACGTCCAGTCTCTCCGATATAATCCTTGCCACAGGAACATGGAATTTTATATATTCCGGGACCACTAAAGGGCTCCCTATCCTTCGGTGAACGTACCAACTGCCTGAGCTGCATATGAGGACGGTAAATCGACTTGATGCTGTATCTTCGGCGTAACAATTATTCGTTAATTGGGCGTTAGCACGCAGTGCACGTTTGGCAGCCGCCGTGACGTGCGACTCCGAGAGGAAGGGCTACGGATTAGCCCGAAACATGTCGAGTTGAACTCGTTTTGAGACGTGAGTGATCCGTTTATTTTCACTATGAGTGAGTCTCACGGTAGTTTCATGTTTAAAGTACCTAATGTTCGTTTATAAAAAGTTAAACTTTCCAGATGGTCATTAAGTATCTAACACCTAAGGCCAATTAATGCGGGGTTTGGGGGTTGGTTTCCTATAACTTATTAAGTCACGATGTATCATTCTTCATAATCAACGTTAGTGATAATAGTACATTATGATACAAGTGTGCTAAGTTGGTCATTACACACGAGGTAATTTTTGTAAGCGCGAGCCGTAGGCGAGCGTGGTAAGGACTCCGAGTGTGTAATGGTCAATGCACACGAGTTGCATACGATGTTTTTCAACACAACACTAACAACACTAACTTTTGTAATTTTTACAAGCAACATTTCACCGTGGGTTTCTGCATACATGGTTGTAATATTCATTGAGCTTTTGACGTCTACACGCACCAGTGCAGTAATACTGAATATTAACGCAACCTGCAAAGACATCAAATAAATATTAGTAAAGTTGTAGGAACGTATTGCCATAGTAACGCAATTATAGAGCTGATACATAAATTTATATTCATAAAGTTCAACTAACCTTTGTTGTCAAGTACCTACTGACGTCCAGAGCTTCTTTTAAAAACTTTTCAACATCGGTTGGTGACAACACTTTTTACTTTCGTCCAATACTTAGATCCGTCAGGACGTCCCTTTAGAAATGCCGTCAAGTTACTAAATATTTTTTTATATTCAACTTCATTTTTGGTCTTTACTGTGCTTTTCAACATGGAGTATAACGAGCTGGGCTTGTATTTGTTTGCCAGTGCTTTGAAGTAGGCTAAAAATACGTTCTCCGAATATGATACCTCATGTGTGTTGATCAACTTAGCATTAGCACACTTGCATCATACATAATGTACTATTAAGACTAAACGTTGATTGTGGAGAATGATACATTACGACTTATCAAATTATGGGAAACTATAGAGACCCCCTAATGCATAGTGAAGCTTTGATTTGTTTTGTTTGGTTTGACGAGTGGCGAATAAATCTGTATCTGCGGACTATTTTTTCAGATTTATGGAATGCTTTTAAAAATGTTATGTATGCAGCTAATGAAGCTGGTGGCGTTTTAGCAATATGGCTGGGCCCTTCGTTACAATATAGTAAGTTGACTTCATTAACCTTTTCAACGCTTTGTCAAATACAACAGCTCTCACTCATACGCCATGTCAAACGAATGTCAAACGCGAAGTTGAACCCTACAGACTGATATGCATGTAGATAGATATCGCTTTGCACGCCGTGACTGATATATCAGTCGTTGGCGTAGAACCTGCGGTGCTGATATATTGTCGTTGGCGTCGAAAAGGTTAAAATTACGCTTCTCTGTCACGCAACACGTTGCACAGTTTCCCTGTCAAGACAGCACGTATTCGCTATGTGTGCGATGATAGCGCCCCTAGTGGCCACAATTATTGTGGAGTTGAGATCTGTCAAAATATAGCAACTGGATTGTTTGATAACGATTTTTGGATTATTTTTCAGCGATAGAATGAAAATATTTAAAAACTTTGTTTTTCCTACTTAAACGAAAAAACCGGCCAAGTGCGAGTCGGACTCGCGCACCGAGGGTTCCGTACAAATTTATATGTATCTATAAACATCCAGTCTTAGCAGAACCCTGCTCCTAAGCAATATGTGCGCAGTGTGGGATCATTGTAGATTGGTTACAGATATAGACAGACAGATAAAAAAATTTATGCTTTTCGCAATTTTTACTTTATCTGTGCTATAAGACCTTGCTTCGTACCAAATTTCAAGATTCTGAGTTCACGGGAAGTACCCTGTAGGTTTTGATTCCCTTGCGAGTAATTGCGAGTTTGAAAATATGCGGCTTAAATTGCTGTTTCATTTGATTGCGTTGACATAGGAGTTTGATTTTGTTACAGCTTAAAGGTACCTGAGTATTTGATATGAATTTCAATTTAATACCTCTACGCGTTCATGAGGAAAGGGGTAACAACTTTAAAATTATTAAAAATATTTTTATTATATAATGTAACTAAAAATTTACGGTTTTCGCAATTTTTCCTTTATCTGTGCTATGAGACGTTGCTTCGTACCAATTTCAAGATTCTGAGTTCACGGGAAGTACCCTGTAGGTTTTGATTCCCTTGCGAGTGTCGACAATTTGCAGAAATTTGCGTCATAAATGGCTGTATCTTTTGATTTCGTTGGCTTAGAAGTTTGATTTTTTCACAGCTTTAAGTGACAGTAGACTTGAGAATTTGATATAAATTTCAGCTTGATACCTTCACGCGTTCCTGAGAAAAAGGGTCTTGACAGACGGACGGACGGACGGACGGACGGACAATAAAGTGATCCTATAAGGGTTCCGTTTATTCCTTTTGAGGTACGGAACCCTAAAAATAAATGATAATAACTACGAACGAGATTTGAAGCGATGAAACATAAAGTAAATTTCCAACCTCAAATTGAGCAAAAAGGGAAAAATTAGTATTGGACCCATCAGTACTAAAACAAATAAAAAAGGGTTGTAATTTTTGCACGCAGTAGATTAAAAATGAAATGCGTACAGTAATCTACAGTATCGTCAGTTTTGGTCTACCATTCAGACCTACTAATAGGACTAAACGGACGAAATAATCCATTTCTTACTACTTCTAGCACGAATTTTAATAAGACTAAAAGGACGAAATAATCAATTTAGTCCTACTACTTCTGGCACGAATTTTAATAGGACTAAACGGACGAAACATTCCGTTTAGTCCCAGTACTTCTGAGACGAAATAGGGCTAGTTAGATAATTTTTACACATTAATAGGTAGGTTAGGTTCGTTAGGCATCTTCAGATGCCCGAAGGGCAGACCGTCCAGAAATAGGAGCCATGCAAGACACGTCACTATCTTCATCCTACATATTTGTAGTAATATTGATGTGTCTTGTGTTGATGTAAATAAAGCGTATTTTCTTTCTTCTTTTTAAGCGTCATCTAAGTCATTATCTTCTTGATTATTTTCAGTGATAACCGATCCGGATGACGCTGTGACGGTAACAAACAAATGCTTGGAACAAAACCGATACCTCTTCGACATGGGCAACAGTTTCCTCGGCGGCAGCTTAATCAATGCTAAGGGTAAGGTTATTTAGTAAATGATTAATCAATTAATTAATGAAATCATCTAATTGTGAACCTGAAACTATAACCTTTTTACCTTGCTCCTCCGCTACCACAAATAGTTCTCCCGGGGCGAACTCGCTGTTAGAAATCCATGAAAAAATGTTGCGGTAACCATTTTTAAAGCACAAGACGCCTCCATTTACTTTTTACACACTTTAAACATAAAACTACCGTAAGACTCACTCATAGTTGACGACCTGACAGCCTTGATTAATTTATGTGAATGACAATCCCAAGTCCCGTGATATTTATATTTATTATTAGTATTTATATGAAAAAATTATGGATAACCTCAAGTCTATGATAGAGTTTAGCTCTACTTGGTTCAGGGTAATCCGTAGCACTGCAACACCACACGACGGCTGCCAAACGCACACACACACACACACACACACACTTATTACTATTTATTACACTTTAGAGGTTATCAGTCAAAAAAGTTTCTGTGGGATACAAACGTCAGAACATTGCTAATTAATGCGCAGGTTCTAGGTGGAAAAACAACCGAAAACTGTTCAATCCATCGTACAGCTCCCATATGCTGGACCGGTACCAGCCGGCCTTCAATCATCAGGCGAAAGAACTGGTGAAGAGCATGGAGCCGCTGGCTGGGAAAGGAGAAACCAGCATCTGGCTGAAAGTGTCTGACGTCACACTAAACACAGTTTGCAGTAAGTTTGCAGGTACTAATTACTATACAAGTACATATTTGTTTCTAATACTTTTTATTTATTTCAGCCACAGTCCTAGGTATATCAGAAACCAACGAAAATTTAATCAGCGAAGACTTCAAGTCAGCCGTTACATCTATATTTACCTCATTAGCTGAAAGATTCACTAAAGTGCTTCTTCACTCCGATATGGTTTTCAGTATGAGTCCCCTGAAGAAAACTCAAGATGAGCTTGTTAGGACCATCCGTCGACAATCTACCAAGGTCAGTAACATGAATGGGAAATAGGTCAGATTTATAAGAGGTATTTGTGTGCGTGCGTCCATTATGTGTATGTATGTAGGTAGGTTAGGTTTACTTAGGCTTTCTCGTTAAAACAGCTGATGAATTTTGGTGAATATTGGTACAGAGCATGCATAGCATAGATCTCGGAAACAACACATGAGCTCTTTTCAGGGTTCGTAGTCAACTAGGAACCCTTATAGTTTCGCCATGTCTGTCCGTCTGTCTGTCTGTCTGTCTGTCCGCGGCTAAGCTCAGAGACTGTTAGTAATAAAAAGCTGTAATTTGGCATGAATATACATATCAGTTGCGCCAAGAAAGTGGTAAAATAAAAAAATAAAAAATATTTTTTTTAGGGTACCTCCCATAGACGTAAAGTGGGGGTGATTTTTTTTTCTCGACTATCCCTATAATAGTGCGGGGTATCGTTGGATAGGTCTTTTAAAACCATTAGGGAGTTGCGAACATAATTTTTCTATTCAGTGATCTGTTTGCGAAATATTCAACTTTAAAGTGAAAATTTTCATTAAAATCGACCGTCCCCCGGGGGGGAGTTTAGATTTTAGAGGGGGCCTCTAAAATCTAAACTGTTAGGTGGAAAAATTTGAAAAATTCAGAATGGTAGTAAATATATTAAATTTACAACGAAAATTATAGCGGCTAAGATTGCTTGGGAATTATTTGTAGTTTAAGAGTAAATAGTAGCCTAAGGTATAGAACATACCTAAACTTGGAAGATTCCCGTACACATACGAAATCCTTAGAAAAATATTACTTGATTTTTTCGTAATGGCTACGGAACCCTATCTTGGGCGTGTCCGACACGCTCTTGGCCGATTTTTATTTTGATATTGTCACTGGATCCGAATATAACCATGTATATTATTATCCTAAAGACCAGCTTAGGAGACGTGACAATTTGCAGGATTGTTCGTAAAAATGTTCGTTCATTTTCGGGAATTCCCATGATCATTTAATTTTATTGTTAAGTAGTTAAAGGTTATTTTTTAATTTTTGTCCTGTAAATTTATGACAATCGCAAATTTTCATTTTTGCAGATCGTCGCACAGAGAAAAAAGGAAAGAGAAGCTGAAAAAGAAAATGGCGTAACTAGGTCCTCAGTAGGTAATTTAATTCATTAAGAGGCTGTTTCACCAACTATTGATTAATTTTAACTGACGGATAAATGTGATGCCGTCTCCGTCTATTCAAACAAAACAAACAGAGACGGCATCACATTTATCTGTCAAATAAATTTGATCAATGGATGGTGAAACAGGGGTAAATAAATAGGTACATAATTATTACAATGAATGTTGTTTATGTTAAATTAAGCAAATCGTAGGTAATGCTTAATTCTTAGCAATAGCTGTCTGATATTAGTTCATAGATTCGAATCCTTCTTGGACCTCCTCCTGGATTTTGCTGATGAAAGTCTGTTCAACGAACGTGAAGTGCAAGATGAGATAAACACCGCCATAGCAACTGGATATGATACGCTGTCTACAGTGATCCCTTATACTCTGATGCTCATTGGCACATATCCTGAGGTGCAAAACAAGCTATACCAAGAGTAAGTCATTGTTATTATTCCAATTTGTACTTTTAATTTTAGCCTGTGTACGTGTTTTTGTTGTTATAAATAAAAGTTTTTCTTTCTTTCTTTCTATATTATAATGTACCCTAACTATAGAACTGCTGGCCGATGGGGCTAAAAGGTTCTCGAATGGCGTCCATGGACCGGAATAAGCAGTGTCGGTAGGCCTCCAACAAGATGGAGAGGCGACGTGGAAGGCAGTGGCCGATGCACTGTACGAGTGGTTAGATCAATGTACTAAAATCGTTAGGTATTTCTTAGTAGCAAAATTTTAATTCGCTTTTTTTTCCAAAATGCTTTTTTTCTCACTATGGTTATTTACTGATGCTGATTTTCACAATCGCGTTTTTTTCCAACTTTAATCGACACAGAAACATAGGTAGGTTTAAGTACATTGTGCATCTAGGGCCGTAAGTAGGGGATTACTAATGAGAGTCTATTAGAAGCCCGACGCCGAAGGCGGAGGGCTTTTAATGACTCGATTTTGTAATCCCCTTACTGCCCGTGATACACACAATGATTTTCATCACATTGCGAGAAAAAAAAATCCAAAAATAAAATTAATTTGCCACAACACTTAATTTGAATAAAATAATGGCTACCCGCCAATACAGATTGTCACTTTTTTCGTGTCACCTACCATAGATAATGTAAACTGTGTTTAGTTTAGAATTCTAAAGGTCATACGGCCGGATTCTGCCAACATATTTAAAAAAATATGTTTACTAAAATTATTGCAAAACTATTTGATATAAATTTAAAATATAAAAATAACGAATTTTCATGAAGCGTAGATAAGTTTTGTGTTGTTAAATTTGGGTTATAGCTAAGTTTTAAAGATAATAAATAAAACGTTGGCTGACTTGTAACCTCCTTAGTCTAAAATGACTTGTTTGCAAATTTTAAAACTAAAGTTAGAGCTCCCTTGGGTAGAAAAACTGTACGTAAATCTATAACTCCCTTAAGAACAATTTAGGCCATTGTCATTTAGTATACAAGCATGGAATAACACCATTGACGAGCAAGTGTGATGAAAAGGTTATTTATGTTAAGTTTGCATCGGTTTGAAGGGCGAAAAGCACACAGAAGAACGCTCTCGCGGAGCTCCGTCGACACTGTTTTTTTTTCAATTTTTTTCAATTCAAATGGGAATAAGGTTCAGTAAAAAAACAGTGAGAAAAAAAGCATTTGGGAAAAAATGCGAATCGAAATTTTGCTAGTAGGAAACAACAATTTTGGTAAATTGATCCAACTGGACTTATTTTCATTTTAAACTGTGACATTTAAATATAATTTATTTATTACTTACATTAAATTTAGATTAAATTATTTTTTCATCCCGACACAAAAAGAGGGGTGTTATAAGTTTGACCGCTACCTATGTGTGTGTTTGTGTCTGTCTGTGTGTGGCATCATAACGCTTAAATGGGTGAACCGATTTGGATGCGGTTTTTTATTTGAAAGGTTTCTTGGCGATGGTTCTTAGACATGTTTTATCTAAATTGGTTCAGCCATTTCAAAATTATCAGCTCTTTTATATGCTGCGGAAGTAATCTTGGATTTAATTGCGTTGGGGGTTTTTATATTTTTTAATTTATAGTTATTATGAAAAGAATTCAACAAAAAAATCCTGCTTCATTATTTCATATTTCAGGATAATATCGGTAGTGGGACCTGAAGACGACGTTAATAAATACCACGAGTTACCATACTTGGATGCCGTTATTAAGGAGTCCGTTCGACTGTACCCGCCTGTACCATTCGTCTCCAGAGATTGTAACGAGGAATTACAACTTAGTAAGTATATGAAAAAAATCTTTTCATCTCTCATACTCGGAAAGTGAGGCAAATTATATCTGACATACGGGAGGATAACTATTATTTTCTTCCCTAGGATAGATATGAATTAAAAAAAATAAAGGCATTTGCTGTCAATGGAACATATACGCATTCAGCCAAGCATTACGGCATATACATGGAATAATTAAGTATTGAGTTTTTTTTTCTTAATTAGTCATATTACAAATTTTATAATGCATTATTAATTTACATTAGTTTCTTATTTAGTGACTTAAACCAGAAAAGTTAGAAAATGTTAAGAAAAAAACACGGTAAACGACAATATTATTTACACTTAGCCTATCTCTATACAGCTTAACTCCTCGGTTCAAATTGGTAACTTACATATTTTATAAATAAATTTACTAAAATACCTACTTTATCTACTGTTTTCATTGATTATTATATTGAACATTCTAAATTTTGTTAAATTAATTATTCTTTAACAATAAACTCCTTTGAAATATTTTACAACGATCATATTGACCAATTTAGACATTTTTATTTATTTATACTAATATTTTCTTACTTTCCTTGTAGTCGAAATGAAAAGCAGAGTGTTTAACTCGGGAAAAACACCAATATCACCCTCGGAATATTGGCATCCTCGCTGTGCTCGGGTGCCAAGTAACCTCGTGTGATATTGGTTATTTTCCTCCCTTGTTGGACAATCTACTATTATCATTACTGCAAGAAAACTCAAAATCACTGAGAGGGCTCTCTCCGCTTGGAGTTTCTCTGCGGGATCACATCAGAAATGATGAAATTTATTAAAAAAAAAATATTATTAAAAAAAAGTCACTCAAGAACTAAATTTACCGACATAGCTCTAAGAGTCGTCAGAGTCAAATGGCAGTGGGCAGGACACATCGCTCGTAGAACTGATGGCCGATGGGGCCTAAAGGTTCTCGAATGGCGTCCACGGACCAGGAAATGCAGTGTAGGTAGGCCAATTAGATGGAGTGACGACCTGGTTAAGGTTGCGGGAGCGCGTTGGATGTGGATGTCGCAGGACTGGTATATTTGGCGATCCTTGAGGGAGGCCTATGTTCAGCAGTGGACGTCTTACGGCTAAAATGATGATGATGAAGGCTCGCCAAACAGATCGGCCCTGCGCCATCCGCATCCAATGCGTTCCCGCTACCTTCACCAGGTCGTCGCTCCATCTTGTTGGAGGCCTACCTACACTGCGTCTTCCGGTCCGCGGACGCCACTCGAGAACCTTTCGGCCCCATCGGCCGTCAGTTCTACGGGCGATGTGTCCTGCCCACTGCCACTTAAGTCTAGCGATTCTTCGAGCTATGTCCGTGACTTTAGTTCTCGCGCGGATTTCATAATTTCTCTAGCATGTGATTTCAGAAAATTACAAGCTTCCAGCCGGCTGCCACTGCACTATTGGCATATGGGCCATCCAGCGTTTGCCGATTTGGGGCCCAGACGCAGAACAGTTCCGACCTGAGCGGTGGCTGGACCCTGAGTTTCTGCCCAAGAGTCCTGGAGCATACTGCTCTTTCAGCCTTGGGAAACGAAACTGCTTAGGTGAGGTTTAAATTATACTTCATTTAATTTAGAATTGAAAACCTCGACATCATTATATTGCGGCCCGTCAACTATTTCTTACCTAGCAAATAGGACAGTACAATAGTCTGGGAGCCGCAAAATAAAATTGTTTTAATGTCACTTTATTTGCGTGTCGTCAATTGTTCCTCTAGTACAAATTGTAAAGAGATTACAGTTCACGAGCCGCAATATAATGTTGTTGTGGTTTATAATTCTAAATTAAATGGAGTATAGATGTTTGCGTGTTTTTTTTTTGTTATGGGTCTTGTTACAGTGTGGTGTAAGTAGTTACAGTGTTATCATATCAACATAAAATATCTTATGTTCAGTTTAGGTTTAGTTTAGTATCAAGAACGAAATTCATATACGTATTAGAAAAAAATGCTTTGTTTTAGTTTTCTTGGCAATAATGGTCTTTCCGAAACCGCTGGTAGACACAAAAAATTGGGACGGTTGCGATCATTGGACCAGCGCTTTCATTGTACAATCGGCTCAAGCGGCGGCTTGCCAGTTTCAAAACAAATTTGCTTGCAGCCGTTAAAGTTCATTGGTATGGATTGGTATGGACAGATGTCTAGCCACTGCACGCTAACTGGGCCTTTAAGGTGTCAAGCTGGCGTCTGGGCCGATTGTACCACTAAAATATTTCCAAAAATGCGTTTGCTAGTCAGACACAGACACAAAATGACCTGGGTTGGTGCTAGTGTGTTTTTGGCTTCGGAAGGTTATAAAAAAATCACGCGGCAGAAAACTAGATAGGTATTAGTTTTTATAATTTTTAACCCCGTCACAAAAAGAGGGATGTTATAAGTTTGACCGCTATGTGTCTGACTGTGGCATCATAGCTATTAGTTGGGTGTTCCGATTTGGATGAAGTTGATTTTATTTCAAGCAGGTTTGGTTCTTAGACCATGTTTGATCAAAATTAGTTCAGCCGTTTTATAGTTATCAGCTCTTTTGTTAGCTGCGCAAGGGATCTTAGACGCATACTTAATGGGCATTTTCTTTATTTTCAAACATTATATTACGTACCCTAATTGCGTTGGAGGTTTTTAATTTTTTTTATTTATATAGCTAAACCGTTTTAACTACTCATTTAAACGGTTTAGCTATAGTTATTAATGCTTTTGTTTACAGGTAAATTTTACTCAATAATGTTCACGAAGACTGTGATGGCGCATGCAGTACGAAGATTCCGAATATCGTCAAATATTCATGAACTCGAATTCAAGTTTGAAATACTTATGAAGCCTACAATCAAAGATCGCTTGATTTTGGAATTACGATAGCCTATTAATTTACAACAGACCTCAATTTTTTTTTATTTTTTTTATACATTTGCAATCGATCTAAAAACCATGAGCAAAACAGTTGTATGTAGATATGGCGTTTGGAACGAGAAGTAAACCTAAACCTCAACAGTTATTTAACCTTTATTTATTTCGAAAAGCTCACAATTGGGGATGTCTATTTTTTTGCAATGTATAGAAAATCGAAAACCATTTCGAGATAAATAATTTTTCAATCGTTTTCTGTAGTTATTTAATTTTAATATTATGTAATGAATTTATTATATAACAAATAAGCAATGAACTTCATTTGACATTGGTGTAAATTGCGTGACCGGTTCAAGTCGTACTTTATTCTGTGTGGTTAGAATTCTTCACAATTTACGCGTGGATTATACTACGGAGTTTGATTTGGACCCGCTGTCTGACATCTAGCACTTTGTCAGTGCCAGTAAAGTGACATAGTGTATAGTGTACCACTACGCAAAAAATAATTAAAGGGGTTGCCTTATCGTAAGCATTTAGATAGATTTAGAAATTTGGCATTGTGGGAGCCCTCAATTATAATCTGACGTCATCAACTAAAATAGTTTCAATAATTAATTTTGAAAAAAGTAGAGAAGTAAATGACAAAATATTGAAATTAGTTTCTTATAATTGACTTTTCTATACAAAAAAAATATAAAAACCACTGGTAATTTTTTTTAGACATTCCCAATTACAATAAATTATGGAATGAACAATATTTACGCTATTATCACGTCAAGATTTCGAAAGTCTTTCGTGTAGCTACATGTTAAGATTATACATATATAACTGCAAAATAAAAGTTGACTGAGTTGGCATACGAGTGACGTCGTAACTAGCTAATGCCATACAAAATCTACGCCAGAAAACTATTTGTCATGGTTCATTTAGGACCCTAAGCCGTGCTTGTATTGTATTATTGACAGTGACAAGACAAATCAGTAGTGCCACAGATTATGTTATGTACGACTTGAATTTTTCTAGGCAATGGAAAGTGGCTCTCTCACTGTGACGACATCCAACGTATTTCTTAAAAAAATTATAAAAAATTAAATACTCACCCAAATTCAAAATCGATGAAAATGGTATCTCAAAATATCCTATTCTTTCCAAAATAAATATAAGAACTATAGGTTACTTTTTTTGGTGCATCCCAATTGTGTGAATTGAGACATTTTTAAATCAATTTTACTATCCATAATGGTGTCACGTGACGTAGAGTTGCCTTGTTGTGAAGCTGGTGAGGCAACTTCCCCTGAGTATAATCAACGCCCGGTAAACTAAGTTTCGTTCTATTTTTGCCTCCTTAGGGATCGTTTAGCTTCCTTGAAAATGTTTAGCACACTTATACGGGTTTCTTTTGAGATTATCTGTTCTGTGGTCAGATTTCGTTCGCAATTTTGGTGAAGAAATAACGTTCAAAGACATTTTGCGTTTCAGTTTGACATCAAAGTAAGACAGTAAAGGAAGGCTGAAAAAGACAGTGTTTCATTTTATCCTAATCGGACAGTTTTCCAGATTAATTTACTGGGCCACAGTAAAATTCTTTCATAATCTACAACGTGTCTCTACTCTCTGGACTAAGACCTTAATCCTGAGTAGAGTTCGTTCGTTTTTTCAAAAACAATTAATACCTACACACAAATCAATAATAAGTAGGAACATACTCTATCAGTTGTTCGCAGTGAGTTTGCGATTCAGAGGTTGATTAAGTTGTTACTCTTTAATTACCATGTTGTTCCAAAGTATTAAATCGTAAATCAGTAATTTCTCCGTTAATATGGTGGCGTTTAGTGCGAGGTTTTGTACATGGCTTAGAAATACCCTAATCAACATGTCCTATTCGTCTATGCCCAGAGTGTAGAGACACGTTGTATAATGCAGTGGGCAAGGCATATCGCTCGTAGAACTGATGACCAATGGGGCCAAAAAATTCACGAGTGGCGTCCACGGACTGGAACACGGAGTGAGTAGGCCTCCAACAAGTGGGAACGATGACCTGATTAAGGTTACGGGCACACGTTGGACAGGGATTACGCAGATGTTGATGATGATTTTACTAGGTATACCTTGTATATAGCTAGACCGTTTAAATGAGTCTTCGCCCATGTGGTACAAGGGCTGGGGGGTATGACGACAAAGGGGCCGAGAGGTGCGGGCGGCAGGCACACGAGGCGCGCTCGCCGCCCGCACCTCTCCCGGCCCCCTTTGTCATCCTACTCCCCACCTCCTCTACCACGCAGACGAGGACTCATTTAAACGGTTTAGCCATAGACGCCTAGTGTTGCTACCTCGCGTGATATTTCTCCTCTTTATTATTAATTCTGTGGTTTATATAGACAAAGACTCAGCACCCTTAAAGGTTAACGACAAGCGTCGTTGACAACCCTAACGGAATACAAAACAGTTTCATTTGCTGTTGTTAGAGTCTACAAAAGACTGCTAGGGCTGAACATCCGTCATAAACTGGATGGGCAGCTGTAATTGAGCAGCCGACAGCGACTGCCGGTAATGACACGATTGGGAAATGGCCGCGTGTCACACAGAAGTTGTATCATCATCATCAGCCGAAAGACGTCCACTGCTGAACATAGGCCTACCCCAAGACTCGCCAAACAGATCGGTCCCACGCCATCCGCATCCAACGCGATCCCGCAACCTTAACCAGGTCTCCGGACGCCTGGACGCCACTCGAGAACCTTTTTGCCCAAAAAGCCTTCAGTTCTACAAGCTATGTGCTCTGCCCATTGCCATTTGAGGCGTACGTTGCTCAGTAAAAGCAGTTACCAGGGAAATAATAGCATTTGAGAGTCGTAAACGTCTGTTTATCGCACAAAATTCGTTTAAATTTCAAATTTATGAGCTTTTCATGAGCACTAAACCAATCTTCTACCTGGAAATATTTACGTTCAAGCTGAGTTCTAAGAACTAAAACCTAATGAGCTTTGAATAAGCCCACGAGCAAATCAAAACATTTGAAATAAAAAATTTCTTTATCATCTATGTCTCAATACTTTTGACAGAAAGCGGTCCTGATTATCAGTTGAGAATCGGTAGACCGATTCACTATTCATTGTTGCTTCTCTTGAACTACTCGTGAAGTAGATTAAGGATTGTTTGAAAAAAAAACTTGAGTAAGCAATTGATTCGGAGTTAAAAGTTTCGGAGCATTAACAGCTGTCTTCGTTTGGTCGACTATCTTACTCTTTATGCCGGAATTGCAAAATAAAGCACTTAAACTAAGAGTAAAGGCTCTGGGGCCCATTCTGAAATAATATTTGAAAATACATTAGAAAAATTAAAATTAATTAGAAACGATGAAAGCTGCACAAGAACTAAAATCACCCCCATAGCTCAAAAAATCACTAGACTCAAGTAGCAGTGAGCGCAGGGCACATCGCTCGTAGAGGCTCATTGCCGATGGGGCCAAAAGGTTCTCAAATGGTGTTAACAGACCGGAAGATGCAATGCAGGTAGGCCTCCAACAAGATGAAGCAACGACGTGGTTAAGGTTGCGGGAATGCGTTGAATGCGAATGGCACAGGACCGGTTTGTTTGGCGAACCTTGTGAGCATTGGTTGTCAATTGGCTGAAATGACGATCTGCGACTACCAATCTCTGATAATCTGATTTAGTAATACGGTATACATCGAGCGGTAACTAATGTTGTAAACAACTCACAGATATTAACAACCTGACGTCTATCTACACTTTATCAAGATACGAAGTCAAAATTAAATTACAAAACTACGTTTATCTTATCAGGACACAGAAAATCTGTTTGTAACTGTAACTTGAGTATGTTGGCAACACAAAGAACTACAACAATCATTATCATTAACATAAATCAATATGACATAAATTCACATTAATATTTTAGTTTTTAAGTACCTATCTTAATATAAATCTCATGCAACCTAGCTTCACGTTATGCTGGGGTTGACGTCCTGGTGTCTGTCATGCTAATGCTCAAAAATTTACATCCTTAAGTGACCCTATGTGCTAAGAGCTTAATACTAATAATTATAGAAGTTACTGTGCTAATGTTGAGCGCTTGGGCGTCTGCCTTGCATGGCTTGAAGCTTACTTTGTTATTTTTGTCCTATAGTTTATTATTACTACTATTTTCTAAGCTAATGCTTGCTGTTACATTGTCCAAGTACCTACATGTTTGTTTTAAGACATTAATTTCGGACGAACTCAAGCCCCTAAGGCACGGGTCCAAACCTAGTTTAGGGGTCGAAAGCTCGACCACTTATTTAAGATTTTGTTTGTACAAACTTAAGCCTATGTTACTTGTAACACTTGTTTTTGTGTGCAATAAACATTTTTATTATTATTATTATTATTATTTCCCATTTTCAAAGAACAATGGGGGTTGAAATCGTTCGCGTCCGTAGGTTTACCCTCGAGACCCTACACGTGGTGCTAAACGAGCGATGCAGCTCCGGTGGTAAGCTTCGGCCGTGGCTGGTTACCACCCTTTAGGTTGAGCCAGGCCGCCAAGTGACTCTCGTCGTGTTCCGGGTCTGTTGCCTGTAGATGCCATTCTGGAGGAAGGGTCTGAGCAGTTGTGCAGCGCGCGCGTACCGGTTACAGTGCCCCATATTTTTTTTTTACTGGCGCTCAACTGCCTTCTGTCTGCCTATTCCCCTCAAATTCAAGTCTAGGATGAATGAGCATTTACTAGGCAAGCGTGCTCCATCGTATACCTCATCATCACTTTCCATCAAGCGTGATTGTGGTCAAACGCAAGCTTATATTGTATAACAAAAAAAAAACATATTCGATTGGTGTGATTTTAAAAATTGGGCTCTGCATTCGGTGTGACGACAGGCCAGGGGCGACAGCTCCGGTCGTTAGCGCGCCCTGATATTAGTGAGCGACATTGACAAGAGAAAAACGTTCACGAATTAATGTATCGATCGCTTTTTGTTACGTTTGCTTTTTCTGTATTGTCGTGTAGGTAGTGTTCTTTATGGCCAGTTACTTGCTTATGTCGTAGTGTAGTCCCAACTAATCTTACTAATATCATGTATTCGAAAGTTTGTGTGTTTACGGGTGCAATCGTGTGAGTGCGAGCGTACGTGCGTGTGTGTGTGTGTGTTTTTTACTCTTGTGTATTAAAACTTGTGTGTGTGCATGTGAGTTCAAACGGGGGAATATTTCAATAAAATTTGGTATGTAGAAAGCTGAACATCGGAAATAGCACATAGGCTACTTTTTATCCCTTTTTTCCCACGGAACCGGGATAAAATTCTGAAATCTCAACCGCTAAGTTTCCTACTCCATCGCGCAGCTTTCCTCACGATGTTTTTGTTCATCGCAAAATTCAAGGTAAATTTCAAATGTCGCACGTAGATTCCGAAAAACTCAGGGGTACGATTTGCGGGGTACCATAATGTATAAAATTAAAATCTATAAGTTTAAAATATATATGTTCAAAATATATAAAATCGAAAAATATAATGGTTAAAATAAATAACAATCAGAATTCATATAGTACATTGTTGTAGAGGCTGGAAAGTAAGCAATAGATGGACGAGTTTGTTTGAGGGCCGACGCGTAGCGGAGGCCCTCGAAAGTACGAGTCCATCTATTGCACTTTTGGCCGAGACTAAACATTGTGCTTTTCACGACTAATGCGAGGAAATAAAAAACGTTTCTTATAATAAAAATAAATATTTAATTAAAGTTTATGTTAATGTTTGCATGGGGGCAGTTGTTAAAACTCATTGTGATGTTTTTCCCTGGAAAGCTGATTTTAGTGTTCTGCGTCATTTCAGTCGGTCGGGAACTTAATCAAACATAGTTAGAGTTAATGTGAGCGGCCGTTGCGGCCGCTACGGCCGCTCACATAACTCGAACTATGTTTGATTTAGTCGCCGTCACGACGCGTCGCCGGTCGCCTTACCGGCCTAGTGGCCAGTATCAAAAACCACATAATTAAAAAATAAAAACCTTAACCTTGCAGCGCTTAAAAAGTTTAATGCTGTGGCGTTTTTCATACTTAAAAAAATTAAAGCATTTTGTGCATATTATGCGTTTAAGGAAAAAAAACACCTCATTAAAGTCATGAATGACTCATTCTCATTGGTCAATTGAATTTCACATGCAGCAGGCGATTACTTTTGATTGGTCGTTTCAGCACGCCGGGAATGAAATTCAGAAATTATCTTTGAAAAAGTCGTATCGTATTATGAAATACATATACTGATACGACCTGTTTTCGATTAGTGTAACATTGTTGTCGTGTTTGCGCGCCATAAATGAATCAGCTGTTAAATGTACATATATAGGCAGTTTTGTGTACTGGATTTAGGTTATCTATGGCCACATTTTCGAGCAGTGTCGTGAAAAAGTACGTTTTTCATAATGGTCGAAATACATACAATTAAAATAACTAAGTTCACAATGTATATGTTCAGAATATATACAATTAGTATATATAAAATTTGAAAGAAATAACAATTAAAATCCCTAAAGAATGTTTTTATAATGGTCGAAATCCATACGGTCAAAATACATACAATCAAGATGTCTACAATACGATTGCTTTAAACAATAAGAATTTAGTCAAATGAATTGTTAAATAAACAACGGTAACCCTTACCATTACACTACTATTAACCATTAGAGTACCTTACCTATCTATATAATTTAAAATGATACAAATATTGCTTATTTTCGGCGAGCGAGCGAAGCGAGCGAGCAAGACGGTTCGGGACGGAAGCGACTCGGAATGGTTAGGTTCAAAGGCTAATGCGGGAGAGTAGCGGAGCGAAGCTCCCGCATTAGCCTTTGGTGTTAGTTATTTTTTTTTATTACCACGTAGAAAATCTAATTTGTTTAATAAAATTTAGTATATCATTTACATTTACATTTCATAATGTTAAAAACAATAATACCTAATGGAAATAATCATTTAATGTGCTGTTACAAAAAAAATACCTAACATCGAAGGCTAAAGCGGGAGCAACGCTACGCTTCGCACCCGCCTTAGCCTTCTGAACCTAACCTATCCGAGTCGCTTCTGCCCTAAAAGGTCTTGCTCGCTCGCTTCGCTCGCTCGCTGCCAGCGAGATACCGGTTAGATTTTTATAATTTTAATCACTTGGGTATAGTGTATTAATCTTGGATTATGTATTTCAGCCATTATGGAAAACGTACTTGATTGATATTTTACTTAACTATAATATTTTTTATAATTTTATGTAGGTAGGTAGTAGTAACGGGCTATTTTCCGCAACTCAACGTGTCTATGCGCCTATTTTGCGTAGGTATAATTTTATGTATTTTGAACGTATACATTGTAAACATATGCATTTTGTGCAATATGACTAGGAACCATTATGCATTGTAACTATTATATATTTTGACCACTATGCATTTCAAGCTTATGCGTTTAGAACTTATATCAAATAACTTTATATATTTTGATACATTATATTTTATGATTTTCGGCATTTCAACTGTATGTATTTCAACCGATATGTATTTTAAATTTAAACATTATAATACGTACCCGATTTGCGCGGGTTTGAACCCTCGTGGGCGCGCATGGCCTCTCAATCAGACGGATGATCTTTTACTTGAAAGGCCATAGGTCACATCACTAGGCTACCACGGCTTTTTTAATACTGGTATCTAAGTAAATTTAATTAAAAAAAACCGGCCAAGTGCGAGTCGGACTCGCGCACCGAGGGTTCCATACAAATTTATATGTATCTATGAACATCCAGTCTTAGTAGACCCCTGCTCCTAAGCAAAATGTGCGCAGTGTGGGATCATTGTAGATTGGTTACTGATATAGACAGACAGACCAAAAAATTTATGCTTTTCGCAGTTTTTCCTTTATCTGTGCTATAAGACCTTGCTTCGTACCAAATTTCAAGATTCTGAGTTCACGGGAAGTACCCTGTAGGTTTTGATTCTCTTGCGAGTGTCGAAAATGTGCGTTGGTTGCTGATATAGACAGACAGACAAAAAAATTTATGCTCTTCGTAATGTTTCCTTTATCTGTGCTATAAGACCTTGCTTCGTACCAAATTTCAAGATTCTGAGTTCACGGGAAGTACCCTGTAGGTTTTGATTCCCTTGCGAGTTTCGAAAATATGCGGAAATTTGCGTCATAAACGGCTGTATCTTTTGATTGCGTTGGCTTAGATGTTTGATTTTTTCACAGCTCCAAGGGACAGTAAACTTGAGTATTTGATATTAATTTCAGCTTGATACCTCCACGCGTTTTTGAGAAAAAGGGTCTTGACAGACAGACGGACGGACGGACAGACAACAAAGTGATCCTATAAGGGTTCCGTTTTTTCCTTTTGAGGTACGGAACCCTAAAAAAAACAGACTCAAAGCTATTCGATTTTCCTATTTGAAATTCATCTCACGGGCATAAATTGAATAACATCGGTGTTTTGATGCTGGCCATGTACGTTCCTAAACATAGTTCCTAATTTAAATTTAAACCAACATTTTCCATTAGCTGTGTCATCAAATTTGGCAGCGGCCAGCGCCTTATACCTATATAATACAATTTTAGTGGAAACTGATAGTTTTTTTGTTTAACTTCACAATTATCACATCGTGCATGCGTGCGTGCGTGCGTGGTTGCCTGTGTATACGTATGTTATGCAAATAAACTTATATGTCTAGGTATACATCCTACTAATATTATAAACGCGAAAGTTTGTAAGTATGGATGTATGGATGGATGGATGTTTGTTACTCTTTCACGTTAAAACGGTTAGACGGATTCTGATGAAATTTGGCACACAGATAGTTTATAATCTAAATTATTTGTTTTGTTTTTATACATACATTTTATTAAATGGTATTGTTACCACAATTCAATAATTACTTAGAAAATAGAATTCCTCTCTAACTTGAAGCACGCCATCCTTCTTGCATTAATTCGTACTTAGACAAAATCTAAGTCATCTTCGTGTTCATACGTAATGCAATATTCATAAAAATACTTTTTTGTAATCGTATTTTTGTTTGTTGTGTTGCACATTCGGTTAATTTTTAATGATTGATGATTAATGATTGATTATCACAACTACTCAAATTGCAATCATCCTGTACGCGGCGTGACGACATCGGCATTAAAGGTACGGGCTCTGGTACTAAGTAATTCTGTGGAGAACAGTCGAGTGCATAGTATAACTTGCTCATATACATATGTTCCACAGCTCTTATGTCGTCGGATTAAGGTAAGTATCGCCACATAATTATGAAAGGATTAAATCGACACCTACATATTTTTGCACTTAACCGTAGATTTTTTTTAATTAAATAAGACATCTAAATATAGTTATATAATAGTCGGGGCTAACAAGGATAGGCTTCGGGGACAGATTTCCAATATTTTTTTCAGTTAAAAAAATAAACATTTCAATTAAATCTGTGACTGGCAGTTAATAAAATGCCAAACGTCATGAAAAAAATAAAAAAGTCGAAAACTCCGTTACAAATTTGAAACGATACTGGCCGTTTGTAATTCGAACCGATGTTGCTAATGATCGGTACGCGAATAATCGAGTTGCAGTAATTCATTCACAGCTGTACCGTATTCGGGTTCGAGTAATATTCAATTACTATGGGAGTTCGGACTTTAATCGATTTTGCTTTGTGGTCGAGGTGTGCTTTTGGAATTAGGTTTTGAACGTCGACATGTACAGTGGCGGGCAGGGAATTAGGTTGAAAATGGAATGTCAATGTTTTTGGTACTTACATTAAAACGTTAGTTCTTTTTTGCATTACTATAAAAGGTGTCGTGAAGCGACAACCAAAATACAAAGAAACCTAACCTAAACTATTAAATGAAAAATAAGATTTAAAAAATTGAAATTTTATTTACAGTATATTTAAAAGATATTTACAGACGAGTATAAAAGGAGGAGATGGGTGTAGAGTGGTGTATGGAAGTAAGTGGTTGAGTGTGTGTGTGTCGGTAAGAGTGGAGATATAGGGATTCCGGTGACGATGAAGGGCGGCTTCGGAGAAAGCGCTGTTGGCGCTTGGGCAGGCTGCGCTGATAGCGCAGCGATGTGGCAGCAGGCACGGAGTAGGAGTGTCAACAGGAGCAGGACTCTCGGAGCAGGTTCGGGCAGTGCCCGAACTAGGCTTAACAGCGCGCAGACCAGGCGCGGTCAGCACTACCCGGGGAACAGCAGACTTGCAGACGGAGCGACGCACAGACTAGGTGTAGGCAGCAGATACGGTGTGGGCCCGAGCGGTGCACGGCACAGATGCGGATGTAGATGGAGGCGGGTAAAGGTGGAGATGGCGCCTAGTGAAGGCGGACACAGCGCTTGGTGAAGGCGGAGGCGACGCCTGGAGATAGCGGACACAGCGCTTGGTGAAGGCGGAGACGACGCCTGGAGATGGCGGACACAGCGCTTGGTGAAGGCGGCGATTTGGCACTCGCGGAGGCTTCGGGCAGGTCACGGAGACTTCGGACAGGACGCGGAGACTTCGGACAAGACTTTGACGTATGACGCGAGGCTAGCAGGACCCCGGGACCACTTCGGCCCCGGGATTAGGCCTTTTCGACTTGTTCCTTATTAGGAAGCTGGCGATAAACTGACTAAAGTCGGGATTTGTACTGGCTTATATAGCCGTCTGGCGGAGCTCCGCTCCCGAGGGCGACTCGGAAATCAGAACGTATGAAATTTTAAATTAAAAGTAAATTTGTACAAGTGGCCAAATATATTTATTCATTTTAGAGGGAGGTTTAATCTAAAATATTGTTTTTCTGACATGAAAAACGTAAATGCTTGTCATGACAACCGAATAAACATGCTTGTCATAACATGTCAGTTTTTGTATTAACGAGAATAACAATTTTAAGGAGCCATGAAAATAATTGTTATTAGATTAAAAACGCAGGAAAAAATGTCACGCATCAGCACGTGCGAAGCCCGAATCTCCAGCATAACCGCAACACATAGAAAAAGACCGAAAAAGTTAGTGTCCGTTTTCATCGAATCAAAAAGTGATTGTAACGTGAAAATACGTAGTGAAAACCAAGTGAAACTGTGTTATTTAGCTTTTGTGATTTCGCAGGACCCTGCAGAAATGAAGGTGACGCGATTCTAATGGTATTAAGATCGATACAGGACGTGAAAAAGATACGCTAAGGGAGCTAAAACACGATATAACTGTAAGTAAACAGCAGAAAACGCTACATTTTCCCCCCGACCCTGGAAAATTTTTGACTCAGCAAAAATTTTGAAATATATAGCTAAAGAAAACAATAAAAACACAGCTTTACAGAAACAGATATCACCAAGCAAAGTCAGATATACTATCTCTAACATTCATCATCTTCATTCAGGTAAGGGTGGAGTTCACAGTCAATGACTACCACTCTAAAAGTGTGTTTTAAAAGGACATTAAGGCTTATTTAAGGAGTAGTCATCCGCTCCAGAGTGGAGAAAAAAATTACTAATCTAAGGCTCATTAAGCCTTAAGAGAAATTAGTCTTAAGCAAACTTTAGTCACTAAGACTTAAGAAAGATAAAAGAAGCCTAGAGCTGTAGAGCTCAAAGCTATAAATCAGCCACATCAGCAATAAGATGTGTCTTGGTAGTAAAGAAAGCCCAGAGCGGTAGAGCTCAGGACTAGAAGACAGCCACATCAGCAGCGAGATGCGTCTGAAACATAAAAGACAATTGTAGACAAAACAACGAATATTAGGTTCGGAGTTTGGTTTAAGCGATACATGCTTAGGGGTGTTTAAGAACACTTATTCCACGGAGAACTAAATAACATAAAAAAAAATGAAATGATGATGATATCTATACATATATATAAATTTAAAGTTAATAAGTACCGAAAAAAAAAAAATTTATGCTTTCACATCTTTAATGTGCCACTTGCCTCTAATTCCATAAGGGTCTTCCAATATGTATACTAATGGTGATAGTTTATCTACCACTTTACATTTGATGAATTTAGGGGCAAGTTTTGCACTAAAGTATGCGCCAGCATTACTTAATACGTGGTTTTTACGCCAAACAGTATCTCCCACGTTAAATTCTTTAAAAGACCGGTGAAGATCATAGCGAGCGCTATTCCTAGCGTGAGCTATGTGTAGTTTAGTCTGGACTCTGTGAAAGATAGATGTGAGGAAACCTGCATTAGTCGCGTAAATATCACGGGGCATAAAGATTAATTCCTCGAGGTTAAGAGTTGGAGTGTAGAAGGAACCGCAAGGAATTGTTTCCCTACCAAAGACCAAAAAATCTGGTGTAAAACCAGTCGTAACATTTGTAGCACTGTTCATAGCTAATTGAATTTTCGAGAGATGGTTATCCCAAGATCTGTGATCTTCTCCTACTAGGGATGCTAGGGCTGTAATAATTGTATTATTGAATTTCTCTGTTGGATTGACCTGTGGACAATATAATGCTGTATGAAAAATACAAGGGACATTATACCTGTGTAAAAATGAATGGAACTCCCGAGATTGGAATTGAACAGCGTTGTCCATTATAATAGTTTGAGGAACGCCATGAACTAGAAAAACAGAATTTTCTAATATATTTATAATATTTGCGCTTGTAGCGCGCTTAAGAGGAGCAATAATAGTATATTTAGTAAAATTACAGTTAATTACTAAAATATACTGATTTCGTTTACGAGTCATGGGTAATGGACCCATAAGATCTAAAGATATAGTTTGAAAAGGTCTGGAGCAAAGTTTAGGTTTACCCATAAGACCATAAGGAGAATGATTAGGATGTTTGTAGGATAAGCAGGTTTCACAACTTGAGATAAAATTGGCTATGTCCTTAAACATACCAGGCCAATAATATTTCAGAGATATTTTTTTATAAGTCTTGAAGATACCAAGATGTACATCTGAAATAGAGCCATGGTTAGCTTCAATAAGTGCATATCTGTCTTGAGGTAATGGAACTTCTTTCCAAATAAAGTCGTCATTCAGACTATCAGGAGAGTGAATGCAGCGATAAAGTTTATTATCTCTGATGGTATAGTTAGGGTATGCGTCTGGGTTGTTAGAGCATCCGAGGTATATCTTGTTGTAGTGTTCAAGTTCGCGATCAGGTTCTTCCAATGCGATAGGATGTATACCTTGAGGTGTAGTTTCTTGTGTATCAGGACATTCTTGAGACTTGTGTCTTGATAATAAATCTGGAACAACATTATCTTTTCCTTTTTTATGTTTCAGGGCGAAGTTGAAGCATGATAAGCGAAGAGTCCAGCGCGCGAGTCTTCCTGATGGATTTGATAAGTTCTGGAACCATTTAAGTGCGGCATGGTCAGTGTATATCGAGAATTCTTTACCATTATCTAGATAACAGCGCCAATGTTCTAAGGCAGTTAGTACAGCTAACGTTTCTCGTTCTGTAGTTGAGTAGTTTTGTTGGTTTTTATTTAGTGCTTTACTCATATAAGCAATCACGACTTCTTTGTCATCTTGATATTGAGTAAGCATTGCTCCAATGCCGTAGTTAGATGCATCGCAGTGTACAGAGAAGGGTAGATTGAAATCGGGGCAGGCCAGGACAGGAGCCGTTACTAAAGCTTCTTTAAGTTTCTGGAAAGCAGCTGAAGCTTCTGGATTCCATAGAAATTTAGGAGCGTTTTTCCCAGAGCAGGTTAAACGGTTGAGTGGAGAGGCAATAGTGCTAAAGTTTGGGATAAATCTTCTGAACCAGCTGCAGGTGCCAATAAATCTTCGTACTTCTTTTCTGCAAGTAGGTACAGGGTATTCTAGAATTGCTTTAATTTTCTCAGGATCAGCACGTAGACCATGTTCATCCACTAAAAAGCCAAGGTATTTTAATTCTTTCCTGAAAAATTGACTTTTCTCAAAGTTAATAGTCAAATTAGCATAAGAAAGTTTTTCATGAACTTTCATGAGAAGGGATATGTGTTCATCAAAAGTTTCGCTGATGATGATGATATCGTCCAGATAGCAAAATACCTTATTTTCAAATTCAGGAGTAAATAGCATATCCATCAATCTTTGTTGAGTTGCTGGTGAGTTAGTGAGACCAAAAGGCATTACTTTGAATCTAAACATGCCTCTTCCAGGTACATAAAACGCTGTTTTATCTTTGTCAGCAGGATTCAGAGGTATCTCCCAAAATGCTTTCGCAATGTCAATGCTTGATAGGAATTTGGCATTCCTGAGGTTGTCCAAAATTTCGCTTATAAGTGGTAGGCTATAAGCATCACGACGTGTGACTGCGTTAAGCTTCCTGCTATCTACGCAGAAACGCCATTCACCATTCTTCTTCGGAGTGATGAGTACTGGAGATAGCCAAGGACTTTCGCATTGTTCAATGACGTTCCATCCCAGCATCTTGTCAACTTCATTTATTAAAGCCTTTTGTTTTTCAGGAGACAGTCTGTAACATCTTTGTTTAATTGGAAGAGAATCACCAGTGTCAATCTTGTGGGTGATCAAATGCGTGCTCCCCAGAACACCTCTTTCTTCAAAAGAAATCGTCTTGAAGCGTTGGATGATGTCATTTGCAATGTTCTTCTGGCTAGAAGTTAAATGTTCATAAGGTAAAACTTTAATGTCTTTAGATTCGATAACAGAGCATTTAGGATCTGTAAAGTTAAGAGAAGATAAAATACTGGGTAAAAGATTAAACTTCTTCCAGAAGTCAATACCTAGTATTAGAGAAGGAAATATTATTACCTAGAATAGTAATTGAGCTGCCAGAGTCAAGTAACCCAGATAAAGTTAAGTCTTAAACTTTGATATTAACGAATGGACGTTTAAAATCTTTTTCTTTAGAGTAGAGTGTAGAAGAGATTTTATAGCATGAAAAGAAGTTTCGAAGAGTTTTAATCCAATTAGTCCAATCGTCATTATCAAATTTCGAGTTACTCTTCAAGTCAGTTTCTAGTTTTTTGAGCTAGTATTTGGTTTGGGAGAGCAGTTAGGGCAGTCTGCAGTTTTAAAGCCCTTAAGACCACATTTGAAGCAAATCAAAAATCGAGGTTGAGTACAAGTGTTCAAAGTATGACCTTGTTTGCGGCAGCGAACACAATAGGGAGTTTCTTGAGGTCTAGATTGAGCGAGACTATTAAGTTGTCTAGGAGGGTATTTATTATAATTTGGGTTGAATTTATTCGCAAAGGGAGGAGGAGGAGGTCGAGAATTGATAGAGGGATTGGAAGTAACAGCTGGACTTGAAGTTGAATGTTTATAATTGAATTCAGCAGCTAAAGGATTTTGTTGTAAATTTGGTTCTTTAAATTGTTTATCTCTATCTAAGAATTTTTCATAGTTTTGGCAAGTAGCCAGAAGAGAATCGATAGAGTCAATGTCCTTTAGTGCTACAAAAACTGAGTAGCATGGTCGAATATTTCTTAGAATAATCTGTAATTGTTCCATTTCAGAAAGTTTCATCGAGAGGCGAGAGAACATTCCAGACATGATGGAAATATAGATGACGATAGGTTCATCACGACCTTGAGTACGATTCCTGATAGTTTCGAGAAGCTTATGGTCATAATCGAAACCACCAAAGTCTTTAATTAACAATGAAGAAAGTTCATTCCAAGTTAAGTTTGGATTCTGATTGTATTTAAATCTAAACCAATGAAGAGCGTTGTCTGTAAAAATTTCGAAAGCTTGAGAAATTAATAGATCTTTGGACAACCCTCGGACTAAGCAGTATTCTTCAATTTTTTGAAGGAATGATCTTGGGCAACTTTTACCATTGAAGGTGTGACGTTTGAGATCTTTGAAGAGGTTAACTGGAGGAGGAGGTCCAAGAGGCGGAGGATATGGCGTATGGATTTGAGCAGGAGTTTGCAAAACAATAGGAGGTTCCATAGCGGTCGTTATAGGAGGGCCAAGAGAAGAAGAGTCATTTGCAGTTGTATTTGGGATCAAAGATTCGAATTGTTTATAAATTGAGTCATATTTCAACTTTATAGTCTCGAAAATAGGTTTATAGTCCGGAAGTAAGTCGATATCAATGCGATCCAATCTGAAAAAGGCATGATTAATATAAGTTTCAATTACTTTTAAATATTTAATTTCACCCTGTATAAATCTCTCGATTTTACGCTCTACGTATGTCAAAGTAGCAGCAATTTGGTCTAAGTCCTCTTCAATTGGGATCGGAGAAGTTATAATATCTTCAGGATGGGAGTTTGAAGTTAAACGTACTATTTGCTTTTTTAAAAGCAAGACAGTATTAGCTGGTTCCTCACATCTAATCCTTACTTCATATTCCAGCTCAGTTTTGTTAAGAAGTTCGTATCGAATTAATTTACTCATTGTAAAACACTGTTAAGAAATAAAGATTTAAGTTAATTAAATATACCTTTCAATTACCTGTAAAAAGGTTAGTAGTTAAGAAGGTGAGTGAAGTGTGAAGTGTTGGATGTTGGCCGAAATTTATGCCAGATAATTATGAAAACACTAGATGAAGTGTTGTTTTAAAATTTTGAAAAGGTGAAGGATGAATACGTCAACGAAAAAGAAAAAAGACCACAAACAACAATGGACAGGAGAAAAAGACAAGGCGCAGAAAACGTGAAGAAATTAAAAAAATAAAATTTAGAGAGAGAGAGATATAGAAAGAGAGAGAGAGCTAATTTCCGTTGGGCGCCAAAATGTCGTGAAGCGACAACCAAAATACAAAGAAACCTAACCTAAACTATTAAATGAAAAATAAGATTTAAAAAATTGAAATTTTATTTACAGTATATTTAAAAGATATTTACAGACGAGTATAAAAGGAGGAGATGGGTGTAGAGTGGTGTATGGAAGTAAGTGGTTGAGTGTGTGTGTGTCGGTAAGAGTGGAGATATAGGGATTCCGGTGACGATGAAGGGCGGCTTCGGAGAAAGCGCTGTTGGCGCTTGGGCAGGCTGCGCTGATAGCGCAGCGATGTGGCAGCAGGCACGGAGTAGGAGTGTCAACAGGAGCAGGACTCTCGGAGCAGGTTCGGGCAGTGCCCGAACTAGGCTTAACAGCGCGCAGACCAGGCGCGGTCAGCACTACCCGGGGAACAGCAGACTTGCAGACGGAGCGACGCACAGACTAGGTGTAGGCAGCAGATACGGTGTGGGCCCGAGCGGTGCACGGCACAGATGCGGATGTAGATGGAGGCGGGTAAAGGTGGAGATGGCGCCTAGTGAAGGCGGACACAGCGCTTGGTGAAGGCGGAGGCGACGCCTGGAGATAGCGGACACAGCGCTTGGTGAAGGCGGAGACGACGCCTGGAGATGGCGGACACAGCGCTTGGTGAAGGCGGCGATTTGGCACTCGCGGAGGCTTCGGGCAGGTCACGGAGACTTCGGACAGGACGCGGAGACTTCGGACAAGACTTTGACGTATGACGCGAGGCTAGCAGGACCCCGGGACCACTTCGGCCCCGGGATTAGGCCTTTTCGACTTGTTCCTTATTAGGAAGCTGGCGATAAACTGACTAAAGTCGGGATTTGTACTGGCTTATATAGCCGTCTGGCGGAGCTCCGCTCCCGAGGGCGACTCGGAAATCAGAACGTATGAAATTTTAAATTAAAAGTAAATTTGTACAAGTGGCCAAATATATTTATTCATTTTAGAGGGAGGTTTAATCTAAAATATTGTTTTTCTGACATGAAAAACGTAAATGCTTGTCATGACAACCGAATAAACATGCTTGTCATAACATGTCAGTTTTTGTATTAACGAGAATAACAATTTTAAGGAGCCATGAAAATAATTGTTATTAGATTAAAAACGCAGGAAAAAATGTCACGCATCAGCACGTGCGAAGCCCGAATCTCCAGCATAACCGCAACACATAGAAAAAGACCGAAAAAGTTAGTGTCCGTTTTCATCGAATCAAAAAGTGATTGTAACGTGAAAATACGTAGTGAAAACCAAGTGAAACTGTGTTATTTAGCTTTTGTGATTTCGCAGGACCCTGCAGAAATGAAGGTGACGCGATTCTAATGGTATTAAGATCGATACAGGACGTGAAAAAGATACGCTAAGGGAGCTAAAACACGATATAACTGTAAGTAAACAGCAGAAAACGCTACAAAGGATCGTACGTTATTTACTCATTCAGGCGTTACGTCTATATCAACGAAGTAATGAATACGTATACCTTGTTTCTCAGCTAATCACCGTGCACTGTAGTATGTCTGTCTGTGAGAGACGTACATGCAGAACCCGCCTACCTCCGCTTCCGGGAAAAAGAAGGAACATTGAACAAGTGTTTTGTTTTTAATTGCAGCTTAATTTTATACTGGTGTGAGTTTTAGGTGTTGCAAACAACTCCATCTGCATAGATTCGTATAACTATCCTATGTTTTTTCCAGGGTCTCAAACTATCTCTATACCAAATTTCATCTAAATCGGTTCAGCGGTTTAAGCGTGAAGAGGTAACAGGCAGACAGATCCTACTAATATTACAAACGCGAAAGTTTGTAAGTATGGATGGATGGATGGATGGATGTTTGTTACTCTTTCACGCTAAAACGGTTTGACGGATTCTGATGAAATTTGGCACACAGATAGTTTATAACCTGGATTAACATATAGGGTACTTTTTATCCCGGAAAATTGCGTAATTCCCGCGGGATAGCGATAAACGAATTCTTTGCAGACGGAGTCGCGGGCAACAGCTAGTTCTTAATATTAGTATCGATTGTGTCAGACTTGTATATTATCTCGGGCTATAAACGTAATCCTGAGTACAGGCCTCCTTGCAGAATGAGAGGACTTAGGCTGTAGTTGCTACGCGCTCGCAGTGCAGTTTGAGAACACGTGACACACACTATTGATTTCCTTTGCTGTTGAGGGTTTCCTCACGATGTTTTCCTACACTGTAAAGCTCATGGTAAGACTCCGAAAATTTAGAAGTTCGAGCCCGGGTTCGAACCCACGGCCTTCTGCTTAGACCATAGGTCAAACCACTAGGCTACTACGTCTTATAAAAAACCGTGGCCGAGTCGGATTCGCGCACGAAGAGTTCCGTACCATTATCTATAAAAACGGCAAAAAAATCACGTTTGTTGTATGGGAGCCCCCCTTAAATATTTGTCTTATTTTAATTTAATTATTTATTTTTAAAGTGAATATAAAATATAACTAAATATTCTGTGAATATTTCAAGCGTCTACCTGTTGCCGTTATTAATATCGAGTAAAAACGAACAAAAAAATCACGTTTGCATCACACTTGCTCGTCAATGGTGTTATTCCATGCCTGTATACTAAATGACAATGGCCTAAATTGTTCTTAAGGGAGTTTTGGATTTACGTACAGTTTTTCCTCCCAAGGGAGTTCTTACTTTAGTTTTAAAATTTTCAAACAAGTTAGTTGGATGTAATTTCAGACCAAGGAGGTTTCAAGTCAGCCAACGTTTTATTGATATTTTTAAAATTTAGCTATACCCCAATTTTATAACACAAAACTTATCTACGCTTCATGAAACTTCGTTATTTTAAACACAATTTACATTATCTATGGTAGATGACTTAAAAAAGTGGCAATCTGTATTGGCGGGTAGCCATTATTTATTCAATTTAAGTGTTTAGAGAAAAAATAATTTTATTTTTGTATTTTTTTCCTCGCAGTGTGATGAAAATCATTGTGTGTATCACGGGCACTGGCGGAGGGCTCTTAATGACTCGAGTTTGTAATCCCCTACTTACGTCCCTTGATGCACAAAGTACTATTGATGTATGGGGCCCCTTAAATATTTATTTTATTCTCTTTTTTAGTATTTGTTGTTATAGCGGCAACCGAAATACATCATCTGTGAAAATTTCAACTGTCTAACTATCACGGTTCATGAGATACAGCCTGGTGATAGACGGACAGACAAACAGACAAACGGACGGACAGCGAAGTCTCAGTAATATGGTCCCGTTTTTACCCTTTGGGTAAGGAGCCCTAAAAAGCAGTAAAATATAAACTCTCCTGAAAAATACATAGGATTTCGTAACAAGAAAGCTAACGAGTGACAGTGACAGCCGAATTTTTTAATCCCACGGGAGGGAGGCGAAAAACTCAGTATTGTTTTTATCTGTGTGCCATCGCTATAAGCAGGAGGATTGCGAAGGTTTCATTATTTTTCGTTCTTAGGTCTAAAGATATTTTTGTAAAAAAATAAACGGTCTAGTAATATTACAAATGCGAAAGCTTGGTGAGCACACTCACGTGGGCGCGAAGTTATAAATACTATAGCTTTTTTAAACTACCATTTAAACGGTTTAGCTATAGAAGTGAGAGAGAATACTGCTGTGTGACATAAATATGCGCAATAGTACCTGCCGGGGATACTATGGCAGTACCTTTTCATTAGGCGCTTATCTCTGCGCTATACTTATTACAAAACACAAACTCTTTATTGCAATCAAAAAAATCTTCTTGATAAGTATACCTGGGGCTAAATTCAGGAACGGCCCAAGACGGTTTGCGAGCGGTAATTCAATCGTTTGGGAGAGGATAGGAATGGGTTGAGCTTGGGATGAGCCTTATTTTCCTGCTAATTCGCTTTTATAGCAAACCGTATTCCTAACCGTATGCCTAGTCGTGTCTTGCCCGAGCGGGCCTCTCGCGGACGCACACCAGCAAGATTCCTTGCTCTTGCTAGTGTGAGTGGGGCGAGCAGAATACGTCCGTTACCGCGGGGACTTACCCCTCACGCGTCCCGCGCTGTAAGGCGCCGGCCGCGCCGCTGCAATCAGTCGAGATTGAGCCGCCATTTATATGCTTCCGCGTATTAAGCTCGCTCCCGCGCATACTCGCCCGGCGCTCGCGCCGCATAGCGACATCGTTGTTTGTATATTAAGGGGTGAGTCCCCAAAAAACGCTTGAAAGATGTTTGCGGTTTGCAATAATGCCACGAAATTCACCGTATATTTAATACTACAAAAATTATTTTAGAAACTTAATAGATGTATCTACAGCTTCACCGCGCTACATTTGTAAAATAGTAATTAATTTCCGAGAAATAAAATCCCAAAGTCTTTCAAAAACATCGAAATCGTCATTTTCTATTTACGCTTTTTAGATAATAATGAAACAAATTCATGAAAATCTCTTTGGTTGAATCGTAACACAAAAGTATGTAAAATATTATCACCGTTTCATTTTAGGCTAAATATAATCTCTATAATGATAATATGCATCTAAACATTATCTATTTTTTACGCAAAAATGTTTGCCGTTTTACATACTTTTTACTATGGAGCGAACATTTCCCGTAATTCGATTTTTAAATAGCGATCGCGGCCGAAAAATATTCAGTGCTGTCAAGGAATCCAACGAGAGAGTACGCTCCGTTTGTAGCCGCGCACGCACACACTCGCACAAAATACTACTCCTGTGGTAGGGTAAGGGTGGATCCCGACTGTTCGATTTCAGCTGTCAAAGAGGTCAGACTTTTACTAAGGTAAGTAAGTTTTCTTAATAATTATAAGCTTTTATTTGTAATTATTGCAATCGTCGTATAAAATTATGTGTGTTTTTAACACGTTTTTACAAGCTTTTATTTAAATTGCCCTGTTAGTTTAGGCCAAATCTTGTAAGCTTTATTTAACCCGCTTCTAGTGGTCGGATCGACTTGAAATTTGGTATGTGTAAAAAAACGAAAAATTAAAAATAAGTTTGTAACAGAATGTCTTGTGCCATCTTCTTTACTAATGTCCTTTTTGTCGATAGGAAAGTTCTTTGGTCTTTGTCAAACTCACATTGCACCTGATTGATTATAAGAATATTGTTAAATCTTATATCTTTATACTATTTATTTGATTTCTGTATCAAGACAATGTCAACTTTTTAATTAAATGCGTGTTGTACTTTATAAAAAATCGAATCGTCTCGCACGCAGGTTAGACGACTTCCAGCCTCCTGAACAAGTAGGATTCTGAAAGGGCTTTAGCACCGTAGACCACATACATGCGTTGCAGCAGGTTATACAGAAAACCGAGGAGTTTAAACGCCCCCTTCGCCTGACATTTATAGACTATGAGAAAACCTTCGATTCGATCGAGACTTGGGCTGCACTGCAGTCCTCCAACGGTGCCAAGTAGACTACTGGTACAGTACATTACATCGAAGTGTTGAAGTGTCTATATAATAGCGCCACAATATCCGTCCGACTTCAGGACCAGATGTCGAAGCGTATTCAATTGCAGCGGGGAGTCAGACAAGGAGATGTTATTTTTCCAAAACTGTTCACCGCTGCACTGGAGCTGAAGGATGCTTTCAAGACTCCTGACAGGGAAGGGCGAGGCATCAATGTAAATGGTGAAATACATCACTCACCTTCGACCTAAGTGCGATGCTTTCTAACCTCGGGACGATCTCCGAGCGAGTTGGACTTTAATTGAACATAGAAAAGACGAAGGTCATATCGAACGCCCATGTTTTACCATTTCCCGTCATAATTGAAGACTCTACGCTCGAAGTTGTTGACGACTATAACTATTTGGGATATAAGTACAATCCAATTAGTGGGTTTAACTTCGAGAAAGAGGTCAATCGACGAATTAGACTCAGCTGGGCAGCGTTAGGGAAGCTTTGCAATATCTTGTCAGCTAATACACCGCAATGTCTCAAGTCAAAAGTCTTTGACCAGTCTGTGTTGCCAGTGCTGACTTATGGCACTGAGACGTGGCCGCTAATGATGGACCTCATAAGAAAGCTCAAAGTCACTCTGAGGGCGATGGAGAGGGCTATGCTCGGAGTTTCTCTGCGGGATCGCATTAGAAATTATAAAATCCGCGCAAGAACTAAAGTCACCGACATAGCTCGAAGAATCTCTAGACTCAAGTGGCAATTGGCAGGGCACATCACTCGTAGAACTGATGGCCGATGGGAAAAAAAAAGTTTCACAAGTGGCGTCCATGGACCGGAAGACGCAGTGAGGTAGGCCTCCAACAAGATGGAAGACGACCTGGTTATGGTTGCGGGATCGGGTTGGATGCGGATGGCACGGGACCAATCTGTTTAGCGAACCTTGGGGAGGCCTATGTTTAGCAGTGGACGTCTTTCGGCTGAAATGATGATGATGATGATGACTTGACAATAACTGCGCACTATATCTCCTCTACGAGATTTGGAATTGGAATTGTAAATACACGGACAGGTCAACAATAATTTGTTGAATCAGGCGTTACCTTTCGGAGGTCCATATCAATGATTTGAAACAACTTCTTTGCTCACCCGCGACCTTATAATAATTACGTTTATGCAAAAAATACGTGTTCATGCAGTTCCTCCACCTCCACACTGTACGAACACACACAAATCACATAAACCCAACTATCACCACCACTAAACTACACGAGCTCTAGTTGAGTTTCGAACTCAACCAGTTCTCATCTTCAGAGTAAGTATCGCAACCGTTTACTAAGCTGCATAAGCATATCCATTTATTTTGCTTTTCTTGCATAAACGTGAGTATCATAAGGTCGCGGGTCAGCAATGTAATTCTTTCAGTTTTTTTTAGGTCAACAATAACAGTAATTTAGAATAAAGACATTTTCGATGTTTATATTTTTTTGATGTTATTAAAGTTCTGATTATTAATAAAAAGATCCTTTAATAATGTAAAATCGTTTTATTTGTACTTACACCAAGTTTGAATATCGAAAGTCATCAAAATAATGTAGATTACATTTGTACAAAATCGAAAGGCGACTCTTTAATGTTCCCTTGTAAGTACTTACACTGGGACTCCACCCTTAGCTGACGGCTGTATAGCGTATCACGCAAAATGGTTCTGTGTAAGTGAAAACTGTCAATGTGCGTACGAAAAATAAATTCTCAAGGTCAGGGAACTCGCTCTTAACTTGTGTTCCAATTGTTCCAAACTGTTTTCCACTAATCCATAATTATATTAAAGTCCGATACACCCCCTGAGTTCTCATTTTCTGCCTGCCGGCAGTGGCGCGCCCTTTTACATAGTACCCAGACTATACTTTGTAAATAAATAAACAAATAAATAAGGCTCATCCCAATCTCAGCCCAAACCTCTCGCAAACCAGTGATTTTTGGCGTTCCTGAATAGCAGTTTAAACCAAACCCAAACCAAACGATTGAATTACTGCTACCAAACCCGTGAAGGCCAGTTTCTGAATTTAGCCCCTATACAGTGTAGCGACTCCTAGCGCCACCTAGTCGATTCTCCCAACCAATTAGACGCCTTTCGAGAACTTTTGATACGAATCATGTGTAGTACCTGAATAAATAATGAAATGTACAATTGTACACGATCTATCCAGTTAAATGTATAACTGAGATAACCAGGCAAGAGTCACCAGTGTCACATTCACAAACAACCCAACAAAACTCGTTTGAGATTATAAAAAGTTACAGAGTATGGAAGAAATGATACACATAGTCCCTAATCTCGTATAACGAGTTTTAAAGACTTGCAAAACCAAAAAGCACATTTGAATAAATTTCATCATCAGTCTATTGCAGTCGACATCATCATCATTTCAGCCGAAAGACGTCCACTGCTGAACATAGATAGGCCTCCCCCAAGGCTCGCCAAACAGATCGTCCCTGCGCCATCCGCATCCAATGCGTTCCCGCCACCTTAACCAGGTCGTCGCTCCATATTGTTGGAGGCCTGCATACACTGCGTCTTCCGGTCCGCGAACGCCACTCGAGAACCTTTCGGCCCCATCGGCCGTCAGTTCTACGAGCGATGTGCCCTGCCCACTGCCACTTAAGTCCAGCGATTCTTCGAGCTATGTCCGTGACATTTTAGTTCTTGCGCGAATCATCACAGATATTTTTGGATATGAATCCCTCCTGAGACGGGATATAACAGTCTATCGCGCGGGCGCTTGCCACTGCTTTTACCATCTCTTTTTGTGACCATCTTAAACCGTTTGACAGAAAGAAATAATGAATATGATAGTAAGAGTCCGCGGGCATTTTCACTTGAAATAGCGCGAAAACTTTTTTTCGATGAGGAAATTTTGTTGTTTTTTTTACTCAGAATCAAGAACGCTGATGATTTTGACAATAAAAAAAAATGAGTCCCTAATTTTTCATAAAAAAATTAGTGTCCGTTTCATAACGAGCCATACAAATTATATGAAAGTAACGTTACGAAACTGACTCAAAGATAAGGACACTGTTCACCCGACTGTCGAAGGAGGGTTATGATTTTCGAGCGTATGTATTTATGTATGTTATGTATGTATGTATGTATGTATCATTCTTTGGCACGTCCTGGAGCCTAAACGGTTCAATGGATTTTAAAGTGTGAAGTGTCATTAAATTCATCTTAGTTCCGAGAGTGCCATTTTTCAAATTAGATAGGTACTTATTTTAAAACTTACATTCGTTTTTTTTAATATGGCTGTTATTTTTTTTCAACATTATGGAAGTAAATTTGGAATTTTCTTCTTTAGAATAAAGAGCTCTATTGATTTTAATGATTATAAAGTATCCCGAATTTTCCATACATTTTTTTTAACAGTTCTGTGACGAGTCTTATAAACTGTAAGACAAAAGCATAGCCCTCCTTCGACAGTCGGGTGAAAGTCACAAAAGTGACTTAAAAAATAAGGGCGCTTTTTTTTCTTTATGAATAGTAAATCGTGATTTTGTAAAAAAAAAAAACAAAATTTACTTATTTAAAAAAGTAATTAGTACCTTTTAAATAATGTTCAAACCAATTGTTTTAGTCTTAGTATAATTAACCACAGCCAGAAGTTAATTCCATTCTATTGTGAAATACCCAAGAAATAAAAACTCCACGCATTGTTAACAGAAATTGAACAGAAAACTTGACAATGCGTCCTGAACTTGGGGGAATTTGTCTTTCTTTCAATTTCTACGTTAAACCGAGTTCTGCAGGGGCGTTAATTACAGCCTTTTGTTAAAGTTTTGTTTTCTACTGGTCTTTTTATATGGTTTATTGCGTAACTTTATTAAGACTGGCACTATGTATTTCAAACTAAATACAAACTGAAATATAGATGCACAGAAAAAACCCCAGAAAAAAGACCAATGCTGGGAATCGAACCCAGGTCCTCAGCGTTCCGTGCTGCGTGCTTACCCCTACACCATCACTGGTCTAGAGGTTAGCGACGAATCTTTCCCATACATCGTACATTTCAGTCTGTTATAATCACTTTATGCAGTGATAAAGCGCTCATCTATGTTATGCCCTCTACCGAGAGACTTTAACACTCCTTCGGAACTAACCGCTCACCTGGACCAAGAGATGGCGCTACTGTGCAACTTTAAACAAGTCAGGTATGAATTATCTTTTTTATTTATTTTTCAACTTCATTTTTTATTACTTTTACGGTCATCCCATGAAACCATATATTTCAAACTAAATACAAACTGAAATATAGATGCACAGAAAAAACCCCAGAAAAAAGACCAATGCTGGGAATCGAACCCAGGTCCTCAGCGTTCCGTGCTGCGTGCTTACCCCTACACCATCACTGGTCGAGAGGTTAGCGACGAATCTTTCCCATACATCGTACATTTCAGTCTGTTATAATCACTTTATGCAGTGATAAAGCGCTCATCTATGTTATGCCCTCTACCGGGAGACTTTAACACTCTTTCGGAACTAACCGCTCACCTGGACCAAGAGATGGCGCTACTGTGCAACTTTAAACAAGTCAGGTATGAAGTATCTTTTTTATTTAGTTTTCAACTTCATTTTTTATTACTTTTACGGTCATCCCATGAAACCATATATTTCAAACTAAACTATGTCTTAAACTATTCTTTTACTCTCTTAACACGGCTTTATTAGTTTAATTTATAACGAAGTTTATAACTAAATACGTTTCAGCGCGCACATTAAATTTATGATCAACTCCTATTTTTTTTTATCTAAGCACATTTTAAAGATTTAAACCTCTTGACAGTGCCATCACTTTTCATCTTTGAATGTATAATGTTTGTATTGAGTAATCCGAACTTGTTTAAAAAATGTAATGCTGTTGTTGTTGTTGTTGTCCTATGGTACCCCAGTGGTACAGAGGGCCTTCGTGAGACTTCGCTATCAGCTCCTTCTGTCCAGCGTATGCTGTATCTAACAGAAATTTAAGAACACTCTATAGCCATAATATTTGTACAATTAACTTCCAGTTGGGCTACAACAGTTGGTGCCTTTCCATCAGAGATGTGCTATGCAGCTATGCTACGAAGATGTGAAAGCTACGCTACAAAACTGTGTGACCGTTTCCACTAGGGTGTTTCACTTTTGTAGGTGAAAAAAATTTTTGTGATATTTTTTCTGACTTTGCACAGCTTCCGGTTCTAGCTTATGTTAATAGAATATTTTCCAAATTTCAAGTGGATTGGACGATGTTTAGAGGTTGCACAGAATGAACAGCTCTAAATAAGAATCGAAAAAAAGAAGTAATTACTTTTATTTAAAGATAGCACAATATGGTAGCCACACATCGTTTTTAAGTGAAAGAAAATTAAGCATAAAATAGAACATTAACTACTCAATAAATAATTTACTACTTAGACTACACAAGTTACAACCTCATATTTGGTTCGCTTGACCACGCATTTTCTGTTGCATGCTTGTTTCTGCTATTCGTCTCTGATCGAATCATTAAATAAAGAATAGTTACTCTGTCTTCTAGAATCTTACAGGCTGCGATTGATGGCAACAATTTACAGTTTCAATGTTAGAGTAGGTTAATGATGCTTAAATTTTTTGAGCCATTTCGCTTCTTTTGGTCACCCGAGTTCGATGAATAGTAGACGGCGATATAGAAACATCTGAGACATCGTGACGTGACCAAGGCTTTTAACAACTGTAATAACCGAAGTACTAGCTTGCCGAGTGGAGAGTTGTTCGCGGTCCTATGCAGCTATGAGTGTCCAATCGAGAGATTTTAGTTTACTTACTTATAAATAGGACGTGACATTTTTGCTGGTGGAGGTGGTACAGAGAATAGAATTATTTTCATCGTCTTCATGACTTGATGACTACTTAATGAAGAGCATTCTTGGTCCAAGGTCACTGTCATGTTGATTTCTTTAATCGATTTTAATGCTACATTTTATAAGCATCCACTTTGTCTTGTCTCTTACGCTTTCGGATAATTTCTAAGGAAAACATTAAAAAATTACGGTAAGTGTTCCTTATAAAGTTATTAAATTTTAGCTCGAACGGTTACTGTCTTGACATATATATTAGCCTTCTTCAACACTTCTTGCAGTTTAATACTTGTCTACTTAGTGGCGTCCGAAAGAGATTTTTTTTCTTTGTGATGGTACTGATGGTGTAAAATAAACCAACAGCCCTTGTTCCTTGGAAGGAAGTCCAGCTCCTAACAAAATATCACAAGGAAACTTATTATTTACGTTAGAATATGCTTCAATCTTATAAACGACACACTTAAATAACTTATAACCCTCCAATTCAGATAAAAAACTTGAAAATTTTGCTATCCTCTAATACACCGATATCGATTACTTGACATAAAAGTCATCAAACTGTGCAACCTTTAGATGATAATCGATTTTACTGATTTTTGGCGTATGAACTTTACATATGAGTGGAAACAAGAATTCGAGCAAAGTCAAAGATAAATCAAAAATTTTGAAAAATGAAACACCCTAGTTTCCACCAATGCGAAGCTATATAGCTGTGCGAGGAAGATGCGCTATGTAGATGAGCAGCCGCGAGGCAGCTGTGCGAAGAAGATGCGCAGCTCGAGCTATGCGATGTATCGACAGGGGCGCGCGGAGCGGCAGCGCGGTGAGGGGGGACATTGCTACACGGCTCGCGACCATCCATAGCACGCATCCTGCAGGCTTATTGTCTAACGTTTCTGACACTTGCCTTCGTAATCACTATTTCTTTCTGTCAAATGGTATAAAATAATGACAGAAAGAGACGGTGAAAGCGAAGGCAAGCGTCAGAAGCGTTAGACAATACGGCCTCAGGGCACGCATCTTTCCATATAAAAATCATAGCTTAGTTGAACTCGTTTCCACCAGAGCTATGCTATGTGGACCAATGAACATGATTGGTGGATATCAGACACATCCAAAGCAAAGTAGCGTAGCACATCTCTCGTGGCAAAGTAGTACACAACTGATATGGTTCACCGATGTACCTGCGCAGAAGACGCGTTTTAGAAGCGCGGGAAATGCAATTGACCAATCGGCATACATTACGCAGGGTGCGTCTTTTTCCTGTGCCGCTATTGGTGGGTTGCTGCCGCCATATTAGCACGCGTCGCGAGGCATGTTAGTGGCCAGCCTTTATACGTCCAGCCTTTATGCTAAAGGGCATAGCCTCCTCTCAGAATGAAAGAGCTTGGGAGTTCACACGCAGACCCAGTGCGGATTGTCATCTTCACACACACCATTGGAAAAAGTGAATTAAAAGTATACCAAACTAAATAAATCTCGAAGTAATTTAACAAACATTATACGTACCAATTGTTCCCAAACTGAAAATTTGTCGTTTTTCAACTTCGCAAATGTTCAACCGTTACTAATTTAATTTCTACTGAAAATGAGCGAATTTGGACTTAAGTAGAGTTAAATTATTGACTGGTTCCGCGATGTTAATTTAAAATAAGACTTAGGGAAATTTTCTGTTTCGCGGAAGTTGTTTTATTCATTTACTTTAGCGAAACTGTATAAATTGGGGCTGCAGCCGTTATAACTGTTGGTCTTTATGTTTCTTTGTTCTATTACAATTTATATAACAACTCTTACAAAAGTATTAACAAATCCATGATAATATGATTAAATCTTACTTATTAGACACACACAAATAGGAATGGAAACTAATGAAACTATGTCTAGACCGTTTAAGGGCAGTTTTAGTTTTTCTTGTACCTTTTGAATTTTTTTTAAATTCGGAAAGTTTTATGTGATTTCTGCTCAGAATCACGAGCTCTTTTGATCCTACTAGGAGAAAAAAAGTGTCCAAAGTTTTTTTCCCGTTCCGTTACCATTTTTCATAGACTTTATATGACCGTAACGAAATAGAGGAATCGAAAAATATATGAAAATTTTGGGACACTTTTTTCTCCTAGTAGGTTCGAAAGAGCTCGTGATTCTGAGCAGAAATCACATAAAACTTTCCGAATTTAAAAAAAAAAGTCAATAGGTACAAGAAAAAATAAAAATGCCCTTAAATGATTCCTCGCGGCTGGAGGGTTTGACGACAAAGGGGCCGAGAGAGATCAGCGGCCACAGTAATAAGTACATAATCGATGAAAGTTTCAGATTACAGTAGGTACAAGCGATAGAGGCCTGTATCAGACGGACGGGCAGACGGTGTAACCGGCTAGCCGGTCGGAGAATAAGAGACTATGTAGTAAATAAAAATATAATCTATACATATAAAATCCTTTGTCCTGACTGACGGATCAACGCACAGCCTAAACCGCTGATCGTAGAGACCTGAAACTTGGAGGGTGTGTTCTTTGTATGACGTAGGCATCCGATAAGAAAGGATTTTCCGTAGTTCTACTTCTAAGGGGGTAAAAAAGGGGGGCAAAGTTTGTATGAGACATCGTGATTCCTTGGTCCAATCTACTTCAAATTTTGCATAAACATTCTTTAACAAAATTGATGGAAGACGTGTTTCGTATTTTATTGAAATTCATCCCTTGACGGGGTCAAAAAGTAGTAGAAAGTTATTTTGGGGGTGATTTGCTTCGAAGTTGATATCAATACTCCTTAGTGCTTTTGATTTAAATTACATTTTATTTTGACACATTGTAAACGAAACGAAACTTCAAATATTGCAAACCATTTTTGTCTACGTTTGTCAACCACGTCTTGATCTGATCTCTGATAATAGCTAATTATATGTATTAAGTATTTGCATTTCACCAAGCTTTTGCTTTTACAAGCGCAGCGTGGGACGTCCACCAACGAGATGGACGGACGTTTTGGTGAAGGCCGCAGGTTCAGGGTGGATGCAAGTCGCTTCCAACCGTAATGATTGGACGTCAATGAGGGAGGCCTATGTCCAGCAGTGGACGTCCTACGGCTGAAATGATGATGATGATGAAGCTTTTATGCGAGTTCAACCTTTTTCGAATAAAATCGAATTGAGTATTCAAATATCATTGTTGAACTCGCATAAAAGCTTGGTGCAATGCAAATACATATAAAATGCTTTGTCCTGAAGTCCTAAATGACTGACTGCCGGATTAACGCACAGCCTAAACCGCTGTATGTAGAGACCTAAAACGTGGAGGGTGTGTTCTTTGTATGACGTAGGCATCCGATAAGAAAGGATTTTCCGGAATTTCCACGGGATAAGGAATAATCGGAATTTATATATTTCATCAAGAGTGACCCTATGCCCATAACGAAGATTACTAAACTGTACAAATTGGGCATGCAATTAGACTATTAGAATATAAAGAATTTTGAAAATTTCCACGGGATAAAGTTAAATCAGGATTTATATATGTAGGTACTCAAATCAACTGGACCATATCTCCGTAACTACAATTACTAATCTTTTTAAATACAGTATTAACGAAAATGACCATAACAACAAAAAAACTTATTGCAGGATTTTTGGAAATTCCTGTGGGATAGATAATCTCTGAAACTTCCGAGCCGATTAAAAAAGAAACTTTTACCAGTAAAAAGTTACACTATCCTTTATTGACATAGGCTACTTTTTTCCGGGGAAATGCAAAATTCCCAAGGGATAGAAAAAAGAAAATTCAACTTCGGAGCTCATTTTAAAATGTCTTACACCAATAGAAAAGATGCACTGTCCTTGGTTAACATAGGATGCTTTTTTCCGGATAAATGCTAAATTCCCGCGGTATAGAAAATAGTAAAATTAACTTCGGGGCTGAGTTTAAAAAAAAATCACCAATAGAAAGCTTCACTATCCTTTATTGGTTTAGGCTACCTACTATTTATTCGGTAAAATGCAAAATTCCCCTGGGATATTAAGAAGTGAATTTCACTTCAGGGCTGATTTGAAAATTTCTTTCACCTATTAGTGAGTAGCTACACTAACCCTTACTTACATAGACTATTTTCTCCGTGAAAAATCAAAATTCCCACGGGAAAAAAATAAGTGAACTCAACTACGCGGCTGATTTTAAAAGTTCTTTTATCGGTAGAAAGCTTTAAGGACATAGGCTACTTTTCTCGGGGAAAATGCAAAATACCCGCGGGATAAAAATAAGTGTAATTTTGCAAAGAATAAGGACAAATTTGTTGAAATTCCCGCGGGATAGGGAATAAACGGGATTTATAATATTCACTAACTGATACTCATGATGAAATGATAATAATGATGGATGTTGCCGGTGCCGGATTTTTGTTTTATACAATGAAAGAGATGAAGAAGCTTTACCACAAATTGGAATTCTACGCGGACGAAGTCGCGGGCAAAAGCTAGTACAGTATAAAATAGTATATAGAAATTGTTCCAGTCAGCACTGCTCTTCAATAAAATATATAAAATAACACTGGCCTAGATTTTCTGGACAGGTGGGAAGGCGGGGCAGGGTATTCACGTAGCCTCGGAGCGTCCTATAGGGGTTTCAAAGGGGGGATGAAAATTTCCTTGATTTTGCCGTAGGATGCACCGTTTTCAAGATATTTGACAAAACACCGGTTCTCGTCCTATCACCGAGGTTAAGCAACGTCGGGCGCGGTCAGTACTTGGATGGGTGACCGCCTGGTTTTATTTTTGTTCTTTGAATGTTTTGTTATGACGTTGTCACGTTAAACTATCGTCCGTAAACCGACTTTACAGACAACCGGTTTTTTTGATTTTGGAATACATTTGAATTTTGTGTCTATTTGGCCAGTGGTATTATAGACACGACGTATTCTGTATTGCCGCGTAAATTCAGTGTTAGGCTGCGTACGCGAGGGACAGTGTTAATCCCGCCATCGGTCTTGATCGCGCTAGGCCTGAAAAATGGCCGTGACGGGCGTTTTGCCACTTTTATTAACGTCCCGTCTTACGTGACGGAGCAATTTTAACGATAAATTGACCGCGGACACGTTGTAATGACCCCCGTTTTAACAGACCAGGAGCTTGTTCTTTATACAAGCTTTTATTTAACTCTGAAGGATAGAATCTGCTGAAGTGTGCACTCATACATGTTTCCTTCATCTATATATATAAAATTCTAAACTGACTGACTGACTGACTGACTGACTGTTGATATATCAACGCACAGCCCAAACCACTGGACCTAGAGACTTGAAATTTTGCACATAGATTCCTTATACAATGTAGGCATCCACTAAGGAAGGATTTTCGGGAATTCCCACGGGAACGGGAAAAAACGGGATTTATAGATTCGATTCCGAGTGACCGTATCTCAGTAACTATAATAACTAGACTCTTCAAATTTGATACACAAGTAGGTATTACAATAATGAAAACATCGATTTCAGGATTTTTCAAAATTCTCACGGGATAAGGAATAAACGGGATTTATATATTCAGTTCAACGGAATCCTATGAACTATAATTACTAGACTCTTCAAATTTGGCATAGAAGTAGGTAATTGTAATAGTAAAAAACAGTTTTAAGGATTTTTGGAAATTCCCACGGGATAAAGAAAAAACGGGATATTTTGTTTTACTGGTCGTAGAAAGCTGAAATTCGGCATGAAGGTTGCTTGGGGAGTGTAGAGGAGCATTGAGAGAGGAATTTCCAAAATTCCCACGGGAACGGGAAAAAACGGGATTTATATATTCGATTTCGAGTGACCCCATCTCAGTAACTATAATAACTAGACTCTTCAAATTTGGTATACAAATAGGTATTACATTAGTTAAAATATTATAATCAGGATTTTTCAAAATTCCCACGGGATAAGAAAAAAACCGGATTTATATATTCAGTTCAACGGAATCCTATGAACCATAATTACTAGACTCTTCAAATTTGGCATAGAAGTAGGTAATTATAATAGAGAAAAACTGTTTTAAGGATTTTCAGAAATTCCCACGGGATAAAGAAAAAACGGGATTTATCGTTTTACTGGTCGTAGAAAGCTGAAATTCGGCATGCAGGTTGCTTGGGGAGTGTAGAGGAGCATTGAGAGAGGAATTTCCAAAATTCCCACGGGAACGGGAAAAAAAGGGATTTATATATTCGATTCCGAGTGACCGTATCTCTGTAGCTATAATAACTAGACTCTTCAAATTTGATACACAAGTAGGTATTACATTAGTTAAAACATCAATTTCAGGATTTTTCAAAATTCCCACGGGATAAGGAAAAAAACGATATTTATATATTCAGTTCAACGGAATCCTATGAACTGTAACTATTAGACTCTTCAAATTTGGCATAGAAGTAGGTAATTATAATAGTAAAAAACTGTTTCAAGGATTTTCGGAAATTCCTACGGGGTAAGGAAAAAACGAGATTTTTCGTTTTCGGGGTCGTAGAAAGTTGAAATTCGGCATATAGGTTGCTTGGGGAGTGTAGAGGAGCATTGAGAGAGGACTTTTCAAAATTCCCACGGGAACGGAAAAAAACGGGATTTTTCGTCTTACTGGTCGTAGAAAGCTGAAATTCGGCAAGTAGGTTGCTTGGGGAGTGTAGAGGAGGATTGAGAAAGGGCTATCCAAAATTCCCACGGGAACGGGAAATAACGGGATTTGTCGTTTTACTGGTCGTAGAAAGCTGAAATTTGGCATTTAGGTTGCTTGCGAAGTGTAAAAGAGCATTACGAGAGGACTATCCAAAATTCCCACGGGAACGGGAAAAACGGGATTTTCCGTTTTACTGGTCGCAGAAAGCTGAAATTCTGCATGAGGTTGCTTGGGGAGTGTAGAGGAGCATTGAGAGAGGACTTTCTAAAATTCCTACGGGAACGGGAAAAAAACGGGATTTTTCGTTTTACTGGTCGCAGAAAGCTGAAATTCTGCATGAGGTTGCTTGGGGAGTGTAGAGGAGCATTGAGAGAGGACTTTCTAAAATTCCTACGGGAACGGGAAAAAACGGGATTTTTCTTTTTACTGGTCATAGAAAGCTGAAATTCGGCATGTAGGTTGCTTGGGGAGTGTAGAGAAGCATTGAGAGAGGACTTTTTAAAATTCCCACGGGAACGGAAAAAAAACGGGATTTTTCGTTTTACTGGTCGTAGAGAGCTGAATTTCGGCATGAGGTTGCTTGGAGAGTGTAGAGGAGCATTGAGAGAGGACTTTCCAAAATTCCCACGGGAACGGGAAAAAACGGGATTTTTCGTTTTACTGGTCGTAGAAAACTGAAATTTGGCAAGTGGGTTCCTTGGGAAGTGTAGGGGAGTATTAAGAAAGTATCATCCGAAATTCTTATGGGAACGGGAAAAAACAGGATTTTGAGTTTTACTGGTTGTAAGCTAAAATTTCAAAATTCATAAGCTTATACTGTAATTAGGCCGCAAAGGGCTCTTTAACCGACTTCAAAAAAAGGAGTAGGTTATACATTCCATTTTAATGTATTTTTTTATGTAGGTATGTTCACCGATTTCTCGGTCAATTGTGGACCGATTTTAAAAATTCTTTTTTTATTCGAAAGAATATAATATACTCCTGAGATGGTCCCATTGTCACGCGAGCAAGCAAGCGTGCATGCATGCTTGCATGCTTGCTTGCTTGCCTGTATGCTTGCTTGCTTGATATCTTGGTTCTTTGGAATTCTCATGGTACACGCGAGCGAAGCCGCGGGCAAAAGCTAGTCTTCCTATATAACCGTGTATCTTACGTTAAGTTTGTAGTAATAAATCATATCTTAGACCTATCGGTTGTTTCCCTTACGCCATCCTTACACTGCAATGAAATTGTCTTACTCAAAAGCTTCCAAAGACTCTCAGCTTCTAAATCAAATTAAAGAAAAATATTTATCCAAGTAGGCCGTTAAGGGCTCTTTACATGTCTAACATACAACTACCTTATAGTGTGTACTCCGTGATGAAGGGCTATGAATTAGCCCGAAACAGTCGAGCTAAACTCGATCGTAGACCTGAATTATCAGTATTTTTTCACTGCTCGTTACGTGTCTTTAGGTCCAGTAGTGGACTGCTACAGGCTGATGATGATGATGATGATACACTGATTACATTGCAGGTGTGCGCAGACTCTTTACGAAGTTTTCCTTTACCGTAAAGCTCGTGGTAAACTTCAAATGTAATTTCGCACAAAAATTACGAAAAATACAGAGGTGCGAACCCTGACTCGAATCCATGACCTTCTGCTTGCAAGGCCAAGGACAAACCACTAGGCCAAGGACCACGGCTTTTCGACTTCATAATTACACTATCTAATTATATTAACCCTTAATAAGGGCCCATTTATTGGAGCACACTACCACAGAATCAAAAGCAGCTATCGAATGCATAAATATCTGACAATGGATATTTTTAAAGCTAGCAGTATTTTCAATTATTACAAAATGGATATATTGCATGTGGTCGCTAAATCGCCTCTACCTTTTTAAGAGCGCGCGCAGACAGAGAGCGGTCTGGAGTTCTGAGTTCCGCGTTCAAAGATCTGCGTTCTTTCGAATGTACTGAGTCTCTTACGATAACGCACACAGCAGGCGGCTGGAACTCTCGTGCGGTCAAAACACAGTATGCTTAGTATAAGTTTTTACTTCACGAAATACTTCTCGATCGCGTTTACGTAAAAAATTCAATTCTATGGAAACATGGACGCGCGCGCACGGAGACGCTGTCCATGTTTCCATAGTAATTGATTTTTTTACGTAAAGGCGATCGAGAAGTATTTCGTGAAGTAAAAACCCATACTAAGCATACTGTACATCTACCATGAGTTACACTAATTTACAGTGACCGTACTCGCTAGCGACGGCGTAAATGATTTGTATGGAGAATTCTATTTCCGTAAGTGACCGCTAGAGGCGCTGTACACAATTCTCCATACAAATCATTTACGCCGTCGCTAGCGAGTACGGTCACTGTAAACTAGTGTAACTCATGGTAGAGGTACTGAACTCTGAAAAAACCGGTTAAAAACCGGTGCCTCTTTTCTCCCATAAAATTTTAAGTCATAATGTATCATTAGTCATAATCAACGTTAGTCATACAGTGATTTATTTCTGAAACGGTATTTTTTTCAGGACTTTTTTAAATGCCATCTTATAGAATGCAGTAGGTTAGGTTAGGTTTGTTTTATAACAATTCCGAAAAATAAATTGTTTCAGAAATAAATCACTGTATGACTAACGTTGATTATGACTAATGATACATTATGACTTAAAATTTTATGGGAGTCATTATAGACCCATTTTTCGTCTATATTTGTCAGGTCTGAGGAAAGATGTAGGCTATTTTTTATGCCCCTATTCCTCGCGTACGGAATCGCGGGCCACAGCTGGTAGAAGCGAAAAAATAGTAAATTAAACCAACGACAATATTACCTAAAACATAAATGTAGCGAAAATGTGGCAGATTGTAAATTTAATGCAGTAAATTATTTAGCTCTTAATTAACTCGGTCACATAAAACATGTTAATATTGAAATATCCACGGCTGGAATAATTTCTAAACACTTGATATTTTGGGTAGGTAGATTAAAATGATTACATACCAGTCGGATGTTGATTTTAATCGTGAACGCATTCAGCTTTTTGAAACTGAGTTTTGGAACCACGAAAGGAAAGGTAATAAAATAACAAGAGCGGGTCTTTAAAAAGGGTATAATGGCGCAACCCCATTGAAACCAATTCAGTAAGTAGTTTTCAGAATTTTCAAAGCAGATTAATAATACCATTGCAACGCCTCATAGTTGCATTCGAGCATAAATGATATCTAAACACCTGTTCTAGAATGATACCGCGAACTTAAGAGCGTAAAAGTCATATGCTTATTTTGCACGTACTAATCTTTAACATTCTAATCGTAGTTTTTGAATATAATAATAATTCGACGCTCGAAAACAATAAGGGCGTATACCATAAAAAGGTCGTAACTAGATTATTATATGGCTACAATCAGCTTTTTTTTCTGTGTCGATTGTCCGGGTCTCGTTTCTCTACGACGACAAAAAATTTCAAAATCGGGCAGTATTATGGAAAATGGCTGTAATTTTTTTGGTCGTAACTGCCCATAAAATGACGAATTTAAACTTTTTAGAGACACGACGAGTAGAAGTTTGTGTTTTTCATTAAACATTAAGCCGTTCGAGTTTCTACGCACCGCGCTACGCGCTAGTTTACGACCTTTTTGCGGGATGCATTTTTCAAACTTCATTGCTTACGACATTCTTGCAGTTCGCATTTCGATAGGCTAAAGTGGAATAGATGACGAGAGGTCTTTTTCCCCATTAGTAGGATGCAAAATTAGGCTAAATAAAAAATGTATCGTAACACGAAAGTTTGTATTTTTGTCTCTCGTCCGCAACAAAACTGCTGGACAAATTATGAGGACGGCTTTAGCATTTCTTCCTCTCAATAGATAGAATTCGAGCGAATATTGTGCTTAAAAAATGTGCGTAACTTTTTTTAGGCCATAATTTTAAAGATCGTCAGCTTTCTAGTGAAACTACTTCTAACGCGGGAGAGACCGCGGGTGAATCTAGTACATTCATAAAACTCCACTCAATCATACTGAGCCAATGTAACAGCAATATTAGGAGATTTGTAATTGCTTTTTATGCGGAGACTTGGCGGCTGACTGGCCGTCAGAATGCTCTGTCATAGTGAGTGTGCTTCTCCACTGTTTGATGCGGTACGAGCTATGTTTTGCGGTGCATCAGGCGCAAGCCACACAGAAGAGACGTGGGACGGGGGCACGCCGCAATCCGCGTCGTTTGTTCGCAGGCCGCGTCTCCGCCTCGTCTCAACTGTCTGCTTTGGATCGCGACGCTTCTATACATTTAGTATGAAAACTGATTCAAGGGGCGCCGCGACTGCGACGCGCCCCGCCCCACGTCTCTTCTGTGTGGCTTGCGCCTTAGGTATCTACATTTTTAAAATGACATCTATAATATTGACTATTTTTTTGTATTGTTGCTATATTTATCCTAATTTATATTTTTATTCTTCATCATCATAATTTCAGCCGAAAAACGTCCACTACTGGACATAAACCTCCACTAGGTTCCCCAAACCGACCGGTTCTGCGCTACATCCAACACGATCCCGCCACCTTAACCAGGTCGTCGCTCTATTTTTTGAAGACGGATATAAAACGAGGACCTTTGGTGGTGCGAGGCCCCTCAGACCACGAAGCCGTAGGGGGTGGCCCACATCTCCTACGCCTTCCTCCGCCTCTAACCAAAACCCCCTCATCCAATGGAAACGCCCCAAGATAGCAATTACCACCAAGGCCGGCTATAGCTAACCGCCATCAATATTATGTTAATATACCCCATCATACACAATATACCCTTACCCCTCTATAAACGTGCCCTATAAAAGCCTTCGCATGTAGCTTGCCCCAATTTTATGGCTAACAATCGGGGTGGAAATAACTGATTTTATTAGTATTTTCTTTTGCTACAATCGTAATTGTTGGTTTTTATTGCCGACGCGTTTTGTGCTTTTGTGTGTTTTAAGACACGTAAATATTAGGGGTTTGCTTTGTTAGTGTTAAGGGTTGAATTTATTACTTATAAATCAGAAATAATGGTGGATTTTCTTTTACAAAAGGTCACTTTTTAATGTTTTTTTTTTTCTATGATCCTTGTATAAAACATTAACGCTGGATTGTATAGTCAGCATCAAAAGTAGCTGATCACTTTTGTACCTTGTCGCTCTGCAGTTAGGTGCAAAATTGTGTTATTACAACAAAGTCAAAAGTGACCAGCTACTTTTGATGCTGACCGTAAAACTTTAACTCAATTTTGAACATAAAACTAACGTGAGACTCACTCATAGTGAAAAAACACGGATAACTCACGTCTATGATCGAGTTTAGTTTAGAGTTTAGTTTAATCCGTAGTCCTTCTTTTACTTCTTGCTTTTTTTTCTTCTACTTTACTATTGACATGTTACTTATGACTCTTCCAGTGACTTCGAAGATACTGACATTCATTATCAATAGGAGTATTGAGACTATGACTTTCCCGACTGATTGGAAAATCGCTCAAGTGACCCCGTTACCTAAAAAACCTAATCCTGTTAATCTGTCCGAACTCCGTCCTATTAGTATCCTTCCCTGTGCGTCGAAGATAGTGGAAAGGGTAGTTTGCGAACAGCTGTCGGAATACTTGGAGAAATACAGCATTCTACCTGAACTGCAATCGGGTTTTCGCAAGGGTCGATCGACAGCTACTGCGTTACTCGATGTAGTCGATAATATTTTGCAGGCTAGGGATGCTGGAAAAAGTACTATTTTAGTGCTTTTAGATTTTTCCAGGGCTTTTGATTGCATTAGCGTCCCCTTGCTATTATCCAAGATGTCGTATTACGGATTTGATGTCACGGCGATAAAATGGTTTAGCAGTTATTTGACTGACCGTGCGCAGACTATCGTATTGCGTGGGGTGGATGGTGGTGCTCTGCGGTCTTCTCTTTGCCCTGTGACACGGGGAGTGCCGCAGGGCTCGATACTGGGTCCTCTGCTCTTTATATTGTACAGTTCTGATATTGTCAGCAGTATAAAGAGCAGTTGATACCATCTCTACGCGGACGATCTGCAGCTGTACGTCTCCTGCGCGCCGTCGGAAACTTCCATTGCTGTAGACGCCATCAACGCAGATCTCGATCGTATTTCAGCTTGGTCGGAGAGGAACTGTTTGGTTCTCAACCCCGGCAAGTCGAAGTATATAGTTTTTGGATCGAGACATCAAATCCGGAATACTATTGATGCTCTGACTGCCGGTAATGTTGCCGTTATGGGTAAACCAATAGAACGGGTAGTAGAAGCCAATAACCTTGGTCTACTTATGGACGGCAAGCTGAGCTTTGAGAACCACATCCTAAAGGTTGTGAGTAACTGCTTCTACCGCCTCAAGGTTCTGTACAATATACGCGATTACCTTAGTGTTGATTTGCGTGTTAACCTTTGTGAATCGCTTATATTGTCCAGATTAAACTATTGTGATGTTGTTTATGACGGCTGCATTGTTGGTCGTTCCAAGAGGCTTCTACAGCGAGTGCAAAACGCATGCGCTCGCTTTTGTTTCCGTGTCCCTCCCCGGTCCCACATCACTCCGTACCTGAACGCCGCTAACATGCTGAACATGCCTGCACGCAGGCGCATGCACCTCGCCACTTTGCTGTTCGGTGTGAGACGCTACAGGACACCTTTGTACCTCTTCAATAAAATTGTTTGGTCGAAGAGCGAGCGCAGGAAAGCTATGGTTCTTGTGCCTAAACACCAGACAGCGGCATTCCGTGGAAGTTTTAAGTTCGCGGCGTCCAAGTGCTGGAATGATATTCCTCCCCCTATCCAAGGAGCGTCAAGTAGGTACACCTTCAAGCGCAAGCTGAAGGATCACTTCTTAACGCTCCAAAAATCCTATCCGTAAAAACCAGCACCTACACATTGATATGCCAACCTGTTGTTTTTAAACATCTTCTCCGTTTACTTTTTCTTTATTTTAATTTATTTATTTACTTATTAACTTATTATGCTACTCTATAATAAATTTATACTATTTATCAATTCTTTATCACTTTATTAATTTATTTCTATATAGGTAAGTGGTTCATTATAGTATATTTGTGTATCGTTCCGTGAGTCACAGACGGTTCTGACAGAAAATCAGCGCTGCAGGCGTCTAACGCCTCAGCATAATGCTGAGTCAGCGACCGTTTCACTTTTGCGGGGACACACATGCTGAGCTGTGTATTGTACATGTTTATTCCTCCATTGTTTGTTATCTTAGTTTTTTTTTTTTTTGTGTGTACTTTCTTGTATATGTGTGTCTTGTGGAAGTGAATAAATGTCTTCTTTCTTTCTTTCTTTCTTTCTACTTGACGTGTGGCCCGGGGAGAAGGGCTACAGATTAACTCGAAACATGTAATATAATAATAATAATAATATTAGGGGACAATCTCACACAAATCGACCTAGTCCCAAACTAAGCAAAGCTTGTACTATGGGTACTAGACGACGATAGACATACTTATATAGATAAATATATACTTAAATACATAGAAAACATCCATAACTCAGGAACAAATATTCGTGCTCATCACACAAATAAATGCCCTTACCGGGATTTGAACCCAGGACCTCTTGCTTCGTAGGCAGGGTCACTACCAACTAGGCTAAAGCGAAAAAGAGCTAAACTCGATCATAGACGTGAGTTATACATTTTTTTTCACTATTAACTCAATTGTTGAAATAAGTATTTACGTATCGGTAAATGCAAGACATCATCATCAGAGTTCACGGCTCGTCTGAAAATCATGCATAAATACATAATACCAACTTTATTACATAATTTATCTTTTTAGCAATAACATTATAATGTTATTCCAAATACGTTTTGTCAACTCCTGTAGTAAATTTACTATAAATGTAATAAGTATAGATTTGAATATTACACTAGTATCATCAGCAAATAAGTATGGGGTTCCCCTTGATAAACTTACTAGTGGATCGTTGACGAAAATAATAAATAAGATTGGCCCAAGAACAGATCCCTGCGGAACTCTACATCTAATGAGGCTACCGGCAGAATTTGAGATGGTTTCATCTTTATCATCGTTATGCTTAAGGTCAACATATTATTGACGACGATTCAGTCGAATATGTACTCTGTAACAACTATACAGCTAGTAATCCGACAGAGAATATAGCACCCATCTAACGCGAGTGTCGGATCCTCTATGTAGCAACTTTTATGTTATCTACGACCGCATCACATTATCAAACAAACAAAATTATTTAATATACAGATTACCCACAAAGCCAAACAGCAAACAAAGCAGACAAGTAATCATTAAAATGGATGTCATTAGCTTTGAATGGGACCCTCAAACTGATCGGGACGAAATAGATTTGCCGCCATTATACTGATTGATTTTCCAGTGCGATTTGGAGATGAGTAGGTACCTACAGTCGAAACCACTCATTTATTTTACTGGTACTGGCAACACTCTGGAGTAACTGACCATTGTGAGACTCAATAAATTCCCTTAGAATTCGTGGACTATGCAAACCATTTAGACAATTGATTGATTCACGCGTTGGTTTTAATGAACTATAATGCTTTTGCTTTATGACTCGGCAACACGTGCCAGACAACTATATCTAAGCGAAAGTGCGTTTCAGCATTAAAACGAATACGTGGAGCACAGATTTAGCTGTCTTTTACGAGTGGTTGCGAAGTGGCAAGGTAAAAGATTCCAGTTCAACAACGAAACTCTGAAACAGCTGGGCTTTTTACACATAATCATAAACATCAACGTTTTGAGCGTTTGTTTCGACTCACCTTTAGGTCTACACATTTTTATAGAAATGGCATGAGATTCTGATACAATTTCAATCTATCTTGTAGAAGTAAATAATTTCTAATAAATAACTGAGAATTCCAACAAAATCTACAGCCAATTCATAAGAAATGTGATCACGGATCTGAGACAGTTAAAATGCCGCACAAATCGTGGGTAAGGATTACTGGTAACTGGTTGTCATTATCCGTCGAAAGCGGTCGTACGCGCTATTGATCGCTTTTTACGGGCGCAATTAAACGAGTGGTGGACAATGTCCTCAAAAACTTTGAAATGTGTTTCGTGCAATATTGTGATAAACGAAGTTCTAACGTTTATTGACAACAAAATCGATGTTATGAATGATGAGAGTCTCAGTCGTATCTGCACCAGTGCTTTTTCGGAGACCGATATAGTGACAGCGAAGAAACTGCTATACGAGTCCTTGCCGGGATCTAAATTGGTTACCAGGAAAGGAGCCGGCAAAGTAACGCGTGATATTGATGACATTATTTCCGTGTTAAGATTGATCGACCAAGAAGACTTGCCGGTCTTTGTCGCTAAAGACTTAGGAAAATTGCCTCCAGTGTTATTCGATCATGTCGACGTGACGAAGATCTTAAAAGATCTTGTTAAGCTTCAACAGGATGTACAGCTGATAAAAGAAAGCTATGTGACAAAAGAGAATTTTGAAGCCGTTACAACGGATTTAAAAGTGTTAAAGCAATCATCTTTAATAAATAATTGTGAGGGTAGCGCGAACGTTCACATTAAGCGCGGAGCCTGCCTGATGTCTAGCTTTATGTGTGATAGTGGCCCGATGGGAATGCCACATTTAAATGCGTCGACTACAACTGATAATGCAACATCACCTACGAAAACCCGCTTTCGACATATAGCAATGTCACCTAAGTCAGGCGAGATTAGTCGCATGGGGGCGGACGACGTTTTGAATACAACTATTCTAAGCGATAAAGATCATCCAAATGTTATACCTAAAAGTAATAATGAAGTTCATAAACAGCTGACACATAAAGACCAATCCACTGAGCCTGCTGGGGCGATGACGCAACATGCACAGATGATCGGGAATGCAGCGGCACACACGGTCGCGGCGAATGTATCTCCGAGCCCGACTCATAACAGTAATCTATTTGTAGAAGTTGTTAAGAAAGGCGAATGGCAAACGGTAACTAGAAAAAGGAAAAAAATTGCGACATCGTCGAATAAAACGAATGATAGATTTATTGGAAAAACGGGAGTGGCACTTACAGACCCAAGTATTAATTTTAAAGCCGCAGAAATTAATGTCCCAATATATATTTACAATGTGACTAAGGAGGCAGCCGTGTGTGACATCGAGAAGTATATTTTTAATAAAACGAGTTTGCGGGTGGAGATTGAAAGAATGACAATGAAGACAGAGAAGCCGTATAATTCCTTTAAAATATTTGTACCATATTACAGCTTGGATGTATTTATGCAAAATGATTTTTGGCCGAAGGGTGTTTCTTATAGACGATTTGTGAACTTTAAGACTCAGATAAGTAAATAAAAAGTCTATAGGATGGATTATACGGTTAAAATGGCTACTTTTAATTGTAAAAGTGTGAAGAGGTCAGTGGACTGTGTACGGAGATTGTGCAAATCAGTGGATTTGCTTGCTATTCAGGAATCATGGCTTCTCCCTCAGGATATTCCTTTCTTGGGCACTATCGATGATGAGTTTGGTTTTACGGGTAAATCGGCGGTGGACACATCAGCCGGTATATTGCGAGGGAGGCCGCACGGTGGCGTTGCTCTGTTATGGAGGAAGGCGGTCTTCGCCTCAGTATCAATTGTGCCGTGCAATAGTGTGCGGTTATCAGCGATTAAAATTACGTTACATAATCGTGCGATACTTGTTTTTTCCGTGTACATGCCGACTGACTCTAATGACAATTTGATTGAGTTCACGGATTGCTTAAGCGAAGTAAGTGCTATTATCGACAGTCAAAATATCGAGTGTGTGTATATGTTGGGCGACTATAACGCTCATCCGGGTGAGTCATTTGCCAATGAACTTGTTGATTTTTGTGCCGAACAATCGTGGTCGTGTATTGACTTAGAAATGCTGTCGTCGGACACTTTTACGTTTGTTAGTGACGCGCACGGCAGTCGGCGCTGGTTGGACCACTGTGTAGTTACTAATGCTGCTAAAAGTACAGTTTTAAATATGTCAGTACTACACGATGCGTACTGGTCTGACCACCATCCAGTCTTGCTCGAAGTCAACCTTGATATCTTAGCACTTAAAATGATGCCGCGTGATCTTTCTTCGCGTAGTAAAATAAGGTGGGGCGAGCGTAGTGGGGATCAGATTGATATATATCGTGACTACTGCAATAGTAGGTTAAATAAACTTGATTTTGTTTCAAATTTTGTTCATTGTTCTGGCATGATGTGTTGCGATGTAAATCATAGAAAATTACTTGATGACATGTACTTGGAAATTATTACTACTCTTAGTGAAGGTTCGGTGGCGAGTTATATTGATAATAAAAAGAAATGTGTTAAGGCCAAGCAGATTACAGGCTGGAATAGGTATGTGCGTGAGGCACACGGGGAGGCTCGTTTGTGGTTTCGGACCTGGATACAGCATGGCAAGCCCAGTGCGGGTTCTCTTTATGACCGTATGTGTGACTCCAGACGTGTGTTTAAAAATAAACTTCGATGGTGCCAGAACAATGAGCAGCAAATTAAATTAGACATAATCGCGCAGCACCATTCGAATAAAGATTTTAGTAAGTTCTGGAAACACACAAATGGTCTGAATCATCGAGCTGGTCTTCCCGTGAGTGTGGGTGGGGTGAACGAGCCTGTTGAGATCGCCAATTTGTTTCAGCGACACTTCAGACTCGAGTCGCCGCTGGGGTCTGCGCTTCGGACGCTCGACGCTGAGTCGTCTTTAAACTGTGCCACAGTGTTTACCTCCAAGCAGGTGGCGGATGTGATCAAGAGTATGGTCAAGAAGAAATCACCAGGGCACGACGACCTTAGCGTCGAGCATCTGAAATACGCTGGGTTACTTCTGCCTGAGCTCCTTGCCAGGTTTTTCTCGCTTTGTCTGAGTCACTCATATTTGCCGGACAATCTCATGCGCACCATAGTCGTTCCCATAATTAAGGATAAAACGGGGGATTCCTCCAGCTTGTCCAACTACAGACCAATATCTCTGGCCTCTGTGATTGCTAAAGTACTGGATGGTTTGCTTGATCGGGTAATGGAGAAGCATCTACCACTTAAGGTAACGGCGCCTATTACCGTGGTACTTAAGAGAGTTTTGAAATTATTCCAAAAAAATAAGGGTATCAAAGCTTCTAAACCACTGAGAATATTTTTTTTATTTAAGATTGTTTATTGAACTTTCGTCGTCGTAACTTTCTGGGCTCATTTTACTATTAATTATTTGATAAAATAATTATTGTAACCAAAATGCCCAAGTCTTCTATTACCGTGGCAATGGACAGGTCATGATTCTATTACCGCGAATTGAGCTTCCATTACCGAGTGTATAAAAAGCAACAACTTTTTACCATCGGTAATAGGAACCCGACTCATAATTTGGAACCTAACACTGAGGTAAATAGAAAATAATGACTTTTGGTTCTGTATACTGTTTTTGTACATATTTTTTTTAAGGAAAACTAGAAGTAAAACGTCAAAATATGTCTTACATGATTATATATTTTCTTTTGTAATTTGTCACAATATTGTAAATAATTAAATTACTTATGTGTATTTCTGACTGATGAGTAAAAGTCTCAACTTTATCAAAAAAAAATCTGCACTAACGGTACCCTAAATGTGATCTATTTTAATACAAGACTAAAATGTCACTCGGTAATAGATACTTCCTTAAGAAACTATCACCGACCCAAACAAACATTGAATGGGTCGGTAATAGATTCCCATACATTCTATTACCGAGGGTTATGTGGTCGTACCATCGGTAATAGGCTTAATTTGGAGTGTTTTAAAATCTAATTCCGACCCATAAAAACAATAAGATACAGTTGTAATTTCATCACAAACCAAAAATATTAGTTATCACCTTGGTATAAAACCAAAATTATATAACTGAAAAGTATAAATATGATTTTATCTCAATATTTAAAGAACTTGACAAAATAACGGTTTCTGTAGAAACAACAAATTCAATACTGAAGTTTTTGTTAAAAATTAAGGGTTTGCTGAATACTTTCCATACCACGGAAATAGTTCTTTAATAGTGTAAATTGATAAAGATTGGAATAACTGTAAGAAAGTATATAACAGATCACATAAACCAAAAATAAAGCATAAAGAACCAAAATCACCATTTTACCTATTACCGTGGTATACCACGATATTAGAATCCACATAAAAAAACGACGCCTATCACCGCTGTATTTTAGTTTCAATTTTAAACTTATTTCCAGTATAAAAAATATAAAAAGAGTATTCAAAAGTCGTGCAGAAAACTATACACAATCGTTTAAAAATTATAACATTAATTCAATTGCCGTAACTATTACGTAAAATACTAAATAAGATTCGAGTTAACTTACATGTGGCGTCACACGTTTGTATGGCAAGACCTCTTTCTGCGGTGCCGTCGCGGAAATTGATGAATTGCGAGCTCTTTGTTTCATTGACACATAATAGCGCTAATAAGTTTGTTAGTCAATTAAATGAGCTTCATTCACAGAAAATTCGTTTTTCAGTAAATCAATCGGTTTAATTTTAAAATGCATATTTCAAAATACCACGGTGATGGTCGTCGATTTTGATACCCGCGTTAACAGGCGCCGTTACCTTAATGATGCGCAGTTTGGGTTTAGACCGGGCCTGTCGACGGAAAGTGCTATTCTTTGCCTCAAGCAGACCGTCCAGTATTATACAAGTAGAAAAACACCAGTATTTGCAGCTTTCTTAGACTTGTCAAAAGCATTTGACCTTGTATCCTATGACCCGTTGTGGGACAAGCTGAGGAGAGACACATCCCTCCCTTTTGAGATCACTTTGTTATTGGCTCACTGGTACAATAGCCAGAGAAACCAGGTAAGGTGGGGCGGCGCTCTCTCGGATGAATATGTACTGCAGTGTGGGGTAAGACAGGGTGGCATTACCTCGCCTAGGCTATTCAACGTTTATATTAATGGGTTGATCGAGGAGCTCCGCAGCACAAATATTGGATGCCATGTGGGCGGAGTGTGCATAAATAATTTAAGCTATGCAGATGATATGGTGCTGCTGAGCCCCTCGATTAGGGCCCTAAAACGTCTTATTTCAATTTGCCAAAGTTATGCGGAGTTGCATGGCTTAAAATATAACGCAGCAAAAAGCGAGGTGATGTTTTTCAAGCCTAAATCTAAAACTTATGGTACAGTGCCTAATGTAACACTTTATGGTAGTCCCCTACGTTGGGTTACAAAATTTAAATACTTAGGTCACTGGATTACGGATGACCTGAAAGATAATTGCGATATTGAAAGGGAGCGTAGGTCGCTGGCCGTCCGCTGTAATATGCTCGCCCGCAGGTTTGCGCATTGTACGGAGGCAGTAAAAGTGACACTGTTTAGAGCCTATTGCCAGAGTTTTTACACGTGCAGCCTGTGGGGCAGTTTTACGCAGCGGGCGTACAGTGACTTGCGAGTCCAATACAATAACGCTTTCAGGGTGCTGATGGGGCTGCCGCGCTATTGTAGCGCTTCTTTGATGTTTGCCGAGGCACGAGTGGATGGTTTTGCGGCCATCATGCGTAAGCGGTGTGCCTCTCTGTTGAGCCGCTGGCGCGACAGCTCCAACAGTATTCTCGCTGCGTTAGGTGACAGGTGGGACTCGCCACTGTTAGAGAGGTGGATTAAACTTCACCAAGATGTTAATTAGTGGACGATAAATGTATTATATTGTTTCTAGTTTTATAAGTACTAATCTATTTTTATTTTATTTTTTAATACTAATAACCTATGGAGAATATCTGAAATAAATGAAATTATTATTATTATTATTATTATTATAAACCATTTAATTCATTGAATGAACTGAAACAATTACTTTGCTCACCCTTGACCTAACGATGGTTGCGTTTTTAAGTAAGAAATGCGAGTTCACGCAGTTCCTCCACCTCCACACTGTACGAACTCTAATAGACTCTAACTCTTTGCAGCGTAGCGTGCGGTTGTGGTACCTACTCTGAAGATGACCTCTGGTTGAGTTCGAAACGTGTCCGTGAAGTTTGGTGATGGTGATAGTTGGGTTTGTGCGATTTATGTGGGTTCGTACATTGTGGAGGTGGAGGAACTCCACGGACACGCATATCTTACATAAACGATACTATCGTAAGGTCGTGAGTGAGCCAAGTAATTGTTTCAGTTCATAAACCATATTTCTCAGAGGGTAGCCGGTTGTTGACCTTTCCGGTTAGCTTAATCCTCCAAAATAACTATAAGTAAACAACCAACAAGAACGAGTAACCCTTTTTGTCTGTCTGTTTTAAACTCCGTTCCGCTTTCCATCTCGCGGCGGTAAATTCTCATACACGCTTGTTTGCATAACCGACTTGTACCGGAATAATCCGGTAAAAACCAGTATTTACCGGACCGTTCCTTGTTTTTGTAAGCACTGCGTTCGCAACTTTGTTTCGGCTTGAAATTTATACGTTAGTTCGGAGTTTTTGCATGTATTAAGCTTGCAAAAATAATTACTGTTGTTATTTAAGTACTTGGCTCTGATGGAGCCACCTTTTCTTTTCGAATTGAAAGTAGGTACTAGATTTTCCGTTGTCATTTTTAATGTTCTGTAGTCCTACAAAGAACCCTCATATTTCATCATGTCCGATTGTCCGTCTATCTATCGGTCCGTCCGCGACTAACTTTATGATTGTTAGTGCTAGGAAGCTGTAATTTTGTAGGGGTAGGTATATTATATCAACCACGCTAACAAACTGGAATAATAAAATTATAAATAAAAATGTTTTAAGGAAAAGATGGCTTTCTTTTAAAGAAAAGATTTTTTTTATAATTTTATTATTCCAGTTTGTTAATCTCTTGGTTTTCCTACACCTGAAGTGGAGTTAACTTTTTTTTTCGTCTACATCCATAGTGTTAGAGTATCGTTGGACAGATCTTTTGAAAAACAAATGTAGGTTTGCTGAGACTAAGTATTTGCAAAATATACCTATTCAGCTTAGAGCTAATTTTTTTTACAGTCAAGTGGAATGGGACCCGGGTATATCCTAATACTGCAGACAATACCGGAGGGCGGGCAACAGCGTTCTCAATGTTATGTTAGCGGCAGAATTTCGGTCGCGCCATACAATATGCAGGTCAATACGTGACACAATGTATGGCGCAACCGAAATTTTGCCGCTCACTACTCACAAAATTACGTTTGTCTGGCTTCACCCTAACTTACTGCCATCACCAACCTGCCTGCCAAGAGTGAAATAGTCCCTAATCCGCAGCGGCCCCGCTATTCCAGGTTAAGGTAGCGGCGAGAAAGGTGGTGTGATAATATGGGGACGGCGAAGGATCGGTCTGTTAGCTAAGCTTTACGGGAGACCTATGTTCAGCAATGGACGTCTTTTGACTGAAATGATGCCGATGAAAATGAAGTGGAACTAACTAAATTCTTGTTCTAAGTCGTTCTCTTTGCAGAGTAGTCGTGGGTGACGAGGAGTTGCTCCCCGGTCTCTATTGATCATCATCGTCATCATCATTTCAGCCGAAAGACGTCCACTGCTGAACATAGACCTCCCTCAAGGCTCGCCAAAATAGATCGACCCTGCGCCATTGGCATCCAATGCGATCCCGCCACCTTAAGCAGATCGTCGCTCCATCTTGTTGGAGGCCTGCCTGCACTGCGTCTTCCGGTTCGCGGACGTCACTAGAAAAACTTTCGGCCCCATCGGCCGTCAGTTCTACGAGCGATGTGCCCAGCCCACTGACACTTAAGTCTAGCGATTCTTCGGGCTATATCTGTGACTTTACTTCTTTGGCGGATTTCATCATTTCTAATGATATGCCATGTCTCTATTGATATGCCATTGATATCTATACTTAGTTGGATTTTTCACCACAACTAAGTATGGAGTTCTTAATGCAATATGATCAAGAGGTTGCAAATTATTTTGACGGTCTGCCGCCCCCCTGATAGGTCTACTTAGTGAGAAATTAAATTTCATCTTAAAGTTACCCCGGTTTAATTATACAGTACATTAACTGCAAGCTCGCAGTAAATTAAAGTGAGAGGGAAAAAGGCGAGTTTTTAAACAAGAGCGAGAGCGCGTGTCCATAGTGCATAGGTACGGGAAAGAAACATTTTGACGTGACAACGTCTAATAAATCGATGAACGCCGGCTGCACGCACGAAAAAGGATAACGCAATGTAACGTACATGTACGTACGTGTCCCGTACAAGAGAGAGCAGTGAACGCCAAAATGTACAAGAGAGCAGCGCGCGCCAGGATGTCCAATGCGGGGTGCGGGGGCATTAAAGGGGTGATGAAAATTTCATTGATTTTGCCGTAGGATGCACCGTTTTCAAGATATTTGACAAAACACCGGTTCTCGCCCGATCTTCGAGGTTAAGCAACGTCGGGCGCGGTCAGCACTTGGATGGGTAACCGCCTTGTTTCATTTTTGTTTTTTGAATGTTTTGTTATGAAGATGAAAGGTTGTCAATTGTAACAATTAGTTTCCTTCTATAATTTTAATTTTTTTATTTTTTATTTTATTTTTTACTTTTATTTTATTATACTACTTTATATTATTGTATGTTACAACTAGCCTCCGCTAAAGGGGTCAATCTGAAAATCAGCGCTGGGGCATGCTGTCATGTGTCCTAGCACTTGCTGAGATTGAGACCCATTGCCGGAACGTAGCTGATTTATTTCCATTTGTTGTTATTTATGTTGTGGCAATAAATGATTTTTTATTTATTTATTTAAACCATCGTCCGTAAACCGAATTTACAGACAACCGGTTTTTTTGATAAATTATACTACTTGAGTGACGTGCTAATTGAATACTCAAAAAATATGCATAAATCTATTTAAATACGTAAGCATAAACTACAATTCCTACCTGTTTTTTTGATTCCTTAAGAATTTTGATTGAATACTTACTTTCATCATCGTCATATCCGCCAAAACCATCCAAGTGATCCTGCTAACAACAGCTATCTAGAGTCCAACTTGTTGGGACTCTTCCCACGCAATGTCTTATGGTACGCGGCAGCACTCTTGAACCTTACTACCCCATCGGCCGTTGGTTTTACGAGCCTACTTTAGTTAGTCTTACTTTAGTTCTCAACCATTAAATCAAAAGATTCAAACGCTACGACGGAAGACAATGGACACGAACTTTGAACTTTGTTCGAACTGTGATTTATGCCCTCATAAATAATAAGTATCGAATAACTGTACAGCATGAAGACAAAACAAAAGCAAAACAGAGGCAACGCTTCCAGCACGACTTGCCGCGACTCTGACACTATGCTTCTGACTAACAACTCAAGTAAGAATAAGATATACGATGCGCTGAGCCAAAGTTCGAACTACGTCGATGAATGAAAAGTTTGCGAATGACTCTAAAGATGTGATGTGTGTGTATGGTGGTGATAGAGCTCGTTCCCACTATGTCGTATGTCGGTCCGGATTTTAATCGGTCGTTCCAGTGGCAGAACATTTTTTACGAAGCTTCACACTTGACCGACACCGATTTTGTGTCCGTGCCGACAAAAAATGTTGGGTGTTTTGCCAGCGGACGTCCGGAAAAAAATCGTGTCGGGACTCGCTCGCCTAAGGGCAAATATGACGCAGATCACATTGGTCAGATGTCGGGGCGTGAACAGAGGCGCCGACAACCGTTTAAAATCCGGGCCCGACATCCGACATAGTGGGAACGAGCTCTTAGATGGGTTTGTGAGATTTGTGTGTGTTCATACAGTGTAAAGGTGGGGAAAATGCATGAACACACATTTCTTGCGTAAACCTATCATAAGGTCGCAGTTGAGCAAAATAATTGTTTCAGTTCATTGATATGGACCTGCGCAAAGCAAAGCATGTAGGCTAATTGTCTAACTTCCTTGCAATCGCCATCGCGTTCATTTTGGGTGCGTCCCACGAGATATAACTACCAAATATCTATTTTCATTTTAATAACGTTCAGAAGATATAATGAACGTTAGCTATAACAACAAAAAGTATAATTTTTAAACCTATAACGCTTAAATTATATAACGTTATTTTTATATAACTTCAATTTGTATAAGATTAATATGGACTAATTTCCTTTAACATAACAAACATTAGGTATAACAGTCATGATATATAATAATATGTGTAAATGTAAAATTAAGTGGCGCGAGCGAGCGAAGCGAGCGAGCAAGACTTTTCGGGGCAGAAGCGACTTGGATAGGTTAGGTTCAGAAGGCTTCGCTCCCGCCTTAGCCTTCGATGTTAGGTTTTTTTTTTGTAACAGAGCGGAAGAAATGAATGGATTGCTTGATTGTTTGCTTGCATTAAAGTTTTTAATGAATTTATACGTTTTAAATCTTAGGTGTTATGAACATTATACGCTTTGATCGTTATATCAATTGATATTATATATAAACAACGTTATACATTACAAAATTAGATATTTTATAATTATACTTTTCGTTCATTATATCCAGTGAACGTTATACTAAACGAGTTTATATAAAGTGAGCGTATATATTATGAATATTAGATAATAAGTTGTTATATCTCGTATTACACACCCGTTCATTTTGACAGTTCTTGTATGGGCTGACAATTGGTATCGGAAACAGCCAACTGTCACAGTCATACAAAAACTGTCATTTCAAGCCGATGTCGAGTGTCAAAAAATTACACAATTACCCTGCAGATTCAATAAATTAAATGACTGTATTTCTGACCCTTGGTGACTGACTACTGTAACAAAAATCCAAACATTTAAACAAACTCTCACAATTTGAAATATTATGTAGTAGAATATGATAGTATAGGATTTTTCTAGCGTTATCATTATAACATTTGCTAGGTGTATTACTTAGAATCATAATTAGTCCTGAAACTTTAGCTGTATAATAAAAGCCTTTATTAGAAGTCAATAAGTGAAAATTGCTGATGACTTTCTGACGAGGGTATAGCATGACCACGAATATAGTCGGCATGGACTAAAACGGTCAGTTCACTATGTATTTGTCAAACCAGCTACTGCCTACCCAAGCAACTTAAAAACTAGTCCTACTACTCATAACTAATATTACTAATGTGACTGTGAATTTGTTTATTATACTTTCACGCTTAAATTTCTCAACTGATCACGATGAAGTATTTAAGATAGTTTAAGAGTTTGGGATAATGATAAACGATTCTTCGCGAACGAAGACTCGGTCAGTTAGAAATATTATAAACACAAGAGTTTGCGATTGTGTTTTTGTAAAACTTTCATGCATTAGCAGTTGTATTAACAGCTGGACTTATTTGGATGAAGTTAGGTATGTAAATAGCGCAATCTTTGGAATAAATCCGAGTTTAATTTTTATTTCAAGTCATCAACCCATATAGCGCAAATACAAGTTAAATTTAATTGAAAATAATTTAACAAAGTCATCATCATCATCACTTCAGCTGAAAGAAGTCCACTTCTGAACATAGGCCTCCCCCAAGGCTCGCCAAATTGATCCGCATCCAACGCGTTCCCGCAACCTTTACCAGATCGTCGCTCTATCTTGTTGGAGGCCTACCTACACTGCGTCTTCCGGTCCGTGGATGCCACTCGAGAACCTTTTATCCCCATCGGCTATCAGTTCTACGAGCGATGTGCCATGCCCACTGCCACTCGAGTCTGGCAATTCTCCGAGCTACGTGGAGGTTTTAAACAACGTAAATAGAGGTTGGAGACTATGATGTAATCTTTCAGTTACTTTAATCCCGAAATTTCAATATCATAGCCCGATTCATGCGAGCGATCCTGCGGATAAAGGCTGGCATAGTATTCTATATTACCTTTTAAATTACATCTGCTAACTGTTGCCCGCGACTCCGTCTGCGAGGAATTCGTTAATCGCTATCCCGCAGGAACTAAATATGCAACTTTCCAGGATAAAAGTATCCTGTGTGTTATCGAGGCTATATACTAACTGTGTATGTTTCATCAGAATCCATCAAACCGTTTAAGTGTGAAAGGGTACCAAACATCCTATACGTCCATCCATAGAAACTTTCAAGTTTAAAAATATTATATAAGTATGATATTACACCGAACAAATTGTCTATTTCCACTGCTCCTTTATAGGAAAGTAAGCGATATTGCCGTGAGTGGTAAAGCATAACGTGCTTCGATTGTTCCAACCTTTTTAAGCTATGGCAAGTAAAGCAAAGGGGAGTTAATTGATATCGCTAACTACATCGTAGAAGTTTTTTGTAATCACGAATTTTGCGTTCCGGTATTAAATATTTAACCATTTAATTAGTTCTGACAGCCTAGTAAGTCTGTAAAAGAACTAAGTAACTAAAATAAAACTATCCGAACCCGTTACATTCTAAATGTATTGAACTTTTCACTGGTTTACACTGTTTTTCGTCGCGCCAAAACTTGTCCCTTGACAATAAAGTTTTTTTTTTTAATTACTACTACTGTGACATTTGTCACACGTTCAGAAATAAATTTAAATGAATGCAATCAGTATTTTTCAAACAAAAAGTTACTTCTGAAATAATCTTCTAATATATAAAAATCTCATGTCACGGTATGTAAACGGCTTGACTGATTTTATCATTTTTTTTCTCTGCACTTGGTAGGTCTGAGAATAGGTTGTAGGCTATTTTTTATACCCCTATTCTTCGCAGACGGACTCGCGGGCAGCAGCTAGTATTTTAATAATACCTAAGATACGAGTAACATTGACATAATAAAATCAACTTCTATCAAAGTCGAAATTTGCGATGCTTAGAAACGAACCCAATTTAAATTGCTTAAGAAAACTTTTACTAAAAATTTAACGTGAATTCTATTGACATAAAATTCTTAATTAGATGCACTAATGAGTCATAAATAATTATAATTACATAGGTATTAGGTATCATCAAAACACAAGTCGGTTTACTGGAAAAATATTAGACGAAGAATTATAGTTTGAAAACTTAATGGTAGATATTATTTACTTAACAGAAACTTGACTGCAACAAGTAAAACAAGATAGAATAGAATTCAATGGAAATCATTTACTTAGCAGAAACTTGGCTGAAGCAAGATACAATGTAATATAATGGAAATAATTAAGTAATAGCATGTGCCTTCTGCAGAGTCTGCGTCAGTTGGCGGTTTTCTCATTAATTTAAATTAGTTTTGACATTCGTTTGACACGTGTCTTTATTTAATGAAGTAGTCATGGGCAGTGGCGTAGCTACCGTAGGGCAAGCCGGGGCAGTGCACCGGGGCCCCCAAGCTCAGGGGGCCCCTTGGACTCTGACTTACAAACTATAAACGCGGACCTATGAGAAAAGCGGCGCTCTTCAACAGCGTGACTATAAAACGCTACAGTGAATTTACAATCGCGCGAGTCTAGTGAATTTCATGTGCATTTATTCTTACTTGTCTTATCATGTAAACAAACACGGGTGTGACCCTAGTTTATTTTTGCCCCCGGGCCTTTGGTTACCTAGCTACGCCACTGGTCATGGGTGTGTCATATTATTGTCAAATGGTTTAAAATTCAAAGAATGCTAAGATACGGCCTTTCTGTTGACTTGCCCATTTTCCTGTGGGCTAGCTGGGAGTAAATCGCAAAACATACAACACAACTTCAGACCAAGCTGTATCATTCTAGGAAGAGGTCATTACCGGGCAGGGAGACGTTTATAGGATGAACATGACGTCAATATCATAAAAAAAGATAACGGAATGATGACTGACTGACATATTAACGCACTGCTCTAACTATTGAGACTTGAACCTTGAAGTTTTTGCACAGACCTTTTTTAAACAAGTCAGATATGAAGTATCTTTTTTATTTATTTTTTCAACTTCATTTTTTTTATTACTTTTACGGTCATCCCATAAAACCATATATTTCAAACTAAATACAAACTGAAATATAGATGCACAGAAAAAACCCCAGAAAAAAGACCAATGCTGGGAATCGAACCCAGGTCCTCAGCGTTCCGTGCTGCGTGCTTACCCCTACACCATCACTGGTCTAGAGGTTAGCGACGAATCTTTCCCATACATCGTACATTTCAGTCTGTTATAATCACCTTATGCAGTGATAAAGCACTCATCTATGTTTATGCCCTCTACCTTTTTTATCATGTAGGTAAGAACCAAGGACTGGTATTTGAAAATTCAGTCCCAAAGGAGGTGAAATAAGAGATGACATGTCATGTTGCAAGGAAAATCGAAACTTCTAGAATTACAGATCACTAATTTTAGGATTTGATTTACATGCTATCACCGGCCTCTCCGAAAATCAACTCCTAAAAGTGAGTGAGTGAGTGAGTTTACTGTACTGTGGCCCGGCGGAAGACCAGCGCTGGTTTTAACTAGCGACATGCTGAGTCGGGTCCCTTTTGTGACAGCATTAATAAATATGTACATAACTATCTATGTCTATGTCTATGTCTATGTTTGTCCTCTTATTTCGCCTGTGTACGTGTTATTGTTGTTATAAATAAATGTTTTTCTTTCTTTCTTTCTTTAAAAATGTGAAATATTGGTAATGAAATATTGGCACGGTAAGTAGTTTTGGAAATGAGGTGGAGGGGTCACTTTAATTTTGCACGGACAAAGTCACAGGTAAAAGCTAGTATAAGCATATTTTAAAATAATAAGGAAGTCAATACAGGTGAGGTTTTCGAACTAACGGAGGTTTTACTGAAAAGACAATAATGAGTGTTGTAGAAGCGAAAGATGTATGTCAGGATCTTAGCAGATGGAAACAAATATTCTCTGGTAACCCTTTGCTGGGAAGGAGGCTAGGTTAGATATGTTTAGGTATATATGGAAATATTATTCGACCTTTTATTATTTACCAAAAATAATCCAATGCATCCATCAACAGACCGAAATTAACATTTCACTGTTTGCAAACGGTTAATCATCCGGGTATAAAAACAGGGGTAATTTGTCATCCCGGCCCTCGCCCTTGGCCATCCATCATGCCTTCCCCAATATCATTCGTGTGACACGCACCTGGGTCTTCTGGATATTTTTTGGGCGAAAACGATGTGTCCGGGATTTTGAATTTTGCGGGACATGACGGGAGATGGGGACACATACGAGCGTATTGGGTAGGATTGTAACGGAGGTATTCTTAACGGAGGCGGATCTGGAGGTGGAGGTTAATGGAGGCGGAGATAAAAACGGAGGTGGAAAAAAATAAGTTTATAAAGATATAAATTTAAAAATTTAAAAATGTGGTCTATTCCAACTACTTAGTTCCATTATTAGTTCTATTGATGGAACTAGTTGGACTTTTTTTCAGAGTTAGTTCTTTACATTCAACGAAGAGGGTTTCCTTAAATGTTTTTATTTTAGTTCCATTAATTCAATTCCATTAATCAATGGAACTTGTAGGAATAGACCAAAAATGTTTACCTACGTATTTCAAATTATTAATATTATTATATACTCGTACCTATCTATATCAATCATAAACTAAAAGCCCCAAATCTAAAAATCTCTGCTAAAGTACGCCTCGGATTCGATTTGTAGCATCGAACATGGCGGATGTAGACAGTATCTAATTTTGGTATTTCTGTTTCTTTGGCTAGTTGAAGTATAATTTTAATAGTGTTTTATGCGGCGATTAACCTTAATTAACAGTGATCACAAAATTCTATATTGCTCTCGTGTCTGACATTTTTTAATGCGCAAGTTGTCTCCACGTGGTTTCTGAAATTTTGCTATCAAGTTGCAGAAACTACAATCACCGTACAACGTCACTCCCAAAGAGAGCTTACTTTGACATTGGCGAAATTGTCCTTAAATAGGACAGAAGCCATACTTTAAATAAAATAAAAAAATAAAAAAGTACGCCTCACTGCAGAGCGCGGGCCTGGGCCTGGAGGTGGGAATTTCGGGAAATGTTTTCTTAATGCTTTAAGATACTCAAGAAAGTCTGTGAAATGTCAAAATAGCTACAGTGATTTAGGCAGTGCGTTGTATGTCGGTCAGTCAGTGACGTTATTCTTTTATGCCCAGGGGGGCACACTTACATATATCACACTTTTCATGCGACTGCAGCGACCTTTAATGTTAGGTGTTTGACGAAGAACTAAATTAGCGGCCATCTTGGTTGACTTGTCAAACTTGTCAGTTGTCATTCATCGGCCATGGCCATGGCGTACCAAATTGTACGGTCAAGGACTTTAATTGATAGGCCACTTGCCAATGTTCGTATTTTAGCCGTATAATGTAAATCGGGTTTAGCCGCTTATACTTCGTATATGCTGATTTGAATTAGACGGCTAAAATACGAATAGTGGCAATTAGCCTATCAATTAAAATTACGCGTATCTATAGCTGTACATCTTACCAACATAAACATATAGATAGGTATACATCTATAGATACGTTATATTAGTTCTTGAGTAGCCAGCCGTAGGGCGGCAGCACCTTCCATACATGCATATTTGACCATAGAGTTGCCACTCTTGTTCATATAATATTACAATACTCTTTGTTTATGCCTAGGTATTGAAAGAAGATGTTTGTTGAACTTACTTAAAACTAGAAGATAGCTACGGCAATAGATGCAACACATACGAGTATGTGTTTTCATGCAGAGAACCATCCACCTTCACTTCCACATAAATCATTATTTCCCACATAAGCTTCCACGTGTGATAAACCTGATTAACTGAAATTGTAATCAACCAATCTGGAAGTACCGGTGCACAAATTGCTATTAGTAATTGCCAGAAATCTTTTTCTAGAATTTTATAGTTATGGTCTGTACAGTCAACCGATTTGATTCCTAGGCCACTTATCAGCTTTCCGATCACAACATTACAATTAAACGAAAAGAGTTTACAAACGTTTTCGCTCCATGACATGAGAATAAAAGAAGTTTTGACAGACGGACAGTGACAATTCTAGTTATTAATACCCAAGCAAACTCCTTTCCTATTCATTATCGTTGACACACATGTTCGCAAAGATCGAGATGCCATCATGAAATAAATCACGCAATAATCACTGTCATAGAAGATAAACAAATTGATTCAATATGACATGGTTCTATAGTGGCCTAGGAATCAAATTGGTTGACTGTACTAAGAAGAAAAACCAATTTTTTAGTAAATAACACGAAAGGGCAAATCGTTTTAATTGGAGTGATCATTATACTAAAATAAAAATAATCTTAATTGGAGGAATTACATTAGCATACGGGAACATGTGTGCTTAAGAGCTTTTTGTTGCTTGGTGCAAGTTAAAAACGATTGCCGTGGTGGCCTCGTAGTTTAACCTACTTGCCTGTCAAACAGAGAGTCGCGGGTTCAAATCCCAGCTCGCTCCTCTGAGTTTTTTGGAATTTATGTGCGAAATTACATTTGAAATTTACCATGAGCTTTACTGTGAAGAAAAACATCGTAAGGAAAGCTGTACACACCTGACAAGAAAGTCAATGGTTTGTGTGAAGTTCCCAATCCGCACTGGGCCCGCGTGGGGATAACGGCTGTTGTATTTAAGGCGGGATGATGATTGATGAAAAACGATATTGTTAAGATTCAAAGCGTGTTATGTATTTTTTGAGACAGCTCTGCTGTCGTATACCTAAATAACTGTGAAAAAATTAGTATAATCTCAAGAGACGCGTATTTATAGGCAATCAAAGGTATTTGGCAGTAAAATTGACCCGAACTGGCGAGATCTCGAAAAAGATAAGGACTATGTCTTATAGTGTTCTTCTAAGAAATAGGTTACGACAGCCAGGTGGTAGTGTTCAATTAAACTTTTTCTGATATTTATGTAATTTTATTCTTGAAAATTAAGAGAAACCAACCAGCTTGTAACCATTGGACCCGGGTATGACCTAAAAGAAGAAGGTTCCCCGCGAAATTATTATATTCATTGTGTAACGCAATATACACATCTTTTCAAATTCACAAAATTCAAATTTTTTTCACTGCAACTGCCCAGGTTTGTTTAATTTACTACTTAAGTTACATAAAACAAAACAAAAATCTACTGCCTAGCGGACGTGACAGCCTCATACTGCCTCGTAGGGCCGCCATGTTGTTCAGGATGAGAGCATGCGTGAGGTGTGCAAGCTTTTCGTGTAAACGCTCCCGCCTATCGCTTAAACGTCTTAGTAAGCGTTCGTGTGTGAATTCATTAGTTAAAATTTGAAACACAATTAATTGCTGAAATCCTTTCTGCCTGTAATTAGAGCTCCTTAACGCGTTTCATTCATTACAGGCTGTTATCCAAAAGTCACGGGATAATTAACATTCTGAACGTTTACATGCGACTAACTGTTATAATTCCTTTGAATATTAATAACTATTGTCCCTTGCTTTCGCACTACGCTTTCTCGGGATAACTTATAGGTATAGCCTATCTAATCAAGCAAAGTGTTTTCTGTAAGTGAAAGTTTTTTTAAGGCCAAAATAGCTCCTTATAACCTTGTGCATACGAATGATATGTCGTCATTGTTGATCGTTATCAACGTGCAGTTTTCGTAGCAAAGTACGGTTGGCAAAAAAATACACAAGTATTTATAAAATTGTATATTATTTACACTTATTAAAATGAAGCCAAATAAACAATCAAAATCAGTTTAACGGATATGGCTGTCAGTTTTTCACGTGGATTAGAAAAAAGCTATATAATTTTTAATAAAAGTGACTTTCCACGTTGGCGGAAGCTACAAGAAGGTTAAATTAATGAAGCGTTTAAAATGCAGCACTAGACAAGAATTATATCCTGAAAATTTCATGTTTTACAGTAAAAATAATATCGAATTTTCACATATATTGATTTTTTTTGCCAACCATACCTAAAATTTATTGAATCAGGCGTTACTTTGCGGAGGTCCATATTAATGAACTAAAACAATTACTTTGCTCACCCGCGACCTTACAATAGTTACGCTTATGCAAGAAATGTGTGTTCATGCAGTTCCTCCACCTCCACCATCACCATGGTTGTGTTTATGTGATTTGTGTGTGTTCGTACAGTGTGGAGGTGGAGGAACTGCATGAACACACATTTCTTGCATAAGCGTAACTATTGTAAGGTCGCGGGTGAGCAAAGTAATTGTTTTAGTTCATACCTAAAATATAAATAACAACGGGATTCGAGAGTACCGTTAGCACAACAGTACATATAAATGATTAAATATAATCATAAGTCAATCTTTGATATCTTCTTATGAAGTTATGTGCAGACACAGATACGCGGGCGCTGCACGAGTGCTCAGACCCTTCCTCAGAATAGCTTATATAGGCAACAGGCTGGAACACGACGAGTCGCTTGGCGGTCTGGCTCAACCTATAGGGTGGCGACCAGCCGCGGCCGAAGTCTACCACTAGAGTTGTATCACTCATTTAGCACCACCCAGGGGTCACGTATAGGGTTTCAAGGGTAAACCTACGGGCGCGAGCGATTTCAACCCCCAAAAACTTATGAAAGTGTTGTCCTGTTGTTTAATAATAATACGTCATGTTTTTCCAAATGCAGCGCCAAAAGCCGTTTTTAATCCGCAACTAAAGCGCAGCCAAACATGGATTTTGTTCGTTATTAAAACAAATACGCGCCCGGCTAATCCGTATGTTTGCGTATGCACCGCGGCTCTTGAACCGCCGGACGGTGTACGTGACATTTTATTTCGCCGTGCGCGTGCACGGAGTCACGGCTGCATGGAGGGAATCATAGTCAAAGTCGAAATATTCGATATAGGCAGTAACAGGGGGGTTATCATAAAATTTTCCACGATTTCACAAAACTTCTCAAATTCAAGAATTCCCAATTTTTTTTCAAGACCATGTCTGTGCAGTGGCCAGGACGTCTAAATTACACGTGTCGAAGAGTATTATTAGAAACTTGCCCTTCATGTACTTCTTTATGGATAAATAGCTAACAAAGGAAAATAAGAATGTCAAAAATAGAAATTATAAAACCATATACATAGTCCAGTGTACAAACAACCATATTTACAGGGTGTTCTCGTGTTACTATTTTCGCTGTGCGGATTAGGCTAAATCCTACTAATTGGGGTTCAAATTTTCACGAGCCAACGCTTTGGAAATCGATACCGATATTTGCCTAGAAACCACTATAAATATTGGGTTACCATAGTTTCATCAAAAAACTTTTGACAAAATTAATTTCCCAACTATTTCATGTTCCAATTTTTTTTCTGAAACTGTAAACAATTGGGGATTATTATAAAACTAACTTAACCTAACCTATAGAGTTCTAGAGGAAAGTTCTGAAATGAATACAGTTTTATAGTTTCAGAAAAAAAAACACGAGATGAGAAATGAATCACTTGGGAAATAGTACATTATCTACTACAGAGGTCGGGAAGTATAAGTATCTAAGGGGGTTGCCGACCGAATATTTTCATAAGAAAAGAAAGTTTGTCACAAATTTACGTGGATTGGATATTAAAACAAGTGCGAGTCGGACTCACGCACAAAGGGTTCCGTACCATTATCTATAAAAACGGCAAAACAAACACGTTTGTTGTATGGGAGCCCTCCTTAAATATTGGTTTTAATTTAATTTAATTGTTTTATTTTTAAAATTAATATATGTTAACTAAATATTCTGTGAATTAGCCGCGCCTGAAACGCGATACTTCGCGGCCTATTATAAGGAACTACTATTATAGCATGTTTGAGAAAAAAAATTCAGCAAAAAGGCAATACTTATTTCTAATATATTTGTTGGAGCCCTACATACCCTCTGCATCCTCGAACAGAGATAGATGCATAAGACGTACTTCCTAATCTTAAGAAAAAGTGGTTTTTCGGCTAAAAATTAATAAGAATATCATAACACGTCCACCTGCGCTCCATGACTCAGATCACTGATGCAGGTCAAACGGCGTCTAAGCTAAAGTGGGACTAGGTTAGCCATATCTGCCGCATGCCAGACGAGTTGTGGGCCAAGATAACCACCGAGTGGAAACCCGACAGCTCGAAAAAGCGACCTGGCAGACCCAGACGGCGATGGCGGGATGAACTGGATTTCTTCTTGAAGGACTGGCCCTCGTATGCAGCGGACAGAGAGCAGTGGATATTTTGGGGGGAGGCCTTTGCTCATCAGTGGGACAGAATAGGCTAATAATAATAATAATCATAGCACGTAAGCTTGCTACTTTGTCGGTTTTATACAAGAAGTTTTTTAGTTTCAAGTACACTGTATAAGTCAACGAGATCCTGCGCCTCCCCCCACCGGAAATAACTTGAAAGCAGGAAGTGGGAAAACGAAAGCTTTATTTTGTTTCTCAACTTCAGCAATTTCGGTCGAACCCCAGTGAAATAATTATATTTTAATTAAAAACTTTTCGTTGAAAGTTTGGTATTTTGCTTTAACTTATTCTGTAAAATAAAACTAAAAAATATTTTTGCCACGACCGAGCACACAAAGTGGAACTACGAGTACTACAGTACAATAGAATTCCTTATTAAGAGAGAAAAAACATCAATTATATGGGAACCCACAGATATAAAGATAAGAGGAACAGAAATGTTACGTAACGGGGGGGCGTCCGTCCATGTGGCTAATAGCCATATAGGGTAAACCCCAAACTGAAATTGTACATGCACAAGTTTAGTGATTGGCCACTTTCTGAAAAACATTTTCAAGCGCTAACTGCTTTGATCAATTATAACTGTAGATCCACAGTCGCGCGCCCGAAAATGTCCTAGCCAAATGAGCGCCACCTTGATAAAAGTGGCCTTCTTTTTTCTCAGTACGTTGTGTGAAATTGTCAACTTTAGCTATCAAGTGTCAACCGAAATTCGACTGTAATGAAGTAAAGACTAGGTTCAAATTTCTGTGTAGGTGATGATTAAAAAATAATAATAATAATAATAATAGTTTATTTTCCTTAAACAAAAGTGCTTAGCATACAACAAGGTTGAGACCTCCTATTAAGTTACAAACTTGTGTCAGGAGGCCTCGCTCTTCTAAAAACTACATACATTTAAAACAGTTTTACTAAAACTAAACTATTTTACTTAACCTAAACATATTATTTATGTGTGCGCGCGTGAGTGTGTGTGAGTATGTGTGTGTGTGTGTGTGTGTGTGTGTGTGTGTGTGTGTGTGTGTGTGTGTGCGAGTGTCTGTGTGTGTGAGTGAGCGATTGTACTATGTGAGTGGCTGCGTAAGAGGTCCGATTTCACAAAACAACCAAGTACATAAATAAAACTTGTACATAAAGATTGCTCTTATCAGAGAGTACCCCAAAACAAAAATCCGTATTCATACTAATATTAAATATGTGTCTGTCTGTCATTCTGTCCGACTCGTCCTACAGTCTGTCTGTCAGTTACCTTCACACACTTAAACAGCTGAAGCGATTAAGATGAAACTCAGCACGGAGACAGCCTGAGTCCCGAGAAAAGACACAGGACATTATAAACCAGAAAGATTGCAAAGTACCGTTAGGATAGCAATAAAAGAGCCCTTCGCAGACAAAATCACGGGCAAGAGTCAGTATACAATATACTACGAGATCTCACTCTGCTGGTAATAAGAGGTTTTCAGTTTTAAGGTAGTCAATTTTAGAAAGCCAGTCAGTCAAGACCGCTTTACAGTCAAACAGTTTCAGCGGATAAAAATTGAGACTCTTATTCAACTTATTATACAGGTGAGACGAGAGAGCATCATATTGTCTTTTAGCAAAAGTGGATTTATAGCCGGGTATAGGTGCTACAGATTTTATTCTTCTGTATGTGCTATATGACGGGTCAAAAACCAAACCCTTATGAAGTTTCGTCACAACAGATACTATGTAAAGTTTACGCATGCTAAGGAGATTACAGTGGGTATAAAGTTCAGTTGTTGGATATCTATAAGGCTTAAAATACATTATTTTCAATAAGCATCTTTGTGCCCTTTCCACTTCCAAAAATTTAGTTTTATTTGCCCCGCCCCAAACTGGAATACAATATGTCATGATGGATTGCGCAAGAGCTATATAGATCTTATTTAAGAGGGAGGGGGAGGCGATATGTCTAAGTGCTTTAAAGATCCAAATTAATTTGCGTATACGATTATTGATAAATGATTTTAATTGTTATGCAAACAAATAAAAAAGTTCGGACATTTTTTGAGGGGGATTTTGTTCGGCAATGTGTATCTTCAGTTATAATTGATCAAAGGCTAACTGTCTATCATTTGCGTTTGATTGACATTGACTAAATGGTACTGTGATTATTTTATAGTCAAGTTGTGTAGCTAATCAAACGCAAATAATAGACAGCACTTGACAACGTTTTTCTTAAGTGGTCAACCACTGGTGCATGGGCAATAACTGGGTACTTTACTCTACGTAAATACTTACTTAGCTCAGTATGAAACGAAACGCTGCTCGAGTTAAAAATAGATTATTCGAAAGGCTAAGGTTCAAAAGGGATTTCGTTTAATTCGGTAGTACTCAATAAACCCATTTTTATAAATGTGACAGTTACCTAAATGTCCCTGTGCTCGACACTGACCCAATACATGGCACCTTCAATCTTATGTTAGTAAGAGAGGTGACAGATGGGTGTCATCTACAGGGCGTTGAGGTGTCGAGCATTGGTACGTTTACCTTACCTAAGTACATTACAAACCGCTGAATTGATTTAAATGAATTTTGATAGTTTATGACCCTAGGTAGCACATAGGATAGTTTATGTCCCGGAAATCAGCCCTCGTTGCGAAAAAAAGGGCATCCGACAATCCCAACATACTTAATAATATACTCGGCCGGTATTAGAAATTAGAAAAACGTGAAACTTAGAATTTAATTTTAAATTTGTCAATTATGTTAAATTAAGTTTAAGTTAAGTTTTTGTTATATCAACTCTTAAAGGGATGAATAGGGGTGAAAGTTTAAACATGTGATATTTTCGCCATTGCCGGTATTTTGCTTTATTCGATGCAGGAGATGAAAAACCTCACCATATATTTTTATTCTGCGTGGACGAAGTTCCAAGCGAAAGCTAGTAGTTTATAATTTACTGTCCACTTGTAACCCAGATCATTAAACAAAGGAAGCACCTGCTACGTTTAGCTCACCGTTCAACGGCAGTCGTTTACGCGTTTACGATGCTTGCTGCTTAGCGCATTTTTATGGCCGACCCAAACTGCGTAGCGCCCAAAACGCAAGCGGAGAAGATCTGGTTTTAAATTTCGTGAGTCATCTATATCATCATCATTTCAGCCGTAGGACGTCCACTGCTGGACATAGGCCTCCCTCATTTACACCCAATCACTACGGTTGCCAAGAAAGAAAGAAAGAAAGAAAGAAAGAAACTTTTATTTGCCCAGAATACGTAAGTACACACAGATCTTAAAATGCTATTATTAAGAACCAGTATTCAGTCGACGAGTCAACATGCAAATTAATTACACAATAAAATTAATAAGTACCTATGTCTTCACTATAATATTACAAGATTAAATTACAGAATGTATGTCAAATTAAAAAGAAAATAAAATAAATTAAGGAAACTATGTCAAAGAAATCGTCATGGTGTAATATAAGTTAGATAAGTCATTGCAAATAGGACAAATTTCGTTAATTACACACTAAAATAATACAGAATTATAAATGGGCTAAAATAAACTTAATACCTACTAATTTATTTATTGCAATTTGACAAATCCAAGTACTCCTTAACACTATAAAAACAATATTTATGCAACCAAGATGTCAACCCCTTCTTAACACGTTAACTGCGAAGCGAGGCCTAAATCACCCCTGATGCAACTTCCCTGTGGTGCGGCAAGCAAAAAAGTGAATTTCTCTGTCGTGCGAATGGCATAGCTTTGGTTTGGTCCAGTGTAGGAAAGAGATAAATATATATTTGAGATCACTAAATGGTTCCGGACTCGGTGGTGTACCTACCTTGGTACCGGATGTCTTAGGCCTCGTGCCGCACTGAATTAATATAATTTTAATGCAGTGCGGAACGAGGCTAAAACGTCCCATATCCCCCCTGACCTCGTACCGCACTGAACGCGAGCTTCCCGCGACCAGTGTTGTGCATCACGTCGATTGGAGAGCACAACAAGTACAACATATATATTGAGATTTTTATAAAAAAAGTATATTGATACTGATTTTTTAATGTTAATTCAAGTTCTAATAAGTGTATTTTTAAAGCCCGAGGCAGAATAAATAGGACAGTTTCTTTTCTACTTCTGGTTGCCTTTTTTTTCTATTCTGTGAACCGCATTAAGATTTTCATATACAAATAGAAAGATAAACCTTATGCATAAACCGTAATCCATTATTTTCCAATAATAAGTCTGTAATAGGTGCCTGTTAATGGTATAGAATGGAACGCTTCGTGCGCGAGTCCGACTCGCACTTGGCCGGTTTTTTTTTCTTTATGGCGCCTTCAAGCACAATTTAGATTATTTAAAAAAAATGTATCCTTTGATAGCTTTGTGTTGTTTTGCCAGGTTTTGCCCTTAAAACGATCTAATGAGATATAATTGATCAAAATCGGTCAAGTCGTTGCGTAGTTAAGACAGTTTAAAAACGTCGATATTATTTTTCCTATCACTAATCGCAGCGAAAATTTGCCCTATTTCAGTGCGTTACGAGGTGTATAAGATCCCATATTTTGTTTTGCTAATAATTCCTAAACTAGCCATCAGATCCCGGGGCGACGGTGGATTAGGGTTCATCAATTCACTGTCTATATCAATAAGGACCAAAATTCTCATTTATCTTTGATTTCGCGCCAGAAAATGGATTTTAGTCTGTAAAAGGAGGTGGGGTCTAATAGACCGCGTGTCGCCCTAACGTCTGGTCACGGTACGGGCCGATTATACCTCGTGCCGCAGGAACGGAAAGTATGCAAAAATTGGTGCCGCAGCTAACGTGTTAAATTCTAAACTCTGCAAAATTTTAATTTCGTCCGGTAGATTATTTAAAAGCAAAATTGACATATTGAACGCATTTCTTCTGTACATATCCGTGTGACAAGTTGGCTGATGTAGAAGATTTTTGTATTGCGCTCTCTGATGTCTTACAGAAACATCCGCTCGTCTTTCGAAAAAATGTGAATGCGATTTAGTAATAAGACAAGCCTTTTTTATGTACATGCAGGCCAAAGGTAGGATTCTAAACGGCTTAAAAATTGGCCTGCAGCTATATGGCTTGCATCCATATGTTTAATCTACGGCCGTTACCAAATGCTCCGTTCACCTCGTTTGTGCACGTCCCACGCTGCGCTTGCCAGTCCGTGGTCTCCATTCGAGAACTTTTCAGCCCCAATTGGCTCTCTGTTCTGCCCTGCTCATGGCCATTTCAACGAGCTTGTCTGCTTCGCTATGTCATCTATATACTTATGCTTATGACATTTTAAAGTTGCAAAAAATTGCAATTGGAACAGGTCAGATTCTTTACACAATATCATGACGCTGTTTTTGAATGGGATCCATGTAAAAATTAAACACAAGGACATTTACGCACACCGCGACGTCACGAACGCCAGCAAAACGTGAAGTAAAAAGTTCACAACGAAACTTAGGTACAAACCGGAGTGTATATTTGAACTATAAAACCGTAACGAATAAAAAAATTGCTTCTATTCGCACTAGTATCGTAAACGACTATTGTAGGTTTACACGTCTGCCTGTGATAGCCTAGTGGGTTTGACCTGTGGTCTCTCAAGGAGAGGGTCATGTGTACGAACCCGTGCTCTCACCTCGACTTTTTCAGAATTTATGTACAAATAAAATTAATAAAATTAAATTTATAATGAGCTTTACGGTGATCTGCGAAGAAATAAACTGTGTTAAGTTCCCAATCCGCACTGTGCCCGCGTGGGAACCACGGCCCAAGCCGCCTCATTCTGAAAGGAGGCCTGTGCCCTGCAGTGGGACGTATATAGGGGGCATGATGATGATGACGTCTGCCCGCTGCCGCTATTGACTCGGATCCCCATTTTCCTGAGTCATTATAATAGCGTTAGACAGCCGATTTTAATTTTAGGACCGAAGCGAATTCCCGCTGATTCGCCGTTATCGCGCCTTATTACCGGTAATATTGCCGGTATACCGGCATCCAACAAATTATACGATAAATCGCAAATTAAACGCGTTTTTATGACTCATATTTCCTTGGTATTGCCATTTTGCACATTTTTGAAGGGTCCGTGTATTAATGATTTTTTTAATTTCCGTTTTTGATTATTGTGCAGCACGTATAACATGTGTTTGTTTATTTTGTGAAGAGAAAGATTTCTTTCAATAAAATCTTATTTTTGTCATTACTGGGAAAACCTTTTGACCTCCACAACTCGGGAGTTGACCAAGCAGACCAGAGGTCATACTGTCTAACGCGCGAGCGCTTGTCATGACTTTTACCATCTCTTTCAGTCACCATCGTATACCGTTTGACAGAAAGGAGTGAATGCGATAGCAAGCATCGCGTTAGAAAATTAAATTGCCAGGCAGGCGAGGCAAGCGGATCGGGGCGAGGGGGTTATGCAAAGCGGAGTTGCAAACTGCGTCTGTCCATAGACGCGGAGCTAGATAGCGGAGCGGTGTTGCGGAATGTGTTTTTTCATGTCTCATACTTGGAAAGTGACGCAAATCATATCCGACATACGGGAGGAAAACTAATATTTTCTTCCTAAGGGTAGTAATGAATTAAACAAAATAAAGGCATTGGCTGTCAATAGAACACATACGCATTCAGCCATGCATATTACATGCGGCATATTACATGGCATTAGGTATTGAGTTTTTTTTTTCTTAATTAGTCATATTACAAATTTTATAATGCCAGTGAAAAATTATTAAATTAAATTATTAATTTAAATTACTTTCTTATTAGTGACTTAAACCAGAAAAGTAAAAAAAAAAAATTAAAAAAAAAACACGCTAAACGACAATGTTATATGTCCACACAAAAGAGCTCAAATTGGAGAAAACACAGCGTCTATCTTCGATCTGCCTACAACGCATATTGTTTTACTTTGGTCATGTAGCGCATAGGGGAGCGGACAATTTGGAGAGGTTAATGGTGACCGGAAAAATAGAGGGTAAAAGACCTCGAGCCCGAAGTCCCAAACGATGGTCAGATCAGATCTCCGAACAACTGGACTTAACGGTCAGCGCTGCACTTCATCAAGCGACTGAACGCAGCCGATGGCGACAACTAGTGGACAAAATTAAGAGTCACGATCCTCAGCAGTGAGGGAGCGATTAAGATGATGATGATATGTCCACACAGCCTATCTCTATACAGCTTAACTCCTTGGTTCAAATTGGTTACTTACTTATTTTACAAATAAATGTACTAAAATACCTACTTTATCTACTGTTTTCATTGATTATTATACTGAATATTTTAAATTTTGTTAAATTAATGATTGTTTGACAATAAACTCTATTGAAATATTTTACAACGATCATATTGAGCAGTTTAGACATTTTTATTTATTTATACTTATATTTTCTTACTTTCCTTGTAGTCGAAATGAAAAGCAGAGTGTTTAACTCGAGAAAAACACCAATACCACCCTCGAAATGTTGGTTGCTGAAGTAACCTCGTGTGATGTTGGTTACTTTCCTCCCTTGTTGAACAATCTACTACTTCATATGCGGAGCATGCCCACGTTCATTTTTCCGTCCCACTAACTAGCTCAGATTCCCGGTTTTATAAGAATTTCACAACTACTTTTGCAACTGGGGGTTGAAATCGCTCGCGTCCGTTTACCCTCGAGACCCTACATGTGAGCCCTGGGTGATGCTCAACGAGCGATACAGCTCCGGTGGTAGGCTTCGGCCATGGCTGGCCACCACATAGGTTGAGCCAGGCCGCCAAGCGACTCGTTGCGTTCCGGCCTTTTGCCTATAGAAACCATTCTGACGGAAGGGTCTGAGCAGTTGTGCAGCGCGCGCGTTCCGGTTACAGTGCCCCGTATTTGACTCGTCGTGTTTCGGCCTGTTGCCTATAGAAGCCATTCTGGCGGAAGGGTCTGAGCAGTTTTGCAGCGTGCGCGTTCCGGTTACAGTGCCCCGTATTTGACTCGTCGTGTTCCGGTCTGTTGCCTATAGAAGCCATTCTGGCGGAAGGGTCTGAGCAGTTTTGCAGCGCGCACGTACCGGTTACAGTGTCCCGTATTTGACTCGTCGTGTTCCGGCCTGTTGCCTATAGAAGCCATTCTGGCGGAAGGGTCTGAGCAGTTTTGCAGCGTGCGCGTTCCGGTTACAGTGCCCCGTATTTGACTCGTCGTGTTCCGGCCTGTTGCCTATAGAAGCCATTCTGGCGGAAGGGTCTGAGCAGTTTTGCAGGGCGCACGTACCGGTTACAGTGTCCCGTATTTGACTCGTCGTGTTCCGGCCTGTTGCCTATAGAAGCCATTCTGGCGGAAGGGTCTGAGCAGTTTTGCAGCGTGCGCGTTCCGGTTACAGTGCCCCGTATTTGACTCGTCGTGTTCCGGCCTGTTGCCTATAGAAACCATTCTGACGGAAGGGTCTGAGCAGTTGTGCAGCGCGCGCGTTCCGGCTACAGTGCCCCGTATTTGACTCGTCGTGTTCCGGCCTGTTGCCTATAGAAGCCATTCTGGCGGAAGGGTCTGAGCAGTTTTGCAGCGCGCACGTACCGGTTACAGTGTCCCGTATTTGACTCGTCGTGTTCCGGCCTGTTGCCTATAGAAGCCATTCTGGCGGAAGGGTCTGAGCAGTTTTGCAGCGTGCGCGTTCCGGTTACAGTGCCCCGTATTTGACTCGTCGTGTTCCGGCCTGTTGCCTATAGAAGCCATTCTGGCGGAAGGGTCTGAGCAGTTGTGCAGCGCGCGCGTTCCGGTTACAGTGCCCCGTATTTGTGATACGATTTGCAATGCTTGAGGGCGCGCGCAACACCTTTTTTTTTTTTTTTTTTTTTTTTTTTTGGTGTGGAAAATGCACCTTATGCATCGTCACCGTTCGGGGAAACGGAGGTATGTGGGGCTCTCCTCTCAACAGGCATACCCACTAAAAACCACACGGATTCCCTCGTTTGCCATTGTGAACGCCACGGGAGCATAAGGAGTCACCGCAACGCCCACTGGCCGCCCCGGGATGGGGCTCCTCTGTCGACACCGTGCAATGCGGGCTCGGCACTCCCCGGCCTCCCCCGCTGGTGAAGGATTGTTTAAAGAGGTTTACTCCTCGTGGCTTCCGCAGATGCCCACGTTCCCGGCAAGCCGGGGTTACGTGCCCTCACGTTAGCTTCCGCGCCCTCATGTCCCGCTCTGAAAGCAGAGCGGAATCGAGGGCACGGTCGCCTCCGCCACCAGGCTCCCCCTCGCCTTTCCCTGTCCGCCGTGGCAGAGCAGGTACTCAGCTCGGGTTCGCCGACGTCAAAGGCGCCCGCCCAATGGCGAGACGCCGCCCTCACTGCGGACCCACGGATGGGCCCGCTGGCTCGGATCCCCCGCAACTAGTTGCGGGTTCACCTCACCACCCCTCCCCCCCAGTCGGATATTAGCCACCGGTAAGATAATGTACGAATACATTAGCTTACCGTTGTTGCCCAGGGTGCACCGTCCCAAGCGTTACCCTTCCCCACCCCATGAGGCCTACGCCTCGGACAGAAGGGAGTGGTAACGCCCGGGCACTCGAGGAGGTTTCCGACTTCGCACCCCGCGCGCGCAACACCTAGCTCAACTGCCTTCTTCCTGCTTATTCCCCTAAATACAAGTCAAGGGTGAATGAGCATTTGCTAGGCAAGCGTGCTCCATCTTAGGCCTCATCTTCGGTTTTCGTTAGGCGTGATTGTGATGAAACGCATGCCTATATTGTATAAAAAAAATCCCTGTGCATTGAAAAGGAGCGGAGATTTTATGCAAAATCTATTGGTGGATTTTTATATCCCTCCACTCCGCTACCTCTCTATGCTTCAGTGGCCAGGTAGCCCTATACAAGAGGTACCATTTTTCACCTGTACAAATACACGTGTAACGCTATCTCACTCGGGTTTAGTTTCAATTTATCGGAGGGTGGAAATATGGAAATACCTCCCCATATCAAACAAGTTCAGATATCACAAAGGGGTTTTCAGTGGATCAAAAATATACGCTAACGTTCTTTACAGAACGGAACCATTTAATTAATATGAATTCAAAATATTTTGGTAGTATCCTATTACTTATCTCGCCTCATTAGTTTTTCGTTTACTTAATTCTTATTTCGTCTCATTCTGTATTCGACTTTTCGTCTTGTTCGCTATCCAACTTATCTTATTTGGTCAAATTCTGTAACTTGTCTCTCTCTTAATAAGTCTTATTCGTTTTTCATCACGGTCTTCCTTGGACTTGTTCGTCGTTCTTTACTTTTGTTTTTTTGTCTCTTACGAGCATTTATTTACCAGCACCGAACGTATCGAAATAATTTTGGCGATAAGTAAATGAGACAAAAAACGAAAGAGAAGAACGACGAATGAGTCCTTTGAATACCGTGACGAAAAACGAATAAGACGTAGGCTTTTTGAAAATTCAACCCTTAAGCCCAGTTTAGACTAGCAAGAAAAATCGCGCAAGTTGCTTTACATTGCAACGTTCGATTGCCCACTTCAAACTAGTTTGCTTTGAGGCCGCGCAATTTAATTCAACTCGCACGATTTTTCTTGCAGTTCTAAACTTGGCTTTAAAGGGGTGAAATAAGGGTTAAAATCTTGTATGGAAAACCGAAACAACATAAATCGGATTGAAGCTTCAGATGCCAAATTTAAATATTGATTTATCTCTTTAAATCTATGCTTAAGGTGTACTATCTGTCATCTTGTAATAATTAGCTTTGTTATAGTTTGTTTATTTATTTATATGTGTCTGTTTATCCCACTGCTTATATTTGTTTTAGACGTGTACCTATTATAATGTAAGTACTATATATGCATGAGTAGATGTACTATTTTTGTTGCGTTTTAATTTTCTGATCCACTGTTGATGCACCACCTGCTGTAAACTAGTCTTTCCTTCTTTCTGGTAAAGGGTTGCCTGGAAGAGATCGCTCTTAAGCGATAAGGCCGCCTATTGCTTACCTTGTATCTTTCTCTCTGTGTACCTGTTTTCTGTATTGCTTACTATTCCTGGTGTACAATAAAGAGTCATTGTATTGTATTGTATTGTATTGTATTGTATTAATAATTATTTATTTGTTGTTCATTGTTTTTTAAATATCAACCCTAAACGAGTAAAAGAAGTAAAAAACATCCCATGCGTATTTCGGCTCAATAATTCTTAGGTAAAAGATGGGTAGGGAAGTGAATTCCATTTAATTTAGCGCAGTCTAAGTAACGGGCAAAAACTAGTCAGTCTGTTACATTTTAACGTTTAAATGCGTTTAGAAGAAGGATATTTTATGATACTTACTTACGAATAAAATCGCAGGCAATAATTCGTTTTGATTAAGGCGTGGCTGGTTCCCTTTTTCATACTTACGTTCTTGTTCACGTATCATACGAAGGTATGATTTTTAGGGCTTTTTGCGAAAAGCGATGAACTGCATACCAAGTTAGGATAGCTGGCAGCGGCTGTATGAGGGAAGCCTAGGATCGTAATATGAAGGAGGCCTACGTCCAGCAATGGACTGATAATGGCTGTGGATATATAGAATGTAGATAACATTTATTTCTCCGCTTGGTTTGAATTTTAAAGCTAATTTATCCTCCCGAGTCCTGACTTTTTGTAACTGATGTGTACTTAGTGTGTCTTTGACTAGTGTGTGTTGCCAGTGATGACTTATGGCACTGAGACGTGGCCGCTAACGATGGGCCTCATAAGGAAGCTCAAAGTCACTCAGAGGGCGATGCAGAGGGCTATGCTCGGAGTTTCTCTGCGGGATCGCATTAGAAATGAAGAAATCTGCGCAAGAACTAAAGTCACCGACATAGCTCGAAGAATCGCCAGACTCAAGTGGCAGTGGGCAGGGCACATCGCTCGTAGAACTGATGGCCGATGGGGCAAAAAGGTTCTCGAGTGGCGTCCACGGACCGAAAGACGCAGAGTAGGTAGGCCTCCAACAAGATGAAGCGACGACCTGGGTAAGGTTGCGGGATCACGTTGAATGTGGATGGCACGGGAGCGAACTGTTTGGCGAGCCTTGGGCTCCCCAAAACTCGCCAAGGCCTATGTTCAGCAGTGGACGTCTTTCGGCTGGCTACGCTCGTAGCCAGTACCAGCGTTTTTCTGCTTTGTAGCGAAAACTGCCTAAAGCTGCGTACGGACTGCGCGCACATTACGCGTACCCTACGCGAGCCCGGGTACGCGTACTCGGGCTCGCGTAGGGTACGCGTAATGTGCGCGCAGTCTGTACGCAGCTTACGAACGCAGAACACAACTGACGTGATCTTCTCGCTCAATGTGTTAAGATGAGACTCGTAAGTTTTGTAATTTTTGAAAATATTTATGCACATTTAAAGTCTTTTATATATACAATAGGTTTGTTCTTTATTAAGTACGGTATAGGAGTCACGAGGATATATACTACGTATTAAGGTCAATATGACACAATCACTATATTATATGATACAAAGAGATTTCGACGAAAGTTTGAGGTTTGGATATTTTAAATTCCAGAAATCGATTTATACTAAAGTATTTACTTCAAGAAAGTAAATTTTAGACTAATTTTTAATTTTATTGAGTGGCGCCATCTTTTGACGAATGGTCGAACTATCTCAAAAAACGTCGATCGTTTGCTCAGTCAGCCAAGCACTGATCACTGATACCTATTGTAAGGCGCACTTGCACGGTCTAGGGTCAAAATTGAATCGCAAACCCTGGGTTAGGCATGACAGTTCCATACAATACATATTTACACTACTTAATCCTGGGTTAGTAGTTTAAATCGGGATTAAACATTAACCTCTGGTCCGCGCAAGCCCAGACTAGCATGGTAACAGGCCATTGATAAAAAATACAAACAAACGTTTTGCTGAAAATATAATTTATTTGTAACATTCCAATAGTTGACTTATGGACTAAATTACAATGGGTTTTTTTGTGGGAAACTAACAATTTACAAAAACAAGATAAATACTTAGACTATTTGTTACAAAAAAATTAAAGCAACTACCTTACCTTAAAAGGATTTCGTATTTAAGAAGTGATAATTATATTGATCAATCCATTCTAACCCCTTTTTCATAAACGCTTGTTTTTTTTTTTTTTTTTTCTTTTGGCTTTCACCCAACGCTTGTTAAACTTACGTGTAATTAACATTCGTTTGTTTCATCTGTCACTTTGACATTTGATTTGACAGACACAAATTAGACATAAGTTTCCTACTTAAGCTTTTTATGAAAAAGAAGTTCCGTTTGTAACTATTTTTTAGTGAACCATTCTTGTACTTGTCAATGAAGTTAATTTGACATTTGTTTTATAAAGATCCTTTGTTCATTCCGCGGTCGAGACGCTTGCCGCACAGTGACTACCTCGCAGAACACGCAAAGAACAGCGAAAACGCTCGCCGAGCCCCCGGTCACGTAGTAACCACGACAACGTCACCTAACTTTTTCTTAGACCCGAGTTCACCAGCAATTAAACGGAAGGTTAAATAGCTATCAAATGTACTAACAACTGATTTAAAAACCAGCCACTTGGCACTTGCGAGTCGGACGCGTGCGCTTAGGGTACAAATAAATTTGTAGGTACCTATGTCCCTAAAAAAGAGAGTCCTACTTTTAAGCGAAATGCACGCAGTGTACGTTCATTTTATGAACTGATTATAGCTAAACGAGAGGTGCGGGCGGTGAGCGCGCCTCGTGTGTCACCTGCCCGCACCTCTCCCGGCCCCCTTTGTCGTCTTCCTCAGCCCCTGTACCGCGCGGGCGAGGACTTAATTAAACGGTTTAGCTATAGTTACGGCCCCCTTTTCATTCTCCACTTAGCAAATATTATTTATACAGATAACGTACCGAGTTAAGAGGGTTTATACCTGCTGAGCTGGCAACGTTGCATTTTTGTTAGTTTTTCTCGATTATTCCATAAAAGTTGAATGAAAATTAAAAATGTTTTGAATACAAATTGTTCTAATATATAAGTTAAAGTTCTACTGCAATAATAATTCGTGATAAGACTTTTATTTTCTTTAAAAACCGTTAGGTAATAATTTGTTCGTTTTTAAAGAAAATAAAAGTCTATCACGAATTATTATTGCAGTAGACATATTAACTTATATATTAGAACAATTTGTATTCAAAACCTTTTTAATTTTCATTCAATTTTTCAAAAATGCAACGTTGCCAGCTCAGCAGGTATAAACCCTCTTAACTTTAATCAATTAATAAAAAAAGTCAGTATGATTGCAGAATCTAGTTTGATCAAAGTTTTTGCGACTTTACCTTTCGTTGCGGTAAGGCGGAATGCCAATGACGTTTGACCCGAATGGTTACCGAGTTTAAATACTGGCATTTTTAATAGAATTCATACTATAATAAAAAACAATGGACGTTTAATAATTCGTTAAAATGCATGGAACAACAAGGCAATTTAGAAATTTAAATTAAAAATGCAGTAAATCTTTCTTGTTTGTTGGGTATGGCTTAATTATTATTTATCAGGTTCAGTCACGCTATGGTTTAGGGTTCCCTGTTTTTATACAGGGTGAAATTTTGAACGTAATACAAAATTAGTGTTTGCGGCTAAGTTGATGCTAGAAAACAATGCATTTACCCAGTTTGTCAGAATTAGTATTGTTAAATTTGAGGTGTCCATACATTTAGTTCATAATTTAACTACAACAAAGTATGAAAATCCAAAATTTTATCAGACCATTTTCAACAATTGAGTTAATGCATTGTGTTATCCAGCATTAGCTAAGCTTGCAACACTAATTTTGTATCATGTTCAAAATTTCACCCTATACCTATAACAAAGATTTTTAAAAATTATGAGTCAACACCTTAACACGCCCAGGATACCACGGCTCTGACGAAAGAATGTCGGTGGGGTTGTATTGCTAAAATTCCGCTATCAGTTCATTAATTATTTAGCGAGCTGTTTTAGTTATGTTTTTGATATTTAACGTGACGTTTTGTACATGATATAAAACGTGATTGACTATGTAAATGCTAAAGCGGAGCTAACTTATTTCGTATCATAGAGATGCACTAAGAAAGGATTTGGAATTAGTATTTGTTTTTCTTTTGTTCCACAGAAGCAAAGCCAGCCAGCTAGTGACATTTATAATGTACTTTAACGTGTTCGCCTCTCATTCACTTCGCCTTAGGGTTTTAAAACTTTTTTTATCGCTGGCAACCCTACTCTACGTGTTTCGCTGCAGGCGTTAGACAGTCGCAATTCTAAATTTGAATATTCCTAACTGACAAAGTGTTAGGGTTGGCACGACAACACAATACAATAATAATACTACATGTGTGTTAGTATTTTAGAATATGTAAGTTGAAGTGGCAATGGGTAGGCCACATCGCTCGAAGAACAAATAAACGTTCGGGGAGAATGGTTCTTGAGTGGCGACCACGAACCGACTCGTGATGCGTTGGCAGGACTCCCACTAAGTTGACTGACGGCATCGCTGATGGATGCTGGTAGTGAGTTGTTCTTCATTATGGCGTTCTAAGAGGGAGGCCTTTTGTTCAACAGTAGACGTCTAATAAAGATAAAAATGTTCTATGTTCATGTTTTGTTTGTACAAGTCGTCCAGGTAAATAAACATTTTAATTACATATTATTATTAGTTCGGTGTAACGGCCACCTTCATTTAAGAGTACCTTCACCTGTAACGTACACAGTATCGGTAGATTCACCATTCTCTGTAAAGTTCCTGTTATCTTAAGTGACAAAATTTATAATGCCATCTCTTTTAACTTTTTTCAATAAAATAGAGACAGCAGCACAGATATTTGTCACATGCATAGAACCCCGAAAGTAAATTTAAAGTCAAATACTGAATAATCAAGTCAACAAAAACGTGTATATTTTGTAAAGTCTGTAACGTGTTATTAAGTCTACTATAAACTAAGTAGGTAACTAATTTCAAAATTCTAAATTTTATCTGAAAAGAACATAAAAAAAATAGTTTTGACAGCCCTGCTTAATATGCAACGCTTCTAGCGCTCCAGGGGCGCCATGTCGTGATACTCGAAATTTGAATATTTCCCATCGCAATTTCAAACGACATTCGTGAAATGAGTTCGAACTAATTTTGCAGATTTTTTTGTAATGTCTGTTTTTCTTTTAAGTTCATTTCCCACTTTTTAACGAGCTAGATACGTTTTACATAAAACTAAAACCAGTGCTTCGACACTTCATACAATAGAGTGATTCCCCGACACAATCATGGACACTTAGCGATTATATTCACATTCAGATTTCATACAAAAATTAAGGCCTATGCCGCGAAGATTTATAGAAACACAGTCTAGCTTTATTTTACGGCTTTAATCCCGCGGAGAAACCAAAATATCTAGCTATAGAACTAGACGCTTGAGATCTCTACCTAGAGGTAATTTCAAACAAGTAACAACCCTTTCTAAGGTGCATCACAAGGAATATACCTGCCGAATTTCAGATGTAGAAGCGTCGTCGCGATCCAAAGCATACAAAAAAGACGAGACAGAGACGTGGTCTGCGGTCAAACGAAGCGGACTGCGACGCGCCCCCGTCCCACGTATCTTCTGTGTGGCTTGCGCCTACTAGTCTATGCATGGATTGTTCCCGTTCCAACATCTGTTCCGTTTATTTTTGTTATCTCATTCTCACTCAAACTAAATTCAAAGAATCGTTCTCTAAGTCAACGTTCAGTTTGATTCGGTTGGCGACCGGCTGGTAGGTAAATGGAGCTAATTGCTCGCCCGCGAGATATTGTACGACATTTATGAAGAGCAGAAAGGAGATAGCAATATTTCTTTCTAAAACAGTGTCAGGAACGAATTCTTTTTGGTATTTTACACAAGCTAATAAGCTAATAATAATATTGGTGTAACGGGAACTTGGACTACTTGTAATTCAGCCAATATCCTCAATGGAGTCAAGAATTAGAATAAAGCGCACTCCAAAAATATGATTCACCAGATTTCACTTAAACCTGGCGACATCGAGATCAAACTTCTTGAGACCTTACCTAGTTAAAATTACAGTGAGACACAGAAATAATGAAATTAAGGATCACTCGGGTCTAAATGTTTGGTTTACCATCGTCGCAAACGTAAGCATTCCCTGAGATAGGGCCACCTCCGGACATCCACTGACTTTGCAGTCGTATCTTTTGTCACCGATATCGGATCAATTTCGATGGCACATAACTTTTGCTTATTCAATTATAATAATCACAATTAACATAATAATTTTAATTATTAAACATGGACGATGACACCATACAACAATAATTGCAAAACGCAACTCAACCGAAAAAAACGCCTTTAGCTTTCAATACTCACAACATTACATTTTGAGCTGCTTTTAAACAAGTAAATAAAATGACGTTGAAATCATCTATGTATTGCCATACATAATCTATGGGAGAACCATGATTTAACAACTCATAAAGTACTAAGTTAATTGATGGTGTCATGAGCCCTTACATTAGACATATTAGCTGAAGGACGTAGACCATGATTACATTTAATGAATTACCGATATTTCGATGCATCCAGCGATTCCAGCGACAGCGTGTTGGGTAGACAAAATAGCACAAATCGTAAAATAAAGTAAAAGCCAAAATATGATTTGGTGTTTACTCCACAATTTACTGATACCTTCCACTACCAGTACCAATTTACTGAGCTTGAAGAGTTACAAGACTCAAGTGGCGGTGAGCAGGGCACATTGTTCGTAGAACCGACGGCCGATGGGGCAGTAAAGTTAGAACCCCTCCTCCTCCTCGCTTTCCAGAGAATGGCGACCGCGAAGCAGAGGATGGACCGACAATCTGGTAAAGGTCGCAAGAACTACTTGGATGCGGGCATCATACGACCGATCGTTGTGGAACGTTATGGATCGTTGAGGCCTCTGTTCACCAGTGGACGTTGTTTATGATTAGATTTCATCCTCGAAGTAATCATGGTCTACAGCCTTTGGCGAAAATATCTAACACAATAAACATGTTCTTAGTAAATAACATAGCTTCAATACTATTTATTTAAAGGCAGTGATAGTTAAAGAATTCTAAGTGCACTGTAACAAACTAAATAAGAAACATTCGTTATTGAGCTTACTTAACAACTTCAGGGATTCGTTTGAAATTGAGACTGCAGTCTTAGTAAATAATGTTTCGCCATCGGGTAAACTTGGAAATTACGACCAAATACTTATGAAGTGTAAGGCAGCTATCGTACGTGTTTATGTCCAAAAAACTTCCCGTACTAACGGAATTGCCCCCACCAGAGCTCAAACCTAGGGGTCTGCAAGGCTAAAGCAAATCGGCAGTTACTGAACCATTGAGTTCACTATTGACCTCATCTGCACTTTCATCAGGTCCTCAGGCCAGATCCTCAGATCATGTTAGTTTATAAAACACGTCTATCATTTAATATTATCTTTTATTAACACTTCGTCGTTTTCGTATTTGCCCCGTGGAAAACTATAAGTCACTACATCTGTACAGATTGTAAAAGCGGTTTCTTGTCTATTAACGCTTTTTTCTCAATTTAAAACAAACCCTTGACATCCCACAATCTAAACCTAGTAACGTCCTTACCTAATTATATTTACATCAACGATTATTTTAAATTAAATTAAACGTTTTTTTGAATAATCGCAATAAAGAAACTTAATGTACAGAACATTTACTGCAAGTTTAGTTAAACATGGGTGACTATGAATCTTAAAGCATTTATAACAGTTGATGGTAATGCGAGTGTTCTGCCAAAAAATACGGGTAATGACCGTTGGTTGTGGGAAATTTTCAGTCTTGTACGGTTTTCGCATTTGTATGACGGGTTTTCATTTGGCATAAGTTTGTAGCAAATATCACGATTATTGACGTGACGGACATCACGAAATGTGGCAAAAAATGTAGCGCAAAGATAACTTAAAGATAACGCCTATTGTAAATGCTGTATGCTTGAATATTCGGAGTGATATCAGAAGAAAAGTCTTCTCTTTTAACACCACTGCGTCTGTATTACTTTATTCCTTTGCGTATTGTTACTTTTTTTTACTGATAATTCGTCCAATGTTCGTAAAGTCACCATGTGCTACCGACGACAAAATTAACCAGCAGATAGGTAGTTCTACTAGCGTTTTAACCGCTGTCAGAGTCCGTGCCATGCCAAGAGCCCCGAACCTAAAGGGGCTCCGAAAGTCAAATATATTGGCTTATACTAAAATAATGTTCTTTTGTTTTACTTTCCATCGGGGCCCCATGGTCGTTAGTACCCACGGGCCATAAAATGTCCCTAAGATGATTCTTATCTACAACCACCCTATTGTACAACTTGTGGTAACATTGAATTATAAGGACAGATTTTTATAATAAAATTACAAAGTAAACTAAAGCATTGTCAGTCTGGCGGGTTAACAAGATAAGGCCAATGTTCAGCAACTTAATAAAAAATGCTAATGCCTGCTTGCCTGCCGTGAGATTCTCTAAGCGATCATCGTCTGCGAAGTCAGCGCTGATTGATTCTGAGCGTAGTGAAAACTTTGTAGTCATGATGGATGGAGTTCAAAAAGTTACACACCTTAACGATGGTAGTTAAAATTAAAAAAAAATTGTATAAAAGTTTTCCGTTGTGGCACGAAAATAAATTATACAATGTATTAATTAATATTGGGTTATTTTGATGATTTAACGTGATCCAACATTTTGATCTCCACCATGATAGGTGTTCCTTTAATTAAAAGCAACTTAGCATTTTTCATAATTATTATTATACAATCATTGTTTCTGTGGACTGTGAACATTACTATGGTTAACGTAATGATTAAAATTTGATTTGAAAATTGTGATGAACATTGACCTGTACATTAATGATATATTTTATAATTGAATATCACGCTCTGTTCAAACTAATAGTGCAGTAACTCGTATGAAATTGAGCTCGAAGCATTTTAAAAAATATTTCGTTCACACCGTTTGATTCAGGTATATGAAGTTGATCTGAGACAGGTTGCTAGCTAACGCATCGCATTCGTCACAAAAGTCAGCAAAGCCCTCTTACTCTGTAGATCACGCATTCGGGTAGGCTATCACACTCTGCATCTCTGAATTTTTTTCGAGTGTCAGTCTGTGCGTATGTTTAAAAAGGGACAACCAATTGGATTTTCTTTTGTGCGTAATATATTTAAAGACGTAGCAAACGTTTTGACTTAGTTTTAGTTGGAACAGGGCTATAAAAAGTGTGGGACAGCTATTTACCTAATTTAACATTATTTACTTCTTGGCTACTATCACCTGGTAACCTAACCTATGATTTTTCAAGCATACGATTAATATATCGTCTATATATACAACTAATTACAAAACAATTGAGCTCCTGAGGACATGAACCCCCCTTTTGAGGCAACGAGTATGTGCATGAAATAACCGTTACTATAACAAAAGCGTGTAGCGAACCCCAGCAAAATAGGTCGCAGTAAAGATAACATTACATTGAAAGAACGCTGCCGTAATAAACCACCTTGATTTAAGATTATTACTCACCTAGAGCTTATGCGAATGTCACGCAAGCCGGCTGCATTCTGATTAGCAACTCAGTCCTTTGCACCTTCGCACAACCTTGGCGTTCATTCTTTTTAATAGTCCACAAAGGAGGGTTCCGGAGCTCAGTACAGCGACTGTCAATGCAGACTCCAGTCCAGTGGGAGGTCCCTAGACGTGGATCGAGAATGAAGAGAAGGCGGCGCATGCGGCGCGCCGCGGGCCGCATGTCAGTAGTCCAAGGATTCTTCATCAGGTGACCGCTTGCGGCAGCAAAGACGCCATGCCGCACCCAATGCGCAAACCCCTAAAGCAATAGCTAGTCCAGCCCCCAAAGCTGGAGCTGTCCAATCTCCCCCACCTGCGCTCCTTGCACCCGCACACAATTCTGGTGCCTCATCATGCAGCTGTCCTAAAGGAATACCTCCCAATGCGTCTAAATACCCTAACCGACGCAAACTATCTTCCGAATACGCCTCTCTAGCTGACTTCTCTTCAGCTGTCCAGAACTTCCTTTCTGTAGTGGTCACATTTGGACAATTGATGACGCCATTGCAGATCAGTCTTGCTGGAATACATAACGCTTCACCAGGACATATAAAGTCACAGCCCAAACTGGAGTCTGAAGATTTTATAGCCCCACCGTCAGTCAAACGGGAGGTCATAAGTGTACCGTCCGAGTTTTTAGGCAAATGGTATAGTCCAGTCCAAGCAATTTTAAATGTAGCGCGTGCGGGCGACGCGCTTCCAATAAAAACGATTCTAATTGACCTAGTTTTTTCCTTTTCTATGACCAAAGGATCATCCAAAGACTCAAATCCGAGTTCTCCTGCGGATAATATCGGCAGTTCACGAGCCAAAGACACATTTTCTCCACAAACTGACAAATACGGCTCTACTCTTCCAGGCAAATAAATTTGAATATTTCCGTCATCACAGTGACGTGACGCAAACTTAATGCTGTCAAAGTGGAGCCAAATGTCTCTCTTTTCCTCAATTTCTAAGTCCCAAATGCACTGTATCTTTTTAGGCGGTTCAGTGTAACCTAATGCTTCTAGATGGGGATACACTATTTCACCATCAGAAGCAGCTGCTAGAACTGCTGGGCCGCAAAGAGGGCCGTGAACAAATTCATATCGAGCTTCGAAAAGAGGAGACGGATTTTTAAAATATGATGCAGCAGCGTGAGCGTTGTCAACAATCAGCTGTAGATTTAGCGCTTCTCCTGAAGATACCACCCGATAAGGTCTTGCTCGCGATACAGTATTGGAATGTTTAGCACACAAGCAAGACCCAAGTGACCTTTGAACCGCCAAGTGTAAAGGCAGAGGAGTAGTGCTGATTCTTAGAGAAGCATTAATGCCTTTTCCACCAGCAGTTGGCTCCCAGACGATCAATTTATCAGCGCGGTCTTCGTAGCAATTCTGACAGGATACCGGAGTATATGGATGTTCCTGAAACAATGATATTTTTAGTACAATTGTCATAACCAGGGTTCGAAAAATGCGAGCAAAATTAATTGTAGTGCTAACTGGTTGTCATAAGTCATGTCGATTGATTTTGCTCGCTTTTTACCATCCCTGGTAATTCATTGCAATGTTTTGGATACATCTGCTTATCAACCGTGCCTAAAGCAAAATAAACTATTTCATTTCATTTCAAGCAAGGGACACTCAAGGCTCTGAGCAAACTGAGCAGTCTAATTTCTTTTTTTGAGTGGTGCTTAATGTGGTATCTAAATGTATTTTTGGATCATTATTAATATTGAGTGTATTTACCAATATTAGCAGCTTCAACTATTCATGAAATTTTACCTTAAAATTGATGCTCAGTATTGTCAATATGACTCTCGCATAAATCCTCTTGTCCGTTACAAATCTGTACAGGCAATGCACGTCTTCTCCAGGCGGTGCTTGTTTGTACACCAGCGTGTTGAGGGGAGATCTGAGGCGACCAGCCCTCTGCTTCCAGGAGGCGATGACTTCATCGCAAGCAGTTCCCTGGACTGGTTCACCGAAGCGAGTGTTGTTGAAGAAGTCATAGTGTGCCCAATAGTATAATGATGAGCTGGAACAATAAATGAATCTATAATGCGAAGCATGATACTCACGAACTGCTGGGCAATAACCTTCAGCCTATCTTTACAGTATTTTTTACTCTGTCACTTTTTGCAAGAGGCGAGGTACACACGTACAACCCACATCAGGGTCAAGTTAATTCTCATAAACTCATATCAAATTTAAACGGTAGACGTTGTGGTTTAATTTAAATTGTGTTGTGTGTGTGTGTGTGTGTGTGTGTGTGTGTGTGTGTGACATATATGTCATAGTCAGGTATTACCAGAATGTTAGTCATCCTTACCCGCTATAGCTTCCAGTCTTGCTCTCGAATCTAACAAACATGGCATTCCCAGTGGACACAAAGTCGTGCTTCTCCATAGGTCTACTGAAGGTATCACAGAAGGTCTTGATAATGCGAGCGTCGTCAGGCCTTGGCGCGTCATATAGAGTGAGGGACTCCCCACAGTCTCCCGTCCAGGGCACGATGGGAGATTCTATCCGGTTTATTCGGAAGCTGTGGATAGATGAGATGATCAATAAAACTGTCGGGTCAACATTAAAAAAAGAAGCGGGATTTGAGTAGTTTTTTTTGTATGACTACTTGCATTTTACCAAACTAAATATCCAACTGACAACGTTAGTCATCGGGATACGACAAATGATGGTAGATTATTATTCACTAAGCTTTTCTTAGTCTCTATGATCATAATTTTCTTTCCATCACATTCAAGTAAGACTTTCTGATCTGAATTCAAACATGGAAGTGAAAATTAGTTAATTACCTTGGAAAATATAGCCTGACCACTTGACCGGGGAGTCCTTGCATCAGGTAAGTGCATGACGTATGTGGCGGGTACCAATGAGCGACAGACAAGAAGATCCCCTCAGTATCTCCTGACTTCTTCAGAGATTCGGCGGTGAGGAGCCAATCACACTTCCCAACCTTTGATCCTGGAGCTTCTACGTGCCCTGGCCAGTTGCCGACGTTGAAGTGGAAGCCAGTGTTGAGGAGAGGGCCTGAGTATAAATGGAGACAAAAATACATATAATACATAGAAAGAAATAATATTGTATTACAACAGCACAACACGTGGCCGTGAATTACACAAACAAAAACATACGTCAACTAGTAGACCCTGTTTACATTACTCCAATAAATTTATTCCAGTAGCATGACATTGCGGGGCCGCGATGCTAACGAGTAACAGAGATCAAATGAGTGCCGCACGGCAGTGGCATGCTACTGGAATGATTTTACTGGAATAATATAAACAAGGTATTAGATCGATAGTCGTCATTTTTTTTGGAGGCATCTTGTTTCTATTATCAATACCCTTAATTATATATTAAATATTATCTTCACTTGTAACTAACTATTTCGTATATGTGCAAAGTTCCAGTGATTCTGAAGTAACCGAACAGGATTTCCTACTGTACAGGATTTTTCTTTATGTTTAGCTAGGTTAGGTTTTTTCAAAGCTTAATGAATCGATTTAGTGGTGATAACAATTTATTTACACTGTGATCGTCTTTTCGTTTCGGAATACTTTGTTCTTTTTCAAGTACCTACTTCTCCATTTCATGTAATGGATCATGTAAAGCTGATATTAATTCGATAAAATTTCTAATAAAATAACTTACCAGCAGGGGAACTGACGAACTCCACGAAAAGATCCTGAGACGTTCCAATGATGGAGTAGGGGAACTTTCCCATGCCACAGAAGGTGCCAATCACGAACGCCGACTCGTCTTTGCCGTCGTAGATCTTGATATAATCGTACGGGCAGTTCTCAGCACCTGGAAAATATCGTGATATAGAACACTAGCTTTTACCCACGATTTCGTCTGTGAAGAATTGTTTTTTTTTTTTTTTTTTTTTTGTTTATAAAATGCGTACAGTGATAAAGGAATTCCTTTATCACTGTACGCAGGAACTATGCATTTTATGCTTATGCAGTCGCAAACTAACTACATACCAAATTTCATCTAAATCGGTTTAGCGGTTATTAATTCCCCATACAAACTTCCACCCCCTTTTCATTCTTTCAAAGGAAGATTTCTGGGATAAAATATATCCTATGTCCTTTCCCGGGACTCAAACTATCTCTATACCAAATTTCATATAAATCGGTTCAGCGGTTTAAGCGTGAAGAGGTAACAGACAGACAGACACACTTTCGCATTTATAATATTAAGTATGGAAGTATGGATACTAGGGATGGATAAACCGGAATGTAGCACGTGGTTTATCGGGATCGTGTCCATAGGTTTAGAGCATGTGGTATCGATCGAAATAATATTGTCTGTAGAATTCAATCGTCGCTATTATACGAGTATTAAACTATGTTTCGGGATAAAAAATATTCCACAGTTTATGCTACATCAATCTCCGTTCGTCGAGTATGTCACTCAACTATAGCTAAACTGTTTAACCTTTTCAACGCTCTGTCAAATACAACAGCTCTCACTCATACGCCATGACATCGGAAAGTCAAACGCGAAGTTGAACCCTACAGAAATGCATGTAGGTAGATATCGCTCTGCACGCCGTGACTGGTATATGTGTCGTTGGCGTCAAAAAGGTTAACTGTTTACTCGCCCGCGCGGTACATACGGAGACCGGGAGAGGTGCGGGCGGCAGGCACATGAGGCGCGCTAGCCGCCCGTACCTCCCTCGGCCCCTTTGTCGTCATACCCCCCCCAGCCGGACCTCGCGGGCGAAGACTCAGTTAAAAGGTTTAGCTATAATTCCATTCAGCATGTTTGAGTAACAAATATCCAATATTATTTACCCCTTTTTTTACTGCGATCAAAATTATTAAAAATTTTATTGAACGAGCTGACTTTAACGCGTCGTAAAAATACTGCAATAAAATTTGTTACGAATTTTAAATTAAGCCTTTCTTTTTTTTATAATCCGTTCAGCACGATCATACGAAAAACGCTCGTCAAAAAACCTGCTTTTATGACATCATCATCATCATCATCATCATCATCATCATCATCATCATCATCATTCCAGCCTATATACGTCCTACTGCATGGCACAGGCCTCCTCTCAGAATGAACAGAGGGCTTTGACCGAGGTTCCCACGCGGGCCCAGTGCGGATTGGGAACTTCACACCCACCATTGAATTTCTTCGCAGGTGTATGCATATTTCCTCACGATGTTTTCCTTCACCGTAAAGCTCGTGGTAAATTTCAAATTAATTTCGCACATAAATTCCGAAAAACTCAGAGGTCCTAGGCGGGATTTGAACCCACGACCCTCTGCTTGTGAGGCCATAGGACAAACCACTAGGCCACCATGGCTTCACTAAGCCACCACGGCTTTTATGACAGTCCGAAATCTTTTCGAGTTGGACACAAAATAAAACCTGTAAATTATTTGTAGATAAAAAACTCATGTTACCCGCGACAGGTCGTAACGAGGGTTCCCAAGTTTTGACAGTCCCTGAGAATTTAATATCGGCGGGAAGTTTCTGGAAACCTCCCAGATTTAATGCCTATTATTGGGTGAATGTTATTTATGTGCGCAATAAATTTTTCGCACCTTGCCACAGGTAAAATGATATAAAAAATGAAAGATGGCGGGTTATTAAGGGGATACCAGTAATTGGGTGTTCCAACGAAGACAGGTTTATGATCATACCGAATAAATGGGTGCCTAGGTTCGGGCAAGAAATTGGAAAATGGTGTGTGGAAAGCGAAGCGCGTCATTAATGGGAACTGGTCTGCTTTGAAACGTTCTGCAACTTAATGTTCATAGTGGATGACTCTATCTATACAGAGTTTTAAAGCTGCTAATGACTTACTACTTGCTATGTAGTTATTAAGGCCTTTAACCAAAGTGGAACGTCTAATAAGTAGGCTATTAAAAAAAACTTCTTATAATAGGTATAATACCTAATACGTAACTAATTTTAGGTTAAGAAAAGATGGCTTAGCTTTTAATTCATAAATGAGCTAAATTTTCCATAACGTAAATATTAAAATATAGACACTTCTTAAACTTAATAAATAATTAAAAATAATAATTGTAAATTGTGTGTATATTGTGTATAAAGTAAAAACAAAACGGGTTTTTAAAAAAAATACCGCATAGAGATCAGTTCAGTATTTTTTGAGAAATTAATAGACGCAGTGCAATGGCTACCACGCCTAACGGTGGCTTACGAGTGTAAATTATGGTTCAAAAACTCCGATGACAAATCTTTACAGGGGTTTTCAGTCGACCTGTTCTAAACATCTGCTGAAATATGGTATTGACCGGAGTGATAGAAATAAAGACAGACATACCTGATGTAATGGGTCTCATAGGACAAGTCATGATGTTTTCACAGCGCTGCCCGTCTATATTAAACTCTTCGTTTTCTATGTACAGCTTTATGTAAGGCAATCTCGTGTTAAGATGATATCTGAAACAATGATGATTTGTATATTAATCGTGGAAATGGGGGTCTCTATGATTTAACATAATTTAACAAGTCATAATTCTTCATAAACAATGTTAGTCATAAAGTGATTGTAGTATTTGTGAAAAGGTTTTTTTCTTTCGAAATTGTTAAAAAAATATATATTATATATTATATACGCGTCGACTTGACAACCTCCTCCGTTTTTTTTGTCGGTTGATAAAACAAACCTAACCTAAGCTACTGCATTCTGTAAGATGAAGTTTTGAAAAATCCTGAAAAAATACTGTTTCAGAAAGACTAACGTTGATTATAAAGAACGATACATTATGACTTATTAAATTATGGGAAACCAAGGTGTGACTGAAAATTGTTTAGTTTATTCAATATAAGCTCTACTCCGCTGTTTTTCTTTTGTTAGAAACACCTTCGTGTCGTGACAGTCGAAAGCATAAATATGTACCTATACAGTCATCACGTCAAAATATGTAAACACCAACCTTATGGTCAATGACATAGAGTTGTATAGATATTTTTGACACCTTGTTAACGTATATATATTTTTGCACTTGACCGTACAATCTTACAGTCTTCCAATTGCTCGAACAACGCCATCTATTGATTGCGAACAAAGTTAACACGTCATTTTGAAAGCCAAGGTGCTTCAACATTCTTTGACAACGTAATAGAGGGCTATTCTTGTTTAAAATTAAAATATCTCACAGGAACGCATTAACCGGGGTAATATTAGGTAAGGTAAACGTCCCCGCGCTCGACACTGACCCAATACATGGCACTTTCAGTCTTATGACTGGCATAGTAAGGGTGACAGATGGGTGTCGTCTACTGGGCGTTGAGGTATCGAGCATTGGTACGTTTACCTTGTGCAATCCAGGTATTTGTATGCCCAGTTTCATTCAAGCCGACATTGTGTGATTGCTAACAAACATCCAAATATCTATACCACCAAATATCTTCACAAACTCTTTTGTTTGTAATATTAAATAGAATTGAATATATCAAATTATGTGTTATGTGCATTCAGAGAAATCAGTTTTCTAAAGGCCAACGTGAATTCGATATTTTTATTTGCTCCAGAATTAACTTGTACATTTTAAAAGGGATTATTATAACCGGTTATTATCAGATTCTAACTCCTAATTATATAGAATTGTGTGTAAGTCTAACTGACAGTTACCTGCAGTGTAAATTTCTAGGATACACTCCTGGATACGCCGCCGACTGTACGTAGCAAGTCTGCAGACGACAGTCTCGGAAAACTCGCTCGCAGTACGATCTGCAAATAAATCAAAACGTTACCCACAAAATAAGGGTTAGGTTAGGTCATCATCATCGTTATAACAGTTTTTATACGTTCCACTGCAGGGCACAGGCCTCCTCTCAGAATGCGAGGGTTTGAGCCGTAGTTCCCACGCGGATTGCGAACTTAAAACACACCATTGAATTTCTTCTCAGGTGTGTGCAGATTTCCTTACGGTGATTCATTACAGCTCATGGTAAATTTCAAATGTAATTTTGCACATAAATTCAGAAGAATTCAGACGTGAAAACCTGGGTTCGAACTCACGACCCTCAGCTTGAGAGGCCATAAGCCAAACCACTAGGGCACCGCGACGGCGGTTCAGTCAAACCTTTTCGGTATTGTAAACGTACCAATGCTCGAAACCTCAACGCCCAGTATGACATAATATTGAAGGTGCCATGTATTGGGTCAGTATCGAGCACAAGTACGTTTACCTTACTTAAGTTTCAAAGTGCAATTCAGTACACATCATCATCATCCCAGCCTATATACGTCCCACTGCAGAGCACAGGTTTCCTCTCCGAATGAGAGGGCTTGGGCCAACAACAACAACAAACGACAATGTAATAAAAATCTCCTCTAGTTTCTAACAACTAGATATAATTTCCGCAAACTATTGTGAAGCGCATTCGCAGACATCGTAGTTATTCGTCTCCAACTAAAGTAAATAGAAATTCAGGTATTCCGGAGACAAGAATATGGGCATTGAATAGCGGCTTGTTATGGACTAAATATTGTTGGTCTCTCCAAACGAGATGCGAGCCGAGGACACAAAGAAAACTGGCAATTGTACTCCGGAATAGAGGTAAATCATAGTCAGTGCTCCGCTTTCTTAGAAAAAATATTTTTTTGAAAAGAATCCTCCTGATATTAATAATTAAATAAATATCACGGGACAATTCACACCAATTGACCTAACTTCAAAGTAAGCAAAGCTTATGTTATGGGTACAAGGCAACGAATACACATACATACTTTAAATAGATATTATACATCCAAGACTCGAGCACAAATATTCCTATTTTTAAAAATAAAAATAAATAAATAAATAAATAATAGGGGACAATCTTACACAAATCGATCTAGTCCCAAACTAAGCAAAGCTTGTACTATGGGTACTAGACGACGATAAACATACTTATATAGATAAATAAATACTTAAATACATAGAAAACATCCATAACTCAGGAACAAATATTCGTGCTCATCACACAAATAAATGCCCTTACCGGGATTTGAACCCAGGACCTCTTGCTTCGTAGGCAGGGTCACTACCAACTAGGCTAAGCGGTCGTTTTCACACAAATATCTGCCCCAACCGGGAATCGAACCCGGGACCTCAAGCTTTGTAGTCAGATTCTCTAACGTGCGTGTGTGCTTGTCACTTTATCAAGCTATAAATTAAAAATGTTAAAAACCCCAAACGCAATTAGGTCACACATAATGTTTGAAAATAAAATAAACACCAATAATGCGTCAAGACCCCTTCCGCAGCTAACAAAATAGCTTAACGACTGCTTTAGCCTAGTTGGTAGTGACCCTGCCTACGAAGCAAGAGGTCCTGGGTTTAAATCCCGGTAAGGGCATTTATTTGTGTGATGAGCACGAATATTTGTTCCTGAGTTATGGATGTTTTCTATGTATGGTTAACATTTGGTAGCATAGCATACGGTTGTGGTAACTCTGAAGATGAGCTCTGGTTGAGTTCGAAACGCGTCAGAGTAGCTTGGTGGTTGGTGGTGATGGTTGGGTTTATGTGATTTGTGTGTGTTCGTACAGTGATTTGCATAAACGTAACTATTGTAAGGTCACGGGTGAGCAAAGTAATTGTTTTAGTTCATTTATATAAGTATGTCTATCGTCGTCTAGTACCCATAGTACAAGCTTTGCTTAGTTTGGGACTAGGTCGATTTGTGTGAGATTGTCCCCTAATATTATTTATTTATTTTATTTATTTATAACATTAAAACGGCCGAACCAGTTTAAGAGCTATGATGACAGACAGACAAAGACATACACATATAGCGGTCAAACATATAACACTCCTCATTTTGTGTCGGTGGGTTAAAAACAAAGGCTCAAGCAGAAATTTTAACAAATCTCTAAGGGATATGACTAAATCACGCAGAATGTTAGAATGGGGAATCCATTTTATCATTTGCCTAGAAAAAAACAGTCATTTGATCGAATTCCTAAATTTGTTTAGTGAAATAGCAAAATCAGCCAAAAAAGGCAACTCGTTTTTTTTCACTTAATAAAAAATAAAAATAAATAAATATTAGGGGACAATCTTACACAAATCGACCTAGTCCCAAACTAAGCAAAGCTTGTACTATGGGTACTAGACGACGATAAACATACTTATATAGATAAATAAATACTTAAATACATAGAAAACATCCATGACTCAGGAACAAATATTCGTGCTCATCACACAAATGAATGCCCTTACCGGGATTCGAACCCAGGACCTCTTGCTTCTAACTAGGCCAAAGAGGTCGTCATAAAAGAGAGAGAGAGAGGTCGTCGTCGTGTATTTCATCAGTTTTTTAGTGATCTGATAAACTTCCTGAAACACGTCGGTGAGTTGACGAAACTAACCTACTAAGTCAACTTACTTATTTCATAACTTCACTAGACGCGGTCGTAGATTTGATCAAATCACCCAGTAGAGACTTTACCATTATCATATCACTGAATGTGTTTATTGAAATTATAAAATCTGTTGAGAATAATCCGGCAAGAAACTCAACAAGGTTTTTTTAAACATATCTACATTGTTATTTACTTACACAATAGTAAGGTTAACGTCCTTGTGCTCGGCACTGACCCAATAATGTACATGGCACCTTCAATCTTATGTCATAGTTATCTATTGGGCGTTGAGGCCTCCAGGGTTGAGGTCTTGGTACGTTTACCTTATCTAACTAAATAGAATAATAATTGTACGAGTAAAAATAAAATAAAATTAGCTCTCTTAAAAACTTCCGCAGATTAGTACTTTTCTTGTTTCTACAAGAATTACTAAATTAGTAATTAACTACCCATTTAACTTCCCCGAACAACCCCATTACTATTCAGCGAGCTATAATCAACACAAATTGTAACCCCTTTCCATAATTTCTTACAACAAATTCCAATTTACCTGGAAAACGTTCAAGTTATAAAACAGTACAAGAATCCATATTCAAATGACGCTAAGACTTCAAAAGGAAGTTTCGACTACGTGACGGACATTTTCAATTGTGAAATGGCTTTTATAAAGACCGTATTTCGATTTCTAAACCACCTTTACTTTGGACTTAAGTCGGTAAATCATAAGGTGCAAACTCGAAATAACTCTGAACTCGTCATAAGCTCTTGTAGGATGTTGAATCAATTGTCAAATACGAAAATATTGGAAGGTTTCTTTTATATTATGGCGCGTTATGTTTTCTTCACCTTCTAGTACTTCTTCAATTCTGAACGTTGGCCGTTGGCTCCTGTAATCCTTTCTATCCTCCGTGTTCTACTAGCCGTGGTGGCCTAGTGGTTTGACTTATGGTCTCTCAAGCAGAGGGTCGTGGGTTCGAGTCCGGGCTCGCACCTCTGAGTTTTTCGGAATTTATGTGCGAAATTACATTTGTAATTTACCATGAGCTTTACGGTAAAGAAAAGCATCGTTAGGAAACCTGCATACACCTGAGTAAAAATTCAATGGTGTATGTGAAGTTCCCAATCCGCACTGGGCCCGCGTGGGAACTAAGGGCCAACTCCTCTCGTTCTGTTATAACGGCAACCGAAATACATCATATGTGAAAATTTCAACTGCTAGTTATCACGGTTCATGAGATACAGCCTGGTGTCAGACAGACATACGGACGGACAGCGAAGTCTCAGGGTCCTCTTTTGTACCCCGTTGGGTATGGAACCCTAGACAAGAGATCCAACGTGTCCTAAGCAGATATACATTTACTTACAATATACTTAATCCTACTCCATAAAGACATATACTTTAGTAGATTGCCCTAAAGATTTACATCCTAGCCTATGATGGCCTTCAATAGGCTCTATCAATCTCTCTAACGGCTCAATAGCCTAAAAAATCATGGCGACAAATCTCCCAAATACATCAAGTTTGGAGTAGCCAATTACTTAAGGGCCTTCGTGAAATGACGGGTAGGGAGGAACGGGGATAAATACTAGGGGGCAGACATAGAAGCTACCGGGGAAAAGCTTTTTAGTTAAAAGTGCTAGAATCATATTGTGCAACAAATGTCAAATAAATAAGACCATGACGTAACAAACACATGTACAATATTAAGTTAAGTTTATGGTACTAAGTAGCAATTAGGTTGGCATATCCATATAAGGATTTGCCGCACTGGATGTGTTCTGCGTTCGCGGTCAGGTCAAATTGAACGCAGCCCGCATTATGTATGAACAACAATGTCGGTCTCTATATATTTTGTATAGATATGCGAGGTCGCACGCACGCGCAATATATTTAATTTATAGAGACCGACAATGTTGTTGATACATAATGGGGGCTGCGTTAAATTTGACCAGACCGCGGCCGCTGAACGCACCCAGTGTGGCAAATCCTACAATCGACGCGATAACCTATATAATGTCGTCTTGGAGTGAAGACAGCGCCACCGAGTGGCTAAGTGAGTATAATTTTGTATTAAAATCCCAATTTTCGAGTTTTTGTGTGTTGACACATTATTCCTTCATTATAATCACTATCCCAACCTATTAGTCCTATTAGCCTATAAGTCCCACACGCCTCCTTTCAGAATGAGAGGGCTTGGATTGGGAACTTCACACATATTAATGATTCTTCTCTTCGTATGTATTTTATAGGTTTTCGCAAGATATTTGCTTTCGCCGTAAAGCTCATGATAAATTTCAGATGTTACTTATACTTAATATTTAGTACATTGAGTCAGTTTTTATATGACCAACGTCTACAATTACGTTTCACGTATGCCAGTGTGCGGAACAAGTAAAAATACTTAAGTATTTTCTCCGTGATACGGGTCGAAAATGGAACACCCTAACCACCAAAATGACTCACCCTGTGGCTCGGAACGACCACTCTGGCCGCGACGTGACTAAAATGGCAGATAAACCGTCACAGTGGCAAACCATTACAGCCATCACAGATTTATGATTGTAATCAAGTCTTCGGACTAAGATTAGTTCGACAGGCGAAATGTGAGTAATAATTTACGGGAACATTAATTCCCTTATTCATAATAAAAGAAAAGAAAAACATGACGACCAAAATGGCCTTGTGGTTTGAGAGCCTGACTACAAAGCTGGAGGTCCCGGGTTTCGATTCCCACGCAGATAGCTTTATGAAAAATACGAATGTTTTTTTCTCGAGTCTTGGATGTTTAACATGTATAAAGTATGTATCTATATAAGTATGTTTATCCGTTGCCCTGTACCCATAACACAAGCTTTGTTTACTTCGGGACTAGGTCAGTTGGTGTGAATTGTCCCGGGATATTTAATAATTTTATTTATTGCTTGCTCTCAAAATTGCATTCAAATACACAAACTAAACTAAACTTTGGTCTGAGTATAGTATATTTTACATAAGTATGGCATGCCGTGTGTTATGAACCATTTTAATGCGTTTTTACCAACGAAGCTTGCTTCTAAGATATTAGATAGCGGCACTCGTATATTATACCCTAGGAATGCTGCAAGGAAGTTCATAAAAATGGGTCTTACCCTGCCACGACTTCCCCCCTTCTGTTCGGATATAACTCAGGATGTTGCCCGTAGCGGAGATATACTTCAAACTGCTGCTCGGCCCTGTACAAAGATAATCTTGTTAACCCAGGACATGTCTTTATCGACAAAAATATACATAATCGATTTCCACTGAGATAAGAACGTTTGAAATACAACAGACAAATAAAGTTTCTTGTATTATAGGTACCTACACATACACATTAAAATTTTATTCAACTGTAATAATTAATAATCTATTGTTATTAATCGGGCGTAAGCTTAATACTGGCGTTATAGACCGGGGGATAGTGGCACAAAATACTAGGTCATTTGTACCAGTATGGCGGTTCTTCAGGGGTCTAATTACGTAATGACAAAAAGGAAAATGATGGTCATAGCGCTGGTACCGGCGGCCCAATCGCGTGGGCGTTAATCGGACGTGTCGGATAAATAACGAGAACCGAACGATTTGTTCCAGAAAAATTCTTGTATTTTCCGATAGTCGATAAAAAAACAGAAGACGGTAGCGTAATGCCATACTTCTCCGGTGTGGCTTATAGCCCGCCATACCGACGCGAACACGTTAATTTAAAAACAACAATTGAACCATTTGTACCAAGCTAATTTTTGCACAGCTTAATAATCGTCGAGTAGCCATTCACGAAAATCACCATGCCATACTTTTCTGACGGTTCCAAATGGGCGCCATACCGCCGCAAAGAAGTAATTTTTATTTTTTTGCAAAACGATTTGTACCAGTATTGCATTTGGATTTTTGGAAAGTACTTCATTAAATGTGGCCGTTATTATATTTGCCATACCTGTGGGAGGTGGCGAATGTGTACAATATTTTTTCAAAATTCTAAATTTTATTCGTAATTCAAACGATTTGTACCAGTATGGCACTAATGTTTCCTGTAAGTTTGAGGTTTGAAAAATATAAATACAAAATTTCAAACATCTAAATGGCGGCAATCTTGTCTTATAACCAGATATTATGTTGTATATTATTGTACGGCTACCACCGCTCGAAGATTTCTCGAATAGTAGAGGCCTTTAGGTTTCACCCTATTACACGTATTTTACAGTCGTATTTTTAAAACTCGTCGAATAAATAAGTTTTTCAAGTATGGCAGCACTTTTTCCTCTTACTAGAAGTATGGCAAATATAATAACGGTCACATTTTATCAAGTACTTTTCAAAAATCCAAATGCAATACTGGTACAAATCGTTTTGCAAAAAAAATAAAAATTACTTCTTTGCGGCGGCATGGCGCCCATTTGGAACCGTCAGAAAAGTATGGCATGGTGATTTTCGTGAATGGCTACTCGACGATTATTAAGCTGTGCAAAAATTAGCTTGGTACAAATGGTTCAATTGTTGTTTTTAAATTAACGTGTTCGCGTCGGTATGGCGGGCTGTAAGCCACACCGGAGAAGTATGGCATTACGCTACCGCCTTCTGTTTTTTTATCGACTATCGGAAAATACAAGAATTTTTCTGGAACAAATCGTTCGGTTCTCGTTATTTATCCGACACGTTCGAGTAACGCCCACGTGGTTGGGCCGCCGGTACCAGCGCTATGACCATCATTTTCCTTTTTGTCTTTACGTAATTAGACCCCTGAAGAACCGCCATACTGGTACAAATGATCTAGTACTTTGTGTCACCATCCCCCGGTCTATTACTATAGATAGTATTTGCCCTTTTGTAAAACTACTTTCTAAACCTCTAATACTCTTTTAAAACTAATATGTTTATAAACAAACGTATTATTCTTTTATTTTATTTAAGGTAATAATTAAGAGGTCGTACGAGTAAAAACTTAGTAAGTACAAGTTTTATCTTAAATCTGTGTATGGCGTTTTTCATGTCCCTAAAATTGATTACATGGTTCCTAAGAACATATCTTTGCATGACTTATAGTTAAAGACCTGCCCATACTGACCGAGCTAAATGTACTATCCTGTATATTTTCAGGACAATAGTACAAATGCTTCAAATTTGGCATATAATGTCAATTACATCTAAGTTATTTTTTTACCGAATCCTCATCAATCTCATCATACTAAACCAAAGTAGTTAAAAAATAACACATATTTCAGAAACTTAACTGGTGTGAAACATTCTCATCGAACTAATTTACTTGAACCCGATAATACCTCAATAAAGTCTTGGCTCATTCGCAATCTTTGACACCCTCGCCCAATCACAATACGCCACGGCGACGCTGCAAGCGTTTTTGTATACATTGCGTTTCTTGCCAAGTAATTACATACGATAGCAAAACCGACTGAGCAATGAACAGAGTATATTCTTCATGGCCGTAGTCGGACCGGTATCTCCACTAATTTATCTAGATCTCACCTCGAATCGAAACTGAAGTAGGTTTGATCCGTAAAGTTGTCGGCGTGGAACACTATCTTCACGAAGTTGGTCTCCGATATGAAAGTCTGGGGTTGTTCAATCTCGCCGCAGAAGAGTCCTGGCTCCTTACGGTTAGAGACGTCCGTCTTCGCGTTGCCGTCCACGATCTAGATAAAACAGGAGAATGAAATTGACACTTACGAGTATATTTCATAATTAAAATAAAGTGGGGTAGAGTAGACAGGGACCCGTAAGACGTACGGCTGCCCCATTTCAAAACCTAGTAACTCTCAAAAAAACAATTGGGGATGTCTATTTTTTTGCACTGTACAGAAAATCGAAAACCATTTCGAGATAAATGCTTTTTAAATCGTTTTCTGTACTTATTTAATTTTAATATTATGTAATGAATTTATTATATAACAAATAAGCAATGAACTTCATTTGACATTGGTGTAAATTGCGTGACCGGTTCAAGTCGTACTTTATTCTGTGTGGTTAGAATTCTTCACAATTTACGCGTGGATTATACTACGGAGTTTGATTTGGACCCGCTGTCTGACATCTAGCACTTTGTCAGTACCAGTAAAGTGACATAGTGTAAAGTGTACCACTACGCAAAAAATAATTAATGGGGTTGCCTTATCGTAAGCATTTAGATAGATTTAGAAATTTGGCATTGTGGGAGCCCTCAATTATAATCTGACGTCATCAACTAAAATAGTTTCAATAATTAATTTTGAAAAAAGTAGAGAACTAAATGACAAAATATTGAAATTAGTTTCTTATAATTGACTTTTCTATACAAAAGAAATATAAAAATCACTGTTAATTTTTTTTAAGACATTACCAATTTTGCGATTTTTGTTTAAAACGTGGTTTCTAGCAAGTTCCTACAGGATACAGAGGCCTAAGGAGGCCTATGTCGCTCAAGTTCACTCCTAAGCGAACCTGCAGGCTTATTGTCTAACGTTTTTGACGCTTGCCTTCGCAATCGCTATCTCTTTCTGTCAAACGGTATAAAACGTTGACAGAAAGAGATAGTGAAAGCGAAGGCAAGCGCCAAAAGCGTTAGACAATACGGCCTCTGGTATGGCACAAAGCTATTTCAAAAATCAAGTACCTACCTATGTTACATTCACTTACTAGGTTTTGAAAAAGTCAATAGAGGTTTACTAGGTTTGATGTAGTCAAACGCTAATAACACGCTAATGTAAAAAGCCAGTATGACACATCATTTCATATAAAACATGTAATATAAGAAGTTAAATATAAATAAATGTACCTGGATATTCGTCTTAATCTAATTAACAAAGAAAGTATTACTTTTTATAGTGAAAATAAACGGATCACTCACGTCTTAAAACGAGTTTAACTCGACATGTTTCAGGCTAATCCGTAGCCCTTCCTCCAAACGTGCACAACGACTACTACTGTTTGAAGAAATATTGCAAAAATTTTGTACAGCTGAGACAAAACACGTTTTTTTGCTCTCCTCTAAAATTAGCTCAATATCCACTATGTTTTGAAATGGTGCAGCCGCGTGGCGTGGGAAGGTTCTCAACCGAACAAGACTGACCAACGATTTGGCAAAGGTCACAGAAACCACTGGGATGCTGGAAGCGCAGGGCTGATCGTTGTGGAACTCTTTAGAGAAGGCTTTTGTCCAGCAGTGTACGCTTTACGAGAAATTTGCCGTGCCCACTGCCACTTGAAGCCCTACCGAGCTTCTTGCGCTAATCGATTTTAGGTATTCTATGCACTCGTGTACGTGTGCGTGAGATCGGCTAGAATCAAAGCCGTGCGTAAGCGCAAGCGACACAAGTTCCCCGTCCGATGGCCAAAGGAGAACTAGCGCAACTAACTATACGGACAAGGGGGAAGCATAGCGGCTCAAGATGGTCAGACCGCGCGTGTGTTTAGGTATTTTCATCCTATTACTAAAAAAAAATACATATTTTAAAAATGTAGCAACACTAGGCCCTAGAAAACATCTTGTTTTATTAACATTCAAAAAGTCATGACCTACCGTGCAGTATTTACGCCGTACTAAGAATTTTTTAGAGACGACTTTGGATGTTTTTTATCGAACAAAATACATGTAATTGTAAACATGAAACTACCGTGAGACTTGCATAGTGAAAATAAACGGATCACTCACGTCTCAAAACGAGTTTAACTCGACATGTTTCGGGCTAATCCGTAGCCCTTCCTCTCGGAGTCGCACGTCACGGCGGCTGCCAAACGTGCACTCAAACCCGCCGTGACGTGCGACTCCGAGAGGAAGGGCTACGGATTAGCCCGGAACATGTCGAGTTAAACTCGTTTTGAGACGTGAGTGATCCGTTTATTTTCACTATACATGTAATTGTGTTTTGAAAATTACTGGTCATTAGAGTGAATCCTCAAATATCTTACACATGAGTTCCAGAACTAAAAATTTGCTAGTAATGATACATCAAGAGATATTTAATCTCTTGATGTATCATTTTTGAATGCAGTAAATTAAATGCACCAAAAGCTCGGTGCGGCTTTAAGTCTGAAAATTCTCAGAGTTATGTTAGTAGCTTTGTTTTCCTGTGGATCTCCTCTCCTAATTTCTGATTCGATCATGCATTTATTATTAAATCATCCCACAAATATCACCGAATCGATCTACAGTTTTGGCAGAACCGAAGGAATCAAAACAAGCAATAAGAAGACTTAATTCTGAACCGACATAGTCTGTTAATTACCAAGCGTCTGTCCCGAGTTTTTGTAAAATAATTTCGCAAATTAATTAGTCAAATCGACAACGCGCTTTGAAACTCAATTATAAAATTAAACAGACAGATTTCAAAACTTCGTATCAAAGTTTCAGTTTTGTTATTGTTTCTATCAGCTCGTTTAATGACGGTTGATGGAATTTACAGTGTTTTTTGTTTTAAATTCCTGAGAGATGAGAGATGCATTTTTATTTTTGGGAACCGTAATAGATGGACTGCTGAAATAATAAATATTTTTTTTTATTCTTGCTACAAAAACAAATAATTAAAATTAAATTTAATTGAAAATAAAAGTGGTATCTTACTATACAAAAAAGGAGTTGTTTTTTACAAATACAAATCTCAAACTCATAATGATAATAATAAAGGATAAGTTCACCTTTTGATGTAGGTACAGACAGAAGCTATGTGTTAATATCATAATATTCTTTTGTACACTGTAGACGAAATATTTAATAAGGATTGTTAATTTAGACCTGTATGTAATTTTCATTTTTTGTTTTGTTTTTATTTCTGTTCATTTTTTTTTTATTATTATTGGTTGTAAGTGGGTTTGTTTTATCATTATGTTTAACCTGCTGCAGCTGTTTTTTCAAACACGATACTTGTATTGTTCTTGAAAAAATACTTCTTGAATCTTCTTGAATCTTGAATCTTCTACAAGCAAAAGTTTTAAATACATTCATAGAAAACAACTGTGTTTCATTCATTCATTTTCATTTTTAATACCGCACCGCTACCGCTGACCGCTTTAGCCTAGTTGGTAGTGACCCTGCCTACGAAGCAATAGGTCCTGGGTTCAAATCCCGGTAAGGGCAATTATTTGTGTGATGAGCACGAATATTTGTTCCTGAGTTATGGATGTTTTCTATGTATTTAAGTATTTATTTATCTATATAAGTATGTTTATCGTCGTGTAGTACCCATAGTACAAGCTTTGCTTAGTTTGGGACTAGGTCGATTTGTGTTAGATTGTCCCCTAATATTTATTTTATTTTTATTTATAGAGACAATTAATATATGCCTAACATCCACAAGTCATAAAAAACGATAATATTACACGACAAACTTAGGCATGCCTTAAAGGATTTAACTAAAAAGACCATTAATTTTACGCGAAGTTAGAAAACTTTTAAACGTTTCGAAAAAGGAAGAGGATATTTATTGTCTGTGAGTTTTTTTTCGTTTTTCAGTCTTGATTATTAGGATGAATACAAGACTCTATGATTTGAGACAAAACCTAAATCGAGGTTCATACAAGTTCAAAGCTTATCTACCATATCTTACCGAGAAGTAGCAGCTACTATTTTTATGGCTTAGTAATAAACTTCATCATCACCATCATCATCAGCCGGAAGATACCCATCATCATCAACGTTTCAGCTGAAAGACGTCCACTACTGAACATAGGCCTCCCCCAAGGCTAGCCGAACAGATCGATCTCGTGCCATCCGCACCCAACGCGATCCCGCAACCTTAACCAGGTTGTCGCTTCGTTTTATTGGAGGCCTACCTACACTGCGTCTTCTAGTCCGTGGAAGACATCCATTATTGAACATAGGCCTTTAGAAACGACTACTAGCCACCTGCATCCATCGGTTTCCCGCAACTCTCGTAACGTCATCAGTACACTTGAAGGGACCACGGAAAGAACATGTCTAGTCACTTTTTTTTGAAAATGAGATTTTAATGCCAAAATCTACAGCAAGTAATAAACTATAACTTACATCTACTGTTGCAACTGTATTATTATATTAACATGACTTTTTTTAACTTTTATAAAACCTATACACGGAAATAACGTGTGTTGTGTATTAGATACATGGAAAAAACATGTTATGTCACAAAACAAAACAATACATTAGAGAAACATTTCTTTTAGTATGTCACATTACAAAATGAGAACGAATCACAGAACGAATGAATGGGGGAATGAATGAATGGGTATTAATTCCGAGCTCATATGTGACTTCGGATCGGAGTCTTTGCATTATTTCATACAGGTAGGTATATAAAGTAATGGAGCTATTAGCTAATTTTAACTAATTTTTTTCCTTATTTACGTAGCTATTACCTTCCTATAGATGACATACATAGGTTGACTTACATTTAAATAAATATTATTACTTAATAAAGACAATAGCGACTCCATGGTATTTAGGACCACGGAATATGTACTCAAAATATACCTAATTAATATTCAAAGTTACCAGATTACAATAAAATATTCTTTTCATCACACTTGCTCGTCAATGGTGTTATTCCATGCCTGTATACTAAATGTCAAAGGCCTAATTTGTTCTTAAGGGAGTAATGGATTTACGTACAGTTTTTCTTCCCAAGGGAGTCAAACTTTAGTTTTAAAATTTGCAAACAGACTAAGGAGGTTTCAAGTCAGCCAACGTTTTATTTATATGTTTAAAACTTAGCTATAACCCAATTTTACTACACAAAACTTGTCTACGCTTCATGAAACTTCGTTATTTTTATATTTTAAATTTATATCAAATAATTTTGCAATAATTTTAGTAAGTATTTTTTTAACATGTTGGCACAATGTGGCCGTATGGCCATTCTAATTCTAAACACAGTTTACTTTATCTGTGGTAGATGACTTGAAAAAAGTGACAATCTGTTGTATTGGCGGGTAGCCATTATTTATTTAATTTAAGTGTTGAGACAAAATAATTTCATTTTTGGATTTTTTTTCCTCGCAGTGTGATGAAAATCATTGTGTGTATCACGGGCAGTAAGGGGATTACAAATTCGAGTCACTAAAAGCCCTCCGCCTCCGGCGTCGGGCTTCTAATAGGCTCTCGTTAGTAATCCCCTACTTACGGCCCTTGATGCACAATGTACTATTTATGCTTTGGACTTTGCATGTTTATTTCCTGTAGTTAAGTGACAACGCATGTTTCTTCCGTGTTCAATAGGGGTCTGGTTCGGTTTTTTGGTATTAATAATAACAATCCGTCACTTTTAACTAATATTCTATTTATTTATCTAAAGATAAGTAATATTGACATACAATTGGTTTATAGACAAGTGCATAAATATATTTGTTGATTAATTACATCGTTCCAAACTTTAAAAACGCGATAACTCAAAATGTCACTAAAGTGACTAGATATGTCCTTTCCGTGGACCCTTCACTTAGCCCTGCCTTCCTCATTGGTAATTTATTAAATCAGGCGTTACTTTGCGGAGGTCCATATTAATGAACTGAAACAATTAGGTAGGTACTTTGACACCCGCGACCTAATCGAGAGCGAGCGAGAGGTCGCGGGTGAGCAAAGTAATTGTTTCAGTTCATTCCTCATTGGTTTCTACATTAACTTATTACAATAAGTAGACTAAATATTCTTTAATAATTTACCTGCAAGTATCCTTTGTGGCAAGTTGTGCCATTGATGAGGGTGCCAACCTTGAACTTCTTGAACCGTATCCTGAGGATCCAGTCCTTCGGTGACCCTCGGAATGCTCGAAACCTGAAAGAAAATTTCTATAAACCGGTGGGCGCAATGACGAGGACTTTGCGGAACTGACGTTGTGCAATGTCCGTTCGATTTTCTACCACTATCTTACTCCTAGAAAGCAGAGGTAGCCTAGGATGTAAGCCACACAGAAGAGACGTGGAACTGGCCCGTCACAACCGCCCCTTGAATCTATTTTTGTACTAAATATATAGAAGCGTCACGAGAGGCGGAGACGCGGCCTCGTCTCTTCTGTCTGCATTGGATCGCGACGCTTCTATACATTTAGTATGACATTTAATTCAAGGGGCGCCGCCACTGCGACGCGCCCCCGTCCCACGGGTCTTCTGTGTGATTCACGCCTAGTGGTCCCATTTATGACCACTCAAGCAGGGAATCGTGAGTTCAAACCCAAGCTTGTAAGGGGTACGTATCAAAATATATAAAGTTTAAAAATAATAATGGACGAAATACATAATGGTCATTTGATCTAAAGCAGTTATCTTGGAAATTCTCAACTTTACAGGATTTTCGGATTTTCATAAAATAAACCTAACCTAACCTAAACTAATCTGTAGATTACATGATTAAAAATTTTCGTTTAATGAATAGGTAGTTTCATGGAAAATTTTAGTTTCTTATGACCATTATGTATTTCGTCCATTTGACAAAAAAGGGAAATTCCATACAAATGAATTAGGGCATTTTGGGAGGCTGCGTTAGTTAAGCTCAGATTCACGCTACATACAAGTAAATTTCTACGCATTTCGGAGACCAAAATTAAATGTACAAACTTTTTTAGAAATGCTCTTGCTAAATGCCCCTCTCATTCACGCAAAAGTTGACTAGTAGAGTTCCCTTAAATTGATAAGATCGCCTTCAAGTATCTCAACGGTTGTCAATAGCGTTATTTTTACTTTTTTTGCACAATAAAGGGTTTACATACAATACATAATTTACAAAACAGTTGGACGGATTTCAATGATTTTCTGTATGTAGATAGCAAAGATCTTTTACGCAAAGCCGCGGTTATATGCTAGTTGTACCTGTAAGTACATGTGAGAGGGCGTCCAAAGTTCTCCGGTGTGACAGGAGGCGAGGAAACATCCTCATATATCTCCACCGTCTTGTTGCAGTGGTCCCGTTTGGGATCTGAGGGCAAAAAACATTTTTGTTAGATATAATTTTTATTACGATCTTTTTAGCTGTGGATTTTTTTAAAACAAAGTCAAATTCAAATTTCTTTATTTAGGCCTGATTTTTCAATGTTCAGTTAACAGTATCTGTCAGATAAATGTAAGCTCTGGGCCCTGTGTCACCAATGTGACAATTGCCGCACCTATTAATACACCATTATTACCATACATCGTTATCGCGAGTGCAAAAACGATTTGACAGTACTGAAAGACAAATAAGCAATAACAGTTGTGACACTGATATCAAGCAATATTAATGCCTACGAGTTTGAAATTTATAAACTTTATTTTTAATATCAGACTTTCGTACTTGACTTGATTACTAATACATATTTAAAAATATTAACTACGCAATCGCAACGTCAAACTCTTCAGCCATTTTTCTTGCTTAACATTAGTCATTTATTAATTATTCGTTATTATAGTTGTGTTCACAACGTGATAATTTATGATCTATTACGAAATCCCAATAAAATCCAAGTAAATTATAAATACACACATTGCTGGCTAGGTTATTATTCAAGTAGACACAATTATTATATAGGTAGGGAAACGTTTAAACAGTAAGTAAAAACAAATTTCACTGACCTTTTCCAGCAAAAACTTCATGCTACTAAAACTTCCAAGATGCTTAGAACTTGTAGGCAGAATATATCCATATAGTAAACAGACACTCTGTTATATGTGTTCTTTAACTAATTTGTTCTTGCTCCCGCGATAACGATGTATGATTATTACATACAATAGTAGATTGATAACCAAGGGTGGAAAGTGACCCATTGAACCCGAGATAATAGTTCGAGGGGAAATGGGTAATTTCACCTGAGTTAGACACTCTACTTTTCATTTCGACTGTGAGGAAAGTAAAATCCATCCATCCATCCATCCATCCATCCATCCATCCGTCCGTCCGTCCGTCCGTCAGTCCGTCCAATAATAAAAGAAGATAGATTTTTTATGTCGTAAGAATGCTAAGAGTTCACTGTATGTAATTTTTCCTTTGTCAGTTTAATGTTAGTAAGCAAATTTAAAAAGTTAGATCAAATTTCTTGTTTCAAACGGATGTTCGGCGTACAACCTCCAGTGTTGTGTATAAGCTCCATGGTCACGACGTGCATCTAGATGGCCATGCCGAAACGTGAAAAAAAGTGTCACTGACGTAACTGAATTATCTTCGACTCCGAGGCTAATCGTACAAATTTAAAAAAAATTACTTTCCACCCTAGAGATGAAAACGCAATTTTCCACCCGGCTATCTACCCATGAAAATTTAACTTCCCAAACAGGAGAGATGAAAATTATATTTAATATACGAGTATGTTGACCACGAAATACTACAATTGTAACGCAAGACTGACACAGCTTTAATCGCATGTCAAGATTTACCGACAAATCTACAAATATGTCGAGTACAAAAACACATTTGTAGTGTCAAGAACCCGCTAGTGGTACAATAGTTTCTCGCCATATGTCACTGACAATTTGTCACGTTGGTGAAATAGGGCCCAGTCCGTTTTTCCTGTGACTTGAGAAAAGGAAAGCGATAGTTTTAACTAACGAATACTTTTATCTGGGGATCGAGAAAACGGCCCTTGAATTTAGGCTATAAGAAGAACATAAATGTCGAAGAATCTACCACCGATTCGGAAAAACTCTGTTGAGAAGAATCTGACAAGAAACTCAACACTATACACATTAATAAATAAATAAATAATAAACATCACGGGACAATTCACATTATGCACATTTTTGTTTCATTAGGCTGCGTTTCCACCAGCGACGTGCGTGGTAGCTAAGCGGTGCGAGGCTGTGTTACGAGGATGTGTAACGGTGTGAATATTTCCACCAAAGATGTGAGAGGCGATGTGTGAGGCGATGTAGCGGGCTCTTTTCAAATAAGCGGGCGGGGTGCGGTGAGGCGGGAGCGGAGCAACGCCGCCTAGCAACACATCCCTCGCAACACATTCCTCGCACACATCTTTCCCTTCTTTTGTATGCACAAAAACCTCGCTCTGCTGAGCAGTTTCCACCAGAGCTGAGCTGAGCAAGGATAGGTAAATGAAGTGTTTCTATTGGTCATGACAAACACATCCCTTGCAACGCATCCTCGCACAGCACCGCGAAGAAACTAATTTCTTAAATTTGTTCTTATAGCTACTTACAGTCTGAGTAAAAAAGGTTCATCACCTTAAAATAGGCATTTGCTTGCACCAAAGCAATTTTCAGTAATATCAACATTTTTTTTCAAACTAATCAAAATGTCTCGTATTGACGTTTCTATTTTTCAAAAGGTACTAAGAGTCTATGACTCAAAGGAATCAATTCAAGAACTGCCAAATGTTTTTGTACCCGTACTTAATATTGTAGGATTACGTGTCTATGTTTTCTCATACACACGGCTCTTTATTTACTCGGGACGCTCGTCAAACACGCTAAATCAAATGTAATAATACTCGACGCTGATGTATGGGCCTGACGGACCAAAGTTTGCGTCCTGGGGCGCGAACTACACTCCGGAAAACAAAAAACTTACTTTTCACTCTTGTTTTTGCGATACACACTATTGAGTTCATCGAGAGTATTTTTACTTTGGATTTTCAATTGTACCCATGTTTTATTTATCCCTAGTAAGATTTTAGATGACTGCATTAGCGATCCCTTCTTTTAAATGGCGTATCCATTATGTTAAAATAGTAGATTGTTCAACAAGGGACTAAAACTCTGCTCGGGTGGCTAAATATCTTGTGTCATTATGGCAGTTTAGTCTCGCGTTAAACACTCTACTTTTCACTTTGAATGCGAGGAAAAAAACGATGTTTTAGGTATACTAATCTACAATATTACTTTCATAAAACGTACGCTCAATACGAGCAATGGACGTCTGTTCAGAATTCAAATAGCAATTTAAATTAGTTCCGCGGTTTTTTTTTTTGTTGAGTGATGCATATTTAGCCAACAGATTCAAACTTGAAAATTATTACATAGCTAATTAGACTAAGTATGCATAATAAAATGAAATCATCTTTAATATAATTAAATAGATTAATATTCGTAATTATTCATGGTGTTTTACGAAATTATTATTTTTTAAAATATTTTTATACAGTTATCATTTTGAGGTTAGGTATTTCCACGCACTAAAGGCTTCCACAGACCGAAGCGCAGGGCTCTACGGAGCGCTACGGAGCGGGCGCTACGGAGCGCTTCGGAGCGTCCGCAGCGCGCTGCGGTCTGTGGAAAGCTTTAAAATTGTGCATAGTCACTGAAAATGGCAATAATCCTCCATCCACAAACACCGTGATTGGCAGTTTAGGGGTTACCAAAGTAAATTTAAAAAAAAATACTTTTATCCCTAGAGATCAAAAAAGAGCTTTAGTCCACATCGGGATGTGCAGAGACTAAAGTAACATATTAAGAGCATGAGAAGTGAAAAATTTAATTGTGTTACTTTAGATGTATGTGATCTGTTTGAGCAAAAACTGCTTTGTTGAGTTTCTTGCCAGATTCTTCTCAACGGGGTTTTTCCGAACCGGTGGTAGATTCTTCAACTTAATAAGTGTTTAAATTAAATACACATCTATCTTGACTTTGACTTTGTTTTCCTGCCGGGTTATACAAAAATAGTAGAACGTTCACATTTTAAGATATTGCAAAATAGATAATCACTGTCTAAACTTTAAATTCATCTAATGCTTGCTGCTTTTCTGAATCTTGTCTCATTTATAAAGGAATAACTACACGGCAGCGACGCAATATAACGGTATCTATAAAACAATATTTTCACGCTGTAAGTTGGCCGTGTAGCGTCGTGTTTAGAATTACACCTCTCCATTTCCATGGATGTCATAAGAAGCGACTATGGACATAGGTTAAGGTATATTGCAGGCGATAGGCTAGCAACCTGTTACTATTATACCACTTTTACCATTAAACCTAAAAGTGATTTTATGTATGTATGTATGTAAGTTGGCCAGATCATTTTGTCTTGAAGTCAGCATTTGGAGATATCTTTTAACTTTGTAGCTTACAAATGAGTTCTACTACTGAGGCCGTATTGTCTAACGCTTCTTATCCGTGCCTTCGCTTTAACCATCTCTTTCTGTCATCATTTTATACCGTTTGACAAAAAGAAATAGTGATTGCGAAGGCAAGCGTCAGAAACGTTAGACAATAAGCCTGCTGGACATAGACTTCGTCTCTCTGCCACTAATTAATGACAAGAGCAATCCCTTCCTTCCTTCAAGTCAACGTGCCTTTCGTTTTTGGTTTCTTCTTTGATGATCAATAATTATTTCATAAGTTTTTTTATATTTAATTATTATTTTATTTATTTTCTCCTCAGCCAATGTGTACACAGTTCGTTAACTTTACCACAGCTCACTGCGGTGAATTACGGAAAGAACACTCCGCATTTTGTCAAAAGAGTTGCTGGAGCGTCCAAGTGTTTATCAACGTTTGAAACTGGGACGACGAAAATATAGTTTCAAAGAAAGAGTCGTTTTTGGCTTGCAGATTGTTCTCTTTTGTTTTTTTTTCGTTATTGCAGGTGGAAGGAGAATGTAAACGAACTTATCGCTCTACCAATTAGTTTATTGGTTGGTAATATAAAATGAATCACGTCATTTAAGCGTACAGGTCTAGGGTGCTGAATTATACCTAAATTTATATGTTTGTAATTTTATTAGCTTCATAAAATCTGATTTTAATTAACAAAATATACGGTCACATGCTTTAATTTGGGACCCATTTTGATAAAATATCCTTTAAATTTCTGTACAATATATGATAGACAGGACCTCAACCTTAAATGGGTACCAAATTAAAGCTCTGAATAAAAATAAAACACAGCGACACAGCAGTAGTTAGTTACTTATAAAAAAGTCGGTCTTATAAAAAAGGTCGTATCTCAAAATCGAATATCTTCTAATATTTGTGAACTTTACTATATGCGCTATAAGGTTTACTTTAGTTTACAACTTTACATTTCGGTTTAAGATACGAGCTTTGAGCAAATTAACGTTACCTATACTAGTACTTATATCATTTTTTTAAATTTCGCTTACGAATTTGTATTTACAGATTACCTACTAGCCTAGTCATCATTAGTTTTGTAAATAATCATGATTACACCTTATTTATAAATATTACAAACTCGTTCTAGTAATGTATATGTTTTGTCTATGACGTTTCTATCTGTCAAAGTGACAGAAACATATTACAAACTCGTTCTAGTAATCTATATGTTTTGTCTATGACGTTTCTATCTGTCAAAGTGACAGATAAAAATAAACGAATTATAAATTAGCATATAAACTTAACAAGCTTGTATGGACAAGGTTAGATTTCATGTTATTTTAAATGAACGTGAAATAAATAATACGCTTTTTTTAGGTCAAATTTGTACTCAGAAAACATGAAATGGTAAAATTGTTGTTATAGAAAACAGGTTATTTTAGCTTTACATTATTTAATTTAGATTAACTCGTTTCTGTTTACGATAACCGGGTGTTGACGATTATGGTGTTGTATTTATTTATATTCTTTACTCTATCAAACATCGTTATTAAATTACAAATTAAAAAATATAAGTTTCCTTAAGTTTGTCAAATTGTAAAATTGCGTTTGCTGATTCCTTCCTTTTTTGCACTATTTGTTGTGTTTCTCGACCCTTCATTTGGAGTTTTACATCGACAAACTTTTATTATACATGTTCGTATTTTATACAATGCATATAACAATATGATAACCGTTATAATATACACCATAGATAAATGATGGACTCCAAATTGTTCCATGTAAGTAAGATTTTGATTTTCCATTTCATCTAATTTCCTTGAAAGTTCCGTCAAATGATTGCTAGCTTCTAGAAGATTGTTAAAATTATTAACATGATGGATTCTCTTTAACGGCATCTGGTTTAATGTTTTGTTTATTAAAGAAAAATTACAACATTCATCATCGATGATACTGAAGTTCGAAATTGTAGTATTAGTATAAATATCAACCGAGTTACTAGGTATAAATCGTAACGCATAGAAATACGCTTTGCAATATTTTGGTAGCGTCATGATTCCTGTACCAAAAAGGACTTCATTATAGGTCTTCATTAGACATTTAAACTTAATTGTTCCCCGTTCTGATTGGACAAACAACCATCTGTTATTATTTATTTTTTGGAATACATTTATGATGCCATGTAAAATTTTTATGTTACACATCTTCGGTATCTTTGCTGCTGGATCAGTCAGCAAAGTGGTTTCGCATGTTGGATTTGCTTCAGTTGAATATAAATTACTTAAAGGACAAATATAGTTCTTATTGGGTATAGTTTTACATTTGTCAATTGTCTGTAGTAGTAAATAGGATTTACGATCTTTTGTTATCGCAACATAAGAACGGCTAGGTGCTATCAAAGCAAAGGTATTTGGCTTGGCAATGTCATAAGGGACCGGCAATGGCCAAATATGATACAAGTCAAACGATTGTGGAATTACTAGTGGGATCTGTATCACTACCACTACTTTATTGTTACTATAATAGCATATTAAGTTGTATATTTCTAACACTTCGTGGATATTTTCTAGAGTTAATTGAAATGGGATATCATAATCCTTCGGAAGTCTGTTTCGATGTTGTTCTAGCTCGCTGTATAGTTGGAAAGGGCTAAGTACAGTTGGATGCAAAATGTTTACTTTGCTAAATAGAATACCATTGTTAACGTCGTCTATGTCAAAAGATAAAGCCATAATGATACCCTCTAACGAAGATAGAAGGGAATGCAATTGACTTTTTATATGCAACTTGTCGTTTTGATCTATCTGCGTTTGTATTTGGTAAAGGTTATTATCTATCATCTTTTCGTTTTCTTTTATTCTTATAATAGTATTGTTTATAGAATTAACAGTAGATTTGACAACATGTATATTGTCTTTCATAAAGTGTGTTATTTGCTTCTCGCCTGATTGCACTTGTTGTATGGCTTTGTTGATTTTTACAGCATCATCAGAATCCAGAGTACCAAAAAGCGTTTTAAGTAAAGAGCCACCTGCGTCAACTAAACCTCTTTTGATACGATCGGTTGGTTCATCATGAAGTAAATAAGAAATTGAAGCAAACTTTTTGATATTATTTGCATGCTGACTTTTAAGAGATGAAAGTGTATTTGCACAGTCTGTGTGCACATTTTTAGAGGCGTACGCGCTGCAATACTTCCCTATTTCACTGAACAAGGATTCTACTTTGTGTAATTTAGGCTGAATGTGACTTATGTCTATGTAAGTGACTAGATTCCAATTATTATTAGTAAACTTAACGTCAAGTAATTTGTCGAAAAACAATCCAGGACTTCCTTTTATTGGCTTTACATTTGCTCCATGGCATAAATTAATGAAATATCTGTAATAGAGAAATTTTCTTATTAAAATCAACTTTTTTTTCAATGAATCAATGTTGTGAGAAGTTAGAAAATCATCTAGGAACTTCACATAAAAAATTAAAGGTTACTTAAGTATTATTTACATTGATAAAGTAAAGGTATTTGGAAACGTTACTATAAACCAATTCAGACTTAAGCTTTTGATCAAATTTGAAATGAAAAAGAGCATTATACATCTCGGTAAAATTGGCCAAGATGATACTAAGGACTTGCGTAAGCCGGAATGAAATAATAGTTACCACTCAATTCAATCAGTACTTACAATAACATAATTAATGTTCTTGTCATAGTCCTCATTAAGATGCAATCATACAAAATGCTTTTACAAATTAACGATCCTCTGGTAAGTGATGATGAATGAAAATAAAATTCCAAATGTGGCAATTCTGAAAACAAAAGTACTCCAGCTGTAGCTGAACTCAAACGCAGATTCCATCCAGTCACCTGTGACTCCACGTTTCAAATATTCTAGTGCGTTCTTTCAGTACGTGTAGGACCACATCTTATTTATTCACTATTTATCTTATCTTCCGCTGCGTTTGTAATTAATGTGAAATTTTGCTGTACAAAACGCTGACCACGCTTTATGGTCTTATGAAATATCCAGCAAAATCACAAAAAAAATTAAACACACTTCCAAATAGCTAATAAAGTAATGATTAAGATTGTAATATTTTCGATTGGCTTGAAATAAACTTAAAACGCGTTAGTTCTGTTCAACAAACGAGAAATAATTGGTTTAGTTACAAAACTTCCAATCTATTTGTAAACATTCCGATTGTTAAAATAAACACACTGCGAATGATTTATTGCTTTTGTTATGCATTTGTTAGATTTCAAAGTGATTAAACGGTTATACTCGTATTTAGTTAATAAAAAGAAAAATGAAAAATTAATGAAATGAAAAATGAATGATGAATGAAATGTGAAATTTTGACAGATGATATATTTTGGTTGCCATAATAACAAAAAATACTAAAAAACAGAATAATAAATGTTTAAGGAAGCTCCCATAAAACAGACGTGATTTTTTTTTTGCTCGTTTTTGCTCGATATTGATAACGACAACAGGTAGACGCTTGAAATATCCACAGAATATTTAAATATATTCACGTTAAAAATAAATTAATAAATATAAAATAAAACAAATATTTAAGGGACCCATACCAAAAACGTGATTTTTTTGCCGTTTTTATAAATTATGGTACGGAACCTTTCGTGCGCGAGTCTGACTCGCACTTGGCCGGTTTTTATTTACAAATGTTAAATTAGCACTAAACATTACAAATGTTTATGAACGAGGTGATTTATTTCTCGTTCCATATCAAAAAAAAACTTGTGACGGTTGTTGTAACAAAGTAAACCGTACGCGGCTAAAATAGATTTATATTTTACAATTCGCTTCAAGGCATAATCGTAAAGATGTTATATCTTGAAGGTAACATTGTTTTAGAAACTTGTTCGTATTGTTTTAAGTATCAAAACAATGTTTTTCATAAAAATATAATGGACGTGCGATATACCTTTCGCTATTAAGTATTCTCCTTAAAATGTTATGATGATCAAATTCAAAGTCAAATTTATCTTTATTCGACTTAAGCTACACTATAACACTAAGCACTTATGAATGCCAAAGAATCTATTTTCAAAATAGATCTAAGTACAATTTTGTTTTAATTACGTTGTTTTAACACAACTAAAAAATTTAACACAGTAGATACGCTATCTGAAACTAGGGATCGCCAATGCGGATCGGAATTATTTCCAAACATCTCTGTCCATCCACATGTAACGATCTGTTTAGCGCGCCTTGGGGGCCTATGTTCAGCAGTGGATGTCTTTCGGCTGAAATGATGATGATGATCTCCTTCCATTATATTGATATACTATTCTTCTGACAATGGATTTGAATTTCATTGTTTGATTTGTTATTGTTTTTAGATTTTTTTTTATAAAAACCTATGAGCTTTCCCAGTAACGATTTTCTGATTTTATCCAGTCTAAATTTAAAAGATCTTTGTCGATCAGTGTGAATCGATAAATGAACTAAATATCTTGAATTAACTAGCTAATCACACAAAAACCGGCTAAGTGCGAGACAGACACATAAATTTGAATGCCAGGAAAGAGTTCTGGTACTAAGTTCTCTGAGCCAAGCAGCGGACAGAGATTAAAAAACACGGCGAAACTGTAAGGGTTATGCGTTTGTCATTTTGCAACGGAATCCTTCAAACTGTTATAATTATGGTTTCATATTGGTCTCTGTTCAAATTTCCACGTGCTCATTATACAGAAATTTTATGTTTGCTTATGCTACGTGACAATACGTAATACGCGTTATTGATACAATGCAGTTCGTGCTTTCTCATTCAATTATACTGCAAGCAGCGACACGAATTAATTCTGCCTAGTGGCTGTACCAATGCCTGAATACTCCAAACATCCCACTGCTGCACACAGACTTTCTTTCAGAATTAGAACCACTTTGACTGAAGTTCCCACACGGAACGGTTTTTTTCACCATAAAGCTCATGATACCCAACATTCAAAGGTAATTTCACATACTTAGAAAAAATTTAAAGTGAAACTGTGGAATCAACTTCCGACAGCAGTGTTTCCAGACAAGTATGATCGGGGCTTTCAAAAATTGGTTTCCACTTCCATTAGAGACTCTTTGAGTTGTTGATATTTATGGGCCGCTTGCTCGTTTGCCTGCCTCTCGTAATAAAAAAAGTTGAGAGGTACGGGCCTGGGTTTTAACCCACGATCCTTTGCTTGAGAAGCCATAGATCAAGTAACTAGGCTATTACATGGACGTAAATGGACTGCTGGAGGTAGAACTGGATAAAGAATACAAATGGATGACGAAAATCGATATTAGTAGGCAGATATTAGCCATTCTTTATTGTCTAATGAATTAATCATTTCTATCTAACAAATAAACGATTCTAAGAGGAGGTTTGTACCCTGCAGTGAGACGTATATAGGCTGGTATGATGATGATGATGATAAAACGATATAAGACGACGGTAGAAGGAAATGGTGAAAGCGATTGCGAAAACGTTAAACAATGGACATTTAAGTATTATAGTGGGCATTTTGATACAGTAGACAACGTGCCCCCAAAGGCTATTTTGCCACACACAGAGAGAAAAAGAGTTATATTAGATACATTATTACTGATGTAAACAAAAGCCACCTTGCCCGCGACAAACTACGTAAAAACAAACGAAACTCGCCAACACGTAAACATTGCCTAAAGTTTCGCAATAAGAAACTGAGGTAGTTCTTATCCAAGCAACTCCCCTGGCACCAATAAAACTATAAAGAAAGCCGCAAGCACACCATATATTTCTACAAAGTTCGTTGCAACTAAAACGTAAGGTTTTTCGCGTTAGCAACTTAGGTGTCCCAACTGCGAGTGACAAAGTATTTGATGAAATGCTAGTAATTCATAAAAGTTGGTCACATTGTCCTATCACAGTGTTTGTAACTACAAGCCCTCTTTTTCTGAGAGTAAGCCTGTGCCTAGCAGTGGAACTTAAATAAGCCGGAGACGATGATGATAATGATTTTTGTAATCCTGGTAATATTACAAATGAGAATGAATGTGAAGATATTTAGATATAGATGGTTGGGTGTTAGAATGTCAGTTAGTCAATCACGCAATTGCGGATCAAGACGAATCTTGGCCTGCAGATTACCAACAAAGGTCGTGGTTAAGACATAGGATACATGGGATTAGATTTTAACACTAAACAAGAATAGATGGCATTGTCCGAGGAAACGTAGTGCTTTACAAATATTACCGTCATCTTTTTTTCTAAGATTGCAAATCTTCGATGAAACTGAAATACCGTGTAACCAGCTTTTCCATAAGGCCTATTTTGTCTAATTTTCACTGTTATTTCATTACAAGTTGAACCCTATGGAAGTTTCACTGACGAAATATTTCTCCTGAAGGTATTTCTAAAGCGAGCACAGCCGCGAGTTAAAGTTATTTTATAAAAAAAAATAGTATTTCCTCAAAAGAAGGCTTTGTACGGTTTTTTTTCAGAATGAAAATAACTGCCTCCGCCGGCGAACACTAAACAGCAGTTGGGTAAATCAAAATAAATTATATTAATAAGATACTGAATGATTTTTGTTTTTTTTTTATTAGCCTAATGGAAGTACCACTGCTGGGCAGAGGCCTCCCCTTTTTCTTTCCACCCGTCTCTGTCCCTAGCAAAATCCCGCCAAAATGGGTCATAACGGTCCAAGTCTCAGTTTTGATCTTTATTATTTTTATTTTACTTAAATTATCATTATTTTGCACATGTACTTATCAAATTACTATTCCGTTTGGAACCCTTCGTGTACGGATTCCCGAAAAAAAATATATACTTAATAATGAAATGAGGACAAGCGATAGAACACCATGAACCACGAAGTAAACCATGAGAGAATATTATCAGTCAAACATGAGTGACCACGCCGCACTTCATTCCTCAACAAAATTTTACGCCCAAGTAGGTAGCTGAAGAAAATACACATTTATATTAGAAAGCTATTACAACTACTATTAACAACGCCAGCAACTAACATTAATGGCCTGTCAGACACAATGCTCCGTTCATCAGCGCTGCCATGGGTTTAAGGGTGCTTTTACACAGCGCTAGCGACTGCCTTGCTAGTGAGAACTGCCTGGCCACAGGTAACTGTAAACTTCTGTGTAAAAATATAAAATAGCCCTGTGATCCTAAATCATCAACGCTCACTCCAAAAAATTTGATTTAGCTGAAATTTTGTATAGTGGTTCCCTTCATAATGTAGACAATAGGCCATTATTGTCTCTTACTCGTAAACATGCGGTTGTTTCACCATTATGATTATAGAGTTCTGCAATGAAGGTGACGTTGGACAATATAGCCTTATGAGGACAGTTTTAATTAAAATCTCCTTTCTATTGGTCAAGGAGTTCTGTGACGAAGACAAATCCTCAGTTCTACCTATAACAACGCAGTTGCTAGGCTCCTAGAAATTGCTCTTAAACCATTGTGCTTGAGAAATGGATACATAAACGGCTATATTTTCCTATTGTTGTTCTTATTTTTAAACGAAATTATACGAGATAGTGTGGGCTATCTTTTAATTAACTTCTCGTTTACGGATAGGTAAGTAACTATGGTCTGGTGTCCATGATGGTATTCTTAATAGTTCTGGAGTGAAAAAATGCAGCAAGCGAAATTACTAACTCTATAATTGTGCCTATACTTCATTTAATTTAGAATTGAAAACCACAACATCATTATATTGCGGCTCGTCAACTATTTCTTACCTAGCAAATAGTACAGTACAATAGTCTGGGAGCCGTAAAATACTTTTTCTCAAACATGCTTTGAAATGTATGCGTTAATGTCACGAAATGAAGCCATGAAGTTTGTTGTTTATGGCTCCCTACATTACTTCTTGGCCTAGGCCATAAAAGTAAGTATGAAAAACCATTATTGTCCGCTGCTATAACTTTTTAAATTTGCTTACTAATATTAAACTGACAAAGGAATTACATACAGCCAACTTATGACATTAAAAAAAAATCTATCTTCTTTTATTTCTATAAAACCGCCTAAACTACTGGTGATGGATAGATGGATGTCTGGATGGATGTATGGATGTACGGATGGATGTATGGATGGATGTATGGATGTATGGATGGATGGATGGATGGATGTATGGATGGATGTATGGATGTATGGATGGATGGATGTATGGATGGATGTATAGATGTATGGATGGATGTATGGATGGATGGATGGATGGATGGATGTATGGATGGATGGATGTATGGATGGATGGATGTATGAATGGATGGATGGATGGATGTATGGATGCATGTATGGATGGATGGATGGATGGATGTATGGATGGATGTATGGATGGATGTATGGATGGATGTATGGATGGATGTATGGATGGATGTATGGATGGCTGGATGTATGGATGGATGGATGGATGGGTGTATGGATGGATGTATGGATGGATGTATGGGTGGATGTATGGATGGATGTATGGATGGATGTATGGATGGCTGTATGGATGGATGTATGGATGGTTTTTTTTATTTATTTTATTTTATGGATGGATGGATGATGATGATGATGATGTTGCATGTTTGAGAAAAGCTCTATACAAGCCTCGGCCGGAAGAGGGATTGCTGGACTCGTTTTATCCGGCCTCGTCTACGACTCGGCCGTATACCCCAAATCTCGTCCATCAATCCCTTACTTCACGGCCTCTGCAGTAATGTACTATTTTCTACTCGTTGATTTTAATATGTCAATTATGTGTTTATAGACAAAATTGCAATCACATACTTTTTAATCTTGGATAGTCTATGGCACTTCTGACTCAACTATAATGATTATTATGCAACGCTCTAGACGACTATAATAATTTCAAAATTAGAACTTTGTACTTCGATTGAGCGTTGTGAGCGCTTAGTGGAACGCAGCCAATGTAAAGATGGAAATATCTGGCAAAGCTTCCATTTGAACACACAAACTTTTTTCTTCTGTTACGTGATTGGTTAGTAATTGAAGTAATTGGCCAATCAGAAACAGTCTTATAACGACGTCTCATTAGTTCTTTTTGTGCTACGAAAATTTAAAAGTTTTGTTTGTTATTTGACGCGAAATCGATGGTGTTATATAAATAATCCCTAATTCGAATTAAACATGAGTGACAGTGACGAGATTAGTTTCGCCGCTACTCCAGAGGAGATAACTACTATTACAGAGGAAGCAACGCTTACCTTGTTGCCAGAAAAATCTAAAAAGCTATACAACAGGAGTTATGCTAACTTCATGGAATGGCGGACGAAAAAAGGTTATGTATGTACCTTGATAGACGATGATGATGATGACTCGTAGAAAAAGTATTGTATACAATAAATAATAAATAAATAAATAATAATAGGGGACAATCTTACACAAATCGACCTAGTCCCAAACTAAGCAAAGCTTGTACTATGGGTACTAGACGACGCTAACACATACTTATATAGATAAATACATACTTAAATACACAGAAAACATCCACAACTCAGGAACAAATATTCGTGCTCATCACACAAATAAATGCCCTTACCGGGATTTGAACCCAGGACCTCTTGCTTCGTAGGCAGGGTCACTACCAACTAGGCTAAAGCGGTCGTTAAACAACTCGGCAAGCCTCGTGGCCTAAACACGGTACTCGACTTTAAGAGCCTTCATTATGCAGCGATTGTATAAAATATTATTTTTTTATGTCACTTTATTTGCGTGTCGTCAATTGTTACTCTAGTATAAACTGTAAATAGATTACAGTTCACGAGCTGCAATATAACGTTGCTGTGGTTTATAATTCTAAATTAAATGGAGTATAGGCGATTCGAAGGCTATTTCGCTAAGTGTAAAGGAACCTTTAGTCCCCAACTTGGCACTAACTCGCCCCGTCGATAGTCGATTGACAAAGTTGCTGAGTAACGCCAAAGTTTGCGCGGTTGCCGTTCCTTAGCATTTTATAAGGTGAGAAAAGTTTGTTTTGGTCTCTAGGAGTTTTAAAGAAATGTTACCCGCGTTGAAGTATACTGAACGGCGAAAGAGTTCTTATTTTAAGTGTGTGGCAGACTTGAGTTACTTGTTTATCTACTTAACTACACTATGTAGGTTCTTTGGGAGAGACCTATGTACGGATGTATAGATGATGATTATGATGAAGTGGGTTTAAAATCGCCAATTCCACAGAGTCTAAAGACGAAAGTCTTCAATCAGTATGTCCTACCCGTCATGACATACGGTGCCGAAACATGGACACTCACTGTAGGGCTGGTCCACAAATTTAAAGTTGCTCAACGTGCTATGGAAAGGGCTATGCTCGGAGTTTCTCTAAAAGACCGAATTCGTAACGAAGTGATCCGACAGAGAACCAAAGTTATCGACATAGCCCACCGCATTAGCACGCTGAAGTGGCAATGGGCCGGCCATATAACCCGAAGAACCGATAACCGTTGGGGTAGACGAGTTCTTGATTGGAGGGAGACCACGGATCGGCAAACGTAGCGTAGGACGTCCTCAGACTCGGTGGAGCGATGATCTTCGCAAGGCGGCTGGCAAGAGCTGGATGAGAGTGGCCGAGGATCGTGCTCAGTGGCGTGCCATGGGAGAGGCCTATGTCCAACAGTGGACAAACATAGGCTGATGATGATGATGATGATGATCATGGGTTTAAAATCAATGCGTGTGTTATGAAATATTTTAACAAGTCTAAAATTTTTATTTATTTCTTCTACCACCCACTTTGTACCATTTTAGTGGTCTTTGGGAGTACGGTGTTAAATCGAAAAAGCATTAAAATCAGATTATTCTACAGAAGAGAATAAGAGTATTAGAAATTTCACACAAATTAAAAGCACGAGGCAGTTAAGTTAGTTAAATTTAAACGTGTAAGTATTTATTTTCCGGGCTTAGTCTGTTACGGTTATTGCAGAGATTGTGCTTCAAAATTAAATTTCACTTAGTAATGCTTAGTAATGTTTGGAATAAGACCTACGAAAACAAAGTAAACCGTGCATACGTTAATAGAAGAACAGACAAAAATGGCGGCAGTTGTGAAACCTGCACCTGCGAAGCAACTCAATGAAGTGTGTAAAGTTCCTAATTCGTACTGTATCCGCGTGGGGACTACAGCCCAAACTCGCACATTCTGAGACGAAGCTTGCACCTAGCAGTGAGACCAGACTCAAGTAGCTGTGGGCAGAGAACATGGCCTATGCACGATGAGGCTAAAAGGTTCCCGAATGGCCTCCATGGAACGAAAGACGCAGTATAAGTAGGCCTCCAACAAGATGGAGCAACGACTTGGTTAATGATGCGGATGGCGCAGGATCGGTCTGTTTGGCGAACCTTGGGTGGACCTTTGTTCACCAGTGGAGTTCCTTCGGCTGAAATGATGGTGATTCAGTCTATACCATAATAACAATCATAATTGATCCAGACGTAAATATAAAATTCAAGCTGAGAAAGAGTAAAAAGTAGGCGCTTAGCAAGTCTGAATAGAGCTGAGGGCTTCATCAAACGGCTGCATTGCGGCTTGCGAACGAAAGCTGGACAAATTGAATTCATTTTGAGAACACTCCGAAACGCTTGGTATAAGCCACAGGGTATTCGCGATCTTTGCGAGTTTTATATCGGTAATACCGTCGATATCAATGAAAACTGTTCGCTGTCTAAATTAGTCATAGCAGTGTTACTTTGTTGGGTTTATTTATGAACCAATTAGTATACTACTACGCGACTACATTTTGTAAACTTAATGAAAAATAACCCCCACTTAATACTTCCAAATATTTCACATAGTCATAATTATATTACTTATAGAACATGTGGCATAACTATGCAAATAGGTACGTCTTGCGCAATCAGTTGCGAAGTAACAAGGTAATTAGCTTAAGATCAGAAGTTTGATTCTAATACTCATATTATAACTCTAATAAATGGTGAATGCAACTGCGAGCATGCACGCGTTAAACATAATGCCTCCTTTTTAATTGCTCTTAACTATATCCCCACAGTCTACAGAGCATAAGGGTATAATAAGCATGCCAGCAGATAAAGCCAGCAATCTTCTTTTACATATGGATTGGAGTCTAACCACTATTCATGGTGTGATTAGCAGCACCATGGTCCGGCTAGCTACAAGATGTGCGTTCAAATGGGACAAAGCATTTTAGTCGCTGTCGGTTGTTACTTGAACCGTGCCAAGTCGGAGTCTTATCTAATTACGATGGACCTCATTGGGAATATGAAAAGAGGCTGCAATGGAGACCGGAGCTTAACAGAATGAGGATGATTTTCAATGCGGGCTGCATCGTTTTAGAATTGAATACGCCTTTCATTAGTATACTAACGCAGAGCGGTTTATCTGTTCATTGCACTGCCGTTACGATAGCTGCGCATTAATTAGTTGAAAGCACACGCAATGTATTATATAATCGCCCATCATGTCGCCGGTTGATTTAGTCATGTCCGGACCGTAAAAATATTTGGGTAGGTTGTACGTACATCAGCATACCATAAAATCAGTATATAAAATGAAATTAAATACAAGCTTGTAAAAAGTTAAATCTTGCGAGCGAGCTTTACCGTGAAGGAAATCATTGTGAAGAAACCTGCATACACCTGCGAAGAAATTCAAGTGTGTGTGAAGTTCCCATTCCACACTGGGTTCGCGTGGGAATTACGACCCAATCCCTCTCATTCTAAGGAAGGCTGGGATGATCATGATGATGATGAAAAAGTAAAATACCCAATCTACTCCAAACTGGATGATATGGCGTGGGAAGGCCCCCAATAAGATGGACCGCCGGTTTGGTAAAGGTCGCAGGAACTTGGATGAGGGCAGCAGCCACAAGACCGATCATTGTTAAACTTCTTTGACCAGCTTTTGACCAGCAGTGTACGTCTTTCAGCTGATATGATGATGATGATGACTCAAGCTACTAGGATAAATAAAAAGTTTTTTTTGTAACAGCAGTTTAATGATAGATTTTACAGCATATTCGTTTTGGCAATCATAGCCTGAAAGGCTCACAAAAAGACGTAGTGTAAAAGAGCACTTGATAACTATTGTAGTAGATACATTTAGTATTAAACAAAGGACACTTTTGTTCAGTTTCAAATTAATTTACATGAAAATGTGTTGTAATTTTCCATTGTCTAATAACAAAATTAATCCACTTCGAAAACACATTGCAACATTAAACGAAAATACTTAGTTTTCCTACGTTCGTTCTAATTTCAACGGAATTACTATCTTTAATCTAATTTTCTTTCTCGAGCTCTAAAGCTATCCTCACATACGTTATCCCGTTAAACTTCCAAGTGAATACACCCCGTATTGTTTGGAAGATAAGGCTGGGATTGGTCTGGTAACGGCGTTTTAATCAGCTGATGGCGAGAACAGCTTTTATTCCGTTGTAAAGTACACAATTTCTGCAGTTCGGAAACATGGAACTACAATTGTTTGGAGAAGCCTTTTGTTGTTTCAGTATTATATTGGATTGAAATTAAAATCCAATATTTATTCGTTAAATAACTCTTTTTGCCCGTCAATTTCCACAATAGAGAAGTGAGTGAAACTTTATCGCATTTGTTTTCCAACAGTCTATTAATGTACACTAGAAAAAGAAAAGGCCTCAAAATTGTACCCTGTGGTACTACAAGTTCCATCGATCGTTCATGTGACTGTACTATCTTCATCGGCATTTTAATTGTCTAAAGAATCTGATTAAAGTAACATTGGAACGATATTGCATACAAACTCATAAAAATGATTCATCATCATCATCATTTCAGCCGGAAGACGTCCACTGCTGAACATAGGCCTCCCCGAAGGCTCGCCTAACAGACCGGTGCCGTGCCATCCGCGTCCAACGCGATCCCGCAACCTTAACCAGGTGGCGTCCACGGACCGGAAGCCGCAGTGTAGGTAGGCCACCAACAAGATGGAGCAACGACCTAGTTAAGTTTTCTAAGAATGTTTGATTAATTATAATTAGCTTGATATGGTTGCAGCTACGCCAACTTTTTTTGTATCCTGTTCCATTTTTTATTAAGAACCTTTAATCTTTACCAGATTGCCGCCAAAACAGATGTATGAGTGTAGCAAAACGTGGCTAAATAGGCTAACTTATCTTCACTTTCGCAGCTGAAGTGAGATCGAAGGTTCATTGCTCGAACGCAGACGGGCCTGATCGCATTAGCAACAAGTTACGACTGCACATGCTACCTGTTAAATTACTCGATGCCCTGACCAATGTAAGGCTATATACATACAGTACGGGTGAAGACAACGTGCTCTTAAACTTACAATATCGTTGCATAAATTCAGATAGGTTATTTATTTATCACTATTTTTTTTGAGTGCTGAAATCGCTCGCGTCCGTAGGTTTACCCTCGAGACCCTTCACGTGATCCCTGGGTGGTGCTAAATGAGCGATACAACTCTGGTAGGCTTCGGCCGTGGCTGGTCACCACCCTACAGGTTGAGCCAGGCCGCCAAGCGACTCTCGTCGTGTTCCTTCCTGTTGCCTATGGAAGCCATTCTGGAGGAAGGGTTTGAGTAGTTGTGCAGCGTGCGCGTACCGGTTACAGTCTTACAGTGCCCCATATTTGTTGTACGGTTTGCACTGGTTAGGGGTGCACCGCGCTCAACTGCCTTCTTTCAGCTTATTCCCCTAAATTCAAGTCTAGGGTGTATGAGCATTTACTAGGTAAGCGTGCTCCATCGTAGGCCTCATCTTCGCTTTCCATCAGGTGTGATTGTGCTGGTTAAACGCAAGCCTATATCAGAATAACTAATAATGTAACCAGTAATCCAACTTCATACTAGAGCGCCCGAATCGACGCACGGACACAGCCATGCGTCTTACACGCGCGCGGCGTGGGAACTGCATTGTTTTGTCTGGCGAAGATTGGTTAGCGGCCGTATAAGACGCTTGGCTGTGTGCGTGCGTCAATTCGGGCGCTCTAGTATGAAGTTGGATTACTGGTTAAATATTACTTATTCTGTGCCTATTTTGTATAATAATAAACTTTGCTGTGCTTAAAATAAAATGGATCAACTTGATTTAATTTTGTTCTTCTGCGAAGACACGCTATGACAAATAGCCGTGATTGCGTTGAAAATCTGTAATCTCGTAGTTAATTTGTCAGAGTACTATTATTAGTGTTGGTGGCTTCGGTTGTGGGTTTAGTTGCGTTTGCTTATATTTTATTTCACAAGCAAAGGGAGGGCGGTAATAATTAACTGCTCGGTCACAGTTATTCAATGTAGTGTGGCTATTTTACAAAGCTTGAGCGCTCTACTTTGCTTAGAAGAAAATCATGTTTACTAATTTTATTACGACGAGTTTTATTTAAATTATGATTTCGCCCTTAATAGACAAACCTTCACGAGAAATATTTAAAATCTTAGCCACGACTAATGACTTTTTTGGGTCATTTTGTGTAACTAGTAACAAAAGTTCAGTTCAAAAACAGTTAGCTACGCGCCACTGTGTAGCGCGCTGGACGTCCTACGAGTTAATAACTTTAATTTCAATACTAGATGAACAAAACCGCCTGTATAATTCCCGTTCCCATGGGAATTCCGGGAAAATATATATCCTATGTCACTCGCGGAAATGAGACGAATCTAATGACACCTCCCACTTCAAAATCTATTGAGCCGTTTAGGCTGCAGGGCGTGCCAAAGAATGATACATACATACATATACATAAATATATACGCTCGAAAAACATAACCCTCCTTTGACAGTCGGGTGAAAAGGCCTGAAAATGGTTACGGTAACATTTTCAAAGCACTTAATGGATTCTCTAAGATATGAAATAACACACGAATTACTTTTACCATTAAAGGCAATAAATAACTACTGATACCTACATCAATACAATTTTAGTATTACTATTCTCGATAAAATGTCCATGTTTAATATACTTAATGTGTGCCTCATTTATTATGTCTGGACGAATAAATTGCACTAAATCAATGAGTAATATTCCTTATTCTTTGTCATGGGAAGATAAATTGCGGTAAAGTCGGGAGCCGACCTTGACATTCACAAAATATCGTCATAAATTACCAAATGATCACATTTCATGGCTTCTAAAGGAGTACTTGTAAGATTATGGTAAAATAACGTGGCTGTGGTGATAGAATGTTGGCGAATAATAGGTAGTCGGGTATCAAAAATATTGTAGTGACCATAACACAAACGCTCTGTGACAATTTTAGTTGCCTACCTAATTCCGGTTCAACAGGCTCAGCCCTGTGTTGTGACATACGAACGGAAAGACAGTTGCCTTGGTTAGAGGAGGTTCAAAGTATAAACTTACTATTACTAAACAACTTTTCAAAAAGCTTGTAAATTGATAACTAACCTTTGCTGGTGAAAAATTTTGAGGGCGTTTTTTTGGGAGTCACTTTACATTTCATTTCTTTGGACTCAGAGGTCAGAAAAGCAAGAAATATTCTTACAACTTTTTTACTAAAAAATCATTCTATCACGAACAAAAAGCTAAGTTTCTGCTGAAATCCAAAGAACCTCGCAAACTTGAGCAAAGAATAACAATTTAGAAAAAAACTACTTTGGTAGCTACAGTACGAAACAACGTTTAAACTCTGTAGCTGAAACAACAAAAAGTACACAGTAATCTGACATTAATGTGTTCCGAATAAAGATTAGAAGCAAGTTTTTGTTGCGAAAAATCCGAAAAGTGTGCCGAGAAAAAAGCCTGACCTCAATCAAAAGCACATAATGGTTTGGAGATTCAATAAGAGACTTGCGGCCGTCCCGGCCACGTTTGTTAGCCTAAGATCTACCCGTAAGATTCCGCACCTGTCCCATTCCGATTTTTGTTTTATACAATGAAAGTAATGAAGAAACTTTACTACAAATTAGATTTCTGCGCGGACGACGTTGAGAGCAAGAGCTAGTAACAAAATTGTTACCACCTACCTGATACACATCACGCTGTGTGCTGTTGTGTACGCACCTATATGCAGATTTAAATTGTGGGAACGTGACCGACAGCACAAAGAAATTTTTTTTACTCCATTGCGTGTATTGCCAATTAACTACTACGCGGTACGCGTCTTAAACGTGCAATGAACAGAACAACGCTCCTTGTGCAGCCCGCCGTACATAGTTTTGGCAGTCTTTAGGTACAGCAAAACGATAAGGCAGACTTATTAGAGTAAGTGGTCAAATCACAGCGGGACTTAAGAGCGGGTCGCTTTGAAAAGTTATTTCATTATACAGGGTGAAACCAAAATGGTGATACAAAATAAGTATTTCTAACTCAGTTAATGCTGGACAATATAAGTAAGTATAGTCTTATTTAACTTGAAGTGTCCATACATTGAGATGATGATTTTATGGCAACAAAGTATGAATATCCCAAATTTCATTAGACTAATTTTAACAATTAAAAAAATAAACTGTTTATTTCAGTAAATAGTAGATTGTTCAACAAGGGAGGAAAATAACCAATATCACACGAGGTTACTTGACACCCGAGCACAGCGAGGGTGGCAATATTTCGAGGGTGATATTGGTGTTTTTTCCGAGTTAAACACTCTGCTTTTCATTTCGACTACATGGAAAGTAAGAAAATATAAGTATAAATAAATAAAAATGTCTAAACCGATCCGAACCGATGTATATGATCGTTGTAAAATATTTCATTAGAGTTTATTGTTAAGCAAGAATTAATTTAACAAAATTTAAAATATTCAATATAATAATCAATGAAAACATAAAAGTAGGTATAAAAGTATCAAATAAAGTAGGTATTTTAGTAAATTTATTTGTAAATAACTAATTTGAACCAAGGAGTTAAGCTGTATAATATGTTGAGATAGGCTGTGTGGACATAATAACATTGTCGTTTACCGTGTTTTTTTTCTTAACAATTTTTAACTTTTCTGGTTTAAGTCACTAAATAAGAAACTATGTAAATTAATAATTAAATTTAATAATATTTCACTGGCATTATAAAATTTGTAATATAATATGACTAATTAAGAAAAAAAACTCAATACTTAATTATTCCATGTATATGCCGTAATGCTTGGCTGAATGCGTATGTGTTCCATTGACAGCTAATGCCTTTATTTTTTTTAATTCATATCTACCCTAGGGAAGAAAATAATAGTTATCCTCCCGTATGTCAGAAATGATTTGCCTCACTTTCCGCGTATGAGAGATGAAAATACATTGTTGCATGCATAATCTTAACTACTAATCTAGAAGTCTATCTATGTATACAGTCAAGGTCACAAACACATACACGTTACCCAGAAGTCTGAGTTCAGATAGTTCTTGGACGAGGTTTGTGCCCTGCAGTGGTGCGTATATAGATGATAAAGATAGTCAAAAGACACAAAAAACTTCAAACAATTAGACTAGTTCCCTTGTATCAGAAGTTTGAAAAGAACTGTGTATCAATACGAATCCCGACAGCCAATTCGACAAGCAATCGCGTTTCGCTTTGTCTTTGTCTAACTACCTCAAAGCAAAAGAGACAGATTTAGCGACAAACGACAATGCTGCAGACCTACTGTAATTTCCTTCGGTGGATAAAAAGAGAGAAAAAACAGACAAAGCCAGGGTGAAGCCTAAGTTAATTGGAAACCGTGGCAAATTGGATTGAGGTCCAATGTCCAAGTTTTACTTAGGTTTTGGTGACAAAATAGTGATTTTATCTATGGCAACATACAATATGGAATGGCTACTAAAAAGGAATTATCTGGGTTTATAAGGGTACTGGCTATTTTAGCATTCATACACTAAACTTATGAAAATTGTTTATACAATATAAATAGAAAAACCTAGACTGATTAACTGACTAACTGATTTACTTTACTCGCTGACTTTCTGACTGACTGAATCATCAACGCCCAGCCCAAACCCTTGGCTCTAGAAAGTTGAAATATTGATAGGTTGCCTTTACAATGTAGTCAAGGTACGTATTTGTTGAAATTCCCACCGGATAGCAAATAAACTGGATTTATATCTTCAATTTAACCTATCTAAGTAACTAATTATAGGAATTATCCCGAGACTCTGACAACGAGACTCTGGTTGTAGTGGTAGAGCCATGTTGTAGCTAGCCGCTGCATCACGGATGGGCCGGCTCGTCCGGGGTAGTACCACCCTCTCACGGAACTCCGCCGTGAAGCAGCAGTACTAACTGCTGCGTTTCGTACGGTCAGTGAGAGCGCCAGGGGCCCAATACCTCTCCCCCTCCCCTATTCCCTCTCCTTTTTCCTTATGGCTGACAACGCACTGGCATCGCGTAAAACGCTGCGGGTGTCTATGGACAGTGGTGATCATTTAACATCAGGTGACCCACTAGTTCGTTTGTCTGACCTCTCTAACATAAAAAAATGACTGAAAAGTTAGCATACATTTAGATGACAACAACAGTAAAGAAATGATTTCAGGATTTTTGGAAATTTCCACAGGATAAGGAAAAATTGGGATTTAAATATTCACAAACTGATTCCTACGTTGTTTATGGAATTTTGGATGTTGTTTTGCCTGATTTTTGCTTTATTCAATGGAAAAGATAAATAAGCTTTACCAGAAATATCAATTCTGCGCGGGAGATGTCGCAGGCTACTTAATTTAATGATCACCAAATCTCAGCGAGGAATATATTCCGGATTCACGATCTTTTTCTGCACATACCATTTGACAGGAAAAAGTGAAGGGTACAATTGGGATTCCGTATGTGTAAGGAAATATTTGCGTCAGTAACTTTTACTTAGGAGAGAGATTTATTTTAACCCCCGACACAAAAAGAGGGGTGTCACAATTTTGACCGCTATGCGTGTGTGTGTCTGTCTGTGGCATCATAGCTCTTAAACGGGTATACCGATTTAGATGCGGCTTTTTTAATAGAAAGCAGGTTTCTTGGCGATGGTTCTTAGACATGTTTCATCAAAATTGGTCCAGCCTTTTCAAAGTTATCAGCTCTTATGTTAGCTGCGGAAGGGATCTTAGACGCATAACGGGCATTGACTTAATGTTCAAACATGCGAGTGACATAATTACGTTGGGGGTTTTTAAAAATTTTAATTTATATTTATCACCTTGTAGTAATTTTGAGAGCCAAGCACGGGTTGTCACTTTATGAAAGAGTTCTTAATAATGCAGAGGCATTTCAAAAAGGGAAAAAAGGAGAGAGTTCTTAAAGGCAGAATAAAGGCGGCGTCTCTAAATTGCGCTCTAGGTTAAAAATTCCAAGTGTACGTTACTTTGAATCTGTGTGAATTTTTTAATCATAGGATTATAAACGAGAAGTGGGTGACCAATACCAAAGGATTGAGGATGTGTAGCTAGCTCACACACGCACTCATACGTCAGTTCTACGAGCGATGTGTCCTGCCCACTGCAGCTTGAGTCTGGCGATTCTTCGAGCTATATCGGTGACATTAGTTCTTGCATGGATTTCATCATTTATAATGACGTATTCCCGCAAAGAAGCTTCGAGCGTAGCCCTCCACCGCGCCCTCTAATTGAGCTTGAGCCATCCCATGAGACCCATCGTTAGCGAGCACGTCTTGGTGCCATAAGTCATCACTGACAACACAAACTGATCAAAGACTTTGACTTAAGCATTAAGCTCAATAACAAAAAGAGTAGACCGAATATGGGGCAACGTCGTACTCTAATCATGTAGTTTAGATTAATATACCTACCCCGTCTGCACGGACAATACCGACTTCTTTATACCATTACTATCTATATCACCGTGACGCGTAAGTTTGACATCATTAGTGCTGCAGTGCTTGTAAACCTGTCACTTGTAAAACTAGTTTTTTGTGTACGCGACAGCTTGACATTTTCTTTACTGAAAATTCTAAGTAACAACGCCCGACAAGCGTGAGTCCCATTCACGCAAAGAGGGCTCCGTACTTTACGGAATGACGTAAAGTTATATATCGTTACTAGTTGTTGTCTGCGACTTCGTCTGCGAAGAATAGGGGTAGGTACACAAAAAATAGCCTACGACTTATTCTCAGACCTACCGAATATAGAGAAAAAAGTTTCATAAAAATCGGTCAAGCCATTTCGGAGGAGTTCTGAAACACCGTGACACGAGATTTTTATATATTAGAAGAAGAAAATTAGAACCAATAAAGTTTATTTTTTATCTGCATACTTCATGAACGGTGATGTACTGATGAACGGTGAAAATATTCTATGAAGACGTTTTGTTAGAGGAGTATGTGACATAAGTCGAAGTTAGTGATTGTTTTTAAGTATTCGACTGATTTATTTTTTACCCTATATTTAAAATCACAATATTTTTTATTATACACTGTATCCCATAACATAAGTATAATTAAATACAAATAAAAAAAACGTTTTAATTATAAAACGCTTTTTTTTAAATCTCTGTTTTTAAATTTAAATGATGTAATTTTAGAAAGACAGCAACATGTTTCAATTGATAAATTCAGACCCGAGAAATTTACCGGATAAACAAAATTTCAACTAGGTCTAATTAGTAAATTACACTTACTAATTTCCACCCCCCTTTAATTATGGCTAATCGGTTCCGAGACGTAATACCAGTAATTATCGTGATCAAAGCTGAACACTGTGTTATTATATTAAATGCCGTATAAATGCCCCGTGGATTTGATTTGAAATGTAATTAGTTGCTTCTAACTGTAATCAAGTCATCTACAATTTAGATTTTGAAGATGAATTAAGAAGATGGTCGAGAGTAAATTGGTTCTTATTATTATGTTTTGCTATCGTTTTCTCCTATAATTCCTAATGTCCGATCTGAAATTTAGTATCGGTTTCAGCGCGTTCCGAAGTTGAATTATTGATTGATTGATTACATCATGGACAGGTATGTTTGAAAATAAATCCGATGCGCATCGGCGACCCTTTATTTCAAACAATGTATCTACAATGTTAAGTTTAGTTGTGATAAATACTATAAAATATTGGTTGTGCGTATACGAATGATTTATTTTTATTAGAGTTAATACAAATATTTTCAATTGGTTGTCTGGAATAGTCTGGATTAAATTAAAAAGTGATGTGGTTGACGTTTAGACGGTTTAAAAAGTATCGGCCGGTTGGCTGACGGGGATTCAATGTGGAGGAGCGGAAGGAATAAGACGTGTTCTCTGTATTATTGAAGAAAATATATCTGTCGGCAAACCTTATAATAAGTCGCTCAATTGACTAGTCTGAGGCAAAGGTGCGCATCACGCTAGATAGCGCCCCAATCGCACCTAACGAAACATCGGAGCGGGGCGGCATGGTGGGGGCAGAAGGAAGCTCGCGGCGGCCGCTCCGGCACTCGGCATTCACTCGCGAACCTCCGACGGATCGTTGTGCCTCAGATTTTTGGTGTTACAGATAATAATTACCTATTGTGAAGTCTATATCATTATAATTTGATTTTAGTGTTAATCTTTGTTTCATTTTAAAATAACGGTCCCGTGTATTAATTGAGATGTCTAAGGAAAATGAGTATCGCTCTGGCCTTCCGCCAACATATCTATGTTTTGAGTGATTACATGAGTTTTACTATATTAGTAATTATATAGCATTGTAGGTTCTTCGACTAAAACTTTAACTTATCGGGTGGTACATTATTATCATTCATTCCAGGTAAACAATTCCAGGTCGTATTTTAACCGCACCGAACGATAACATTGTTTTTTGCTGGTCTGGTTTGCCGCTGCCCTAGCAGTTCAAACCTTCAACCGCAAACGCCCCCACCCCCTAATTTAAGTAAAATACTGAACAAAAAGGGGGGACGAAACAGGGCCCAGCCATTAACGCCTGGCATGCAAAAAGTGCGGCGGCCTCGGCAAATTTGACCAATCTTTTACCAGGGTCCATCAGAGTAAATACCTACTAAATTACTGACTGTGAGTCGCACGGTTTTAGCGTTTGATAAACATCATCCAAACATAAGGATTACACTCTTGTCCGAGTAAACTCATATGAGCCATAGTCCTGGACCTCCTGGTACAACAAAACACTGACTTTTTTCCTTATTTATGTAGCTGTGCCTAGTTCGACCTTTTTCTCTCGTTTCCTCGTTATCTTTCCTTCCAAAATAATCCTAAAGAAACAGTCGTGCCGTATCAAGTGTCTATCTACTTAATCGTTTTCCCACATCTAGTATTTATAGTATTCTATTATCCACGACAAATAGATTTGTACAAAGAATCAAGGAATATATTTGTATAAAGATACCTACATAAATAATAAATAAATAAATAATAAAAATAAATATATCGTGGGACAATTGACACCAATTGATTGACCTAGTCCCAAACTAAACAATACTTGTACTATGGATATTAAGCAACGGATAAACCAACTTATATAGATAAATACATACCTAGATACGTATTAAACGTCCAAGACTCTAGAACAAACATTCGTATTATTCATACAAGAATCTGCCCCGATAATCGGAGGTCGAACACAGGACGTCTGGTTCTTCATAGTCTGGTTCTCTATCTACTTGACTATCCAGAAAGCAAAATATTTAGCGCATTATTAATATATACTGTTTGATGCTCCACGAATTGTAAAGCAGTGTGTGCCACTGCTAAAACGGCAACAATTACACAGGAGGCGGTTTACAAATGATCCGTCCGGCTCCAAACCGGCCCGGTTAACCTGATCCGGCTCTAATCTAGTTTACTTTGAGATACAAACAACACGCTAATACCTTTGGGATCGGAACGGCCTGGAGGAAACTAAGTAAATTTAACACAAATAATATGAAGATTTCACACGACGTTCTTTTCAAACCTGCTGGGAGTAAAGGTAGAAGAATGATGAGGCAGAGGAAGGCCAAGATTGACCTGTTTTGACCTGTAGGCTTATTGTTTAACGTTTTTGACGCTTGCCTTCGCAATCGCTATCTCTTTCAGTCAAACGGTATAAAACGTTGACAGAAAGAGATAGTGAAAGCGAAGGCAAGCGCTAAAAGCGTTAGACAATACGGCCTCAGGTGAAGAAAAAAATGGGTGTCGTGTCGTATCAAGACCATGAGGAGTGGCGGTTACTCCACCCTCCTTAATTTTAGAAGAAGAATATGAAGATGCGTATTGATCCATACTGACGACCTGAAAGCCCAATGCTGCCGTGCCATGACAAAACACTGTATCTAAAAAACACATATTTTTCAGAAATCGCAAAAAACTTTTGCTTTCTTTAATTGGCTACAGAATAGTGAATATTGATCGGATTGCAATAAAATTTGGACAAATCACGGATAATGTGCTACTAGTAGTGGACAAAGAAAAATAATATTAAAATTTTTACTTTTTACATGAATTTTCAAGCAAAAACGTGTTATGTCGTAATGTGCTTCATCAACAATATATGAGAGTTGCTATAACAAAACACTGTAACGTGATACTTAATGATATAACACTCATATGAAAATGCTACTTTAAATTTAATTAGTAATATATAGCTAACATCACAATTCAACAAGAACTTGGACTAATTTCTCGTGTGATTGTTGCGACAAAACACTGTAACTCTTGATACTATACTAAGAAAATGTGAGTTTGTTTTGGCAAAACACGGTATCTGGAGATAATACAGTGTTTAGTCTAATCAAGACCCTACGTTTTAAGAGTTACAGTGTAAATTGCATTGACGTTTTTCAATGTTTTTGTTAGAAAATCAGTTACTCTAAGCATGCATATATAGATTAGGGTCCGAATAGTTCATTTAAAGGTGTTAGCACAAAACACTGTAACTCGAGTTACAGTGTTTTGTCATAACACGGCAGAATGGTTAGAGTACCTGACTACGAAGCTTGAGATTTTGGGTTCAGTCCCCATCGGGGCAGATGTTTTGTATGAAAAATACGAATGTTTGTTCTCGAGTCTTCAATGTTTAATAATTATGTATTCAGGAATGTATCGATCTATTAAAGTATGTTAATCCGTTAATAGTATCTATAACACAGACTTTGCTTAGGTACTTCGGGTCTAACTTTGTCAATTTTGCAAAGTAATCTCTCACCTATCTCAACTAACATTCTGTGTAAGTTTTGTATGTGTGAGTGTGTCGGTGTGCATCATTTTTGGGAGTTCCCATGGGAATTCAGTCTCGAAATCCTAAATCGACTGCCGCAAGCCCCAAAGATTTAAGCAAGTGAATAAAGTAAAGGCTACACTTGCCACTTATACATCAAATATTGAACCCATTGTAACAAATCAAGCCTCCCAAGAAAACTACATAAATAGCAATATCTCATTTTTATCTGCGTCCACTAAAGCGTAAGAATCGTTTGACCTCAGCCAAAAACAAAACGCCAAAAACCGTTGCCCATGACATGTTTCCACATGAATTAAGCCAAAATAAACAGTACACTCGTTCCAACAAAAAAATCTTGCTTATTGCCTTACGCCGCAATCTTGCTCCAGTAAAATAAAGCTAAAAGCGTTGGGGATAAGTGCTGTTTTATTCTAGCCCCGGTACTCCGATAATCCCAAATGAGTAATCTTGGAGTTCTGGATTCGCTTTTCGGCGATGTCGATCGATTTATCTTCCTTCGAGTTATTTGGCTGCTGACCGGCTACCATGGTTACAGTGATTGAGCGGTTGGGACCTTCTAGAGGAGTTAATATTCTACTACGCTAGAACCGCGGCTTCGCTCTCGTTATTTAACTACCGCTTTAGCCTAGTTGGTAGTGACCCTGCCTACGAAGCAAGAAGTCCTTGGTTCGAATCCCGGTAAGGGCATTCATTTGTGTGATGAGAACGAATATTTGTTCCTGAGTCATGGATGTTTTCTGTGTATTTAAGTATTTATTTATCTATATAAGTATGTTTATCGTCGTCTAGTACCCATAGTACAAGCTTTGTTTAGTTTGGGACTAGGTCGATTTGTGTAAGATTGTCCCCTAATATTTATTTTATTTTATTTTATCAGTAGTGATCTTTATCAATGTGCAGTTTTCGTAGCAGAGTATTATGTTTAGCAAAAAAAAAACAATACATGACAAAATTCAATATTAATTTTTACATGTAAACGTTTACTTCAGGATATAATTATTTCCTTGTGGCTATATTTTAAACACTTCAGTTACCTTCTTGTAGCTTCCATCAACGTGTAAAGACATTTATAAAAATGTTAAGTTTTTGAGGAGAAAATAGAGGACTACGAAATGCTGTTTGATCAATGTATTAACGGTCCGAGCTGCAGTTATCCCTTTCTTGCTGTATCCATACGAAAGGATTGCAGCGATACAGCGATATTTAAAAGTAGGGAGTGACATGAGCATTTGTTTGATGTGAACAAGTTACAAGTCGAATATTCGGCACGTCTGCTCCAACAAATAAAAAGCAAACAAAAAGAAGCGCTTTCGTGATATTATTGTTGAAATTACAACTTTCGGGTACACGAGGAAAGTACACGAGTAGAATAAAATAAGTAGAATTCTTATTACACGTATTAATGTAGAAACCAGCAAAAATATAGAAAGGTCCACGCATTAATTTACACTCGTACCGCAATTCACAAAAAAATCCCGAACCTAACAAATCTGGTCCATAAACTATCCCCCGGGATACATATGCGGTCCCGGGAGCAGAATTATGATCCCATTCCGTGGTATAATAATTCCAGCATTGCACTTAAGAAAATTGAACTGTATGAATGTTATTGGGTCGCTTGGGCTAGCTCCGGATTGGTCGGGTGCCATTTTCTTTTTGGTTTTTATTGGCCAGTTCAGTTATTTACTGTTTATAAATTATTTTTAGTATAATAGGTACGTTATTAAATATGTTTTTAAAATGCGATTCTTTTAAAATTATACTAAAAAAAAAAAAAAATTTTTAAAATTTTAAGCTGTTTATTTCAAGCAAAGAACATTACAAAACATGCAAAACGAGTCCTTAATCCTAATTTTAAGGATTTTGCGTGGCCTCGGTTAGTGAAAGACTGAGTTGCTCACGCGTAACTAATCTAAGTACTTATACAATACGAGTAGATACTAAATTTATTATATAAATCATGACTTCCCATGCATGCAGTTTTTTTGTTTTGTCTAATAGGATGTTTTGAAATTGCGTTGAAATTATAACGCATTGCCATATGATTGGTTTTGCTAATCGCCCACGTTCAAAGTTACCTTTCATTGGTTCAAACTGCCCCACCTTACGGTACTCGAATCAACGGTCAATATTGTGACGTACCTTTACTAGTATGTTGCCTTAGAAACAGATCAATTCGTATGTCACTATAAAACATTGGTTGTGTTAACATTATTCTTTCCGAAAAATATAGATATTGGCTCTACAATACTTGCGCCTTATTTAAATCCGCAACATCTGGCGACCGTGACTTAAAATAAAAACACTATCATGGATTTAAAACGGAAGCGTACCCAATATAGGAGAGAATTCACCATCCTTGCCGACAAATTAGAAAAGGCCATTGAAGGCAAAGAAGATACTACCAGCCTTTTTGAGTTACTGTCGGAAACCGCTTTAGAACTCTTTGAATCAGAAGCGGAAGTAAGGGACCAGTGGTGCGCGGGCGAGGACTTCGACGAAGCTCTTTTTGAAGCAGACCAAGATAAGTCCATGTTATATAAATTACGTTGGCACAAGGTCAAGTCGATGTGCTCTAAAACCCTGCCACGCACAAATAGTGCATCCTCGTTATTGTCAGCTGAATCGAGTCAGAAGCCCATGACGGGCAAGCAACGTCTGCTTACATTGCCTAAGTTGGAGCTCATCAAGTTCGATGGCAACGTAAAGTCCTGGCTGCAGTTCTGGGGACAGTTTAAGAAGATAGACGAAGACGCCCACATTGACGCTAGCGATAAATTTCAATATCTTCTTCAGTCCATGACTGTGAACAGCGCCGCGCGACAGCTCGTCGAAAGCTACCCACCTTCTTCAGGAAACTACAAAAAGGCAGTCGAAGCTTTAAAGACCAGATTTGCTAGAGATGACGTCCTCATAGAAACGTATATCCGAGGATTGCTTGCCTTGATGCAGAAAAAAGAAGCTGCAATGAATTTAATAGCACTCTTTGATAGCCTTCAGACGCACATTCAAGCACTTGAAACACTCGGCGTAACCACAGACAAATATGCCATCATGCTTTTTCCCATGATCGAGTCGGCTTTGCCGGAAGAAATTCTTCGTGCCTGGCATCGCAGTCAACCGGAAACCAGAAATCTATCCAAGTTAATGCTGTTTCTGAGACATGAAGTAGAGTCGGAGGAAAGAATACGGCTAGCAAGGCGAGACTGTAATGACATATCCCTAGTCGAACCCATGCCACCCACCGCCTGCTTCGTAACAGAGCTGAGACAAGACAAAGATGGAAGGAAAAACGGTTCATCATGTGTGTGGTGTGACAAAGATACTCATTCTGCCGTAGAGTGTCATAAGGCGGCTAAGATGACGCTGAAGGATCGTCTAGAGTACATCCAAGGCAAGAAAGCGTGTTCAATTTGCTTAAAAAGCAATCATATTACAAAAAAATGTAAGAGTTTTCCCAAATGCCTATACTGTCAAAAAAGGCACTTTACAATCATGTGCTCAGAATTAGCGGCGAAGAACACAAAACAGCAAGAGCAAAGCAACTTGTCATGCCACACGAAGTCTACGTCTGCATCAACAACGTTGCTACAAACTATCGTTGTAAATATTGTGCATGACAAGAAAGAGATGCCGATACGAGCTCTTATTGACAGTGGTGCCCAACGTTCGTACATTACAAAAGACTTAGTGAAAAAACTTGGACTGAAATCTACAAAAAAAGAGGTTCTGACACATAGTTTGTTCGGCGGGATCGAGACGAAAAAAGAGACTTGTCATGTGTATGACATTTCCGTCAAAAATCTCGACGAAAATATTTATATGAATTTATGTGTTTTAGATAAAGATTTAATTTGTAGTTCTTTACCCAAGTTGAAATGTAATGTATCACTAGAGCAACTGTGCCAACGCGGCATCGTACTAAATGACTCTACGGACGCTCCTGACGACGTAAGTCTACTCATTGGTGCTGACTATTCTGGCTCACTTTTTACGACAGACTTTGTACAGCTAGAAAATAATTTGACAGCTATAAAGACGACTATGGGTTGGACTATACAAGGCCCCGTTACAGGAGTTCAAGGTTCCATGACAAACATGACCACTACACTTCATAGCCTAACAAATATTGACATTTCAGATCGGTGGAGTCTGGAAGCTGTAGGCTTTAGGGATCCTGCAGAACAAACACTTAAGCCTACCCGCGATATAAGATCCTTAAAGCTTCCGAAGAAAATGTCCATATCAACAAAGAAGGCAGGTATGAAGTCTGTTTGCCATGGCGAGAAATCCCACGTCCACCAACGAACTACGACCTCGCTAAGGAGAGATTAGATTCTGCTATGAGTCGCCTCAAACATTTAGGATCAAATGGAACTTCTTGCTTCCGGCTGCTCTGTGGTGGGGAGGGTTCTATACAAGTATCAGCGCACTTAATACAAAACGCGACAAAATGAGTCAAGTCCCAATTCAAATAGGTGACATCGTTTTGTTGGAGACGGGAAAAAGCGGGTGACGTGGCCACTGGCAGTCATCGAAGACCTGTTTCCTAGCGCCGACGGCGTCGCGCGAGTGGCGCAAGTACGGACCGCAACTGGAAAGCGTATCAGGCCAGTACAACGACTTTTCCCTCTTGAAATACGAAACGTAGACTCTACTGTTGACACGACTCGAACAGTGACTGATTCCAACGACTCGACTGACGTTCCTTATATTATCCGACCGAGACGAGAAATCAAGTTGCCACAGCACTTGTTCGACTATGTACTGAATTAAATTTTGACTTGGGTAGCCTCCCGGCTTTCCTCGCTCGGGAGTGTGACGTACCTTTTCTAGTATGTTGCCTTAGAAACAGATCAATTCGTATGTCACTATAAAACATTGGTTGTGTTAACATTATTCTTTCCGAAAAATATAGATATTGGCTCTACAATACTTGCGCCTTATTTAAATCCGCAACAAATATAACTTTAAACATGAAACAACCGTGAGACTCACTCATAGTGAAAATAAACGGATCACTCACGTCTAAAAACGACTTTAACTCGACATGTTTCGGGCTAATCACCACCAGGGCGGTAGCGCGCAGTGCGCGTTTGGCAGCCGCTGTGACGTGTGAATCCGGGAAGAAGGAGTACGGATTCGTTCGTGATCCATTTATTTTCTCTATGAACGGTCAATACAGGGTTATTTGTAATTCACTAGCATCCTTTTAACCCTAAACTCCTACCACTTAAACAAATCTCTTTTGTTTTACGACTTTTGTCATAACTTTATATTTTTGGTGTAATAACGTTTTGAAAATTTGAGATTATCTGTATTTTTACGATACTCTGTGCCGTGTATGGAAAAAAAATGTACTCCATTTTAAAAAATCGTATAACAAAAAACATTTGTTTAAGTGCTAGGAGTTTAGGGATAAAAGGATGCTAGTGAATTACAAATAACCCTGTATATTTTTTAACGCGAATCGAATTTCCATATAACATAGATACATCTCTTGATAAACCCTTTTAAATACTACTATTTAATACGCTACACTATGTGTGAGAACGAACAGGTTCCCAGAGGATATAAACCGTTTATTCGATGAACGAATGGTAACGAACCGAGGGGACCGGCTGAATGTAATGAATGATTTAAAAACGGATGAGCGCTTCGTTTGGGATGCTCACGCATTACTCTTATGTTTAAAAACATAAAATATCTTTTTTTAACAAGGAAAATGGGATGTTATAACCGAGTTTGTTTTATTCATTTAAATTATATCATAAAAAAAGTAAAAAATATTTCACTGACTATTTATATACTTAATGTGACAGACGTTCAAACGGATCGCTCATCCATTTTATATCACTCATGCTAAGTTTTTCTCTCGACTTTTTTCTGCGAAATTTGACGCCTCGCCTCTTGTTTCCAAAATTAAGTATTCCGTCAACATTTCATTCCATTTTTCAAACCTTTAGGGGTTGATTTTAATAAAAGTCAACGCTATAGCTAAAATCATATTAATCACCACTTAGAACCCCTTTGTGATCAGTTACATTTCGAAATATCACGAAACGCTGAATACTCTTTTTTTATATTCATTAGGTTAATCCAAGCAAGCATCACGATGCGGCCAGCCACATCATGAAGACAAGTGAACAATTCTAAGATTCAACCACGTATTCCCACCTTAAATATGGCATTGAAACCTTTCTTCACTGCAAAATTAATAGAATATTAACTTAACTGAAATTAACAATTAAACATGCATTTTATATTCATGGTGATCTTCACGCGAAATATGAACTTTATTACGGACGTATAGTCGGGGTAAAAAAAGGTTCGTCACTTTTCGACCTTAATTCGTTGACATAGAGTCGAAAAGTGACGAACCTTTTCTTACCCCGACTATACATCGCAATCAGATAAAATACTGAATAAAAAGTAATGAACTCATTAATGTCACTTCCACAAATAATGACAAAGCTTTTATGCAACTTTAAATCATCGCTTTTGATATGCAAGTTGATAATATACTCAGCGGCAAATCTAATCGCCCTCCTTTCCTTAAAAAGCATGTATGTAAAGTGGGCGGTTAGATTTGTCGCTGAGTATATATTCATAAATATAAATTTTGCTACTTACAACGAGGAAGTGTGCATTAACTATCATGAAAATTAAGGTTTTTCTACTCATGTACTTTCAACGTATCTGTTGATTATATTATCATTATCACAAACAAAATTACAAAGGCGCTTGTCTATGGTTCTGGCTACCTACCGTTTTGAAAATTTTCATTAACGTTCTATACGTACAAAGAACTGAAAAGAGTTTCCATAATAGGTACTCTATGAACTCTTTACTCGGAAGCATTTGTCCAACTTCCCGCTTTAGGGGTTTATTGTAACATTCCGTACAACTGCTATAAATAACACCAATTCTCAACTCCAATCAGCCGAATTCATCCGAGAACAGCCGACAGAACCCGAACGATCCGGTCGACGGAGCGATTCACCTAGCCGATTGCGTTTCATAGCCGTGCTATCGTTTGATTGCACGATTTCTGGGACTGTTCAAGCGGCTCAGCTTTTGAGGCCGTGTTAGGTTCGAGGAATTTGTAGAATACATATCGGTTAGCAAGAGCATTCTGCCCCTTGCAACCATTACGGTTTTTCATTGGTGTTGGTTCACTGAAATATTGAGCAAGTCGGCATGGTGAATACTGAATAGTTTTCAAGGGATATTCTTTTTCTATTGACCAATTTATTTAACTTTAATCCTTGTCAATAACTATCTTCTTTTTGGTCGTTTTCATTTCTCTTCCATTCCAGTTAGATACTACACTGTTTTATTTTTTACACTGTTTTCCTTTAAGGGAACATTCAAAAGGTCACACATGAAGTTAATTTCTCTAAGACACTGATGCCCTATCTCTTATTGTTAAAAAAATAGTCAAGAAATTAATTTAATTAATTATGCGCGGTACATTATTTGTACAACTAAGCTAAGGTATGCTGTAGAAGTTAGTATTCGACACTAAGTTTTTGTTACTGTAATGGACTTTTTAATATGAATGTTAACTCAGTATTTATTAATATGCATGAAACATTTTTTTTTGCTCATGTTAATCAGCTGGCAGTTTTTATCCACTTGCTAAGCTAAGCCATTTGACAAACTTGACGGATTAAATCTTTGATCAATTATAACTGAAGATACACATTGCCGAACAAAATCCCTTTCAAAGAATGTCCAAACTTTTTTATTTGTTTGCATAACAATTAAAATCATCACCTACACAGAAATTTGAACCTAATCTTTACTTCATTACAGTCGAATTTCGGTTGACACTTGACAGCTAATCTTGACAATTTCACGCAACGTACTGAGAAAAAAGAAGGCCACTTTTATCAAAGTGGCGCTCATTTGGCTCGGAGATTTTCGGGCGCGCGACTATGGATCTACAGTTATAATTGATCAAAGGATTAAATAAAACACGGAGTATACTATCAAGTAATTTATGTTTTTACAAAGTGCTAACTTTACTTAACTTATTGTGGTTGACAAATTTTGACATTGATCGATGTTGGAAGTGTGCCACGTCAAAAGCTTAATACATTTTGAATCGAAAGTTCCGATGTAAAACTTTTACAATAATAACGCAATCAAAGTAGGTGTCCTGCTGAAATATACCGGATTAATTTCAAAACGCGTAAATTCGGACTTGTGTGCGTGCGTGTGTGCTTACAGTGGACCCGCATGGAACTGTAGATCAGTCTATCTCATTCTGAGAGGATGCTGTGCCCAGCAGGAAAGGCAAAAATAACATGACATTGATTCGCTCGAATCAAAACATTCCACGACCACTCTTCCTGCATCAATATTTTATATCAAACTTCGCGGAACAAGAAAAATGTGCAACACTTGTAGCAAATAGTGTAGTTTCGTATGAAATATCCGCCATTATACTTTATAGCGTAGTAATAGCCGTTTTTAATGTGCCTCGACTCGGGGCTGTCAGCAAACAATAGTGAACGTGAGCGCTTGCACCAAATTGCGGAGTAGAAACGCCGAGCAAGCCATGAGAGAATGGGCTCGTTGAGAGCACGAATGTAACTATATTGACGCGGCAGTCGGAGAAACTAGAGCCAGTTTCTTGAAGTTAAATAAAATTTCTGGTATTGTAGAACAAAAAGACGACCAGATGGCCTAGTGATTAGAGAATCTGACTACGAAGCTTGAGGTCCCGGGTTCGATTCCCGTGTTGGGGCAGATATTTAATTTTGTATGAATAATGCAAATGTTTGTTCTTGGGTATTCAGTGTTTAATATGTATTTAAGTATGTATCTATCTATATAAGTATGTTTATCCATTGCTTAACACAAGCTTTGCTTAGCTTACTTTGGGAGTAGGTCAATGATATTATATTTATTTATGAGATTTAAATACATTTTTGGGGGAATAGGTATTAATTACCTAGCTTTTCCGCCGTCATAAGAACAGTGTTTAATGTTTTATTTGAGGAACAAACATTTTATTGCCAAATACCTACCTATGTTGACAAATAAAGATACTATGATTTTGCATAAGCGCAGCGTACTTGCTTTATGGTGTAACAAGGCTTTAGTTCATAACACGGACTATTGCAGAGTAAATTCTGATTCAATAGACACTATTATAAAGAAAAAAAGATAGGAAATAAAGAAATAAACAATGTTTGTATTGTATTGTATTTTTTATAATCTGAATGTCTACCTAACATAACTGTTATAACTGCAATACTACTTGTCTTAGACAGAAACCTAGAAAAAACCGGCGAAGTACGAGACGGGTTTGCCCACTGTGCATTCCGCAGAAATCTAAAAGTCAGAATAAAAGTGTGCATCTTATAAAATTTCTATAGAAATAAAATATTCATTTAGTAATTTTCGAACTTTTTCTCTGGGTACGTTGCTGCTAGCCAAATTTCAGAATTATTTGTCAGCGGAAAGTGCCCTTTAGGTGTTGATTCCCAATTTTTTTGTTTGAGCTTGCATTTTTATTTTTAATTTGGTACCTACTCATGAGAAAAAGTGGCTTGCCAGCCAGAAGCAACTTATTTCTTTTGAGATCCGGTATCCTAAGAATATATTTGTAGTGGTAGAGCCATGTTGTAGCTAGCCGCTGCATCACGAATGGGCCGGCTCGTCCGGGGCAGTACCACCCTCTCACAGAACACCGGCGTGAAGCAGCAGTAATCCTGCTTGCGTTTCGTACGGTCAGTGAGAGTGCCGGGGGCCCAATACCTCACCCCTTCCCTCTCCCCCTCCCTCTCCCCCTTCCCCTTTTCCCTCTCCTTTAGGGCCGACAACGCACTGGCATCGTGTAAAGCGCTGCGGGTGTCTATGGACAGTGGTGTTCATTTAACATCAGGTGACCCACTAGTTCGTTTGTCTGTCCTATCTAACATAAAAAAAAAAAAAAAAATATCAATCGCTTACCTCCTCTAACTTACAGTCCTGACCAGCGATACGTCTATTGTTAGAACCCCCCTGTGTGTCAACCCGCCGAGATTGCGGGTATTGGTGCTGATAGCGCAATCTGATAGATAATCACTGCAATTTTCTGATACACCCTTTGTAAGAGATATTACTATAAGGTCAAACAATACAATACGACTCAACACAATAACTCCTTATTGAATACCAGATAATAAGCTAGACGGAAAAAATGTAATAAGTATTTTGGAAGATATGAGTCGATTCAAAGTATACTTATAGCTGGTGCGGTTTAAGTTACAAATCGGTTCATGGTAGGCTTATAGGTTCAGTTTGGTTTAAGCCAAAAGAGGTAACTGACAGACAGTTTCACATAAAACATACCCGTGACCCTATCTCACCTGATATCTATCAGTAGGCTTAGGCTTAAATTTGTACAAACAAAATCTTAAATAAGTGGTCGAGCTTTCGACCCCTAAACTAGGTTTGGACCCGTGCCTTAGGGGCTTGAGTTCGTCCGAAATTAATGTCTTAAAACAAAACATGTAGGTACTTGGACAATGTAACAGCAAGCATTAGCTTAGAAAATAGTAGTAATAATAAACTATAGGACAAAAATAACAAAGTAAGCTTCAAGCCATGCAAGGAGCAAGTATCTAGTGCAAATAGTGCTAAAGGTGTATCTCACCAGTTCAGTTACACCCTATTCACTCTAGCCTTGAAGATCCCTAGGTTTTGTCTACCTAGATAAACAAACGCACGCATTTGTAATATTAGTAAGATTTGCCGCATATTAGGTACAAAACCTGACAGTGCGCTTGGCTTAACATTTATTTGGCCGGTTTTTTTTATCCTAAAAGAAAAGCTTTAATAAACCATACTTTTTAATATGACACCATTGAAAAAATTCCAGTAAAATCGAGGTGGACGAGCAATATGCCAGGCTCAGACTAAAATAGACTTTCATGGGGCGGTAGCTTGCTTGATGACCTAGATTTTGAGGCTTTGGTCGAGAACAAAGTGAAAATTCATAAAAATCGGCCAAGTGCGAATTGGGTACCACCGTTAATTATTCGTATGACTGGATGGCCTAGCTGTTAAAAAACTTGTCTACATTTCTTGAGGTTGCTTCGATCCCCGATTGGGGCAGATTTTAGGTGTGAAAAATAAATATGTTTTCACTTCTCATGCTCTTAAAATGTTACTTTAGTCTCTGCATATCGGGACTAAAGCTCTTTTTTGATCTCTAGGGATTAAAGTAATTTTTTTTTAAATGACTATGGAAACCCCTAAACTGCCAATTACGGTGTTTGTTAATGGAGGATTATCGCCATTTTCAGTAACTGGGTATAGACAATTTTAAAGCTTTCCACAGACCGAAGCGCGCTGCGGACGCACTGTAGTGCCCTGCGCTTCGGTCTGTGGAAGCCTTTAGGGCGTGGAAATAACCTCAAAATGACAACTGTATAAAAATATTTGCTATGCTACCAAATGTTAAACTAGTTACTGTTACTGTTAGTTTAACATTTGGTAGCATAGCATACGGTTGTGGTAACTCCGAGGATGAGCTCTGGTTGAGTTCGAAACGCGTCAGTGTAGCTTGGTGGTGGTGATAGTTGTGTTTATGTGATTTGTGTGTGTTCGTACAGTGTGGAGGTGGAGGAACTGCATGAACACACATTTCTTGCATAAACGTAACTATTGTAAGGTCGCGGGTGAGCAAAGTAATTGTTTTAGTTCATTAATATGGACCTCCGCAAAGTAACGCCTGATTCAATAAATTTCGTGAAACACATTGAATAATTACGAATATTAATCTATTTAATTATAAAATATTAAAGATGAATTCATTTTATTTTGCATGTAAAGAAAGATTTCCTTTAGCTTAGGTGTTTTTTAATTTGTTTTTTTTTAAAACGCTGTCGGCAAAGCAGTTCCCTGCTCTGTCGATAAAATAGCAATCCGCACTGTCGGCAAAGCAGTGCTGGAGTGTACGGTAGATAGAGCAGTTACGTTTGAAAGTTAATATGGCGTGACTTCAAAATAATGCGATGTCAGTTGCATTTAATAGTAAATAGAAAGTATAATTAGATATAATTTAACAAAGAATTGGCATATAGAAAATAAACTTAAAAAGTCGTTTCTTTATTCACGGGTAAGTGTTTCAGCTAACAATATATTTTGTGTGTGAACTTAGATCAATTAGGTTAATTTATTTGCCGATTCTAATGAATGAACAATGATCATTCTTACATGTATAGTCCAATTAGTTTTAACATAGTCTTTAAGTTAGAATCTGTTGGCTAATTATGCAAGCATTTAAAGCGTCACTTTACAAAAAAATATAAAAGAAAAGAAAAGACAGCGGTATTTTTTTTGCTATTTGAATTTTGAACAGATGTCCATTGCTCGTATTGAGCATACGTTGTAAAAAAGTAATTTTGTACGTCGTTTTTTTCCTCGCATTCAAAGTGAAAAGTAGAGTGTTTAACGCGGGACTAAACTACCATAATGACAACTCGAATTATAGCCTCCCTCGCTATCGCTCGGGTGGCTAAATATCTCGTGTCATTATGGCTTGTTTTAGTCCCTTGTTGAACAATCTACTATTATTCGTTGCCTACTTAACACCTATAAAAAAAGTTTTGCTTACTTTGGGGCGAAGTCAATAATTGGTGTGTATTATCCCGTGTTAATCCAGAATATGGCCGATGGCTGATGAGGCCAAAAGGTTTTCGAGTGGCGTCCACGGAGCGGAAGACGCAGTGTAGGTAGGCCTCCAACCTGATTAAGATTGCTGGAACGCGTGGGATGCGGATGGCACAAGACCGATCTGTTTGGCGACCCTTGGGGGAGGCCTATGTTCAGCAGTAAAAGTCTTTCGGCTGAAATGATGATAAATGATGAATCCAGAATAATACAGTAAATCTCAATTTGAGTGAAGGTTGTGCCCTGCTGTGGGACGTATATAGACTGGGATGATGATAATGATGATGTTGATGATAATTTCAGTAAATAGTTGGGCTAGTTTAATACAGCGCATAGGTATCGGTAAACTCTTAATATGTTTTTCCTCAGAAGAATAAGAATATAAATCTTACAGTCGAGACAGCTTCAAATGTAAAACCCTTAAAACATTCTAGAGTTTTCAGAACGCTTTCTTAATTTAACTTACTAACTAAAGATTGCATAAGTGACGCTTTAAATGAACAAAGTCAACTAAGATTCGAGTTAAGATTTTATCACGGTGCCGTAAGTAGCTTAACTTTTAAGAATAACTTAACTTGAATTTGGCTTAATACTGACTTAAAGTAAAGCTTAATCTGGAATGCTTGTCGCGTGACTTTCAATCTTTTCAGATCTTTTGTTTACCTATTTAGGGTTCTGTACCTAAAGGGTCCCTAATACTAAGACTTCGTCCGTCTATCACCGGTCTTATCCTTTCAGTCACAATCAGAAGACACTTATCTTGAGTGATCGATGTAAAAAAATTGATTTCATAAATTTACTGAACTGAAAAAATGACTTTGCTGACTCAAGGGCCGCGACCTAAGTACCTAGTTAGGTAGGTAAGTCGCGGTAGAGCAAAGCAACTGTTTTAGTTCATTGATATGGACCTCCGCAAAGTAACGCCTGATTCAATAAATTAATAAATTTACTTAATTAAAAATAAAAGCAATGGGATTCCAACGCAAGGCATTTTTTTTGCACTATTTAAAGTAACAACATCTCATATAATAGTTATAATATATACGCTCACTTTGTATATAAGCTTGTTTAGTGTAACGTTCACTACACATAGTGATTGAAAGATATAATTTAAAAAACGACCGCTTTAGCCTAGTTGGTAGTGACCCTGCCTACGAAGCAAGAGGTCCTGGGTTCAAATCCCGGTAAGGGCATTTATTTGTGTGATGAGCACGAATATTTGTTCCTGAGTTATGGATGTTTTCTATGTATTTAAGTATGTATTTATCTATATAAGTATGTTTATCGTCGTCTAGTACCCATAGTACAAGCTTTGCTTAGTTTGGGACTAGATCGATTTGTGTAAGATTGTCCCCTAATATTTATATTTTATTTATATTTTATTTTAAAAAAAACTAATTTGAACCCTAGGCGTGCAAGTTTGACTCACACTTGGCCGTTTTAAGTATTTTAAGTGAATTAGTATTAAAGCAAACTAAGATTATATCGAGCACAAAGAACAAAACTTCAGTCTCCATCAGATAAGTTTACAGCAGCGGCAGCGGTACAAGGTAACAAAAATAATACGTGAACAAGAACATACCTGCAGCGGTTTGCGATGAATCTCCCGAATAATTTACTACAAAAGTGATAAGAATGAGTTTTACATAGCCTACGGCACAACGACTTCTTTCTAAATATTTTGGAATGCAGGATTTAGAACATGAGATTATGTTTAAAGATAGAGGGAAGCCTAGAATAACATTTCTAAGCCAAATAAAGGACGCCTCGTATGAGGAACTCAAAAGACTGGCTCAAAGAAGAGAGGATTGGCGACTACTCCACCGACAAGAGCATAGTTCTTAAGTAATGATGATGATGTTGATGAGCCTCCTGCCTCCCACGTCAAAGTTTGTTCAATGAACTTTAAACTTTGTGTCTTTTATGAGTGAGTTCGATGTCACATCGTAATAAGTATATGTATATATATCAAATTAACAAGGAAAACTATAACGGGTAAGTTTGCTTGAGAATTATTAGTAGTTTAAGAGTATTAGCAGTCTGACCTATAAAATATTGCTTGTTAGTATAATTAATAGTAAAAGTAATAAGGATTTTTTCATATCGCCTACTAAACCCTACCCTATGGGCATGTCCGACACGCTCTTGGCCGGATTTTCTTAATTTTCCAGAACTGGTATAATTTTACCTCTCGTCTGAGGTACCAGGTAATCCTTGCTTTTTGAGAGACTCTGTATAAAAGCACGCTTATAAGTGCACTACTATTGAGGTTGAATATAATGTACCAAGCGTAACTTTGGAAGCAGTGACCCAAAACGCAAAGTGCTCCACATTCAGCTGGGGCCTTACTTTGCTTAATTTACAATTCAAGAAACTTGCACTTTGGGCAGCATGACGGCTTGTAAAACTTTAATGTTGCTGCAACGAACGAGACAGAGCGAAATGGGTCCAAAACAAACAGCGAGGAGACGAATTGTATTTCGAACAATGGCGGTTTGGAGCTGGTTGATATTTCCGCTGTACAAATGTTCGGATATAATTGTTCTGGAACCTGGGCGAGCGAACTTCAAAATCGAAACCTTTATTCTACAAGTAGGCCGTAAAGGGCTCTTTACGTGTCTTATTTTTATACTACCAGTGCTTTCGTTAAGACTCGTTGCCAAGCGAAATAAGCCGCAGAAAACTTGGCAGAAAGTTATTTTTGTAAAACGAAAATTATATTACAATTCATTTACATTAAGGTTGGGGTAAAATAAAGACAAAGGGTTAAAACGGGACCTTCTACTGAGACTCCGCTGTCCGTCCGCCTGTCTGTCCGTCTGTCACCAGTCTTTATCTCATGAACCGTGATAGCTAGACAGTTGAATTTTTCACAGATGATATAGTTCGATTGCCGTTATAACAACAAATGCTAAAAATAAAACAAAGTTAAAAATTAATGGGGGTCGTCATACAAGAAACGTGTTTTATTCAGCGTTTTTAATTTGATCTTCATAATGGCGTTAACTAGACACTTGAAATTTTCACCAAGTATGTATTACTATGGCCGGTACAACAAAAAATAGTAAAAATATCTTATATATAAAAATCTCGCGTCACTTGTGTTTATTATCGAACTCCTCCGAAACGGCTTGACCGATTTTAATGAAACTTTTTTCTGTATTCGGTAGGTCTGAGAATAGGTCGTGAGAATAGGTACTATTCTTCGCGGACGGAGTCGCGGGCAACAGCTAGTAATTATATTAAATATTTTAATGCAATGTAATACATCTTGCACGTTTTTTCTTGCAGGTCTAAACTAGGCTTTAGACGCAAAAATTGTCATGAAAATGCACGGTAATCAAAATCGATTGATATAGTCGAACTGTGTAATTTTACAGCAGATTATTTAAGCGCACATATTCCAAACGTTTTCTAAAGCAAACGCTTAAAATCAATTTCAAATAATTAAACTTCTGCAACCTCAAAATTTCATTTCGAAAACGTACTGGCAGTAACCGCAATAAAAACTTTAAAAACAAAAAAGAACATTCATTTTAAACCGCGGCGGACTTTTCAAATTTCGAACTCTGCCGCATATTTTTAAAAAGTTAGCTGCTCCAACGCCTCTTGAACTTAGTCTGCGCGAAGTTGCAAGTATTCCAATCCAAGAACTAGTGTAATATTAGGTACAGTTCTTCCATTTCAAAAAGCACGTCTCGATATTTGACCTTAATCCGAGGAGGAAAAGAGCGCTGTCGGTTGCATTTCAACTGTGAAGAAAACTTTAGCCATTCTGCACATACCTGGCTAGGAGATTATCCGATTTCATTGAAAAGTTTTCGAATATTCTTGAATAAAACGTAGGCTAATTTTAGATCGTCGACGTCCATTTGCAATGTTGACTTACCTGTGGAAAAATAAAAAAAAATGTTAGTCTGGCAATCGAAAAACTAGAGAGCTTGTGCAATGCTCTATCTACTGCTATTATCATAGATCCATCATCATCATCAGCTGAAAGCCGTCCACTGTAAAGCAAAACCCTCCCACTTGGAATGCTAAAAGGAACGACAACCCGCCATTTGCATCCAACGGTCGCCCGCATCTCTTGCAATGCTGTCAGTCCACATCATTATAGATCCATATTGCCATATTTTTATACACATCCACATCCTGACTAATATTATAAAAGCAAAAGTAACCCTGTCTGAGTATCTGGCGGTATGTCTGTCACCTTGTCACGCTTAAACCGCTGAACTCTGAGGACATAGGTAAGTTTTTATCTCGGAAAGCTGCATAGTTTCCGCGAAACAACGATGAACGAATATTCGCAGATAGAGTCGCGAGCAAAAGCTAGTTTAAAATATACTACCGTGAGGAATAATAAAACTTTGAGGAAGAAAAATATACTCTCATCGAAAGAGCGTTACTAGGACCTTACAGGCTCATAGAGTGCAAGGAGTATAATAGTCTCTTCTATCTTTCTCGCTCTAACATACACGTATAATAACTTCTTTTCTTTTGTCTCTATGGTCGTAATACTAAAGATAACAAAAATGAAAACCGTTATTATAATACTGTTGTGTAATTAAATTTTGCGCAAAATGCGTTCCTAATTCAAAATTATCTTCGAGATAGCGAGTAACTGGCAGGCGGTAAAAGCAGCCATTACTTTATTTACTCATCGACGAAGATAAAATGTTACATAAGCCAAGGATGCCAGGAAAATGTGTTACCAGAATATTCTAAAGTAATAATGCCGCTCGCGTAATCGCCGTAAAAACGCGTGCTAAATTATACCGTCAAAATCCGGGTGAAAAATATTAAAAAAGGTATAATAACCGGTTCTACGTGTTAACAAAGTGAAACACTCGCTTAAACCGGGTAGCATTTGTCTAAACACATTTCTCTTACAAATTAACTCTGCAGAAAAATCACGTTGCGCCGCGGGAAAAATGTACAGTGACGTGTACTAACGACGTAACTAAGTGAACAAATGAATGAATGAGTGAATGAGTGAGCGAATGAACAAATAGGCCGCAAACGAACGGTTAATGTCGAACGACAGTGAATGATTGGAGGGCGTTAATCACGAAAAGGGTTGACGTGCTTCGAAAAAGGAACGCGAATGGGATTCGATTTCCGTCTTTTATTGATGTTTTGATGGAGGTTTGTTTGTAGTACTTTAGTTTTGTTTTTCTTTTGTTTATTACTTTTTAGTGCTATTGTTTTTAAGTCAAGCTGTTAAAACTTAGTAACAGGTCAATAACTAGTGAGGAAAAAGTTGTACTACGTTAATATAGTGCAAAACGACGGACTGAAAAAAAAGTTCTGCTGTGACACAAATTTATCAGATTATTCATCTATTACAGTGTCCAACTTTTTCAAAATCAAAACCTTTATTCTGTAATGGCCGAGAAGGGTTTTTTTTTACAAGTCTAAGTAAGTACTTTTTTTATACTACCAGCGCTTTTATTCATCATTGCCAAGAAGAATGCGCCACAAGGAACTTGGCAAAAAGTCATTTCTTTCGACAACTTCGAACTCCAAAACTTAACTTTATCTAATAGTAGTGCCTACTAACTGTAAAATCATAGGCACGCAGAAATTTTCTAGTTTGCTGTCGCCGAAATCTTTCTTTTGCTATGTTTTATGGAAGGATCTCAGGGAAAATAATCGAAAAGTTCTATGTATTCATAAGAAACCTTATTGATTTTTAGTGCTCTTGCTTAAGCCCTCCCAGTCCATAAGGTGTACATCTAGATCATCCTGCTAATGCCTCCTGGGGCTACTTCATCGCCGCCATCCATCTTGTGGTATCCATTCCGAAGCTATTTATTTATTCATGGCTATGTGAGCCCACCTATTTGGATCCATGTCGCTGACACCGCTCAAATTCGGGAACGAATGAAGAAAATGAGAGGCCTTTGCCCAGCAGTGGGACACTTTTCTAGGCTAATTAATCCATACTAATATTATAAATGTGAAAGTGTGTATGTGCTTGTGCTTCTTTCATGTCGAAACTGAGTGACGAAATGCCGTGGTTTTTTGTGGGCAAAGTTGAAGGGCTGGAGGACATAGGCTACTTTTTACCACGGGAGAATATTTCATTCCTACGGGAAAACACGTTTTAATCTACTTTAGCGGGGGTGAAGCCACGGGCATCAGCTAGTCTTCTATATAAATAAAAATGAGTCGACAGATGTGTTGCTAAGCGCAAAACTTGTAAACGACTTTACCAATTTAATTTTATTTTAAAGATTACTTCTATTTTATGGAAAATTCTTACGGGAAAATTCTCATGGGATAAAGAATAAACAGTACCACTACCATGAGTTTGCAGTGACCGTGCTCGATAGCGACTGCGTAAATGAATTGTATGGATTCTCCATACAAATCATTTACGCAGTCGCTATCGAGTGTGGTCACTGTGAACTCATGGTAGTGGTACTGGATGCATATTCGATTCAACGTAACCCAATCTCTGTAACTGTAGTTGTAACTATTATAGAGACTTGATATTTGGCCGGTGTAATCTTTTAGGTCCAGGTCAACATAAATTATAGAAGCGTCGAAGAAGAAGAATCGAAGTCACGGGCCTTTGCTAGTAATTAATGAGCCTAACCAAAAGACACAACCCCGTTTTAAGAGGGGTGCTTTAATTTTAGCTACTAAATAAATAAACAAAGAATATTTTGACTATATCTTTGACTTTGACGATCATGTAAGCCCCGTAACGATGTATCCTGCCAAGTCATTAATGATGCCAATTTATCAGCTTATTACGCCCTCTCCGTTTGCACAGCACACACCCGAGAGCCAAACGAAACGGAACATGTAGGTATATAGGGTTCCGTATATCAAATTATTTTCCAGTATTATTTTTGTTTAAATCAGATAAGGATATTTTTCGCTATTTATAAAATATCGATTTTTGTCGCATAATTTCTTATCAGTTCCAAATTGTTTTATTTCAATAATAGGTTATACCTACCTATTGCGTAGGTATTTCATCATCATTACTTTATGTAGCTGTGTGTGTAATCATTCGCCTCACCTGTTGTGGCCGTTACCTATACTGTTTGTTATTCACCAAATTCCATGAAAATCTTGAAATCTGGTACACGGATTTTTTTGGTGTCATTATAAAAGACCCTTGCACCTTTTGTCCCGCTTTTTCCCGGTTTAATTGTCAGCGTCCGGATATTAACGGCCTTCACGCCCGGTCGACTTGAACCGGCATTTTATGCCGTCATCAAACTTATTTTATGTATGGGGGAGCAATTTGTTGTTTGTTTACTGATGTTGGTGGAATTAAAATTCCGTAATGATGCCCGTGGGTAAATAAAATGGGTAAGGTTTTTTTATTGGGACGACGGAAAACCTATATACTGAGAGGGAGAGAGAGAAAAATATCATCATCATCATTTCAGCCAAAAGACGTCCACTACACTGAACATAGGCCTCCCCCATGGTTTGGCAAACAAATCGGTCCTGCGCCATCCATTAACCAGGTCGTCACTCCATCTTATTGAAGGCCTACCTAAACTGCATTTTCCGGTCCGTAGACGCCACTTGAGAGACTCGTGAAAGAAATTTATTTACATATATTCGATACACAGGAACAAAAATAATATTGGCAGGAAAAGATATAAAAAGTTTTTAACAAAAAATTAAACCGCCGAAAAAAACTGAAAAGTAATAAATAATAAACCTTTCTCATTTAACCTTAATGACTAAGTTCTTAAACTAATGTAAGTACCTACACCACACGACGGACACGACGTACAAAATACGCGTTCTTGAATCTACATAAGAACGACGACGTCTGTACACGCGTACGCCTACCTACATACATCGCGCGCGCCTTTTCTGGATTCGGGCGGTGTCCGGCATTCTGCGCCTTGAGGGGTGGGGTAACTCGAATCGGTGCGGGGCGGAGCGTGTCCATTCTGTACGTTAGTACTATTATATATTCTGTGTCTACACCTAAGTAATTTTGAACCGATGCCAAACAATCACGTGTCACGTGTGTGCCCGTTCGGGGTGCTGTCTTGCTGAGATTAACGCTCGCTTGTGAACGCTCGGCATTTTCCGGCGAAGGATACAAAAATATATAATCTAAAAGGTAGGCGCACTCAGCAACGTAGTGGGTGCCGTACGACGGTTACCGACGGCGAGGCAGACCCAAGCGCAGTTGGCGAGACGACCTGGACGCGGAATTAAACGATTGACCAGATTTCGCTCAGGACCGGAAGCTATGGAGGCCCGGCCACCCGGCCTTTGCCGAGCAGTGGGACACAATTATTATAGGCCGGTAAAAAAAATACATAGGTATCAAAATAAATAGACAAGAAACAGAGTACACATCCAAACTACATAATAATAATACGAATGTTATCACTACTTTAAAGAAAACTCGTATCTATAATCAACATGCAAACTAAACTGAACCTTGAAGCGCATCGCGTAAAGTTCACTTTGTAAGATTATTTATTATATATACGTTTAGAGAGAGGTACGAGCTTTATCCAAATTAATGACGATATGCACCAAATTTTAAGTCAAAGTGATCACTAGAAATGGATAAAATTTTACGTACAAGATTTGATTAGATCATACAAACAATGAAAGTCATAAGAACGAAACCTTTGATAAAAATGTCTCCAATATTCAAAGAAATAAAAATCTCCAAATTCCTCCAACGCCAACATTATCAACGTATATTAACATTCTGATCATTAAAATCAGTTCCTTTTCGGTAAAATTGTAATACTAAAATCGTTTGATTCCATCCAAGGGTTCATTAAAATGGGACTGGAACACACACTCGGGACTCCTTGAAAGGTAAAAGAAATTTCTTACAAAGTTAACGGAGCAATTATTTATCTGGATGGCTGCCTTATTTGATGTGGCGGTATTTGTTGTTAGGACCTTTGGGTACTCTTGAGCTCTTTGAACGAAATTTTTATGGATGCCGAGTGGAAATGTCGTGGAAATCACATATACAAGGTGGGTTATATCAATGGGTCAGTATTACGAACTCTGAAACTATAAGACGAAAATAATATAAAAAAATATACGAAGTGATAATATTAACCTTTACGGCGCCAACGAATCATAATAATATATTATTATCAGCCCTGCTGGTTCTATGATATATCAGTGTTATCAGTCACGGCTTTCAGAGCGATATCTACTTACATGCATTTCTGTAGAGTTGCAATTGTGCAGTCGCGGTTTGAAAAGGTTCGTCACTTTTCGACTCTATGTCAACGAGTTAAGGTCGAAAAATAACGAACCTTTTCATTCCACGACTATACGGCACGAAACCCTTCGCATCGCAGTCAGACTCGCATTTGGGGAACTTCAGAAATAGGGTAAAACTATATTTTTTTCTCAGATTTTAGAAGTTTTTGCATGGATCTGCTCAGAATCAATAGCACTATTGATTATAATGGAGTGAAAAAATGTCTCCTTACAAAAATAAGTATCGGTTTTGTTGCCTTCAAACACTAATGTATGAAAAGTAACAACAAAACTGACCTCGGGACACTTTTTTTCTCTATGTAGAAGCGATAGTGCTACTGATTCTCAGTAGATCTAAGAAAAAAATGTGTTGTACCCTATTTCTGAAATTTCCCATTTGTCCGTTCTACTGCCATATTTTTGCAGGCCACCGTTTAATTAGCAAACATCTGCAAAATCAGATAAACCAAACCGACGAGAAGCAATAAAATCCCATCGGAAAATGACGAGGAAAATCTGTTTCAATACTGGAGTGTTTTCGTCAAACGCTGAAGCAACGTATAGAGGGTGTTATCCCGCCGCTACACGTGGGTTAAGTCCTTAATCAGAGGCTCACTGAGCCCAGGATCGGCAGGTAAACACCTGGAAATCGGGCCAAGGGCACAAGGATCCCTTTAAGGGGTCCAAGCATGAGCGGAAGCGTTTTAAAATTCTTCGAGCCGTTACAGACGGGCTGGATTTCTGCTGCTTTCTAGCTAAAAAAGTGTCGGTTGAACGCAGTTCTTTCGCCGTTGAGATAATGTATTGGAACTGAAAACTTTCTGCGTGGTCCGCTTATAGCAGGTGTGTAGTTCTGATGTCTCTACAATGACCGTAACCTAGTTGTCCAATGTAATGCAGTTGTATTGCAGTTGGTACATAAATTTATAGAAGATGCATCTTCGGTAAGCCGTCTATAAGGTGGACTGATGACCTTTGCGCTTAATATCAGATCTAACGTGCGGGCGATTCCTATCGCATTCGCTATTTCTTTCTGTCAAACGATATAAGATGGTGACAATGCGATTACGAGCGGTAGTGCGTTAGGCAATATAGCCCCGAGTGAAGGTCGCAGGACTCTCATGTAAGCGGGCGGCGCGAGACCGGTTATTTTCACGTTCCTTAGAGAAGAAATGTCCTGCAGTGAACGTCTTTCGGCTGACGATTCTCACTTTGAAATAAAATTTTCTTATGTAAAAACTGTTTTTTTTATCTCCAAAAGATATGGTTTCGGTATCGTAACAGCCTCAGATAAACGGAGATGATCAGAATTATTTCAAAATGAGTACGGTACCTAAAAAACTACCAGATTCCTTCGCTACCAGCCTTTTGATCAACAATTGTGTCGACCAGCCCTTTTTAAAATCATGTAAAATCCACATCGGGACACCATGAAATTTAACGACATCGTTCCTCTTCTACCTTGTACCACAGAACATACCCACTGAAGCAGTATGTGCGTAACCTTATGAATATTTAACTACTGGATCCTCGCGATTTTCGGCTCAGCAGCGACGAAATTCTGATCATCTGCGTTTATCTGAGGCTGTTACGATACCGAAGCCATATCTCTTGGAGATAAAAAAAAACAATGTTTACAGAAGAAAGTTCGCATAAAAAGCAATACATTGCGGCGTTTGGGTGATCAGTTTTAAGTAAGTATTTACCAGAGTGGCCCAGCAATGTAAAACTTGCATTACTTTTCGAGCGCTGCACTCTGTGTACTCGGATACAGTGTTTGAGGGGAGTTCCGCATATTTGTGAACGAGTAGTGGTTGTCGCACACCTGTGAACTCTTCACGGGATCGATATTGCCTAAACTCGAATCGTTCTTTATTATTTGTGTAAAACTTTACAGTGTAACGTACACTAATGCCTGCTGATAAAAATTTCAGAGAAGGTATTTGAAGAAACGTAAAAACTTAACGCTCTCATTATGATATTATTTAAATACAATGTCGCAGAGCTGGCTGTATGTTAGGGGCATTGCAGAAGGGGACCAGCTAAAAGAAAGAAAGAAAACAATTTACAACGATACATAAGTCTTAATCGTTAAAAATTTCCTTACTTTTTCTATTGTGACAAATTACCTAGACGCTATATTTCTCTCATTTTTTGTACGTAACTTGCTTCCCGTATTAAATGTCTGTAAACCCATTATTGTACCCAAAGATAAAAAAATCTATTGACATCCGTTGAGATACTTGTACAAAGGTGAAGTTCTACGTGTAAGGGATCTCTATCAATCAACAGTTTGCTCAAAAGTCGTTGTATTATGTTGCGTCGTAGAAAAAAGAAATAGAATTAGTCACGAGCTGTCAAAGTGTAATAGAAAGGAGACATTCAATAATTATTTGGGCAATATGAAAATATTAAAAGCACCACAATTTAATTCAAAGACAAGGAGAATTAAAAGCCCCTAATCCTCAAGCAGGATACCCGATCTCATTTGTATAATTATTCATCCAATTCAAAACCCTTTCCATTCATCGAGCAGCCAAAATCCTAACATGATAGTTATCTATCTAAAACCCTACTCATAGCTAGGTGTATTTATAGACTGCCGTTTCAAACTAACCCGAAATAACCTTCCAAAACACATAAACTTCACCTCACAACATACAAATGTATCATTCAAACACTTTGTATGAGTCCGAAACTAAATACGCAAGGGCCCTTTAATAGAATACATTCGACCCTGGCGGTCAGTTTACAGAATGGGTCCCGAATGAGATGGCTGTTTGGGGCGAATTACCGTTTCATTACCTTGAGAGACGGATAGTGAATAGTCTCTGGAGGGTCAATTTGTATTATGGCCAGGGGAGTTGTCAGGTATGGTAGTATTTTTTATATGATAGGGAGGGAACGAGCTGACGAGTTACCTGACACAGTTATAGATATAGTGTTACAGTTTTGCGAGTGCTAAGACCGTGTTTAGGCGACTAAGAAATTCGGTTTTCACCCGAGTTCAATCTCAGTTGTATGGTTTAAAACATCAAATGCAATTTTTACTTACAAATTCAATAGGAGAATCAGCCTCATTGTTTATGAAACTACCGTGAAACTCACGCATAGTGAGAAAATACGGATATAGCTGGGTCAAGGAGGAAGGGCTACGGTTACTCTGAATCATGTCGAGTTAACTCTGTTTAAAGTCGTGAGTTAGCCGTATTTTTTCACTATGAGCTTCCTTGTTTTTATACTTTTGTCGACTATACAAGTGATCGCTACTACCAGCTTACTCGCTAATCCAGCCGCCAAACAGCAGTGCCTTCGGACTGTGTAATCAACATCACAACTTTTGATAACTACAATTTGGTACAATGCTAAATTTAGTTATGATGTAATTTACTCATGAACGCTCGTTACATAACAAGAAGGGTCAATTTGTATTATGACCAGGAGAGTTTAGCTACAGACATGGTAATATAGTTTTGCGGGCGGTAGGACCGTAAACAAGTTCCAGATCGCTACCCATCGTCTTACTCGTAAATTCTGCCTCCAAGCAACATTGCCTACATGTTGTATAGTGATCGATATAACAACTTTTGATAAGTATACAATTTGGTACTATGCAATTTACTCTAGGCCGCCGACTCATTTGCAATCCTCTAATAGTTGCCATAGGTAATGCTGCTTCACTCACCATCTGGTGACCCACTTGCTCGCTTGCCACTATAAAAAATTCAATAACTTTACTTTTTACTTTACTACTAATATTATAAACGCGAAAGTTTGTAAGTATGAATGGATGGATCGATGGATGTTTGTTAACTCTTTCACGCTAAAACGGTTTTTTTTATTTATTTATTAAGCCACAAATTACAAAAATAACTTAAAAATATTTTCGCCAAACTGCTAAGCAGTTTGTTGGCGAAGACAGCACTCTTTTTATCAACTAATTTTTAAAATAGGCGATAAAGCTTATACTATCTTATCTTATATTTATATTTAATCGCTTTAAAAAAACGGACGGATTCTGATGAAATTTGGCACACAGATAGTTTATAATTCGGATTAACATATAAAATACTTTTTATACCGGAAAATTGCATAGTTCCCGCGGGATAGCGATAAACGAATTCTTCGCAGACGGAGTCGCGAGCAGCAGCTCGTCCTGAATAAAATCGATGTAACATGAAATTGTCTAAAAAAGCTACATAAAACAAATAAAACCTATTTTCCTCCAATTATCTGCGTACGCTGGCAACTCGGAACACCATTTTACGGCACGCACTGCAAATTACGAGTTGCCGAGTGCCCTCGAATTGTGTCGAAACAAAACGCGCAGTGTTGCCATCGTTGTAATTTAATTCGCGGAATCTTGTTATATTTTCGTTTCGTTTCTATTGCCTGATTACCTCGTATTACACTCTGGTCCACAATAAAATTTGAACAAGGGAAAAATAGACAAAGAATTTGGTTCAAAGAATTTGGTTTGACATTGTACGCCACCATCATCTGAGCAGCTTTTAAATTCACTTACTTCTTTAAAACTTGTCTAAGTACTTGTGTAATATAACGATATTAACATCATCATCCTAGCCTACATAGATCTCAGTGCAGGGGGGGTATTTGGATCACCTACCGCCCCAATGAAAAGCTGCAGCACCCACTAGAGTGCGGTACCACCGCCATTGAGAGCCTATGCCTTACGAGAGATACTAAAAGTAATTCCAAGCCTGGGTCGCTAGTAAAAATACACTTTAGTCACATCTGTCTTGAAATCCCTCAACTCCACGACTACTAACGAATGTCTCAATTAAAAATATAAAGCACAAAGTTAACGGCACATAAAAGATCCCTTGATTGCCGACATCAAATTGCATGTATTTGCAAATGTCACCAATGTATACATACACGAAACACTAATGAGCATCTTCCCGCACAGAACTCGTCAGATGTTTAATATTATACATAACGAAGCTAATGTATGTGCTCATTATTTCTTACCTTTTCCTTCCGAGGAAAACGGCCATTTTGTAACGAAATTGCTCGCTGCTTTTACAGCTTTATGTTACAATTTGAGCAAGTTTAATAAAGAATCGGGCTTCTTGACGAACTCGTGTAAATGCAGCTATACAAAGAACCTACCTCTATCTTAAAATATTTCAGAAGTTGATTGAGGTATTTTGACTGAACGCCCTAATACAGATTTTTCGTCGTAATTTTTATTCAAGTTGAAGTCATCCCTTTTGACGTGGTACATGTTGAACATCGACATTGAATTTGGTACGGAAACATTTGACAACCACAATAAAAAATCCAGAAAAATATTTACACGGTAAATGTTTCAGCCTGTGGTTCATCATCTTAGCCTATATACGTCCCATTGCAAGGCACAGGCTTTCTCGCTGAATAAGAGTGCTTGAGGCATAGTTCTCAAGCGTAGTGTGGATTGGGAACTTCACACGCATTATTGAATTTCTTCAGTTGGTCAAATTACGATGTTTTTCTTCACCGTAAAGCTCTTGGTCAATGTAATTTCGCACATAAATTCTGAAAAACTTACAGGGCTCAACCCACGATCAGCTTGAGAGGCCATAAGTCAAACCGCTACTCTACCACGACTTTTCCTCAGCAAATTGACTCTTAATAAATAGTAATAAACTGTGGATTAAAGAAAAAAGGGAACAGTGTAATTATGAATGTGTATAGGTATGGTAAGTCGAAAAATAATGAACAGAGTTAAAGACTAACAGTGTTACTGTTATCCTGGGGTATATTAAGATCTTGTAGAATCGGCAGGGTACCCCCAGCCTTGAATTTTGAAGTAGTGAACATTAATAGTAGATTGTTCAAAAGGGACTAAAACAAGCCATAATGACACGAGATATTTAGCCACCCGAGCGATAGCGAGGGAGGCTATAATTCGAGTTGTCATTATGGTAGTTTAGTCTCGCGTTAAACACTACTTTTCACTTTGAATGCGAGGAAAAAAACAACGTACAAAATTACTTTTTTACAACGTACCTATGCTCAATACGAGCAATCGACATCTGTTCAAAATTCAAATAGCAAAAAAATTCCGCTGTCTTTTCTTTTCTTTTATATTTTTTTGTAAAGTGACGCTTTAAATGCTTGCATAATTAGCCAACAGATTCTAACTTAAAAGACTATGTTAAAACTAATTGGACTATGCATGTAAGAATGATAATTGTTCATTCATTAGAATCGGCAAATAAATTAACCTAATTGATCTAACTAAGTTCACACACAAAATATATTGTTAACTGAAACACTTACCCGTGAATAAAGAAACGACATTTTAAGTTTATTTTCTATATGCCAATTCTTTGTTAAATTATATCTAATTATACTTTCTATTTACTATTAATGCAACTGACATCGCATTATTTTGAAGTCACGCCATATTAACTTTCAAACGTAACTGCTCTATCTACCGTACGTACACTCCAGCACTGCTTTGCCGACAGTGCGGATTGCTATTTTATCGACAGAGCAGGGAACTGCTTTGCCGACAGCGCTTTTAAAAAAACAAATTGAAAAACACCTAATCACCTAATCTTTCTTTACATGCACAATAAAATGAATTCATCTTTAATATTTTATAATTAAATAGATTAATATTCGTAATTATTCATCGTGTTTCACGAAATTATTATTTTTTAAATATTTTTTATTCAGTTGTCATTTTGAGGTTATTTCTACGCCCTAAAGGCTTCCACAGACCGAAGCGCAGGGCGCTACGGAGCGTCCGCAGCGCGCTTCGGTCTGTGGAAAGCTTTAAAATGGTCTATACCCAGTCACTGAAAATGGCGATAATCCTCCATTCACAAACACCGTGATTGGCAGTTTAGGGGTTTCCATAGTCAATTAAAAAAATTTTACTTTAATCCCTAGAGATCAAAAAAGAGCTTTAGTCCCGATATGCAGAGACTAAAGTAACATTGTAAGAGCATGAGAAGTGAAAAGAAATAAACAAACCATGGGACACTAATTGACCTAGTCCCAAAGTAAGCAAAACTTGTGTTATGGGTACTAGGCAACGGATAAACATACTTATATCGATAACATACTTAAATAAATATAAAACACCCAAAACCCGAGAGCAAATAGTCGTATTTTTCATACAAATATCTGCCCCGATGCGGAAATCGAACCCGAGACCTCAAACTTCGTAGTGAAGTTCTCTAACTACTAGGCCATTTGGTCGTCTAATACACAGTTAACTTTTCATTTAGACGTGTCCTAACGGCTGAGAAGCCAGGAGGCGGCAATCGCGGGCATTCAGGAAATTCTTTTTACGTCACTCGCATTAGAACTTTGCCAGATTTTATTGCAGCTGACGACAACCTCGCTTTATTCCGAGCAGTTTTTAATAAAACAAAATGAAAATCTTGCACGAGGGAGTCCGAAGGGATAATGACTCGAGTTAAGCCTTGCGAAAAGCGACCCTACACCCTTAGCCATAAAACACCCTTATAACTCGCCTAAGGGCTCTTGTTTCGCGCGAGTTGAATGAATAGAAATGGCGGGAATAATTTTGAAGTGGATTTGGAACATCCATCAATGTCGACAGGCTTACAATTTCAAGTTTACGGGATGTGAAATTGGTATGATTTTTAGGAAACTGTTGCCACGATTTTTGTAGCCACATCTATGAAAATGCCACAGTACTCTGTGAATCCAATACACTGTATCTTCAGTACACTGTCTATCAAAGTTACAGTGTATTGGATTCACAGGGTACCACAGGGAAGAGCCGAAAAATTTATAAAATTGTAATGACATGTGAGTAGTGTGAAAGTCACAGTGAGTTTTTAATAGTATCAGCTAAGCGAAACTTTAATTTAAGTTACAATACAATACAACGCATTGCACTGACCTTTTATTGAGCTCCAAATAGTATGGAATACAAAAACCAAGTTACATAGAGAAAAAATTACAAGGTACTCTTCCAGAGATCTCTTCCAGACATTTTTTACAACAAAAAGAAGAAAGGAATCGATTTCAGCAGATTGCAATAGGATAGGTAGAGCAATGGCAAACATTATAAACTAAGGATACATACAATGCATTTATTTTGATAACTGTACTGCAGATGAATAGATACGAGTACAAAGAAACTTTATAAATAAAGTAAATAATATCACTTAGGCACAAGATAAATAAATATATAAATAAATAAGTAATATTTTTTCCGTTTCAAACTAAACTTACTCTCGCTCGTTCTCTACTCTTGCTTCTCCTCGATAATGGTGATGTTGCTTATATTGACCTAAGAAAAGAGCTGCTTGACAGGTTGGAACGTCTGCAGAATGTGTGTATCAGGTACATTTATGGTCTACGTAAGTATGATCATGTCTCCCACTTCCGCGAACAGCTTCATTGGGTACCTATTTGTCGTTGCAGAGATATTCATACCCTCTGCCTTCTTTATAATGTCCTGTTTAACCCTGCTTCTCCTTCTTACTTATCTGAAGGATTTAGCTACATATCCACTGGAAGCGGACACCGTTTGCGGTCGAGTTCCAAACTTACACTTGCTTGAAGTGTCGCTCGGGTCTTTAACGTTGGCCTGATACTGTCCTATGTCTTGATCTTACTAAGCTAGGAATGCTTCCTCTGCACTTTCTACCAACCGAGATAGAAAATGAACAATAGAAAAATGTTGGCTAGTTTTTTGTAAAAATACAAACTGCATGACATATTTCCCAAAGCGTTACACAACTAAAATATGTCGTAAAGAAAACAAATCTAAAGCTGTTTATTGCACGTTATTTTTCACGCCACGCAACCTTTGCAGTGCGTGACCGGAATGGCGCGGACGATTCACTACATCGTAGATACGTGACAGGGAATACTTTCAATTCGAGGCGAAAAAAAATGCCCTTGGACGTGTCGGACGGATTACTACTACGCATAAATCCCACTCTAAAATCATACGTTACATCATTTATACGTTAGAGTACAACCATGCCTCTTAGGTTGAGCGGGATATGCATACCGTATTATAGAACAAACTATACGAAAGATTATGTAATGGACACATAAGAACGTATCGTTGTTGGAAAATCGTCATCTTTCGCTTATTGTAATAAGTATTTATTCAGCTATACCCCAAAACTGAAAGATTTGCATTGCTTACATTTTTCCCTATTTAAATACCTATTAGCTTTATTTTCACAAGTTTATAATTACATGTCCTGTGCGCGTGTGAGTATATTAGAACCAGTTCTTACAAAGAAAATATCGCTTATTTAGTTCTGGCATTGACTTGACTTGACATTGGGTATGATTTAATAACAACAACAAAGGCCTTATTTTTCTAACGCACTTGGAATCACATTTGCTACACGGTATAGGTAGGATGAAGATAGAAAGGGATGGTAAATGCAATCGCAAGCAGCCGCGCGTTATACAATACGGCCTCAGAACATCATAGGCGCAAGCCACACATCATAGGCGTCGCAATCGCGGCCCCCCTTGAATAAGTTTTCATACTAAATGTATAGAAGCGTCGCGATCCAAAGACAGAAGAGACGGGGCAGAGACGCGGCCTGCGCGCAAACGACGCGGACTGCGACGCGCCTCCGTCCCACGTCTCTTCTTTTCGTTCTCTTATTTGCGCCTAAAGAAGGCCGTTAATTGTATTTACAAACTTTGCTTTAACTTTTAATTGCACTTTGTTCTTTGTTAACCAACTTTTGGTGGTCGGGTTGAATAGAAATATAATACCAATATTAAACCGTCCGACCTGTCCTGCCTGTAACCTGATACCCCCTTCCCCTTTCCGTCACCGAACGACTAGGCGCGGCGAGCAGTTTCACCCTTATGTTGTAGACATTCCTCCTTTACGCACGAAGCGGTTTGCCTCTTCTTTCATTATGCGAACGGCTAAGGAGTGGAACTCTCTGCCGAGGTCTGTTTTTCCGGAACGCTATAATCTGGACATCTTTAAGGTCAAAGTGAACAGACACCTTCTAGGCAAGCGTGTACCGTCTTAGGCCTCATCATCGCCTTCCATCAAGCGAGATTGAGGCCAAACGTAAGCCCTTTTTTTTATAAAAAAAAAAAAATTTACAGCGTGTTAGCAAAAATGTCTTTCCTAAAACTTATTTTAGAAAAATATCAATTTGCCTACGGTCTATCCTAAAAGTATAATGTGTTTTAGTGCCACATCTATCCTGTCCTGTTGTATTATATCGCCTTTATTCCTTGCATGACGCTAGGAGAGTGCGGCGAAACATTGTCCTCCGCCCTTTGTCTTCTTGTTTAGCCTTTTGACGCGTATTTGGACGGAAAATAATAAAAGTTTGCCTCTTTTTTTCTGTAAAAGATGACGTAACCTTTTTTGAGAGTGGCCGTCTTGTTTTTTAAAGGAATATTGGTACTTTGTTTTGCGAAGGAAAGAATTTATCTTGGTTCGTAAGAATAAATTTGTTACTTTTCACGGTTGATTTCGCTTGATGATAAAATAAATACGTAATGTAACGACGAGTAATGTATTTATTGAGTGCAAATTAAGGTTATGTTGGTTCTAGTGTTTGACATGCTAAAGCCAACTTCTAGAACTGTGATAAACACTCGGATGTCTACCTTATATTGATGGCTATAAAGCTAAATTGATCTAAGCAACATTTACTTAATCTTGCAGGACAATTTAAGTTACCTATATTATTTTTTCGGAAAAGAAATCATGACAAACTATTGAATAGACTATAGGTATTTATTTTTTACCGCATCAATAAGTAAAGTAGGAAGTTTTCTGATTTGTTTTTGTAAATAAATACGTCTTATTTTAAAAAATCTATGTTTTTTAACCCAAAATACATTAAATTTACATTTTTTCTTTTACTTGGCCCGATTTTGTGATTGTGACTCACTGGTGGGCAAAAGACTCTTGTGATTTAACACCTTAACACTATCATAGAATCTAGATACGTGGCAGCATGTCTAGCAAAGTTAAAAAAAAGGAACTGGCGAAGTAGCGCAATGTGTTACACAAACCATTTGAAGACACTTTTTACTTCATAACTCAAAATTTGTTTATAACACACTTTGATCAATTATAACTGAAGATACACATTGCCGAACAAAATTCCCTTCAAAGAATGTCCGAACATTTTTATTTGGTTGCGTAACAAATAAAATCATCACATACACAGAAATTTGAACCTAGTCTTTACTTCATTACAGTCGAATTTCGGTAGCGGCAAAACTCCACTTGACAGCTAAACTTGACAATTTCACGCAACGTTCTGAGAAAAAAGAAGGCCACTTTTATCAAAGTGACGACTAAAGTGACGCGACTACGCTACAGTTATAATTGACTAGCGACCCGCCCCGGCTTCGCACGGGTACAACTATATTATACATTGGTTAGCATTTTCATTAATGTTTAAAATGAAAAAAGTTGTTGTAGTGACATAACTACAATAGTTGGACATATGCTACCGCGGAGTTTTTTGTAGACATTATGATGTTCTTCAATATTGTTGGACATTATTTTGTTCTATCGCTAATAGTTTCGGCAGCGCATTCGACGAAAGACATTTTAAGACTCATTTTTCTACACCTTCGGTTACATTGTTCAAATTTTACCAAGGATCCCTATTTTTTTTCAAAATGAAATGTAGCCTATGTCAAATTGGAAGAATGTAGCATTCTATTGGTGAAAGAATTTTTTAAATCGGCCCAGTACTTTTTGAGCCAGATTTTTGAGTAGATTTTAATTATTTCTGTATTACATTTATTTGCTCTCTAACATCTCTACAACTTCTCTCCAATTTCTCCAGTTGCAACTGCCAGTACTTAAGTATTTATGCGGCAATAAGTGTTGCAAATAAGTTTGTACATTAAGGCATTAGTCCAAGGGTACAGCCGCAGGGGACGGCGGCTGCATTAATCCTGGTTCGGTCACGCGCACACCCGCCAGGGTATTGATTTGTGGACATTAATAAGTAAAATAGTTGATAGCGGAAGGGAGTTTGGTAAATAATGCAGCAGGATCCGGGAGCCTTTGGCATTCGTGTTTGATCAAAAAGTAAGGGAATAATTTCGCCAAATTGATTGATTTCAAGAAAAAATGCAGAACGCTCAGTCTGCGAATAATTCATTTTTGTTTTCCCGCGGGAACTATGCAATTTTCCGGGATAGAAAGTATATGGGATATGTTAATTCAGGTTATAAACTATCTGTGTGCTTTTCATCTTAATCCGTGAAACCGTTTTATTCATTTATTCATTTATTTATTTCACTGTAAAGTCATGTACATTTTTATGAGATCTTAAGAACGTTTTATAAGTCGGTCCATGACGCCCTGCAAGGGCACACAATAATACTTAAAACTAAATATTTAATTATGTCATATTTATATTAAATTGAAATCATGCATTATTAATAGATTATTATTATTACATATTTTGATCTATAATTTTATGAACATACATTAGAATTAATAAAAATAAAAAATAAATTAAAACAATCAAAAATTAAAAAAATAAATAATAAAAATTAAATTACAATAATCACATAAGGTACATCCAATTAATTTTGATTATTATTATATGTATTATGGAGTATCTATGTATGTCATCAAGTGCAGCGCTTGTCATTGAATATTAAAAAATTGATCTATTTACATTTATAGTGTTTTAGCGTGAAAGAATAAGAAACATCCGCTCATCCATCCTTCCATACAAACTTTTATGTTATAATATTAGTAGAATGGGATGGGATTGTAAAAATAAATAATCAAAATCCGAAGCCCATCGTTTCGTTTTTATAAATCTTATATTTCAATAACTGTAAATTAAAAATTTTAAAATGTCACCCGTATCACAAAATAAAAAGGTACAGAAGTCAATCAAGTGTATGTACTTCACTTTTCATACCTACGCTCGGCGGTCGCTCTAGGGTTGTCAAATTATGGCATATGCACATAAAACTTATCGTGATAGTGGCACTCGTATCTAGTTGTTTGATTTATTGTTGAAATTCAAACGGGAAGAATGGAAATATAAAATAATAATAATTAAAATACCTACCTACAAAATTTAGCGTTTGTCAATTTTCACTGTCGAAAATCCCTAATAACTTCTAAACGGATTATCCTAGTTACACAATTTTCATTGTCCTATCGGTTTTAGACCTAAACCTATCTAATGACACTAAAAACAACACAATATCTATACAAACAAAAAAACATGTTTTCAACTTACGTAATATTAGTGGCGTGAATTTACCTTACAAAAATGTAGTTAGGTACTTACTTCGTTTATACTGATTCAAAATAGGATACTATTATTACTTCGGGAGTCGGGGCGAGGTGCTTACCTATCTACCTAACTATTCTATGTAACGTTAAAATGCACCATCGAAATACAAGCAGATACCTACTAAACTTACCTCTCTGAAACCACTGGTAGCTTAAAAAACAACCATTCACCGTTTAGGGATGAATTTAAACAACCGTCCACTGAACAGTAACCTTTTTTTTGCTCCATTATTGCACTCGAAAAATTCCACAGACGCGCGACACAAAATAAATAGGTATATACGCGCGACTACAGCGCGCCTCACGCGGATGGCAATCGCGCTCGGACTGATCCGAACTGATCCGAGATGTCGTGTCTGTGAACAGTGTCTATGTGTGCGTTGCTCGAGCGCACTTTGTATGTAGATTTATGTCTGTACCTTTTTATTTTGTGCCCGTATGTTTGAACATTGAGTCAGTGCCCGTTATTCGTCTAAGATCCCTTCCGCAGCTAACAAAAGAGCTCATAACTTTGATACGGCTGAACCGATTTTGATGAAACATATCTAAGAACCATCACCGAGAAACCTGCTTTCTATTAAAAAAACCGCATCCAAATTGATTCACCCGTTTAAGAGCTATAATGCCACAGACAGACACACAGACACACACATAGCGGTCAAACTTATAACACCCCTCTTTTTGTGTCGGGGGTTAATAAAATGGAAATCTTCAATATTACCATCTATACTAATGTAATGAATAAACAAACATTGTGGGTTTGTTTTTATGTAGAGGGTTCTCTGGAACTGCACCGATTTTAAAAGTTTCTCTGAATACGGGCTACTTTTTACCGTAGCTTGCGAATTTCCCGCGGGACATACTCTAGTTCTCCTTCTTACTTCTTTCTGAATGCCATTTATTTTAATCATTTTATTTGCAATAAATAGTTTTGTCAGAGAGAGAGATATTTACACATCCCTATCTTCTAATATATAAAAATCTATTGTCACGGCGTTTGTTTCGAACTCCTCCGAAACGGCTTGACTGATTTTTGTGAAACTTTTATCTCTGTATTCGGTAGGTCTGAGAATAGGTCGTAGGCTATTTTCAATACCTACCCAAACTAAGTAAAGCTTGTACTATAGGTACTAGATAACGGATAAACATGCTTATGTAGATAGATACATACTTAAATACATATTAAACACCCAAGACTCGAGCACAAACGTTTGTATTATTCACACAAATATCTGCCCCGACCGGGAATCGAACCCGGGACCTCAAGCTTCGTAGTCAGGTTTTCTAACAACTAGGCTATCCGGTCGTCTAAAAGTGAAAGTTATAGGTATTTTGTCGTTGTCTGATACGGCACGGGTCTGACACGCTCGGGGTCTGCAGACATGAATCGACCATTCCTCACACCTAGTGACGTAGTAGGTGACCTACTACGTCACTGGTTCCTTTTTCTTTAAGCTTGACCACAGAATATATAATAGTACTAACGTACAGAATGGACACGCTCCGCCCCGCACCGATTCGAGTTACCCCACCCCTCAAGGCGCAGATTGCCGGACACCGCCCGAATCTAGAAGAGTGCGCGCGCGATGTATGTAGGCGTACGCGTGTACAGACGTCGTCGTGCTTATGTAGATTCAAGAACGCGTATTTTGTGCGTCGTGTCCGCCGTGTGGCTTGACTTAACAGGCAGCTGCGTCTTCTAACATAAGTTCTAATATTCCATACCTGGGTTAAATTCAGGAATGGCCCAATACGGTTTGCGAGCGGTAATTCAATCATTTGCGAGAGGATAAGAATGGGCTGAGCTTGGGATGAGCCTTATTTTCCTGTTAATTCGCTTTGTAAATAAATAAATAAGGGTCATGAACTAAAACAATTACTTTGCTCACCCGCGACCTTACAATAGTTACGTTTATGCAAGAAATGTGTGTTCATGCAGTTCCTCCACCTCCACACTGTACGAACACACACCACCACCACCAAGCTACACTGACGCGTTTCGAACTCAGACGAGGACGAGGTAACTCTGAAGATGAGCTCTGGTTGAGTTCGAAACGCGTCAGTGTAGCTTGGTGGTGGTGATGGTTGTGTTTATGTGATTTGTGTGTGTTCGTACAGTGTGGATGTGGAGGAACTGCATGAACACACATTTCTTGCATAAACGTAACTATTGTAAGGTCGCGGGTGAGCAAAGTAATTGTTTTAGTTCATTAATATGGACCTCCGCAAAGTAACGCCTGATTCAATAAATAAGGGTCATCGCAATCTCAGCCCAAACCTCTCGCAAACCAGTGATTTTTGGCGTTCCTGAATAGCAGTTCATCCCTATCCTCTCGCAAACGATTGAACTACCGCTCGCAAACCGTGTTAGGCCGTTCCTGGATTTAACCCCTGTTAATTGCATATAATAAAGCGATAGTCCATCCTATATACAAAAGTGGCGACAAACGGATCATCTCAAATTATAGGCCGATCTCCGTTTTGACTACTTTTTCTAAAATTTTTGAAAAACTTCTGAACAGGCGTCTAACCACTTTTCTTACCAAAAACAATATCTTGTCCAAACACCAGTACGGTTTCCGATCAGGTATCTCCACGGAAGATGCGGTCATTGAACTTACCACTCATATATCCCAGAATCTTGATAGAGGTAAAAAATGTGTTGGTCTCTTTCTTGATCTACAGAAGGCATTCGACACGGTCCATATCCCAGTTCTCTTATCTAAGTTGTATGATGTAGGAGTGAGAGGCATTGCCCACAACATTTTTAGTGATTATTTAACTAATCGTTTTCAGAGAGTCACTATAAATGGAACCCTGAGTGACGAAGTTTCCATAGAATACGGCGTCCCGCAGGGGTCCATTCTTGGACCTACGTTATTTTTGATTTATATAAATCAATTGTGCGACCTTAAACTCCCTAATTGCAAAATTTTTACGTATGCTGATGATACTGCAGTTGTTATAGATGGATCCGATTGGGAGGATGTCAGGTTGATTGCTGAGAGCAATATGAACATAATTTGTGCTTGGCTGTCACAAAACCTTTTGACGCTTAATTTAACCAAAACTCACTTTATCCCTTTCTCAATCAAAAATAATTCCCAACCCCCGTCCAATTACAAAATATCCGTCCACTCAAATTGTAACGTTAACAACTGCCATTGCTTGCCTATTTCACAAGTTCAACATATAAAGTATCTTGGGGTTTTCGTAGATAGTAATCTTAACTGGTATCCTCAAATTGATATGCTTTCTTCAAGAGTTAGGCGCCTCATTCATATCTTCAAAACTCTCAGGCAGTCAGCTGATAAAGATACTCTTGCCATTGTTTACTCTGCGCTCTGCGCGTCAGTGCTAACATACTGTGTGCCTGCTTGGGGCTGCGCCGCAAAGACCTCGTTCCTAAAAATTGAGAGAGCGCAGAGAGCTGTTTTGAAAGTCATGTACCGCAAAGAGAAAAAATTTCCAACTAAAGAACTTTATATGACTACAAAAGTACTGACAGTGAGACAGCTGTTTGTGCTCCGCCTGATCCTTCGAAAGCATTCTCAGGTACCACCCATTGACCCCACAAAAAGATATATTAGTAGGGTATGCTCCATAGTTCCACATAAAACTAAATTTTCTAATCGACAATATTACGTATCCAGTTCAAAGATTTATAACTCAACTAATCGTATCCTAAATATTTATCCATTGAATAAATTTGAAGTTAAACGTCAAGTGTCAAATTGGCTACAAAAACTTAGCTATGACGACACTGAATTGTTCTTATCAAACTCGGTATGATTCACAACACACACACACACACACACACATACATACACACACACACACACACACACACACACACACACACACACACACACACACACACAATCAAACACGAACGCATATGCTCATTCACCTCGTTTACCCACACAAATTTAATGTTTATTATTCTTAGTTTTTGGTCTGTCTGTCGCATAGAAGTGTTATATTGGTACATATTATAAACTTTCAAGCAGCGGTAACGCGTCAAACGCTGATACTCCAAAACACAGGGTTTTGCTTAGTTTGGAGGTCAGAGTTATAACAAATTAAATGTGCAAATTGTTTTTATCTTCTTTTTCGTGCTGACAGAAATATGTTTGTCCTTCAATGTTTGTACAACTATATATGAATAAATGATTATTATTATTATTATTATTATAAAGGAAGATAATTCTGTAAAGACAACTCCTGTGCAATCTGTTAAGCTACAATAGAAAAATATTTCTCTTGGCAGATGTTATGCCGGGGATCATTTTGGATAATTGCCTTTTCAAACATACCTATGTCACGTTCCGAAATGTGCCCACGAACATTTAATTATATTGTTAAATATGATAACGTTGCATTCAATAATTGAGTTAATTAATTTAACATCCAAATTTAATGTAACAAGCAAACAAAATGGTCATGAAAAGTAATTAATATCAACACCTAGTTAATAATGCAGAAAGTTAAATTGAAACATAATATGGACAGTACTTTCAATTAAGAGTTGTTAAGCTCCGTTTTGATAAACGTTTGAAAATAGTTTTGTTAAGAAAGTGAAAGCTTAGCGACCCCTAGTATCATCTACTTATCAAATACCTAGACTAGAGCAACAGCTACATCTTGCATCGCGGTGAAGTTTCTAAACTCGGATGCATTAATACAACTTCTGGAACTTTTCCTTTGAACTTCGGCCCCCAGGCATAACATTTAGAGAGATATCTCTCTATTGCGGCATATGCCCACAAAAGCAACCAGGGTTGAAGTCTAATAGAAACTGAATTCCTCCAATAATTTGTAGCTATCCATTTGCCTTTCTCGCCCGGACCCTAAAGATAACTTACTGGTTTTATACTATGACGAAACAATTGCAAGTTGAAGTCTATACTTGAAGCACATCTGAAAACAAGTCGCTAGCACAGACAATAAATCACGGTGACAGCGAGCGCACTGCAACTGCGCCCGAGGGACAGTTTAAAGCACTCTGCTTCGAGAGCTCCCGTTGGCGCTGTGTAAGTTATGATGCTTATGAGTAGTGACATTAGTTTATGAATTGTGAGTATCAAAACGAAGGATTTAAGAAACTTTTTGAACCAGAATATTTTAAAGCTGATACTGATAAACTGGATAGACGGAACTACAAGCCAAGCCCTCGGATTCTGAGAGGATATATGTGCTCAATAACAAGACGTTCAATAGATAAATATTTTTCTCTTGGCAGATGTTATAGAAGCCGAAGATGACGATGAAATACGAGTATGTACGAGGTATGTCGACGGCTTTAAACACAGAAAATGATTATAAAATAGTATAAAAAAAATGCATATTATTATTATGATTTTAATTATTTAATTTAACTTATTTTATTATTTAACTGAGAATATTATTTTAATTTAATGTAATGCTTTGAAATGAAATGAAATGAAATGATAATGTGTTATTGAATGATTGTAATATTAATTTTAATTTTTAATTTAATTTTTATTTTTTAAATTGTATGGGTTCTAAAAAAATGCCTAAATAAATACATTTATTATTATTATTTATTATTATTATTATTATAAAAATAGTTTCAGTTCTGAGCATATTTTCTTAACTAATATTCTTCGTGACTTAATAATGAACTATTTATTACTAAAATCACCTCGACGTTTCGACCACATAGCAGCGGCCGTGGTCACGGGTCGACTGAAGTTTAGGGTATCACGTTCGCCGAGGTGCGCGTTTTTTCGCGTTTTTCGTTGGGTGAGAATCGCATAAGTTTAAAACATTATAAAATTACTTATTTATAGAAAAAAATACATATCCATAAGCCGTGGTAGTGTAGTGGTTTGGCCTATGGCCTTCGAAGCAGTGGGCCGTGGGTTCAGACCCGGCTTGCACGTCTGAGGTTTTCGTAATTCATTTGCAAATTTGAAATTTGCTATGAACTTTCCGGCGAAGGATAATATCGTAAAGAAACCTGCACACACCTGCGAAGAAATTCATGAATTCATTTATGTAGTTTCCAATCCACATTTTTTGCGCGTGGGAACTACGATCTAAGCCCTATCATTATGTGAAAAGAACAGCTCTGCGTAGGACGAATACAGGCTAGGATGATGTTGATGATGATTTCCATACGAACATTCCAAGTTCAACTACAAACCTAATGCGCAAATTGTTCTGGCCGAAACTTTTAGCTTTACAAAAACAAAAAACTTAGCACGTCCTCACTCAATCAATTCATCTGGATTCCATTTCATTCGTAAATAAATTCAACGGCGAAACTTCGTCAGCTGTCACTACTACTCAAAAGAAAATGTTTTCATATCCATCTTAATAAAAACACTGGAACAAGAAAAGGACATTAATAATAAGACCTTGTCCCAGACGAAGTACAAATTCAATTGTGTTTTTCTTTTACGAAGTCGCAAAACAAATTATCGGGTATTTCGGTTTGAGAAAATATATTTCTGCACCCCTTTATTCTACACTAGCTTTGGTTCGTGTCTTTGCCGGTGTTTGAAATACTTTCACGAGGAATATTTGTTTAGAATTCGGGTTAAAATAAAAGGTTACTGTAACAGTCGCCAGCAGCGCTGGTGTTCGCGCTGCTCAACTCAGTGCTCGCGGTAGCGCCGCACTTGGACCTGTTTGCGAGCGGCTGTAGAGCGACTGATGATCGAATGCAAGAGTGTGGCCAAAGGACAGATGCCTGAAAACTCTGTACCTTGATTAAGTAGATATAAGTTAAACGATTTGTAAGTTAATCCAGTATCCTATTATCTCGCCTCATTCGTTTTTTGTTTCATTCTTATTTCGTCTCATTCTGTATTAATTCGTCTTCGTCTCATTCGCTATCCGCCACTGTCGTTTTTGGTCAAATTCTGCAACGTGTCTATCCCTTAATACGTCTTATTTGTTTTTCGTCACGGTCTTCCTTGGACTCATTCGTCGTTCTTCCCTTTCGTTTTTTGTCTCATTTACTTTGCATTACCGAAATAAGGTGTCCTTTATCTCAATCCAGACTTTTGTCTATCTTTCATCTAAACAAACATCCAAACATCTTCACAAACTATCTAATTAATAATATTATCAGGATCTTTATATTTTGCACCCGTTCTATTTCCCTTTCAGTGACTTCTGAAGAAAAATAGAACGAGCTATGCTCAGAATATCTGCGTGATATATTTCTTTTGAAACCATAATAAACCTTAGATAAAGTATCTACTTAAGTGCGGAGCGGAGCGCATTGTTCGAAAAACTGATGGCCGTTAGGGCCAATATGTCCTTGAGTAGCGACCACGTATTGGGAGACGCAGCGAGGGTAAGCTCAAGGTGGGCTAATGGCCTGGTGATGAATGCTGGAGATCAAGGAGAGAGACCAGAAGAGATAGAGACACATGGAGAGGAGGAGAGATTGGCGCAGAACCAGCAGTTAGGGTAAACTTATCTCCAGCAGCGGACGTCTTTCTGCTGACGATGATGATGACGTCTTTGATGAAAAAGCTACTTCATATGATCCAATCACATCAGACTCCTGTACAGTAAACATTTAAAACGAATAAAACTATGACCACAAAGAATCGTTCAGAGCACTGTTATCAAAATGGCCAATAACGTTCTCTAACTTATTATTATTGTGCTTGAACTTCTATCGGTTGGATCGGCGCCAGCGCGTCTGTGATCGACAGACAAAGTTGACTCGATCGTTTCCATAATCAATCTACATTATGTATCTGAATGAAAAGGAAAGCTTACAACTGGTAGATGGCGAAGTGGAGTATAATTTCACGACATACTTTTTACTAACGTGCAGTCGTAAATAGAACGCAATACGAGTAGAACTTAATCTTCTTCTTCTAATTTGTAAAAATCTCGTGTCACAGTGTTTGTTATCGAACTCCTACGAAATGGCTTGACTGAGTTTTATGTTTTTTTTTTCTATATTTGGTAGAAAAAACTAAGAACCCAAGAAGTAATAACTTTACTGATCTACGAAATTACCGTCTGAAGAAAAAGAAGAAAAGCAATCGACGACGACATTTGCCAGGTATTCTAAACTTGGATTAAATCCATTTAAAAATAATGTGTTATAATCTTACAACAAAATTGGTATTAGTTTAAGTGGCAGTTTGACAGTTAAATTGAAATCTTTATTGAGTCTTTGTCTAAGTGAAAGCGACATTGCTCGTTTCATATTTAATGATCATGCTAAATATTTTGACAGCTTGACAATGTGGTATCTTCAAGAAGATTTTGATCAATTAAGTTTTACCCCAGTAGCTATCTCAGTCTTCGTTGAGATTTAGTAGAATACGAGAAAAAAAGCACAAAACAGATGAATGAGAAAGTAACATTTTATATTACAACATTGTTGACATGTTCAAGATTTTGAAATCTAACATTGAGTGACAAATTAGTGGCGTCCACATTTTAACTATAGTCGACGTCACAGAAAGCTGAGTTGACAGCTTCCTCGGACAAATAATTAGCTCAACTATCCAGAGACGGAACGCCGCCAGTATCTTTGGAACCATGCCTAGATTAGAAGACTAATTTTTCGTGTTTTAGTTTTTTTTCTATATAGATATTGTTCAGGATATTCTTTTGACCGTCGTTGTATCCGTAAAGGCATTCATCATCGACTGGACAGCTCCAGAATTCTAATGTTACGCTTTGCAAGGAAATCCGACCCGGACGTTGTCGAGTGACATCGTATATCGAAGCCCCCCTACACATTATAGGTATAGGATTATAACATACTAGCTTTTGCCCGTGACTTCGTCCGCGTAGAATTCCAATTTGTGGTAAAGCTTCTTTATCTCTTTCATTGTATAAAACAAAAATCCGGCAACGGCAACATCCAACATTATTATTTATTATCATTTCATCATTTCATCATCATCAGTATTAGTTAGTGAATATTATAAATCCCGTTTATTCTCTATCTCGTGGGAATTTCAACAAATTTGTCCTTAGTCTATGCAAATTTTCGCTTATTTTTATACCGCGGGAATTTTGCATTTTCCCCGAGAAAAAGTAGGCTATGTCCTTAAAGGTGTAGCTTTCTACCGGTAAAAGAAGTTTTAAAATCAGCCCCGTAGTTGAATTCACTTATTTTTTTCCCGTGGGAATTTTGCTTTTTCACGGAGAAAAGTAGGTAGTTTATGTAAATAATGGTTGGTGTAGCTTCCTATTGGTGAAAGAAATTTTCAAATCAGCTCTCAAGTGAGATTCACTTCTTTCTATCCCACGGGAATTTTGCATTTTACCGAATAAATAGTAGGTAGCCTAGCCTATACCAATAAAGGATAGTGTAGCTTTCTATTGGTAATTTTTTTTAAACTCAGCCCCGAAGTTAAATTTACTATTTTCTATACCGCGGGAATTATGCATTTATCCGGAAAATAGCATCCTATGTTAATCAAGGACAGTGTATCTTTTCTATTTGTGAAAGACATTTTAAAATGAGCTCCGAAGTTGAATTTTTTTTTCTATCCCTTGGGAATTTTGCATTTTTCCGGAAAGAAGTAGCCTATGTCAATAAAGAATAGTGTAACTTTTTACTGGTAAAAGATTTTTTTTAATCGACTCGGATATTTCAGAGATTATCTATCCCACAGGAATTTCCAAAAATCCTGCAATAAGTTTTTTTGCTGTTATGTATGACCATTTAAGTTTATACTGAATTTGAAAAGTTTAGTAATTGTAGTTGCGGAGATAGGATCCAGTTGGTTAGAGTATATAAATTCTGATTTATCCTTATCCCGTGGGAATTTTGAAATTTATTGAAATTAGCGTTATACCTGTTCTAATAGTCTACTTGCATGCCCAATTTGAACAGTTTAGTAATCTTCGTTATGGGGATAGGGTCACTCTCGATTGATGAAATATATACATCCCGTATATTCCTTATCCCATGGGAATTCCGGAAAATTCTTTCTTATCGGATGCCTACGTCATACAAAGTGTCATCCTCCAAGTTTCAGGTCTCTACATACAACGGTTACGGACATAGGCCTCCCTCATTGACGCCCAATCATTACGGTTGGAAGCGACTTGCATCCACCCTGAACCTGCGGCCTTCACCAAAACTTCCGTCCATCTCGTTGGAGGACGTCCCATGCTGCGCTTGTAAAAGCAAAAGCTTGGTGAAATGCTAATACTTATACATATAAATTACTTATTATCAGAGATCAGATCAGGAAGTGGTTGACAAACGTAGACAAATGGTTTGCAAAATTTGAAGTTTCGTTTCGTTTACATTGTGTCAAAATAAAATGTAATTTAAATCAAAAGCACTAAGGAGTATTGATATCAACTTCGAAGCAAATCACCCCCAAAATAACTTTCTACTCCTTTTTAACCCCGTCAAGTGATGAATTTCAATAAAATACGAAACACGTCTTCCATCAATTCTGTTAAAGAATGTTTATGCAAAATTTGAAGTAGATTGGACCAAGGAATCACGTTGTCCCATACAAACTTTGCCCCCCCTTTTTACCCCCTTCGGAGTAGAACTACGAAAAATCCTTTCTTATCGGATGCCTACGTCATACAAAGAACACACCCTCCAAGTTTTAAGTCTCTACGATCAGCGGTTTAGGCTGTGCGTTGATCCGTCAGTCAGGACAAAGGATTTTATATGTATAGATTACCTACAATTCACAAGGGCCGCTCTATTGTGGACACTGCGATGATTTTTTAAGACTTAAGTTAGGTCAAGCGATCCATATTAGAGCTCACGCTATGAAAAAGGTTATTTATTCATAAGTTCTGTAAATATTTCTTTTATATTTTATTGTAGTCAGGGTCGCCATCATATTCACGTATAGGATTAATAAGTATGTCTAATCTATTAGCCAGATCATTTTCATCATCCCACCCTGTATACGTCCACTGCAGGGCACAGGCCTCCTCTAAGAATGAGAAGGATTGTGACGTACTTCCCACGCGAGCCCAGTGCGGATTTGGAACTTCACACACACCATTAAATTTATTTTTAGGTGTTAAGGTCTTGTGGTAAGTTTCAAATGTAATTTAGCACCTAAATTCCGAAAACTCAGAGTTGCGAGGTGTTAGCCGGAATGTGTTGACAAAAACGTGCAACATGCGAATTTTGGGGTCAATCATCATCATCGTAAGCGTCATACGTCCACCACTTTACAGTAAGTAGGCACACCCCAAAGAATGCCACAATGGCGTGCCCATTATCAAGTCATCATGCAGTCCACGCAACTTCTTCTGACACATGGCCGCAATTAAAGCAGACTCTATTGCTTTGAAGCTTGCCTTCGCAATTACTATTTATTTTTGTCGGTAAAAGACAGTGACAGAAAGAGAGATGGTGAAAGCGAAGGCAAGCGTCAGAAGCGTTGGACAATACGGGCTCAGATCACATTTGTTCCTACCGTCATCAACTTCTCGAGCAGTGTCTTGTCAATGACATTAATAAAATGGCAATTTCAATTATCCCTTTCCAAATGCCATCTGGTTAACGCCTTTTTCAAATTATGACATTTGGAGCGCGTCACGTGTCGCATTACGTGGGTAATGTAATGTCATAATATGGCACTGTGTCTAACCCTCCACTATAATAATTATTATTTGAGTCACGCACGCGCGGCGTTGCGTCGCGTATGAACGCATTCGATCGATCTAACTGCCCTTTAATGCCGGCAGGAAAAGCTGCTGGTTATTATTTTAAGGTTACTATTTTTTATTGCTTGATGGCCTAGTGGTTTGACTTATTGGTTTCTCAAGCAGAGGGTCACACCTCACGAGTTTTTCGGAATTTATGTGCAAAATCACATTTGAAATTGCTCACACCTGAGAAGAATGCTAATGGCGTGTGTGAAGTTCTCAATCCGCAATGGGCCCGCGTGGAAACTTCGGGATAAGTCCTCTCATTCTGAGAGGAGGTCTGTGCCCAGCCGCGGAACGTATCGTATAACCTGGTATTGTGAGGATGATACTGATGATGAGATTCATACTCAATCAATGTTCGTGGAATCACAGCCGCCCGTATATTTAGCGAGGACTATAGTTCGCAAACAAATTAAAATGAGAATAACAACCCTAAAAAGGTCGTAGTTTAAAGGTTAACTCCTTTTAGAGCGTCAGTCTAATGTGAAATGTCCAAAGTTTTCTCGTCCGTTTCTAATTGATTCTAATTGCGCCGGAGATATGCTACCTTATCAATTTACCTAACGAAGTGTTCTAATTCGCCAGGTTCTCGCTGGCGCGGTGCCAAACGTGCTGTAAGGGGTACGTTACACTGGGCCAGTGAACGCGATAGTCTGGCAGCCAGGGAGTGAAATATCGGTATTTTCCAGAAATGGTATCATGCCCTTACACCAGGAACCAGTATTAGCATGAGTCCTACATGATACCGATATCTTGAGAACTGGTAAAATTGATGAAATTTACCGGTTTGAAGAAATTAAAGTACCGGTACTCGAAAGTGTGCGTGGAGTAAATGAGAGAGAAAAAGAATACACTGGCACTTCAAAATTAAAATTAGGTTATAAGAAGAGTCGAAGAATCAAAAATTCGAAAAAACTGTGTTGAGAAGAATCTTGTAAGAAACTCAAAAACACCAGTATTTCAAAACATCTACAATGTTATTTTATTTAATTACAATCAAAAGTATTTAACCCAACATTTTTTTTTATTAGTATTAATATTCAAGGTATTTGTGATGTTTCCAATCCGCACTGGGCCCGCGTGGGAACTTCGACTCCAGCCATCTCAATCTGAGCGGAGGCCTGTATCCTCCAGTGGGATGTGTATATGCTGGGATGATAATGTTGATGATTTTTTTTACGCTATCTCTTGTAGGTCGAGCTCTTTCGGAATGTGATTTCGTTTGCTTTTCTCAAAACCAAATTCAAAGCTACAATTCAACTGCAGTAGTCTACTGTCAGGTCAGCTACTTGCCCCGTGTAACTTAGTAGGCCACCCTCGCGGCGCGGGAATTACAAGTCGACCTACTTCAGTCTGTTACAGAATTTGGCTTATCGATTGTGAGTTGCGCTTGGCTGCTAAATTATATTGCGAGCTTATTTTAGCCTCAAGTTGGACGGCAAGTTTAAAATTTGCTATCAATGTATGATAATTTCGTATATCATTGTGAATATTGTGGTATTCCAGTGGTTGGAGTCGCCTCTCAAGCAGATGGTTGTGGGCTCTAACCGACTCGCACCTTCGAGTTCTTTGCACTTATTTAGTTTAAAAAAAAAGTTATTTTCACCGATCTTGTAACCAATTGGTGTTGGTTTATATCTTATCTATCTGTAAAAATGTGAAAAAAATAGAAGAAAATTTAAGAACAGCGAATTCCGAAAAATCCCTTCTCGTGATCCTCATAATTATGTCTCATCATCATCATCATTTCAGCCGAAAGACGTCCACTGCTGAACATAGGCCTGCCCAAAGCTCGCCAAACAGATCGGTCTCATGCCATCCGCATCCAACGCGATTCCGCAACCTTAACTAGGTCGTCGCTCCATCTTGATGAAGGCCTACCTACAATGCGTCTTCCGGTCCGTGGACGCCACTCGAGAACCAACACCGACACATAGCTCGAAGAATCGCCAGACTTAAGTGGCAGTAGGCAGGGCACATCGCTCGTAGAACTGATGGCCGATGCGATGAGGCAAAAAGGTATGTCTGCTAAATTTCAATTATTGAGCTGCAATGGTTCGCGCTGCACATTGTCTGTCAGTCAGTCAATCACATTACTATTTTAAAGTAATACTACTAATTTTATAAATTCTAAAGTTTGTACGTTCGGGCGTGCGTGCGTGCGTCTACTTGTGTGTGCGTGCGTTTTTGCGCGCATACGTGCATGCGAGTGTTTTAATTTTTCACGATTAAATGGCTGCATCCCGCTATGACGTACGCTTGTAAGTCATGGACGTTGACTACTAGGATAATCCCCGAGCGGATGTTTACTTTTTCTGAAACTGTAAACTATTCTGGATATATTTCAGGACTATCTGTAGGTTAGGTTTGGTTAGGTCTGTTTTATAAGAATCCTGAAAAGTTTACAGTTTTAGAAAAAATAAACAGTTGCCAAACGAATCATTTTGCGAAAAATTTTTCGCCGAAACATTAGTAAACCTCCCCGAGCTTAAAGTGACGCAGCGTAACATGGAGCGAGTCATGCTCAGCATAACGCTGCGTGATCGAGTCCAGAACGAGCTCATCAGACAACGCACGAAAGTGGTCGACGTGGGGTATAGAGTCGCCAAGCTGAAATGGGCTTGGGCCGGCCACGTGTGCCAACGACACGAGGAACGGTGGAGCAAGCGCGTTCGGGAGTGGAGACCCTGACTAGGCAAAACAAGTGTGGGTAGACCGTCTGCCCGATGGTCCGATGACATTAGGGAGACAGCAGGACCAGTCTAGAAGAGGGAGACAGACAACCGATCTGGATGGAAAAAGGTTTATAGAGGCGTATGCCCAACGGTTGGCGAAAACGCGCTGAAGAAGAAGAGAGAAAAGAGAAATGGCTGCATTGATTTGGATGGGTATAAATATAATTTAGATGGGTAGGGCCTTACATTATTTATACACTAGATAGAGCTTAGGCGGCATGAAAACGTCCTGAAAAATATAAGCCAACAATTAGCTTAAATATATCATTTGCCCCCTTCAGTCTGAATGACGTAACGCGATCGTAAGATGAAGTTGTCAAATGATCTTTTGGACATTTGTATCACAGTGATTGCTACTGACACTATATCTAGTGTATAAATAATCTAAGGGAAGGACGTTTTATCCCGATATTACTACGGGATGATAGATTATAATTTAAGATGACCGCCAATGGATCGAAATATCTAGACATAAATAGCCAAACAAAACTAATTAGTTTACTTTAATAGCGTATACATTAATTTAGACATTCAATAAGCAATAATAATTGTACTCGTAAACTTTCCCGTCCGACCCTTAGGCCTCACTGAACTATATTAAAAGGGGGCTTTTAATCGTGAAAATATAGATTTTTAGGTTAACAATAAGCTAGTTTTAGATTTCCTTTAGTTATTTACTAAATTTTTTGTTATTTTTAGGGTTCCGTACCTTACAAGGAAAAATAGAAAACCTAATACTAGGTATACATACTGTAAGTACATACTGTAAGTTAATGTATTCCCAAAGGGGGTAGGCAGAGCACACGCGAAGCAGCATTACATTTACGTTTCAAGGCCACTTTAAGCAATTTTAGGTTTAAGGCTAAAAGTGCTATAATGGTGACTGGTTGCTAGCCTACCGCCTACAATATACGTTAGCCTATGTCCTTAGTCGCTTCCTACGACATCCATGGAAGAAATGGAGATGTGGTTATTCTTAACCCGATACCACACGGGGAATAATCAAAGGCTCATAATTACTAAAATAAGAAACACGGTTCCCTTACGTATTAGTAGTCGAAACATGCTCGACATGTTTCAAACCAATCCGTGCAACGTGTTATGAAAAGGACATTTCTCGCATTTCCTTTTATTAAGTAATAGCTATTGGCTAAGGCCTGTGTCCGTAGTAGACTGATACAGGTCGATGATGATGATGATACAAGCAGCATACGCCTATTTTACTAACATAACTATAAATTGATAAATTCAAAACCCCAGACGCAATTTGGTCCCACATATTTATGTTTGAAAATAAAGTAAATGCGCACTACGCGTCTAAGATCCCTTCCGCAGCTAACAAAAAAGCTGATAACTTTGAAACAGCTGAACCAATTTTGATGATATAATGTCTAAGAACCATCGCCATGAAACCCGCTTTCAAACAAAAAGAAACACATTCAAATCGATTCACGCATATAGCGGTCAAACTTATAATAACACCCCTCTTTTTGTGTCGGTTGTTAAAAATGAAATGTTTCTAGTCGTGGTTTCTAGAGAACTGCGCGCCATCTTTTTGTTTTGAATGTTCATTGTGCATGGACTAAGCTAGCGACAATTGCGTTTGCCCCATGTATCCCTGTTGCTTTCCGCATTTTCTACCATTTGAAATGCGAACTAGGGCGCTCCAGGTCAACTGGCTGCCTGGCGGCTCGCCAAAATAATACAAACAGCGTATTAGTTATGACAATTTGTTCTGAAAGGATAGCTGGATGGGAATTAGGACGTTTTCATTTGTTTCATGGAATATCAAGTTTGAAAATGTTTCGAAATTCTTAGCGTTATAACACTTCACAAAAATTATGTAGAAAAATATTAAACTGATTTAAAAAATCCACAAAAAAAAAAAAAACACAATGAAACTATGGAATCAACTTACGGCAGCAGTGTTTCCAGACAACTATGTCATCGGGGCTTGCAAGTAAAGGGTTCATAATTCCTTTAAAGGCTGACAACAGATTAGTGACTCTCTTTAAGTTGTTGATATTTATGGGCGGTAGTATTTCCCATCAGATGACCCATGCGGCATCGTTTGTCTACCTCTCATAAAAAAAAAACTAAAATACGTCTTTGCACGATTACTGCTGATATTTTGAAGTCAGTGCCAACCCCACTGGCTAAGTCCACTCCTGCTGGGTCTTGCTTCAGCGCGACAAATTATTTGAAAAATAACTAAAGATCAGCACTAGGCTGCAATTATATTTTACGACAAACAAATTAAGGTCTTATTAGTCTTATTACACACAAACAGCAAACGCAACTTAATATATGCCCGTAATCTAAATAATCTAATATTAAACAAACCAATAATCTCCGTTAGCAATCTATATATAACATTCCCGTCTATAATTACGTAGTATTTTCAATTATGCAAAACCTCTTGAGCAATGTTATTACACCAATTTACATAAGAGCATTCCGAACTCATGTCAAACATTGCTAAGTAAACAGAATATAGGTACGGAGCGGCGGCACACACGCAAACGCTATACTGTCGATATTATTTAAAAAATAAAAACTAAATACGAGAGCATGCGGCTTTTTAAAAAGTTTGACTTAAATTTAAATGGAATTTGACTTTCTCGGATAGGTAACTGATATTTTTCGGCACTTAATTACGAACTATTAATTGCTATCGTCGAGGTAATTTCAGTAGTTAATAGTTCGTAATTAAGTTCCGAAAAACGTTAGTTATGAGGGCGAATTGCGAAAGTTAATAACATTTATAACCGATTTGATTTCGCAAGCTTTTATGAGTCGTGTTTTCAAAATTTGAAATCCATTTTTTGACGAAATCTGGTATCCAATTCACCAGAACGGACTGGCAAACATAGCTTGGGATGTCCACTAAAGAGGCAGATGGACGATTTGGTAAAGGCTGCTGGTTCAAGGAGGATGCATCAATTAGGGCGGCTTATGTCTAGCAGTGGACGTCCTACGGCTGAAATGATGATGATGATTGAGCTGAAATTTAACATCCAACTATATAGGATCGTCTTCACAGGACGGAACTTTTCTACGGTTAATGGCATAGACTTGAAAATTGATAAGGATATGTATTTTGGATGATAATGCAAGTACAGTAAAAAAAAAGTTTATATTGAAAATTAAGTTTTTTAAGTAAAACTTATTCGCAAGTATTTATTTAATTTTTCAATATTAATAGTGTGTAAGTTGTCTCCAAACCAAACAATTTCACCCACTTGTAGTAACCAGATTCATTTTTAAGTAATTTTGATAGTTTTAAAGATAGCAAAAAGCTACGCACGCCCTATTATAAGTTCCTTGTGAAATAACAAGCACAATGCCTTCAGACATAGTGGATACGAACGATACTTCGATTTGATTTCTGCACTTTCGAAAAGTAGAGGTAGTAATATAAAGGTTTTGGAACTATCGATTTAGGTAACTGATATTGAGCCCCGCTTTGTAAAGCCTGTCCCGATGAGTTATCGCTACAAATAACCAACAATAGAGCTCTATATTTCCGTAACATTAAAAACCAATTACATGCCATGCGTCTTCATATTCATGTCCAAATTACCAAATTTGTAAACGTAACCTTATCCCATGGCATCATAAATTCGTCGAAATGTTCGTTTCGTGACGCTATTAGAGTTAATCGCATGGCCGCTCTGTTTCCACGACACTTAAACCTTATAAAAGGGCATATGTATACCAGCATTGTGCTCACTTAGGTCCTTTTACGACGGAGAAAGAAAATTACAGTAATGTTAACGCGAAATTGTCTCTGTACACACATCTACGTAGATTGCTGGAATTATAAGTACACAGCGGAACGAGTTCCATGTTTGTTTTAATAAGTCTCACTTTGGTCTTTAGTTTTTGACGAACTCCTTTACAAGCTCAAGCATCAACTTTGGTGGTTGTCGATGTTTATTTAGTAGACATCCAACGACAAAGAATTAAGATTAAGTGAGGGTGCTACTTCCAAAGTTAAAGTCAAAATTACCTTTTCAATTTCGGCTACAAAAACACTTCTGAATGTTAAAGAATCTACCATCATCATCATCATCATCATCATCATTTCAGCCGTAGGACGTCCACTGCTGGACATAAGCCTCCCGCATTGATGCCCAATCATTACGATTGGAAGCGATTTGCATCCACCCTGAACCTGCGGCCTTCACCAACGGCCTTCGGCCGTCCAACTCGTTGGTGGATGTCCCACGCTGCGCTTGCCAGTCCATGGTCTCCATTCCAGAACTTTTGGGCCCCAACGGCCATTTGCTCTGCGTGCTATATGGCCTGCCCATTGCCATTTCAACGAGCTAATCCATTTGGCTATGTCGGTGACCCCGTTTCTTCTACGGATCTCCTCGTTTCTGATTCGATCCCGTAGAGAAACTCCGAGCATAGCCCTCTCCATAGCTCGATGAGCGACTATGAGCCTATTCATCAAGCCCATAGTGAAGCACCACATCCAACGCCAAAGAATAAAGGTTAAATGAGGGTGGCACTTCCAAGTTAAAGTCGAAATTATCTATTCAATTTCGGCTACAAAAAGCACTTGAATGTTGAATAATCTACCATTGGCTCGGAAAAACCCTGTTGAGAAGAATCCGGCAAGAAACTCAACAAGACACTTTCTTCTTAGATGTCAGATTTTTGAAATACCTAATGCTTATGTGTCTTCTTTGTCCTACTCGGTTTAGTTGGAGTCTCTTTGTACATCTGCGCCGAAGAGCTTTTTTCTGGCTTCCCTTTGTACTCAACTCTCTCTGAGTCTCTTTTGGCACAATTATTTGACCAATATAGCCATATCACACTAGCGATTTGCAAACGTATTGGAAGCGGAGCGAACGCGCAGCGTAAGTATTCACCACAAATTCGCAATGGATTCGCCGTAAACTGGCAACGTATTCGCCGCGAGGGGTTAGGCTCGTAAAACACACTTTACCGAGATGTGCACTTTTCCTAAAGGTGCACTTTCCGCAAAATGTACACTCCAAAAATGTACACTTTCCTAATTTGGAAACTATCCCCGTAAGTGCATTTTCCCAAAAAGTACATTTTCTCAAAACACACTTTCCCATAATGTACATTTTCTCAAAACGCACACTTTCCCAAAATGTTCACTAGTCAAAAATGTCATCTTCTCTTTCCTTAGATGAAGATCCTTAGCTATGATGGCGATGTTAACATTTTTACCTATGTACCTAAATCCTTCGTGCTCGTGTATTTTTACCATTTATCGAATAGTCTATTATATAGGTATATAGAACGTTCTTTTCCAAATCTTTCAAGCACTTTTATAAACATACTATTTATACACATACTATACTTATTTGAGAAAGTGCTCCATTTGAGAAAGTGCCCTTTTTGGGAAAGTGCACCTTCTGAGAATGTGCTCTGTCTGAGAAAATGTACCAATTGGAAAGTGCACTTTTTGAGACAGTGCGCCTTCCGAGAAAGTGATCCTTCTAAACAAGTGCACCCTTAGAAAAAGTGCACTTTTCGGTAAAGTGAGTTTTACGAGCCTAACCCGCCGCGGAGCACGCAACGGATTCGTTACGTTTAAACGGCTGGGTGGGCTGGGTCTATACTAAAGTCACCGACATAGCTCGAAGAATCGCCAGACTCAAGTGGCAGCGAGCAGAACACATCGCTCGCAGAACTGATGGCCGATGGGGCAAAAAGGTTCTCGAGTGGCGTCCACGGACCGGAAGACGCAGTTTAGGTAGGCCTCCAACAAGATGGATGGTTGAGGTTGCGTGATCTCGTTGGATGCGGATGGCACGGGACTGATCTGTTTGGCGAGCCTTGGGGGAGGCCTATGTTCAGCAGTGGACGTCTTTCGGCTGAAATGAATGAATACGGCTGGTAGGCCATGATGTACACTCACGTACGTCAGCTAACATCTACTTTACCCACTTCAGTTTTTGTACATCATAGCGTCCCAGCCCTTTAGACGCCCGCCAGTGTGATACCGCTCTTAGGTAGCTAACGGTCATCCCCTTCCTAACGGAACGTTTGATTCAAAGATTGTCCTACATTTTATCCGCATTCTCCTGTCTCTTTCCATTTCTCTGTTCTAATTTCGAAATTACCTGTTATTATGGATATTTCATGCAAAGTTCTAATAAAGTCGACTTCCTATCCCATTTTTTGCCGCTAATGTGAAAAGTTCCAGCAACTAGCATACCGAGTAATGGGGTCACGTCAGACAACTAGCGTGTTATCATTTGCTATACAAGTAAACAAAGCAGTAAACATAGGCGAACATTGAAATAATTTGATGGTATTTGTTTGAAGGTAATCGCCAAAGGGACTAACCATTAGGGGGTTATTGCCATAGTCGTCACGCTTGTCAAGCGGGTTGGCGACCGCAGTGTGATACCGAAAGATATCGAGGACGCCTGCTGCCCGTCCTCCGGTATTGTTAGCCATAGTTTTAGGACATGCCCGGGTCATGAAATCCACGCAAGAACTAAAGTCACCGACATAGCTCAAAGAATCGCCAGACAGACTCAAGTGGCAGTAGGCAGAGCACATCGCTCGTAGAACTGATGGCCGATGGGGCAAAAAGGTTTACGAGTGGCGTCCAAGGACTGGAAGACGCAGTGTAGGTCGCTAGCTGAAAACAAAATTGTCACTATACCAAAACTACTACTTTTTGGTATGGCCGTTTAAAGTTGACAATATTATTAGGAATAAATAAGACTTGCAACACCACTGCGTTGATTTTAGAGATCGTCAATTGACTTCCGTTGCCGTTATGTCAGTGGTGAGAGCCGAAGCTCAGTCTCATGAGCCATTCTTACCGGGCGCTTGGCATAGGACGGTCGTATTGCTCTGAGCTTATCCTTTCGCGCCTAATTTTAAGATTAGAAAGTGTTTTCTCCATATTTTCGTTCGTTTTGCAATTATTTGTAACTTTACCTATTGTGATTAAATAAAATTAGTAGTTGTAATTTTTCGTTTATTTTGATCATCCCTAATAATATTATACTTATGAAATGCATAACTCATCAAAATTTGTATACAATAAAAAGACTACTTAAGCTTCTAGTTTGAAAGATTTTTCGAAATAATAAAATGCTTAAGTCTAATAAAAAGGTTTTAAAAAAAACCGGTTGTTTGTAAAGTCGGTTTACGGACGATAGTTTAACGTGACAACGTCATAACAAAACATTCAAAAAACAAAAATGAAACCAGGCGATCACCCATCCAAGTACTGACCGCGCCTGACGTTGCTTAACCTCGGTGATCGGACGAGAACCGGTGTTTTGTCAAATATCTTGAAAACGGTGCATCCTACGGCAAAATCAATGAAATTTTCATCCTTCTATTTCTCCTGTTTCTTTATGTCAAACAGTATAAGATGGTGACCGAAAGAGATAGAAAGAGAGGTTTAAAAAAAAACTTTTCGATATTTTAATAAATGCTCAGGCCGAAGACATGTAAATCTAGTCGTCGCTTCACAACTGAACGTAACTAACTATGTAACATACCTCACATACTCAAGACAAAGCCAATGCAACGTTACACAAGAACAGCAATTAACCACTGCCAGCAATTATTACTCTAAGCCAGTTCGCAGTAAATCAACTATAATAATAAATGGTGGGCCACGGGGGAGGGAAGCGCAGGAGCTTTCACATTTAATTTAACAATTTTGAAGCTTCCGGTAGTCCGGTATGACGCTTTGTTGTTAGTAAAGTAAAGTAAACAACATTACGTGCTTAGCTGGTTTAAGAATCTTAACTCTATTTTACTGTAAACGAAATTACGTGAGTCTGTATTTCAATTAGTCTGTATTTTAGATATTTTTAGGGTTCCGTACCACAAAAGGAAAAAACGGAACCCTTATAGGATCACTTTTTTGTCCGTCTGTCTGTCTGTCAAAACCCTTTTTCTCAAGAACGCGTGGAGGTATCAAGCTGAAATTCATATCAAATACTCAGGTCTACTTTTCCTTGGAACTGTGAAAAAAATCAATCTTCTAAGCCAACGCAATCAAAAGATACAGCCGTTTTTGCCGCAAATTTTCGACACTCGCAAGGGAATCAAAACACACAGGGTACTTCCCGTGAACTCAGAATCTTCAAATTTGGTACGAACGTCTTATAAAGATAAACGAAAAATTGCGAAAAGCATAAATTTTTAGTTACATGATAATAATAATCCCGACTAACCAATTTAAAATGATCCCACATTGCGTACATTTTACTTGGAAGCAGGGTTCGGCTAACACTGGGTTATTATAGTTACAGCTGTTTACCTAAAAAATTGTACGGAACCCTCAGTGCGCGAGCCCGACTCGCACTTGGCCGGTTTTTTTGTATTAGAATTGTTTTTGCATTAGTGAGATTTAAAGAAATTGATATTCTAGTATCTTACACTTTCAGTTCAGCGACATTAGGAGGATGTTGATGAAGTATAAACGTAATCCAAAAAAAAACAGTCATACCTATCTATTTTAATATCGTGATACGAGTCTATCCCCAAATGGTCCGTTGACCATTGCAATTAACTGTTAATACCGACTTTTTATAAGAAATCGTTGATTTAGGGTCTCCTCAAATCTATTGACGTGTAAACGGCTTCAGCCGATCGGAATAACCTTTATGTCAACGTAATAAGAGCGAAAAAGACGTCGATCAGCTCGGCTCCATTCGGTCCACGTCGCCGAGCCGATTGACGTCTTTTTCGCTCTTATTGCGTTGACATAAAGGTTATTCCGATCGGCTGAAGTCGATTCCGCGTCGATAGATTTGGGGAGACTCTTAGTTTGACTTACACCTCTGGAAATGTTTGCCAGAAATTTGTTAATTTTGGTGGACAAAATGTTCCCATTCATTGAACGATGTCCATAATTTACCGCTGAGATGAAAAATTCCGATGAAAAACCTTTAGTCAACCATCGAGATGGTTAGATGGGGTCGAAGATATTGCTCACTAGTTTTTGACGTGACAATCGATGAACGCCGGCTGCACGCATGAAAAAGGATGACGCAATGTAACGTACATTTCGTCATCGCGCGTTATAGCGCGCACCAGGATATACAATCTTGGCGACAGGATGCACCGTTTTTAAGATATTTGACAAAACACCGATTCTCGTCCGATCACCGAGGTTAAGCAACGTCGGGTGCGGTCAGTACTTGGATGGGTAACCGCCTGGTTTCATTTTTGTTTTTGAATGTTTTGTTATGACGTTGTCACGTTAAACTATCGTCCGTAAACCGACTTTACAGACAACCGGTTTTTTAACAGTCTATTATTTCTTGCTTAATACTAATAAGTAAATAACCTTAGTTTTATTGAATACTCTGGGCATAATTTTAAATAACAGTCCAAAAATACTGATAACTCACGTACATGATCAAATTTAGCTAGACATGTTCCGGGCTAATCCGTAGCCCTTCATCACGGAGCACACGCCACGGCTGTATAATTATAAAACATGGTAGATCTTTTTTGAAGAGGCAGTGGTAAATCTGTTTTAAATAATTACATCGTTGATTTTGACCTATGGTGTCTCAAGCAGAGGGTCGTGGGTTCAAAACCCGGCTCGCACCAATGAGTTTTTCGGAATTTATGTGCGAAATTACATTTGTAATTTAACATGAGTTTAACGGGGAAGGAAAATATCTTTAAACATGAAACTACCGTGAGACTCACTCATAGTGAAAATAAACGGATCACTCAGGTCTTAAAACGAGTTTAACTGGACATGTTTCGGGCTAATCCGTAGCCCTTCCTCTCGGAGTGGCACGTCACACACACTATGAAGGAAAATATCGTGAGGAAACCTGCATACCCCTGCGAAGAAATTCAATGGTGTGTGTGAAGTTCCCAGTCTGCACTGGACCCGCGTGGGAACTACGGCCCATGCCCTCTCATTCTGAGAGGAGGCCTGTGCCCTGCAGTGGGATGTATATAGGCTGGTTAAATGATGACTTTGATATATTACTTTAATCTTTATTTGAATGCCTGCAGTTCTGTCCCTAACGACTCTGCGCGGCATCTCCGCTATTTACTCTTCCACTATCAAAGATATACAGACTCCACTAATGTGTTTGGTTTAGAAGATATCTCGTTACTATGCAGTTGGCGCAGCCGGGGAATTATCTAGAATACCGAGGTGGTAACAGTTGGTGAGTTATGGCAGCCATTATGAAGGTTTGAGTATTCCATGAATCATTCTGCTAGATGACATTGTTATTATAAATCGACTAAGTGCAAGACGGATTACAAATCTGAAAGCAAGTAAAACAATGTTCGTTAGTATTTCCATGAGAAACTGTGGTGTTTTTGCGGTTCAGTGACTTTCCGACTGTTTTCTTAACTTCATCATCATCATCATCATCATCCCAGCCTATATACGTCCCACTGCAGGGCACAGGCCTCTTCTCACAGTGAGAGGGCTTGGGCCGTAGTTCCCACGCGGGCCCAGTGCGGATTGGAAACTTCACATACACCACGATGTTTTCCTTCACCGTAAAGCTCATGGTAAATTACAAACGTAATTTCGCACATAAATTCCGAAAAACACAGAGGTGCGAGCCGGGACTTAAACCCACGACCCTCTGCTTGAGAGGCCATTAGGTCAAATAACTAGGCCACCACGGCTAAAATAGCCTATATTCAGTAAAATAGAAACCGATAGAAGTAATTGTTCATGCTCTGGTAAAGCCGTGAGTGGAAGCTAGTTGTATAATAGTATACAAAGTTCACTTTAAGCCGCAAGCAAAGCTTTGTTAATGTATTTGCTCTAATTATATCGCGTTTCAACGACGCAAGCGAACTTAGAACAAAAACGATTTATCTTCTGAGACACTACTGCCGCTCTAATGTACCTCCTGTTTATTCCTTACTCTGTGGAATACTGGCATAAAAAGTTGCTATTTAATTTTATTTTTGCTCACTCAACCTAAAATTATTAAAATAAACCAGTGGTTTTAATAGCTGTAGATATCACGAATTTTTCAAAATGTTTACTAACGGTAACCTTTAAATAATTCATTTAATCAGACGTTACTTTGCGGAGGTCCATATTAATGATCTGAAACAATTACTGTGCCCACCCGCGACCTTACGATGATTATGTTTATGTAAGAAATGCGTGTTCATGCAGTTCTGCCACCTCCACACTGTACGAACACGCACAAATCACACAAACCCAACTATCACCACCACCAAACTACACTGACACGCGTTTCGAACTCAACCAGAAAGTAGGTACCACAACCGTACGCTATGCTACCAAATTTTAGACACCCAACACAACACACATCTAGTTTGGTAGCGGTGATAGGTTGTGTTTGGGTGATTTGTACAGAGTGGAGGTGGAGGAACTGCATGAACACACATTTCTTACATAATCGTAACTATCGTAAGGTCGCGGGTGAGCAAAGTAATTGTTTCAGTTCATTAACGGTAACTTTTGTTCAATATATTTACTTTCACGGTCCGTCCATTCAATTTGTATAAACACACACATGTGCGGTTAATACACGACCTCATATTTGCCGACCCGGGTTTAACGACAATAACGCACAACCTGATAATTGAAAACCTCACGGCAATAAGATCTCTATAGTTTCATATAATTTAACAAGTCATAATGTATCATTCTTCATAATCAATGTTAGTCATAAAGTGATTTATTTCTGAAACGGTTTCTTTTTCGGAACTGTTATTAAACAAACCTAACTTAACCTACCTACTGCATTTTATAACTTTTATAAGATGGCGTTTAAAAATCCTGAAAAAAAAAAACTGTTCCAGAAGTTGTCTCTCCGGGATCGAACTCCGACCTCCTGACTCCGCCGTCGCGGTCTTCTCCATTGAACTATCATGAACTTGTAAAAAGTCTCCAAATTTACTTACGTATTCTACCGACATTCTGACAGTTTTTTATTTTGTCTCAAAACACAGTTAAAAATGATTTTATTAAAATGAAACCTAGCTAGATCGATTTTTCACCCCCGAAACCTTCCGCATACCAAATTTCAAGGAAATCGTTGGAGCCTTTTCCGAGATCCTGATTATATAGAAATATAGAAAAATACAAGAATTGCTCGTTTAAAGTATTAGGTGGATTGACATAAGTAACTAAATACGTTTGCAGCGTCAAATTCTAAAATAAAATAGGTACCTATAGGTTATTATCAAAAAAAGTAAGAGTAGATAAACACGAAATCCTATAAATAATTGTGATTTAATATAATAAAATAAAACAATCACACACTCATTAAGTAAATAAGTAATAGAAAATACTTACCAAAAAAGTTCCGAATATCCATTTTCATTCAACGTTTTATTATTGTTCTGTTCAACAGAATATAAATAGAAATACATATAGGTATTTACTTAATTATATCACAATACTATAACTCAGTAACAAAACCTTATTTATTTTTTAATTTATCCAAAACTCGTTGAGCACTTTGAAAACAACAACATTTCAAACAAATGCAAGCCTCTCGCTAGTCTCGCTCGTACCTACTCTCTCCCGATTTCGCGGCACTCGATGTCGCTCGGTTAGGTTCGGTAATATTCGTGTCGTGCAGGCGCGGGCGGGCCTCGCGGCGCCGCTGCAAGCGAGCTGTCGTAGGTATCTAACGAACGCGCCGCGTGTAATTTATTGTATCGCAAAGAAATGGCGAAAAATGCGTTTATTAATATTTATGTACAATAAAAGTACTAGATAAGATACATAATTAGTAGGGACATCAACATTATCCAGGGGGGGGCAGCTGCCCCCCCCTGCCCCACCCTGCGTACGCCCATGACACAAACCCAACTATCACCACCACCAAACTACACTGACACGCGTTTCGAACTCAACCAGAAAGTAGGTACCACAACCGTACGCTATGCTACCAAATTTTAGACACCCAACACAACACACATCTAGTTTGGTAGCGGTGATAGGTTGTGTTTGGGTGATTTGTACAGAGTGGAGGTGGAGGAACTGCATGAACACACATTTCTTACATAATCGTAACTATCGTAAGGTCGCGGGTGAGCAAAGTAATTGTTTCAGTTCATTAACGGTAACTTTTGTTCAATATATTTACTTTCACGGTCCGTCCATTCAATTTGTATAAACACACACATGTGCGGTTAATACACGACCTCATATTTGCCGACCCGGGTTTAACGACAATAACGCACAACCTGATAATTGAAAACCTCACGGCAATAAGATCTCTATAGTTTCATATAATTTAACAAGTCATAATGTATCATTCTTCATAATCAATGTTAGTCATAAAGTGATTTATTTCTGAAACGGTTTCTTTTTCGGAACTGTTATTAAACAAACCTAACTTAACCTACCTACTGCATTTTATAACTTTTATAAGATGGCGTTTAAAAATCCTGAAAAAAAAAAAACTGTTCCAGAAATAAATCACTTTATGAGTAACGTTGATTATGGAGAATAATACATTATTATTTATTAAATTATGGGAAATAATTTCCCCTACTTCAGGCTCTAATTTCCACCGCACAAGTCTTGTATATAATGCATCTGTAATGTGTTACTGATTGTATTTATTTGAACTGTGCTGGAGTCAATAAACGCTTATTATTGTTTTTTATTAATTCCGGGTTATCAATTCCAGGGGCCTGTTGCATAACAAAGTACAATTAATATTACAAGCGGAACTCTCGCTTCAGTTATATTAACAAGAAAGGGAGTTCCGCTTGTAACATAAGTTGTACTTTGTTATGCAACAGGCCCCAGGTCGTACATTAACCGCACCCACCATCCCAACCACTAGAATTGGGTGAGAAACGGCTTGCATGATGTGTCTCATACATACCAATATACCCACTGTTGGATGAAGTAAGTAAGTAAGTTTTTTTATCAAACAAAAATTATTAAATTAAAATTGAATTAAAATTAAACAAAAGCTTGTAACAAGAATAAAAGTCAAGTATTCAAGTCCAAGGTGAATAAGCATTTACTAGGCAAGCGTGTTCCATCGTAGGCCTCATCTTTGCTTTCCATCAGGCGTGATTGTGGTCAAACACAAGCCTACATTGTATAAAAAAAACTACTATCCAAAGCAGAAACTTCTTATAAAAGAAGTTGATTTAGATTAAGATAAAGAACTAAAACAATCCCAAATATTTAGTAATCCCAGCCAATCACGTAAATCGGATCGAATGGAACTTCTTAATCTTGATAGTTTTTTTGATTACACAGAGAGAAATAGAGCCAAAATTATCAATGTGCTTGCCAAGAGAGGCTCGATCCAACTTTGTACCTTAATTTAGTTCAAGACTTCGTTGAGTATGATCATACATCATTTTTATGTCACTTTTGGGAAGGAGAAAAACAGTATATAAGTTCGAAGCCTCATTTGTCTTAGTGCCTTAGAATTACTGACATATTTATTAAGTTTTCGTACGGGTAGCTCTACAAGCGTTTCACCTGCTATCAGTACAATTTCCATCCATCATAAACATTGAAACAGTCATAACTCCTAGCTCAAAAATATCGGAACACACACATACGCAAAGGCAGTAGGTTTCTTCCTCACCATTTACACGTTTTTTACGTTGAAAAGTCTGGCCATGGCCACGCCACGTCATTGATGTTTCTATGTTTTCTTTTTAACCTTTTAAGTGGCAAAGGGAATGGGTCTATGCAATCACTGTTGTTCATGTATTCATGTTATTTTTCTTTAATAGTTTAAGTTTTTTTGGTCAATCATCATTATCAATCATCCCAGCCAATATAAGTCCCACTGCAGGGCACAGGCCTCCTCTCAGAATGAGTGGGCTTGGGCCGTAGTTCCCACGTGGGCCCAGTGCGAATCGGGACTTCACGCACACGATTTTTTTTGTATTGTATATTATTAGGTTAGTGTATTGTTTAATGACGAATTTTAGTTGTCCATTTCATTGTTGCTTTTATTTTTTAAACTTCCAACAACAACAACAATGTTAAAATGGTTCCAACGGAGGACCAGTGTCAGCTGTAAGGTTGATATCACGCTGAATTGGGACCATTTCGTAACAATATTTGTCTCAGTTGCCGTTTTCTTTATTTTGTTTGTTTCAAATAATATTTTTTCTTTCTTTCTTTTTACGCAAATGACAGTACTGTCGTGTTCAGATATTATGTGACTACCTTGAATGCTCAGATGTTAATGATGACGACAGGATTTCAAATCGCAAATTATTTTGCGAAATAAATAAATATTCAGAATAATTATCCTACGGAATTTCATACAGTTGTATTTTGAGTCATTTGTCAAGTAAAAAGATGGATTTTAAACATCTGGCAAAAGAAAATATGATAAATAAAACTTTAGGACAAGTAATAATTTGTAGAACGAAAATTAAACTTAAGGAATGAGAGTTTCACACTTTCTGCCAACAAACTGCTTTGCAGTTTGGCAGAGGTATTTAGAGATAAGTATTTTTTGTTCTCGCCGTTTGTCGTCGTCATCGAAAGTCGTTCTTGTTAAAAGTTCTCGAATGGAGACCATGGACTGGCAAGCGCAGTGTGGGACATCCACCACCGAGATGGACGGACGATTTGGTGAAGGTTCAGGGTGGATGCAAGTCGCTTCCAACCGTAATGATTGGGCATCAATGAGGGAGGCCTATGTCCAGCAGTGGACGTCCTACGGCTGAAATGATGATGATGATGATTTTTCCTACTTCATTTGTTTGTATTTAAGTAAATAAATAATTAAAAAAGAGCTTAACGCTCACTCGGTTTGTTAGTTTTGTGATTGTCTCTCTGTCTGATCAGATCAACAAAAACCACAATGATTATTGTCAATTTAACTTTTAATGTAGAGTTCATACATGTCCTATTGGAATATCTCAACAATACTATTGGCTTTAAAAGGCACGGGCACAATAACCGGCCAATTGACACACAAAGAAGTATTGTTCAATGTGCAATTGTGTTCTCATCACGTTTGGTACAGCCCGCAACATAAGGGTGCCTCTGAACATGAGCTCTGGTTTAGTTCGAAACGCGTCATTGTAGTTTAGTGGTGGTGAAATTTGGGTTTGTGTGACTTGTGTGTGTTCGTACAGTGTGGAGGTGGAGGAACTGCATGAACACGCATTCTTTACATAAACGTAACTATCGTAAGGTCGCGGGTGAGCAAAGTTATTGTTTCAGTTCATTAATATGGACCTCCGCAAAGTAACGCCTGTTTCAATAAACTATGAACATGTGCAGCCGTGAGGTATCCATGCGAGGAAGATGTGCAGCTCGAGCTGGCAACGCATTCTAAAATTGATATAACGTTTTAAAAAGACTTTTTAAGATTGAAGGGTGGCAACAACACTGTAACGATAGTTAGACAAGGTTGACATGAATATAGCGTATCTTACTCGTAATTGATATTGCTAGTGCCTTTGTCCAAATGCTGAAAATAATTCATCAGCATCATCATAATTTCAGCTAAAAGACCTCCACTTCTAAACATTGCCCTCTTCCCAAAATGACAGGGCTTGGGCCGTAGTTCCCTCGCGGGACCAATGCGGATTGGGAACTTCACACACACCATTGAATTTCGTCACAGGCATCATCACAATGCTTTCTTCCACCGTTCATGGTAAATTTCAAATGTAATTTAGCACATTAATTTCGAAAAATTCAGAAGCAAAAGCTTGGACTTGAACCCACGACCCTCTGCTTGAGAGTCCATATAGGTCAAACTTATAAGTTATCACGACTTCATTTTGCATACAAGGGAAACTTGACGTACAAACCCGGTTTCAAACCAACGATCCTCTACTTATGAGGACATTGAAAACACTTAACCCCAATGTAATTTCTAATAATTTAGACGGCCGGATAGCCTAGTTATTAGAGAACCTGACTACGAAGCTTGAGGTCCCGGGTTCGATTCCCGGTCGGGGCAGATATTTGTGTGAAAAATGCGAATGTTTGTGCTCGAGTCTTGGATGTTTAATATGTATTTAAGTATGTATTTATCTATATAAGTATGTTTATCCGTTGTCTAGTACCCATAGTACAAGCTTTACTTAGTTTGGGACTAGGTCAATTGGTGTGAATTGTCCCGTGATATTTATTTATTTTATTTTTTATTTAATACTTTGCTTTCTTCAATAATATTGTTGGTTAGCAATTAAATTGGAGCGTATTTGGTTGCTACCAAATTTTTAGTCATAGTGAATGATTGTCATAATTTATTTTTGTCATAATTTTTTTCCCGTCGCAACCGCAAATTTTTCAGAATTTTTAAATGGTCAGCTGTAGAACTCTATAGGTTAAGTTAGGTTTTTTTTTATAACAATTCTATACAATTAATGGAATCTGAGTTAAAAGAGTTATGAATAATAAAAACTGAATAATACATTATGACAAACATGACATTATAAACTTTCAACAATTTTACTAAGCAACCTGTTTTTTGTTATTGTTTAAATCTGTATTGTTTTCAATGAACAAAATATTTTAAGTTCGTACAAAAAAATATCTATAATAATACCTATCTTTGTAAACTTTCTTCTTTCAACTAGGCAAGCTGGAAGAGATCCCTTACTAACGATAAGTTCCTTGTACGCTTTCTGTTTATCTTGTGCTTTTGTTTTTCATTTTTTTAGATGCAGTAATGAGTTTCCACACATACTTTATTATCAAAATTAAATCCATAAAAAAAAATTATACTGTATATAAAAAATGGCAATTAATTTGTAGGAATACTCTGTTTAATTTTTAATGTAGATAAAATTCTTATACCGAATTATTTATAAAATAAATAATACAATTACCAACTAATTTTAATATCACACAGACAGCAAACTACCCATGTCCTAATAATGCACAAACTTAATCCAAATAAAGTATTTTTAATGTCCTTAAAAATTTTAATTTTATGTTTTTTTTTGTCAGCTGTACTTGCATTATCACTAAAGATATCTATAAACCAAATTCCAAATCAATCAAATCATTAAAAGTAGGCAATTTTTTGCAATTTGATCCACATTGACACGGCAAGTATGAAAGCCTGTAAGATCAAAACCTTTGTCCACTTATCACCACGATTATACATGACAAAGTGAGACACATTGTCCATACTGACCCATTTTAGCTGGATTGCCGAACACACCAACGATACACACAAAAATGGCACAAAGAGTCTTGCACTCCATTTCAACACTTTTTAATATCCAGCTTTATTTAGGGAATGTATCACATAGTTTTTGCTCTCGTAGCAGCTCCGAATGCTACGGTGCTACGCCGTAGCGACGCGTCCGCTCGGGTCTACGCTGCCCAGACAACTGAGCTCGTAGCTGTATTGCACGGCTTGATATTATTGATTCTTTTAATGTTATTTTTGGACTTTTTCACACGATTATTATTGGAGTAGTTCGGGTCTTCGATGGGATTTTGATTTGATCTTTCAATTATAGAGGTTGGATGAGATTTTTTATAACTTTTTTCCGATCTTCAACTGTAAATAAATCCTTACTTCCTTGCTATTCATCATTAACATTAATATTAATATTCTTATATTACGAAGACCAGATGGCCTAGTGGTTAGAGAACCTCACTATGAAGCTTGAGGTCCCGGGTCTATTCCCGTGTCGGGGCAGATATTTGTAAAAATATAAAAATGTTTGCTCTCGGGTCTTGGGTGTTTAATATGTATTTTAAGTATGTATCTATTCTATATAGGTAAGTATGTTTATCCGTTGCTTAGTACCCATAATACAAGCTTTGCTTAGATTACTTTGGGACTATGTCAAATGGTACGAATAAAATTGTCCCGTGATATTTATTATTTTTTATTTTTATTACCGGACCACGTTCTGCCGACCGGAAGACGCAGTGTAGGTAGGCCTCCAACAAGATGGGGTGACGACCTGGTTAAGGTTGCGGGATCGCGTTGGATGCGGATGGTACGGGACCGATCTACTTGGCGAGCCTTGGGGAAGGCCTATGTTCAGCAGTGGACGTCTTTTGGCTGAAATGATGATGATGATGATGATTATTATTATTAATATGAATCCTTAGTAATACTACTACTTAACCATAAAGTATTTAATTAACAGATTTCTTCATGTTCTCCCACAGCTATTATTTTGAAAAAAATACATTTTATAGCCCGTCGGTGGATGTATCACAGGTAAAAAAATTGGAGCGGTCTCTAACATGAAAAATTAAAAAATAATAACTTCGTCCGCGTTAATCATTGATGCTCCGCTCCTATCGGTTGTAGCGTGATATTATATTGCCTATAGCCTTCCTCAATAAATAGAATATTCAACACAAAAAAAATTTTTCAATTCGAACCAGTACTTCCTGAGATTAGCGCATTCAACCAAACAAACTCTTCAGCTTTATAATATAGGTATGGATGACGGAACTTAAACTGACATTTTGAAATGTTAAATCGATTATCGAAGGGATTAAGCAATGAATTATTACCAGTAGCATTAGTTAAGCCAATACGTCAGCGATGTGGCTTTGAGACCGCGACCTCGGCGTTTTCGCTCGTAGACAATTCTTATCGCAATCTGCGTACCTGTATAATAAAATTAATAAAATGATTAATATTTACCCGCTAACCTGGTATAACTGTAAAAAAACTTTAAGCGTATGGTTGAGAGACCTGAGCTATGACGATACAGAAGCACTATTTCACCGCGTAGCTTAATCATCACACACACACACACACACACACACACACACAAACAAAAAGGGTATAAAATTAAATTATAATTGTAATGAATCGAATGTAGAATGTTATGAAATTGTAGTAAACTAATAATTGTTATTTTTACATGATATTATAATTAATGCATGAAGTTAAAATTTATTATTTATTACTTACATAAAATTATAATCGTTATCTTTATTGTATAATATTACTGTGATTGTTTTATATAATTATAAGTGAATTATCTAATGTTACTGCTTTTAGTCTTGTCATTATAATTACATTTTATTCTAGAAGAGCGGGATCTCCTGTCACAGGTATTCTCACATACCTACTAGGAGGTCTCTAACCTTCTTGTATGTTTCTTTGGCTATTGGAATAAATACATTTTCATTTTCATTTTTCATTTTTCATGTGGCTTTGAGACCGTGACCTAGCCTATAGAAGGATTCCAAACAATTTTGTAGAATTTAACTCTAAAAATTACAAACGAGTCTTTGAAATGGCCTAAATATGATATTTTAACGTGGCTTTTGGAAATTTCCCAAAAACTGAATCAATAAAAAAAATGTAGTTGTTAACCTGCTCACAAAATTCCACAAGAATCGGCTGGGAAAAGCGACCTGTAGGTGACATCTTTTTTTTAACCCTTAATAAGGCCACATTTTTTTTTATTATGAGAGGGAGGCATAACGAGCAAGCGGGTCATCTGATGGAAAACGATCACCACAACCCATAAATATCAACAACTCAAAGAGAGTCACTGATCTGTTGCCGGCCTTCAAAAAGGAGAGGGAATAGAGGAGAGGGAGGAAGAGAGGTATTGGGCCCCCGGCGGTCTCACTGACCGTACGAAACGCAGCAGGAGTACTGCTGCTTCACGCCAGTGTTCTGTGATTTATTGGAGCATACTACCACAGAATCAAAAACAGCTGACAATGGATATTTTTAAAGCTAGTGTTTGCAATAATTACAATGGATATTGTGACTTATTACTAAAAATATCAGGTTGAATTTCCAATTCAATACAATATGTGGTCGCTAAATCACCTCTACCTCATTAAGGGTTTACATAAAACTGACCTGTGATTGACCACTATCACACCTGATGAAAAGTGCAGATGAGGCCAAAGGTCTTGAAGAGCCCTTAACAGGTTCGTATTAGGAAAGATAAAGCGAATCGCACATCCGGACAGAAATACGAAAGCATTTTATTTATTTACTAGCTTTTGCCCGCGGCTTCGCTCGCGTGTACCATGAGTATTCCAAAGAACCAAGATATCAAGCAAGCAAGCATACAGGCAAGCAAGCAAGCAGGTCCACAATTGACCAAGAAATCGGTGAACATACCTACATAAAAAAATACATAAGGTGGAATGCATAACCTCCTCCTTTTTTTGAAGTCGGTTAAAGAGCCCTTTGCGGCCTATTTACAGTATAAACTTACAATACTTATACTTACTACTTATTTTAGCTTTTTACAACCAGTAAAACGCAAAATCCCGTTTTTTCCCGTTCCGTAAGAATTTCGGGAAATGTTTTCTTAATGCTCCCCTACACTCCCCAAGGAACTCACCTGCCAAATTTCAGCTTTCTATGACCAGTAAAACGAAAGATCCCGTTTTTCCCGTTCCCGTGGGAATTTTGGAAAGTCCTCTCTCAGTGCTACTCTACACTCCCCAAACAACCTACATGCTGAATTTCAGCTTTCTACGGCCAGTAAAACATAAAGTCCCGTTTTTTCCCGTTCCAGTGGGAATTTTGGAAATCCCTCTCTTAATCCTCCTCAACACTCCCCAAGGAACCCACTTGCCAAATTTCAGCTTTCTATGACCAGTAAAACGAAAAATCCCGTTTTTCCCTTTCCCGTGGGAACTTTGAAAAGTCCTCTCTCAATGCTCCTCTACACTCTCCAAAAAACCTACATGCCGAGTTTCAGCTTTCTACGACCAGTAAAACAAAAAGTCCCGTTTTTTCCCGTTCCCGTGGGAATTTTGGAAAGCCCTCTCAATCCTCCTCTACACTCCCTAAGCAACCTACATGCCGAATTTTAGCTTTCTACAACCAGTAAAACGAAAAATCCCGTTTTTTCCCGTACCCGTGGGAATTTTGGGAAACCCTCTCTTAATTCTCCTCTACACTCTCCATGCAACCTACATGCCAAATTTCAGCTTTCTATGACCAGTAAAACGAAAAGTCCCGTTTTTTCCCGTTCCCGTGGGAATTTTGGAAAGTCCTCTCTCAATGCTCCTTTACACTCCCGCAACCTACATGCCGAATTTCAACTTTCTACGACCAGTTAAACGAAAAATCCCGTTTTTCCCGTTCCCGTGGGAATTTTGGAAAGTCCTCTCTTAATGCTCCTCTAAACTCCCCGAGCAACCTACATGCCGAATTTCAACTTTCTACGACCAGTAAGACGAAAAATCCCGTTTTTTCCCGTTCCCGTGGGAATTTTGAAAAGTCCTCTCTCAATGCTCCTCTACACTCCCCAAGCAACCTACATGCCGAATTTCAACTTTCTACGACCAGTAGAACGAAAAATCCCGTTTTTTCCCGTTCCCGTGGGAATTTTGGAAAGTCTTCTCTCAAGGCTCCTCTACACTCCCCAAGCAACCTACATGCCGAATTTCAGCTTTCTACGACCAGAAAACGAAAAATCTCGTTTTTTCCTTATCCCGTGGGAATTTCCGAAAATCCTTGAAACAGTTTTCACTATTATAATTACCTACTTCTATGCCAAATTTGAAGAGTCTAGTAATTATGGTTCATAGGATTCCGTTGAACTGAATATATAAATCCGGTTTTTTTCTTATCCCGTGGGAATTTTGAAAAATCCTGATTGTAATATTTTAACTAATGTAATACCTATTTGTATATCAAATTTGAAGAGTCTAGTTATTATAGTTACTGAGATAGGGTCACTCGGAATCGAATATATAAATCCCGTTTTTTCCCGTTCCCGTGGGAATTTTGGAAATTCCTCTCTCAATGCTCCTCTACACTCCCCAAGCAACCTTCATGCCGAATTTCAGCTTTCTACGACCAGTAAAACGAAATATCCCGTTATTTCTTTATCGGGATAAAGAAATAACGGGATATTTCGTTTGGAATTTCCAAAAATCCTTAAAACTGTTTTTTACTATTAAAATTACCTACTTCTATGCCAAATTTGAAGAGTCTAGTAATTATAGTTCATAGGATTCCGTTGAACTGAATATATAAATCCCGTTTATTCCTTATCCCGTGAGAATTTTGAAAAATCCTGAAATCGATGTTTTCATTATTGTAATACCTACTTGTGTATCAAATTTGAAGAGTCTAGTTATTATAGTTACTGAGATACGGTCACTCGGAATCGAATATATAAATCCCGTTTTTTCCCGTTCCCGTGGGAATTTTGGAAATTCCTCTCAATGCTCTTCTACACTCCCCAAGCAACCTTCATGCCGAATTTCAGCTTTCTACGACCAGTAAAACGAAATATCCCGTTTTTTCTTTATCCCGTGGGAATTTCCAAAAATCCTTAAAACTGTTTTTTACTATTACAATTACCTACTTCTATGCCAAATTTGAAGAGTCTAGTAATTATAGTTCATAGGATTCCGTTGAACTGAATATATAAATCCCGTTTATTCCTTATCTCGTGAGAATTTTGAAAAATCCTGAAATCGATGTTTTCATTATTGTAATACCTACTTGTGTATCAAATTTGAAGAGTCTAGTTATTATAGTTACTGAGATACGGTCACTCGGAATCGAATCTATAAATCCCGTTTTTTCCCGTTCCCGTGGGAATTCCCGAAAATCCTTCCTTAGTGGATGCCTACATTGTATAAGGAATCTATGTGCAAAATTTCAAGTCTCTAGGTCCAGTGGTTTGGGCTGTGCGTTGATATATCAACAGTCAGTCAGTCAGTCAGTCAGTCAGTTTAGAATTTTATATATATAGATTTAGACGACTGGATAGCCTAGTTGTTAGAGAACCTGACTACGAAGCTTGAGGTCCCAGGTTCGATTCCCGGTCGGGGCAGACTTTTGTGTGAATAATACGAATGTTTGTGCTCGAGTCTTGGGTGTTTAATATTTATTTAAGTATGTATCTATCTATCTATCTATCTATAGTAGTGATAGAGCCATGTTGTAGCTGCATCACGAATGGACCGGCTCGTCCGGGGCAGTACCACCCTCTCACAGAACACCGGCGTGAAGCAGCAGTACTCCTGCTGCGTTTCGTACGGTCAGTGAGAGCGCCGGGGGCCCAATACTTCTCCCCCTCCTCTATTCCCTTTCCTTTTTCCTCTCCCTTTTAGGGCCGACAACGCACTGGCATCGCGTAAAGTGCTGCCGGTGTCTATGGGCAGTGGTGATCATTTAACATCAGGTGGCCCACTAGTTCGTTTGTCTGGTCTCTCTAACAGAAAAAAAAGAATATATATATATATATATATATATAAGTATGTTTATCTGTTGTCTAGTACCCATAGTACAAGCTTTGCTTAGTTTAGGACTAGGTCAATCGGTGTGAATTGTCCCGTGATATTTATTTATTTATTTATTTTTGTCCAAGCTAATGTTTCACACTCGCTCGTTCTATTAATACATTTATTTTATCCTAACATTCAAATATAAATATTTTTTCACCGAGACGTCTACTATTTTACAAGAATACAAAGCATTACCATTTTCATTTACTTAGAACAACTAATTCAATATCTTAACTTACTTCAAACCCTGAAACTTTTGAGTTTATTTTTCTTTCAAAGGCTGAGAATTAGGTTTTGCTTAAATGTAATAAGTTTCAGTCCACGAAAAGATTTCTTAGAATATTTGTTTCAAGAATAAATGAATGTGGTTATGTGGTTTTGTTTCATTAAAATATAGAGAAAGAGCCCGCGTTGATCTGATCTTCCTTATTTTATAAAGCATGAAAGTTTCTTGGTGTACGTCCCTAACATGGGTATAAATGATCCCCATAGATGAAGTTTGAATCAGTTATTAGACAGTTTTGATGGTTCTTACACTTTGTCAGACGCATTATCTAATATATAAAAATCTCTTGTTACGGTGTTTGTTATCGAACTCCTCCGAAACGGCTCGACCGATTTTTATGAAACGTTTTTCTCTATTCGGTAGGTCTGAGACGATTCGTAGGCTATTTTATATGGCAAAACAACGTTTGCGGGGTCAGCAAGTCTAATATATAAAAATCTCGTGTCACGGTGTTTGTTATCGAACTCCTCCGTAACGGTTTAACCGATTTTTATGAATCTTTTTTGTCCTCATTCGGCAGGTATGAGAATAGGTCGTAGGCTTTTTTTATACCAGTATTCTTCGCAGACGAAGTCGTGGACAACAGCTAGTCTAATATATAAAAATCTCGTGTCACGATGTTTGTTATCGAACTCCTCCGAAACGGCTTGACTTGATCGATTTATATGAAACTTTTTTCTCTATCCTCGGTAGATCTGAGAATAGGTCGTTGGCTATTTTTTATACCTACCCCTATTCATTGCGGACGGAGTTGAGTGACGACCGCTTTAGCCTAGTTGGTAGTGACCCTGCCTACGAAGCAAGAGGTCCTGGGTTCGAATCCCGGTAAGGGCATTCATTTGTGTGATGAGCACGAATATTTGTTCCTGAGTCATGGAAGTTTTCTATGTATTGAAGTATTTATTTATCTATATAAGTATGTTTATCGTCGTCTAGTACCCATAGTACAAGCTTTGCTTAGTTTGGGACTAGGTCGATTTGTGTAAGATTGTCCCCTAATATTCTCTAGACACTCTGCTCTCAATGACATTATCCGTCGCTCTCTTGCCACCGTCAATATGCCTGCGTTACTGGAGCCATCGGGCATCGCCAGAGATGATGGCAAGAGACCAGACGGAATGTCATTGATTCCGTGGAAATTGGGTCGTGTGCTAGTGTGGGACGCTACTTGTGTAGACACACTGGCTCCGTCCCACGTCCGCGGAACAGCAAATCAAGCTGGTGCAGCAGCAGAAGCGGCAGAAAAGCTTAAGAAAAATAAATACAAAGGTCTTGGCTCTGAATACAACTTTGTTCCATTCGGAGTTGAGACCTTTGGTCCGTGGGGCTCCAGCGCAAAAAGTCTTTACAAAGATATTTGTAAACGGCTTTGTGACACTACAGGAGACCAAAGAGCTGGCAGCTACCTCGCACAACGTATCAGCATTGCTATACAGCGAGGTAATGCTGCCAGTGTCTTTGGGTCCATGCCGCGGGGGGAACCTTTTGTTAATTTTATTTAGTTTTAGTTTAAGTTAGTTTTATTTTATTTATAGTTATAGTATCAATTTAATGATTACTTTTATTTATTAATATTTATTTATTATGACATGGTTTCATAGTGGCATAGGAATCAAATTAGTTGACTGTACAATTAAAATTACTAAACAACACAAGTTTACATTGGATTATACTACGGAGATATAAAAATACAAAAGGGCAAGCAAATATATTAAAAATAACACAGTACCCCTGCTTTCATAACCGACCCCGCAAGAGGGCATAATTACGTTTACTGTTATAGTTGTTATATGATAATTAATGTAAAATAAACCCTAACGGATACTGAATACGCATGCGTTATTAACTTGTTTTAACCAACGGGTTTGCTCACGTGAACTGTGAGAGGCACAGGCTACCTATCATAATCAGGCTTAGGCCGTAGTTCCCACGTGGCCCTAATGCGGATTGGGAACTTCACACACACCATTGAAAATGAATACGAATAGTACCTACGCTCAATTACGCAGAATAGGCGCATATAGACGTTGAATTCACTAAATTCGCTACATCACAATCATAATTTCAGGTGAAATACATACGTCCCAACCCAACCCCCAACCCGTCTTCTTTAAAGTTCGCCAAACAGACCGGTCCTGCACCGTCAGCATCGAACGCATTCCCGCAACCTTAACCAGGTCGTCGCTCCATCTTGATGGATGCCAGCCTACACTGCCTCTTCTGGTCCATGGACGCTATTCGAGAACCTTTTAGCCCCATTCGCCAGTTCTACGAGCGATGTACCCTGCCCACTGTCAACTCTGGCGATTCTTTGATCTATATCGGTTACTTTAGTTCTAGCGCTTTCATAATTTTTAATGTGATCCCGCAGAGAAAACTCCGAGCATAGCCCTATCCGTCGCCCTCTGAGTCATCATCATCATCCCAGCCTATATACGTCCCACTGCAGGGCACAGGTCTCCTCTCAGAACGAGAGGGCTTGGGCTGTAGTTGCCACGCGGGCCCAGTGTGGATTGGGAACTTCACACACACAATTGAAAATCTTCGCAGGTGTATGCAGGTTTCCTCGCGATTTTTCCTTCACCGTAAAGCTCACGGTAGAATACAAATGTAATTTCGCACATAAATTCCAAAAAAACTCAGAGGTACGAGCCGGGATTTGAACCCACGACCCTCTGCGTGAGAGGCTAAAGTTAAAACCACTAGGCCACCACGGCCCTCTTAACTTTTAATAAGTTTGCCGGCAATACAGCACTGTTAAAGCACCCATTAACGTCACAGCATTTGCTGCTAATCCTGACCACGAAACATCAAAGGACGTCAAATAAGAAGGCATTAGTGGACGCAGAGATTATGTAAGTTACATGATGTTATTAAGCCGAAACTTGCGGCTCGTTCATATTAATTTTGTTAGGAAGAGGATTGGTCATGACGACGTTAGTGAGAGTACTTTCTTATAGAGAAAAGAAAAAGTTTACCATTAGGAAGATATTATTTGTGTCTTTGGTATACATACAAAATTAAATATTAGTACATTACTGCAGAGGCCGTGAAGTAAGGGATTGACGGACGAGATTTGGGGTATAAAGCCGAGTCGTAGACGAGGCCGGATAAAACGAGTCCAGCAATCCCTCTTCCGGCCGAGGATTGTATAGAGCTTTTCTCAAACATGCATCATCATCATCATCATCATCATCATCATCATCATCATCATCATCATCATCATCATCATCATCCATCCATCCAACCATCCAACCATCCATCCATCCGTCCATCCATCCATCCATCCATCCATACATCCATCCATACATCCATCCATACATCCACCCATACATCCATCCATACATACATCCATCCATACATCCATCCATACATCCATCCATACATCCATCCATCCATACATCCATCCATCCATCCATCCATCCATCCATCCAATCATACATCCATCCATACATCCATCCATACATCCACCCATACATCCATCCATACATCCATCCATACATCCATCCATCCATCCATACATCCATCCATCCATACATACATGCATCCATCCATACATCCATCCATACATCCATCCGTACATCCATATATCCATACATCCATATATCCATACATCCATCCATACATCCATACATCCATCCATCCATCACCAGTAGTTTAGGCGGTTTTATAGAAATAAAAGAAGATAGATTTTTTTTAATGTCTTAAGTTGGCTGTATGTAATTTTTCCTTTGTCAGTTTAGTGTTAGTAAGCAAATTTAAAAAGTTACAGCAGCGGACAATAATGGTTTTTCATACTTACTTTTATGGCCTAGGCCAAGAAGTAATGTAGGGAGCCATAAACAACAAACTTCATGGCTTCATTTCGTGACATTAACGCATACATTTCAAAGCATGTTTGAGAAAAAGTTGTTATTATGTTGAAGGCCTATAATAAATAAAGAAAGGGCTATGCTCAGAGTTTCTCTGAAAGATCGAATTCGTAACAAAGTGAACCGACAAAGAACCAAAGTTATCGACATAGCCCACCGCATTAGCACGCTGAAGTGGCAATGGGCTGGTCATATAACCCGAAGAACCGATAACCGTTGGGGTAGACGAGTACTTGAGTGGAGACCACGGATCGGTAAACGTAGCGTAGGACGTCCTCAGTCTCGGTGGATGATCTTCGCAAGGCGGCTGGCAAGAGCTGGATGAGAGTGGTGGTATGAGTTTGTAGAATTCCTGTGCGAAATTACATTTTAAATTTACCACGAGCTTTACATACACCTGTGAAGCAATTTAATGATGTTTATGAAGTTCCCAATCTACACTGGGCCCAGGTGGTAACTATATAGCCTAAGCCCTCTCATTCTGGGAAAAGGCCTGTGTCCAGCAGTGGAACATATACGGGCCAAGATCAGTGTTTGATCGCGCTTTGTCCTGGTGGCCATAAGTACTTCATAATTTTCGATATCAAATTTCATAATTTAATGTCGATGGGAAGTATCTATTAGGTTTTTATTCCCTAGGTTTTTTGTAAGAAAATACACATTCAAAAGATCTTTTGTCCACGTGACTTTAGAAACACCCCTTTTAGGGTTCTTTACCCAAAAGTCAAAGTCAAAGTCAAAATTTTTTATTCAATTTAGGCATCAATTGATGCTCCTATGAACGTCGAAGAATCTACCACCCGGTTCGGAAAAAACCCTGTTGAGAAGAAACCGGCAAGAAACTCAACAAGGTATATTTTTTTCAGTCAGATCTTAATTGTTATTAAATTACATACATCTAAAGTATTTAATCCTAACAAATAAAACATTTTTAATTTTTTTTTTTTAATACAATTAAATTTTTTAACACGGTAGATACGCTATTTAAAACTAGGGATCGCCAATGCGGATCGGAATTATTTCCAAACATCGCTGACCATGATATAGTCATTAATTTTATAATACAAAGGGTACAAAATGCACCCTATTACTGAGACTCCGCTGCCTATCTGTCTGTCCGTCTGTCACAGGGCTTTATCTCTTGAACCATAATAGCCTAGTGGTTTGACCGATGGCCTCTCGATCAGGTCGTAGGTTCAAACCCCGGCTCATACCGCTGAGTTTTTTGAAATTGATTTGCGAAGATCCGAAATTTACCATGAGCTTTACGATGAAAGAAAACATCGTGAGCAAACGTAGGTACACACACCTGCAAAGTAATTCAATGGTGTATGTGAAGTTCCCAATGCGCATTGGGCCCGCGTGGGAACTACAGCCCAAGCCCTATCATTGTAAGAGACCTGTGCTCTGTAGTAGGACGTATAAGGGTGTAGTGATGATGATGATCAAAATAAAAAGAAAAAAACATCTCAGAGTATCGCTTCTTTTTATACCTGCCATTTTCTTTTAAAGGTATTAAAAATATGAGGTTACCTTTTTACTACACTTTTTCATAGTTTTAATTAGTTTTTCTGAGTATTTCTTTAGCAAGATGGATCTTTACAAAATTGGTTTCCACTCAATGTACGTTTTATAGCCTGTAAAAAGCGGCCTAGTGCTAGTTGGGCTCAAGCACCGAGAGTTCCGTAGCTAACAATACATATACAGATTATACACGTATCTACTTACATACATTATAATCTGTATGTGGGGATTCAGGAGGTGTAATCGGGTTCAACCTTGTACAACACGGTACATTACAATACAATTCAATAAAATTACTCTATATTTTACCTATACCTACTATGCCACAAAGAAAACAATACAGAAGAACAAGTCCTTGGGTAGGGAAAATATATAAGGTAGGTAAGCAATAGGCGGCCTTATCCTTCGAAGCGGTACATAAATTCCGAAAAATTTAGAGGTACGAGCCAGGATTCGAACCCACTCTCTGCTTGAGAGACCATAGATCAAAGGCCTAGGCCTCCACGGTATTTTGGGTATAACAGAATAACTATAGCTAGACCGTTTAAACGAGTCCTCGCCGACGCGGTACAGTGGCTGGGAAGTATGACGACAAAGAGGCCGAGAGAAGTGCGGGCGGCTCATTTAAACGGTCTAGCTATATATGATAGTGATGTAACGAATGTCATATTTTGGACATTCGCGGATGCGAATGACAATGCGAATATCTGCTGCCAACATTCGCGAATGCGAATGCGAATGCAAATATTCAGTTTTTGACAAAATTTGGCACCATTTTATCTATGGCTTGGTGACCTTGGTGGCAGTCCCGTTCGAACGAAGTGCGTTCCGTTTGTTTTTCGTTCCGAGAACAGCCGAGTTGATACGAACGCATCCGACTGAAGTGTCATTCCGCTCAGTGTTGCCAGATGGGGCTATTTAGCGCCAATGGGGCTATCTCCCTTACCGGGCGGCGATAATATATTATCCGTTGGCTACAGGTTAGGCTATCTCGGAGCTACACGCGCGCTCTAGCCAGGCGATTCGAGAAAAAAATAAAATATTTTTATATTCGCAAAACATTCGCAGTAATTTCGCGAATGCGAATATTCGTTACATCACTAATATATGTACACATCACGCTAACTTTCGTCCCGGTAAATGGCACAGTTCCTAAGGGAAACGAAACCTAATTTAACGCATCCGAAGTAGCGTGTGAAAGTTAGTAAATTATTTCTAGTTATTTTTAGTTACTTTTACCTGGGAACAAGATTTAATGCCAGCTTAAATTCGCGTTAAATTTTGAAACATTATTAACCGTGGTAGTTTGAGATGCGACTGCGAAAATTTATACGTTCCAACATAACGCTAGGAATAATTACGAAACAGATATACGGGGTTAAAATATACCTACCGTGTGTGTAGGGTGCACAAATTTCAATAGGTATTTGCTTCGCTATTGTTAATCAATAACACAATGTTATGTTATTTTCTGTATGTAACTTAATACATTATTGGACTCCAGTGGTGGTGTAGGGGTATAAGCACGCAGCACGGAATGCTGAGGACCTGGGTTCGATTCCCAGCGCTGATCTCTTTTTCTAGGTTTTTTCTGTGTATCCATGTTTCAGTTTTGTATTTAGTATAAAAATATTTATTAATACATAGGCAACTTTTTATCCCGATATTCACATAAGATCGGGATAAAATCCTAAAATCTAAACCAATAAGTCAAGATACATGAAAATAAGCAAGTTGCCTTTCATGCAACGTAAACGTTAACGGTGTAACTTCTGCGAATTCCCATTTATAAATAACATTGTAAGCGAGTTGGTATCTTACTGTTAGCCTACAAATGTATCTAACATAACAGTAATAAATAAATAAATAAATAAATAAATGGGAACTTAGTAAAATTCCGAAATTTAAGTCAACTGCCGAATCCAATGGTTTATGTGAGGGTAAAACTAACAAGTTTATCTAGTTATGTGTCCTTATGACGTACACTTGCTTATAGCCAGATCTCGGACTATGAGGCAAATTGCGCGGCGCGGTAGATTACATCTCCAAACTTCCCCGTGATGAGGAATTTTAAACGATATTTCATACTTAAAGCCGCGGCGGGATAGTGGCGGGGATTGCATACGTTGAAGTTGGTCCAAACAAGAATCGGTCAAGTGCGAGTTGGGCACTCGCACAGAAAGGATTCCACACCCACAAAAGCCTCTCATAACTATTAATTAAAAAAAATTAAAAACCCCAACGTAATTTGTTCACACATATTTATCTTTGAAAATAAAGTAAATGCCCATTATGCGTATAAGATCCTTTCCACAGCTAACAAAATAGCTGATATCTTTGAAATGCCTGAATCAATTTTGATGAAACATGTCTAAGAACCATCGCCAAGAAGCATGCTTTCAAAAAACCGCATCCAAATTGGTTCACCCGGTTAAGAGCTATGATGCCACTGACAGACAAATACACACACACACACACATACACATAGCAGTCAAACATATAACACTCCATTTTTGTGTCGGGGGTTAAAAAAACTATTACCTTGATACGTAGTAAAACGTCGTTCTAACTTTTCGAAAGCTTCTTCTAAAAGTAAAGAAAATGTGTTTTAATTTAATTGAAATTATTTACTTCGTATATCAAGTACTTTTATACTTAAGCTTGCTTTGATATTCAAAGTCACACGTGTTAGAACGGGAGTTGGGGGACTAAAAACGTCCGTCATTAAAATAAAGGACTAAAACCGGCAAAATGTTAGTCAGACTTCAAGACAAGTGTTCTGTGTTTTTACATAACGTCCGGATATTGACCATGTTAGACATAATTTTCTACGGGATTTAAAGTTTTAAACCATGATTACCTATATTTAGATAGTTCGAAAAGCATCGCTAATAATTGCATTAGCGCCATAATCACGCGCAGACTTACGCATAATCCCAAGATACTGTAGAAAATTATGTCTACTGTCTAACCGTCATTGTTGAAAATTTTTACATATTTACAAGTTATTTTAAGAATTTCCTCTAAATTTCTCTTAGGTAATACTGTATGTGAAAAAATATTTCTCCGTATATTTAAAAAAAAATATGCACAGTAGTCTGCAAAATAACTTGAAGTTTCAGATTCAGGTCAGATTAAAGTACGCATTTTTTAAATTTTTTAACCCGTCGAGCGTACCGCTTTTTTTTTGTACTAACATTTCTAAACTGTTGTGCGCACACGTGTGCGCACAGGACGCTCGACGGGTTAAAATTAAACTCTCGCAACAAGTCTTTTTATTTTTTTAATAGCTAACTTAAGTTCGCAGCCTCTCTCACATTTAAGAATAAAAATAGGCCAATTCTTAATACCCTGATAGACACACAATTTAGTTCTGTAAGGATTCTATATCCCTCAGACAAATGTTCTATACAAAGTAATACTAGTGATAAAAACAGAATAAATGTTTTTAGACGCCAGCAAAATATATAAATTAAAAAAAAACTTCAAATTGCATTTTTTTTAAACTTTCTATGTTTTCAGCCGTCAGTGATAGACTTAAAGATTTCAATCACTCAGCTCCCGTTCCATAATATCTACTTTGAAACCTCATACGACTTACAAACAAAATTTCCACCTACTGGAATTTCAAGCGTTCCACGAGCTTAAGAAAGCACTCGACAACTGTAAACAAATCCCTGGATGATTGGCAGGCTTTTATCGGGCGTCACTTCTTAATGCCATAAGTACATAAGCCAGGACGCATCGGCCCGTGTGGCATGCGTCATATTTGATAAGCGACTTGCGACTTAGGCGTCGGCAACAGCAAAAATATTTTATCACTTCTCATGCTCGTAAAGTTGGTCTTCATGTCGAGAGAATGCTGTATAAATAGCTTTTTATGCTCTTGTGCATAAAGTAATATCTTCGTCTATGACCAAGGCAATCAGCCGCAAACAGCTACAAACAGAGCCATAGTAGTGGTAGAGCCATGTTGTAGCTAGCCGCTGCATCACGAATGGGCCGGCTCGTCCGGGGCAGTACCACCCTCTCACAGAAAACCGGTGTGAAGCAGCAGTAATCCTGCTTGCGTTTCGTACGGTCAGTGAGAGTGCCGGGGCCCAATACCTCTCCCCCTCCCCTATTCCCTCTCCTTAAGGGCCGACAACGCACTGGCATCGCGTAAAGCGCTGCAGGTGTCTATGGACAGTGGTGATCATTTAACATCAGGTGACCCACTAGTTCGTTTGTCTGGCCTTTCTAATATAAAAAAAAAACAGAAGAAATAAATTTTTTTGAAATGAAATGAAATTAATGAGTTTATTGTTTTTTTTTTATAAAACTGGTCTTTTATATTACCAAATTAATAAAACTAGACAAATCTAATACATTTCTATAGACATTGCAATGCATGAAAAATAAGAGGTTGTAAATTTAATTTCAAATGGTGCAGTATAATTTCCTTGCAATTGAAGTGAAAAGCAGAGTATCACACTCGAGCATTAAACCCATTTTCCCCTCGACGTGTCTATCCACCCTCGCTTTACCGGTTTGGGTGGCTATATAAGTCTCGGGTAAAATGGCTAATTTTTTCTATTGTTGTACGATCTACTATTTCACTTCTCTTGCTTGTAAAGTTCGTATTTATGCTGAGTATAGGCTGTATAAAACTACTTTTTTATGCTCTAGTGCATAAAATAAAAATGGATAATTTGTGTTTTATTACTGAAATATAAATTTTATAATTTGTGTTTTATTACTGAATTAAAACAACCAAATTAGTTACCTTTATTCAATGTTATGCGTATAAAAAAACATGAACGTTTATTTACAATGATGCTGTTTCATTTCTTCGTCAAATTCGATGGAAAGGAAACGCGGAGCGTGTAACTCGTACATGAAGCTCATTTAACTTTCGACTTAACTATCCTCTCTCGCCGGCATATCTCGGGAAAAAGGACGCATTTTATGCATTTGTTGTACAATCTACTATTTTGATAGCATTTTTTTACGGTTTATTTTGTGGATGTGAAAAATCAATAAGCAAGTTCATGGAATAGTGCCCGGGCTGATACTTTTAAGTTTTTCGGAATTTATGTGAGAAATTACATTTGAAATTTACCGTGAGCTTTATGGTGAAGAAACACAAGGTGAAAAAAGCTGCACACACCTGCGAAGAAATCCAATGGTATCTATTGAAGTTCCCAATCCGCACTGGGCCCGCGTGGGAACTACGGGCTTTCCTGAGAGGAGGTTTTTTCCTTCAGTGGGTCGTATATAGGCTGGGATGATGATGAGCTTTTTGGAGATGAAACCTCCACGGCCTGTGAATGAATCAACCCAAGACCTAGCGTTGCTAGAGGTCGTACCCAAAAGTAAGATGTACAGTCAAGGAAACTGAATCACGTACCGGGGTGGACCCTTTTCATTGCAAATGTCATGTTGACATTCAATACATCTGCCAAAGAAAGCATCGTGAAACTGGCTGAGAAAAGATTCCACCCTAGTACGGGATTCAGTTTCCTTGACCGTATATCGGTTACAAATTACGACGACGATTTAAGAGCTGGACCAAAATGCGGTGTCTGTTACAATTTGTCTCCGTAACCAGGATGGATGATCTAAACAATTGGTCTCTATCACCAGGATGTAATTCTTGCAATAATGCAATATCTCGGGGACTTGATCTAAGTGCATTTTTTTTGTGAAGCTGTTGCCATGGTACACTTAAGTCTGAAGGCTATGACTTAGAGCATTAAGCCAAACGGAGGCACCATGTGTACTTATTTCTTTTAAAACAGTTGTTTCTGGACGACCGGAAGCAAGATTACGAAAACAAACATCAATACTAATGAATTTTCCGGTCATGTCGTAAGGAGGCCTGTGCTCTGCATTGGAAGTATATAGGCTGGGATGACGCACTTGTTCTTTAACTCGACGTTTAGACCACTTATAAACGACCGCTTTAGCCTAGTTGGTAGTGACCCTGCCTACGAAGCAAGAGGTCCTGGGTTCGAATCCCGGTAAGGGCATTTATTTGTGTGATGAGCACGAATATTTGTTCCTGAGTTATGGATGTTTTCTATGTATTTAAGTATTTATATAATTATCTATATAAGAATGTTTATCGTCGTCTAGTACCCATAGTACAAGCTTTGCTTAGTTTGGGACTAGGTCGATTTGTGTAAGATTGTCCCCTAATATTTATTATTTATTAAACGTCGTGGTAAATTTAGCAACATAGGTAAAATTATCTTCGTGATCATGAATGAAAATCGTGTTACTTAAAAAAAATGAAATCTTGTCATACACTTATTGAACTACACCCACAGTCATACTCCGCCTTTTACACTTCGGATATGACCTTTGGTCTTACGACTCGGGCACGAGTTCACGCGACTTTCGGTACAGCGAACGTTTAATCAGTTCAATGCGTGCACTTTCTGGTAACTACTGTGCTGCGACCGTCTCGGCCACGCAATGAAGAGAGAAAACTTTCGCCACGCGGCCGGTCACGCAAACTTGTGGCTGAGCCGTTGTACTTCAAGCAGGAGAGTAGGCCAGTCGTTGACTTCTCCAGTTGATTTGATGCTCTGGGGCTCCGCAGCCTGTCTTCATAACGCAGCGGCCTCATAACGGATCTTCCGTAATGCGGATCACGCATCGCGTTGACGCAGCCTAACACAGCTTAGTGGAACAGCTGGCTCAATAAGTTTTATCACAGTTTACCTAATACACGACATTTCAACGGAATTTGAAATATGAAAACTGCAAAGTCAATTAACTACAAAGTTAGACATTAACCTTTTCGTAGCCAACTACGCAGGTTCAACGCCAACGACGAATATTTGAGTCATGGTGAGCAAAGCGGTATCTACCTACATGCATTTCTGTAGGGTTCAACTTCGCGTTTGACATTTCGATTTCATGGCGTATGAGTTAGAGTCGATGTATTGGACAAAGCGTTGAAAAGGTTAAAACAAATAAATAGTTAGTTGATTGAGTTGGTATTGAAGTGACGTTATAACACTTATAACTAAACAATTTCCATAAATATTATGGACGAATCATGTTTACGTCTCTTAAAAATATAGTACGCCAGTTGATTGGTGATGTTGACGTCCACTGCTGAACATAGGCCTCCCCCAAGGCTACCAAACAGATTGGTCCTACGCCATCCGCATCCAACGCGTTCCGCATCTTAACCAGGTTGTCGCTTTATCTTGTTCAAGGCCTATGGTTCAAGGTTATATGTATTATTTTGATTGTGTGGATAGGCTACTGTGAGATCTTTCACCAGGCAGAGGTTATGCCTGGAGACCGAAGTCGGAAGAAAGTTGGAAATTGTATTTATGCTTCCAAGATGAGAAAGCACAATTCAGGATGTAGCAGTTTCTTTATCTGATGACTAGATTGCGCTAGGTGTCGCTACAGTAGCCCCCCCCCCCTTTTTTACAAAAAAGGTTGGTACAAATTGAAGTGCATTCTGTGCGTGAAATCTTGCTAGTGCCAGTTACGTATTTTTCTCATAGCCTTGGCGAGCGTTGTTGTTCCGCTGCTTATCAAAGAGTGATGTTCTTAGTTAGTGAAAGTTGTTGTTGAGGAAATTATTTGGTTGGGATTGTTGTCACAATATAGACACCAGGCATGTATATAAATTTAGCTGTATAGCTACATGCTAGTAATGCACAGTGCGTTGTCTGGTTTGCTGTGAAACTTCATCTTCGCCTTGTATATTGTCTTCAAAGATTGTGTATTTGTCATTGTCGTGGATCACCAATGTGGAGATAGGCTACAATAGAGATATCTCTCTTAAGGCAGAAGTTATGCCTGGAGACCGAAGTGCGAAGAAGAACTGAAACTTCGATGGCGCGATGTAAGATGCAGCAGTTTTCTCCCCCTGATGTCTAGATTACGCTAGGAGTCGCTATAGGGAACGTACAGAAACTATAGGCGGCAGCACCAATGCGACAGAAGAGACACTATGCGGACAGTAAAATCAATTTATCAAGGTAAAAAATTCAAATTGGTGGCACCAGTTGGCAGCACCGTCTATGTGCACGTTCCCTATACAACCTCTATCTATCAGATTTGACCATGCAGCCCTCAGTATCAATATCGCATATCTATACAAAATATATAGAGACTGTCAATTTTGTTCATACATAATGCCGGCTGCGTTCAATTTGACCTGACCGCGACCGCAGAATGCATCCAGTGTGGCAAATCCTTCAGAGTAGAAAGACCTACCTTCAGGTATGTTGACGCAGACGACACTTGTGATCGTTCTTTGTTCTATGAGACAACCGTTTTCAAATCTGTTCCGTAGCACAACCGACATCTCACTAAGGTAGCATAATGTAATATCGCTTATGTTCGTACGTGCTGCATAAACCCACTCTTATATGCCGAAGGGTGCCATGTAAAAGCGTTTAAGTGAAGTGCTAAAATTTTATGTTGGCAGCACATGCAGGATTGAGTTGCGCTGAGATAATTTTTAACTCTGGCCTTTTATGGAGATCATTTCAAGATAAATTTTAAGGTTACAGGGGAAAATTTCAAGGGTAAGTACGTTAAACAGAAATGACAATACTCTTACGTGTCCTTCTGGTCATTATACAGGGCGTCCCAAAATTCAGCGATAGCTTGGTACCGTGTGAGAGATAAATTTTTACAAGCTCTGAAAAAAATAAGAAAAATAATTCATGTCACTTAGTTACTTGTTCATATGTGTAATATTGCATGTAGGATATGTAATGTATTGATGGGACAAATCAATGGGACCACGAGAAAACGTCGGTCCTTTCGCCTGTTACCAGGTTTCGTTGAGTTTTCGGATACCCTGTATCACTACATAGTATAAAATAAAGTCGCTTACCGCTGTCTGTCTGCCTGTCCCTATGTATGCTTAGATCTTTAAAACTACGAAACGGATTTTGATGCGGTTTTTTTTAATAGATAGAGTGATTCAAGGGGAAGGTTTATATGTAGGTATAATACATGTATAATATACCCCGGCGAAGACGGGGCGGGTCGCTAGTATTTTATATACACATACAAGTTTTAAATTTTTGCAGCAGAGAAAAAAAATATAATTAAAAAAATGTGACCTACTAAATTTACTTAGTGAAAATTTACGCAATGTTTACATTAAAAATAATTTAGACACATTAATACACCATGCAAAAACATGAATGAATAATATTTAAATAAATTGTATATACAATAAGCAAGTTCAGAGGACTTTTTCCAACAGAGTTTTGTATAAGTAAATTGATATCAAATGGGAACCGTTTGAAGTCCGCCTTCTATTGACCCCTTTCATCACAAAATATGACTTCAAAAGAATGTTTCCAGTACCTTTCCGGGAAGTAATATATCGACAATATCAGTTTATAAATCCTGCAACGCGTTTTTCAGAATAATTTTAAACAGCTTAGCTTTATGACATTAGCTGGTTTAAAAAAGTGTAGTAATGCTCAAAATTATTGAAACTTAAAAACATCATCATCATTTATCATCATCGAAGCCTATATACATTCCACTGTAGGCCACAGGTCTCCCTCAGAATATGAACGAACTTCCAGCTTGGACCGTAGCTCCCACGCGGGCCCAGTGCGGATTGGAAACTTCATACACACGTATGATATGGCCTATGCCCACAGTCAAAATAATAGGGATGATGGATAACACTACCAATCAACTGACGTACTTCTTATGAGCTGTCAAAACACGACTCTCTCATAGATTTTGTATGGAAATTCATAGTACGTCACTTCGATAGAATTGTCTCTCAAGATTAGAAGAAATTGGCTTACAGAAAAATGATTACTCTGAAAGACTTCTTGCAACAATCGTTTCTGTCAAAACCGTCGTCATATTCAGGAAACCAACAAACTACCTTGAGTTTTGAATATAGAATTCTATTCCGAGAAACAAACGATAAGCAGAAATGCTTCTTTAAATAAAATCCAAGAAATAGATTTTCTGTGAACTTAGGTACTCTCACAATTTTTTTTGGATCCAGTCTAAGTGTTGGCGATCGATAGTCGAATACCGATTTGCTATTGACAGCTATTCGTTAGCAAAAATATCGATGGCTGATAGTATCAGAGATATCGATAGTAGAAACGATAATCAAAAGCAATCGGTAATACGATTATCAATACTATTGATCTTATCACTATCCAAAATTGTGATGGTAACAAATAATACTCCCGCAACTTACACTATCGGCACTAGGCCTATTGATAGTTGACTTATTGTAGATTAAATACAAAACATTTGATCGTGAAACTATCGATAGTGCGATACTGTTCTGGTTACACAACAGCCTGTTTCTCTAATGAGCTAATCGATGGTGACTTGTTGTAGATTAGATACTTACAAAACATTCAATCTTGGAACCATCTATCATCTATAGTGTGTATACTCTGCTCACAAGTTAACCTGTTTCTTCCGCAATTGACACTATCGATAGTATGACTTGTTGTAGATTTGATACAAAACATTCGATCGTGAAACCATATATAGTGTAGTACTACTCTGCTCACACGTTAACCTGTTTTTTACGCAAATGACACTATCCTATAGGCTTATCGATAGTATGACTTGTTGTAGTTTAAATACAAGACATTCGATCGTTAAACAATCCATAGTGAGGTACTATTCTGGTCACACGTCAGCCTGTTTCTTACGATATCGACACTATCGACACTATCGATAGGTCTGTGACTTGTTGTACATTAGATACAAAACATTCGATAGTGAAACTATCGATAATGTAGTACTACTCTGGTCACACGTCAGCCTGTTTCTTACGCTATCGACACTATCGATAGGCCTGTCAATATATAGTGGCTCGTACATTAAATACAAAATATCGATCGTGAAACTATCAATAGTTGCTACTAATATGTACACGTCAACCTGTTTCTTCCATATCCCTCGACATGTTAAAACAAGCACGGATGTAGTAATAAATCAAAGGCAAAGCAAAAGCAGAAGCAAAAGCAAGCTATAATCGCATCAACGCCTGCAACGAGCGATCCCGGCCGCCATTGCTGATTTATTCGCATGATTTCCGGTTCGGTTTAGGCTTTGGAAATCGGTATTGGATTTATTGGTGGCCCTTAGTTTGTACGTGGAAGAGCTGTATGGTGAATGTCTGAGATGAAATAGATGACAAAAAATAGACAATAGTCAATAGATGATGAAATGTCTGAGAGACCTCAGGAACATGACGAAATGTATATTTTATATTATCTAACTCAAAATCTTAGTGCGGGTATAAATATTTCAAAAAATTTATTACGGCCATTTTTGTACTTGGCTAGACTAAATGGCAAAGATTGTGGTTTAAAAAGGATTATACCTACGTAGACAGACTGCACGTTTGTTTTTTAGGGTCCCGTATCCAAAGGGTGCCAACGGTACCCTATTACTGAGACTCTGCTGTCTGTCTGTCTCGCTGTCCGTCTATTGCAGGCTTCGTTCTCTTGAGCCACTTGAAATTTTCACCGTTTCTGTATTACTGTGGCTATACCAAAAAATATTAAAAAACAAAATAAAGTTCAAAATCGAATCGAAATCGGTAATCGGGAATCGGGGATCGGGAATCGTCATACAAAAAACATGTCTTTTTCAGCGTTTTAAGGCACTACCGAGATTTAGGCGCTAATCGATTTTAGGTAACCCTTCATGTACGAGTCGCACTTGGCCGGTTTTTAGGTTTTTTACACCATTCAATCCAGAGATATCCAAAAGATACAACCCTGCTCGGGTTTTATAAGTCCACTACATAGATCAAAGAGATCGGCCTGCCATCTCACTTTATCTTGCATCTTCATATTACGGGCTATGCCCTTCCAGTTATTACGACGGATTCCCTTCGGGTATTGGCTTTATTATGTTCTTTGAAGTAACTTTTTTATATCGTTTTTCCTGAGGATGCTTCGTTTGATCTTATTGAGTGTCTTGGTATCTGCATCGGGATTTGTGTTGGCTGTTTTAGGGGAAATTTCTCGCTTGTTTCAATCCATAAAGAGGGTTTGTGCGGAGAATTTTACAGAACATGTTTCTCATCTTTTCAATTTATTTTCAAGATCGACTCACATTTATTCTCGTGAGGTCTACGTCCTATTTTTAGGACTGTAAAATATGATTCTTTCAGCCCAAGTAAATGTTAAAATTCATCAAATAGCGTCCCAATGTGCCAAAATAAGGACAGGCACTAATTTGCATTTACAATCTTGTCTAATATAATTATTATATTAAAGTACTAGCTGTTTCCCGCGGTACCTATAATAAATAGCCTACGAACTATTCTCAGACCTACCGAATAGAGACAAAAAGTTTTCATAAAAATCGGTCAAGCCGTTTCGGAGGAGTTCAATAACAAACACCGTGACACGAGATTTTTATATATTAGAACAGTGTTTTTCAACCTGTGGGTCGCGACCCCCTGGGGGGTCGCGAAGCTTCTGTAGGGGAATCGCCAGAGGTACTTATATCCGAATCCTAATTATGGAGACGCATAAAAACGTCGTATGGAATTAATATTTGTAACACTGTAACATACACATACATACATACATGATAATAAGCGAAGGGTCGCGGGGTCGCGAAATATTTTATCATACCAGGGGGGTCGCATCATGAAAAAGGTTGAAAAACACTGTATTAGAAGAATAATGATTTTATAATAATTGAAGTTCTGGGCTACCAGTACAAGTGCCTATAAATAGGACACTGGGTCATTATTACAAAAGTCCTAAAAATAGTTTTAGCCTTATCACCATACCTCACCACCATCTGGTTAGTGGTAAAGTTGCACTATGTTTTTATGATGATAAACAATATAATTATCAATTTTTTTTAATTCCCACGAGTTAGGCAACTAGCCTATTTGTAGTCTGCCACCTTTGTTCCAGGGAAAGAAGCCGGTAGAATAAGCGTCATCATCATCATCACCCCAGCCCTTACACCCTTGTTTATTTGTGTTCTTGATTATATATATGTGGATGAGAAGAATTTTAAGAAGTTACTGCAGGATAGGAAAACAAGAAGGATTAGATAATTCGGTTAACGTTGCCGGAGAACACGCTGCACTATTTCTAGATCAAACATTAACACAGCAGGTGCCCAAATTGGATTTTGGCGTCGACCAATTATTTCTATATGCTTGCGGCACACTGGCAGGTGCGCTATGTTAGGGTTCCGTGGCTCAAAAATAAAAATTAACCGAATAACCCTTTTTCTGAAGAACGCATGGAGTTTGAGTTGAAAGTAAAATGGAATACTTAGTTAGGGCTATGACCTCTTGATTTGACTCTTTGAAGTTCATTTCAGTTCGTTTAATCAAAACTTATAAGGAATAATTGGGACTGTGCTCTTTTTCTACGTCAACGCTTTGTCTTGTACCTACTTTGATTGGACATTTTCCATGTAAGAAATAGAAAGCTTGTATGCGCGTATGTTAGAACGAGATAGATAGGTAGACAACACACTTTGAACCTATCTCGTTTTAATATCCACGACCTTCAGAACTAGACTGACACAATTCGAATCAGTCTCGTTTCAAAACTAAACCTGTTTTTCTTTTAACACAAAGTTTATTTTTGAAATGAGTGTCAGTCTCGATCTGAAGTTGCGATATGTATTATAATAATTTATAGTTTACGCTAACCTATCGTTTAAACGCACAATTACGCACTTTAAAAGGACTTAACCTTTATTTCGAAGACCAAGATTTTAATTTTACTTTTATCTCATAAAACTTTCGAGTTATTTTTCACCCACGACGGAACGAAGAATGAGTTCGGGATTAAGAGGTTGTTTGTACGTTTGAACGTTTGTTATCATTTTACTCAAAAACTACCGGACGGATTTTACTGTGATTTTAGCATCAGATTGCTATAATTTCAGTGCAGGTTTTTTAGATGTGTTTTACGGCTTTAAGCCACCAGGGGGCGTCGGTTATATCATCCATAATACCAAGTGAAAAAAATCAGAATACTCTGGCTGGTATATGGTAGGTATCGACTAAGTCTTCTAAGCTAGTTTTTAGGGTTGCCGCTATAACAACAAATAGTAAAAAATAGAATAAAATAAATATTTAGGGGGGCTCCAATACAACTCACGTGATTTTTTTTACTCGCTTTTGCTCGATATTGATAATGGCAACGGGTAGATGCTTGAAATATTCACAGAATATTTAGTTATATATTTACTTTAAAAAGAAATAATTAAATTAAAATAAAACAAATATGTAAGGGAGGCTCCCATACAACAAACGTGATTTTTTGCCGTTTTTATAGGTAATGGTACGGAACCCTTCGTGCGCGAGTCCGACTCGCACTTGTCCGGTTTTTTACTAAAATAAAATATTAAATCGTAATAATACATGGCGTATGCGACATTTACATATAAATTACCTTTAATCTATTAAGTATCCTCGTTCCAGACCCTTCTAAATCTCGTGATTACGGGTAAATCCCAACAGACCGACAACTGGGCCCGACGTGCACACCGTTAAATTGCTACTGAATGGTATTTCAATTTAATTCCTCTGATTAAATCCTAACAAACATATCTACACTCTACAATATCTATACGACGATTTTTAATCGGCGATCAGGAATCGCAAAAGATTAACCAACCAAAAATGAATTTAGTAAGTTAACCCCTACTTTTACCTCTTATTTTCTTTTCTCGTCTGACTTTATAGGTAAAAAAAATGGACCAAAAAATTGGCTGGAAAGATCCATATTATTAATCTTTGACCTTTTCTTAACTCAAATCTATTGGTTGAATTCGGTCCTCACATTTTGCATACTCAACTACCTCTAGCGACTGCACTATAGGTCAGGCTGCTATTTACTCTTAAAGTACTAATTCTCAAGACAAATAAGCCGTTATAGTTTTTCTTACAAATTTACTTCCACCATGAATTTTTTCAAAATTTTCAAACCAGCTGTTTAGCTTTTAGAGTGGGAGGGGGACGCTCGATTTTAACAAAAAAAATCACTTTAAAGTTGAATATTTCGTAAACGAATCACTGTATCGAAAAATCAATTAAACAACCTGTAATTATTTTAAGAGACCTATCCAACGATACACAGACAAGGCCTCTTGCGTACACTTGACAGATGATTCAAGCAACGTTTGTTTGAGAGAGGCAACGTCAGTCGTGACTCGTGACTGTAGAGACCGTCCGTGACAGGCACGATTGTCCGCATTTTTGGCCTGAACTGAGGGCCCGCAAATGGAGCAGTGTTGCATCATATTCTTGCCATCTCGCCCTCTTCTGTGTAGACATTGAAGGAGGTCCCGCGTCGAAGACAATAAGGCATTAGTTCCGAATGCCAGTTCGTACCTCAGTACCAGAAGCACAAGCTACGCTCCCACTGTCGTTCCCCACATCCTAAAACAACGTCGAACCACCATTATTAACTGGTACTACACCCACCGCAACTAACTAACGCTTTTAATTGCTACTTATACCTAAAATTGAAGCGGACTTTTCAAATCAGTGCAATCCGGACGGTGACACTCCCCTTTGCACCGCGCGGCTGTTCCAGTTAGTTACGCCCGATAATTGAATAAACGGTCGGGAGAAACACGGTGGGCCAGCGAGGAGCGATTCAATTTGGGCAGTCGTTAGTGGGAAAAATGGGGCAATTAAAACTGTAGGGGCAAGTGCAGCAGGGGTATTAGCGTCTATTGAAATGAATACTATAGGGAATCATAATTGTTACTTTGTAACTGTAGATTTAGGCAAGGTACGTCTATTTTACAAGCTTATAGCGCTATGAGACTTTTTAAGGAAATAGCAAAAAGGTTAGTCGACGTCACAGGAGACCGAAGAGCTGCCAAAGAATTAGTTTAGCTATTCAAAGGAGAAACTCTTACAGTATCTTCGGAACCTTGCAGAAAGGGACTCCTTTTCATAATATATTTTAGTTATTATTATTATTATAAATAAACTATATTATTATTATTGTGAAACAGATTTTAACTTGCAATGTATGTTAATTCGGGTGGAATCTTTTAACTCAAATTTGAAGTAGATGTCTTCAACCGTGTGGCTTAAATTTTGCATCTACATCTACATCTACACTATCTACATCTACACTAATATTATAAAGAGGAAAGATTTGTATTTTTGTATGTTTGTATTTTTGTATGTAATGAATAAACTTAAAAACTACTGGACCGATTTCAAAAATTCTTTTGCCGTTAGAAAGCTACATTATCACTGAGTAACAAAGGCTATATTTATTACTAGAAAGAATTAGAGTTCCTCAGAAAATCTTACTAAAACCAACCCAAGGTGTAAAAAAATTAGCCATAAAATGTCTTTCATCGCATGCGCTGCAGAAATTATTGATGATAGAACAAAAAAATGTTCTACAATATTATAGAACGTATCAATATCTACAAAAAACTTCGCGAACTATTGTAGTTATGTCACTGTTACTACTTTTTTACATTTTAAAAGATGATAGAAATGCCTATCAAAATCAGACCATGTTAACCACACCTTTGTATTAATTCTTATCCAAATAAATTATTTCGTATGCAAGACTGGTTCAATACCTGTTGATTGTTTTTTGAATTATTGAAATCGGACATTCCATTCAAAAGATAATACGAAATTAAAAATGTCAATATAAATTAATGTCAGTTTTTAATTTTGAAAATTTGGGCCTCCTGCTTGGATTCTCGCTAACATGCCTGCTTGCATGCTTGCTTGCTTGCATGCTTGCTTGCTTGCATGCTTGCTTGCATGCTCGCTAGAATCCTGCTTGGATTCTCGCTTGCATGCTTTCTTGCATGCTTAAATGCTTCCTTGTATGCTTTCTTGCAAGCTTGCATGCTTTCTTGCAAGCTTACATGCTTGCTTGCATGCTATTTGCATGCTTGCGTGCATGCTTGCTTCAAGCTTGCTTGCATAATGTCACAGTTTAGGTATAGGTCTCGAGGTGAGGAATTAAACCATAAAAAACAAGTCTAGACGTTTATTAAGTACGCTAAAGCTGTGATCAAGCAAGAGACTAGAGGGTCGTAGGTTCTAAGCACTTGAGTGGGATACGCTTTCCCCGGACAGACACTGCCCTGGATTCAGGAGACCGTAGGACGCGCTGCGGGCGTTGCAGGTGGATCTTCAAGGAAGTTGCTGTTTTGCAGGGCTGAGGCCAGGGTGCTTCAGGGCTCGGAGTGTGCTGGTGGTGTAGTGCCAAGAGGTGGAGACTGCAGTATCGTTCGGGCGGTTTAACCCCGACTTGGTTGCCCAATAAACGGGCAGATTATCCACAGGATTATTATGTAGTAGATGTACTGTTTTAGTAGCTGTGTTCAGATTCAAAATGTGCCGAATTTTTGGCGGCACTGGGTTTTAAAGGCTTAATTAAGTCACGCCCCTCGAGATAACGCTAACCGTAATTTGTGTTATGTGTTTTGACAGTTCGTGCCACAGAGAAGACACTGCGCAACAAAACGATGTACTTAATTTATTTAGCTTTCCTCATTATTTAATTAATTATATATTTAGGAAAGACAAGAGCTCAGATTTTGTCCGTATTTACTTAATTATATTAAATAAATACGCCCAAAAATCATAGCAGCGGAAAGTTTGATAATAGCGCCATCTAGTCTTGCGGGGAGAGGCTCGTTTCATTGAATCGAACTAACTTAGTTAGGATATCGGTAATTAAGTCCAAAAACAAAACCCAATTGCATTGTGACAATAATAGCTTGCTTGCTTAATTGCATGCTTCTCTGAAATATTTTATGGTTCACGCGAGCGAAGCTGCGGGTAAAAAAGCTAGTGCATGTATAAATCCGACGGCAATGCAATATTATTATGACATGGAGATCTGCTCAACAAGAAGATCATGAAGAAGGTGGCCACAGGAACTCCGTAATTCTACTTACTCGTTTTCTTGTTCGGAAATTAAAAGCGATGTCCAGCATATTGGGTACGTAGAGTCAAAAAAATCCTCTGAACGAATATAATGTTTTTTGTCGCATCCACTCTCTGAGTGTAGAGGGCCTGGCAAAGGCTCTGGGGTAAAAAAATGGCGACAAATGTACGAAAGCAATAATTCATCCAACTCCGTATTGGCGTCGGGCCAGGCGCAGCGAAAATGTAAATTCCATACCCCGGCCACTCGCTCTGATATATACTGTTGCTGCTATTGGCATTTCTCAGGAATCGAAAGTTACTACGATACTGGTTGGAAACACTTTAAATTTTCCCTGGAAAAACGAAAAACTTGCTACATTCACAATAGCGTAAGTTTTTATTCCTGAATCGACTGTAAAGCGTAATTTCTGCTTAGCTACAGGGGTCAATCAACTTTTCTTTGTCACTCGTTGCTATAGTTACGGTCTCCTTAGTAACTCTTTAAACCGTAAGTTTATCTGATTAAAATTTGCCAAACATGCATTTTTGTGGTAGTTTTAAACCCCTTCTACAATTGGTCATCTAATAAGCATGTTAGTTAGTGTGACACAACATTTCTTCTAATCAAACTGTTACTACTTTTGTCCCCTCGCTGACGGGACAGAATAACAGCAAGAAATAGTTGATGCACCCACTGTAGACTCGTTTCTTTAAGTATCCTCTTTCTATTTTAAAGGGTGTTTAAGATAATTTTATGTTAAAACTTGTTGCTGTCTGTACTATGTGCTTGTACGAGCAGCGTTATTTGAGAACAGATGTTCTGTGCATGTAACCAAGTGGTTAAAAACCCTATGAAACTATGAATTTTTAGTTGATGGACATAGTATACTATTAGTCGGTTTTCGTAACACACGGGATACTGCGATTGAAACGCTTAAGAGCGCCACCTTTTTTAACACATGCCAAGAACCCGATATCGCGTTCTGCGTTCGTAGGCAGTTTTCGGTACAAAGCGGAAAAACGCTGCTACTGGCTACGAGCGTAGCGCGTAGCAATGCGTGGCTGCGAATGTGTTAACCGATTTCTTTGTTTATGTTTTTTATTAGAACATTTATAGGTATGTGGTTTTCCTATAGATTAAATTTACCCTTGATAAGGTAAAAGTATCTACCTCGACAAAAAAGCCGTGGTGTCCTAGTGGTTTTGACCTATGGCCTCTCAAACAGAGGGTCGTGAGTTCAAATCCCGGCTCGCACCTCTTGAGTTTTTCGGAATTTATGTGCGAAATTACATTTTTAATTTACCATGAGCTTTACGGTGAAGGAAAACATCGTGAGGAAACCTGCATACACCTGCGAAGAAATTCAATGGTGTGCGTGTAGTTCCCAATCCGCACTGGGCCCGCGTGGGAACTACGGCCCAAGCCTTCTCATTCTGAGAGGAGGCCTGTGCCCTGCAGTAGGAAGTATTTAGGCTTAGAACGACTACAGTACACTTAATATTACACAATCACTACTCAATAAGGGTTAATGACGACCAGCCACAGGAATTTCGACATAAATTACCTTAAAATAAAGTCGTTAGCGTTCATTCTACGTCCAGATACGAAGAACTGTCTTGATATTTACTGTCACAGGGTTCGCCCGTACTGGCTGATTTCATATTCAATGAGTATGAAAGGGTTGTGACTTATTGTCAAGAGCAGCGATAGAATGGCACCCGTATGGAATGAAGAAGAAGAGATAAAGTCTGGGGACGGAACGATAAGTATTCTATTCTACTAATATACACGTGGGATCGTAGATCGATGAGAACCGCTTTTTAAAATAAAATAATCTCAAACATAGTCAGTTCTTTTTTTTTAAGTATGGTTCAGTCCATTCATCTATACATATAATAAATCTGTAACAAGTCGGTGTCTGTACATTGAAGATATTTGAGAAAAACTGTCACTAGGGCTATTTACTAGCGCAATAGAACCCAAAACAATGTTTTTTAGAATTATTGTCTGTTTATCTGTTTGTCTGTTTGTCTGTGCGTTTGTGCGCGCTAATCTCAGAAACGGCTTAACCTAGAAGGATGTGGTTTTCACTGATATGTTGGCATTTTCTTGGATTAACATTTAGTGTTTGTTTCATTTGAATCGGTTCACAAATAAGAAAGATACGTCTATTTTAAGAATTTATAGAACAGTTTTTAGAAGTAGTGACTTGGGAGTAGGTACGGTGGTGAATGTGAACGTGGGTGTGCGGGGGGGGGGTTCGGTGGGGGGTCGGTGAGGGGGGGGGGGGGTTGCGGGGGGTGCGGGGGGTATTTTTTTTTATATCGAGGAACTAAGGAGAGCCATAATTGATGAAAAAGCAAATTGGATAAAAAAAATAAGCTGCCCAAATTACTAATTCCACGCGGACGGAGTCGCGGGCAAAAGCTATTGGAGAATAATTTTGCCAGTGTCAAATAGAAAACAGTTTTAAAAATATCGGCCGTTGTTAGCTAAAATAATTCTATAACACCCCCTCCCGTGTCGGATTATTAGCCATCGTGTTTCCTCTACAGTCTGTATCGCAATGTTCCCGATATTTAGAAAAACCAAATCTGCTTATCATTCATTTTCTCCTTCCATCATGTCAACGACATGCTATGCTTCTTTTCACTTATCCTAAGTACATACATGTAAATGCGGTTGTGAAATTATATGATTTTACTTTTTCGGCGTGGCTGTCTTTCGTGATTTCGTAATAGCAATATACACTCACGGTCTTAAAATTTGGCCCACAGTTCACCTTTCATACAAGCGAGGTCACTTTCACTTTGATGTTTTGGTTCTCCACTAGGCGGTGCTTTGGCTGTGATCTGATGATGGCTACTCCGAGCATTGATAAAGGACATTCAGAGTTCCTAAGATATACCTACCCACCTGATTGAATGTGTTTCACACGGAAATTATACATGTTCGAAAAAACATCTATAATGGCAATAAAATGAATGAAAATCTAAGTGCTGATACAAACTCTCTCGCTGTGGTGTGAACTGCTTGTTGAATCAGTTATGTATGTTGGGAACTCTGGACCTACATTATTAATGCTCTGGATATCCATCATCAGATCTCCACTGGGGCACTGCCCTGGTGGAGAACTAAGGCATCAAAGTGGCCTCGTTTGTATGACAGGTAGACTGTGGGCCGAATTATTTAACCATGAGAGTAATTGGCTAGTGTCAAAAACCAACCAATATGCAAGTCGGATTAAAACAAACAAAAATAAGTTTGTATTTCCGGTATTTTTATAAAATACTTGTCTTGTTTTCGGTGTGTGTAGTGAAGTCCTTTAAAGTCGGTTTTTTTTTAATTTATAACGGTCCAAAGAATTGCAGACCAAAGTATTTGACATTAGTTTCAACCTGAAATATCCACGGGTTTCTGAGAAAAAAGGTCTTTACAGACAGACAGATCCTATGACAGTTATTTTTGGTAGGTACTGCAGTATTTAAAAACCGCTTTCGCTCGTCACTAAGCGCTGCTCTTCAGTTCGGGTCCGTTTGATTCGTAGGGCGCCGATAAGCGGGACTTTGATCGCTCTCCACGACCCGACCTGGGTATCAGCTGCGTCTGCAATTCCAATGCGTACGGGATACACGGCTACGTATCTATCTGTAATCATCATCATCGTGTCAGAAGACGTCCACTGTTGATTTTTCTCTAAATGTTATCGACAATAATGCCGTTATTTAAAGTTCCCACGGGTCGCTCTCGTATATTAGAATAGATGCACATGTTTCGGGCAAACCCATAGTTTTTATGCACCCACACACACACGTAATTAATTATATTGATTTTTTCTCTTATATTCTTTGTCAATCACAGCCCGCACCAGATTACGGGGGCTGTGATCACATATGACATGACAGATTCTAAAAAGAGATAGTGAAACTTATAGTTAAAATATGTGATACTGTGGGGTGACTTTGATATACTTGCATATTGCCTATAAAATAGAGATGTGCCGACTAGTCAGCGACTAGTCGGCGACTATTCGGCAAAGAGCGCCGACTATCCGGCTTCAAACTTTGTATGTATTTCTCAGAAATATGTATATAATTATGTAGGAGGAATTACATTACATAAAAACCATGATTATTTATTAATATTTTTCCGGTTCCGACATGCTCGCAGGCGGCGCCGCGCCGGCTTTTGCAACTTTCACGCGAAGCAAATGTAACCAAAGTGTTACAGAAATCTCCGAAACCGTAATCGGCCTGGCCGACTAATCGGCCGACTAGTCGGCCTCTGTACAACCCACTAATCGGCTAATCGGCTAGTCGGCCAAAGTCATAATCGGGACATTTGAAATCACCCATTTTTTAACATTTTCTTCAACTTTATAGATAGACTAGCTTTTTCTTGCGACTTCGTCCGCGCAGAATACAAGTTTCTTACTGTCCATCATCATCATCGCCTATATCAGTAAGTTAATATAAAACCCGACTTCTCATTATCCCGTGGGAATGCCCAAAATTCTTAAAATTAGTTTTTTACAGTTATAATTACCCACTTACATGCCCAATTTGTAGTCTCTAATTATTCTAGTTACGGAAATAGGGCCACTTTGAAGGGCAAATATAAATCTCATTCATTCCGTGAAAATTACAAAAATTCCCTTCTTAGCGGATGGTCATAATAGCTTTCTACTTATGCGCCAAATTTCAGCACAATCGGTTCATCGGTTTGAGCTGTGCGTTGATAGATCAGCCAGTAACGTTTGCATTATATATATTCATAAGAAAAGATACTCACCAGCTTCTTGATATAAAAACATAGCCAATATATTTACGACTACGCGTGCGTATTGCGGCCGTAGCGAACCAGAGCACGTCCAAGCTGATAAGAATTATTCTTTTATCTAGCAGTAAAATACTGTCCGACCCGCTTCTATCACTTTACGGCACTAATACAATCAGTATTGTGAAACTTTTATACGGGCCCAGTAAAAAAGGAGGTTTACATCGGGACTTATTAAATTTTAGCAGATGGTTGGATTAGTTTGGTTGACATGTCAGAATATAGTTACAACCATAGTTCTAACCACTAGTCCACGACGGCTTATAAAATTATGCTCAAATATATCAGTACAGAATAGATATTTCACGAAGACGCATAAGCACGAATGCGCGCACGCACCTTGCTTGCTGTTCTTCTAATTAATAAACTTTATTTATATGAGAGGGAGGCAAACGAGCAAGCGGGTCATCTGATGAAAAATAATCACCACCGCCCATAAATATCAACAACTCAAAGAGAGTCACCAATAAGTTGCCGGCTTTTAAAGGAAGTATAAACCCTTTTTTTGAAACATGAAATTATTCTTTAAGTTTTAGTAACTAGGAACTTAGCACAGGTATTTCATACTTAAAGTTATTGATTCCAATCTAAACATTTTGTCAAACACAAACAAAAACTATAGTCACTTTTTGTAGTTATATTTATCTATAAATTTAAAATTTTAAAAACCCGCAACGCAATTATGTCACTCGTATGTTTGAACGTTAAGTCAATGCCCATTATGCGTCTAAGATCTCTTCCGCAGCTAACAAAAGAGCTGATAACTTTAAAACGTCTGAACCGATTTTGATGAAACATATTTAAGAACCATCGCAAAGAAACCTGCTTTTTATTAAAAAAACCGCATCCAAATCGGTTTACCCGTTTAAGAGCTATGATGCCACATACAGACAGACAGACACACACACATAGCGGTCAAACTTATAACACCCCTCTTTTTGTGTCGGGGGTTAAAAATGCCAAAGGCTTAAGTAAACAACCTCTCTATTTGCATTTATTTGCCGTCAAACAGAAATCAAAGCCGTTTCAAATTAAGTAGCAACATTTACGGTCCAAAATTGAATGTCTTGACCGGGATCGTCCAGAGTTTAAGGGTTATGAACAATCGGACGCATAAAATACTATTATTTTTAGTGGCTTGTCTAAAATCTAAAACATACAATGACGTCGTTTATTATCATACCTAACAGCAAACTACTTTCCGCGCACATATTAATCAATGAAACAAAACATAACTTGTCACTTCAGCTCCCGCTGTAGATTGGTGACATAAACATACAAATTTAACTCATCAAACATTCATATGTATATGTTAGAACGCTATCACTAATTGCATAGTCGACTCAACCGGGCGGAATCAAAACACCGCCGGCGCTCATTGTCTACGTCAAAGTGGGTCTCAGACTGTTTGGGGCTAGGGATGTTAAATGTTCGTTGATATATCCGCAACATCTGCATTTTCTCTACGTAGTGTTTCATCATCATCATCAGCCTACGTTCGTACACTGCTGGACACCTCTCCCATGGCACGCTATTGAGCACGATCCTCGGCCACTCCCATCCAGCTCTTGCCAGCCGCCCTGCGAAGATCATCACTCCACCGAGTCTGAGGACGTCCCACGCTACGTTTGCCGATCCGAGGTCTCCACTCAAGAACTCGTCTACCCCAACGGTTATCGGTTCTTCGGGTTATATGGCCGGCCCATTGCCACTTCAGCGTGCTAATGCGGTGGGCTATGTCGATAACTTTGGTTCTCTGTCGGATCACTTCGTTACGAATTCAATCTTTCAGAGAAACTCCGAGCATAGCCCTTTCCATAGCACGTTGAGCAACTTTAAATTTGTGGACCAGCCCTACAGTGAGTGTCCACGTTTCGGCACCGTATGTCATGACGGCTAGGACGCACTGATTGAAGACTTTCGTCTTTAGACTCTGTCGAATTGGCGACGTGAAGACTTGACGCAGTTTCCCATACGCTGCCCATCCCAGCTGTACGACTGTGTGACGTAGTGTTTATGCAACAAAAAGTCCACAGACAGGAAAGTGTTGCAGCAGCGTTCGATATTTGGATGTGTTACAATTGGGAATGTCTAAAAAAAGTTACAGCTATGCTCGGAGCTTTTCTGCGGGATCTCATTAGAAATAAAGCTCGAAGAATCGCCAGACTCAAGTGGCAGTGGCAGGCCACATCGCTCGTGGGACTGATGACCGATGGGGCAAAAAAGTTCTCGAGTGGTACGGACGGGAAGACGCAGTGTAGGTAGGCATCCAACAAGATGGAGCGACGACCTGGTTAAGGTTGCGGGATCGCGTTGGATGCGGATGGCGCGGGACCGATCTGTTAGGCAAGCCTTGGGGGACGCCTATGTTCAGCAGTGAACGTCTTTCGGCTGAAACCATCATGATGATGATGATGATGAAAGAAACAGCTTCAGTTGCTTAATTTTCCGTACTAACCTTTCATCCCTTAAAGGATTGATTTGCGTCTAAATCCAAATTAAACTTAAATCATTTAAAACGCATAATACCAAGGATGATATAGACTGGATTAGCAATCGCCATAGTACAGATCGGCCGCGATTTTTATAGTTCGATTATTAAATCTAGATGGCGCTGAAATATAGCCCGAGGCTTTGAAAGCAAAACAAACAGATGTTTCATATTACTACAAATGTATTATTTTTCAAAAATATTGCATAATAAAACATTTGCAGTAATATGAAATATCTGTACTTAGTCTTATTGTTTTGCTTTCAAACCCTCGGGCTATATTTCAGCGCCATCTAGATTTAATAATCGAACTATAAAAATCGCAGCCGATCTGTACTATGGCGATTGCTAATCCAGTCTATATCATCCTTGATAATACCTACTCATCCGCATCCTCACAATATTCGCATATCTAACATCCCTGGTCATATATTTGAGGCGTTTGAGTTAGACATTCCATTTGTACTCGCATAATGCATGTGCTAAATTAAATGTGATTGAACAACGCGGTATTACCATGATTGCTTTATCAATGCTTTCCAGGTATTATAATAACGTACATGATTTTCACCTTTTTGAGCAGAAAATTGTATTAACCTTTTCAACGCCAACGACACATATATAGGTCACAAAGTACAGTGTCAAAGTGATCTTGACACAATGACATAAGATTCAAAGCAGGTTTACGTTTTGTCGAGGCGCGGCGGTGAAAGGGTTAAACGAAGCGAGCATTTTTGCGAAATATTCCTCCTATATTTACCGCCATAAATATTGTATGAAGGAATTGATTATTCTTTAGAAGTCTCTGGTTTCAAGAAACGTTTCAATGTGATGTATTATTATTCTCTTTATTTATATTTTTTCTCTTAGGTTAGATTTTTACAATAATTATACAAAATGTAAAATATAAAACTATACATACAAAACGTAAAATCATTTTAAAAACCTAACCTCGGGTGCCACCGGCAGCGAGGCAGGGCCTAAGCTATCGGTGGTTAGGGCGACAGAGAGAGGAAACTCCTGACTATCCGCGCAGTGTCCAGGAGTACCGTCTTCTGTATCTGACTCTTGATCCAGCCATCTAGCGAGAGTCTCTTGAGGTGTTGGTCGAGACTCTTCGCTATCAGACCGTTCGCAGAAACGACTATCGGGACAATGATCGTCGAATCAACATCCCACATGGCGGTTATCTCGTGAGCTAGGTCAAGGTACTTACTGGCTTTGTCCTTCTCAGCTTTCACGAGGTTCTCGTCATGGGGGATGGTGATGTCGATGAGCATTGTCTGACGTTTCAATCGATCTGTCCGCAAGATATCAGGCCTATTGGCTAAAATAGTCCTGTCCGTGATAACAGACCGATCCCAATAGAGCGTGGCACAACCATTTTCGAGAACTGGCGCAGGTATATACTTATAGTAAGGCAGTTCAAAGTCCACAAGACCGTATAGCAGAGCAAGTTGCTGGTGAATAATTCTGGCTACAAGGTTATGTCTGTGCAAGTACTCACCGTTAGCAAGATGACCACAACCGGAAATAATATGCCTGAGTGAAATGGTTGTTATTATTATTATTTAAAATAATACACTAGCAGCTCATTGAACGCAAGCTAATTAAATTACCGATTATTGATTAAATATGAATGTATACATCATCATCATCATTTCAGCCGAAAGACGTCCACTGCTGAACATAGGCCTCCCCCAAGGCTCGCCAAACAGATCGGCCCTGCGCCATCCGCATCCAATGCGTTCCCGCTACCTTCACCAGGTCGTCGCTCCATCTTGTTGGAGGCCTACCTACACTGCGTCTTCCGGTCCGCGGACGCCACTCGAGAACCTTTCGGCCCCATCCGCCGTCAGTTCTACGGGTGATGTGCCTTGCCCTCTGCCACTTAAGTCTAGCGATTCTTCGAGCTATGTCCGTGACTTTAGTTCTTGCGCGGATTTCATCATTTCTGATGCGATCCCGCAGAGAAACTCCAAGCAAAGCCCTCTCCATCGCCCTCTGAGTGACCTTGAGCTTCCTTATAAGACCCGTCGTTAGCGGCCACGTCTCAGTGCCATAAGTCATCACTGGCAACACACACTAGTCAAATATACATATTACTGAGAAATACATACAAAGTAAATAAGAAGCCCGATAGTCGGCGCTTTTTGTTATAAACTATCTGTGCGCTAAGTTTTAGAATCTTCAAACTGTTTTGGCGTGAAAAACTAACAAAAATCCATGCAAACTTTCGCGTAAATTATTATTGTTGGAACGACACGCAGGAATGAATGAATAAATGAATGAATGAACATTATCGTGGAGCGACCGGCAGCCGCTGACGAAACCGTAAAGAAATATAAAAAAATCTCTGTAAAGATATTATATTATAAAGCAGCATATTACCTTTGTGAAATCTATACCAGCTACTTGTGTCGTAATTTATAGTTAAAATTTACTTACAATATTTTCTTCTTTTCTATTTTTTTTAACTACATTACTTAACCCGCAATAGCACAGGGCCAATCTGTTTGGCGAACCTTGGTTGAGGCCTATGTTCAGCAGAGGACGTCTTTCGGCAGACATTATGTTGATAACTGAACAATGATGAACCCCTAAACAAATTATTAAGTAAGAAATAGGACTTGTCATATTCCTTATCCAATAAACAATAAACAACTTTGCCAGTCATCTGCCGTTTCATTCTGTTTCTCGGAATACGCGGCGGCCACAGAATGGGACAAATTCAATTTGTTTACCTACGTTAGCTTCAATGTTAATATATATCAAGTGGGTTAGGTATACTTGACACCGCGGCCGTATTCCGAGAAATACTTTTACCAGAATAAAAAAATATTTCATTTATACATATAATAAATCTGTAACAAGTCGGTGTCTGTACATTGAAGATATTTGAGAAAAACTGTCACTAGGGCTATTTACTAGCGCAATATAACCCAAAACAATGTTTTTTAGAATTATTGTCTGTTTGTCTGTTTATCTGTTTGTCTGTTTGTCTGTGCGTTTGTGCGCGCTAATCTCAGAAACGGCTTAACCTAGAAGGATGCGGTTTTCACTGTTAGGTTGGTATTTTCTTGGATTAACATTTAGTGTTTGTTTCATTTGAATCGGTTCATAAATAAGAAAGATACGTCTATTTTAAGAATTTATAGAACAGTTTTTAGAAGTAGTGACTTGGGAGTAGGTACGGTGGTGAATGTGAACGCGGGTGTGCGGGGGGGGTTCGGTGGGGGGTCGGTGAGGGGGGGCAAAATATAACTAAAGGCTTGAGAGCAGTTGACCTCACGATTTTCTTTAAATAAGTAGCTTAAATTTGATAATTATTAGGGTTTCGTAGTCAAAAGATGTTAATTAACTATTAATAAAAATAAATAAATATCACGGGACAATTCACACCAATTGACCTAGTCCCAAACTAAGCAAAGCTTGTATTATGGTTACTAGACAACGGATAAACATACTTATATAGATATACATATTAAACATCCAAGACACGAGCACAAACATTCGTATTTTGCACACAAATGTCTGCCCCGACCGGGAATCGAACCCGGGACCTCAAGCTTCGTAGTCAGGTTCTCTATCAAATAGCCTATCCGGCCGTCTAAACGTATTACTGAGACTCCGCTGTCTATCTGTCTGTCTCGGGCTCTATCTCTTGAACCGTAATGGCTTAGACACCGATTACCTATTGCTGAGGCCCCTGTAACAACAATTTATAGAAAAAATACCCGTAGAGGACCACATGTTGGACATCCGTCGGACAAGATATATACGAAAACATAATGCTTTAAATTTACAGCAAATAAACAGGTATTTAATACCGAAAATTTCATATTCTATTTCATGTTTCTATTTCGGATCGTGATATAGCTTGTTCTTAGATTATTTATACACTAGATAGAGCTTAGGCGGCATGAAAACGTCCCGAAAAATATAAGCCAACAGTTGGCTTATATGCCATTTGCCTCCCTTCAGTTTGAATGACGTAACGCGATCGTACCTAATATGAAGCCGTCAAATGGAATTATTGGACGTTTTGTATCGCAATGTTTGCTGCTGACACTCTATCTAGTGCATAAATAATCTAAGAGCTTGTTTAATTTGACGAATTAAGTACAGTACAGCAAACTAAAGGTGACTTTCACCTGTCATAAAACCTTCCGCAGTAACACCGCATTGTCAGTGAAAAAAGTTTTAATATTTAACCAAATTGTCGTATCGGGAGTTGGCAGCAGTGAGGAAGTTCAGCAATCTGTAAGTGCTTCGATCAGTTACGGCGTGGTACCCCCTCGTGTGATGCAGCTTGGGCTGTTGCATGTGGTTCCAGCGATGCAGGGTTTGCCAGGTGGGTAGTGCGAAGACAGGGAGTGTGGGGCGCTTTGGTGGCGTTGGATTCCCGCGCATCGGTTCGTCGGTTTCTGGTAAGTCGGTGTCAGTTGTGAAAGAGCGCGTCGGCGGCAGTGTTGGTTTTCTAGCTGTAAAATTAAGTTCACGTTACAGCGATGGAATAACATTTCTTACTAAATACGCATTAACAGTGTTATAGCTAGACCGTTTAAACTTTAAATGATTAACCCGCACCTCTCCCGAACCCCTTTGTTGTCATATATCCCACAGCCCCTGTACCGCGTGGGAGCGGACTCATTTAAAACGGTTTAGCTTTATTATAGATTCACGTTTAATTACAAAATATATGTCAACGTTCCAAGAAGCCGTGGTGGCTAATGGTTTGACCTGCCTCTCATGCAGAGGGTCGTGAGTTCGAATCTGCGCTCGCACCTCTTGAGTTTTTCGCAATTTATGTGCGAAATTATATTTGAAATTTATGTATAATCTTTTAGTGATGATCTTACAAGGTGAGATATAAATGCATAGGAAAGATTCGTGTCGAAGCTCCTGAACAGTGGTGGTGTAGGGGTATTAGCACGCAGCACGGAATGCTGAGGACCTGGGTTCGATTCCCAGCGCTGATCTTTTTTCTGGGTTTTTTTCTGTGCATCCATATTTCAGTTTGCGTTTAATATGAAATATATGGTTTTCACGGGATGATCGTATAAAAGTAATAAAAAATGAAGTTGAAAAATAAAAATGCAAAAAGATACTTCATAAAAAACTTGTTTATCATGATTTTGAACCTGAGAAGAAACTCAATGGTGTGCGTGAAGTTCTCAATCTGCACCGGGCGCGCGTCGGATCCACGGCCCATCATGATGATGATGATGATGATATATCCACGTTTACGAACACCATCTATATCCTGTCACAAATATGTCTAAGCACCCCCCATTTAAATAATATTAGTAGGACGAGATAATTTGTGGAAATGTTTGAATGTTTGGATGTTTGGATTTTTGAATGTTTGTTTGTAAATCACGCAATAGCAGCGAACGTTTGGATGAAACTTGGCATACAAATTGACAAAAAAAACAACATACAGACGAATTGAGAACTTCCTCTTTTTTTGAAGTCGGTTGAAAATCAGAGCCACAACCCTGTCAAGACATTCTATTTTGGACTAATTTGAATCTGCTTTGACTTCTGTATATCGGCAAATATATTGATGGAATCGATTTAAGGGTTAATATCCCGGCAGTGCGTTCCAGTGGGACAATAATGTTAACTTTAATAAGATAAGGGCCGCTGTCCAAGAACGTTGAAGGCATCTTGCCATTCAACATGACGCGTTAACTTCATTTTCACCTCACTAGCTCGGAAAGCCCTTTTTGTTTGTTTGACATCTATTGAGAAAATTGCTTTTTATCTACATGTGAAGAAAGAGTTTTGACATTTGAAGGCAGCTTAAGTGATATTTGACAGCTAACAAAACGTAAAACGTTAAAAGTGCTGAATTTTTAACATCACAATTAATGAATTGCATCGAGTTAAAAACACTAAATACAGTCTTACAACTTTATTTTAATTCATAAATATCAGTATTCAACATTAACCTTCATTCTTGTTGTAAAAACGAATAAAATGTTATGACAGTCCAAGTAATTCGATGTGCGAACAAAACGCATCCGAAATAATAAAAAAAAACTTAAGTCAAAACTTTTCAAGTCAACGTTAAATATTTGCACGTTTTTCTAGTTATTTTGTTATTAAAAATGAGTGATTCGAGTGACCAAGACGTATTAACACCTGTGGAATTATGGGAAACCGTGCAAAATTTGGAAATTTCAATATAATTTATTATGCTAATCCATTTGTTACTATAATGTTATGATTGTATATGTTGGTATTGGAGTAGTTCCATAAAGACTGGATATTCTTAGGCTATTTTGCATTGTTTTTGATTTTACCAATATTTCTATAGTACAAACCCTTTATCTTATTTTCCTCGCTGTAGTAAGGTGAAAAGTTTTGTGTTATACACGGGTGAAAAGTTATTTTACGTCTCGTGTGTTGAAACACTCTCTATAGAAAGGATTCTATTTTTGAACCACTCGCTTCGCTCGTGGTCAATCATAGAATCCTTTCGATGGCTCGTGTTTCAAATGAACACTCGCAGGTAAAATAAAACTTTCCCCCCTTGTATAACAAATAACTATTGCAATGAATAGATGGCGCTGTACGAGCAAACGTTGCATATCCGAGCGAAAATTATAAGCCACTACACTAATAAGAAAAATTACGTAAGTTGCCTTACACACTGAGAGAAAATTCTAGTTTAGGTAACCAGAATAAAATTAACTTAACCAGATTGTCATGTAATATATACGGCATCTAGACTGTTTTTTGAGTATACTAGAAAAATCTGGTAATAGCTTACAGGAATATCTAGCACACTTAAACATAATTCTGGTACCTACACATCATTAAAATTTGTGCACAGTACACCTCACTGGTACACATCATTAAAATTTTGTTCTCTTTGCAATACCAAAATTGTACTTACAAATAACTTTAAGTATTGTTTACTAAAATGTACCTATTTACTAGAATATTCTGGTATTTATTAAAACACGATTGTTTGTTGTTAAAAGTCAATCTGGTAAATATAACTTAATTCTGTTTCTTTATACTAGAATAATATATACCATACGTTCTGGTAGTACTGTTATCTTAATTTCTTTCAGTGCATTGCGCGGCCCGGAATCGATCAAGTTGGAAGTAGTCGTCTGAGCGCAGAAATGGACAGCACCATACACAATTTTTCTTACTAGTGTTGGGTTTAACCTACAAAAAAACATCTATAAATAGAGTACTTACGCCCTCCGCTGCCCAGCCTTTTTATTCGGACAGGTTTCTTGACAAGGTCTTTAAACGCGCTCCAAACAGTGCTCACCGAGTTCTAGGGCATAAATAAAACATTATTAGTATACTTACATACTCGTAACTACATTAAAATCAACGGGTCAAATGTATGAAGTGTTAAGTTCCCCACCATGTTGGCACCGGAGCAATACGTCACGGAGGCTGACAAACGCTTACGTTAAACGTTACGTGCCATGACGAGTTGCTCTGAGAAGAAGGGCTACGGATTAACTCGCGTGTAGGTTCAGTCGAAGAAACTGAATTGCGTACCAGGGTGGAACCTTTTCGTGACCAATTTCGCTATGATTTGTTTGGCAGATGTATGGGATGTCAACATGACATTAGTAGCACAAAGGTTCCACCCTGGTACGTGATTCAGTTTCCTTGACTGTACTGCCTTTTCGGCGAGTTATTTTTCGCAAACTGATTAATTTGGCAAATGTTTCATTTCACAAATGTTATTTTTTTCTGAAACTGTAAACTATTCAGGATATATTTCAGGACTATCCTGTAGGTTAGGTTGGGTTAGGTTTATAACAATCCTGAAAAGATTACAGTTTCAGAAAAAATAAACATTTGGGAAATGAAACATTTGCCAAATGAATCATTTTGCGAAAAGTGTTTTGCCGAAACATTAGTAAACCATTAGCTCGAAACATGTAGAGTTAAACTCGTTTTAAGACGTGATTCGTATAATGTCACTTAAAGTATATCATCATCTCCGGCCTTTGCACACCCCACTACTGGGCACAAGCCTTCTCTCGGATTGAGAAGGCTTAGGTTCCAATTAGATTGAGAACTTCACACACTTTATTGAATTGCTTCGCATGTGGATGCGCTTGCTCGTGATGTTTTCCTTCATCGAAAAACTCATAGTTAATTTGTGCGTTACTCACATACAGTCAAGGAAACTGATTCACGTACCAGGGTGGAACCTTTGTGCTACTAACGTCATGTTGACATCCCATACATCTGCTAAACAAATCATAGCGAAATTGGTTACGAAAAGGTTCCACCCTGGTACGTGATTCAGTTTCCTCGACTGTACATACATACGTGCATTTGTAGACCGTGGTGGCCTAGTAGTCTGACTTATGGCCTCTCAAGCAGAGTGTCGTGAGTTCAATTCCGGGCGCGTAACTTCGAGTTTTGGAATTCATGTGCAAAATTACAAAATCAAAATCAAAACGTTTATTCTGCAAGTAGGCCGCAAAGGGCTCTTTTACATGTCATATTTTTTAAACTACCAGCGCTTTCGTAAGGACCATCATTGCCAAGAAGAATGCGCCGCAAGAAATTTGGCAGAAAGTCATCTTTACACTTGAAATTTACCATGAGCTTTACTGCTGGTGTTTTTATTCGGACAGGCAACTCTGAATTTTTCCGAACCAAAGAAACCACAGGTCCAACCACTAAGTAACCACAGATTCATTAAGCTTTTAAGACATAAACACACTAGGTAGATATGTATTCATTGCCAGCAGATGATACAGAGATAGTGCTATGCTGGGAATCGAACCCAGGTCCTTGGCATTCCGTGCCGCGTGCCATTCCCCTACACCACCACTGGTCATAGTAACAAAGCAGTCGATCATAGTAACAAAGAAGACGTATTACAGAGAAACATTAACAATTTATTATCCAAGAAGATACCGAATTGCAAAAGGTTTAATGTTGGAGATTTCGTTAGAGTCAGCAAATATAAAGGCTGCTTCGGAAAAGGATATACACCTAATTGGTCTACAGAAATATTTAAGATAACGAAAGTTCAACATACTAATCCTACAACATATTTATTAGAAGACTCAAGATCTAGACCCGTTTTAGGAGCTTTTTATGCACAAGAAATTCAGAAAACTTCAAATCCTGGATTGATAAAACAAATCGCTTGTAACCATTTTCAACTGATTTTTCCTATGCATCATATATTCCAGCCTGCTATCATCACTTTTGCAGTGATACAGAGCTATCTATGTTCAGTTCTCATCGAGAAACATCAACACTCCTTCGGAACTAACCGCTCACCCGGACCACGCGGCGGACACGACGTACAAATACGCGTTCTTGAATCTACATAAGCACGACGACGTCTGTACACGCGTACGCCTACATACATCGCGCGCGCACTCTTCTGGTTTCTGGCGGTTTCCGGCTATCTGCGCCTTGAGGGGTGGGGTAATTCGAATCGGTGCGGGGCGGACCGTTTCCATTCTGTACGTCAGCACTATTATATATTCTATGCCCGGACTAAGAGATCTCGCCACTAGGCCATACTTTTAACAAGTTTGTTACATACTTGCAATACTTTGCACATAGTCTGCTTGATGAGAGAACGTAAACACACTACGCGTTCTTAAAACACGCTTTCTCCGCGCGTAAACAATGTTTATAACTAACTGTTGCCCGCTACACCATCTGAGAAGAATTGTTTTGTCACTATCTCACGAGAACTATACAATCTTTCGAAATGAAAACTGAAGACTACTGAAGTTCTTTGGTCACATCTCCAGGAATGTGAGCTCAATGGAGAGGTTGGTGGTTCTGGGTCAGGTGGAAGGCAAGAGGGCACGCGGCCGTTCACCAACTCGCTGGACTGACGTGATCAAAAAAGCTACTGAGTCCACCATGGCCCAGTCTACTCGCAACGGCTCTAACCGGCAGAAATGGAAGCAAATTGCTAAGAGGCCTGTCCTCGAAAATAGAGATGTTCGGTGGGTCGCAGACTTTGGGTTGCGGTGAGCCGTGTACCTCGTTTGCGCAACCACGACCACTCTGACAAGAAGAAGAAGAAATTAAAACTGTACTATTTCACCAGCCCGTGATGGTAATCACGGGCTGATAAAGTATTACAGTTTTTCTTGATTTATTAAGGCTATAAACAGAAGAAACAACACACAGATTTCAATGGCGTCTGTTAAGCTTCTCGAACGCATTGGACCTGCGTGAGAGCTACAATTCTGAAAGAAAACCTGAAGCCTCAAAGTCACACGGTATATGATGACATTAGAAAGAGATAGCCAATACAATCGCGAGTGCTTGCACGTCAGACAATACAGCCTCTATCCAGCGTGTGATCCCGACCATCCGGTTTTAACACAAAGAGTTTACACCCTCACTCACCCCAATTTCCCAAGGCAGATCGGTTAGGAAACTCAAAACAGTTGCATCGACACTTGAAGCGCACAGAACCAAAATCAGAAGCCACTTCATGACCACACAACCTCCCATACACACGTGCAAAAGGACAATGGCGGCGCTCTCAAATAACTTATAATAAAACTGTTTTGAAAATATATACACCAAATGTAAGCAAGATCGTATTAATTGACTCATCAACCGGATGATAATTTCCGCCAAATCATTTGATTCAGAGAAATGTGTAGTTTATAGTTTATATTAAGTTCTAGCCATCATCATCGCAAGACGTTCGCTGCTAAATAAAGGCCCTCCGCTTAGAACGCCATAGTAAACAGGGTTGAACAATCCCGATAAGTCGAAATGATTGAGAGTTGAAAAAAGAAAACTATCGATCTAATGACTGTATTGAAGGAATTTCGATTTTTTTTTAGTTTCTATATGTAGTTCAAAGTAGCTAAAGTTAGGCGCTATTCTTTAGCCATTATCTTTAAAAATAGTACCTATGGTGTCAAATGATTATTTTTTTATACAAAAGTGGTAAAACGTGTGTTATTCATTACTAGCTCTTGCCCGCGATTTCCTCTGCAAAGAATTCGTTTATCACTATCCCGCAGGAACTGTGCAATCTTACGGGATGAAAACTATTCTATGTCCTTTCCTGAGACTCAAACTAGTCTTTACCAAAATTTATCTAAATAGTTTCAGGACTTTAAGTATGAAGAGGTAACAGACATAATATTAGTATGAAAGTATGGATTCAAACGACTTTTACGACAGTACTGTATTCGAAAGTTAGTAACCATTTCTTTGAATGTTAAAAATATAAATACATATTTGATCCAATGTTAAATTACAGTACTGTGCGAGTTCTACACTTTGAGATTCAAAGATTTGCCACACTGGATGCGTTCTGCGGTCGCGGCCAGGTCAAATTGAACGCAGCCCGCATTATGTATGAACAACATTGCCGGTCTCTATAAAAGCATTTTTTCGAGAAATCGCGTGTTAAAGTTTTAGCAGCTTAGATCGTAATGGTAAAAAGGGTCTTACTCCTTTAGTTTTGGGTCAACGCATTTTAAATTTAGCTTGTATTACTCGGGATGACATAATGCATCTCATGAATATGTCACTTTTTACAAAACGTGAATATGTTATAAGATACAAGGCCTTTAAGACAGGTACTTAGAATTGTGGCCGTATTGCAGAAAAATTTTGTTGAAATTTCGAGATGCGTCCAAAACCGAACATGAATTATAGAACAATGGTAACATGAAAATATAAATCCAAACACGAAAAATAGTGAGAATATTTTATTGATCAACTTTGTTGTACTTAAGATATCAACATATACCATATAGGGCGCATGCACAAAGATATGCCTCGTACGGTGTCCTCGGGGGCCACGCAGACGGTTCTTAATACGGTGTCTCAGCCATCATAGTCACAGAACTGCAAAAATGTAGGTTTCAAAGACTTAGAATCTTTGAAGCGGTCAGTTCGTGGGCTTTGTCATATTCACAAAGGAGCGCGAAGCCTGGCGGCGGGGAAATTGAGCGACCTCATCGATAGATGCATCGAAGCTAATGGGGTAGCTAGTGGGCTGCTTTGCTATCTTTTGCATACTCGGCTCTTAAGGCTGCGGAAAGGACAAGCTCGGGTAACCTTACTACTAAGGTGAAACGTAATGTCGACGCACCCCCTGGGTCACTGGCGGAGCATTTGGACAGCGAAAACGCGGGGTTTATATTCTTGAGGCCTCCTTCAGTTCTTTGGACTATAGATACAGTCTAAAGTTTTTGAGGGGGACTTAAGGGCAGCCGTCAAGGTGCTTATGTCAGATGGTGGAGTCACTCTGTCCAACCCTGACACACTTGCTGCCTTGCAGTCGAAGCACCCGTCACCATCTCGCATATTGTCATTTCCACCGGAATCAGATAGAATTTGCGTTGGAGGTAAAGGTGAAAGACGTTACGCGGGCACTTGACCCCTTCAACAGCGGCTCTAGGGACGGTTTGGATGGCATTCGCTCAGTGTACCTTAAGGAGCTTACGTCTGACTCAGCAAGTGATAACGAGGTACGATTGCTCGAGAGCCTGACTAAATTATGCAACTTTCTACTCAGTGGTAAGTTAAATACTGTGATATGTCCTAATCTTTACGGAGCATCCTTGTCCGCGCTGTCAAAGAAGGGTGGCGGTTTAAGACCCATTGTTGTGGGTAGTACTTTTCGTCGCTTGACTGCCAAACTCGGTTGTTGTGCTGTGAGAGAGGAAATGGGTTCGTACCTGCAGCCTTACCAGCTGGGATTTGGTTATGCTGCGAGGCAGCTATTCACGCGGCTCGAGCGTTTTCACTAGACGCAAAGAATTCGAACTGCGTAATTATCAAATTGGACATTAAAAAATGCCTTTGATTCGTTCAACGGAGTGTGGTGTTCTCCACAATGAAGTCAGGGAGAGGGGACCTTCTCCCTATCTTTTCCTTTTCCAACCTTACTGGTCGCCTTCTAATCTCTTCTTTGATCAGTCTCTTATTCTTTCCCAGGTCTGTGCACAACAGGGGGATCCACTGGGTCCTCTAGCATTCAGTCTTACCATCCATAAGGCCATATCAGACCTCCGATCTCCCTATCGTGGGACGTTGTGGGGGTGAAGCGGGTCTTTAATAGTCTGCTAGAGCGAGCCGTTGGTATAGATAGGGCGAGGCTTGATGCCGTATCTAGACCGGAGTCTGGGGCGTGGCTACACGCGCTTCCTTCCCACACCTGGGAAAACTCTTCGACGACGACTCTTTGCGGATGGCTGTGGCGCCCCGTCTAAGCTGCGATGTTTGTGAACCTCATTTGTGCATCTGCGGTACGATGGTGGAGAGCAACGGCCACCACGCTTTGAGTTGTTGCTGCTGCGCGCCATCACGCCCTGAACGACATCATCTGCAAGGCTCTGGTTTCAGGGAACGTGCCTTGTATTTTAGAGCCTCCAGGTCTTAGCCGGGCAGATGGCAAAAGGCCTAACGGTTTGACCTTGGTAACATTCACTTACAAGCCATATTAAACCGCACTAGTAACAAACAAAGTTGAAATTTGTTTAATTATCATATTGCAATGTGTGAGTTTTGGTGGCGGCCTGACGATTTTATAATAATAAATATAATACTTACTGTTGTTTGTTTCACTTATATTTATAGGCATTCACCGTAATATTACTCGAATAAACTTTATTCTTTTAAGACGCAACTCAAAAACTTGATTATAAATTTATGCTATACAGCCACAACTCCAAAATGCCGTCGTTTTGCGTGCGTACGCAGGCGGCTGACTGGGAAGTGGCTGCCTTGCACGGAGCCGACTGACAATTTTCGGACAGATGCATACGGCCACTTGTGAAAAAAAGGCACTTAAGAACACTTTTTGTTATGGCTCTCGAAATAAGGTCGTAGATTAAGCTATCTTGAATACGAATCTGCAATAATCCGAAAAATGAAAATTTTTGAGATGTGGCCGTATAACAGTCATGCGACGATGTATGTTGCGCGTGCGTGCGATCTGACCGTGCGGACCGCAGAACGCATCCAGTGTGGCTAATCCTTAAAATCTCATTTTTTGTAAAGAGGTGACTAGACAATAATTATATTCTTGTACCCTTGTACCCTTCATAATATTGTATTTTTTTCATGTAGACGTCAATGCGGTCCTTAAATATGCTATATTCTAAAATCTTTTATATGAAACGTATAGACGTCTAAATGATATGAAAAAATTACAATAAACTGTCGTGAAAGTCGTTACATAAATATGCGAAATCGATTGTACACGGCCTCTCAATAATTTCAAAATATTGATATTCGTTAAACACTGTTTCAAGTTGACATTCTTGATTCGATATATGAGAAAGCGGGCGTGCGCTCGATAGCACATTGTGTTTAATTTTAATACCAATAGATAACTAATTTTAAAAACGCGGTATTACACAAGATATTCAACATCACATACTTTAACACCTGCACTTTATTATTATATATTTGTCTCTCTCTTTGGGGTTGGGCGACGTATAAAAACTCCAAGTTAAGCGCCGGGCAACGCGCGTCGCGGAAGATTTGAAAAAAGAAAAAAGAAGACTCGGACACTCTGTTTTGAATGGCGATGGCGGCCGCCGTGTGTTTTAAAACATTATAATTAAATGAATAATCAAAGACTTGGATGGTGAAATTTGTGATTGTGTGCGGAGCGGACGCTTTTACGGGGTAATGTAACACTTCTCCCCAGGGCTTATCAGAAATGAATGAAAAGCACTGAAGTAATTAGCGTTCGTATTTATAGCTACCTAACACTTAAATAATTGGCCAAAATAAATGTGATCGTCTAGTTTTAAAAATAGGACCCTCTATTACATTGTGTTGTGTTATAAAATACCTAAGTGGATAAATCAAGATAGTTCAGAGTTAAGTGATGATAGTTATTAATATTAGAATATCCTGCCAAATGCTAAATGAATCATCATTCCAATTGCAGCGCTGCCCTCCGACTTCAGAACAAAATGTCTACTTATAAATTGATAAGTTTTTGGCTCTACCCTAAAAAACCCCCTACCTCAAAAAGGCCTTTCAATGAACGCTAACTTGTGTATTTCATATTAAATAGGCTGTGCTGTAGCCAAACTTACACAATTTAACACTCATTCTGGATGGGGAATGACCGCGACCCAAAATATATCAGTGTCCTTTTATACCAGGTCAATCATTCATCCATACAGAGACATAAAAAAAAATGCAATTCATGCAAATTATGCTTATTTAAATAACGCTTGAAATTACGCTTCCCTACTTCGAAAGCTGCCGCGGATGTCTGTGTCAAAGAGCTAGAGGGTGTTGACGAGTTGTACAAGGTGACCTGAATACCATTTAAATGAATATGATAAGTACTTTTTCTGTGAACTCCTGCAAAGGATACAGCTTAAAAACTAGTCTTCACACAAGACGCAGACGGTCATGGGTCGAAAAGCCAAAGACGATGTACCTCAGAGACACTAGTAAAAATCATAAACACCCAAATGACTCAGGGCTTGTGTGTGTACCTAGTGTGTGTGAAGAACCCAAATTAATGAGTTCTAGTGTGTGTCGTATTGCTGTCCGGTATATCCAGGAGCTAATCTCGGCCAAATAACCTTCTAGCATGTGTGTTAGCTAGTGTGTGTGTGAATTAATTAAATTAAAATGTGGTGTGTACCTAGTGTGTGTGTTGTGTGATGTTGTGCAGTGTAAGAGAATAGTGTGTGTATAGTGTAAAAGTAATACCTACTAAGACTTCTAGATTGACACAGACTAGAATCAAATAAGCAATGCTACGCGTGACACAGTAATCCAGTGAAATGCCAGGTTGAGTGAAAGTGACGTAGAATAATGATTGAGATAATATACACTCTTCCCTTTACTCCACCGAAATCACAGTGACACCTTAAAATTAATTATATTTTATAATACACTCACTCATACTCTCAATCATACAAAATATTAGTAGAATATGATGAAACGAAGCTCTGCTTTTGACTTTGTGTCAAAACACGCCGAAAACGAAAACAACCAGCGAAAAACTATAAAATAGCCTAATCAAATAGAACTATAGGTACCTAATAACTTTAGAAAACCTGTATTAAAGGAAAAAATGGAATAACCAGCCGTTCGCTCGTAGTATCTATAAACCTACTTACTATTGTCAGCCTATAACCTATAAACCTAGCTAAATTAGCTAAAATACCTAGCAATACTAGTCGATCGCTCGCCCCTACTATCTGAATAATAAAAATACCTTATTAGATTAAGTAAATAAAACTATAAGTTTAAATCAAATGAGTTTAAGTTATATTTAGTTTAATTTAAGTTTTTATAGTTCATTTAATAGATAATAACCTAGAGTTATAATGGAACAAAATTTAGTCAAGTCTTATTTTAATTTTATAGCACTAATAAAAAATATATATATCCTAAAACTTAGCTGCCGATAGTATGGTTAATCCTGCTGCGTCTCAGCTACTGCGAGATCGAGAAATCTCGACCTGCCTCACGAATACGAAAGTCTAGTCCCACAAAATAATCACTACACTACGCACTATATTTTTAATAAGTCGACGTATTAATACGATCGAAATCGGACTTCGCTCTCGTATATTTTATCGTTTTAATTTGAATGAATAAAAATCACAAACACTAACTTTATGCTATGAATCTATTTTTAGACGCATATGTGTATAAAAACACGTTAGCGTTTCGCGTCCCGGAATCCAACTAACTCAAAACAAAGCTCTCCCTGCCCTATCCCTTCTACACAGCCTATATTAAAAAAAATTACTACGTCTTTGGATTTCGAAAATATTCCACAAACTCATAAATCTATAACTTTATTAGCCCACTTGAGCCAAAATTTAACATGGCCGGTCTCACGCACTTGAAGACATAAATCGTCACATTTAAAATCAAAATTCTGGGACCTCTCAGAACACTTGAAAACTATGCAATAAATCTAGGTTCTTTACGATGTTATTTTTTTTATGCGTCAACATGGCAAGTAAATATATTTTTATATAGGTGCGTTATATATATAAATTTATAATACTGTTATCACGCTTGGATAGCGTCGGTTACAGAACGCCCCTAAGATGACGAAGTATTTTGCATTTGAAGAATGTAAAAATATTGAGGAATCTTGAATAGGATTAACTGAAATAATTAATACTCGTCCTATTAACATAAATATTCATTTACTTTAGTGTCAAATTATATCCTAGTTTTATTATCGCTTCGCTAGTAAGTAATGACATTCCTACTTTACACATTAGGTCTTATGTTATGTCCTAATATTTCCAACACTTGTCGTACCTACTAAAGTCTAGTAAGTAATAATAGTGCCCGCCTTAGGTTTTGAAATAAAGCAACCTTATGTATTTAAGGCAGTCATACATACATACTCACTTTAATACGGTAATTCCCTAGTTCATCTCACCAAACAAGGTCATACATGACATACATGAATACTTCTAAACCAACAAAAATTATAATTATGAAGCGCAATTCTAGTGTTTACTTATTCCTCATTATAACTCAATGTTGTATTGTCTTGCCAAAACCAAATCAAATCACACATACATACTTTAATTTCTGGGAACCTTCTTGTATACATTAAATAATGTATCTAAATCAAGATTCATTAATTATTGTCAAAGTCTTCCTATCCTTCATACAACTCAAAATGTAATGTTAGTACTAACTAACACCATGACAATCAAAATAAATTTTGATTGATTTAAAACTATGCATTTGCCCTGTGATAAACTTAATTTCTATCATTAAAAATATTTTTTTACAACAAACATACCATACACACTTAATAACAAAAATATGTACCGTAATCAAAGCATAAAAAAATGTGTAACTAACATAAATAATAATTATTATTTTGGTAGCAGAGAAGCAAAGCAAAAGATAGGTATGCTACTCATTGATGTGAACCCCTCACAATGCAACGCGGGCATTATTTAATAGTATTATTATATCGCGCCAAAGTACGTATTTAAAAATTCGAACATACTATTCAAATTTAAACGAACTAATGAATACCATAGTAATAAATACCTAAGAAATAATCTAGCATGAAATAAACTTACGGCTAATAAATATTTGCTTCAAGTAAAACAGTACAGGAATCGAACCCGCTTGTACTGAGATGTACACTAAATATAGCTTATGTTTATCTAATCATCATTTCTTTATTATGATCATCATCATCATTTCAGTCATGTAATACGTCCATTGCTGGACATAGGCCTCCCTTATTAATACAAAATAATTAGAATTGGAAACGTTTAACATCTAATAAACGCTCGACGTCATAATTATCTTTTACCAAAATGTACGCCTTGCTCTATCGTCAATACAAATTATACGCCCCTTATTCTATCGCTTATTAGTATAAAGGCTATTAAAGTTTCTCTAGCAACAGAAATCTTCTTTATAATACCGGTAAGAAATACATAATGTGATACAAAAGAATTATACTCATTCATCACTAATTATCCATGGAAATCGAATCCGCGAAGAAGATTTTTGGATAAACCTAACTCCAACTAAGTATACTTAAAAATACTTTACGCCCCTTGACCATGAAATTTAAATTTCACACCTAAAATCGCATTAACGCAATAACTTTAAAAAAATAACGCGGGACTCGAACCCACGTTCTTGTGTTACAATCAATTATTCTAATGTATACATTATTATGACAGACAAACAGACCAAAAAAGTCGCAACAATAGGTGTTAAGTAGAGCATATCAAGTTCAATAAAATTATCAAAGAGGTCGAACCCATACTTAGGATTTCACTTATCTATGTAATTAATACACATGGTTTGTATAAGCAGTTACAACAAATGTACACGGGAATCGAACCCATGAATAACATTGATTACTAAATTATTTTCACGCTAGTCAATAAGCAGGTAATTAACTAAAATGGGCTAGAAATTCACGCCCCTAAAATATTATCTCTTAATATAATCCAATACGACCCAATTATATTGCAGTTCCTTAATTAAATTAATGTTTACTAAACCGAATCTATCGATATTTGGCACCTTTTGATACCTTTCTCATAAACATTTAGACAAAACTGTCGTAGGGATCGAACCTACGGACGTGGGATTATCTTTTTAACTTAGTCTAACAAATAATTTTGACGAAATCTTAACTCGTTATATTTAACATATTTACATAAGTTATTGTGGGAGTCGAACCCACAAACAGGCAAGGCTTTACGTATAAATTCCACCAAATACCAGACAGCAAACTAGTTAAAATTCTTACAAAATATTCTTATACGTTGTAATTCTTATAAGATTCATATCTTATAAGAATTGTAAGTTCACACTAACATGTAGTAACCCGAATTCTTTAATTAAGTATTTGAACCATAATAGTCCAAATTTTAATGACTTAAAATCCTACGGTCACGGCATCAACTGTAACACTTCTCCCCAGGGCTTATCAGAAATGAATGAAAAGCACTGAAGTAATTAGCGTTCGTATTTATAGCTACCTAACACTTAAATAATTGGCCAAAATAAATGTGATCGTCTAGTTTTAAAAATAGGACCCTCTATTACATTGTGTTGTGTTATAAAATACCTAAGTGGATAAATCAAGATAGTTCAGAGTTAAGTGATGATAGTTATTAATATTAGAATATCCTGCCAAATGCTAAATGAATCATCATTCCAATTGCAGCGCTGCCCTCCGACTTCAGAACAAAATGTCTACTTATAAATTGATAAGTTTTTGGCCCTACCCTAAAAAACCCCCTACCTCAAAAAGGCCTTTCAATGAACGCTAACTTGTGTATTTCATATTAAATAGGCTGTGCTGTAGCCAAACTTACACAATTTAACACTCATTCTGGATGGGGAATGACCGCGACCCAAAATATATCAGTGTCCTTTTATACCAGGTCAATCATTCATCCATACAGAGACATAAAAAAAAATGCAATTCATGCAAATTATGCTTATTTAAATAACGCTTGAAATTACGCTTCCCTACTTCGAAAGCTGCCGCGGATGTCTGTGTCAAAGAGCTAGAGGGTGTTGACGAGTTGTACAAGGTGACCTGAATACCATTTAAATGAATATGATAAGTACTTTTTCTGTGAACTCCTGCAAAGGATACAGCTTTAAAACTAGTCTTCACACAAGACGCAGACGGTCATGGGTCGAAAAGCCAAAGACGATGTACCTCAGAGACACTAGTAAAAATCATAAACACCCAAATGACTCAGGGCTTGTGTGTGTACCTAGTGTGTGTGAAGAACCCAAATTAATGAGTTCTAGTGTGTGTCGTATTGCTGTCCGGTATATCCAGGAGCTAATCTCGGCCAAATAACCTTCTAGCATGTGTGTTAGCTAGTGTGTGTGTGAATTAATTAAATTAAAATGTGGTGTGTACCTAGTGTGTGTGTTGTGTGATGTTGTGCAGTGTAAGAGAATAGTGTGTGTATAGTGTAAAAGTAATACCTACTAAGACTTCTAGATTGACACAGACTAGAATCAAATAAGCAATGCTACGCGTGACACAGTAATCCAGTGAAATGCCAGGTTGAGTGAAAGTGACGTAGAATAATGATTGAGATAATATACACTCTTCCCTTTACTCCACCGAAATCACAGTGACACCTTAAAATTAATTATATTTTATAATACACTCACTCATACTCTCAATCATACAAAATATTAGTAGAATATGATGAAACGAAGCTCTGCTTTTGACTTTGTGTCAAAACACGCCGAAAACGAAAACAACCAGCGAAAAACTATAAAATAGCCTAATCAAATAGAACTATAGGTACCTAATAACTTTAGAAAACCTGTATTAAAGGAAAAAATGGAATAACCAGCCGTTCGCTCGTAGTATCTATAAACCTACTTACTATTGTCAGCCTATAACCTATAAACCTAGCTAAATTAGCTAAAATACCTAGCAATACTAGTCGATCGCTCGCCCCTACTATCTGAATAATAAAAATACCTTATTAGATTAAGTAAATAAAACTATAAGTTTAAATCAAATGAGTTTAAGTTATATTTAGTTTAATTTAAGTCTTTATAGTTCATTTAATAGATAATAACCTAGAGTTATAATGGAACAAAATTTAGTCAAGTCTTATTTTAATTTTATAGCACTAATAAAAAATATATATATCCTAAAACTTAGCTGCCGATAGTATGGTTAATCCTGCTGCGTCTCAGCTACTGCGAGATCGAGAAATCTCGACCTGCCTCACGAATACGAAAGTCTAGTCCCACAAAATAATCACTACACTACGCACTATATTTTTAATAAGTCGACGTATTAATACGATCGAAATCGGACTTCGCTCTCGTATATTTTATCGTTTTAATTTGAATGAATAAAAATCACAAACACTAACTTTATGCTATGAATCTATTTTTAGACGCATATGTGTATAAAAACACGTTAGCGTTTCGCGTCCCGGAATCCAACTAACTCAAAACAAAGCTCTCCCTGCCCTATCCCTTCTACACAGCCTATATTAAAAAAAATTACTACGTCTTTGGATTTCGAAAATATTCCACAAACTCATAAATCTATAACTTTATTAGCCCACTTGAGCCAAAATTTAACATGGCCGGTCTCACGCACTTGAAGACATAAATTGTCACATTTAAAATCAAAATTCTGGGACCTCTCAGAACACTTGAAAACTATGCAATAAATCTAGGTTCTTTACGATGTTATTTTTTTTATGCGTCAACATGGCAAGTAAATATATTTTTATATAGGTGCGTTATATATATAAATTTATAATACTGTTATCACGCTTGGATAGCGTCGGTTACAGTAAGCATAGGACATAATATATTATATTTTACATTTAGTTATTTGTACACTTTTATTATTCTTTTTAAACAAAAGAAACCTAAGAAAATCGAAAGATAAAACTAAAACTTTGAACCAACGCAGAAAAGAATTAATCGAACACATTGTATATTTAAATACTATGACAATGAAGATGAATTACTTAATACACGTCATTGATAGTATTCATTAGAAGATGTTTAAGTATCCAATGGTCGTTAGTAGTAGGCTAGGCTTATCAATCAATGGTCTTAGGCTGTATAAACATTCTCAAGATCGTAGTAGTACGACGAACTACATCATCATTTCAGCTGAAAGACGTCCACTGTTAAGTGAATTACCTATGTGCGATTGAGGATATGAAGCTGTTATTACTATTTTTCACCCCCGACACAAAAAGAGGGGTGTTATAAGTTTGACCGCTATGTGTGTGTGTCTGTCTGTGGCACCGTAGCTCTTAAACGGGTGTACTATACTCCTTTCACTGTAGCATGGTGCGGGTGGCAGGTGTCAAAACCCACAGACTAGAGAAGTGAAAGCTTTAAAACTCGAATCGATAAAACTATAAATTTATAACTTTAATTAGGTATGTGTTTTATGAACTAAGTACCGGTTAGTGTAAACTAAGTACCGGAGTTCTTTATAAAGCAAAAAAAAGAGGTATATAATATATAGGCCGTAACATAAAGCAAAACTATAATTAAAAAAAACTAAAGCAGTAACCATAATGTGGTGGTTAATGATGTCTCTGTGATAGATAAGATGGAAACCGGCAGTGATCACTTAATAGTCAGAGGCACATGGATTATTTAATACTGCTTGTATTAAAGATGCGATAGAGCGGAATAAATGCCTTAAAATGTTCGTAAAAGACAGGTCTACATTTAAGTCATTGCTAGCTGGTTGAAATGACTACGAGCAGGACATATAGCACGCAGAACAGGTGGCCGTTGGAGTTGAAAAGTTCTCGAGTGAGACCACGGAATGGCAAGCGCAGCGTGGGATGTCCACCAATGAGGTGGAAGGATGATTTAGTAAGAGATACAGGTTTCAAGGTGGATGCTATCCGCTTCCAACCGTAATGTTTGAGTATCAATAAGGGAGGCCTATGTCCAGCTGCTGTCGCAGTGGACGTCCTATGGCTGAAATGATGATGATGATGACCTACTTATATCTTTTATTTTAACAGAACCTTATTGAATAAAATAAGTCATTATTTTTGAAGCATTATATCACGTAGGTAAGTAAGGTAAGTGTCAATCATAAACTTACGTATTTGTCGGACATACCAACCTGCTCTGTTACCACGGCATGGAATAATTTTTTTTTAAAGCGCATCGTTATTAACATTACAAATTAATAAGTATCGATAAACTCGTGGTAGATTGTGTCCCATCATTAAATGTTTCGTTACACGCATATAATGTTTCTTAACTTAGTCGTATTTTATTTTTTTTTATTGATAATAAAAAATAATAACGTTAAATTTCTTTTGTGCACGATAGTTTTTTCGAAGTTTAAATGTTTTACTCCAGACAAATTCAAACTGGAATTTAAATAATTCGACATGAAATACACCGCAGCAATTTTGTCTAAGTGTAACGGAACGGTGTGTCAAGTGTCACCTGCACCATGCTACAGTGAAAGGAGTATAATTTGGATGCGGTTTTTTTTTAATAGATAGCAGGTTTCTTGGCGATGGTTCTTAGATATGTTTTATTAAAATCAGTTCAGCCGTTTCAACGTTATCAGCTCTTTTGTTAGCTGCGGAAAGGATCTTAGACGCATAACGGGCATTGACTTAATGTTCAAACATACGAGTGACATTATTGCGTTGGAGGTTTTGAAATTTAAAAATTTAAAGTTATTTCTATTATTATGTCAAAATTATACATATTTTTAGCATGTCGTAAGTGATCTCCTCTGCTCTCCTGCATGCCAAATACTGGCAAAATGTGTGCACCTTTAAAATATCTATGAGACCAGTTACCACATTTTATGCAATAACGAAATATGAATTTGAATTTGTTGATCATAGGCCTACCAAGGCTGGCCAAACAGATCGGTCCCATGCCATCGCTCGTAGAACTGAGGGCCGATGAGGCAAAAGGGATCTCGAGTGGCGTCCACAGAACGAAAGACGCACTATAGGTAGGCATCGAACAAGATAGAGTGACGACCTGGTTAAGGGTGCGGGAACGCAACAAACCACATATTGTTGCAATTGTAGGTACCAACTTTGTGTATGTTTTAGCAAAAATAAATGGTTTTTTTTTTATGTTAGAAAGGCCAAAGTCACTCAGAGGGCGATGGAGAGGGCTATGCTTGGAGTTTCTCTGCGGGATCGTATTATAAATGATGAAATCCGAGTAAGAACTAAAGTCACGGACATAGCTCGAAGAATCGCTAGACTTAAGTGGCAGTGGGCAGAGCACATCGCTCGTAGAACTGACGGCCGATGGGGCTGAAAGGTTCTCGAGTGGCGTCCGCGGACCGGAAGACGCAGTGTAGGTAGGCCTCCAACAAGATGGAGCGACGATCTGGTGAAGGTGGTGGGGACGCATTGGATGCGGATAGCGCAGGGCCGATCTGTTTGGTGAGCCTTGGGGGAGGCCTATGTTCAGCGGTGGACGTCTTTCGGTTGAAATGATGATGATGAAAATGATGAAGTAAAAGACGGTTTTAAAACATGTCGGCCGTTGTTCAGGAAAATAATTCTATATACACACCTTGTTTGATTATTGAATATCGATAAATGGCCAGGTTTCACCGGCCCAAACACGTTACTTCTCTTCTCTTCAGGTGGACGCAGCTTTTGAGCACATGAGGAGGTTCCGTCAAGAAAATATTGCACCTAGAATAAGGGTTTCTCTAACAGTCTATTTAGATAATTTATTGAATCAGGCATTACTTTGTTGAGGTCCATATCGATGAACTGAAACAATTACTTCGCTCACCCGCGACCTTAAGATAGTTAAGTTTATGCAAGAAATGTGTGTTCATGCAGTTCCTCCGCGTCCACACTGTACGAACACACACAAATCACACAAACCCAACTATCTCTACCACCAAACTACACTAACGCGTTTCAAACTCAACAAGAGCTCATCAGGGCTGGATTGAGGGGAGGGCCACAGCCCCGGGGCCTCCACAATAGAGGGGCCCCAACAATAGAGACTTCGAAAAATTGTTTATGAAATCTCAACTGAAAAATAATTGTCATTTTAATTAGAAAATAATTTGTGGCCTCCACTCCTTTTATGCCCCGAAGCCTCCAGACCTCTAAATCCGGTCCTGGAGCTCATCCTTGGAGTATCACTATGCTACCAAATGTTAGACCCTACCCTGTTCTAGTCAGCACTAATATCGTGAGGTCAGTTTGACAGTTTGACAATTTATTTTACACTTCAGTCAACTCGTTGCCACGGCCACTGCAATGTGGATGAAACGTCGAGATAATAAATAACGAAAATCACGAAAGTTTTAAACATTATACTGATAACAAAGTACGGTATCACTTAAGTTGTGCGAGTCACTGCAGTGTGACACGAGTCGGGGTGTCAGGAGTTGCTATGTCGCAGACAGTAGTTTCTGCTTACTCACGGCACGGCTAGAGGTGCATTGGGAGACAAAAATAAAACAAAATAATATTTATATTATATTATACATTAAGATTATTTCCAATTTGACACTCTGCAATTCTCGACATAATTATAGCGAGAGAGATCGGAAGTGCAGTACTTAGGCTGAAGTTTTGTTATTAATTACATTAAATAGGTTGGGATATTTTATGTGATTAAATTCTAGGATTTTATATAAGTAAACACGAACCTTTACGATTAAAACTAAAATATTCCGAGTGTCAAAATGGAAATAATCTTACTACTGCACTCATATGAATCCACATCTGGTAATCTATACCTATAAAACGGTACCATGACTGACTGACTAACAGACAACACACAGCCTATACCAGCCATACTCAAAGTGTGTTCCGCGGAACCCTAGAGTTCCGCGATACCCCTGTAAAGGTTCCGCAAGAATTGAAAAAAAAATTCAAAACACCTCTCTCTGGTCGACCGTTCTGACGCCTATTAATAAAGAATACACTTTTAAAAACTATTGTTTTATTGTAGAGTTCCGTCAAGTATTTCGCTTTCCAAAAGGGTTCCGTCACCAAAAAAGATTGAGAACCGCTGGCCTATACTGGTGCTAGAGACTTGAAATTTGGCACACATGTACCTTGAGTATCGTAGAGGTGCACTAATTAAGGATTTTTCGAAATTCCCACGAGATAGGGAAATATCTAAACTGTCATTGTTCCTTTGTTTGTAAAATTGCGAGTCCCACTCGCGCTTGGGTAGTTTTTATTTTTACAATTTACTCTTGTTGTATACCCGCCGTTAGCAAAGCTCAAGCTAACCGTCGGCAAGGTGACTCTACGTTTCCCAGCACTCTCGAGAATGAATGAAAGAGCGCTTTTGGAATGAACGAATTAAAGTAGGCAATAAGTGTTTCGCTTTTTTCCCTAAAACGAAACTCTTTTGCAGGGTGACCACGCAGTTTTGTGGGAGCCCCTTTATTACAAATTTCTTTATATTATTGTTCGGAAAATACGCGTCATGGCTTAACATTGTGTTATGTTGTTTGGGACGGTCGTTTTCAAATGAGGGGTGTGATATTGCAGAATTATTAAAATAAAAACAAAATGTTTAAGTAGTTTAAAAAAACATGCTTTGTACACCTTTTTAGGGTTCCAGAGCCAAGATGGAACCCTTACTATAGTTTCTCGATGTCTGTCTGTCCGTCCGTTCGTCCGTCTGTCAGTCCCTCCGCGGCTTAGCTCAGAGACTATTAGTGCTAGGAAGCTGTAATTTGGCATGTATATTATGCAGCAATTACTCGGACAAAATGTTAAAATAAAACGAATAAAAAAATTTTTTTAGAGTACCTCACATGCATGACGTAAAGTGGGGGTAATATTTTTTTCCAAATCTAACCTTACAATGTGGGGTGTCGTTGGATAGATCTTTTAAAATTAATACAGAGTAGTACAGACGATTTTTCAATATAGTGATTCGTTTGCGAAATATTCATCTTCAAAGTGCAATTTTTGTGGCTGGTGACCAAGTAGTACTGTGGTCGATAAAAGAAAGTAAGCGAGATGGCACTGTGTTCGAAATAGGAATGTAGAGTAGAAAGGTGACGATTTAGGAATTGTAGGGTAAAGCCATGGGGCACTGTGGACGATTTATGAAGGTGACGACTGTGGACGAAATCATCGTGAGCCAAATGCTCTGCTTGATTGTTATGGATTAACATTTAAAACATACATAGATAAGATAGAATCATTGCAAACAAGGTTTTTAAAATTACTCGTAAATAAAAAGACAAAGAATCAGTGTAAAGGAGATTACTCTAAACTACATAAAATATGTAAAATTTTACCGGCTAGCCTGAAACATAAATATCTTCTACTTGTAAACAATTATAGTAAACAGGATCGTTTCACTATTTTGGTGCAACATAAAACTGGCACACGGTCAATGTCCAAAGGTAAATTTGAAATACCCATGGTAAAAAATTACTATGGAGATAGAACGTTCAAAAAACGAGTTCCATACTTACTCAATAGTTTACCCGAGGACATAAGACGTGAGCCTACACTTGCTAAATTTAAAAGTTTACTAAAAAAACATTTGTTAAATTCGTTGTAACCATTTATGTAAATTAATTGTATTAATTTAATCTATTTTAAAAATTTATAAGCTATGTTTATATAAACCTGCAGTCAAACTGCGTAAGCAGTTTTGCGGGGCATGGTTTAAATGAAAGTGTAACTTTTTATGAATAAATATATTACATACATACATCGTGAGCCAAAAGTTTGTATTATTTAGGGTCTAGTAAATTGTGCGCAATTTGAAAATGTATAGAAAAGTTAAAGGTTGGCAATATCCTCAAATTCCCGTAAGTTAAGCACCGCCGGCGGCCACAATCGACGTGTGTTGCCAATGTTCAGTCTAAACTGCTCCAATGCACAGTAAACTCGTTCAAAACAGCATATCATTGTCTGTCTTCTACCGGATACATTTCGGAACACTGTGCAGGAACCACATGAATGTACTCTCTTTCACCGATACTCATATTCAAACGCATACTCATTTATTCATAATATTTGTTTTCTATTACATGTCATTTTGATAAAATAATTTATTTCTACGTTGCTACGTTACTCAGAGGCCAATGGAGAGGATATGCTCAGGGTTTTTCTGCGGGATCACAGAAATGATGAAATTCGTGCAAGAACTAAGGTCACCGAAACTATAGCCTTAAAAATTTGTGGAACTATTAATTAATCTCTCTTCCTGCCGTGTCTGGCTACGGCGATACTTCCTACAAGTGAGAGCGTCGTCGATGTGTTTTCTGGTAACTGACGTACCCTAACTTAGCGGTGAATGTGCACTTGCACTCATTGCATGTCAGCACCCAATCCAAAAGCAACATAAGACCGACACAACACAAGGCACAACGACACAAGAGCTGAAGCAACTTCGAAACACACGTCTGCCATGTTTGCTTGTCCGGTATATACTTAATAACGCACTTGCAAACGTGTCAATGGCATTCAAGCGTTTGTATAGGTTTGGAGTTTGTAGACATTGCCAAGTCTTGGTAGGTAAGCGTGCAAATGTAGCAATAAGGGGCTAAATTCAGGAACGGGAATCGTTTGAGAGAGGATAGGAATGGGTTGAGCTTGAGATGAGCCTTATTATCCTGTTAATTTGCTTTGTAAATAAATAAATAAATAAGGCTCACCCCAAACTCAGCCCAAACCTCTCGCAAACCAGTGATTTTTGGCGTTCCTGAATAGCAGTTCAAACCAAACCCAACCCAAACGATTGAATTACCGCTACCAAACCCGTGAAGGCCCGTTTTTGAATTTAGCCCAAGGTTTACACTCACCGTTGACGGAGTACGAATATTCAACACTATTTTCCATTTTAGTTTTGTGGGTCTTCCCAAGCAATATTCTTGCCTGCTCGTGCTGTATCCTGCCTGTGTACTGTGCCTGTGGTTTTCACTGTAACGCGGCACCGAACTGAAGTTCAAAGCAACGTGCGCAGCATGCAACACTCAATTGCTTTTGTGTTTTAACAGTACGTTGCTTTAGTCGAAGACAATTAAAACCTAATGTATTGTACTAAGGTTCAGTTTTGAATACACCATTATTTGCAGATAGACCCTTGTTGTATGAAATTAGCGACTTGTTACTACATAAAAGTGAATATATAACAACAAGTGTTAGTAGTAGTGGTTAGAATAGGGTAGGTGATATCATAAAACAATAAATCCAAAACGTGATTCTTGTAAAAAAAAACTTGAAAATTAACTGTAAAATTCGATTTTTTGTTCCTTCGCAATAAATAAATAGTTGATTGAGTTGGCAAAGAACGTCACAACTAGCTATTGCCATATATAAAATCTATGGGAGAATCGTGTTATGAAAAGTATTTCAGTTAATCTCTTGGTACCTATCCCAGCTTTACAATATAAAATAAAAGATCAACTTATGATTCGCCGACATTTTTACGCAGATTGTTGATTGGCAGATATCTTTTTACAGCACGCCGATGGATTTGTCCGTAGATGTATTGTTTCACAGACTAAAGTTACGGACTCAACCTTTAGCTGAATTACGTAAGTTGGCTTAAGGCTAAGCAAGCTGAACAACTATTACAGAAATTGTTCATTATTTTGTGTTAATTTTGTGTAATGTGTAAAGTCCCAATCCGCACTGAGCCCGCGTAGGAACTACAGCCCAAGCCTTCTCAAGGCCTATGCCATGCAGGACGTACCTATATAGGCTGGGATGATGATGATGATGATGAACTCACATCCACTATCGAACCCGTATGCTCTACACCTCGTCATTCTCCGTAATCTGCCTTCAACTTGGAAGCAACCAAATTAAATCTGATTACGGATGCGCCGTGAAACTTGCCGTCGACTGACAATAACATAGGAAGGCTTTTAAGCCGCTGAATATTTTATATTGTTCTCCGTCCATGTTCCCTTGTATTTTGATGGACACGGGCTCTGCGAACTGACATTTATAGATCTAATAGGTTTACGTATGCGAGCGTCTGCTTTATTTTGGGAACGTTCAGAATAGTGAGCCACAGAGCCAGTAATAAAGATATTGGAAGATATTTCTTTCCAGAACTGATGTCACTTTGATTCTCCTTTTAATGCGCACACTTTTCAGCCGTTATTTGCGTAAATGAATAACAAACATTCAACATCCAAATATCCAACCATCAAAACATCTTCACAAACTTGCTCATTTGTAATTAGTACGATAGGCAGACGTTAGAAATGCAATCGAAACAAAAAATATTATAAGCTAAGTTTACACCTTAAGATCCATTCTTCGACTCGCAAACCCCACATGCAAGGCCATGTCCACTGAAAGGTTGACATAAGTTCGCTTTTGTTCGTCAAGTGTAAAAATATGGGTGCACACAACTTGCTCATAAATATGTCCCATAGCTCTTATGTCGTCGAATTAAGGTATAGGTATATAACGATGGGAGGATTACATCGATACTTATTTTTGCACTTGACCGTAAATAATCTCAACAGTTGTTGTCAATAGTGTTTTGCTTTCTTCGTATTTTTTTTGTAAATAAAGAGTTTACATCATCCCAGCCTATATACGTCCCACTGCAGGGCATAAACCTCCTCTCAGAATGAGAGGGCATGGGCCTTAGTTCCCACGCGGGCCCAGTGCGGATGGGGAACTTCACACACACTATTGAATTTCTTCGCAGGTGTATGCAGGTTTCCTCATGATGTTTTCTTTCGCCGTAAATGAGGTAAATTTTAAATGTAATTTCGCACATAAATTCCGAAATACTCAGAGGTGCGAGCCAGGATTTGAACGGGAAGAGTTTACATACAAACAATACCATGGGTACCATCCGGGGACCACCGGGTCCGTCAAGTCCATTAAAATGTCCATGATGCTCCCCTGCATTCGTCGGATGAACGACGCCAACTTTTTGGGCATAAAAGACAGCGACACGGCACGATAATTCTATGAACGATAACTTGCCACCCGATGCACCGATTGCTCGCAACTCGTGCGATATCGTCGGTCCATCTATACTTCATTTAATTTAGAATGAGAAACCACAACAACATTATATTGCGGCTCGTAAACTGTAATCTCTTTACAATTTGTACTAGAGTAACAATTGACGACACACAAATAAAGTGACATTAAAACAATTTTATTTTGAGGCTCCCAGACTATTGTACTGTACTATTTGCTAGGTAAGAAATAGTTGACCAGACGCAATACATATAATGTTATTGTGGTTTCTCATTCTAAATTAAATGAAGTATAGTGCTCCCACTAGGCCATTCAACGCTGCGTTTTTCGGTTCGCGCCCACCACTCGATAACCTTTCACCCCTAACGGTCATCTGTTCGTCATACAGAATAAAAGAGAGGGATATAATGTTAGACGGAGACAGCGATGTGTCTGCGGCACCTGCGCCTGATTTATTTACCCGGAAGAATTGTTTTTAACATACGAGAGAGAGCTGGCGCATGCATGCGATTGGCGTAAGATTTTTGACAGTCGCAAAAACTGTTTGCAAAGTTTCTTGCGGCTTATTCTAATTGGCAATGATAATTTTTCCGAAAGCTCTGGTAGTATAAAAAAAAATGTAAAAAAAGCCCTTTGCGGCCTACTTACAGAATAAACGTTATGATTTTGATTTTGAATGCTATTGCAATATATCTAAAGCTTCTGGCAAGTCGATTTTGAAGGGGAATGTACGATACATTTTAGTTGATTTATAAATTAATACAGTAAAGAATACGAGTAATGCTAATGCACTTCATATCAGTACGCAGATAGTAAATAAAGGTTTTTTTTCGTAAGTAGGTAACTTGCAACACTGTCGTAAATTATGGTTTTTAATGGTTGCTATGTCATCCAATATCTGTCTATATTGGAGTAGAATATCCGATGTTCATCATCATCATTTATAATTTCAGCCGAAATATTATATTTATTGCTGCACTCTTTGTGTAGCAACATATGCTGAGTGGAGACCCTTTTTCGGTGACAATTGGGGTCACTGCCATGTTACACTTGTCTTTTAGATGTAGTTAACTTAGATTATTTATACACTAGATAGAGCTTCGGCGGCATGAAAACGTCCCGAAAAATATAAGCCAACTTGGCTTATATGTCATTTGCCTCCCTTCAGTTTGAATGACGTAACGCGATCGTAATATGAAGCTGTCAAAAGAAATTTGTGGACGTTTTGTATCGCAATGTTTGCTACTGACACTCTATCTAGTGCATAAATAATCTAAGGTAGTTAAGTATTTATGTTTTTTTTCTTATGTTTGGTGTGGTGGTACTTTTAAAACCGTAAATAAAATATTTTCTTTCTTTCTTTCTTTCTTTCAAATACATCCACTGTTGAACATAGGCATAGGGGGTAGGCTAACATACCGGCCTGTTGGGCAGGACCGCTCGCGCAACCTTAACCAGGTCGTCGCTCTGAAGACCTGCATCTCCCGGTCCGTGGACGCCATTAGAGTACCCGTCGTTGTTTAGCGTTAATTTATCCCCATCAAAATCGCAAGTTTGTGGACGACCTGCACTCCAGGGTCATATGTCACCTGTTGACGATGTCTTTTGACACGTCAGCGGGATAAATCGTCGGGGGTGCGAGTTATTGTGTTTTTTGTATACTAATCTTATTGTGGGGGAATTTTAAAAATTGCCCCCGCGCTGCTTTTGGCAGGGGCGAGAATTACTTAGAGCACTGAACCAACTAGAGGTGTCAAGGCCTGCTTTGACAGAAGTATATGATCAGCGGTCAATGCGGTCGTTTTAGAAGTGAAGAGGGATTATGTGCCAGTTATTAATTGTTTAAATCAGGCGGTTTGTAGGCACCGTTTTTTGAAGTGAAACTTCTAATGCGACTTCCAACACTGTCGCGTTAAACGTTTAACGCTACCATGGAGGGGGTATGAAAGCATTAGTATATGTACTGCCGAAGCAAGTAATCTTGCATTTTATATATACTAAAGGATGTTAAAAACTTCGACAGTGCGATGCAGAACTCATACTGTCTGTGCAAATTTGTATGAGACTTGATAAAAGCACCATCTAGTGAGTAATTTAAACACATAGATGCATAAGTAAGTTTAGTTCTTTAAGTTATTGCAATAAGGTTCATATTGATGTATAAGTGCCTTTTTCATTTCCACATTACGAAGTTTCACTTCTTCCGCGCGGAGGAACTGCACGCACGATTTTTTTTTTCGTAGTATTTATGAGCTGTCAAAACACAATTCTCAGATAAGACCAGTTTCGATTAAAAGAAAGCTCGTGCAAGTTGCATTACATTCGTCATCATCGTCATCCCAACCTATATAGGTCCCACTGCAGGGCACAGGCCTCCTCTCAGAATGAGAGGGCTTGGGCCGTAGTTCCCACGCCGGCCCAGTGCGGATCGGGAACTTCACACGCACCATTGCATTTCTTCCAAGGTGTATGCAGGTTTCCTTACGATGTTTTCCTTCACCGTAAAGCTCATGGTAAACTACGAATGTGCTAGCCGGGATTTGAACCAAAAACTCTCTGCTTCAGAGGTCATAGGTCGACCACTAGGCCGTAAAGCGAACGAGTTTAAAGTGGTCAATCGAGCGCCGCAATATCATACAATTTACACTTTTTTTCTTACAGATCTAAACTGGGCTATAAATTTTGTATGACAATAGCCATTCATATCGCCACTTATTTGCTAACTCTATCGACTCTTTTTATTTATTTAGTACAGTATAGTGTTTTTCATTGGAATCGCGTTTTGGGGTTATTGTTTTAAAGTATTATCTACCCTACCTACTTGCCTTTTCCTATCATCTCAACAGACTCATTGATGTCAAACAATTTATCTTGTGAAAACTAGTACCTACTAGTAATAATTAGTATCGAAGAGATCGAAAAGAATAAGTTCTGTCACTTTATAATGCGTAACCTCACTCTCGATGATTATAACATTTTTTTGGTAGTTTTAGGAATTAGTGCTATTGCCGCCTCCGTACACTTACTACTCTAAGAGATTTCTTCAAAAATTATTGTTACTGTGCAAAAAAGGAAATTGTACTTGATACGATCTTGTGCTGTTTTTCTTACTTAGCACTTAATGACGAAGCTGGAGGAGGGCTGCGCGAATGTTGTGTTGTGTATTCTATGTTTAATATACTAGCCTTTGCCCGCGGGTTTGTTCGCGTAAACCATTAGATCTGACAGTCGAATTAAATTTCCAGGATTTTGCTCTATCTCCAAAGAAATTCCCAAAATTTTTATGGTGATATTTTTATGGAGACGTGGGTTCGAATCCCACCGGCGCACCCGAAAAACTTTTTCGCTTTTAATAATCTTAGATTCGGTGAGCAGCCGTACTGCTAATAAAAATAAATAATATTTGAATAAATAGATGTGGTACATCATTTCTTACGCATTTTCAATGTAATTTGGAACGTAGGAGTCGTAGCTTCTAATAGTTGCGATGGATGTTACCACACGCCACTGTTGGCGTATGTAAGCGATAAAGAATTTCGGGGGCGTCGGTTGGATGCGACGTGGTTCAATTGGTAGAACACCCGTTAGGGCGCATACCCAGGAGACGTGGGTTTGAATCCCACTGGCGCACCCGAAAAACTTATTCGCTTTTAATAATCTTAGATTCGGTGAGCAGCCGTACTGCTAATAAAAATAAATAATATTTTTATGGTGATCTTCTCAAATCTAACGAATCTAGAAAAAACAGTTTTATAAAAATCAGTCAGGCCGTTTCGGAGGAGTTCGATAACAAACACCGTAGACACGAGATTTTTATATATTACGAGTAGAAGATTATTTCGTGTCACGCTGTTTGATATCGAACTCTTCCGAAACGGCTTAGCCGATTTTTAAGAAATTTTTTTGTCTATATTTGGTAAGTCTGAGAATAAATGCCGTTTTGGCGAAAATTATTTCGCAAAATGATTCATTTGGCAACTGTATATTTTTTCTGAAACTGTAAACTATTCAGGATATATTTCAAGACTATCCTGTAGGTTAGGTTACGTTTGTTTTATAACAATCCTGAAAAGTTTACAGTTTTAAAAAAAATAAACATTTGCCAAATGAATCATTTTGCGCAAAATTTTTCGACATTAGTAAATAAACCAAGAATAAGTCGTAGGCTGTTTTTATATCCCTATTCTTCGCGGAAGGAGTCGCGGGCAACATTACAGCTAGTATGTATAATTTACCATATATTATATTTATGCCAAACCAAAAGCGGTTCAACAAAAGTTGGTCCCAATTTATATTCTCCGTCAAACTTAAAATTCGATAGAACCGAATACAAACGGAATGAGAGTTTCCTTTCACAGAGCACTCATGACTGGAGATGGCAACAACTTCAGAGGGCGGCCAAAATAAAGTGATATCAATGACATTCGTTCAGTTCAGGCTTCCAACTTATAAATGCTTAAGTTTGTATGTGAGTGCGTGCGAGCGTGTGTGTATTTGTTACTCCTTCGCGATAATACGGCTGGACCAATTTGAATGGAATTTGGTATGTAAGTAAAGTAAACAGGGTAATTTTTTATTAAGTGCACTAATTTTAATATGTGATTCAGTGTCGTTAAAATAACAAATTTCAGTATTTTTCGTTATAATATTAATCACTTATTTTTTGTTTTTCACAGTAACTCGACCAATTATTGGATTAATTACTATGAACAACCCAAATTTCAAAATTTAAAAAAAAGTCTTGATAATCTTGATCTATCAACGATACTAAATCACGTATCAAAATTTGTGCACTGATTAGAAAATTACCCTGTATAATGCTAAGAGCTGAATGCTTAGAATAACACAAAGCCTACTTTTTATACCGATATTCACACGAAATCCATTAAAATCTCAAAATAATTCCTAAGTTTAGAGATAATGCAGTTATCCTCAGGTTTTCGTACTTTCGGGAATTGTGTAAAATCCCCGAATTTCAATTCAACTGCCAGATCAAGTGGTTTACGCGAGCGAAACCACGGGTAAAAGCTAGTTCTCGATTATATCCGCACTCCATCAAATTAAGTAACGATTTTTATTTGTCAATGGTCTTTTCACACGGGAATATTTAACCTTCTTTCCAGGTTCAGGCAGTTTGAATATTCTGAAATTTTACTAAATTCTCCAAAGTGTAATTTTATCAGTCCGAAAGAGCAACGACCACACAAACACACACACACACACACACACACACACACACACACACACACACACATACATGTGTTGACCACTTACCTTTGCCCGCGACTTTGTCCGCGCAGAATTCAAATTTGTAGTAAAGTTCGTCATCGGTATCAGTTAGTAAATACATATATAAAAGCCGTTTTTTCCTTAACCCGTGGGAATTTCCAGAATTCCTGAATCAAATCTGTCTAAGTCCAAGCTACCATTATAAAATGGTAAATGTCCTTCTATTATTTAGGGTCTGGGCTGGGCGTTGATGAGTTAGTCAGTCAATAGATCAGGACTTTTCCTTTTATATGTATAAATATCCGCACACATTTCAAATATTGAATCAATCGGACCACCACAATAGTTAAAATGGACTTTCAAGGTTTAAACAAGTTAGCTATGAAGTATCTTTTTGTATTTATTTTTTTTCAACTTCATTTTTTATTACTTTTACGGTCATCCCGTGAAATCATATATTTCATACTAAATACAAACTGAAATATAGATGCACAGAAAAAACCCCAGAAAAAAGACCAATGCTGGGAATCGAACCCAGGTCCTCAGCATTCCGTGCTGCGTGCTAAACCCCAACACCACCACTGGTCTAGAGATTAGACACGAATCTTTCCTATACATAATGCTGATTCTGATGGAATGCTGAGGACCTGGGTTCGATTCCCAGCATTGGTCTTTTTTCTGGGGTTTTTCTGTGCATCTATATTTCAGTTTGTATTTAGTATGAAATATATGATTTCAAGGTTTGTTCAAAGGTCAAACACAAGCTGAATGCAGCTCCTGTCGCAGGTGCTCTAAGCTTTGCTCCGATAAGCTTTTAAGCTTAGTGTATTCGGATTCAAAACACGAGTTTTCGTGCATAGACAAAGCAAATAGGCGATTGCGCGTTGCATGCTAACGCTTCAATGGAATATACACGAACTCCTTTTTGACCCGACTTTCGAAAGATGGTTATATTTTTTCGAGAAGGATGTCTTTAAAGAAAAATAAGGAGTAGCACTAAAAATCACGTAGTAATTTGTATATTTTACAAGACCAAAATGACAGAATATTTTTTAATTTGGAGACATCCAGAATTTCACCGTCAAGGCGCACGAAAGAAAAAATATGGAATAGCACTACAAATCACGTAGTAATTAGGTTTTCTTCATTACCAAAACGAAAAGATTATTTTTAATCAAGAGACATTCAGGGCACATCGGCCGTAGAACTGAAAGACGCAGTGTAGGTAGGCCTCCAACAAGATGGCGCGACGACCTGGTGAAGGTAGCGGGAACGCATTGGATGCGGATGGCTCAGGGCCGATCTGTTTGGCGAGCCTTGGGGGAGGCCTATGTTCAGCAGTGGACGTCTTTCGGCTGAAATGATGATGATGAGACATTCAGATTTTCACTCTCATCCATGTACGGCCCAAACAACTCTGTCAATCTAACATGTCTCGATTCTAATTAAAGCTGGCAGAGAACCCAGCCAGACCAACAACGAGACACAATACCAATAAAAAGGTTACATTATAAAAATTTGTAGCATATCAATTGCTACAGTGTGTACTTATCATTGTTTGGGACGCCCTGCAGCTTAAACGGCTCATATATGGATGTTGAGGTAGGGGTTCCGTGGCAAGCGTTGAGATGAACAAAGACAAGGTTCCAGTTTGCAATGAATGTTTAATGTAAAACGGGCGTACTTATATATGTACTATAGGAAACAAAGAATTATGAGACAGAAATAAAAACTATTGCTATTTCGTACAACATGCGAAATCATAAATTGTGGGTGGATTGAACTGTGTCGTTTTCAGTTTACCCACCGAGAAAATTAAGACGATGATGATGATGACACAAATATATAATACATATATGTGCGGTCGCCACAATGGAAAACTCGCACGTCTTTAACCGAATTTAGCTCGACATGTTCCGGACTAATCCGTAGTCCTTCTTGCCTAAACGGCTCGATGGATTTTAGTGTGAGGGGTTCGATTTCGGAGCGTTTTGACCGCCGCGTTTTTTTCATTAGTGTCGACGTAAATATTGCAGAGGGGGATGATGATCAGAGTTAACTTTTTATATAATTGTGTGGCGGTACCGAGGTTTAGTCTGATTTTATCCAAAGTTGTCGCGATTTATCATTCTTTGACACTAATGAAATTTAAAAAATGCTGCTCTGTAATCGCAGACCCGAGATATCGTTACATTCGTCTCAGTTGCGAGAGTTACATAGGGTATATACAGTTGTGGCCATATAATTAAGAACGATTATTTATTGAGATGATTTTTTCAAAGTAACAAGTATAACTAATTGCCCGTATTTTTTTTATTTCTCTCGGTATTGCAAAACTTTTCCGTACTACCGGTACATTCATTTATGCAACATTGTTGGCTAAAAAATTAATAGAGAAACTTTATACATTCGATCTGAACCTAGTATTAGTACTTACTGGCTGGTCACGTAATTAAGAACGCTGAATAGTTTATTGTTTTTTCAAATTTAAATAGAGAACACTGTGTGGCTCTGTGGTTGTAGATTATTATTCGTATAATTTTGGCGCCATTTCGTGCTGTTAAAGTCTTAAAAGTGATTACTTCGTATAAAATAGGTATAAAAACAATGGGGAAAAATAAAAGTTGTGATAAATCTACAAGAGAAGTAATATTAAAACTTCGCGAGAAGAATTGGTCGTATAAAATGATAGCCGACCATCTGCAATGTTCAAAAACAATGGTTTTCCATGCCGTAAAGCATTTTTCCACGTATCAAACTACTTCAAACGTTCCGCGTGGACCTAGACAGAGAAAGTCATCTCGTCGAGATGATCGAAATATCGTTCGTTTGGCAAAACAAAATCCTTTTAAAGGGTCTAATGAGTTGAGAAAAGAATATTTTGGCGAAAACAACCCTTCAGCAATCTCTGCACGCACTATTCGAAGGCGTTTGGTAGAAAATAAGTTGAACGGAAGGATAGCAAGGAAGGTGCCTATGTTGAAACGATGTCATAGGCAAGCCCGACTTGCATTTGCAAGAAGGTATGAAAACTGGACAGTCAGACAGTGGAAAAACGTTCTTTTTTTCTGACGAGACAAAAATAAATAGGGTATGTTCTGATGGAAAACGATATGTACGACGCCCTCCGAATAAAGCATTCGACCCAAAGTACACAAAAGTGACATTAAAGCATGGCGGGGGAAATGTGAAAATTTGGGGGTGCTTTTCTGGACATGGCGTTGGACCTGTTAGGCTGATAGAAGGAAACATGGATCAATTCCAATACAAAAATATACTGCAAGAAACAATGTTACCATATGCCGAAGACGTGCTTCCGGTTATTTGGACATTCCAGCACGACAATGATCCAAAGCATACTGCACGCACCGTTAAGGAATTCCTCACATCACAATCAGTTTCAGTCTTAGATTGGCCAGCCAACAGCCCAGATCTTAACCCAATAGAGCATCTTTGGTGCGAAGTCAAGAAAAAGGTTTCAAATCGACAGTGTGGCAATTTGAGAGAGCTGTACGACGTTTTCTTAGAAGAATGGAACTCTTATTTCTCTTGCGAAATGTCAAAAATTGATAGATTCAATGCCTCGCCGCTGTAAAGCCGTAATTAAAAGCCGTGGACATGCAACTAACTATTAATTTTAGTTCAAATGTATTAATTTGCTTTTTTTTCTATACCAACTTCACATTAATATGATTTATTTAATCTAAGTTTCATATAAAACAACTCTCGAGCAGTTTAATAAATCGTTCTTAATTATTTGTCCAGCTACATTACTATTTGAATTTATTAGTATAGAGAACAAATAAAATTTGTAAAAAAAAATGTTAGCAATTATACACTATTATTATTAATCCCGTTTGCTCTATCCATGTGGCTATTTTATAACATAACTTGTTACTTCTAAGAAGGAACACAACTAGACATATGACATGATGTAGATAAAAAAAAATCGGAAACTTCAAATCGTTCTTAATTGTATGACCACCACTGTATGTTCCAGAAATTCTCGTAGGAACATCGTGAGGAAACCTGCACACTTCCTTTCGCAATCCAATGGTATATGTGAAGTCCTAATTCCGCACTGGGCCCGCGTGGGGACTCCAACCCAAACCCTCTCGTTATGAGAAGCCTATGAACATAATAATGTAATAACGTTTAACTAAAGTTGATAAAAACACATATAGAAGAGACGTGGGACGGGGGCGCGTCACAGTCTGATTCGTTTGTTTGTAGGCCGCGTCCCCGCCCCGTCTCTTCTGTCTGCTTTGGATCGCGACACTTCTATACAATTAGCATGAAAACTGATTCAATGGTGGCCGCAACTGCGACGCGCCCCCGTCCCACGTCTCTTCTGTGTGGCTTACGCCTAAGTATTAATAAATTCAGTGATAAGTGGAATTTAACTAGTGCCCCTATTTCCATCACCCATCTAGTTCGATCTTGGTGTTACAGACGGATTGGCATCAGGGTAGCTTGACATACTAATGTGCAATCAGCTGATCGTGTGCGATATCGTCAAGACGTTAGGCCACTAAAACAACTATGTTGATCTCCAATAAATCGTCTCCATGGAACGAAATTTTTACTCCAGAATGGTGCGTGAAAGGATCACCATTGAATTTCTTCGCAGGTGTATGCAGGATTCCTCATGATAAAAGCTCGTGGTAAATTTCAAATGTAATTTCCGAAAAACTCAGAGGTGCGAGCCGGGATTTGAACCCACGATCCTCTGTTTTAGAGGCCATTGGTCAAACCGCTAGCCCACCACGGCTACCGGCTGTCGGTTTTTGGCCGCACATCAAAAGAATCAAAAGAACTTCGCCTTCGCGTAGATGCGTTGCATGCAGCCAGCGCTGGGCCATCGTACCCACCATTTAATGGCCCATCCATTGTGTAGTAGAGGAGCTTTTACTGCGATGATGAACGCTTTTACTGCGAACTGGGATGATGTTCAAAAGTTAGAAATACACTTTCCGCCGGCTCAGTGGCCCACGGCTGTCAATCACCGGACCGGCGGTAATCCGGTTATCAATCGCCGTGGGCGGACGCGTACGGTGCGGTAATCGGCCTGAAACGATGTTAGCCAGAACCACAGAGCTGACTAAAACAGAGTAAGGCAAACTACAAAAATTCTGCTTTACCTTGCCTATACATGTAACGCACAAGAAAGACAGAACATTCTCGTTCACATAAAAGTAAAAATAACAATAAATCATGGGATGATTGACACCATTTGATCTAGTCCTCATGCTTTAAAACACACATTTTTTTTAAGGTTTTTCTGTAAATCAAAATCTTGTTTCTGTAAGTAGGCCGTTAAGGGCTCTTTTACATGTCTTTTTTTTTAGTCTACCAGCGCTTTCAGATAGACCTTGATTTCCAAGAAGAATGGGCCGCAAGAAAATTGGCACTAAGTATTTTTTTCTATAAACAGATAACTTAGGTTCCGAGTATACAACGACCTTCGCCGATCTTGTTAATAGATGAAAGTATTTTATATTAAATTAAATATGTTGACTAAAAAATTTCAGTCCAGAATATGATTTTTTTTTTAACATTTTAAGTATAAAGCCTATAGAATATGCAAACGTTAGGTTGACTAAACAGACCAGTGCAAATATCGATTTACCTGTTTAGGTATACCTGCCTACCCAAAAGTTATGACCGGAAAAAATAGTCAACCTAACGTATTCATACTTTTGATTGGTAGGTATTTCATTTGTCTATTAACCGAAAAGTTGAAATGTTAAAAAAAAATATACTGGACTGAAATTTTTTAGTCACCCACTTGCAATGTATTTATTAACATAATTGATTTAATATAAAATACTTTACATCCATTAACCAGTTCGGTGAAGGTCGTTGTATACTCGTATCTTAGACTAAGATTACAATTACATCATTATACATGACTGTATTATAAACAAACCTCACTAAACATTTACAAGATGCCATTTTATACTTAAGAAGTGTAAATAGCACAGCAAAGCACACTACTCCTTATGGCACGATATCATTGACCGAGAGGTCTGTCTCAAAAATACTTCAAGCAAGCATCAGAAAATATATTTAAATAAGTTTAAAGATATTTCTAACGCTTGCTTGAAGTATTTTTAGACCAAACCGTAATTATTTTGTGAGAACAATGTTATACAAAAAAAACATGCAGACAAATCGAGAACGTCCTTTGAAGTAGGTTGATAAATCTCCAATGACGTTGCCTACTGCATTCAGCGAGTTTTTTTCCAATTTTTCTCACCCTTTTCCCGCATACATTTTATATCTGTGCACATATAGATATAGAATTTCCAAGACTTTTTCACCTTTGCCCGTACAAACAGAATGTATCCCATAATCCAGTCCTAAACAAATGCTGACTATCCGTTTGCGAGATAGCCCGTACAATGTTCTTTTATTGCATTATAGTGGACAAACATCCGGACGAGGGTTGAGCAAATATTGCCCAGGTTGAAGGGTCAAGAGTCAGGTTTTATTAGAGTTTTTCGTTAGTGTACGCCGGGATATGGGAGTGCGTGAGTCAAAGTAATTTTCTTCGGGTCGCTTGCATGGTATAGGGAGGGTTATTTTTTTTTATATAATATAAGTTTGCGATTGACCACAATCACGCCTGATGGAAAGCTAAGATGAGGCCTACGATGGAGTACGCTTGCTTTGTAAGTGCTCATTCACCCTAGACTTGAAAGCGGTCAAATTGTAGTGTCGTGTATTTTTCAGTCATTTTCATTTTAAAGTCCGCATTTTACTTTTTTTTAGGAAGTTTTGGGGTTTTCTAATTCAAAGTGTCCTTATTTTTGAGTCACTTTTGTGACTTTATTTCAGTAGTTTGTGATAGTACCTAGTATTGTATGGCTTATATATAATAAGCTCCCAAGTGAGCTAAAATTGTTGCATGGTACAAAATTCCAAGGAGCACTTACTACGTGGCTACTGAGTAATTGTTTTTACACTGTTAAGGAATACTTAAACCATAAAGTATCTAATAGAATTTATTGACATCCCTTTAATTTTATCGATATTTAATGTTGATTTAGATTTTAATTTTGGCTTTATTTTAATATTGATTTAGGTTTGATTTTTATTTTGACTTTGATTTTGATCTTAAGTTTGATTTTAATTTTAATTTTGATTTTAATTTTAATTTTGATTTTAATTTTAATTTTGATTTTGATTTTGATTTTAATTTTAATTTTGATTTTAATTTTGATTGATATTGTTAAATTTGATTATTTTTGTTATTTTTATTCAATGATAATTATTTGATTGAAACACTAATTTGAAAATTTGCATGTCGAGCTGTCGGCTGAATACTGTGACTTACGTAATACTGTGTACTTATTTATTACTCTTAAGACCTTGTAACCGTATTCTAGCAAATAAAGATTTACTTACTTTTACTTACTTACTAAATTAGGGTCATTTTTTGTCATCAAAATTAATAGCGCTCTTGATTCTGAGTAAAAAAAAACTCAAAATTTCGTTTTCTTAAAATGCACTATTTAAAATGAAAATGCATTTTCAATTAATTTTCTTTATACATAGCTCGATTTATACTATCCATGATTCCGCTAATGTCGCGGTTGACAAAGATAGCGTTGCAACACTAGATTAGATTATCGATAGTACTAAGCTCAAGCTCAAGTGGCTCCCAATCCGCCTTCGCCGAAATTCACACATTCTACACCTTCTCTACGGCATTCTTTTTAATCCTGCAACTCCCTGCTACCTCAAAGAGCGATTTAGCTATGTAACCCCTGTTCGATGCTCTCAGAACTTTCTCCTTACTGTCCCCTTTCCCAATTCCAAATTCTACGTGTACCTACTCTTTTACTGTCCAGGCTATTCGGCTGTGGAACTCCCTGCCAATAGACCTCAGGCGCGCAAAGTCTTTGCCTATTTTCAAATCCTTACTTAAAGAACACTATTTGCTGTCTTGTGTGTGAAAATTATAGCCCGTTTATATATTTACAAGTTTATTGTTGTTTATAATTTATCTATGTGTGTTTTATGATGTATATATTATATATTAGGTAGTTCTTGTATAATGTTTATATTACTATTTATTTTCTATTCTTATATTGCACCACCTGCTGAAATACATTCCTTGTTGTTTTTCCTGCGTTAAATGGTTGCCTGGAAGAGATCGCTTCGAAGCGATAAGGCCGCCTATTGCTTACCTTGTATATTTTTTCATATAATTGTTTTTCTGTATTGTTTTCTCTGTGGTGTACAATAAAGAGTCATTGTATTGTATTGTATTGTATTGTATCGATAGTATCGTGACCTTGACAAATCGTGACAATATCGATAGGCCTATCGATACTACTGATAATATCGATATTATAGCCTTTCAAGCAAAAGTTCGTGGGTTGGAGCCTGGACTGGCACTATTTTTTTCTGAATTTATGTCCAAAATTACACTTGAAATTTACCATAAGTTTTAGGAAAAAAATTATCGTCAGGATACATGCATAATCGTCTCATTCTGAGAGGAGGCCCTGCAGTGAATGATGATGATATGAATAATTATATAAAGCAATTCATTGGTGTAAATGAGGGTAGGAACTACTACAACCTCTCAATCTGCGAGGCGGCCTAAGCCCTGCAGTGAGATATGTATAGGCCAGAAATGAAAACGTCTCAAAGCGCGGCATGCAAAAGCCACATCTTCCGCAAATAAATCACGCTGTATATCCTAATCCCGGCCGATAAACAAACAGTTATAAATAGCCGCCATAAATAGAGCTAAGAGCGTTTCTCTGTCGCTAGTCAATTCAATAATTGGCGGGCGCTGACAAATCGGGTGGGGCTTGCTCGGCGGTATAGATAAATTAGTTATTCCTGGGGCCCTAGTACAAGCGTAGCGTAATTATAACAATTGGTGAGGTAACTTGGCCGCAACCAACCAGAGCATCTACGGGGTGTGATGCGGGGGGGCCGTCCGACAGTCAGAGCGTGTCAAGACACAGTTGACTGACGGAAGTTAGCGCCGAGGCGAGGCAACAAAGTACGCCCACTATGAGAAATTGTTACGCGATGACATCACTGTCATGGACATAAAGCAAAGAAAAAGCGGGAAACTATTCTTTGTCAAAACTAGTCGGATTTGTTGTGGTACGGTTAAAAAATTGTCAAATTAATCGAAATTAAACAATGTCTATCATTTTTGACTTATTGTTTAACGTCATAGGGATGGGGAGGCTCGTGCAAAAGCCATTTTCTGAAACTCGAACGTGCACAAAGAGCCGTCGTTAAAGTCTTCCCACCCTTCCTTCATCCTACTTACGACGTCTACCAGACTTCTAATGTACTTACTGTCAGGCAACTCTTTATACTACAGACTATCATAAAACAACATTCTACTGTCTTCTTCGATCCTGTTTTGATTGATAAGTGGGAGAGGAAACATAAAAATGTATTCAGAAATAAAATGCAAAACTAAATTTTCCCATAGATTTTTTTGCTTCCAGGTTTACCTTACCACTAGATTAATTCAGTTCTTCAAATCTATTCACTATCTAAACTATAAAATGTAACAACAGGTTAGGTGAGTGAATACATAATCGAATAAATTACATATTATAAACATTCCGCTTAAGGATTCAAGGCAATTCCTTTATTACTGCTCTACCGGGCGGGGGCTTGGTGATACAGGTATTTCTAACATGAACACTAAGCTCTCACACCGACCGGTTCAATTCCACCTTGATTGCCAAACTTTGTAATAAATAATAAGCCTGTGTGAGAGTCCATTTTCCACCTTATCTAATACTACTTCTGAAGCGAAAATAAACCAAGTATAAGGTAAAAGAAAAAGGAAATAATAAATATCATTCAAAGGTAAAAGCATTTTTATGTTGTGTACACGATAGTCATAGAAATCTAAAGCTTAGAAATAGACTAAATATATCAAAAGAGTTCACTTCTTTGGCGAGCGGAAAGCATAGTACCTAGTGGCTTAATCTGGCTACGAAACTTGAGTATACAATGAAAAAGCAAACACTTAAAAAATCAAAAATAATAACTATTTGAGTTGAGCCTTCTTTTTCTATTGAGTAACACCTGTGCATTGGTTCTCCGCGGCCGTGGTGGCCTATTGGTTTAACGCATTCACTGCCACCTGACTTCCATAGGTGCCACCGACGCACATGTGCGTTCAAAATGTATGATTAATTATGACAGCGGCACTGGGCGATGTCCCAAAAACGCGTATATGCGTCGGTGGCAGTGAATGCGTTAACCGACCTATGGCCTCTCAAGCAGAGGGTCGTGGGTTCAAATCCCAGCTCGCACCTCTGAGTTTTTTGGAACTTATGTGCGAATTTACGGTGTACTTCCGTGTGGCAAATTATTTTTCCCGAACTGATTAATTTGGCAAATGTTTAATTTCCCAAATGTTTATTTTTTCTGAAACTGTAAACTATTCAGGATATATTTCAGGACTATTCTGTAGGTTAGGTTAGGTTAGGTTTGTTTTATAACAATCCTGAAAAGTTTACAGTTTCAGAAAAAATAAACAGTTGGGAAACGAAACATTTGCCAAATGAATCAGTTTGGGAAAAATAATTTGCGAAACATTAGGTAAACCACTTTGTTTTAATTATAGAAATTGATGGTTGGTACGATAAAGTTTGCTCATTAAAATGGCACTACAATGTACTGCACCAGCGCGGCAGTCCCATCAGCATCCTGAATCTGTTGTTATATTGGACCCGCAAGGCCTTCAGCGTCTTTTTAGTACATTTTGCCCACAAGCTGCACGTGCAAAAGGTTTGACAGAAAGGCCTGAAAAGAGTCGTTTTGACAAAACGCGAAAACCTGATGTGGAACCATTATTATTTTTTCTGGCGACAACCTGTATAACCCCTGCATAGACATTTTAAACCAAAATCTACACGGTAAATAATAGCAAGTGCACCATCTTCCCTGTTCAGTGTCTATGCTGTCTTGACAGAGGAAACAATGAATTGTAGTGCCACTTGAAGCTATCTTTGCGCTATATTTCTGTATTAAGAAATTGCACAAATGTATTTTCCTGCACGAAATCCGTCTAAAGTTAATATTTGTGGTGCTGCATTCGCAAATGGTAAAGATTTTTCTTTTTTAGGTAGAACCGTCTAATAAAAACATACAAACGTGGATGGTCAGTTCAAATATATGCTATATCAATATGCAATAATTTCAATATAAATAAATAAATATCACGGGACAACGGATAAACATCCAAGACTCGTGAACAAACATTCGTATTTTTCATACGTAATATCTGCACCCACCGGGGTTCGAATTCGGGACCTCAAGAATTGGAATCAAGATCTATAACCATCTTCTCTTTAGCCATCCAGTCATCAACATATACAACGACACCTACCTTCTAGACAAAGACGAATAGGACGTGTGTATTAGGGTATTTCTAAGCGATGAACAAAATCTCTCACCAAACGCCACCGGATTAACGGAGAATTTTTTTGATTTTTTTTTTAAATGACTGATTTACGATTGAATTCTTTTGAACAGCCTGTATGTACATTGTAATTAAAGTGTGTTTCAACTTGATCAACCTCTGAACCGAAAAACTCATTGCGAACAACTAATACAGTATGTTCCTACTTATTGTTGATTTGTTTGTGGGTATAAAATTGTATTTAGTTGGTTTTTTGGGTTTTAATTGTATCTAACCAAATAATTTTTCAAAATTAGAACATTCCTGTAAAGGTACTCTACTCGAGATTTCGTTCTTTGTCCAGAGAGTAGAGACACATTAATTAATGACAAGCCGTCGTAGCCTAGTGCTTTGACCTTCGCCGTCTCAAGCACAGGGTCGTGGGTTCGAGCCCAGGCACCTCTGATTTTTTCAGAATTTACGTGCTTAACTACATTTGAAATCTACCATGAGCTTTACGGTAAAGAAAACCATCGTGAGAAAACACCATCTGCACAAACGTCATAAGATATTCAATGGTCTGTTTGAAGTTCCCAAACCACACTAAGGTCGCTTGGGAACTAAGGCCCAAGCCCTCTCATTCTGAGAGGAGGCCCGTGCCCTGCAGGCATATATAGGCCAGGATGATAATGATGATGATACGAGTATAATTAACATACTAAATGATAATGACCATAGTTCAACTGAATAGTATAGGTATAACGTTACGACATAAAGCATCTTCTCACTGGGCTTCAGCACAAAAACTCAAAAGTATTAAGAATCATGTTAAATAAAATATGTGTATGATATAAACAGCGCAGCAATCATACGCTGCGCCATTAAAAACCACTTCCATAAAAATGCATGGAAGTCGTAAAGAAAATTAAATTCCATATTTATGATTCCCAATCCAGCCATCGGATTGGCCAGATCATAAAAAGGCAGTAAAGCAAATGAATTTCTGTCATGGACTAAATGCAAGAAAGGGGAGGAACATGGTCCTTTTAATTGCTACTGTGTTTGGTGAGTTTTTTTATGACGTGGAAGGTAGACTTAGTAGCCCTGGGGTTTAACCTTTGACCTCTCAAGCAGAAGATCGTAGGTTGGAGCCCATTTTCGGCGGAAATTACAATTGAAATTTACCGTGAGCTTTACGGTGAAGGTAGACATCGTGAGGAAGCTGGACACATCTGCAAAGGAATTCTATGGTGTGTGCGTGAAATTTCCAAGCCCTCTTATCCTAAGAGGAGGCCCTATGCTTTTCAGTGGGACGTATGCTGAGATGATGATGGAATGTAGACAACCAAGATGACTATCTGATGGATAACGAACACTACCCACGGATCCAGGATGGCAAGACCCAGGATTGCAAATGCGTTGTCTGCTTGTAGGGCTAATGTAGAATACCTCATTGTGCTAGTAATTTCACCGGCTGTCTTATTTTCCACTCCAGAATACAACAGCGCACTGCTGTTTGGCGGCAGGATTAACAAGTAAGATGATGGTAGTGAGCTAATTTACTTCTAATTTTTATATTCGTTACTTCGTTTTTTTTTTAGTTCAGGCTTAAGCGTGCGCCATGCCACCGCTATATTTGCGCGTCTTTCAATTATTCAGTGCTACCAGCGATTTCGGAAAAAATACCATTGACTATAAGAATGTGCCGGCAGAAATATGGCAGAAAGTTTGTCCTAAAAACCTTTAATCTTTACTTTTACTTAAAACCCACGGTCTTGCGGTCAAGGCCCTCCCAAACAGCAATACTTACTGGTCCGCTAGCTCCACTTCTAAATTAATTTGATTTTAGTTGCTGCTTGCACCATCGCAGAAGCAGCACGCCACTACCCAAACGTAGAGCTCTATGAAATCCGCGATCAATCCGAGACCAGAAGCAGGAACCATGAACCAGTCTTGAAGAAAATCGACGAGCTGAATTCCAAATCCGACGTAGCTACTTTCGCCAAATACATCACCAAATATTGGGCGTTGCTCAACCCGCCAGGCCCACCTAGCGGGGGTAAAAGTGAGGATGAAGGGGGTTTCGTTGACGAGACTAGAAGTTCTATCGTCGATGTACCTAGTATTTTGCATAATATGTAAGTAGGTATGATATCTGAACTGGCGCGGTCTAATATTATCTATAATAAATTCAGCTTACCCACGATCATCAATCATCACCAACGATTTAAAAAAGACAAGACAGTTCCACGTACTTTATGTCAACACCTCTCAGCTATTAGATCAGATAATATGCTGCTGCCCGATAACTTGCAGTTAGTTCCGGCCATTTTCGTGAACCATAAACATCACTGCCGTACCTCAAATTGTTGCCAAAACGTACTTTATCCTAGAAAAGAGTGAATTCACATTCTTGTTCTCATTCTAGTTCGCAATCTCGCTCTTGTTTTTATTGTCAAACCTATTCTCATTCTTATTTGTATTCTCATTCTCGTACTCATTTCAATCTTATTGACAATTTAATTTACATTTTCATGCTAAATCCGTTTTTAATTATCGTTCACGTTCTCATTCTCAATCTTGTCCTCGTTTTTGTTCGCATTTTAATTCTAATTACTTCTACTATCCTCATACTTATTCTTAATATCATTTTCAATCCCATTTTCATTCCCAATCCTACTCTCTTTCTCATTCTCAATCCTATTTTCATCCTCGTTCACGCTATCCTTCTTGTTTTCGTTATCGCTGTTGTTCTTCAACAATTATTTGTCAGCGCATTATTGGCATAGATAGACAATAATAGTAGATTGTTCAACAAGGGACTAAAACAAGCCATAATGACACGAGATATTTAGCCACCCGAGCGATAGCGAGGGAGGCTATAATTCGAGTTGTCATTATGGTAGTTTTGTCCCGCGTTAAACACTCTACTTTTCACTTTGAATGCGAGGAAAAAAACGACGTACCTACAAAATTACTTTTTTTACAACGTATGCTCAATACGAGCAATGGACATCTGTTCAAAATTCAAACAGCAAAAAAAATACCGCTGTCTTTTCTTTTCTTTTATATTTATTATGCTTGCATAATTAGCCAACAGATTCTAACTTAAAGACTATGTTAAAACTAATTGGATATGCATGTAAGAATGATAATTGTTCATTCATTAGAATCGGCAAATAAATTAACCTAATTGATCTAAGTTCACACACAAAATATATTGTTAACTGAAATACTTACCCGTGAATAAAGAAACGACTTTTTAAGTTTATTTTCTATATGCCAATTCTTTGTTAAATTATATCTAATTATACTTTCTATTTACTATTAAATGCAACTGACATCGCATTATTTTGAAGTCACGCCATATTAACTTTCAAACGTAACTGCTCTATCTACCGTAGACTCCAGCACTGCTTTGCCGACAGTGCGGATTGCTATTTTATCGACAGAGCAGGGAACTGCTTTGCCGACAGCGTTTTTAAAAAAAAACAAATTAAAAAACACCTAAGCTAAAGGAAATCTTTCTTTACATGCAAAATAAAATGAATTCATCTTTAATATTTTATAATTAAATAGATTAGTATTCGTAATTATTCAATGTGTTTCACGAAATTATTATTTTTTAAATATTTTTTATACAGTTGTCATTTTGAGGTTATTTCCACGCCCTAAAGGCTTCCACAGACCGAAGCGCAGGGCGCTACAGTGCGTCCGCAGCGCGCTTCGGTCTGTGGAAAGCTTTAAAATTGTCTATACCCAGTTACTGAAAATGGCGATAATCCTCCATTCACAAACACCGTGATTGGCAGTATAGGGGTTTCCATAGTCAATTAAAAAAAATTTACTTTAATCCCAAGAGATCAAAAAAGAGCTTTAGTCCCGATATGCAGAGACTAAAGTAACATTTTAAGAGCATGAGAAGTGAAAAAAAATTAAACCGCCGAAAAAACTGAAAAGCAAACAATAATACCTTTTTTGTTTGACCTTAATCTAGGTACCAGTTTGAAGTCGGTGCCTCAGCACGAGCCAGGAGGAGTGGACCTTTGTCTACCTGATTGGCTTCTAACTATCACTCCTCCTGGCTCGTGCTGAGGCACCGACTTCAAACCGGTACCTAGATTAAGGTCAAACAAAAAAGGTATTATTGTTTGCTTTTCAGTTTTTTCGGCGAATTAATTTTTTTGTTAAAAAGTTTTTATTTTATACTTTTTTCCCATCCTTGGGGTAAATTATTTTTCCAAATTTATATAATACCAACTTCACGGTATACTCTATCCAATAAAAAAGAATTATGAAAATCAGACAACTCTGTAAAAAGTTAGTCAATCATCCCCTGTTTTCCTACCCTTAGGGTAGGAATATTATTTCCAAATTTAAATGGGACCACCCTTGGGGTATACGCTTTCCAATAAAAAAAGAATCATCAAAATCCGACTACACTATAATAAGAATGCGTGGTCATATAGTACAATCAGTGACTAAACAATCAATCATCCCCTGTTTTCCTACCCTTAGGGTAAGAATATTATTTCCAAATTTAAATGGGACCACCCTCGGGGTATACGCTTTCCAATAAAAAAAGTATCATCAAAATCGGACTACTCTGTAAAAAGTTATGCGTGATCATACATAAAAAAAAAAAATACATGTCGACTTGAGAACCTCCTCCTTTTGTTTTCGTCGGTTGAAAAGTCACCTACGCTCGCAACCACAAATGCATTCACCACCTATTTTTACCCGCCGTATATCGTTTAACGGAAGAAAATGGCGATTGCGCGTAATGGCTTACAAAACAAAAAACTTAAAAGGTTTAGGTACTTTACTAAATGTAAACAAACATCAGCTGCCAACACGACCAAAAGTTATGGCGTCGGGTTAACCAGCCAAATGCAATATCTGTAATAGACACACAATATAATATTTTATTATTTGTAATTGACGCGTTATTTTCGACGTACTCTTTAGTGTAGTCGCATAATATCGAATTTGTTTACATAAGATATTTTTTGAACACATGTTCAACGGTTGTCTAAGTTTTTTGGTAACGCAGTAAACCTGTAGTTTTTAAGTGTAATAAGTAAATGTTTGCTAATCATAATTAAATCATTCGGCTTAAAGTAAACTATATTTTTTTAGCGTTAAATCGGCAAATAAGGCAGATGAAGACAGTCAAATTTACGGGTTGTTCCACGCTCCATCAAACGGTATGTTTTTAAATAAAGCCTTTAGATAAGATTCACACAGGGTTTTTAAAAAACTTATAAAGTGCGAGTTGAATTAGGATACTTGTAGATTTTTTTACATATTTGTCAATGGTCATTACTAAGATCAGGCAAAAAAGACATTTTTTTATGTAATTTTAAATTTTACTTGTAGGTGCGCTGCAGCCAACGTCATAAATAAGAAATTACTTTTGTACCTTCTCGCTTTCAGTCGTTAGATAATTTTGTATGACTATTGAGCCTTACGGTGAAGGTAAGCATCGTGAGGAAACCTGCATACACCTGTGAAGAAATTCAATGGTGTGTGTGAAGTTCTTAATCCGCACCGGCCCCGCGTGGGAACTACGGTCCAACCCCTTTCATTTTGAGAGGAGGCCTGTGCTCTGCAGTGGCACGTATACATATAGGCTGAGATGATGATTCACACTTGACGTTAAAGTGACAAGGTACAAAAGTGATCACTTATTTTTGGCGTTGACCCTACCTACACTATTATTTTATTCATAACCAATTCCAAATTAAAGCTTTTTCGTACAAGACTCTGTAAGCCATTGACAGATAGACAGACATGGCGGAATTTTAAAGATTCTGTGTCTACCATTTTGACTACGGTATCTTAAACCCTGTAATTAAATACTATTGTCATAGCATTCATTTTTCAGATGCCAAAACTTACGGGAAGCGAACGAAGAGGATAGCGTATGAATCACAATGGGAAATACCAATGAAACATTTAGGTCGAAGATCATAATTCCAAGGCACAATTGGAGACATTTTAGAAGATGCAAGAAAAAAATCATAGTTTTATTTTCGACTCTGTGATGAGATGACGATAATAATAATGACATTTAACATCAAAGATGAAACGAACGTCAAACGACATGAAAAGATTATAATTATCTAACTGATTTCATAAAAACCCTATTTGGAATTTCCAATTCCCTTGTTTTTCTATGTTTCTTATCTTACCTTTTTAAGCAGTGAATAAATATCACTGGACAATTTTATTAACTTCAATTGGACCTAGTCCCAAAGTACCTCTAAGCAAAGCTTCTGTTATGGGTAATAGGCAACGGCTAAACATACTTAAATAGGCTCATAGTCGCTCAACGAGCTATGGAAAGGGCTATGCTCGAGGTTTCTCTACGGGATCGAATCCGGAATGAGGCGATCCGTAGAAGAACAATGGTCACCGACATAACCAAACGGATTAGCTCGTTGAAATGGCAACGGGCAGGCCATATAGCGCGCAGAACAGATGGCTGTTGGGGCCGGAAAGTTCTCGAATGGAGACCACGGGCTGGCAAGCGTAGCGTGGGACGTCCACCAACAAGATGAACCTACGAGATTGGTAAAGGCCGCAGGTTCAAGGTGGATGCAAGCCGCTTCCAACTGTAATGAATGGGTATCAATGAGAGCAGCTTATTTCCAGCAGGATGAAACGTACTTAAATAGATACCTAAACACATAATTAAACATCCAAGACTCAAGAACACCAACATTAGTATTTTTATACAAATTATCAGCTCCAACTGGGGATCTCTAGCTTTGTAGTCAGTCTCAAGCATTGGAATGTATATAAGCAGAAGATGATCATCATGTTTGTTACTTCAAATCTCCGTCATATGTGAACCAATTCGAATTTCTTTTTGTTTTTGGGAGGGTATACTTCCTGTAAAGTCCTCGATTAGAGACCACGGACTGACAAGCATGCAAGCAGCATGGGACGTCCACCAATGAGATGGATGGGTGATTTGATGTAGGCCGCAGGTTCACGGTGGATGCAACCTCTTCCAAGTGTAGTGATTGGGTATCAATGCCTATACTGTCCAGCAGTGAACGTCTTACGGTTGAAATGATGACTATGATGGTCCCTTTATATTTGAAGAAAAAATGACACTTTTAAGGGAGAAAGGAGATATTTGTTTAGTTTTTATCGCACTTTCGGTTTCAAAATCAGTTGTTTACAAGTCGGGTTAATAATTTTTTTAGCATAATTCATCATTTCAACTCTTTTTTTCTCAGAAACCATTAATTATTCAGAATTGTTATAAAATAAACCTATTAAACCAATAGAGTCTACAGGATAAGCATTTCAAAATCCCTGAATAATTTATGTTTTCTATGAAAAAAGAGTTATGCGAAATGATGAACTAAGCGTAACAATTTTGGGCCACCAGATTGGATCCCCCATTCGAGATAAACAGCTCGAATAAAAGAATAAAATGATAGCGTAGCACTAATTGTGTTCGCACGAAACCGAAAAAAATAATCCCGGCTAAATCCCGGCGCCTAATGATGACTGCTCCCGAGTCCCGTCACGTGCCGGGCAAATGAACACTGTCCCGGGAGCCGCGGGCAAAAACCGGCTTTTTGCGGCACTAGCCTCCTGCGGGCTGTCTGGAGATTAATTGTGGCTAAAAAAATGTGTGTCTCAACACTTATGTGGGTTCCTCATCATCATCATCATCATCATCATCATCATTTCAGCCGAATAAGTCCACTGCTGAACATAGGCCTCCCCCAAAGCCCGCCAAATAGATCGGCCCAGCGCCAACCGCATACAATGCGTTCCCGCCACCTTCACCAGGTCATCGCTCCATCGACCATCAGTTCTACGAGCGATCTGCCCTGCCCACTGCCACTAGAGTCTGGAGATTCTTCGAGCTACGTCGGTGACTTTAGTTCTTGCGCGGATTTAAATTTCTAATGCGATCCCGCAGAGATTCTGATGATGATGATGATGAAACAAGCCGTCTATTTTTAAATGATGGTTATTTGGAAAATCTACTTTTAATTCAAATAAATTGTTACCCCACGCCCCACACATAGATTTAGTCTATGACTTCTATGAACCTAAAATCAGTTTCTTAAACAAACTTTGACGTGAGACTTGTCAAATTCCCCGCCAAAATGATGACACTTGACGAAACTACTTAACGTTGGATGCGGGTGGCGTAGAACCGGTCTGTTAGGCAAACCGGAGGCTTACGTTCAGCAGCGGACGTCTTTCGGCTGAAATGATGATAATGATGATGATGATAAGAGTCTTTTATCATATCCGTTCGCGATGCCACTATAACCTTCTGTGTGAAAACGTTCCACAGTTTGCAATTCTATTGGTTCGATAGTAAGTCCTCACGATGTTTTCCTTCACCGTAAAGCTCATGGTACCTGCATACACCTGCAAAGAATTACAATGTTGTGTGTGAAGTTCCCAATCCGTACTGGGCCCGCGTGGGAACTGCGGCCCAAGTCCTCTCATTCTGAGAGGAGACCTGTACCCTGCAGTGGGACGTATATAGGCTGGAATGATGATGATGATGATAATAAGTACCTAATATGAACATATTGTCAACATTACGTATTCTTGGAGTATTCCCTTACCCAAGAGGCTTCAACGTATAAATAAATCCCAATTCCTAAGTGAAACTAAGTTATCGGAACTAAAGCCTAACCAATACATTGCCCCGGAATAAAGCTAGGAATCACGCGGCCGGGGACAGATACCTGATCCCGGGATCCCTGTATTCATTTAAGAGACTAGTGTTGTGACGAAACCGCAATGGTGCTACCGGTTATTATAGAAACTGGATAATACATACACACTGTACTTTCTTGTATATGTGTGTCTTGTAAAAGTGAATAAATGTCTTCTTTCTTTCTTTCCTTAGTTCAAGCCAGCAGCATAGATTCCACGGAGTTAAAAAATAGATTGGTTACCTCATCATCATCATCATTTCAGCCGAAAGACGTCCACTGCATCCCCTAAGGCATCCAACGCGATCCCGGAACCTTAATCAGGTCGTCGCTCTATCTTGTTGGAGGCCTACCTACACTGCGTCTTCCGGTCCGTGGACGCCACTCGAGAACCTTTTTGCCCTGTCGGCCATCAGTTCTACGAGCGATGTGCCCTGCCCACTGCCACTTGAGTCTGACGATTCTTCGAGCTATGTCGGTGACTTTAGTTTTTGCGCGGATTTCATCATTTCTAATGCGATCCCGCAGAGAAACTCCGAGCATAGCCCTATTTGAGCTTTCTTATGAGGCCCATCGTTAGCGGCCACGTCTCAGTGCCATAAGATTTGTTACTTATTCTGTGGGAATTTTAAAATGCAATGTTATATGAAATTTCATTATTGACCTCTCGTCTAGCCGCACCGGCAACGTGATACTTCGCGGCCTATTATAAGGAACATAACATCACAAACATTCATATTTTTCATTCTGGGCTGACATTGTCAATATGTGACAAAAGCCCTTTTAACTAAATAAAGATTTATCTATATATCTATTCTGCCACGACCGGGAATCGAATCAAGAACCTCAAGCTTCGTAGCCAGTTTCTCTAACTACTAGACTAGGCTATCGGTTCATCCAAATTTTCTTAATACTTACTGTACTATATTTCATACTAAATACAAACTGAAACACGGATGCACAGAAAAAAACCCCAGAAAAAAGACCAGCGCTGGGAATCGAACCCAAGTCCTCACCAGGTACCAGTGGTAGTGTAGGGGTTTAGCACGCGGCACGGAATGCTGAGGCCCTGGGATCGATTCCCAGCGCTGGACTTTATTCTGGGGTTTTTCTGTGTATCCATTTTTCAGTTTGTATTTAGTATGAAATATATGGATTTCACGGGATGACCGTAAAAGTACAAATGGAGTTGAAAAAAAAAATACAAAAAGAACACTTCATACCGAACTTGTTTTAATACCTACTTACTGTTTACTTCTGAATATATGAAGAACTGTAACCAGAAACCGCTCACGCCCGCCACTAGAGACCTTATGGGATTATCATTTCATCAAATATTCTATCAGTAATACATAGGCAAAGTAAAATAAAGAGCTACAGTCCCTTTGTGGTTTCAACAGGGTTATATTGTGGAAATAGTACCCACTTACCGATAATACATACCTACTAGCCTTTATTGGATCCTTTTGTATTACAAGTATACGTCCGTGGATCATATAACCAGTGTAGAAATGCCTTTCAATGGGAATTGTGAGACCACCAATCAACTGACGTACTTTTTAGGGATCAATATCAAAAAGGGCTCTTTTACATGACACTTTTTAAAACTACTAGCGCTTTCGTAAGGACCATCATTGCCTAGAAGAATGCGCCACAAGAAACTTGGCAGAAAGTCATCTTTTCAAACAAAAATAAAATATATGTCGTAGCCGGTCATGAGTACGGACACTAAACGGAACGCAAGTGCGCCGCCTAGCGGAGAACGCGGTACAAATAGGTTTTGGCGCACTTCGACAGAGTCGTGACGTTACCAGCAGCTTCGGGCAGCGACACTCTTGTACGTGCCGCCAAGCAGCTAACACGTCGTCACGGAGCTGTCCCACGTTTTGCTTAGTGTTACCTAAACTTTGTATTTAATCTAATTTGAGTAATCAGTACAGTAAATCGTGATTCAATTAATAACGTAGTATTCATTGCGCGATACCCAGCTGAGCCCACGAGATGTCTGAAAGTTCGAGCCAGAATCCTGACGCCCCTACGACATATATAATTACAAACTAAATAAACACATAAACTACAAAATAAAATTAAAAAGAAATTACATATAAAATACAGGGAACACAAATACAGGGATGTATAGTTAAGAAACTTAAAACTAAACATCTTAACTATATCTACGAGTACATTCAGTGGAAATCTAGAATGCTTCCACCTGCACCATCACAAATAAATAAAAAAAAGGAAAAAATAGATACAGAGTGATCTGTACCTAAAGGGTGCCAACGGAACCCTATTGCTGAAGTTCCGCTGTCTGTCGGTCTGTCAGTCCAATTATGTATTACTCACAACAAGTACTAAAAATAATTAAAGTTAAAAATTAAAGGGGGTCATCATAAAAGAAACGAAAAAGAAAAAAAAGTTTTCGAGTGGCGTCCACGGACTGGAAGACGCAGTGTAGGTGGGCCTCCAACAAGATGGAGCGACGACCTGGTTAAGGTTGCGGGAACGCGTTGGATGCTGATGGATCGGGACCGATGTTTGGCGAGCCTTGGGTGAGGCCTATGTTCAGCAGTGGACGTCTTTCGGCTGAAATGTTTTTTCAGCGTTTTTGGTTGCTCAGCGTTGTTAGGCGTCGCTAGGCGCCCTAGGCGACAGCCGTCGGTTGCTAGGTAACGCGAGCGACCCTATGCTGTTCGGATGTTTACGTACTTATAAGTTTTCTATTTTAGTGCTTATATTTCGGAGATTTACACTTGTCCGGTTTTTACTGTCAAAACACGATTCTGCCATAGATTTTGTATTGTTCGATTAGTTCGGATTTTGAATTTCCGTGTAAGTAAGGCCAGCTTGCTAAACTTTGCTTTGGTGCAAGCATGACACCGTGTGAACACTACACATTCATCCAAAAAAATAAACAGTAACCGACGGCATCAAAAAGTAACATTCCATTGCGAGCGCTCAATCGTTCGCTTACAACTGCTTCGCTCCACGGCCCGCAATGTATTACTACTTGTGCATATTACTCGCAACGCCCGGATTCGAGATTCGGGGTCCGGGCAGGGCCGGACTCGGTTCAGTTTGCCGTCTCAGTTCGTTACGGTAATAAAATCGTGACGTGACCCGCCGTGATACTCTTTACACGTCGACGTAATCCAATTGAACCAGAGCTGCGTAACAGAATTATCCACTTTGAAATTGGTCTCGATATGCATGATTATTCAGGCCAAATTGAAATAGTCACCAAGGGGGGTTTGTAAATCCATTTTTTCATCACACTTGCTCGTCAATGGTGTTATTCCATGCCTGTATACTAAATGTCAAAGGCCTAATTTGTTCTTAAGGGAGTTATGGATTTACGTACAGTTTTTCTACCCAAGGGAGTTCTGACTTTAGTTTTAAAATATGCAAACAAGACATTTCAGACTAAGGAGGTTTCAAGTCAGCCATCGTTTAATTTATATCTTTAAAACTTAGCTATAACCCAATTTTACAACACAAAACTACGCTTATCGCTTTATCTACGCTTCATAAAAATTCGTTATTTTTATATTTTAAATTTATACCAAATAGTTTTGCAATAATTTTAGTAAGTATTTTTTTAACATGTTGGCAGAATGTGGCCGTATGGCCATTCTAATTCTAAATACAGTTTACATTATCTATGGTAGATGACTTGAAAAAAGTGACAATCTGTATTGGCGGGTAGCCATTATTTATTCAATTTAAGTGTTTAGAGACGAAATAATTTCATTTTTGGATTTTTTTTCTTGCAGTGTGATGAAAATCATTGTGTGTGTCACGGGCAGTAAGGGGATTACAAACTCGAGTCATTAAAAGCCCTCCGCCTCCGGCGTCGGGCTTCTAATAGGCTCTCGTTAGTAATCCCCTACTTACGGCCCTTGATGCACAATGTACTATTACAGTTCCGTAACTCAAAAGGGAAAAAAATGTTAGTAAATAGGATCACTTAGTTGTCCATCGGTCTGTCGGTCAATAATACTCATTTTCTCGGCGTCGAGGTATCAAGTAAATATAACGAATTTATCCTTACTTCCTTCATCATTTCAGCCGAAAGACGTCCACTGCTGAACATAGGCCTCCCCCAAGGCTCGCCAAACAGATCGGCCCTGCGCCATCCGCATCCAATACGTTCCCGCTACCTTAACCAGGTCGTCGCTCCATCTTGTTGGAGGCCTACCTACACTGCGTCTTCCGGTCCGCGGACGCCACTCGAGAACCTTTCGGCCCCATCGGTCGTCAGTTCTACGGGCGATGTGCTCTGCCCACTGCCACTTAAGTCTAGCGATTCTTCGAGCTATGTCCGTGACTTTAGTTCTTGCGCGGATTTCATCATTTCTAATGCGATCCCGCAGAGAAACTCCAAGCATAGCCCTCTCCATCGCCCTCTGAGTGACCTACTACCGCTACCGTGGTGGTGCAGTGGTACTACTTCCTTACTATAGTCTTATTAACATTATAAATGCGAAAGTAATTCTGTCTGTCTGTAATCTTTTTACGCTCAAACAGCTGAACCAATTTAGGTGAAATGTGGTATGTAGATAGTTTGAGACCCCAGGAAGGACAAAGAATACTTTTTATCTGGGTCCCATTGAAAAACAGGGTTGCGGCATGAGCTCTGCAGTGGGACGTATATAGGCAGGGATAATGATGATGATGATGATAGTCAGTGTGTTATTTTGTGGATGTCGTAAGAAGCGATTAAGAACATAAGTTAAGGTACATTGCAGGCGATAGGCTAGCAGCCAGTCACTATTATACCACTATCTTTAAACCTAAAATTGCTAAAAGTGACCTCGAAATGCTTCGCCTGCTCTCCCTTTTGGGAATAGAGGCGTGATTTTATGTATAAGTATATGTATGATAGTCAATCCAATCCGCAGCCCAGACTAGACCAGCATCAATGCAATCTGCATCAGTTGGCGCCGTAATTGGAGTGAAACCATTGCCGCCATAATACGCTTCTATGCACGCTGAAATAGATATGATACGGTATCTAACGAACTGAAATGTCATGACGAGGCCACGAAGCCAGCGGGTGTGGAGTCCTACTAATATTAAAAAAACTTTTTGAAGACAAACATCTGGATGTTTGTGAGTCAATCAAGCAATGACGGCTGAACGGAAAAAATCCAACAGTTATAAGCGATCAAACAGATAAAAAATTCAAATCCATCGTCAAGAAGACATTAATATCTAGCGTATTATAAAATTAATTATTATATCATGGACGGGATGTTTGGAAATAATTCCGATCCGCATTGGCGATCCCTTGATTCCAGTATCTACTGTGTTTAAAAAAATGTTGTGTTAAATACTTTAGACGTACAAACTTACCTATTTAAATAAAATAAAGACTTTTTTTGAAAAAAAATATACGTTTTTGAATTTCTTGCCGGATCCTTCTCAACAGGGTTTTTCTGAACCAGTGGGTAGGATTCTCCAACATTTATACGAGTATAGTGCCTAAATCATACCTACTCGTAAAATTTCATTTTATTATTTAACTAAATACAAAATTATGTTACAATTATACATTAATTTCAGGTCAATAAATAATTAAATTACAGCAAAAAATACTAAACTAACAATAACAACAAATAATCAAAAATATAACAAAGTCAAAAAAAAAAAAAAAAAAAAACACTAAAACTAAGTACCACCACCCCGCGCCATACCCGGCTCAAAAGTGCCCATAATACCGGCAGCATTGCCCCGCTGTATGGTCAGCGCAATCTGTTGAACCAGGTATGACCCGGAGCGGGGGTCGCCACCCCTGTCCCGCAACCGACGGCCCAATTCCCAGACTAAAGACTTAGCCTCAGCACCCCAGGGACCAGCCGTTTCAACCGCAAAAGGCACGAAGTCATACGAAGGCTCCAAAGCCGAGTACTTGAGGTGCTTGGTGCCTAAATTGAATATTTTGACTTTAACTTTGACTTCGGCTTCGACGTTGGCTCTGACTTTGACGTCGACTTCGACTTTATTTTGACTTTTTAATCCAGGTAATTTTTGTTTTACACTTTCAAGTTTCGACCTAACTAAACGCAAATAATTGATATTCTAAAACAACACACTGACCTTTGAAGTTTCCCGCCATTCCCCTGGCCCCGTCACCGGTCCGTCCCCGTATCAATTAGGCCAGCTCAGTAAATAAGGCCCTGATTGTGCCGCCCTTTGTTTCCCACGTCTCACTCTATTGTTTTATTTTTATTTTTTAACTTAACTCCGGCCAGTTCGAAAAAGAAGATTGAATAATGGGATTTCGCTGGTCTGTTTGAGTTCGGAATTAACTTAGTCTTTGTTTTGTTTTTGCATTGATTGTTTTTTGTTTGTGCGCTGTATTGTGTGATGTGCTGCATACGAATAAGGCCCGCTTTAGCGATATTTTATTGTAGGCGGGCTTTAATATATTTCATATTGCGTGGGATGTTTTTAATGAAGGTTCAGTCGTTTTATAATATAATTCACTGTCGCAAAGATGCGTCCATCAGTTTTAAAACGAAATTCGTTGAATTGCATTCGTTTAATCCCTTACTTTAATGGCGCAAGCATGTAAAATGGTAAAACAGCAACAATAATTTATAGGAAAAATCCGTTTTAGTATGACGATAAGTCGGTAAAAAATATTAAAAAAAGCGAGACAATTGTGAGTGAAACTCTCGTGGAGAAATTCCGATGAATATCCATGTTTTTTTGAACCTGACCCATGCAAATTTGTTTGTAATGTACAGGTTTTCTTGCTATTTAAGTTTATATATATAGTAGCGGAATGAAAAGGTTCGTCACCTTTTCAACCCTTACTCGTTGACATAAAGACGAAAAGTGACGAAACTTTTCATTCCGCGACTGTAGGCATCTACAAGTGGGTTCAGTTCAGATAGCAGATCAACATTCGTCTATTTTCTTGAGTAAATACTGCAAAGTCAAGGTACTTTGAACCAATGGGGGGTAAATTTGGCATTTTACATATCACACACACACACACACACACACACACACACACACACACACACACACACACACACACACACACACACACACACACACACACACACACACACACACACACACACACACACACACACATACACACACACACACACACACACATACACACACACACACACATTGTCCAACTTAATGGGAGGCCTCAACCTTTTATGTAAAACTTCTGTTAAATGCAAATAAAGTTTATTTTATTTTTTATTTTTTTATTATATATCAAACACCCAAGACTCAAGAGTAAACATTCGTATTTTTCATACAAAATTTCTGCCCCGATGCGGGAATCGAACCCTGGACCTCAAGCGTCTTATATAGTCAGGTTCTCTATCCACTAGGCCACGCTTCTTAGTTAGGTTCTCTAGGCCAGTGTTCAGCAATTTTTTCGTGTTCAAAGTATACCTATCCAAACAAAAAATTATGGAGCCTAGGTACACCTTAAATGAAAAATCATGTGAACCAGCTTGATTTAAGTACATCTGTTTAAGTATTTTTCTTCCGATCGTCTATTTAGGTTTATGAGATATTATTTTTCCGAGGCACACCAACTAATGACCACGGTACACCAGTATGCCGCGGCACACCCTTTGTGGAACACTGTTCTAGTCCATTTGGGCGTTGGTAGTTTGGTGGTAGGTTTGGTTGGACAGTAACAATACATTTTATTTTAAGTAAGTAATAATAATCCGAACCCGCGATACGTCTTGAGAATCAATTCCCAATATTCTTGATAAGCCAACTTGTTTAAAGTTAGTTTCCGTTTGGCGCGATACCGTCTTGACTACCGGTTCCGGCAGCCGGCGACTTCCGCCAAAATGGCGGCGCTTTAATGTTCGGAAGCGTGCTGTCATTGTAGGGGTGAAATGAGTTAGAAATAATTTGGATAGTATAGGCTTTTGAGGAGCATTGTTTGCTGTGGAGACGCCTACAAGCTTGATGAAAAACAAGATTTTAAATGGGTAGAATGCAAAAAGTTGGATTGTGTTCAACGGAAGTTAAACGAACGAACTAGTGGGTCACCTGATGTTAAATGAACACCACTGTCCATAGACACCCGCAGCGCTTTACACGATGCCAGTGCGTTGTCGGCCCTAAAGGAGAGGGAATAGGGGAAGGGGGAGAGGGAGGGGGAGAGGGAGGGGGAGAGGGAAGGGGTGAGGTATTGGGCCCCCGGCACTCTCACTGACCGTACGAAACGCAAGCAGGATTACTGCTGCTTCAAGCCGGTGTTCTGTGAGAGGGTGGTACTGCCCCGGACGAGCCGGCCCATTCGTGATGCAGCGGCTAGCTACAACATGGCTCTACCACTACAAAATACAGAACGGCGTCCCGTTGGTCGCACTAGATACCGTTGGGCAGATGAGGTGGAGGCAGATCTGTGCGAACTTGAGGCTGGAGACTGGCGAGAGACGGCACAGGACAGGGATCTTTGGCGTGCACTCGTATTGGAGGCCAAGACACACTTTGGGCCGTTGCGCCAGAGGAGTAAGTAAGTAAGTAAATGCATCAAAAACGTTTATTCTTCTGTAAGTAGGAAAGACCATCATTGCCAAGAAGAACGAGCCGTAAGAACTTGACAGAACGTACCTATAATTTTTTCCAGCAAAAAATTGTATTACTATCCACATTTTGCGTATTGAACGCTTTACGAGTGGTGCGCATTTTCCGATTTGTACTTTTTGCGAATATAAATTCTGCGCATTTAGCATATTCTGCCGTGTCATGACAAAACACTGTAACTCGAGTTACAGTGTTTTGTGCTAACACCGTTAAATTGACTATTCGGACCCTAATCTATATATGCATGTTTAGAGTAACTGATTTTCTATCAAAAACATTGAAAAACGTTATTGCAATTTGCACTGTAACTCTTAAAACGTAGGGTCTTGATTAGACTAAACACTGTATTATCTCTAGATACCGTGTTTTGCCAAAACAAACTCACATTTTCTTAGTATAGTATCAAGATTTACAGTGTTTTGTCGCAACAATCACACGAGAAATTAGTCCAAGTCCTTGTTTATTGTAAGCCGGGACTTCTTCAAGGTAATCATTCTTTCTAAAGACTAAGAAATATATTAAGATGAGAATGTTAGTTTTATGAATTGTGATGTTAGTAATATAATCTAAATTAAATTTAAAGTAGCATTTTCATATGAGTATAATGTCATTAAGTATCACGTTACAGTGTTTTGTTGTAGCAACTCTCATATATTATTGATGAAGGACATTACGACATAACACGTTATTGCTTGAAAATTCAAGTAAAAAGTAAAAATTTTAATATTATTTTTCTTTGTCCACTACTGGTAGCACATTATCCGTGATTTGTTCAAATTTTATTGCAATCAGATCAGTATTCACTGTTCTGTAGCCAATTAAAGATAGCAAAAGTTTTTTGCGATTTCTGAAAAATAGGTGTTTTTTAGATACAGTGTTTTGTCATGACACGGCAGTAATTGCAATGTACATTTTACCGGTTATTTTTGCGCTTTGTATATTTTGCTCTATATTATGTATTTTAGGCCTAAACCACTGACTATTCCTTATCTCATTCACAAAGTTATTTTCCATTTCATCTAGGACAAAAATGCATTCATATGTCTATCCGGGTGATTTTTCTTACAGGTCGCAATTCACAAACGATGCTTGTAAAATTATGGGAGTGGGTTCTATTATTGATTCATTGTTGTATTCTTTTCAAAATGGCGGAGCCAAAAAACTTGCGTCGTATACAGCTCATCGAGCCACTACAAGAGCTAAGAGGTACACGTTTGTATAGTCGAGGTAAGAAAAGGTTCGTCACTTTTCGACTCTATGTCAACGAGTTAAGGTCGAAAAGTGACGAACCTTTTTTACCCCGACTATACGAGCTTGAATTTTGCTCCAGTGTCTTAGATCGTGTGATTCTATCAGCTAGTTACGTACCTATTAAATTAGTAGTACTTACGATCAGATCCCCTTGTGTTTACAATACACGGTGTGTAATCGTCCTGCCGCATCTCTGATCGGTTTAATGCAACGGGTGCTTGCAGCCAGGCGGAACTACGATTATGTCACTTCACTATACTACAGTGTCTTATGGAGAGTTAGATTAACGTAGATACGTCAGTCTTAAGCGTGCCTTTCCACCAGAGATGTGCTACGCTACGTTGCTATGGATGTGTCTGATATCCACCAATCATATTCACTGGTCCACATAGCATAGCACTGGTGGCAACGGGTTCAACTAATCTATAATTTTTATATGGAAAGATGCGTGCCCTGCACACACACACACACAAGGCCTCTTACATCTCGATAGATGATTCAATCGGCGTCTGTTTGAGAGAGGCAACGTCGTTCGTGACTGTAACGTCCAATCCGAGAACGGCACGATCGCCCGTATTTCTGGCACACGAACTGAGGACCCGGCAACGAAGCAGAAGCTGCATCGTAGCCGCGCCGTCTCGCCCGCACAAGTTATCCAATAATCCATTTTTGGGCAACTTTACAGACTAAATATATGGCTTAGTGCCATTTAAAAATACTTAGGTGCCTTGTGACTCTAAGTCGCCTCACATTTCTCTTGATAATACCTCTACTTGTGTGTTAAATACATCACTGCATAAGTTACTGCCATCCTGCCGTATCTATCCAGACGCTGCTCCATTTTATCGTGCATTTTCGTCGCCTATCAAGTTTAATCCTACATTAAGATAAAAGTTTGTACGTACTGATAATTCTGAAGCACATGCACGGACTCGCTTTGTGCCCGAAGCACGGAGAAGTTTAGCACGCAAACTGAATTCTAGAGTTTATCGGTTCGACGAAATACATATTACGAATTGAGTATTGAGGATTCGGTCAACGCAAGGAAAGCGGGTGGTTGAGCCTTTGTGTACGCTTTGCCAATGCTCGCTCTTGTTGTTAGTGTAATACGCAGTAGCGCAGCGTTGGTGCGATAGCGATTCTATCGATAGTATCGTGATACTATCGTGGCCTTGAAAATCAGTCATACTATCGATAGACCTATCGAAACTATCGACCCTTGACGATACTATCGATAGTATCGATAGTTAAATAAGGCGATACTATCGAACTTGGTCGATACTATCGATAGTATCGCGTTTAAAAAAACGATATTGTCGATACTATCGCGTGATGAAAATAAGTAATACCTACTATTGCTAAAGATAAATAGTATCGATCATAAGTAATACTATTGCCAGTGTAGTATTAGTATCGATCAAGTTCAATAGTATCGCCCAATTTTCACTATCGATACTATCGATAGTATCATCAAGGGTCGAAAGTTTCGATAGACCTATCTATATGTATGACTGATTTTCAAGGTCAACTATCGCTATGGGTATGCGCGCACGAGCAACTTTTGTCTCCGCGACTATTTTATCAAGTCTATGGGTTAGTATGGAAGTGCGCACACGTAGCGCCGCGACTCCCAGGATACAAATACACATAACACAAAAAAAAATGCCTTGCGACTAAGTTGCTCGTGCTTGCATACCCTATCGCAACAACACTGCAGTAGCGTTTGCAAGGAAGGCATTTCTATGATGAGAATCTTGTATCTTGTGTATTATTTTAACTTTGCAAACGCAGCATGCAACAGTTGGCCGTTGGAGCCGAAAATTACTCGAATGGAATTGGAGACCAGACAACAGACTGGCAAACGCAGCGTGGGACGTCCACCAACGAGGTGGGCGGACGTTTTGGTGAAGACTGCAGGTTCAAGGTGGATGCAAGCCGCTTCCATCCGTAAGGATTGGGTATCAAGGGAGGCATAAGTCCAGCAGTGGACGTCCTACGACTGAAATGATGATGATGATGATATGTTTAAGCTCTTGACTCCAAACACAGCACCCCACAAATAACGCCTCGGTGAAATAGAAAGCATTCAATATGTGAAATTGGATCTTTTAAAAGTTGGTAAAATAATGCTGTCACATAAAAACGCCTTCATCCGCTTATCTAAATTACTTCCATTCGGCAGATGAATGTCGTGAGGAAAGCCCGCTTAGGGTTTTCAACTATCCGATTTGGATTTAGGAGTTTCCCTGTAATGCAACATTTACACGCTTGCCGAGGCTTGCCAAACGTCCACAAGCTCCAAGCCTATACAAACGCTTGAATGTCATTTACACGTTTGCAAGTGCATTATTGTACTCCAAACTGGCAAACATAGCAGACGTGTACCTTGAAGTTTCTTCGGCTCTTTTGTTTGGATTAAGATATTTTTTAAGCCCATAGTTTCGTCGTTTGTCCAAGCACTCATGGTCGACACTCAGCTGTTTACAGTGCAGCATTATAATACGTCCGTACGGCGCGAGCTCGTGAGCGACACCAAACACACGCCAACGAGCAAACACGTCGCAAGAGCTTGCCACAAGCTTTCTTTGATCTGTGTTCAAAAACCGACATTGGCCCGGATAGTCGGCAAGCTCTGGCAAGCTCACACAAGCCATGCCAAACACCCCCGTTTACACGTTGGCGCCTATGAAAGCTTGTCGGGACTTGGCAAGCGTATAAACGTAGCATTAAGGCCTGATTACACTTTGTTAAGTGGCAAGTGCAGGTGTAAAGTGATTAGTAGAAACAATATCTAAATGGTCATGCTGTTAAGTGGCAAGTGCGAGTGCGAAGTGCAGGTGCGGAGTAAAGTGAATAGACGCTGGGTCTATTTTTGCCTGTTAAGTTGTTGCCCCTGCACACCCGTGGGGAGCACTCGCAGTCTTGTCTTAACTAAACACTTTGTAAACAGTATCTGCTTGTTAAGTGCATAGTACGGACGGATGCGAACAGTATAAACATAAGATGGACTGAGGAGCAAACGTTGAATTTCGTAATGGAATACATAAAGTACGAGTGCCTTTGTAACATAAATTGTGCTGAATATAAAAAATAACAACACGCACGTGTCTTACAAATTAGTAAACCCTCACACCCTCATTCTCGATTTCTGAAGCGTTTACCGCGACTATACCTTTTATAATATTTCGTACCTAAGTCTAATCGTTGTTCGTCCTTCATTTTGTTCGACACTTTGCGCCTGCACAAAGCTCAACTAAGCAATGTGTAAACTATTTCTTGTGTCCCAAGTTTTTTTTCCCGTTCCTTTACCATTTTTCATAGACTTTATGTGACCGTAATGGAATGGAAGAATCTAAAATTATATGAAAGTTTTGGGACACTTTTTTTCTCCTAGTAGGATCGAAAGAGCTCGTGATTCTGAGCAGAAATCACATAAAACTTTCCGAATTTAAAAAAAAGTCAAAAGGTACAACAATAAATAAAATTGTCCAGACATGCATGAACACGCATTACTTACATAAACGTACTAACTATCGTAAGGTCGCGGGTGAGCAAAGTAATTGTTTCAGTTAATTGTCTTACTTAGTCTTGACTGGTGACGATGGGATTCAGACTTTCGTTTGGATGAAAATACAAGTACAGTCAGAAAAAAAGCTATACGACCTTTTAACTTTTTAGTGCCTCACACTTTTAGCTCGTCGTTAACCGTCTCTATATCTCTAATTATTCGTTCTGTGAATGGTATACTTGTGCTACAATTCTATTTTAGACGGAATAGCAAATGGGGCATTTCCACTTGAATAAGGACTGACCCGAACTGAGAAAAGTTTTGTTAATTTACAAGGTATTTTTTTTTAGTAGAGAGAGTACACAATAGCGGAGATTAAATAAGGGCACCACTTCATAAAGCTTCATTAAGATGGTTTGAGAAATACCGTGCAGATTTCGTTACATTGCTCATCATCATCATTTCAGCCGAAAAACGTCCACTGCTGAACAAGTGAACATAGGCCTCCTCCAAGGCTCGCCACACAGATCGATCCCGCGCCATCCGCATCCAACGCGATCCCGCAACCTTAAGCAGCAGGCTTATTGTCTAACGTTTCTGACGCTTGCCTTCGCAATCACTATTTCTTTCTGTCAAACGGTATAAAATGATGATAGAAAGAGATGGTGAAAGCGAAGGCAAGCGTCAGAAGCGTTAGACAATACGGCCCCAGGTCGTCGTTCCATCTTGTTGGCGGCCTACCTACACTGCGTCTTCCGGTCCGTGGACACCACTCGAGAACCTTTTTGCCCCATCGGCCATCAGTTCTACGAGCGATGTGCCCTCCCCACTGCTACTTGAGTCTGGTGATTCTTCGAGCTATGCCGGTGACTTTAGTTCTTGCGCGGATATTTCATCATTTCTAATGCGTTACATTGCTGGGCTCGCGCATCGAGGGTTCCGTTCATCTCTAAACATCAAACTGACTAGGCCTAGGTACTGTTTAGGTTCGTAAAGCACAGACATATTACATATTTTAAATTTTTTCTTCAAGACCCACTCAAGCTTGATCACTTTGATCAGACATTCTACACACTTGTCAAAGGAATCATCGTGAAATTGACTGTGAAAAGGTTCTACCTTGCAATTCAGTTTCCTTGACTGTAGGTACCTAGTACCTAATTAAGTATTGTTCTCTCTCGGTACGTGTACTCTCACATAATATACGTAAGAAGGACGTACAAAGAACAAAAAGCACTGGCAGGATGGCTGGCCATTAATCAAAAAGAAAGACAATCAAAAGTTAACAAAAAACAAAAACAATTTCAGTCTACAAAAGGGTCCGGCTTCAATGGCGGAGACAATGGATTGGAACTGATAATCGCGGACCCTTCCCTTATCTTTTTCATTTTCGAAAAACTGTTGACCAAACATAAATAGAGGTTGAAATGGGTTTCATCCTACCAAAGATTGATAACTCCTATTCGGCACCCGCGGGGTGCGATTTCCTAGTCCACTTACATTTTTTCCTAATTTCCTTCGAACACAGGGAAAACTAGACTCTAAATTCGGCGTGCAAAGTTGGTTTTGAGCAGTCTTTCGTATGGTCACGCGTGCTTATACGCAGTATCGGAAAATTGGTCCCATTTTAAAAGAATGATGGGACATCTCTTCGTGGAACGATTCGCGATTTCTTCCGTTTTATCGCCGTCTTGGTTGTTGGAATGCAATCGTTGGGTTTGAGGGTGGGTATATTTGTGTAATATTGCGATAATGTGGTTGAAGTGGCATTCGAACGAGCTCTATAGATGTCGGAATCGAGTACTTATTTAAATGAGCCCATGACTATTGATTGCAAATTTGTGTACCTGTTTTCTGTATCGCTTACTATTTCTGGTGTCAATAAAGAGACATTGTATTGTATTGTATTAAGACAGGTTTCCTGTCCTATGAGGCACATGCGCCTCTTGTGTGACTTTACTGGTATGTCCATGAGGCACATGTGGTCATGACTCTATGAGCGTTTAATGACATTGTTACTATGGGGACGTGTCAAAAGAACGCCGCCGCTTCGGGATAGGGAATCCGTTAAATTTTTCTTAAATAAATAATTCTTAAGGTTCGTTAAATATTTTGAAGATTTTTCTAGCTACACCTATTATGTCAGAAATTTTGCCGCACGCATATGAGACAGATTATAGTGTAGTCTGTATGTATAACTTGTCAACTGTTGTCATGCAATAAAAATGTTTCATTTCAATTCACGGTGAGATAGCTAGCCATACACGCACGGATATGCCCGCCGGATCTGCCCAACAGACGCGCCTGGCGGGCAGATCCGTGCGTGTATGGTGAGAACAGTTGTGGATGTGACCGCAGGATGCCGCCATACGCTCACGGATCTGCCCGCCAAGGCGCGTCTGTTGGGCAGATCCGGCGGTCATATCCATGTCTGTTCTCACCATACACACACGGATCTACCCGCCAGGTGCGTCTGTCGGGCAGATCCAGCGGGCATATCCTTGCGTGTATGGCTAGCTACAGTAATAAAGCCTTACTTACTTTAACATAGAATGTTATTCAGACTATAATAAGGGAGCAGTAAGGCAGGTAATGGGACAACAAGGCAGAAAAACGTAACCTAGCCGTATTTGGGCCACTGCGAATAGTATTAGGTTGTACTCTGATCAAAAATGTCTGACTTTGGAGCAGTCAAACAGGTTTAACATTAAAACATGTATTTATTTAGCTTTTCTAACTACTTTGTTCTCGTCTACTCCATGCTGTGAAGTGTCGTTGTATAGTTCTTTCAAAAACTTTACAAGTTGACGAGTAATAGTCGATCCAAACATACTGCAGAATACCGCCATACTCCTATGAAACCCTACAATGCGCGTAGTCCTATACTTAGCCAGACCAGTGTTTTGTAAGGAATTCATTAAATAAAACACTATAGTTTCTTCCAACATTCGTTTCAACTTAACCCTCCATCAAACATCACCCTCTGGTAAAATCCAATAATAAATACGTGCGCAAAAAAGCGTGCCGTACAATATTTCCAAGTTATATTCAGTCTCAGTTGACGCCGGCGTAACTGGCGTAAGTAGCGACGTAATATTTCACCCTACGACACGAACATTTACCTCGAGAAAATGCATTTTATTCCAACACGTATGTACGAAGGGTTTCCGAGTGATTTAACCGTTCCGCACCGTCGCAGCAAACGGGTTAAGAACAATACATTCAACTTATATTGTTTACGAGTAGTAACGGGTTATTAATGTGACATAAATTGCGATGGAATCAAAAAGTAGGACACATTGCAGGAATTGCGATCCCTAGTTTCAAATAGCGTATTTCTTATATCTATATATACGACATTCTGCAAGCCACAGGCCTCCTGTCAGAATGTGAAAGCTTGCACGTCATAAAATTTCATCGGTGTGCAAGTTTCCTCACGATGTTTTCCTTCACCGTATAGTTCATGGTAAATTTCAAATGTGATTTCGCACATAAATTTTAAAAGGCTCATTGGAGCCCGGACTCGAACCCACGACCCGCTGCTTGAGAGGCCACAGGTCAAACCACCACCACGACTTTTAATAACGAAGCTACTGTGTTAAAAAAATAGTTTTAAATATTTTAGGTGTATGTAATTAAATAACATTGTAGATTTGTTTTAGAAAAAAGTACAACCTAACTAACAAGTATAACCTAATAACTCGATATGGATCACGTCATAAGTTGTCCGAAATAAATGGTTTTTTTTTAAACAACAGGCAACAGGCCACTAGAATTCTGGCCCCTAGATAATCCTCCTCCTAGCATCGGCGCCTGAGTGTGATGTATTGACTGGTTGTTGGAAGAGAGTGTGCGATGAATGTTTGAAGTTTTGCGAGATGATGGATGCACGTCCGTCCTCATGTTATTTATTAATTTATTTTTATTTTTTGCTGCTTGTCATATTATTGTACAGTTTTTATTTTTCTGTCTTACTCAGTGCTTTGGTATCATACTGTCATGCTGTGTAAGTTTTTACAAATAAATAAATAAATAAATAATACTCATAAGGTTTGCATGTAATTGAGAAAGAGAGAAAGAGTAAAATTGAACTCGCTATGTAGAGCATTCGACAGTGTCTGTTTTACTCGTATCTAGCTACTCAGGCCTGCGGGGCTACTCCGAAAATCGAAAATCGAAGTTCGTATCGCATCGTCTTGCTCGCTCTTGTATTAAATACTATTAGCGTGAGAGGAATGGCACGACACGAAGTTCGAATTTCGCACTTCGTAGTATAAGGCCTGTTATCTTACTGCTCAAAATCTGTATACAATGAGGATGGTTCTCTGAATTTATAATGTTCGACTTCAGTTCCGGTCTGTTTCGCCTGGCGCATACACCTGCTAAAAATAAACAGCGGTACGCTTTGTGAGCGTCAATATTTTAGTTTGAACCGGCGAAAACCAGTTCCATCTGGTTATTAAGGATTTGGTTAATAAATTAAAGTTCTTTACTGCAGGTAGCACTGTTTGATAACTTACTCTGGAGTTGTACGCAAGCTGAATTAGAAGCAATTAAAACTACCTGCCTCAATTGCACACGTCGGATCAAACACGTCGTGCGTATTCGCAATTTTACTTTCATCATCTTCCCAGCCTATATACGTCCCACTGCATCGCACAGGCCTCCTCTCAGCATGAGAGGGCTTGAGCCGTAGTTCCCACGCGGGCCCAGTGTGAATTGAGAACTTCACACACACCATTGAATTTCTTCGCAGGTGTATGCAGGTTTCCTCAAGATGTTTTCCTTCACCGTAAAAGCTCATGGTAAATTTCAAATGTAATTTCAAAACTCAGAGGTGCAAGCCGAGATTTGAATCCACGACCATCTGCTTGAGAGGCCATAAGTAAAACCACTAGGCTACCACGGCTAATTTTACTCTATAATAAAATAACATAATTTTAAACAACTTATTTTTAGAAGCAAATCTATCATCATCATATCAGACAAAAACTGTCCACTTCTCGACGAAAAGCCCCCCAACCCCAAACATTACAACATTTTTCAAGGTCTAATAATTTGTTTTCCGATGTACCAACATGTTTATTTAATAGTAAGGCCAACAAAGTGTTTTATATATTATGCCCCCAACACGTTCTATGTAATCTTTCGGTAAGGCAAGGTATTTTGTCATGTCTGCGGTGCGGCTTTTCTTTTCAAAGCGACTTCGACTAAGTCCGGCCGCGCTCGGCTTGTCACGAACGGATTACGCTTACTGTACGGACCTTACATAAATTGACTTTTCTCAAACATGCTATTAAATGTATGCGTTAATGTCACAAAATGAAGCCATGAAGTTTGTTGTTTATGGCTCCCTACATTACTTCTTGGCCTAGGCCATAAAAGTAAGTATGAAAAACCATTATTGTCCGCTGCTGTAACTTTTTAAATTGGCTTACTAACATTAAACTAACAAAGGAAAAATTACATACAGCCAACTTACGACATTAAAAAAAAATCTGTCTTCTTTTATTTCCATAAAACCGCCTAAACTACTGGTGATGGATGGATGGATGTATGGATGTATGGATAGATGTATGGATGTATGGATATATGGATGGATGTATGATGGATGTATGGATGTATGGATGGATGTATGGATGTATGGATGGATGTATGGATGGATGGATGGATGGATGGATGTATGGATGGATGGATGGATGTATGGATGGATGTATAGATGTATGGATGGATGTATGGATGGATGGATGGATGGATGTATGGATGGATGTATGGATGGATGTATGGATGGATGTATGGATGGATGGATGTATGGATGGATGGATGGATGTATGGATGGATGTATGGGTGAATGTATGGATGGATGTATGGATGGATGTATGGATAGATGTATGGATATATGGATGGATGTATGATGGATGTATGGATGGATGGATGTATGGATGGATGTATGGATGGATGGATGGATGGATGTATGGATGGATGTATAGATGTATGGATGGATGGATGGATGGATGGATGTAAGGATGGATGGATGGATGTATGGATGGATGTATGGATGGATGGATGTATGGATGGATGGATGTATGGATGGATGTATGGATGGATGTATGGATGGATGGATGTATGGATAGATGGATGGATGGATGGATGGATGGATGGATGGATGTATGGAAGGATGTATGGATGGATGTATGGATGGATGTATGGGTGAATGTATGGATGGGTGTATGGATGGATGTATGGATGGATGGATGGATGTATGGATGGATGGATGGATGGATGTATGGAAGGATGTATGGATGGATGTATGGATGGATGTATGGGTGAATGTATGGATGGATGTATGGATGGATGTATGGATGGATGTATGGATGGATGTATGGATGGATGGATGGATGGATGGATGGATGGATGAATGGATGGATGGATGGATGGATGGATGGATGGATGTATGGATGGATGTATGGATGGATGTATGGATGGATGTATGGGTGGATGTATGGATGGATGTATGGATGGATGTATGGATGTATTGATGGATGGATGGATGGATGTATGGATGTATTGATGGATGGATGGATGGATGGATGGATGATGATGATGATGATGATGATGATGATGATGATGATGCATGTTTGAGAAAAGCTCTATACAATCCTCGGCCGGAAGAGGGATTGCTGGACTCGTTTTATCCGGCCTCGTCTACGACTCGGCCGTATACCCCAAATCTCGTCCATCAATCCCTTACTTCACGGCCTCTGCAGTAATGTACTATTATTACATTTTGTTACGAGATTAATATGCTGACGGTTGCGGGAATAACGTAGAACCAGTGTGTATACAAACTGGTTGCAAAGGAGTGAAACAGATTGAGTTTGTGTTATAATGTACACACGTACGCACGCATGCTCATTTGCATGAGTTTGCATGTTAGAATGTATATGCTACTATTGATTTGTTTATAGCTTGTTGACCTCCTATAAACCTCATAATACGAGTACCTAAGTTATTAAATTGAAAATTGTACCTACTGAAATTGTCAGCACTTATCGGTGAGTTTCCGGGATGGGGGCCTGGAGATCTGTAATACAGGTTTTACCTAGTTCAGACTCCAGTCCCTCGCAAAAGTTACTAAGTAGTATCTAACTAAACTATCATAATATTGTATTATTTATAACTATTGCTGTTACCTATGTACTTTTGTGAGAAAAAAAATAAACGATTATTATTATTATTTTAAACATGAAACTACCGTGAGACTCACTCATAGTGAAAATAAACGGATCACTCACGTCTCAAAACGAGTTTAACTCGACATGTTTCGGGCTAATCCGTAGCCCTTCCTCTCGGAGTCGCACGTCACGGCGGCTGCAGTGCACGTGTGGCAGCCGCCGTGACGTGCGACTCCGAGAGGAAGGGCTACGGATTAGCCCGAAACATGTCGAGTTAAACTCGTTTTGAGACGTGAGTGATCCGTTTATTTTCACTATTATTATTATTATTAATAATCAACACTAAGTCTTTACACCCACGGCTTCCCCTGTGCAGAAGAATTCCTACCCCGTGAGAATTAAAACAACTCGTCCATGCAAAGTTTCCAAAGCTTACTGCAAGATTTTTTGGTGCACAGTCCGTTAGTCAGTCAGGAATTTTTCAATTACTCCACCTTACTCCGCTCATTCATCATCATCATCATCATCATTTCAGCCGTAGGACGTCCACTGCTGGACATAGTAGGCCTCCCTCATTGACGCCCAATCATTACGGTTGGAAGCGACTTACATCCACCCTGAATCTGCTACCTTCACCAAATCGTCCGTCCATCTCGTTGGTGGATGTCCCACGCTGCGCTTGCCAGTCCGTGGTCTCCATTCGAGAACTTTTGGGCTCCAACGGCCATCTGTTCTGCATGCTATATGGACTGCCCACTGTCATTTCAACGAGCTATTCCGTTTGCTCATTACGCTTTTTTTATACAATAAGTATCTGAAAAAGCGGTAAATATTGAACATTTTTCAGGTGGTAAGTTGTCGTTTGATTAAATATAGCATTTTAAAGGGGCTTTGCTCAATAAACGGTGTCTTTCAGCTCATGATGGTGATGTTGAATAAGCATTAAGCATCTACTCGAGCTTTTAAGGCTTCGCAGTTAAACTCAATTCACTTGGCTATGTGACTTTTATATAACACAGAAAAAGGAAATACCGTTCAATATTTCCTACCTGCAGCATTAACAGTGCCTCAAACGTACGTAAGCAGAGTTTTATTCCCCCGCTATTCGTCAAAGAGCTATTTTAAATGGTTCTCGGATGGCTTCCGAAGGTTCCCGAATGTTTCCGAGTGATTTAGCGCGTCCGCAACATTTCCCTTTGAAAGCAAGTGGTAGTTGGGTAAAGTACTTTGAGGTTCCGTACACTTGTAGACGCATGAGCGCAAGTTCAGAATAATATTTTAGGCGTGCCTAGTTTAAGTACACATGTACCTAAACCCTTTATTGTACAAAAATAAATAAATAAAATAAAATAAATATCACGGGACAATTCACACCAATTGACCTAGTCCCAAACTAAGCAAAGCTTGTACTATGGGTACTAGACAACGGATAAACATACTTATATAGATAAATACATACTTAAATACATATTAAACATCCAAGACTCGAGCACAAACATTCGTATTTTTCACACAAATATCTGCCCCGACCGGGAATCGAACCTGGGACCTCAAGCTTCGTAGTCAGGTTCTCTAACAACTAGGCTATCTGGTCGTCTAAATAAAGAGAAAAACAAAAAAAAAGTGTTAAGTCATCATCATGATATAGTATAAATCTTCCCAGGTAACAGGTATTACATTAAATTTGAACCTTAATACTATGACGATACCGTTGGTTTTGAAAGATAAGGGCTCGAAGCGAAAAATTCACCTGGGAAGATTTATACTATAATTTCAGCCGCGGGACGTCCACTGCTGGGCATAAGCCACATTGATACCCAATCATTACGGTTGGAAGCAGCTTGCATCCACCTTGAACCAGCGGCCTTTACCAAATCGTCCTTCCATCTAGTTGGTGGACGTCCCACGCTGCACTTGCCAGTCCGTGGTCTCCATTCAAGAACATTTCGACCCTAACGGCCATCTGTTCTGCGTGTTATAATGCGTATTGTATAAAGTGTTACCTATAAGTTAGTGTGAAGGCGTTATATTGAATTCACCATCTTTTTAAACAATCTTTTCCAATTTATAATGTACAGTCGGGGTAAGAAAAGGTTCGTGAGTCACCTCAAAGTTGACATTTGCTTGCAGCAAGGTAATTGTCAGTCCTGTCAACATTTTATTTCAAACGAAATAAAAAGGTAGGTACTTTCAAAAGGTAGGTACTAAGAGTCTATAACTTGATAAAGGAATCAATTTAATAACCGTTTTTGTACCGTGACTGTACCTGCAGCTGTAGCTTTTACCTACGACTGCGCTTGAGTAAACCATTTCATCTGGAATTTTTCAGCCTATGAGAATTCCCGACATCTTGATCTTTATTTACGTTGCATGACGAACTAATGTAAAAAAATTTTTAGGTCCCTACGGTTAAGATTCTGGGATTATACATCATCATCATCATCATTTCAGCCGAACGTCCACTGCTGAACATAGGCCTCCCCCAAGGCTCGCCAAACAGATCGGTCCCGTGCCATCAGAATCCAACGCGTTCCTGCAAATCTAACCAGGTCGTCGCTCTATCTTGTTGAAGGTTCTCGAGTGACGTCCACGGACCAGAAGACGCAGTGTAGGTAGGGATTTTACATGAATTTCGAAAAACTCAGAGGTGCCAGCCCAGGTTTGAATCCTCTGCTTGAGATCCCATAAGTCCAACCATTAAGCTACCATGACCTTTTCCACATTTTGTATTAAACATCATAACATAATACTAACCCCCTGCTTCACCATCCATTGATCAAATTTATTTGACGGATAAATGTGATGCCGTCTCTGTTTGTTTTGTTCAAATAGACGGAGACGGCATCATATTTATCCGTCAGTTAAAATTAATCAATGGGTGGTGAAACAGCCCCTTAATCTATATGAATTTAATTTGGTGATTCGGTTCCAATTTACTTTTGCCGGCTTCAAGGAACCCTTGAAACAAAACCAACGCGTAAAACTTTTAGGCAATTTAAATTTGAGATCGAATAAAGAATTTTCGAGTTTGAACAGATGTTGCTGATGTGTTTAGGCATTAGCTAGGGTCCAGAGGCTAAAGAGCTTCATAGAAACCCTCTTAAAAAAATAATGAAAAGTTTTTCACCCAAACTACATGCCCGTATCAAATTTCGACCAAAACAATCACTAACTAAAAGTGAAATAAAAGCTTGTGGAAGAGAAAGTCCTGACTGTCTGACTGATTGGCCCATTAACACCCAGCTCAAACCCTTGACCCTAAAACCATTTTTGGGACCCCCTTTGATTTATACAAGGAGATTTAAAAATAAGATAGGAGTTCTACCACGGGGACAACATCGGGGGCCCAGGCTACTACAATATAATCAATAATCATAAATATAACCATCCATACCAAAATAACTTTTCCAACTCAGTTAATGCTGGATCATATCATGCACTAACTCAATTGTTTTAAAAAGTCTTATTTAATTTGACTTTGTGATCCCGCCAAAAACATTTTCATGTAAAATGTTGTCAAGACGTGACCATATTCCTTGCATTGACAAAAAATTATCAGATCTCATACAGAGCCAAGCTTCCTAACTCTACACGCCCTTACTTCACAAACTTTACACTTAGTCAAAATATCTGTCTTGGCCGTTTGGCTACCGTCACACGTAAAGTGAAAATTTTATTCTTGTTTATTTATATCAATTTATTACTGTTCGTTGTATTGTATTGTTTATTAAATGCAATTCACATGTAAATAAGTACAACTCCATCATATGAAACCCTGAAGGGCGCAGCATTTTTGAGTGAGAGAGATTAATACAATAAATTGATATAAGATTTAACAATAAAAGAGAATCAAATCATAAAATTACAGAATAATTAATAATAATTTACAATAAAAAAATAACAATATTTAACTACAGAATAATAATCATGCAATTAAAATAGTAATATAATGTCAGAATATTAGAATTATGTTACAAATTAAAATGAGTCAATACAATTACAATTAGAAATGGAGATGCTATGTCATCAAGAGAATTAAACCGATAAAGTATGTCAAAAATTATAAAAATATAGCTTAATTTCAGAACAAGTAGATAAAAGTTTAGGATAAGTGATCATTAAAATACTCTTCTAGCGAGTAGTAACATTTTTTGATCAGTAATTGCTTGAGTAGTTTGCTAAATTTTAAATCGTCTTCCTCATTTTTCAAATGGTCACTCAGTTTATTATAGATTTTAATTGCCATCGAGTTAGGCCCTGATTTGTGCAATCTTAATTTCGACCCAGTCAGTATAACTAAATTATTTTTAAATCTTGTTTCGAAACGTCGCGTTTTGTCTTTTTCCTTTGTATAAAACTGCGGGTATTTCCTAACGTGTTTGCAAATTTCAAAGATATATATAGATGTCAATGTTAAAATTTCAAGTTTTATAAAGTGTGGTTTGCAGCTTTCCGGACTTTTAATATTGGCGAGTATCCGTACACATCTTTTTTGCAAGATAAATATATCCTGAATGTCAGTACTGTTTCCCCAGAGGATAATGCCGTATTTGAGTCGCGAGAAGGCATAAGCGTAGTACGCCGCTAGTGCAGATTTCATATTTGTGTTTTTTTTTAATTCTCTTAAAGCGTAAGCGAAGCTAGACATAACGGTTTTGAGCTTTTTGATGTGCGCTTTCCAGTTGACATTTGAGTCTATTTCGAAACCGAGTAATGTAAAAGTATTTACACATTCTACTTTTAAGCCGTTGAACGAAAAGTTTATATCTAGAGGAGTTTTTTGGTATGGTCTGAACTGTAATAATTTTGTTTTTGAGAAATTTATTTCTAAGTTATGATCATTCATCCATTGCATAAGCTGATTAAAAAGATCATTTAAATTTTGGTGCAATTTTAGATTGCTTGTACAAGAAGTTATTAGTGATATGTCATCTGCAAACAAGACACACGTCTCTTTTAGTATTTTAGGAAGATCGTTTATGTATATCAAAAACAGCAAACAAGCGGTCACACTTCCTTGGGGAATTGAGTTGTCTATTTGTACTACGCTGGATTTGACGTAAGTTATTTCTCCTGTTTGGTGATTATAATTTTGAATCTCAACACATTGTTCTCGATTCTTTAAATATGACGCAAACCATTTGTATGAGATGCCCCTCACGCCTATTCCGTATAGTTTATCGAGTAATATCTTGTGCTGCACTCTATCGTATGCTTTCGACATATCGAGCAAAACACCTATAGCGTATTTTTTCTCGTTTAATATGTTTAGAACTTGCTGTATGTACTTATAAGTCGCCAAAGTAGTTGACCTATTTCTCCGAAATCCGTTTTGTGATTCATCAAGAATGTTGTATTTTTCACAAAATGAGTATAAGCGCTTGGACATAGCTCCTTCAAAGATTTTCGCAGAGGTCGGTAATAGTGCAATAGGACGGTGGTTGCTAGGGTCAGTTTTATTTCCTTTATTTTTATAAATCGGTTTTATAATAGATTTTTTCAGCATATCCGGGAATATTCCATCTAAAAAAGATTGGTTTATTAGTTTGCAGTAAGGCAAGGTAAGCTCATCTACACATTTTTTTATCAGTACAGGCGGTAATTCATCTATTCCAAAGCTAAGTTTGTTTTTTAAATGTTTAATAATATTTCTAACTTCTCGTAGTTCAACAGGGCATAGATATAAGGAATTGAGGGTGGGTTGCAGCACGGGCCGGCCGATCGCCGCGCTCATGCCGCTACTACCCACCGCCGCAAAAAAGTTGTTAAATACGTTTGCTACCTGTTTGGGATCGGATATAAGATTATTGTGGATCATTAGCTGAATATTTTCCTTACTTTTTTTTGTATTTTTGTTTGTACATTCTTTTATTATTTTCCACATTGACTTTGTAATATTATTAGATTCTCGCATTTCTTTTATATATTGATTTCTCTTGGACTTTGAGATCGTTCGTTTTAAGATTTTTTCGTATTGTTTGTAATATTTGGTCAGAGCTTTATCTTTTGAGTAAGACACGAATTTTTTCAACAGTCTTTTGTTCCTGCATGATATTTTTATTCCCTTCGTGAGCCAGCTGTTATTATTTTTTTTACCAGTTTTTACTATAAGTTGTTTGAGGGGTATACAGCGATTAAGGATACTATTTAGGGTACTATTGAATGAATTATAATTCTCGTTCATATTTCTATCCGCTTTGATTACTTCTTCCCAGTCAATTTTTTGTAGCTCTAATTTAAACTTATTCATGTTTTCTTTATTATAGATTCTCTTTTTAAGCTTATAGGTGGAACAATTATTAGCTTTCGGTTTTTTTATATGTATTATGGTGCTTTTATGATCGGAGAATCCGAAATCACAAACTTCGGTCTCAAAATGGTCATTCGCATAATTAATAAATACTAGGTCTAAGCATGATGATGTATTTTTTGTGACCCGGGTCGGTTGATCAATATATTGAGTAAAGTTATATTGCAACATGAAATCCAAGAATCTACGCGCTTGTTTATCGTTTTTTAGAACATTTACATTAAAATCGCCCCCCAATATAATTTTTTTCTTATAATATTTTGTCGTTAAAAGCTCTAATACTAATTTCATTTGTTTATAAAAAATTTCGGTTTCCCTATTATTCCAATACATAACAATCAATATTGTATTAATCTTAATTAATTCTACTGCCGCTATTTCAATAATATATTCAACGGACATATCCATAATATCTTCCCTTAATAAGAAGTCGGTCTCTTCGTGTAGCAGTATGCAAGTGCCCCCTCCTGCGTATTTGGTCCGACAGTATGACGCCGCGAGCACGTATTCCTCTATGTGTAGTTGCTCTTGCTTCCCTTTAGTTAGCCAGGTTTCCGAAACACAAATCGCATCAAATTTAATATTATTATCGTTATTATCGTCTATGAAGGCTTCTAGTAATGATCTCTTATTATATAGACTTTGCATATTCTGGAACATTATATTGAAATCCTCTTCATGATTTACGAAAGGTACGAGTATGAGTGATAGGTGGTGTTCGGAATTGCAGCGTGCTTGTGCTAGTGTTGTGCTTTGTGTCACCCGTAGGTTGCGGTTTTTGATTAGCTAGTGGATCAATAGCGCTGCCGTTTACTATTAATTTATTATTGCGTATTATCGCGTGGTTACCATTTTGTCTTGCAAGGCGTAGGTTATTTTGTAGTGTTTTCCTTTCCTTTAATAAATCATCCGTCAGATATTCTGAGATAGACAAGCCTGTGTTTTTAAAATATCTATAATTTTGTAATATATATCTAGTCATCCTTTTACTTATGAGCTCCACTACAAGCGGCCGATTCGATACTAAATTTCGTCCGATTCTCATAAAGTCCTCAACGTAGCCTGTGAGATCGATGTCTAAGATATCCTTGAATAAGTATATTATTCTATTGTGTAGTTCGTTCTCATTTTCTCCGAGATACTCAATTAAACCGTATATCACAATACTTTTGCTGCAGTCTATACCTAGTGATTTCCGTGTATTATTGACATTTGTAAGTTTTTGTATTTCGTTTAATTCTCGTGTTAAGTTCTTGTTAGCTCTTTCTAATTCTTTAATTTTTTCATCAATTGATGCAATATTTATTTTTATATTATTTTGTTCTGATGAGAGTTTGTGTGTACTTGCTGTTATGTCTGCTTTGAAATTAGCAATTGCCTTATTTACTTCATATTGTACCGTTCATTGCTTTCATCATATCAAACAATAGTTCTTGTAGTAGGCAAACGGCCAAGTCACATATAAGGTGTAAAGTTTGTGAAGTTAGGGCGTGTAGAGCTAGGAAGCTTGGCTCTGTATGAGATCTAATAACTTTTTGACAGTGCAAGGAATATGCTCTCGTCTTGGCAACATTTTACTTGAAAATGTTTTTGGTGGGATTTCACTTCTTTTTGTAAGTTCTTAAGTAATTTTATTTTTTCAAAAATTCCAAGTTTTATATTTTTTTATTGTTTGTGTACATATACTAACTTATGTACAAAATTTCAGCTTTCTAGGGCTTCAGGAAGTACCCTAAGAATTTTGATGATCATCAGTGAGTCAGTGACGAAATAAGAGCTATGCAATTGAAACTTTATATTTTGAATGAGCTTACTATTGACATCATATGCCGAGAATTTTATTGTGTTTATCTGGTATAATCCAAACTCAACTTAATGAGGGTTCAAAAATACGACAAAGCGCTTCGAGAAAAGGTTTTAGTGCCCTTGCGCTTCCCTTAGCTCGACTTGGCGTAGGCACTACAATGTCCCCAGATTTAATTTCAACAAATTACCTATGAACATTCTAAATTTTATTCGGCTGATGTTAACAATCTAAGTGAATGCATTATGTTGCTCAGCATTAATGTGGGTTCACCCTGTATTGTCACCAGCAGATTTGAGATTTTAATCACTTACGAAATAATTTTCTTACCTACATTTTCTTCTAATTACTACGGTAATACGTATAACTTCGTTAAAACGCTGTAAAATCCGCCCTAAGACACAAGTAACGATGTTTCATTAAATGATTCATTAATTTATTCCATTAAACTGCGCTTGATACGTTTACGCAATAATACCAACTTAATCTCATTAAGAGATCTAAAATTTAAGCTTGTTCAAAAGATTTCGCTACGCAACGAATGTGAGGTAGGGCTGGGCATGTATCCAACATCCAATCATAAAATAAAATCCTATCCTATCCTACTTAGCCTTCGCTTTTGTACTCTTTTTGTTTTGTTGTTTTGTATTATTGAGTTCCTGTAATTGGCTTTGTGTTGCTATGTCGATTGCATTTTATGCTGTTGGTTCTCCTTTTATAAATAAATTATTTTTGTGTTTTATGTACAATAAAGTATTTAAATACATACTTATATAACATAACATAAATGAGAAAGTTTGTGAAGATGTTTGGAGGTTTGGATGTTTGTTTCTCAATCACGTAATACGGCAGAACGGATTTAAATGAAGCTTGAGTACAGGTATACACAGATCTAGATTGCAACATCATAAGACACAGATCTAGATTGGAACATCATAAGTTCCCGTGGGATAATAGGTATTTTAACTTTAAAAAAAGAATAGTGGACGCTGACCAAGAACGCTGAATTACCTCGGTATTCAAAATGACGTGTTAACTTCGTCTGGCGATGTATTGTTTTTTCAGGCCTAGTGCTTTGATCAATGGCCTCTCAAACAAAGGTCGTAGGTTCAAACCAGGGCTCGCACCTCTGAATTTTTCGGAATCTATGTGCGAAACTACATTTGAAATTTACAGTGGACGAAATTATTGTAATTAAACCTAATACATTATAATGGTGTGTGTGAAATGTCCATTCCGCACTGGATGTGCGTGCGAACTACAGCCCAAGCCATTCTGAAAAGTGTACCCTGCAGTGGGAGATGATGACAATAAATGAACATTTTACAAGATTTTTTTTAACAACGAACGCATGGATGTTTCAAAATGACGGATGCCAACCCATCCTCGTGTCCCATCCCTAGTTTGAAACCACACATGCGTTAATGCCGTGTATTTTGCAAGTGTTTTGAGCAACAACTTTGGCGGTATAATAGTGATGAGCTGTGTACCGACATCTGACAAGGTGTACCGCTTTATTCGTGTATATTGAGGTGGAGAAACACGTTTAGAAATGAGTGAAACGTTGTTAAACTGATTTTGTAGTATAATGATTTAAACAGTCGTGATTTTTCTTCGTATTCAGTCACTCCCAAGACTTAATCGTGGGTTAAATATTCCTAAAATTACCTACTTCTGTAGGGGTGAATAATGAGAATTAAGAAATACGATTAAACTGACCAAGTGTTGCCATAAGGTTTGTAGATGTAAGTTTAGTTGGAAACTACATTTTCCGGTGGCGTTTTTGTCGTTACAGTGCATGTTTTTTTGGTTTGTTTTTAAATTGTTGATCGAAGTTTAAATGGGTCCAACCGAAAAACAGTGTTGCAGCTTGCCACAACATTATGCTGAGTTTGACTTTCTACTATTCGATGTTTACTGCTAAATGCAATAGCTTCGCTCATTTATAAAGGCTTTGCTCCACCCTAAGCCTTCGATGCTAGGTATTTTTTGTACCAACCCGATACAGATGTAGTGCAAAATGATTTTAATTCGTACTTTATTGGAAAAGTTTGTATTTATCGTGCTCTCTCAATTAGCTTCAGTACCCATCTTACAGCCGTGTAGCTATCTTACATTTTTCACTTTGACATTTGACACTAAACATTGAAGTTCCATATTTATTTATTTATTTATTTTATTTATTCAGGATAACAACAGCCTTAAATTAATAAAAGAAACATACAAAAGGTTACATCATATGAGGCCAATAACAGCTATCCATTAAGAGTCTTAATCTAAGTCATCATAGTAGAAATGTCTGCAACACCAGATACACCAACTCATGCTAATGTCTAGAGCGTTATATAGTTATATGAAATTGTATTTCATGAGTTCATGAGTAATGTAAGAGGTGAATGCTAAACAGTATAACTACAACAATAATATTCTAATATTTAATGTTTATCGTTAAGTTGCCTCAATCAGTACCTATGGGTATGGGTTCTTCAATATTAGTCTTACAGTCAATAAATAGTCGATAAATACTGCCAAAATTTATAAGTATATAAAATTTGCAAACCACTCACAATGTACTAAATACCAATAATCGTATGTAAATCAAAACGAAATTAGAGCTGAACTTACCTACGTACAAATTTAAAAAGGAAACAATAACAGTTATAATCTAGACATAACATAAGCCAGCACACAGTGCCCACACTAGACGTTACACTTGTTAGTTTTCCCTTAGAAAGACCGAAAGAACTTCTTTCTTAAATTTACTTTTGGACCCCAGGAAAGGATCAGTAGCACTGAATTCACAGTTGTACAGACGGGGGATTCGCGATAGTACTGAATTGGAGCCATAGTTAGTGGAATGAAAAGGTTGATGGAACAGGGTGGTGTAATGGATATGAAAACGTCACTCATCTATACTTTCTATACTTAATATTATAAAGAGGAAAGATTTGATTATTTGTTTGTTTGTTTGTAAGTTTGTTTTGCATTGAATAGGCTCCGAAACTACCGGACCGATTTCAAAAATTCTTTTGCCGTTCGAAAGCTACATTACCACAGAGTGACATAAGCTACTTTTTACCGCGAGAAAATACCTTTTCCTACGGGAAAATTAATTTTATCGCGGGTGAAGCTGCGGACGGAAGGCTAGTTTAATACAATCATTGATTGACAGTTCGGGTGCCATCGTATTCCGATTGAGATCCGAGTTTTCCCGATAGAAAATCATTTTGCGCTACATCTGTACTAGATTTCACTTCTTAAATCTAATTCCATAATCATGCCTTTTGTATTTATACTTTTTTTATTCAACGATAATTAACATTATGCACATTAACATTATAGGTATGCATTTACTCAAATAATATTAATCTTCTTCTAATATATAAAACGTGTCACAGTGTTTGTTATCGAACTCCTCCGAAACGGCTTGACCGATTTTTATGAAACGTTTTTTCTGTATACGAATATAGTGAAAAAAATTTTTTTACCTACCGAAGTAGGTCTGAGAATAGGTTCGTAGGCTATTTTTTTACATCCCAATTCTACGTAGACGGAATTCAATCAATTAGAATTAGGAACATTACCTACTACGTTACGCGAATTAATATAGACCCATGATTAAGTCTCATGGCGCATTGCATTTTAAAAGTTTCGCATTCCAGAATCGACTGAATATTGGAATACCTCTGAATATCCGACTACCTTTGAATAATACAATTACGCTTATTTATCCCGTAATTCCGTTACAGTTCCGTTGTGTGAGTCTATCCCGGAAGTTCCTCGCCGGATGTGAGCCGCCACTTCCGGTACACAAATGCTCTTGTTTTCGCATTAAGTACTATTATTATAATACAAGGAAAATTCAACTCTGTTGCGGGACCATTCGGTCGTGTATGCATTGTCGGTGTCTAATGTTTCTTATATCTTTTGTTTAGTTTTTAGCGGTGTATAAATTTGAAGCGAGAATTATTTGTGTGCTTTAGTTTATTAATAGCCGTGGTGGCCTAGTGGCTTGACGTATGGCCTCTCAAGCAGAGGGTCGTGGGTTCAAATCCCGGCTCGCACCTCTGAATTTTTCGGAATTTATGTGCGAAATTACATTTGAAATTTACCATGAGCTTTACGGTGAAGGAAAACATCGCGAGGAAACCTGCATACACTGGGCCCGCGTGGGAACTACGGTCCAAGCCCTCTTATTCTGAGAGGAGGCCTGTGCCCTGCAGTGGGACGTATATAGGCTGGGATGATGATAGGAACTGTTGAAACAGTTGAATCGTGACTCATTGTCTTGGAAACCAACCAATAGAGTGTTAATATGGTCTATCACATTCTAACACTATTGTGTTAACGATCGATAAGTGACGACTTACTATTAGTTAAAATGAACTAAAACAATTACTTTGCTCACCCGCGACCTTCGAAGGTCGCGGGTGAGCAAAGTAATTGTTTTAGTTCATTAATATGGACCTCCGCAAAGTAACGCCTGATTCAATAAATTACTATTAGTTGTCACTTAAGGGGCATTTTCAAAAAAATTGTACATAATTAAGGGCTTAATGAAAACAAAATCACGATCGCGTACTTTGTGTAATGAAAGTTAGTCATACAAACAATATGGGTAACTTTAGTTACACAAAATAATTAAGTTTTGTTTTAATTAAATCCGTTTAATTTTGAATTTTTAAAATAACGGCTCTTATACCGTACTGGAATAGTCGAGGAAACTGAATCGCGTACTAGGGTGGAACCTCTTTACAGTCAATTTTTCGATGATTTGTTTGGCAGAAGTAGAGAATATCAACATGACATTTGCTACAAAATGGTATCGTGGTACGCAATTCAGTTTCCTCAACTGTTCAAGTTACTATGTTCGTACTACTCATACTTACTAGGTATTCATATTTACGTTTAAAGCAACAAAGGGTTTTCTTTTTATTTAACCGACTCCACCTGGGACTAAGCTATTTGAACAGCAATTTAAATCCTATATTTCTCGGGAAAAAATTAATCAGTTCGAGATTGAAATTCAGTGCGCGGCCTGTGGGGGCCATAACTCACCCGGATAATCGCATCTTGCGGGAAAAACTGGCTTATACCAACCCGGGTAGGTATAGTCGATATAATATAAAAGGGTTACTTAAAGTTAATCTTTCTAGTATTAAAAATGCGATAGATAGTTTGTTAGTAAGTCCTGAAAAAATAATGTTTCAGAAATAAATCACTGTATGACTAACGTTGATTATGAAGAAACGAATAATGATGGATTATGACTTATTAAATTATGCGAAACCAAGGGATCCCACACACTAAGGTATAGTAAGGTGGCGGTTTCTCGGCGGAGCGGGTATGCGAGGGAGGCACAATATTTTCTTAGAATTGATTTTTTGGATCATAATTATTGATTCACGGATCAGGGGCTAAATTCATCCCAAGCTCAGCCCATCCCTATTCTCTTGCAAACGATTGAATTGCCGCTCGCAAACCGTGTTAGGCCGTTCCTGGATTTAGCCCCTGATCGCGTCCTTTTGAATCGATCTGCATGCATGCTTGAATTAAATCGAATCGTAACTAAGTATACATCGGTGCACGAACCGAGCATGTCTCCGTGATTATACGCCGCCACGTTGACGTCGCGTTCACGCTTCGTGGTGCCTGCGGGGCTACTACGAGGTTCGAAATTCGAAGTTCGTATCGTACCGTTTCTTTAACACAAAACACACACAAAACACAGAAGACTATAGTGAAAATAAACGGATCACTCACGTCTTAAAACGAGTTTAACTCGACATGTTCCGTGACATGTCAGTGATCCGTTTTATTTTCACTATGAGTGAGTCTCACAGTAGTTTAATGTTTAAAACACAGAAAAATTGAAATTACTAAACTAAACGGGACTTATCACGCAATAAATATTTATTTATTTACCTCGACGTTTCGGCTACATTGCAGCAACCGTGGTCACGAGCAATATAGCATATGCAATGCAATGTAGCCGAAACGTCGAGGTAAATAAATAAATATTTATTGCGTGATAAGTCCCGTTTAGTTTAGTAATTATGAGTGAAAATCACGAAAGTTTAAAACAGTATAGAAAAATTGAAGTTGAAAAGAATAAAAATACAAAAGATACTTTAAACCAAACTTCTTAAAGTATGGCCTAGTAGCGACATCTCTTAGTCCAGGTAAGCGGTTAGTTCCTAAGGAGTGTTGATGTTTCTCGATGAGAACTGAACATAGATGGCGCTGTATCACTGCAAAAGTGATGATAGCAGGCTGGAATGTATGATGCATAGGAAAAAATTGTGTCTTAACTCCTGACCAGTGGTGGTGTAGGAGTTTAGCTCGTGGCACGGAATGCCAAGGAGCTGGGTTCGATTCCCAGCATTGGTCTTATTTCCGGGGTTTTTTTCTGTGCATCTATGTTTCAGCTTGTATTTAGTATGGGGTGTAGTGGAGTGTTCTAATTGTATTAACCTCCATAATCTCTTCTTTAGTGGCTCCAAGAAGCTGTAGTTACAGCGGCCACACCCCGGTAAACCACGACAGTGGGCTAAACCTAAAGGAGGGGACTACATCAGAATCTGTGAACACCAACAGAGTAGTGAACGGATGATTCTCCGTAAAGATATAAGTCTATGTTGATGTGTGACCGTTTTTGTCGATATAGCAGGGTAATGCGAGAAACCTTAAGGGCGTCTGTCAGAATCCATATAGTGATCTGCGGCCTTCTCGCTGCATCTCAACCTCTGCTGATCGTACTGGTTTGCCGGTCCATTGGGCTACAGAGGTAGGGACGAGTGAAGTGGACTTGCACCCGCGCAACCGCTTGTTCACTATAAATAAATTCACGCGCAGATGACCCTAGCTATTCTTTTTGGATCCGAGCTAAAAAGTCCTGCGGCGATGGGGTGCTGGTGGTGGGGTTAAGGTATCGATGTACCGAGGCTTTAGTTGGCACCCTGCACGTAGGCGGCCAGGAGAGAGTGGTCGCTCATGGAGTCGACCGAGGCGGGACTCTGAGTTCGGCAGCACGACTGGCGACAAAGCAGCCCTATTTAGGATCGCTCTGCTTTCCTCTGCACGGAGGAGGGGCCTTTGTCGCCGTCATCGAAACCGATGAGGAGGACTATATATTTAGTATGAAATACACAGAAGACTGTTTCACACTACTCGCGTCACGGAATGGCAATGAGAATTTTGTAGTACACGGCCTGCTTCTGCCGCACTGCTACTTGGCGGCAGGATTAGCGTATAAGACGGTGACAGTAGTCCGGTCCAGTCCAGAAGAACTATGTACAAATTCCAGCTGCTCGAAAAAAAACAAATGCAGTTTCTTTAAGGGGGGGTTTTCGCGCTAATCGATTTTGGGTGGGCGATTTCGGGCGTGGGGCAATTGGGGGAAGCACGTTGGCTCAAGATAGGTTGGTTGGACTGCGCGTGTTTTAGGGTATTTTTATCATATTACTAAAACAAATACATATTTTAAAAATGTAGCCAGACTACGCCCTAGAAAACATCTTGTTTTAATAACATTCAAAAAGTCATGACTTTCCGTGCAGTATTAGCGTCGTACTACGAGTTTAATTTATATTTTAGAGACGACTTTGGATTTTTTTTCTATCGAGCGAACTTTGTAGTAATCGTGTTTCGAAAAAAACTGGTCGCTAGAGTGAATCCTCAAATATCTTACATATGAATTTCAAGACTAGGTACAGCACGGGATTAAATGAATGCAATAAATGCGCCAAAAACGCGGTACCGCCTTACATGAAACTACCGTGGGACTCACTCATAGTGAAAATAAACGGATCACTCACGTCTTAAAACGAGTTTAACTCGACGGTGCGCGTTTGGCAGCCGCCGTGACGTGCAACTCCGAGAGGAAGGGCTACGGATTAGCCCGAAACATGTCGAGTTAAACTCGTTTGAAGAGCGTTTTAAGTTCATGTCCTCTATTCGCTCTGCTCAAAATTTTCTTCTTACCGTTCCTCCTTCTTCCTCCAAATTCTATCATAACTCCTTTACTATGACCGCCATTCGTTTTTGGAATTCTCTTCCTTTGCGTTAAGGCAAGCGAAATCCCTTCCCATTTTTAAAAACCTTCTAAAGGCTCATTATTTGTCACTAACATAATACACACTTCTTTATTGTATTGAACACTTCTTTGTTCTTTTTGTTTTTTGTTTATATTGTTTCTTTAATTTCCTTTTTAAATCCTTTTCTCACCTGCGGCCTTTTGACATTTTTCCCTATATTTTGTATTAAGTATATGTAGTGTATATGTATTATATTGAATATATGTGTTTATTTATAAAATTTATATTATATTTGTATTGATTTTATTGTTTATTGTCTATTAATACTAAGTTTCTCTTGTCTATTATTTCTGCCACCTACATTAGTCTGTTGATATTTATTAATTTCTGAGTAATTGGTTGTCTGGAAGAGATCGCTTTTTAGCGATAAGACCGCCTATTGTCTACCTGAATTTTTATTATTGTAATGTTACTGTACTGTTTTTGGTGATCAATAAAGAATATTTGTATTGTATAGTTTCGCCGTCTGCTTAAGGAAAAATCTCTGAACAAATCCGCTCACATTTCTGCACACGTCAAATAATCAAGGTACCTATAGTATGCTCCACTGCACACCGACCCCTCTTTTTTCCCGAGGTTACCACAGCTTCCCTACATTATTAAGCCATCATAAGCCAACACTTAAGGGGCGTCCACACGGCTTCATTAAAATGTCTCGACACGCTCGCGTGAAGGGCCCCTAGCGTCCTGTACTGTGGCGCTTGACACTTGAGTTGCTACATTCAAAATAGGGAGGGCATAAAATATCGTAATTATTTTAATTATAGAACATTATGCTGAGACAAATCATTATCCCAGCCAGCCTATATAAGTCCCACTGCAGGGCACAGGGCTCCTATCAAAATGAAAGAGCTTGGGCCGTATTTCCCACACTGGGGTGCGGATTGGAAACTTTACACACACCATTAAATTTCTTCTAAGGTGTGTGCAGGTTTTCCCGCGATGTTTTCCTTCACCGAAAAGCTCATAAATTTCAAATGTAATTTCGCCCATAAATTCCAAAAAAGCTCAGAGTTACGCGCCCGAATTCGAACCCACGACCGCCAAACTACGAGGCTTCCACGGCTTCACATCGCAGTGACACACCATCTTTATCCATCGTGTCGTCAATTTGTAACAATGTTATAATAATATAATAATAATAATAATATAATTTATTTCAGATTAAAAATCCATAGTTTGTTAGTTACAAAATCTTATTTCTATGTTAGTACTAGCTAGTTTATGAATTGATCTCTACATGCAAGCGATTCCAGTGGTAATGGAACGGGCCGTCCAGACGCTCTGCCACTATTAATAATTTTATTTCTTTTCACTTAATTTCTTGTGCTATTGTAAATAAATATATTTTTTCTTTCTTTATTTTCTAAGTATTTCTGATATTAAGAAAATAAGTACGACAAAACAGTAGAAAGCAGATGAAAATTTTCTTTAAGAAATAGTTGCCATGTTTAAGAGGCTGACAACACCTAATTTTGTTGAAAATGATGTCATTTAAACAGTTTTTTAAAAAAAAACTGTTTGTTCTAGCACATCAAAAAATTTTATGTTAATAATTCATCATATTTCAAAGACCGTGGACGGACTCGATACATAATTGGACGAAATCGGCTCGATAGAAAATAATTGCAAAGATAGGTCTTAAAATCATCATTAAACGGTTCTATGTCTTTATTTTTTTGGCGTATGCGTCTGCAATTAAAAACATGAAGTGAACATATTCATACCTAAACCGCTAACGAGTCATATTTCACAAATAATCCACAGTTTTTTTTTAATTCAATATTTGCCCGATAAATTTCAATATACCCGGCTGCCCAGTAATAGCGGCATCTCGTTTACTCCGATACAAATAGACAGTGTGCGCCGACGTTGGTGTTGACAGCGTCTTAAGTATCTCGCGTCAAAAATATGACAGTTACAAAGAACGTGGCACGCGGCTCTCATTTCATGTATTCATCTAAGTGGTACTTTAAACTTGAGATGCAAAGTGTTAAAGATTTCTTTTCGTCTTATAAACCAGTCCATGCTATCGTATTAATTTATTTTTCTGTTCGTAAAATTAGCAGAGCCGCATTATTCAATTTAAAAGGTGTTTGACGGAGATACAAAATAGCCACCAATATTATAGTCCTAAGAAAACTGACCAAGTGCGTGTCGTGTGTAGAGTTCCGTACTAACATGCGACAGATATTCAATGTTAGGTTTTGATCAGTCTCATTAACTTGTAGCTTGTAAAACCTACTATAGTAGTACCACGTATATAAGTTACGCCGATGTACCTGCGCAGAAAACTTATTTTGATGTGGAGCGAAAAATTTTCAGCCAATCATAGCACACCACGCGTACGTGCGTCACGTGACGTCCACTATTGGTTGTTTCCCTGTCATCTATGGATTTCTAGTGGTTAGCAACCTTGTTAGCAACCAAGCTTGTTTATGCTGTCATAACAAAGATTGAGTAAATTCGATAAAGATTCCATTGATATTTTATTGTGCTATTTTATATAATAAATTCGATGCCTCCCGTTAGGAAAACCTCACATGTACTTGTATTAAGAGCGAGATAGCATGATTCCGTGTTGTTCTTGTATTTGTAGCCATAAGGTAAAATAATAAGGTGTTAATGTCATTGGTATTCACGTTCGATTTCAGTCGGTGTTAGGTTGCACTATTCTGCGCATGTAACTTATATAAGTGGTAATATAATAACCTGGGGCCTTTTTCAACAAATATTTATTTATGATTTTTTTTTCAGATTTCAATTCAAGTTAACGTTTTAACTTGTAGAGAAGAAGAACACTAGACTAAAAAAGTAGCACTTTAAAGCTAAAAATTATGCAAATGTATCTTTAAATCGAAAAATGATCAACCTACAATGGTTTTAATAATGGTTACTCAGCGATGACCCTGAAAGAAAAAAACATTACGTGTTTCAAATTTTTATTTTATTTTTATTCTATTTTAAAGCTTCCTAGCACTAACAGTTTCTAAGCTAAGGGTTCCTTACTAGGAACAAGTAGACTACGGAACCCTAAAAAGCAGCCATTATATTTCCAGCCTAAACTACATTCATAGCGACGTCCTCTAGTCATTAAGGCCTCTCAGACTGCCCCTCTCACAACCCCACTTGTTTTATCGCAGTGTAGAGGAGTTGGAACGACAGGTAAATTTGAAACGTCGCAGTTTTTACCGTAGTTACGGCAACTTTGAAGTGGTTGTGTTTTTGGCTAAGTCCCTTTTCTGTAAAATTGAGCGATGGTTATTTTCATTTTGAACTACTTGTATTTTAATTGAATAATCTTCTCATTATATAAAAATCTCGTGTCACGGTGTCAGCGCATTCCTCTGAAACGGCTCTACTGAGTTTTAACTCCCGATGATAAAAGGGGTGTAATAAGTTCGACCGCTATGAATGTGTGTGTGTGTGTGTGTGTGTGTGTGTGTGTGTGTGTGTGTGTGTGTGTGTGTGTGCGTGTTTGTTTTTGTCTGTGGCACCGTAGCCCTTAAACGGGTAAACCGATTTGGATGCGGTTTGTTTTTATTATGATTATTTTTGTATGTTTGACCCTCACTTTGACGCTCCTACCCCAAATAAGTACGATTCTTTGATAATTTCTATTGGAGACCAACGTTTGCCGGGTCAGCTAGTTGTAAATATACCTTGTTCCTTTTCTAGCCTAGTCTACTCGATAAGTTCCAAAATGTTGTTACTTCAATCGAAATAGATTTGGAATGCGGTCTAGAAAAATGTTTATATATATTTTTGTAGTTCGTAAAAAGTGATAAAAGTTATAAACAAATAAAAAAAACCATAACATAAAAACTAAAAGCGATAGTATGAATTAAAAACCTCCTCATAAAGGGGAAATAATTTACAATAAAGAAATTCTAACTCTGAGAACTCTATCTCCGTTGTTAATGTTTTTTATTTGACGCTGAAAATTGCACTCCGCAAGATATTTATGGAGTAAGGGCATGGGATACGAAGAGAGTAAGTAGATACGTCATAAAAAGTAGCCAACTCTGTTAGTCAACAAAGGTAAACGAATGCTCGACTCCTCCACGCCCAGTAGATGACACCCCTCTGTCACCTGTCTTACTATGACATAAGATTGAAGGTGTCATGTATTGGGTCAGTGTCAAGCAACGGGACGTTTACCTTATTTTACTTAAATCCCGTAAAATCATCGTTCTCATTTGGGGTCATAAAAATGTTTAAATAACTGGCCTATTTTTTATATCTTAGAGCCTGTTTGTACATTACGTTCCCAGAATTACGTTTTTTTAATCATTATTTTGCCCACAACAATCGTTCCAAGTAATTCAAAACGATGATTTTCATTTTTGTCATCACAATCTAGCATAGTTCCTGCGAGGCAGGCGGCATTTACACTTTGAATAGTATTCCGTATCATCTAAAGTAATGTAGATGTCCAGTTTAATTGGCTCCAATATTAGCTGAAGTAATGAACTAAAACAATTACTTTGCTCACCCGCGACCATAACGCGCGCGCGGGTAAGCAAAGTAATTGTTTTAGTTCATTAATATTATTATGGACCTCCGCAAAGTAACGCCTGATTCAATAAATTAGCTGAAGTCTTGCTGAAGTGCATTATAATAAGAGCTTCAAAAGTATACCTATTTTTAGTCACGTTCAAACATTGTCTGGGAATAATTTGCGTTTAAAGGGACACTTGACCTAAATTGCCGCACAAGGGTGCTAAGAGCCAAGCTTGACCTTATTACAGGGTCACCAGATTTTGGCTATACGAGTAAAATATTCCAGGTATAATAAAGACCACGCCGTGGCAGCCCAGTGGTTATGGCGTGGGTGGTGGTTATGGCCTCTCAAGCTGAGGATCGTAGGTTCTAGACCGGGCTCACACCACTGAACTTCGCGGTGATCGAAAGAAAACGGTGTGTTCAGTGAGTAGAAGGGGGGAAAGCACTATAAGTGAAATAGCTGAGTTTTTAAAACGTGCTTTTTTTAAACCAATTAAAAACCAGCCAAGTGCGAGTCGGCAAAAAAATCACGTTTGTTAACCACGTTTCACGTGTCACGTTTATGTGTTTATTTTAATATAATTTAAAATTGACCAGCGATCATCGACCTCTATCTCACTTGATGATAACTGTAGATGAGACCAAAGATGTATCTCACTGATTCACTAACAGCTTATTCACTCTGGCCGTAAATATCACTAAATTGAATTGAAAAAAAAAAAAGACGACGAAAGCGAATTCCATTCCTAAGCAGCCCGCACAGAACTAAGGTCATCGACATAGCTCAGAGAATTAGCAAGTTGAAGTGGCAGTGGGCTGGTCATATCTGTCGAAGAACCGACAACCGCTGGAGTAAACGAGTTCTTGAGTGGAGACCGCGTCTTGGCAAACGTAGTGTAGGACGCCCTCCGGCCAGGTGGAGTGACGATCTGCGAAAGGCTGCTGGTGGAAGCTGGATGCGTCTAGCCGAGGACAGGACGCAATGGCGCTCATTGGGCGAGGCTTATGTCCAGCAGTGGACTGTTATAGGCTGATGATGATGATGATGATGATGAAGCAGTCCGCATTAAAAAAGATAAAGCGACTTTTATATCAAACTTAATTAGACCTCAAAATGCAAATGGATCGGGCTTTTAAGAATATGCAAAAACACTAATTCCTTGCAAAACAAAGCAAAAGCTGTTAAAATTTTAATAACAAAATACAATCTGAATACCAAACGAAGCGGGCGGCCAACAAAAGAATAAGCTGGAAATATCAAGCAAATATACCATTGCTCTAGACTTAAACTGTTTGCTCCGCGTTTAAAATGACGACTCGAACATTGCGAAGCAAAATGTCAGGGGGCTACTACGGAATTCCAAATTCGAAGTTCGTATCGTGCCATCCCTTTCACTTTTCTTGTTAATAATTTACTAACGAGAAAGGAACGGCACTATACGCAGTTCGTAAATGTAGTTCGTAGAATAAGGCCATGGAAACCTTTACTGAAATATCAGAAGGTTGTCGTGTTTTAGCTGGAGTAATGTCGCTGACCTGAAAAGCTGTGGTAGCCTAGTGGTTTACCTGATCTCTCAAGCAGAAGTCGTGGATTCAAACCCGGGCTGGAACCTCTGAATTATTCGGAATGCACCTGCAGAATTACATTTGAAATTTGCCATACTTTTGTAGTAATTTTGAAGTGAGATGTTATACATTTTATTATTTTTGACATGACAACGTCTAATATATCGATGAACGCCGGCTGCACGCACGAAAAAGCATGACGCAATGTAACGTACATGTACGTACAGGTCCCGTACAGAGAAGTGAAGGCCAGGATGTACAAGAGAGCAGCGCGCGCCAGGATGTACAATCGTAGTACTAGCGCTCGGGTAATTTTTAATGGGGGGTGCGGGGTGGGGGGGGGCGGTTGAGGGGTGCGGGGATGAAAATTTCATTGATTTTGCCGTAGGATGCACCGTTTTCAAGATATTTGACAAAACACCGGTTCTCGTCCGATCACCGAGGTTAAGCAACGTCGGGCGAGGTCAGTACTTGGATGGGTGACCGCCTGGTTCATTTTTGTTTTTTGAATGTTTTGTTATGACGTTGTCACGTTAAACTATCGTCCGTAAACCGACTTGACAGACAACCAGTTTTTCAACAGTCAAATGTTTCCATGTTTAGGCATCAATTGATGCTCCTATGTACATCGAAGAATCTTTCACCGGTTCGGAAAAACCCCGTTGAGAAGAAACCGGCAAGAAACTCAACAAGGTATATTTTTTTCAAACAGATCTACATTTTTATTAATTTACATACATCTAAAGTATTTAATACAATTAAATTTTTTAACACAGTAGATACGCTATTTGAGACTAGGGATCGCCAATGCGGATCGGAATTATTTTGAAACATCCCTGTCCATGATATAAATAAAATAAATAAATAAATAAATATCACGGGACAATTCACACCAATTGACCTAGTCCCAAAGTAAGCTTAGCAAAGCTTGTGTTATGGGTACTAGGCAACGGATAAACATACTTATATAGATAGATACATACTTAAATACATATTAAACACCCAAGACCCGAGAACAAACATTCGTATTTTTCATACAAATATCTGCCCCGACACGGGAATCGAACCCGGGACCTCAAGCTTCATAGTCAGGGTCTCTAACCACTAGGCCATCTGGTCGTCTAAAGACATTAATTATAGACATTAATATAGACATTAATTTTATAGTACGCCTTAGATATTAATGTCTTCTTCACAATGGATTCGAATTTTGTATCAGTTTCAGGAAACACAGACGCAGGAATTTCACTCTTTAGCTGGGTGATGAAGGAAGAAGGAAAACGCTTTGTGCGGATTTTGGGAATACTGACGACATAAGGGTGGAGACACCGCCTATTCCATTCAAAAAGTTCCTGTCAAAGTTCAATTACGGTGGCTGGGGGGGGGGTGACGAACGTCAGCCATCAATCTAGCTCCGAAACGACTTGGCGTCGACAGGCTACAATTGAAAAATTTGATGGTTTGCTTTTAGTTCAGTGAGACAAATCGTGTAACTTTGAACACACCGATAATTGGTAGAAATCACTAATAGAGTTACCAATTTATTCCGCAACATTTCTGTAAATTAGTTTTTTTGGTTTGAAAAGATTATATTTAGTGGTTTCAGTATTTATATGTCACCAGCAGGCTTATTGTCTTACGTTTCACTATTTCTTTCTGTCAAACGATATAAAATGATGACAGAAAGAGATGGTGAAAGCGAAGGCAAGCGTCAAAAGCGTTAGACAATACGGCCACTGGTATGTAGGTAGGTATTAAAGGTTAGATTAAAGGTTACTTAAAAGTAGACTGGCCCAATTACTAAGATAAGTAACGCGCGTCACTAAGCAATTAGTAATCCAGGTATGATCGATCACCATGTTTCGAACCAATCCATGATCCTTGTTCAATATTGATTCGAACGGAAAGCCAACCGTGAAACACACATACCTCGACTAAGTACTGATACGTAAATGACCCGTGATTCTTATTTTAGTAATCATCATTATCCCATAAATAAACGTCTCACTGCAGGGCACTGGCCTCCTCTCAGAATCATCATCATCGTCATCCCAGCCTATATACGTCCCACTGCAGGGCGCAGGCCTCCTCTCAGAATGAGAAGGCTTGGGCCGTAGTTCCCACGCGGTCCCAGTGCGGATTGGGAACTTCACACACACCATTGGATTTCTTCTCAGGTGTGTGCAGGTTTCCTCACGATGTTTTCCTTCACCGTAATCCTCCTCGTCTTCCTCTCAGAATGAGAGGGCTGAATCTCTGGCTGGACCGGATTACATTTGAAATTTGCTAAAGGTAAAGGAAAACATCGTGAGGAAACCTGCACACACCTACGAAGAAAGTGTGTTCTGCTCCCAATCTGCAAGGGGCTCGCGTGGGAACTACGCCCCATCCCTCTTATTCTGAGCTCTCGTCGTTCGATGATGATGATGATGATTCAGTAGGCGTAGTAAAAGTTTTAAGCTTCCATCGACTTAGGTTTTTAATCCGACTGCAAACCAACTTCCCCATTCGGAACGCGAGTAATTTATTATTATTTAACTTTGAAATTAATTTGAACGGCCGCCGCCACTCATTATTTGCATAATCTTTTTGATTCCCTAAATAATAGCGCGGGTTGCGATTTTAATATCGCACAGAAGCTACATAACTAGCTAAAGGCAGTATAATAGCTGCGCCGGCAACGGTTATACGACCTTTTGGGGCAAACGCCGATTGCAGAGTAAATAGTCTGCGGTTTAGAATTTGCTGTATTTAATTTTGTGTTACTAATGATTCGTTGTTTGTAGATCTGCGCAAACAGCGTGGTGTTTGACTGCACTGCTTGCTGTTTATCCGTTTTAATTTGTTTAAAACTGTGTAGTATTTTCGAGGCATAATTTTAGATTTTCATATGTGGCTTAGCAAACTACTGTAGAAGCAAAACTGCTATCATATTATGGCGCTGACAATGAGCCTCATAAGAAAGCTCAAGGTCAGTCAGAGGTCGATGAAGAGGGCTATGCTTGGAGTTTCTCTGCGCGATCGCATTATAAATAATGAAATCCGCGTACGAACTAAAGTCACCGACATAGCTCGAAGAATCACCAGACTCAAGGGGCAGTGGGTAGGGCACATCGCTCGTAGAACTAATGGCCGATGGGGGCGAAAGGTTCTCGAGTGGCGTCGACGGACCGGAAGATAAAGTATAGGTAGGCCTCCAACAAGATGGAGTGACGACCTGGTTAAGGTTGCGGATTACGCATCGGATGCGGATGGCGCAGAACCGATCTCTTAAGCAAGCCTTGGGCAAGGCCTATGTTCAGCAGTGGACGTGTTTCGTCTGAAATAATCATAATGATGTCCATAATTATATTATTAAGACATTGTCTATTTTGTTGTTGTTGCTTTCTTTGAGGGACTACATTAGAAGTGTTGAAAACCGCGCAAGAACTAGGTATATTCACCAACATAAGTCGAAGAATCGTCAGACTCGAGTGGCAGTGGACAAGGTACGCTCGTAAATGATGGTCGATGGGGCCAAAAAGTTCTCGAATTGCGTCCACACACCGGAAGACGCAGTGTAGGTAGCCCTCCAATAAGATTGAGCGACGACCTGGTATAGGATAGCGCAGAAACGGTCTGCTCGGCAAACCTTGGTGAACCTTGGCGAACTTCGGATTCGGAAAGTAATGATGATGATAATTATGAAGTAATTTTTTAGCTAACCCACTGTAAATTAGATATAAAATTATTTTCACCCATTAAACAGTTGGGTGATGGTCGGTTCTAGTATGGATCTTGGACTATTATTTGACAAACCTTTGAACAACACAATCACTCTGTGGTTAATTTCTGTGTCAGAACAAAACTTTGTCGATTTGGTCGTTTTATCCAACTTTTTGAACTCTATTTAAATATAAATATTTTACACTAGCCTTCCGTCCGCAGCTTCGCGCGCGATAAAATTTATTTTTCCGTAGTAAAAGGTTTTTTCCCGCGGTAAAAAGTAGCCTATGTCACTCTGTGGTAATGTAGCTTTCTAACGGCAAAAGAATTTTTGAAATCGGTCCGGTAGTTTCGGAGCCTATTCAATGCAAACAAACAAACAAACAAACATACAAGCAAACAATCAAATCTTTCCTCTTTATAATATTAGTATAGAAGTATAAATAGATATAGATATAGGGTGCTAACAAATTAGTTACCAATATTTCTATGGCTTAATCTACTCATCAAAACAAGTCACTTTTATTCTTACAACGTTTTAAAATTAAAAACAATCTCGATTTTCCATACTAAGACAGTAATCCGTTTGGATGGATATGTAGGAAAAGTTTGCGATTTTTCCAATTTTAAAAAGTTGTTAGAATAAAAGTGACTTGTTTTGATGAGTAGATTATAAGCCATAGAATATTGGTAACTAATTTGTTAGGCACCTTATATTTATCTAGGGAATAAGAACTCATTATTACCTTTATTTTGTTGCGGTTTATAAGTTGATATCTTAATTTAAATCTTTTTAGTTTTTTTGTATGTACCCCGAATCCTGGTTGCCACGTGACAGGCATTGCCTAGTGTGGGACCAACGGTAAACATTTTTGTAAAGATACCTTCTTTTAATAAACTATTTTTATTTTATTTTTTATTTTTTTATTATTGCTCTAACTTTGGTACTTACGATAAATTCAAACAAAGAAATGAAAGATGCAAATTAAAATCAAATAAGTCAAAGTACCCGTGACGATAAAAGCTTTGAATGGAACACGTAATATAACGGAAAAGCTAGAAAATGAAATATAGAATTTTAATATAAAAGATCTCTTTTATCTAGTGCTCATAAATAACCTTTTAGAGTTTAATATAAAAATGAATTTCCAGAAAGCTTTCACATAGTGGGTTGATTGAAAATGCATAAAATATTATCGGATAAACCTGGCGAATCAATGAAAGCAAAACTAAATACGTAGGTATGTAAGTAGATAGACGGCCCGATAGCCTAGTTTTTAGAGAACCCGACTACGAAGCTTGAGGTCCCGGGTTCGATTCCTGATAGATATATTTGTGTGAAAAATACGAATGTTTGTGCTCGAGTCTTGGATGTTTAATATGTATTTAAGTATGTATTTATCTATATACTCGTAAGTATGTTTATCCGTTGTCTAGTACCCATAGTACAAGCTTTGCTTAGTTTGGGACTAGTTCAATTTGTGTGAATTGTCCCGTGATATTTATTTATATAGTTAATAGTATACACCGTGGCCTATGATTAACCCGACAGATTTATAATAGAGATTAGCTTTGGCCCGCGACTTCGTCCAAGTGGAATTAGTAATTTGAGTAGCTGGTTTTTTATCCAATCTGCTTTTTCATCAATTTGCTTACCTACTATTTAATTTAGGAGATAAAAACTATTTGAAGTTTTTGCGACTTGTCCTTCTGTTGTCTTGAAATTGCTGTGGGAACCAGAGCGGTCAAAACGCCCGAATGCCCGCTATACTATACGATCGATTTGTCACAAGTTTACCGAAGATATTTTTACTTTATTTTCAAACTAGCTGTATAAACAGCCACAACGACCTAGCATGGCAGCTATACAGCCTGTGGCCGCGTTGCACTGGCTTTAAAACTCTATTTATACCAGTGTTTAAACTTTGTTGTTTGTTATTCTGGAACGTTCGGTAAGCCGCGGTTTTTGCGGCAGAGTTTGGCTTGAAATATTGGATAGTTTGGGTTATTTTCGACGGTCAGTTAACTATGAGTAGGTAAGGCTGATAAACTAGCTTCATGAGGTATAAATAGTTTTTTTTTTATCTGCATTACGTTGGACGTAGTTTAACGAAAAGGATCCAAACTACTGACATTTTCTTCTTTAATTTCTCTTTTCAACAACTACTAACTAATCCAAAATCAAAAAGCGACTTGTTAAGAGGGTTGGATTCTTTTTGTTAAACTACGTCCTTTTGGTACTGAAACTAGATCCAAAATCAAAAAGCGACTTGTTGAGGGTTGGATCATTTTCATTAAATTACGTCCGTTTTTTCTACGAAATCTAAGAAAAATAAAGAATTCTGCGCGGAAGAAGTCGCGGGCAAAACCTAGTTTTGGGAATAAAAAGCAAATCATTTCGACGTTATTAAGATAACCAATAATTTTTCATTGCTCACGACTATAATATATTACGATCCGAAGTTAAAATCCTAAAAATAACTTAGTTTAAATATGGAGAAAAAGCAGTGAATGCTGCTTCTTGCCATTTTGCCAAAACTTGCTGCCTTCATAAAAATAAAGCTTTTAGTAAAATTTGATCAATAAACTCTGCAACATAAACTACGATCTCATTTACATTCATTTCTTACAAGAAGCAATTTTTATAAATCAGAGTATGCACTTTACCTTCGTATAAACAACATGAATGTGCAGTGCATTTGATACTATACTGGCATCCAATGCAGGTAAGTACAGATAATAGAAAATTTAAGGGTTTCGTTCAAATTCATGTCCGTGTTTGGGAGGCGAGCATAATTTAATGAATAAAGCTTAGGGTTGCTACATCACAAGAATAACTGAACTTCGAAATCGTAACAGATTTTTTCTTACATACAAACACACAATCACGCCTCCTTCCTAGCAAAGGGGTAGGCAGATACTATTTGTTTCTACCTGCTACGATCCTGCCATGCATCTTTCGCTTCTACAACACTCATTAGTCATTAGTAGTTTTTTTCTTCGTTTAAATCTTTCCTTCTTTGCAAGTGCAAAGAAGGAAAGACAAACCTAGGGTGGAAGTGTCAACCTAGGGCGCGCAACTGCGCAAATATGATCTTTGGCTGTCCAAAAAACTAAACTCAAGGTTTGCCAACGAGTTATAGAACGCAGTATACTAAGTGGAGTTAAAAGGATTGATCGAATCCGGATCACCACTTTGGGCTTGCTTCAAAACTCGAATCCCTGATGTTGGAAAAGCGATCACCAAGCTTAAACTCGGCTGGGGATGTCTGCCGGATGCACCCACAAAAATGACCGCACTCAACCATTTGATGGGTACCGCTTAACGGGCACCGACGTCAATGGCGAGAAAGGCGAGATTAAGAAAGAGTTGAGATTATAAATGCGAAAGAAATAGAGACACCAATATTGTTCGAAGAACGTGTAAGTTAAAGTGGCGATTCTACATTACTCGAAGAACAGGTTACCATTGAGGGAGAAAAGTTCTTGAGTGGCAACAACGAACCGGAAGACGCAGCGTTGGCAGGCCTCCCTAGGTGGAGTGAAGACATGACGACAGTTGCAGGCAACCTGTGAAGGCAGATGCAAGTTCTCTTTTAGGTAGCTTTCTAAGGGAAAGGAATTTGTTCAGCAGTGGACGATGATGATGGACATCTTCGAGATGATGATGATGAAATCCATACTAATATTATAAAATGTGAAAGTGTTGTTTGTCGATCTTTCCCGTCGAAACTGAGAGACGGATTGCCGTGATTTTTTATGGGCATAGTTGAAGGGCTAGAGAGTGTCATAGGCTACTTATTACCACGGGAAAATATCTCATCCCCACGGGAAAACACTTTTAAATCTACTTCAACGTGGGCGAAGCCGCGGGCTTCAGCTATTTGTACAATATTTACCTCTGTAACAGCCCTATTTAGTTGCATAGAACAACAGTAAATACCGATATACAGCTACCTACATTATATGTTTTGTACTAGACTAGTGGCAGCGATGTTATTATGAGGTTCTGTTTCACCGACAGTACTGTAAACTTGGAAGATGCTAAATAAATAATGGTGCTAATCTGTGGTGCTAATATTACAGACTGACGGATACCACAGGGGACCGAAGAGCAGCAGGCTAATTGTTTAACTCCCTCGCAATCGCCATCGCGTTCATTTTGACAGTTCTTGTATGGGCTGACAATTGGTATCGGAAACCAGCTGTCACAGCCATACAAAAACTGTCATTTCAACCCGATGCCGAGTGTCAAATAAGTTACACAATTACCCTGTTGGCTCCTCGTACAGCGTATCAACATTGCGAGAACGCCTGATACGCGATACGCTAAAGAAAAGTAAAAAAAAAACATACAGTCCAGCATAGAACCTCCTCCTTTTTACACGACTACGGCAAAGCCAAGAGGAAGTGTAATGATTTTAGCAGTCTATGTATGTTTGTGGTTATGTGTGTTCCACCGTAGCGTCGAGACTACTCATCCGATTTTAATAAATAAGGTATCAATCGATTCGTTATTGTGCTCCGGGTGACATAGGATACCTTTTTATATACAAAAAATATTGGTCGCAATTTACATAATAAAAACTGAGCGATTAAAAAAAAAATTTTAGCGTACTCTAGTGTGTGAAGCATTATTAGATAGGTCTTAAAAAATGATGTAGAGGTTTCTTAGTAGGTTTTTAGTTTAAGATAAGTGTTGGGGTGCTATTAGCTCCGAAAGTCGTCAAAATTGTTTGCAGATACAGTCACTAACTTATCTGATATCAATTTCAATTGAGCAGCAACATTAATTTTGTAGCAATACTACACAGTTAATAAACTGTCTCTCAGCTCCCTCGTGAACAACGTAGTGAAGATCGTGAGTGTGTCAACCAGGATTACGTACCTTGTACTAATTGTAAGATTTACCAAACAATATTCGTCGTATACTGTCTACCTACGTACAGTTCAGTCTACGCTCCGACGTCGACTCACTCCGACGAAAAAGTGGAAGCTATGTATGAGGATATCTCCAGAGCCATGCATAGCTCCGGAACTCACTTCACATTTGTTATACTGGGGGAGTTACGTATCAAAATATCTAAAATTAAAAAACCTAACGTAATATAACCTACGTTCAAAATACCTAAAATCTAAATACCTAATGATTTTAAATACCTAAGCAACTAACACCTACCTACGAATTACCTAAGTTTAAAATACCTAATGGAGTAAATGTCTAATGTGTAAAATATCAACAGCTATGACACCTAAGTTTGATACACCAACATTTGAAATACCAAATGGTCAATATACCGAAATGAAACGATCATCGCTTAATTTTCGGCGAGCGAGCGAAGCGAGCGAGCAAGAAGGTTCGGGGCGGAAGCAACTCGGAATGGTTTGGTTCAAAGGCTAATGCCTTTGGTGTTAGTTATTTTTTTTATTACCACGTGAAAAATCTAATTTGTTTGATAAAACTTGGTAGATGATTTACATTTAGGTACATTTCATAATGTTAAAGACAATAATACCTAATGGAAATAATCATTTTCTGTGCTTTTACAAAAAAAAATACCTAACATCCCTTCATCATACCTTCTGAACCTAACCTATCCGAGTCGCTACTGCCTTAAAAAGTCTTGCTCGCTCGCTTCGCTCGCTCGCTGCCAGCGAGATACTGGTTAGGATATACGAAAGCTTTCGGTATTTTGAATATAAGTGAAAAAATCATTAGGTATTTAGATTTTAGGTGTTTTGAACGAAGGTTATTTTACGCTAGGTTTTTTAATTTTAGATATTTTGATACGTAACCACTGGGGGCTTTAACTGAAAACTGGTTAAACGAGATGGTGATGAGTTGCGAATGGGGCAATTTTGAGTAGGGCGTAGGAAACAACGGGGCCACCTACTGGTCGGCTTCGTGGAGAAGGAGGGACTCTATGAAATGATGATGATGATGATGAACTCCGCCTTGCTAACTAGCTCCGCGTCTATTAACAAACACAGTCCACAACCCCGCTTTGCATTACGCCCTCGCTTCGCTCTGCTGGACAGGCAGCCTAACACGCAGACTTCGCTTTTGACCTAATTTAATAACTTACGCCCGAACTCCACGCGACGTCATTTAAGCCCCTTTATGTCGTTTACGTCACGTCCATTACGCCATAAATGACGTTATAGTGTGATGGGCTGCTGGCGTGCATTTCTCGAGGCTTCATTATGTCTCGAGAATTCAGTTAGTTTATGAGAACTCGCGTAGCTGAATTTGAATGTAGAATACTTAAGTCAGATTTTATATGATTTTGCCTTTAGTTGCAGTAGTTTGGTTGCATTGAACATGAAACTACCGTCAGTCTCACGCATTGTGAAAAAATACGGACCACGGAAGAGTCCGAAAACGAGTACCAAAAAAGTACTTCGTAAATGTAAAGCCAAACTCAAGATATAAATATTTCGTTTGTTATAAAAAATAATTAAAGCAAAACGACATTAAATTTTCTCCATCTCATTTCTACATACATTCACGTAACTTAAGAATAAGTCAACAGTCCCAAAAAACTTTTTCTTTCCAAATAAAACGTAACTTTAACAAATCTCTAAAAAAACTTGTAAATTCACCTGAGCAGCTCCGACAAAATGGCGGAACGCAATAAAATCAAGAACACGGAAAAACAGGAGCGAATAAATAAAATTTACTCACCGTGGACTTTTTTTATTAAAACCCTAAGAGCGTCATAAAGAAAGGGGGGTAAGGCCGAAATTTATTCATTTCGGGACATAATTTGGGGCGTGTTTTAATAAAAACGTTAGGCACTCGACTTTCCTTGGAGTCCGACTTTTCATTTTAGCCTGATATTTGACAATTGTAGGTACCTACCTATACTATCATACAGTACTTTATATGAGAAAGTTATGGTTATGAAGATGTTTGGATGTTTGAATTTTTGTTAGTTAATCACTCAAACGAATATTTATTGAAACTAAGAGTACATAATTTATTGAATCAGGCGTTACTTTGCGGAGGTCCATGTTAATGAACTGAAACAATTACTTTGCTAACCCGCGTCCTCAGGTCGCGAGTGAGCAAAGTAATTGTTTCAGTTCACTAAGAGTACAAATATAAAGAGAAAATAACAATGAATAAAACTTAACTATAAACTAAAATATCTATGTTTAAATTCGACTTTAACTTTACGGTAGCAAATATACAGCCATTAAGATCCTCCAAACGAAGAGTCCTCGCTTGGCATAAGCTTGCTCTTAATGAGCGGGACGGGCACATTCTTCATACCAGCTCAATGCAGTTGATTGGTTACTTCACACTCGAATTTCTTGGCAGCGTCGGCTACATCCCTTGCGCCGTGTTTCCTACCCAAAAGCTCACGTTTCTCAAATTCAATTCGGCACATAAACAAACGCAAACGGAAGCTAAGTAAGGCTACCCATACGTGTTAATGGCATTATTTAACAATAGATTTGAATAGATAGATAAATTATGTACAGTTAAATAAACAATATAATATTTATTTAATTTAATTGTGACATATATATATGTATTGTAATATTTGTAACGCTATGGATTTTAATTTACTAACCATCTACGGACATGTGTTTAAAATAAATGAATTATTATTATTATTATATTACTGAGACCCCGCTGTTTGTCTGTCTGTCCGTCCGGCTGTCACAGAGCTTCGTCTCTTGAACCGTAATCGAACCTACTACGACCGCTATAAGAACAAATACGAAAAATAAAATAAAGTTAAAAATTAAATGGAGTCGTCATACAAGAAACGTGTTTTTTTCAGCATTTTTAATTCTGCCTTTATAATGGAATTAACTAGATACTTGAAATTTTCACCGAAAATGTTTACTTTGGCCGCTACAACGACAAATAATAAAATATTTAAATAAATTAAACATTAACGGGGGTCCCAATTAACCAATATAAATGATCTCACACTGCGTACATTTTACTTAGAAGCAGGACTCTGCTAACACTGGATTATTATAGTTACGGTAGTTTACGGCGTATATTAATATTATGTCAGACCTAAAAACGTGTACGGAATCCTCGATGCGCGAGTCCGACTTGCACTTGACCGGTTTTTTATAATAACGCTGTCAGGCTTTCATTATAAGTGTAGAGGCCAAGGAATATGAATAACTCTGGCGTCTTCCTAATGAGCCGAGACACTCACAAAATCAATACCACATTCGATATTCAGCCAAATAAAGTGCCCCCGTCAGAGAGAGGAAAAATGGCATCCAACATTAATGACATCATTCCAACTGCCGCAAAGATGCTGAGCAACGCTTGATAGCCGATGGAACGCCACTAAAGGGGGTTTAATGTGAATATTATTCAGTACCCACTTCAGCCATTTACCATCTTACCCCGGCCTCCCCTTTGCGGGTAGTGTTTTAGTTGACTGTAAAAAGATACTTTATCAAGATGTTTTACGGGCTGGCTTAGATTGGAGGTTTTATCGAGTCATGCTGGGGATTTATCACGTCTTAGCGCATTTTTGAGTTGAGTGCACTGTCATTTTTAACCCCCGACACAAAAAGAGGGGTGTTATATGTTTGACCGCCGTATGTGTGTGCCTGCCTGTCTCTCTGTTGGTCTGTGTCTGTTGGTCTGTGGCATCATAACTCTTAAAAGAGTGAACCGATTTGGATGCAGTTTTTTTATAACCCGACTGCGAAGAAGGAAGGGTTATGTGTTTGACCCGTATGTATGTATGTATGTCCATTCCTATATCCTCTCGTAACTACACAACGGCTGAACCGATTTTGATAAATGATAATAATAAAATAATAATAATAAATATCACGGGACAATTCACACCAATTGGCCTAGTCCCAAAGTAAGCTAGGCAAGCTTGTGTTATGGGTACTAGGCAACGGATAAACATACTTATATAGATAGATACATATTTAAATACATATTAAACACCCAAGACCCGAGAACAAACATTCGTATTTTTCATACAAATATCTGCCCCGATACGGGAATCGAACCCGGGACCTCAAACTTCTTAGTCAGTTTCTCTAACCACTAGGCCATCTGGTCGTCTAAATACGATACGTCACTGGATTCGTCTTGATAACGCGAGTAACACTGGATACATGAAATTCTTGAAAAATCAATAAAGTCAAAATGTAACACGCTTTTATTAAAAAAATTAGGACTGTGATAAAAACGCAAAGATATAATGCATGGTCTATTTATAGGTATTAGCAAAATTATTTTTTTTTTTAGTTTACTATCACCACCACCAAACTACACTGGCGTGTTTCGATCTCGACGTCTGTCAGTGTCAGTGTAGTTTGGTGGTGGTGATAGTTGGGTTTGTGTGATTTGTGCATGTCCGTACAGTGTGGAGGTGGAGGAACTGCATGAACACACATTTCTTACATAAACGTAAGTATCATGGTCGCGGGTGAGCAAAGTAATTGTTTCAGTTCATTAATTGCTTGCTATAACTCACTTGCCAAGTATACCTACAACGCTGCGCAGACTAAAATAAAGTAAGTTATTGTTAAAAAAATCATTTTATGAGCAATGTTTTAGCTGACTGTGTTTTTTGTTGACTGTACTTGCATTTTCATCCAACTTACATAAGTATACCAAATTTCAAGTGAATCCGACCACTGGAAGTGGGTCAAATTTGACTGCCAAGATTTGTTTAATAAATAAAAGCTTGTAAAATTAAACAAAAGACAATAAAAATCATTATGACCAGATAATTCAATGACATGCGCATTTGAATTATGTACATTATTGTCTTTCATTCCAGGTCGATAATTACACGTTGTACTTTCACCGCACCCATACACGTTAGGTTTGAATGCGTAAGAGTACCTCCTTCATTGCGTATTCGAAAGATATCAGGGCCTCTCGTTTTTTCTTAATAAATTAACATTCGCGACAGAGTCTGAATAGTAAATAAGACAGATGTAAAAGATTTATACGTTTCTGGTGGAGTACGGCAATCCACTTAAAGTCGGTCTTTGCATTTTAATGTGGATGTCTCCTCGGATGAAAGAAAGCGGATTATAGCGCGTTTTTTATTTTTGCACATTATTTCAGCAATTGAGATGGGAATATCTATACACATTAAAATAAATGTCCTGATTGATTGACTGGCTGACTCACTGAATCACGGACTAACTCACTCACACTGCTTCTGCTTAGTTTAGAACTAGGACAATTGCTGTGAATTGTCCCGTGACATTATTATGATTAAGTAGGTATATAAAAGGAAAGTCCTGGCGGATTGACTGACTGACTCAGAGTTGGCTCTACTTATGGTGCAGGGTTTGAGGGGCGCCGACACTTACAATACTTAAACGTGCGCCCGTGTTATTATGACGCCCAGGCGTTATAAGTAATGATTGCACGCTAAATAGGCTAGACACGCCTCTGGGCTGACTCATCAATCCCCAGCACCCCTTGGCCCTAGAAATCTAAAAATTTTCATAGAGTTTATCTTGATGACGACCAGATGGCCTAGTGGTTAGAGAACCTGACTACGAAGCTTGAGGTCCCGGGTTCGATTCCCGTGTCGGGGTAGATATTTGTATGAAAAATACGAATGTTTGTTCTCGGGTCTTGGGTGTTTAATATGTATTTAAGTATGTATCTATCTATATAAGTATGTTTATCCGTTGCCTAGTACCCATAACACAAGCTTTACTTAGCTTACTTTGGGACAAGGTCAATTGGGATGTCCCAATTTTTGACAATGTATAATAAATCGAAAACCGTTTGGAGAAATAGGCTTTGTGAATCGTTTTCAGAAATCAGATTCCAGAAACATGATAAACTGAATTAAATAAAGAAAATTTAAGTAATGACCTTCATTTGACCCCTGCAGTGAATCGTCACATAGGCAGATATAAAGCAGGTCTACACTCTAAAGCAAATTGACAGTTTGAAATGTTGCTGTCCCGCTTATAATAGCAAAGAGTGACAAAGACAGAACTTTAATCACATGATGTGCACCTGGCTTTAAACAGTTGTCATTTATCATAAAGTCCGAAATGTATACAATACTCGCAATGTATTTTTACAAATTTAATTATTAAATTACTACGTTACAAGTAAATATGAAAGAATTTAAATATCAGATTTAAGTAAAAAATATCTATTTACTATCACACCATTAAACAAACAGGAATAATCGAAGCTAAAAGAAGATAAATAAATTTAATAAAACTATTTGTCATGGTTCATTTAGGACCCTAAGCCGTGCTTGTATTATTGACAGTGACAAGACAAATCAGTAGTGCCACAGATTGTGTTATGTACGACTTGAATTTTTGTAGGCAATGGAACGTGGCTCTCTCACTGTGACGTCATCCAACGTATTTCTTAAAAAAATTATAAAAAATTAAATACTCAACCAAATTCAAAATCGATGAAAATGGTATCTTAAAATATCCTATTCTTTCCGAAAAAAATATAAAAACTATAGGTTATTTTTTTTGGTGCATCCCAATTGGTGTGAATTGTCCCGTGATATTTATTTATGATGTAGGCAAAGAATAAGAATGGATTTATCGTGTCCACGGTATAGGAAGTTAGGAAGTAAACGAGATTTATAATAAGTTCGATTCGAAACACCATAAAAATCTACACCCAATTGGTAAACAATGTGATCACGAAAATGAGGCGGTTGAGACGCTCAAATAATGACCCAAACAACGTCAAGTCGCTTTCAAATCAAACATCGACTGTAAATTTCCGATTCAATTTTAGAGTATCTGAGCCGTTGAAATGAAAAAACAAATCTCGCTCGCTCATTTACAGCACTGCTATTTCTCCAGATCACTTCCTATAACTGGAATTCCAATTCCGACGTGGGAATATCAAGCGATTCTTCGCGACTCATAAAACCCAATATTATGATGTACTAAGAGCCAGGGCCGTAGGTTTCAAAACAATTTTTTTTAAGTCAAAGTATCTTTGTTCAATTTTGGCTTTAAAACTTATGAACGACGAAGAATCTACCACTGGTTAGGATAAATCCTGTTGAGAAGGATCCGGCAAGAAACTCAATAAGGTAAAGAAATGTGCTTATTTATAATCATTCCTTATCTGAAATATGGTTTTACTAGCTTTTGCTTGCGAATTCGTCCGCGCACAATTCAAAGTGGTAAAGTAATTTCATCTTTTTCATTGAACAAAGCGAAAATCCGGCAAAATAACATTCATAAATCCATAATTCAATCCACCGCACAATCGTTCATACAAGTTAGAATATTACAACCGTCACCGCCACCGTACCGCCACGCCTCCGCTGTCTGTGCGTTAGGAGCTTAACCCTTTCAACGCCAACGACACATATAGGTGTCACAAAGTACAGTGTCAAAGTGATCTTGACACAATGACATAAGATTCAAAGCAGGTTTACGTGTTGTCGAGGCGTGGCGTTGAAAAGGTTAATCGCTCACCCACGCGGACCCACGACTGTTTTCTTGCTCTAGATGAGAATAATAAAAAAAAAATGCGCAATTTTCATCAACAACTCCCCGCCTACAGCCCCGCCAATCAGAGTTACTGTCACTCTCATTTCTCACTTTATTAAAACAGTTGGATCGCCCGAATCCCTGTTTTATTCATCCCAGTCTGTATTATAAAGTCTAAGCTCTTATTCAATGAAGTAAGAAATATTCATGGAAATCTGTTGAGGGTCAATTATTATTCGGAGTGAGTTCATCCTTTATTAAAGCTGTCAATTTTGCTGTTACTAAACTAAGTGGGGCGAAGTTAGGGTTCACGTATAATAAGTACAGTCTATAGAGGTATTAAACAATAAAGGGAGTTTTTTTTATGTACGATGGACTGCAAAAGTGTATGGACACCTTTGGTGATAATCGCGTGAGCAGTGTTTGATCGTTTGTGTTCATCAAACATCTACAATCAAACACTGCTCACGCGATTATCGCCCCGAGGTGTCCATGCACTTTTGCAGCCTATCGTACAATATACATACATACATAAATTTGTTAAGTTTTAACACAGATAAATAATGCTACATGTATCGATTGTGAACATAACATAGTGGTAAGCCATTAGCGGAAAAACTACCGTCGGTAGTTATCGTTCTCTCCACAACAGGTGTAATTATAAAAACACTATGCAAGTCTCCGGACTCTCTACATACGCCCATCCGCAGTCACGCAAAGCTGCGGAAAGCAGTCATCACCAACATAATGCCGACAAGTACGTAAAATTTTGTCCATGTCTTAGTTAAACATTAAAACAAAATTGAAAAATAAGATGCACTCGGCTTACTATTAGCCGTGCCGTGGTGATCTAGCAGTTAGACCTAAGTATTGCCTTTTTCAAACAGGGGCTGGAACCTCTTACTTTTTTGGAATTTATGTGCAAAATTATATTTAGCTTTACGGTGAAGGAAAACATCGTGAAGAATCCTGCACACACCTGATAAGTAATTCAATGGTGTGTGCGAAGTTCCCAATCCGCACTAGGCCCGCGTGGGGACTACGACCCAAGCCATTTCATTCTGATAGGAAGCCTACTGTGCCCTGCAGTGTTACGTATATATATATGCTGGTATAACGATGCTGATGATTTGGCTTAAGCCCGTGCAATATTTTCCCTCCTAGGAGAGTTGTTGGGACCCATAATAAATAAAGATAATCGTCATTATCTCGGACACTTTAAGTCCCACTGCAAGGCATAGGCCTCTTCTCAGTATGGGAGGGTTTGAGCTGTTATCCATCGCGGTTCAGCGCGGTAATGCTGCTAGTGTACTGGGCATCTTTATGCTGGTACAATCCAAGGCGGTTTGTTTGACTGATTGTTTTTTTTTTAATTCTATTTGATGAATATCTGACTAATAAATTTATCTGACTAATAAGTTTTAGTAGAGAGTTTAGTTGTAGCTTGGCTTATTATTTTAAACTCACTGGTTTTACTAAACTGAAGGGAAAGACAATCAATCATAACTCTAATAACTAAAATGGCTTTATTCCATAGCAATGTGTCAAAGGTAAAACTATTACAAAAAACGAATGCTAAGTATGGTAATAGGTATGTGGTATTAGGCGACGACCGGATACCTCGCATTTACCGCTCTATTGGTAGACTCCTCTATGGTACGGTCCTCCGCAGAGTAACTGAAAGCAAGTAGCTATATGTATTCTTCTTTCTTGTTAATCTAGATATACATATTTAATGATGTACCTATATACTAGAGTTCTTATAAATGAAGGGACACTTTATTCGTAGCTGTCACATTTTCGAGGTATAATGCTTGAATACAGTAAGAATCTTGCAGAAAAATCTTTTTCTCTCATTTATTCTTTTCATATCTTTATGCCTGCTTAAATATATTTCTTCTTCTTTTTATTTTCAGAAATTGCCCGGAAGACATTGCTGTACAGCCATAAGAGCTCTCTATGCTTATCGTGTAAATCTTCTTGATCAATATTCTATGTACCTACTATTGCTCTAAACTGTTTATTTTGTGGTGTACTGTACATTTATTGTACTGTATTGTATTATTTTTTAACTAAAAATTTTCAAAAATACATTCAGCACATGAAATTAATAGATAACATGACATCCAGATGCACAAAGGGGATTACGTCCTTTAAGTGATATCTGGGCCAATCAACTTTTAAACCGACTATAATCTGTCCGCGACATTTTTCAAACAATTGCAGATTTTTGTAAGTAAACATGTTTTTTCTGTAATTTAATAGATGAATAGCATGAATACATGCCGTCCTACGTAAGTTTAACCTATTAAACCGTGAAATATCTTGTTGGAAGTACGATTTTTTGGTAACGCCAGAGACAATTTTGGTAACGCAGGAGACGCCAAAAACGTCGGTTTAAAAGTTGATTGGCCCATCTTCCAGTAAACCTTTGCTTTTAAATTTACTTTTACTGTTGCGACAAAAAATCTAATGCCGTGTCTTTGGGACTGAAAATTGTTTTTCCATTTTGAATCGTTATTTTAAATTGCTTCGTTAATATTTTGCGAGCGTTTTAGGAAAGTTCAGTCTGGTTCTAGGGATCAGTGGGAAGGGTGCAAAAGTTTATTTCTTTTTATAAATAAAACGGCCAAGTGCGAGTCAACTCGCGCTAAAGGCTGCGTACAAATTAGAAAATAACAATAAAATAATTTGTACTTCAATAGTATTTTTAGAATAATATTTTTTATTGCTGCTCAGTAACTTTAGGGTTTCTTACTTTACTTATGTTAGTAAGCCTTGGTTTGTTAAATGGATGCTGATCAATAAGATAAGTGATAAGCAATAACATAATACTAATCATCATTTGGAGGACATGGCCGCTAAAGTTTAGATTTTTTAGGAATGAAAAAAGCATTTACATCAAGGATTTTTTACGCACGCACGCACTCACTCACACACGCACACACACACACACACACAAAGACTTTCGAATTTTTTTATATTAGCAGGGGGCGAACAGTTGCGTAGAACACACACAGACACAGATTGTTAAATTCCAAAAAAAAAATTGTGGAGACCCACGAACCGTTACTACATTTTCTCGCATAGCCCCAAACTGGCAAACCCTTCTGAGACTGTCACAAAAATAGCCCCAAACCCTTCCAAAGCAATTAAACAAGGCAACACAATTAGCGTGAAACGACTTGACATTTCTTAAAAACAACAACTGGAAATCTCCGTTTTGTCAATTCCTTCAGATAATTTTCCAATTAACAGAGTAAATATTTATGCAGGCGTCTCGGCGCGACTAATTTGAAGGGAAATTAATTTATTTTATTATGTGCGGAACGAGTTTGAGTTTTGTTTAGTCGGGAAGTTGTTGTTGAGGAGATATTAATGCGTAATAAACAAATAATAATATTTTATAGAATTGATACATATTATTTAATAGGGCTTCTTGAAGTCGAGTACTGTGAGTAGGCTAAATCTAAATATGATACGAGATTTTCATTTTTAAATTTTCTAATATATAAAAATTTCGTCTCACGGTGTTTGTTATCGAACTCCTCCGAAACGGCTCACGTCTTTATTGTTGTAAACAGTTCTCTGAAACCCCATAGGGTTTCTCAAATGGTCCCTATAAATATGAGATAATATGGACATCCGTCTGGTAGAGGCAGCTGCATCCCGCCTGCATCTTCCGGGCGTCCCTGGGGCTGTCCATGGACCTAGAGGCACCCTGAAGAGTCTTCCTTTAATAGACTACTTAGTATTTAGGCGTTGCTAACTGTAAATCATGAAGAGGAATTTTATTTTTGGAAATTATTCCGTTCCGCATTGGCGAACCCTAGACTCATTAAGCGTATCTATTTAGTGTGTTAAAAAAATGGTTTAGTTTCTTAATTTTATGACTGGTGCCATCGCGCTAGGAGGCCCTACAATTCTACTAATATTATAAGTGCGAAAGCTTGCATATGTGTGCGTGCGTGTGTCTGTTAGTTACTCCTTCACGCTAAAATATCTCGACGGATTTAGATCTACTTTTGTATGTTAGCTAAATCTTGATAGCAACATGTGGGCTACTTTTTATCCCGATATCCAAAAAAACAAAACGATTTTTCTGCAAGTAGACCGCAACGGGTTCTTTTACATGTAACTTTTTTTAAACTACCAGCGCTTTCGTAAGGACCATCATTGCCAAGAAGAATGCGCCGCAAGAAACTTGGCTGAAAGTCATCTTTTCAAACTTATGATGAATACTTACAAACAAAAAAATAACATAAATTACAGTATAAAACTAAAGAGAACTAAGCTAGCTAAGCTAGCTAAGCTAGCTAAGCTAGCTTTTACCGCTAAGTGAATGGACAAAAAAAAATTGCGCGAGTGTTCGTCAAACAATGTAAATGGGTGCCACCATGCAACTTTAAGGAATCCCAGAAGGATTTAGTACAAGAGTTTCATTTCAACTGCCAGATCGAATGGTTAAGCAAAGCCGAGACAAAAGCTAGTAGTTTTAAAATAGTATTCGGTAATAGTAACAAATTTTATTTACTGAAACCAGCCTCCACATGTTTCTGTCCACGTGAGCTACACGTGCTACGAAATCGCCTGCCCCGTAGACCCGCTACGACAGCAACGGTTTCACCAGAAACAAAACTAAAGTCTTTTTGGCACAACTCTTCACAAACCAACTTTTCACTGATCCAATTCTTCACAAACCCATTTTTTCACAATATGTAGCAACTTTTCATAGACTCGGTTCTTCACGATCCCAGTTCTTCGTAATCACAGGTCTTAACAATACCATTTATTCACAATTCCAATCCCATACAACCCAAATTCTTAACTGAAAGTCGACTCCCGTTCATGTCTACCATTTTTTTTTAAATAGGGTTACGTTTGGCCCAAATCTCGCTTGATGGAAGGCGAAGATGTGGCCTAAGATGGTAGGATGGTACCTGCTCTGAAGGAACGATAACGCGTCAGTGTAGTTTGGTGGTGGTGATAGTTGGGTTTGTATGATTTGTGTGTGTTCGTACAGTGTGGAGGTGGAGGAACTTCATGAACACACATTTCTTACATAAACGTAACTATCGTAAGGTCGCGGGTGAGCAAAGTAATTGTTTCAGATCATCAGTTAATGCTGTATAATGCACGAACCCATTTGTTTTAATTAGTCTTATTTAAATTGTGGTGTCCATACATTGAGTTTGTAATTTCATTTCAACTAAGTATGAACATTGTAAATTTTATCAGACTAATTTTAACAATCGAATATTTATGTTGCCCAGCATTAACTGAATTAGAAACCACCAGACCAGTGCCGGACCAGTGGTGGTGTAGGGGTTTAGCACGCAGCACGGAATGCTGTGGACCTGGCTGGGTTCGATTCCAGCGCTGGTCTTTTTTCTAGGTTTTTCTTTGCATCCATGTTTCAGTTTGTATTTAGTATGAAATATATGGATTTCACGGGATGACCGTAAAAGTAAAAATATGGAGTTAATAAATACAAAATACAAAAAGACTCTTAGAAGAAGAGATTTTGTGTCACCATTTAGCTTTTACCCTAAATAATGAGTGTAAATATATAACCACAGTCTCATCCAGTGAACTATCTTTATTGATAAACACGTCTCCAACTTGCAATTCTCTCTCACGCGAGTTAGAAACTCGTTTCTTCGAAACTCCAGTACCGGTGCGACAAAAGAATTTCATATTCTCAAAGTATTGTTACCTTAGCATGTGGGTGAATTATATCGATTCTGGGACTCCGCTTCAAAGGAATATTGAATTGAGTGGTTACTCTTTATCGTAATACTTCGTAGGATTTCTGCATATACAGAGCGGGATTTGTATTTGATTGGTTACAATAATGCTGGTAAACGATACCTACAAGCCAGTATTTTTTAAACATTTTGTACTTTAATAATGTGTACTTTTGTAATGATTGTTTATATTACCATTAATTTTATATTGCACCACCAAGCAATATAGGCTTACCTTTAACCACAATCACGCCTGGTGGAAAGCGAAGATGAGGCCTACGATGGAGTACGCTTGCCTAGTAAATATTAATTCACCCTAGACTTGAAATTAGGGGAATAAACAGAAAGAAGGCAGCTGAGCGCGGTGTTGCAACTTTGTTATGCAACAGGCTTCATAAGACTACCATAGCTTGAAATTTGAAATGAAAGGTTTGGGTACCTTGGAAGCGAGTAAGTCTGTAATACCACAAGTGCCTGAAATATACACATTCCTAACGTTGATCATTTTCCTTAAAAAAATAGCCTAAATTATGACGCAAGCGTCTCGACTCTGAAACACTTAATGAGAAAGCAATAACCACTCAAAGAAACGGGCGAACCGGCAAGCAATTAACTCACTGCAATTAGGTCGAGTTTCGCGTGCACGCCTTCCCCGCAGGAGCTCGTTAAACCCGACGACACTTCAAAGCAAACTCACCTTTGTCGCCCGCTTTGATCTCAAAACACGGATCGATGGAATTTTAGCTTTCTTGTAATTAAAATTGAGCAACTATCCAGGAGTGTTTCATTATGAATTGTGCGGTGCGGGACACTTTAAAGGTACACAGCTTTATTTGTTTTAGCTTTGAAGCCGTGTTAGCCTAGAAGTTTGACCTTTTTTTTCCTTTTTTATTTTACGTGCTACATACATTTATTGAAATTTGAGCTTCACGGTAAAGGAAAGCATCGTGAGGAAACCTCCACACATCTGCGAAGCTGTGTGTGAAGTTTCCAATCCGCACTGGCCCCATGTGGGATCTGCTAAATTAATTGATTTTTTATTCCGTCGCAATTTATGTATATCCCAACTAAACAAATAAGTAAAAAGTATTGAATATATGGAGGCCTGAAACTGAGGTGAAGCCGCGTACACAAGCTAGCACGTAAATAACGCGAAGAGCCCAAAAAAGTCCTTTTCCTTTTCTATCTTCAGATCCTTGCTTAAGGAGCACTATTTATTATACTCGTATAAAAATTATAAAGAAAAGAAAGAAAGAAAAATATTTTTCACGACACTGCTCGAAAATGTGGCCATAGATAACCTAAATCCAGTACACAAAACTGCCTATATATGTACATTTAACAGCTGATTCATTTATGGCGCGCAAACACGACAACAATGTTACACTAATCGAAAACAGGTCGTATCAGTATATGTATTTCATAATACGATACGACTTTTTCAAAGATAATTTCTGAATTTCATTCCCGGCGTGCTGAAACGACCAATCAAAAGTAATCGTCTGCTGCATGTGAAATTCAATTGACCAATGAGAATGCGTCATTCATGACTTTAATGAGGTGTTTTTTTTCCTTAAACGCATAATATGCACAAAATGCTTTAATTTTTTTTAAGTATGAAAAACGCCACAGCATTAAACTTTTTAAGCGCTGCAAGGTTAAGGTTTTTATTTTTTAATTATGTGGTTTTTGATACTGGCCACTAGGCCGGTAAGGCGACCGGCGACGCGTCGTGACGGCGACTAAATCAAACATAGTTCGAGTTATGTGAGCCGCTCACATTAACTTTAACTATGTTTGATTAAGTTCCCGACCGACTGAAATGACGCAGAACACTAAAATCAGTTTTCCAGGGAAAAACATCACAATGAGTTTTAACAACTGCCCCCATGCAAACATTAACATAAACTTTAATTAAATATTTATTTTTATTATAAGAAACGTTTTTTATTTCCTCGCATTAGTCGTGAAAAGCACAATGTTTAGTCTCGGCCAAAAGTGCAATAGATGGACTCGTACTTTCGAGGGCCTCCGCTACGCGTCGGCCCTCAAACAAACTCGTCCATCTATTGCTTACTTTCCAGCCTCTACAACAATGTACTATATTCGTGACATAATCTTAAATTAACAGGTGAAAAAAACGGTAACATTATCACGAAATGGTCCCTACTCAGCATACGCTGGTCTTCCGTTGGAACCATTTTACCCACAATTCTAACGTTAACTGATCAGTGAAACCGACAACTAAAATTTTATCACTAAGCAATCCAAAAAAGAAAATACATAAAAACACAAAATGCAACTATAATAAGCATACAAGGAAACAATACGAAAAAAATGGTGTCTGCATAGACCGAATGCCTTTGCCCTTGCCATTTAATATACTTAATCCAAAACGAAAACATGGAAACATAACCTATTTATAATATATTTAAAAGTATATTGTTGTGTTATATTATCTACGTGTGTTTAATGTTGTACATATATTAGGTTGTTTTTGTATAATGTTCGTTTATATTATAGGTACCTTTTATTTTTATATATTTACACCACCTGCTGTAATATATTCCTTGCTGTCATTCTTTTGTTAAAAGGTTGCCAGGTTGATAAGGCCGCCTATTGCTTACTTAGACGACCAGATGGCCTAGTGGTTAGAGAACTTGACTACGAAGCTTGAGGTCCCGGGTTCGATTCCCGTGTCGGAGCAGATATTTGTATGAAAAATACGAATGTTTGTTCTCGGGTCTTGGGTGTTTAATATGTAGTACCTGGGCGACCGAGCTCTGCTCGGGCAGAAACTCGGTACCAAGCGTTTTCCCAGAGATAAGACCAAGCTAGATCAATTTTTCATCCCCGAAAACCCCCAAATACCAAATTTCATCGAAATCGTTGGAACCGTTTCCGAGATCCTGATTATATACACCGGAGGGGTGGGGTGGGGGGGGGTGAGAGGGGGGGGGAGGGGATGCGGGGGATGGAGCGCGGGGGAAATAAAGGGGGGATGAAAATTTCATTGATTTTGCCGTAGGATGCACCGTTTTCAAGATATTTGACAAAAACACCGGAGGGGGGGGGGGTGAGTCACGTTAAACTATCGTCCGTAAACCGACTTTACAGACAACCGGCTTTTCCTGTTCTGTGCTCCCAATAGGGAACGTGCACATAGACGGTGCTGCCAACTGGTGCCATAAGGGTGCCATCAATTTGAATGTTTTACCTTGATAAGTTTGTTTTACTGTCCGCATAGTGTCTCTTCTGTCGCATTAGTACTGCCGCCTATAGTTACTGCACGTTCCTTATAATACTTTTTCTAACAAAAAAGTAACTTTTTCTCACAAAAAAGTAACTTTTTCTCACAAAAGAAGAAACTTGAAGTTTTCTCATAAAAAATAAACTTAAAAAAAAAAAAACTAAAAATCTTGAAAAAAAACGTGGTATCGAACCGAGGTCGGCTGGATCCGCGACCACCCGATTTCTAATGTGCCATTATGATCTGCTCGGAGTTGGCGAAATTTAGCTTTATATTCTAATGCAAACAAAAATAGCCGGAAAAGACGAGTAAAAGCGATTTTCTGAAAATGAAACATAGCTAGATCAGTTTTTCATCCCCGAAAACCCCCACATACCAAATTTCATCGAAATCGTTGGAGCCGTTTCCGAGATCCTGATTATATATATACAAGAATTGCTCGTTTAAAGGTATTAGATAGATAGATTAGATTAGATTAGATAGATAGATTAGATTTAAGTATGTATCTATCTATATAAGTAAGTTTATCCGTTGCCTAGTACCCATAACACAAGCTTTGCTGAGCTTACTTTGGGACTGGGTCAATTGGTGTGAATTGTCCCGTGATATTTATTTATTTATTATTTTTACCTTATATATTTTTTTCCATGTACTGGTTTTCTGTATTTTTTTCTTTGTGGTGGACATTATAAAGAGTCATTGTATTGTAAAAGATAGATTAAAATAATTCTTTAGCCAGCTGATGTACTCTTTATTTGGCCCGCAGTGCACACTGCTGATAAAATAGGCGGCTGTGAAATTACACCAATTCATTAGCAGCGATGAGGTCTCGGAATACGCAGACACTTCCCGCCAATTTAATGGCTACAATTAAACAAAACGTTTATTTACAAAATTGTATTACCAATTTAAGGAAGTGTTCGTTTCTCGAGGACGTTGACTGTCTCGTTTAATTTGGACCTGGCCCTCGTAGTTGAAACATGGAATGCGAATTTAAATACGAAAATATAGTAACCGACTGAATTGTGACCAACTGGGCTCGAACCCACGGCCTGCTTTGAGCGCCCATAGGTTAAACCAGTAGGTTACCACGACATTATTAGAATTTAATAGTTTGACTGTACCTACTCACGTAATTATTTCGATGCCCCAAGTGGGCGATCTCCAGGGTATTTTTTATTTGTAATTTTTGGTTTTGTAAAATTTTGGTTTATTCTGTCAAACTTTGATTAATGATTAAAAAAAATATATTGCGAGTCTTATATAGCCATATACAAAATGCCAGATTTTTTTTTAATACTACATTACCTATTTATTATTTATTATAGAACATCGCCTATATACGTCCCACTGCATGGCACATCAGTGCACCCTTCAAATGTGGTATCTAAGTAATGTACCTATATTTTGAAAAATCTGGTATTTTGGGCACGTGGTACCTATAGATACATGGCACGAGCGAAACTACTAAACTACCACGACTGCCTTTATTCGCAGAACTTAATTTTAAATTTGAAAATGCAAATTATCATTCAGTCACACAAAACGTCTTATCCCTGTATTTTCAGTCGGAACGCTGTTATTTGTGTTTGCCCGGTGAAGGAGTTAATCTAAAGACGTTAAATATTCAACAGTTTGCGCAAACGTACATTTTAATAGGACGGTTGGCAAGGGTTAGTTTTTAGAGTTCAGTAGCCAGAAGCTCCAATAGACCCTACAGGCCTTCAGGTAAGCAATTCTAAAAATAAAGTTCTGGACAAATGTAGCTACGTGGTCTTTTATTGGTGATCGTTAGTTGAAAATTATATACTAGCCAAAATGGAACCTAATAGATGAGCTCTCAAGCAATTAATGTTAAAACTTCCACCATCCACCGAATGCATGGTCATTCTGCATTTATTGATGTTAAGTAGGCACCTATACTTCGTACATTTTAGCGTTAGAAAAAGGGTAGATACTTAAAAAACTTGACGAGGCTTTTTAAAAATATAGTAACTATAACCAAGAATAAGTAAATAAATAAATAAACATGATTGACACCGATTGACCTAGTCCCAAATTAAGCAAAGTTTGCTTGCTTGCTTGCTTGTTTTTTGTAGCTTGCTTGTTGTTGTTGTTGTTCAGTGTAAGTAAATGATGTCTTTATTAAATTATGTCCTTGCTAATTGTTACATAACTATTTGCTGCGACTTATTTTTCAAAAAAGTGTTTTTCAATAAAAAACACTCGTCAAGACTGTTTACACTTTTTCTTGTGCTAAAATAAACTAAGTACCTATATTTTCGTCAAATGTCATCGGTTTGGCGGGGAATTTGACAGGTCTCACATCAAAATCTGTTTATTAAAAGCTTTGATCAATTATAACTATAACTTATCAATTATAATTATAATTATAACTGTAGATCCGCGCGCCCGAAAATGTCCGAGCCAAATGAGCGCCACTTTGATAAAAGTGGCCTTCTTTTTTCTCAGTACGTTGCGTGAAATTGTCAAGTTTAGCTGTCAAGTGTCAACCGAAATTCGACTGTAATGAAGTAAAGACTACGTTCAAATTTCTGTGTAGGTGATGATTTTAATTATTATGCAAACAAATAAAAAAGTTCGGACATTTTTTGAAGGGGATTTTGTTCGGCAATGTGTATCTTCAGTTATAATTGATCAAAGGTTAAAAGAAAATGATCATGGATTGAGTGTGTAGGTAGGGTGATTTTAAATAACAAGTGATTTTTCAAATAACGTTATTTAAAAAAGTAGAAGTTTTGTTTCATGGTAGTGCGACTTAAACGTTGTCGCCACCGATTACTCATGTAGAAAAATTGGTTCCTGATCACCGAGTAAGTAAACATCATCGTGTACCTATACGTGTAGGTAAAAGTTACGCAGCGTAGAGATTCGCACAAACTGAATGATCACGTAGAGTAAACTCTACTGACAAATAATCCAATATTTGTGATGCTTTGAACCCTTTGAACAGTTTACGTGTGAATAAAAGGGGGAGGAGGAACACCTCCCTCAAAATGACAACAAACATTTTTTGTACTCGGCTCTTTTATACGGGTTTTTTAAAGTTTTACCTTTACCTGGGTCTACTGCTTATGAGAATAAGTATCTATAGTCAACGGACGAACGGACGGACGTTATGTCGCCGCCTCCGGCGAATAAAATGATAATCGCAAAAACGTAACTTTTCAGGAAAATTAAAAAACACATTTTTGCCAATTACTTCTAAACAAGTGGACGTAAACTGATGATAGTCAGCGTTACGGAAAGCTAATTTTTTAAGAATTCTTCTTTTTTTAGTGTCACTTATATAATACATATTATAAAGGAGTTATTTAAAAAATTAGAAGTTAGTGGAAATCGATCATCATGTGTGATTTATAAAGTCGATTATCATTTTATTCCCGCTTTTTCAAGGGTTTAAAATACGTATTGTATGGTTGTTTTATCATTTTATTCTACTATTTTTACGGTTCGAATAGTAAAAATAATAGTTACATATCATCTTATTCTCGTTAATATTGTGAAATTTGTTTTATGATAATGTAATTTATCTGGTATTGCAATGAAAAAATAACATGGTAATCAACTTTGGCTTTATTTCAATTATTAGGTTAAAATTAACAGAATCTCGAAAAAAACTAAAACAATACAATTTATTAGGTACTTATTACTTGATTCTTATTCTTGATCATCATCTTCATCATCATTATTCATTTCAGAGTTCTTTACATAAGTCAAGGACCCATATAAAGCATGATAGTAGCTTGGAATATCACCTGCCTTACAAAAGCTAATCAGGTCGTCGTATAATATAATTGGCAAGAGCTGGGTGTATAATACTGGTCTGGTAGTTCGGTTTCAAGGACAGGGCTTGGGCTGACTATAGATTTAAGTGTCTGTCTGGTACCTCGCATGCTTCTTAATTTTTGGATTGACTCTGTGTTTATTCGGAAATATTCAGAATCGATGTCATATTAAAATTTGTATTTTAAAATTGACGGCTCTGCAGAAGAAACACTGACTTTCATTATTTTATTATTTATTATTATCGGTTAACTTTGAATCGTTGTTGTGCTTTCATTGCTGATCATCGTTTCGTCCGTTAAGATACTTTCTGTATTATTTTCTGGTTGTAGAGTTTCGTCAAAATCAGTAGCATCAAGGGTCCTTGTTTGTTCTTTGTGCTTGTCACCTTCGTAAGCATCAAAGGTCGAGGGCTGGTTGCAGTTCTGGAATATTTGATTTAGACATCGTTTTGATGACCACTGCAATGAAGATTCATTCAACGCATGCTTTGAAGTTGGTGTCAAATCAGAAGTACAAATCTTGTTATTTCCACCGACTGTCGGTGAAGGTGATGCTATGAAATCTGCTGCATTCAAAATAAGCGAAATATTTGAAATAGTTGACGGAGTTCTCAATATATTCTGAGTGGCATGTTCAAAATCGGAGGCAGGATTTGGGTTGACTAAGGAACTGCTGTTTGTCTTGGTTCCCCGCTTACTTTTTGTTTTTTGGACAGGTTCTATGTTCATTAGAGAATATCCAGAATCGAAATCATATTTATACTGTAAAATTGAGGGCTGTGAGCACGCGACTCACTTCCATTATCTGTGTCCATGATACTTTTTGCCCTACCACATTTTTGACCCAATTTTTATTATTTATTAGTTCTTTTATGTTATAAAACTCATTTTGAAGCATTTCTTTAACGTTGTACTTTTCTCCGTTGACTTTCGCGATCATAATGATTGCGTACATCTGGTCCGGGGTGTACACGACTCTATTTTTTAATTCTCTTTCAATGTTGGCGTGCACAGAGTCTCCCTCACTCTGGCCATCGTTGTCAAGACTGTGATGGATAGGACTCTGAAGGTCAGGACTTTGGTGGCTGGGAGTGTACTGCTCAAGACTATGATGGGCAAGAGTTTGATGTGGACTGTAATCGGGACTCTTATGGGCAGAACTGCGACGAACAGGACTTTGGTGAACCAAGCTCTCACCGTCAAGACTGTGACGGGCAGATCTCTGAGGGTCAAGACTTTGTTGGTTGGGAGTGTACTGCTCAGGAATATGATTGACAAGAGTTTGATGGGCTGAACTCTGATCGGAACTCTGATGGGCAGGACTGCAACGGACAGGACTTTGGTGAACCGGGCTCTCATTGCCAAAACTGTGACAGGGAGGACTCTGAGGGCCAGGACTCTGGTGGGCAGGTCTATACGTCATGCTTGAATTACCGATAATCGTTTTATCTGAGAGTACACTGCTACAATTCCTATTCCTCTGTAATGTTTCATCTAAATCATTACCGTCAAAAAGCGACGCTAGTTCTTGTTCTCGGTTATCAAAAATACCTATAGAATTAGACGATGTTGACGGCTGAGCGTCGTTAAGGAATATTTGACTCAGACATCGTTTTGAATTCTTATGAGAGGGTCCTATACATTCATGTGTTGAGGTTGGTGTCAAATCAATAGAACAATTAGTGTTTGTTTCTGGAGTTCCCTTAAGTTGTTGACAAACGATTGAAGGTGATGCTATAAAATTCACAGAATTCAATACGAGGGAAATGTTCGATATATTTGATGAAGTGCTTATTATATTTTGAGAGGCGTTTTCTAAATAATCGGAGTCTCCTCCAATGCTTGAAGAACTCTTACTGCGCTGTAAATTTTGAAATCTCTCTGGGCTAGGCAAATATTCAGACACATCAGGTGAGAAATCTTGGTTCAATTCAGAATCATTTTCATTGCAATATTTTTTTTTCTCTAGATATTTGTCTTAAATCATATATATGATTCGTAGTCACTACATTTTTATCCGTCGCAGTTTATTCATAATATTCATTAAACGCGATGTCCTTTGTTTGTTCATTGTCACTCACTTCACTTATACTCCAATCACACCAATAATTATATAGTTTTAGAAATCGAACACTAAAAAGCCGACACAATGTTTTCGCGAGCCGGTTTGAGATCACATTGAGAGGCAGTTTGTTATTGTAAATAAACATTGCCACGTACCCTTAGCACTTGACATGTCGATATAGACCATTGCAATTTACATTCGACCCGTGCAATGTGACAAAAGGATATGGCAAGACGTTTTAGAGTTCCGTTTCAAATGCGTAGTTTTGGTGAGCGCCATTGCACGAACAGTATTTAGCGGTTTGCGACGAGAATAAAAAGATAACTGCGCATATCATTACTTAGCGATCTAATTTTGACGAGAACATAATAATATAGATGTTTGTCATGCGATGAGCTTTCAGTATTTTATGATAAAATTATTGCACACTTTTATTCTAGTTACAAGGTATATAAATAAAAAAATTGAATAGTATTGTATTATGTTTCAATTTTGTCATTTACCGTACAAAAATTACGAAAAAAATTGAGCTGGTGCATTGGCACCTACGGATTCCAAATATGGCATAAAAATAAAACTAAGATAATGGTGGTTATCATTTTGTTCTCCGGGGCCGGCGATGTAGTAAATCCTGACATTGTATAACTATGAAGGTTTTGTAAAAAATTATATTCTTACTATTCTGTTCATTCATCCATCCCAGCATATACTTATACGTCCCAGTGCAGGGTACAGGCCTTTTCTCAGAATGAAAGAGCTTGGGCCGTAGTTCCCGCGCGGGCCCAGTGCGGATTGGGAACTTCACACACACTGAAATCTTCTCAGGTGTGTGCAGGTTTCCTCACGATGTTTTCCTTCACCATGAAGCTCATGGTAAATTGCAAATTTAATTTCGCACATAAATTTTGAAAAACTTACAGGTGCGAGCTCGCGCTCGAACCCACGACCCTCTGCTTGAGAAAAAAAAAAATAAAATTTAATCTGTTTACTGCAAATTAGTGTTACAAATTTTATTTTTTCTTAAAAGTACTTAGTTTCAATCTTTAATATTTAAGATTTTTGTAACTAGGTAATATACTAAGGAATGCGTAGGGGGCGCCCTCCTACGTTTGTAACTGAACGAGGAGCAAGGCCAACACCTGATCAGTGACCCAGCTGAACGCGTCGGAATGTCACACCCCCCTGCCAGCCCTTAGCACCTCCACTCCCGCCTAGTCCATTCAAAATTGTCTAATACTAAATGGACCAGTCGAGAGGAAGGCGAAGGAGTATAGAGAGACCATAGGTTTAACCACTAGGCTACCACGCCTTATTTTTGGTGTGAAGTTTCCAATCCACACCGAGCCCGCATGGGAACCACGCCCCGAGCCCTCTCATTCCGGGAGGAGGCCTATGCCCTACAGTAGGACTTATAAGGCTGAGATGGTAACGATGATGATTAAAACATAAATTTTGCTATTACAGAATAGACTTTTATGAATGAGGTAAGTATAAAGTTACCAGTCGGGTTTGAAATATCCCCAGCCCCTTATCGTTGTTATTAGCTTCATCTTATGATTGATTGACGTTTTGCCTAACTTCTGTAGTCCTTGGCCGCCACGTGAAGTAGGGTTGACAGTTCCGAAAGCGAAATCCTTGTTCAGTTTCATAAGTTGAATAAAACTTAGTAACGTAAGTCTGGTACCTATAGTCAGTTTCACATTATTTGTCTTAATTGACAGGATTCTGACTTGGAATTTGCATTCGCTGAGTAAGTAAATCGCTAAAATAAAATGTTACCTACAAAGGAGAGAAAATTAGGAATCGTTTGTTTCATTTGAATTCTGTTCAAGTTATGGAATGAAATCGTTGGAGCCGTTTCCGAGATCCTGATTATATACACCGGAGGGGTGGGGGGTGGTGAGAGGGGGGGAGGGGATGCGGGTGAGGGAGCGCGGGGGAAATAAAGGGGGGATGAAAATTTCATTGATTTTGCCGTAGGATGCACCGTTTTCAAGATATTTGACAAAAACACCGGAGGGGGTGGGGGGGGGGGGGGGGGGGTTGAGTCACGTGAAACTATCGTCCGTAAACCGACTTTACAGACAACCGGCTTTTCCTGTTCTGTGCTCCCAATAGGGAACGTGCACATAGACGGTGCTGCCAACTGGTGCCATAAGGGTGCCATCAATTTGAATGTTTTACCTTGATAAGTTTGTTTTACTGTCCGCATAGTGTCTCTTCTGTCGCATTAGTGCTGCCGCCTATAGTTACTGCACGTTCCCTATAATACTTTTTCTAACAAAAAAGTAACTTTTTCTCACAAAAAAGTAACTTTTTCTCACAAAAAAGTAACTTTTTCTCACAAAAGAAGAAACTTGACGTTTTCTCATAAAAAATAAACTTAAAAAACTAAAAATCTTGAAAAAATACGTGGACTCGAACCGAGGTCGGCTGGATCCGCGACCACCCGATTTCTAATGTGCCATTATGATCTGCTCGAAGTCGGCGAAATTTAGCTTTATATTCTAATACAAACAAAAATAGCCGGAAAACATGAGTAAAAGCGATTTTCTGAAAATGAAACATAGCTAGATCAGTTTTTCATCCCCGAAAACCCCCACATACCAAATTTCATCGAAATCGTTGGAGCCGTTTCCGAGATCCTGATTATATATATATATATATATACATATATACAAGAATTGCTCGTTTAAAGGTATTAGATATATTTAATAATCTTTATAACTTTTTAATGCTCTGTCAAATACAACAGCTCTCACTCATACACCATACCACAGAATATATAATAGTACTAACGTACAGAATGGACACGCTCCGCCCCGCACCGATTCGAGTTACCCCACCCCTCAAGGCGCAGATTGCCGGACCCCGCCGGAATCCAGAAGAGTGCGCGCGCGATGTATGTAGGGGTACGCCTGTACAGACGTCGTCGTGCTTATGTAGATTCAAGAACGCGTATTTTGTACGTCGTGTCCGCCGTGTGACCATACATAACATCGGAATGTCAAACGCGAAGTTGAGCCCTACAGAAATGCATGTAGGTAGATATCGCTCTGCACGCCGTAACTGATATATCAGTAATTGGCGTATTTATTTATCGTATGGCTTCTGGTTCTCTACTTAAATTAAATATTACCGCGTACCGCGTACCGCGTGCGTAGAACCTGCGGTGCTGATATATGTGTCGTTGGTGTCGAAACGGTTAAACTTAAGGGGTGAGTCCCCAAAAAACGCTTGAAAGATGTTTGCGGTTTGCAATAATGCCACGAAATTCACCGTATATTTAATACTACAAAAATTATTTTAGAAACTTAATAGATGTATCTACAGCTTCACCGCGCTACATTTGTAAAATAATAATTAATTTCCGAGAAATAAAATCCCAAATTCTTTCAAAAACATCGAAATCGTCATTTTCTATTTACGCTTTTTAGACAATAATGAAACAAATTCATGAAAATCTCTTTGGTTGAATCGTAACACAAAAGTATGAAAAATATTATCACCGTTTCATTTTAGGCTAAATATAATCTCTATGATGATAATATGCATCTAAACATTATCTATTTTTTACGCAAAAATGTTTGCCGTTTTACATACTTTTTACTATGGAGCGAACATTTCCCGTAATTCGATTTTTAAATAGCGATCGCGGCCGAAAAATATTCAGTGCTGTCAAGGAATCCAAGGAGAGAGCACGCTCCGTTTGTAGCCGCGCACGCACACACTCGCACAAAATACTACTCCTGTGGTAGGGTAAGGGTGGATCCCGACTGTTCGATTTCAGCTGTCAAAGAGGTCAGACTTTTACTAAGGTAAGTAAGTTTTCTTAATAATTACAAGCTTTTATTTGTAATTATTGCAATCGTCGTATATAATTATGTGTGTTTTTAACACGTTTTTACAAGCTTTTATTTAAATTGCCCTGTTAGTTTAGGCCAAATCTTGTAAGCTTTATTTAACTCGCTTCTAGTGGTCGGATCGACTTGAAATTTGGTATGTGTAAAAAAACGAAAAATTAAAAATAAGTTTGTAACAGAATGTCTTGTGCCATCTTCTTTACTAATGTCCTTTTTGTCGATAGGAAAGTTCTTTGGTCTTTGTCAAACTCACATTGCACCTGATTGATTATAAGAATATTGTTAAATCTTATATCTTTATACTATTTATTTGATGTCTGTATCAAGACAATGTCAACTTTTTAATTAAATGCGTGTTGTACTTTATAAACAATCGAATCGTCTCGCACGCAGGTTAGACGACTTCCAGCCTCCTGAACAAGTAGGATTCTGAAAGGGCTTTAGCACCGTAGACCACATACATGCGTTGCAGCAGGTTATACAGAAAACCGAGGAGTTTAAACGCCCCCTTCGCCTGACATTTATAGACTATGAGAAAACCTTCGATTCGATCGAGACTTGGGCTGCACTGCAGTCCTCCAACGGTGCCAAGTAGACTACTGGTACAGTACATTACATCGAAGTGTTGAAGTGTCTATATAATAGCGCCACAATGTCCGTCCGACTTCAGGACCAGATGTCGAAGCGTATTCAATTGCAGCGGGGAATCAGACAAGGAGAGTTATTTTTCCAAAACTGTTCACCACTGCACTGGAGCTGAAGGATGCTTTCAAGACTCCTGACAAGGAAGGGCGAGGCATCAATGTAAATGGTGAAATACATCACTCACCTTCGACCTAAGTGCGATGCTTTCTAACCTCGGGACGACCTCCGAGCGAGTTGGACTTTAATTGAACATAGAAAAGACAAAGGTCATGTCGAACGCCCATGTTGTACCATTTCCCGTCATAATTGAAGACTCTACGCTCGAAGTTGTTGACGACTATAACTATTTGGAATATAAGTACAATCCAATTAGTGGGTTTAACTTCGAGAAAGAGGTCAATCGACGAATTAGACTCAGCTGGGCAGCGTTAGGGAAGCTTTGCAATATCTTGTCAGCTAATACACCGCAATGTCTCAAGTCAAAAGTCTTTCACCAGTCTGTGTTGCCAGTGCTGACTTATGGCACTGAGACGTGGCCACTAATGATGGGCCTCATAAGAAAGCTCAAAGTCACTCTGAGGGCGATTTAGAGGGCTATGCTCGGAGTTTCTCTGCGGGATCGCATTAGAAATTATAAAATCCGCGCAAGAACTAAAGTCACCGACATAGCTTGAAGAATCTCCAGACTCAAGTGGCAATTGGCAGGGCACATCACTCGTAGAACTGATGGCCGATGGGAAAAAAAAAGTTTCACAAGTGGCGTCCATGGACCGGAAGACGCAGTGAGGTAGGCCTCCAACAAGATGGAAGACTACCTGGTTATGGTTGCGGGATCGGGTTGGATGCGGATGGCACGGGACCAATCTGTTTAGCGAACCTTGGGGAGGCCTATGTTTAGCAGTGGACGTCTTTCGGCTGAAATGATGATGATGATGATGACTTGACAATAACTGCGCACTATATCTCCTCTACGAAACTTGGAATTGGAATTGTAAATACACGAACAGGTCAACAATAATTTATTGAATCAGGCTTCGGAGGTCCATATCAATGAATTGAAACAACTTCTTTGCTCACCCGCGACCTTATAATAATTAAGTTTATGCAAAAAAAAACGTGTTCATGCAGTTCCTCCACCTCCACACTGTACGAACACACACAAATCACATAAACCCAACTATCACCACCACTAAACTACACGAGCTCTAGTTGAGTTTCGAAGTCAACCAGAGCTCATCTTCAGAGTAAGTATCGCAACCGTTTACTAAGCTGCATAAGCATATACATTTATTTTGCTTTTCTTGCATAAACGTAAGTATCATAAGGTCGCGGGTCAGCAATGTAATTCTTTCAGTTTTTTTTAGGTCAACAATAATAGTAATTTTAAATAAAGACATTTTCGATGTTTATATTTTTTTGATGTTATTAAAGTTCTGATTATTAATAAAAAGATCCTTTAATAATGTAAAATCGTTTTATTTGTACTTACACCAAGTTTGAATATCGAAAGTCATCAAAATAATGTAGATTACATTTGTACAAAATCGGAAGGCGACTCTTTAATGTTCCCTTGTAAGTACTTACACTGGGACTCCACCCTTAGCTGACGGCTGTATAGCGTATCACGCAAAATGGTTCTGTGTAAGTGAAAACTGTCAATGTGCGTACGAAAAATAAATTCTCAAGGTCAGGGAACTCACTCTTAAGACTATAATAGAAGGAAAGATAGAAGGGAAAAGGAAAAGGGGAAGACCAAGAAGGACATATATGGAGCAAATAAAAGAAAAAATAAATGTTTCATTATATAAAGAAGTGAAGGAAAGAGCGGAATGTAGAATAAGCTGGAAATTACTCCACCGACAAGAGCCTAGCTCTTAAATATATGATGATGAGAATATATGTAGAAACTTCTAGGGAAGTGACTGACACTGGAGGGCAGGCCAATACTTTGCTCACCGAATAAGCATTTCCATACAACGTGACACAGTTGCCAGCCTTCTGGGCAATCTGTGATTATGAATTATGAAAAAACGTAGCGTAACGTAATTATGAACGTTGTTTTAGTAAGGTTCAGACTTTTCCTAATTATTGTCTTTTTTCTAAAACTTCTATCATGACTTATGACAAGCTTCTATTTAACTTGCTACCTTCCTTATTCAAGTTTGTTGTTTTTAAGATTTGCAAACCTTTTTTCGCCCACTTCGGTGACAGTACAATAATCTGGTAATGAAATTCTGGCGGTCCAAACAGGATTGTCTCCGCAGGACGGAACTCATCAACGGTTGATGGTATCCACTTGAAACTTGGTACGGATATGGAGTTTCGATGACAATGTAAGTACAGTAACAAAAAGTAGGTAGTCAGCGAAAACAGTTCCGTGTTAAAAATTAAATTTTGACAAAACCTTATTTGTAGAATTTAGTTACATGTTTAGTTAAGTTTATTAAGTGTCTTTTACATAACCTTTAATGTTCTGATATGCCTTTAATATGCAAGTTACTGGTTTTGTTAACCTAAACTAATATAAAAATGCGGAAGTAACTCTCTGTCTGTCTGTTACCTTTTTAGACTTATACGGCTGAACCGATTTAAATGAAATTTGGTATGGAGATAGTTTATATAATAATAATTTATATCCCTCAAAATTGCATAGTTCCCGCCGAATACCAATAAGCGGATTCTTCGCAGACGAAGTTACTGGCAACATCAAGTAGGTAATAATTGTACTAGTTTTCCATCTGGGGAATAGTGTGAAATACAAAAATGAAATAGTAAACATTTTTTTATCCATTTATTATAATTCTTTGTAAACTCATACACTTGATCTATTCATCAACCGCTTATTCTCGTTATACACGCCATTACATCACGAAATGAGACTTAGTTTTAAAAATCTACTACACATTGTAAAGTAAAAGGAACACTCAAAAATAAAAAATAAAACTATAACCCTTTCTACGCGTATTCTTATTATATTTTCATTTCATAACACTGTTTGTGCCAAGTTTAACATCGTCAAAATCGTACTTTTCTTGAAGAAATTTAACGAATTGGCGCTGTATATTCTTGCATCTTAGTCAAATTAATGTATGGAGTAGACATTTGAAACCTAATTGGCGTTTCTTTTTTTTACTCTTTGATTGAAATATCCCATAAGATGAAAGGTTTTTATACTCGCCAGAAATCAATGTGGTTAAAAGATACAACAGCACCATAACCATTTTCAAAGAAAACTTTTACGTTTTGCTAGCATTTTGAAAGAAAGCTTTTACTTTACAATGTGTAGAGACCATAATAGTAAAAGTTTTACTCGAGCGCACCATAATTGACTTGAAAAAGCAACCCAACGTTAAGCGTAAATTAAAAAAGAAATAACCAAACTGCTACAATATATCTATTATCAGATAAATTTTGAGGAATAAATTATATTCACAATTCTCAACCAAAATCTTAGTAAAAAAAACTATGGCACTCATAAAATTTGTCAACATCGGCAGTGATATTCCTGTAACAATTACAAGTACATGGGATTTTAAACATTCTATGGTAACTTTGTTTAATTTGCAACCAGTACAGGAAAAAATACGTAAGTAAGAGAACTTTCTTATGCAGTTATGTACCAATTTGTACGGATTATATTAAGATTACGAACAACGTCTACATAACAAAGTTCACTTCCCGGAGTTTTTTTTATTCATAGCGATATAATTTGAATCAAATAAATCATTAAAAGTAATTGTTCCTTCAAATTAAAATACCTAACTTGTAACAAATTTTACAGCTATTTTAATAATATACGGTTATAAATAGTGTGCAGTAATTACATTGAAAATGGTGTAACTTATTAGATAGGTAATTTTATTATTGCATTCACTTTTCCTTTAAAATGCTTGGGTCACCCACGGCAATTTATATCGTGACACTAAACAAAAATAAACAGTATGCAATTAAGAAATAAAAACCGCAATTCTAGCTAGCATTTTAATGCATTTCTCAATTTAAGAACAGTCAAATCAAAGTTTTTTTTATTGTTAAAAATTATAACCACAAAGCAAATTGTCGTGGTAACCTCATAAATATAACAAGTCATACGGCTTGTTATCAAAATGCATGCCTGTCAAAAAAAGCAAAAACATTCAATAGTTGCCAGTGAAAAAAAAAACGGCTACGATTTATTTTATAACAGGGAAGCATTTACAAAACAAACCGTACAAACATTTGAAATGTATCAGTGAGTCATATTGCATGTACAAAACCAGTTGCGTAAAAATGAATAAATGCAATATGGCCACCCCGAACTATGTTAAGCCTAACCTATATTTACTTAATTCTATTTAAATTAAATTATGCATTATCTTTGGCGAATACACTGCTTACGGTACCGTGAAACTTATGGAAAGGAAAGATCTTAAAAAACGTACTAAACTCGTTGTAAAGTCTCACAAAATTTGCTATTTAATACTGAAGTACAAAACATTTCGCTCCCCGCACTGTTTGCATATAAGTGGTACCATGTCTCTTAAAACTATTTTATATATAGCTAGAAAGACTATTTTTATACAGAAGAAAAGTGACCAGGAAACGTTTTTGTTAGTAAATAAAGTTAGTACAATTTGCTACATGGCCTCAAAGTTTACAAGAATCTATAAAAGATTAGTCAAAACATGCACCATTTATTTTACGCTTTCATAATTGCAGGCATTTTTTTCATTTACTAATAAAAAAAATCAGACTTATTTTGTGCTTTTGAAATGATTCGATAATTTTTAAAAGAATCTAAACATTTTAAGGCAACTGCAATTTCTGTTGATCTTAAGCCAACATTTACACTAATAAGAAAAATTACGTAAGTTGCATTACATTGCGAGGCCGTGAATCGAAAGAGTTGGAAGTAGTCGTCTGTACGCTTAGTATAAGTTTTATTTCACCAAAATACTTCTCGATCGCGTTTACGTAAAAATTTCAATTCTATGGAAACATGGACGCGCGCGCGCGGAGGCGCTGTCCATGTTTCCATAGTAATTGATTTTTTTACGTAAACGCGATCGAGAAGTATTTTGGTGAAGTAAAACTTATACTAAGCATACTGAACGCGGAAATGTACTGCAACCAAAGGTCGGTAAAACGCCAGTCATTTCACTTGTGATACATAAACATAGCGACAGCAACAAAATTTATGACTTATTATTTAGAAATCGAAATGGTTTCTTTCCAATCTACGGATGTCATTATAGCATAATTGTAACATCATTAGGAAGCCTCTACTATAAGAAACAGATGTTTCTCCGATCCTTGACTGCAACTTAAGGGTCCGGCTACACGCTATACCGCACAAATGGCTTTTGGACGCAATACAGTTTTTGCGCAAATTTTGTACAAATCATTTGCACATACAAGTGCATGTAGCCGGGCCTTAAATTTTTTCTTACTAGTGTAAATACGGGCTAAGAATAAGGTAGATGACACCAAAGAACTATAATTGCAAGACGCGACGCTAGTACAAAAACATTTTATTTTAGCCCTGAAATACAGACTTTTAGTTGCATTAAAACAAGCTATCGCCGTACAAAATAGGTAGTAATAGGTAGGATCGCGTTTTGACAGCTCATAAAAAAAACGTCAGTTGATTGCTGGTATCATCATCTCTATAGCAATTTTAACTGCTAAAAATATCAACGACAGACTAGTAACTTCCAGGTTTAAAATTCAAATGTGTAAATGAATCAATCAAAAACATTCACAGAAAATTTCATTCTCATGATCACATTTCTTTGAATATTACAATAATTATTTTAGTTGTGGTGTTACAGCGATAGCAGTACTTTTCATTAACTTTAATCTATTTTATTATTTACCCAACTACGTCACATAACGGTTCGTTGAACCTTATTTACAAAACGTCTGTTGAAATCCCACTTTGGAGATGGAATGTTCGTGTAGTTTGATTAATTTTAATCAATATTAAATTTTAATCTACATTATGTTTAATATTAAGGACCCTACTCCTATTTACAAAAGATTAGCTACTTACCAGTCAAGATTGAGCCGACCTAGCAAGTTATTGGTTATGAAGCTTCATAAGAGATTCCAAGGTCTTCATCCAAATATACAATAACAATATTACGCCATTTTGCAGTTTCCATACAAAAGAAATCATCATCTTAATCGCTCCCTCACTGCTGAGGATCGTGACTCTTAATTTTGTCCACTAGTTATCGCCATCGGCTGCGTTCAGTCGCTTGATGAAGTGCAGCGCTGACCGTTAAGTCCAGTTGTTCGGAGATCTGATCTGACCATCGTTTGGGACTTCGGCCTCGAGGTCTTTTACCCAAAAGAAATAGTTGGAGTTTTATTTGCACTCACCAAAAAGGCAATACATCTGGTTATTGTTACTAAATTAAAAAAAATAAGAAAATTATCACGAAAAAAAAAACAGTTACTTCTTTAATCAAACAGCTTAAATCCAACTCTTCTAAACTTATTCTTTTAAAATGAAGCTTTCTTTTATATGGAAATCGATGATCAAAAATTTTCACAGTTATGTCGCCATCAAAAAGACACCACGGCAACCCCGTCATATATTACATTTATTTAAAAATTTAAGACGTACGTAGTCTACATTCCTGGCTCAGAGCACGGCCAAGTCGATACTCTACGATTTGGCGTCTTTCTAGCTTTGTCGCTAAAAAGCATATCTTTCCACTGCCACGCTAAATCCAAAAGACATTTAAGTTAATAACATTTAAGTGTCACTTAAGTGCCATTTAGTTATAACACGGCAGACTAGCCCATTGTTACATTTCTATATGTCATTTGCAAAATAATTATTGTATTTACAGAATTAAAAACGATAATTTAGAGCGCACAAAGACAGAGAGCGGTCTGGAGTTCCGAGTTCGCTTTCCGAGTTCTGCGTTCTTTCGAATGTATCGAGTCTTACGATAACGCACACAGCAGGCGACTGGAACTCTCGAGCGGTCAAAACACAGAACTCTGAACGCCGAACTCGGAACTCCAGACCGCTCTCTGTCTAAGTGCGATCTTAGCTAGCATTAATAGTGAAAAAAGGCGACATTTTGACTATCTATAAACAATCGAAGATAGTTATTGAAGGGTGCCAAAATTGGAAGTTTTCCCCAAGAACTAGGGCGGATTTCAGACAAAACACCAATTGTTTGAGTTGTGAGGCAGCATTATTTTGAAGTAATCAAGAAGCTACACAATGTCGTGTCCCTTTTAAGTAATAAGCCTAATGTAGTTAGTTTCGTTATAGAGAGTTATCTGTACCAATAGCGCCATCTCTTTTTAGATTCTTCATTGAGTTCGACCATCTTGTCATCCAATATACCGCAATGTTTCAAGTCAAAAGTCTTTGACCGGTGTGTGTTGCCAGTGATGACTTATGGCACTGAGACGTGGCCGCTAACGATGGGCCTCGTAAGAGAGCTACTCGGAGGGCGATGGAGAGAGCTATGTTTCGGGATGAAATCCGCGCAAGAACTAAAGTCACCAACATAGCTCAAAGAATCGCCAGACTCAAGTCACATCGCTCGTAGAACTGATGGCCGATTGGGCAAAAAGGTTCTCGGGTGGCGTCCACGGACCGGGAGACGCAGTGTAGGTAGGCCTCCAACAAGATGGAGTGACGACCTGGTCAAGGTTGCGGGATCGCGTTGAATGCGAATGGCACGGGACCGATCTGTTTGGCGAGCCTAGAGGGAGGCCTAATGTTCAGCAGTGGACGTCTTTCGGCTGAAATGATGATGATGATGACTGAGTTCAAAGATGGCGCTATTGTGTTAAGCCGAAGTCAAAATGCCAGAAATGAATGGTACAAAAACCTCTCTACTAAAACTAGCTATGCTACGAATATGCTACGATACATAGAATCATGTAACAGCGAGCTGGAATACCGACGAGAGAACGTTTCTTAACCAGTTACTTAAGTCTAGTATTGAGCGAAAACCGATTCAAAAACATACAGTCGGACAAGATACGACTCTTGAGAAATTTTTGTATTTTTTTAAAAACTTTTTTTACTAAGAAAGTTTTCAAAAAATTATATTATTGGTCGTTAAATACCGGCACAGCCTTGTTGTGGACATGATCAAAGAAAAATAAATGTTTAGAAACGATAATAATTTATAAGATCAGACGAAAAATTCAATAGGCCTTCCATCCAAAGTATTTAAAAACCGCATCAAAATTTGTGCTTATTTTATTTACCACGTAACTGAAATTTCTTAATTTAACAAGTCAGAAAAAAATAACGCCATTTCATTACAAATACATATTAGACCAGTTCATAAATATTTTTCGAAATTTGAGCAACCTCACTCAGTCCATTGACAACATAAATTATTGCATGCGTATAAATGGCAAGAAAACCCCACTATTGTACTAACGAGATATTGTTATTCATTCTATTAAACATTTTAAAATTTAGCTAAAAATTCTGTCGGTCACAAATGACCAGAAAAACGTATTGAAAATACGAACAGGCTACATTAAAACGTCACATTTATTGCGAGAATTATTTGAGTGTCGCTAAAATTCGCACTCGTCCATTATTTCTACGAACATAGTGTTGTGTAAAGTCTTTAATCGATTAAATTTAGAGCCAATCGTCCGTTCGAACTTCACTTCATTAAAATCACTGCACACATTAGGCACCGGTCCCACCGCCGACGAATCACAGCAAGTTAAACTAGTCACCGTTCCTTAGTACCAAGTCGAATGAGAATGAATAAAAATGGAGATTGCATATCCCGGTCATTGTGGTGTAAAATCTTCAAGCACAGGACATGAGTCATGAGAGGTGATGAAAGCGTTCAACCCGTTTTAATTTGCGTTTGTTTTTTACGCACTTTTGTATGTCTCCGCTGCGTCTATTAACAGCTCAACGATAGGGAGCATTCGGGATGCATTTCGCACACTCACGGAGTGTGATCATATTGTCGTGTCTGGTATAGTGTGACGACACAGCTTTAGATTTGTATTTTATTTGAGTGTGACATTGACGCGTGGTGTATGCGAGATTGGTGGCCTATACTTCGTAGCACGTCGCCTTAATTTGAGTGCGTGAGGCTAGTGAGCCTAGTGTTTAGTAGTTTGTCCATGCGTGAGGGTGGCTTGTTGCTTTTTGAGTAATGTGCGTGTGATCGTCGGAAAAACAGTCCCGAGGCATGTTGAGCTGCTTTGAGCGGTGTACAGCCAGCTGCAGGGGAAAGGTAACGGCGGTAACCATACCGGGGGTACCTTTTCTCTGCATCTGGCCATACATGAGGCTAGCGGGTCTAGTGTTATTAGCTTATCCGTAAGGTTTCATTTTTTCATCACTCGTTGTTGGAGTGATGTGCGTTAGATTGTCGGGCCAACAGTCATTGGTATGTTGCGTGAGGCTGGCGGGCCTAGTGTTCTGTAGTATGTCCGATGTGCGTGAGGCTAGCGGGGCTAATGTTTAGTAATTTATCCGGTGTATGTGGGGTTGCATTTGTTCATCACGGGTTATTAAAGTGATGTGCGTGAGATTATTGGGCCAATAGTCTGTGGCATGCCACACATGTTCCGTGAGGCTGACGGGTCTAGTGTTCAGTAGTTAGCCCGATATGCGTGAAGCTAGCAGGCTTATTGTTTAGTAGTATGTCCGATGTGCGTGAGCCTGGCGGCTCCAGTGTTTAGTAGTTTATTCGGTGTGCCTGAAGTTGCGTGTGTTCATCACAGGTTATTGAAGTGATGTGCGTTAGATTATTGGGCCAAGTCTGTGGCATGCCACACATGTTCCGTGAGGCTGGGGGGGTCTAGTGTTCAGAAATTAGCTAGCTAGCCTATTGTTTAGTAGTATGTCCGCTGTGCGTGAGGCTGGCGGCCCCAGTGTTTAGTAGTTTATTCGGTGTGCGTGAGGTTGCATGTGTTTATCACTCGTTGTTGGAGTGAGTGGAGTGATGTGCGAAAGATTATAGTGGCAATAGTCTGTGGCATGTTCCGTGAGGCTAGCAGGCCTAATGTTTAGGAGTATGTCCGATGTGCATGAGGCTAGCAGGCCTATTGTTTAGTTGTATGTCCGATGTGCGTGAGGCTGGCGGCCCCAGTGTTTATTAGTTTATTCGGTGTGCGTGAGGTTGCATGTGTTTATCACTCGTTGGAGTAATGTGCGTGAGATTATAAGGGCAATAGTCTGTGCCATGTTCCGTTAGGCTGGCGGGTCTAGTGTTCAGTAGTATGTCTGATGTGCGTGAGGCTGGCAGGCCAAGTGTTCAGTAGTATGTCCGGTTTGCATGAGGCTAGCAGGCCTAATGTTTAGTAGTATGTCCGTTGTGCGTGAGGCTAGCAGGCCTATTAGTAGTATGTCCGATGTGCGTGAAGCTAGCAGGGCCAGTGTTTATTAGTTTAGCCGGGTTGAACGCGGGTGTCGGTACTGGTCTGGTGCGTGAGGGCGGGCCTACAGTTCGGTGACGGCGTAGAGGTCGCGGTGGTCGTGCGGCGGGCGGTCGGGGCGGCGCCGGTGCGTGGTGCCCGTGTTCGGCTGTTGCTGCTGTCTGCGCGGGCGCTGGAGTGATCTGGGACAATGGTGACAGTAAATATGACAGTTCCAGAACCAAATGTTTATAAAATATTATCTAATATATAAAAATCTCGTGTCACGGTGTTTGTTATCGAACTCTTCCGAGACGGCTTGACCGATTATTATGAAACTTTTTTGTCTATAGGGAACGTGCACAAAGACGGTGCTGCCATCATTGTTTTTTATTATGAGTGGGAGGCAAACGAGCAAGCGGGTCATCTGATGGAAAATGATCACCACCGCCCATAAATATCAGCAACTCAAAGAGAGTCACCAATCTGTTGCCGGCCTTTAAAGTAAGTATAAACCCTTTTTTGAATAGTTACCCTGATAAGTTTCTTTTACTGTCCGCATAGTGTCTCTTCTGTCGCATTAGTGCTGTCCGCATAGTGTGTAGAAGTGAAGTTTCTGCACGTTCCCAATATTTGGTAGGTCTGAGAATCGATCGTAGGCTATCTTTTATATACCCAAATGATTCGCAGACGGAGTCGCGGGCAACAGCTAGTATAATAATTATACTATTATCTATAGAATCTAGAACGAATTATCTATCATTGATTCCCAAAGTGGTCCACGTGGACTCCCAGGAGTCCACGGGAGACTCGACGGGATTTAGATTTAGATCCAATCTTCAAATTTTTGTCGAGTTTTGGGAATATGGTACAAATGTAGCTGCAAGGCGTCCACCGGAACCAGATAAATTTTGAAAGTGGTATATGATAAAAAAAGTTTGGGAACTAATGGTATAGATAGATAATAAATGTATTCAAGTGTACTCACCGGTACTCGAGCGCGGCAGCAGACAGCGGCTGCGGTTCGGTCCGCCTCGGCGGACGAACCGTCGCATATTTATCGCCCTCTCTCTCCCGCGGCGGCTCCCGCATCTCCCTGTCCCGATCCCTCGGAGGCGGCAGCTCGCGCTCGCGGGGCGGCTCTCTCTGGTGCGGGTGGGCGTGGGGGTCGCGCGGGGGGTCGCGGTGGGGATCGCGCGCGGTGTCGCGGTGGGGGTCGCGCGCGGGGTCGCGGTGGGGGTCGCGCGGGGGGGTCGCGGTGGGGGTCGCGCGGGGGCGGCGGCGCGGGCGAGAAGGTGGCGAGCGGCGGCGCGGGCGCGGCGGGGCGCAGGCGCTGCGCGCGCGGCCCGAACGAGGCGTATTTAGGGTCGAAGCGGTTCAGGGCGGTGCGGCTGGCCTGACCTGTTGGACAAATGGTAATGAGGACCAGTACAACCCATCGGTAATATCGCCAAAACGGGCCAGAGTAGAGTTTGTGAAGTTAGAGCTTGTAAGGTTAGTTTGGCTCCACAGTAGTTCTGATAACTTTCTGCCGGTAATCTAAATTTTCGCCGAAAGTTTTCTCCGACTGTTTCATTTCCCAACTGTTTTTTTTTTTCTGTAACTAAGTATTTCAGGATTATTATGAAACTAACCTGACCTAATCTACAGTGCTCTACAGGATAGTCTTAAAATATATCCTGAATAGTTAACAGTATCCAGAAAAAAAAAAACATTTCGGAAACGAATCAGTTGGCTATAGGCAGAAATGTTTTCGGCGAATAGGCAGGATCCCAGTGCTTGACAATATAATACATTAAGGGGCTGTTTCACCACCCAATGATTAATTTTAACTCTCTCCGTCTATTCGAACAAAACAAATAGAGACGGCATCACATTTATCCGTCAAATAAATTTGATCACATGGATGGTGAAACAGAGGGTAAATCACATCATGACCAGATCCTTTTGTTTCCCGCAATTCATTTGTCATATTTGCCCAAATCCGAACATGAAATTCGGGCAAATTCTAGAGATCCATGACAGCTCAAAAATGTAACGGAATCCCTGTGGTAGTAATGAAGGTGCGTCACCCTTGTCGTGTTCGGTGAGCGCGCCGCCGGGCCGGTCTCAGTAGAAGTCGTTGCTCTCGAGCGTCTTGCACTGCTTGCTGAGTGTCGCGTATTTCCCGTTGTGCGGCGCGCGGCCGAGAGTCGCGGCGCCTCCAAGCTCCGCGCTCAGCGAGCTGTGCCCGCCGCGCCCGAGCGTTGCCGACCCGGACATGCGGACGCTGGAACGAAACACTTAAATTTCATACTAAATACAAACTGAAATATTGATGCACAGAAAAAAACCCCAGAAAAAAGACCAATGCTGGGAATCGAACCCAGGTCCTCAGCATTCCGTGCCGCGTGCCATACCACTACACCACCACTGGTCTAGAGTTTAGACACGATTTTTTCCCATACATCGTACATACTGGGCTGTAGCTGGGCGGCTTGCCGTTGGGGAAGGGCGCGGGGCTGGTGGCATGGCGGGGGTCTGTGGCGGGGGTCGCTAGTGTCTCACCGGGGCCGCTCGCGCTCGCCGAGGTCGCACAGCTGCACGGCGGCGCTGTAGCTGGGCGGCTTGCCGTTGGGGAAGGGCGCGGGGCTGGTGGCATGGCGGGGGTCTGTGGCGGGGGTCGCTAGTGTCTCACCGGGGCCGCTCGCGCTCGCCGAGGTCGCACAGCTGCACGGCGGCGCTGTAGCTGGGCGGCTTGCCGTTGGGGAAGGGCGCGGGGCTGGTGGCATGGCGGGGGTCTGTGGCGGGGGTCGCTAGTGTCTCACCGGGGCCGCTCGCGCTCGCCGAGGTCGCACAGCTGCACGGCGGCGCTGTAGCTGGGCGGCTTGCCGTTGGGGAAGGGCGCGGGGCTGGTGGCATGGCGGGGGTCTGTGGCGGGGGTCGCTAGTGTCTCACCGGGGCCGCTCGCGCTCGCCGAGGTCGCACAGCTGCACGGCGGCGCTGTAGCTGGGCGGCTTGCCGTTGGGGAAGGGCGCGGGGCTGGTGGCATGGCGGGGGTCTGTGGCGGGGGTCGCTAGTGTCTCACCGGGGCCGCTCGCGCTCGCCGAGGTCGCACAGCTGCACGGCGGCGCTGTAGCTGGGCGGCTTGCCGTTGGGGAAGGGCGCGGGGCTGGTGGCATGGCGGGGGTCTGTGGCGGGGGTCGCTAGTGTCTCACCGGGGCCGCTCGCGCTCGCCGAGGTCGCACAGCTGCACGGCGGCGCTGTAGCTGGGCGGCTTGCCGTTGGGGAAGGGCGCGGGGCTGGTGGCATGGCGGGGGTCTGTGGCGGGGGTCGCTAGTGTCTCACCGGGGCCGCTCGCGCTCGCCGAGGTCGCACAGCTGCACGGCGGCGCTGTAGCTGGGCGGCTTGCCGTTGGGGAAGGGCGCGGGGCTGGTGGCATGGCGGGGGTCTGTGGCGGGGGTCGCTAGTGTCTCACCGGGGCCGCTCGCGCTCGCCGAGGTCGCACAGCTGCACGGCGGCGCTGTAGCTGGGCGGCTTGCCGTTGGGGAAGGGCGCGGGGCTGGTGGCATGGCGGGGGTCTGTGGCGGGGGTCGCTAGTGTCTCACCGGGGCCGCTCGCGCTCGCCGAGGTCGCACAGCTGCACGGCGGCGCTGTAGCTGGGCGGCTTGCCGTTGGGGAAGGGCGCGGGGCTGGTGGCATGGCGGGGGTCTGTGGCGGGGGTCGCTAGTGTCTCACCGGGGCCGCTCGCGCTCGCCGAGGTCGCACAGCTGCACGGCGGCGCTGTAGCTGGGCGGCTTGCCGTTGGGGAAGGGCGCGGGGCTGGTGGCATGGCGGGGGTCTGTGGCGGGGGTCGCTAGTGTCTCACCGGGGCCGCTCGCGCTCGCCGAGGTCGCACAGCTGCACGGCGGCGCTGTAGCTGGGCGGCTTGCCGTTGGGGAAGGGCGCGGGGCTGGTGGCATGGCGGGGGTCTGTGGCGGGGGTCGCTAGTGTCTCACCGGGGCCGCTCGCGCTCGCCGAGGTCGCACAGCTGCACGGCGGCGCTGTAGCTGGGCGGCTTGCCGTTGGGGAAGGGCGCGGGGCGCGGGAGGGTGCGGCTGCAAGCGCTGCTGCCGCCGCTTGACAGGAACGGCGCTTGCTCCTCCCCGGTGCCCGCTCGCCTGGAAATTAACAAACTCATCATCATCATCATCATCACAAAACCCCCCAAATAATTCCACAACGATCGGTCCGGCTCTACTCCCATCCAAGGGGTACCTGACCTGCTACCTTTACTAGATCATCATCGATCCATCATGTTGCGGGTTTTCTTACGGCACGTCTTCCGATTCGCGGTCGCCGCTCTAGGACCTTAATGCCCATAAAATGCACATAAATTCCGAAAAACTCAGAGGTGTGAACCGGAATTTAACTCACGACCCTCTGCTTGAGATGCCATAGGTCAAACCGCTAGGCCACCACGGCACAGTACACAGTAGTACTTACTTGGTGTTAATGTATATCCAAGCGTGCGAGTCGACGAGCACGATGGCTGTGAAGAGGAAGCCAGCTGCGATGGCAGCCAACAGCTGTAGCGACAGCGCCTGGAATCAACAACGTTACGGTTTTATTAACTACTAGCCTTCCGTCCGCAGCTTCGCCGGCGATAAATTAATTTTCCCGTAGGAAAAGGTATTTTCCCGCAGTAAAAAGTAGCCTATGTCACTCAGTGATATTGTAGCTTTCTAACAGGAAAAGAATTTTTGAAATCGGTCCAGTAGTTTTTAAGTTTAATCGTTGCATATAAAAATACAAATCTTTCCTCGTTATAATCTACACTAATATTATAAAGAGGAAAGATTTGTATTTTTGTACAAACATACAAAAATACTAATCTTTCCTCTTTATAATATTAGTATTAGTGTACTTAGATAAGCTTTAGTTCCGAAATTCATGTGTCACTCTAGTGACCAGTGTTTTTCGAAACACGATTACTAGTAGTTTGATCGATAGAAAAAAAAACCAAAGTCGTCTCAAAAAAATAAAATAAATCTTTAGTACGGCTACGGCGTAAATACTGCGCGGCAGGTCATGACTTTTTGATTGTTAATAAAACAAGATGTTTTCTAGGCCTAGTGTTGCTACATTTTTAAATTATGTATTTGTTTTAGTAATACGATGAAAATAACTAAATACACGTGCGGTCTGACCAACCTATCTTGAGCCGTCGTGCTTTCCCCTTGTCCGTATAGTTAATTGCGTTAGTTCTCCTAACCGCTGCTTTAATTCTAGCCGTTCTCACGCACACACACGAGTGCATAGAATACCTAAAATCAATTAGCGCAAGAAGCTCGGTGCGGCCCAAAGACCTGTTTTGGTGCTTGAGTAGAGTCAAGGAATTTAATTCCCTACCCATTTCGTAAAAATGTCGTGTAATATTCGCAATGCATTAAGGTCGAAATGTCAATTGCAACACGTTAAAACAACATCGTTGCCAGTTCTTATGGTGACAGTTTGCCGTACGATATTCAAACTTAGGTGGGAAGGAAATTAAATTCCTTGACTGTACGTGTACTTGCCTGTAGTCCGGCGTCGCAGGCGGCGCGTGCACCGGCGACGAAGTACGCGCGCGCCATGCGGCACTCCAGGGCTCCGCTGAGGGACACGAGCGCGCGCTCCGCCTCGCCCGTGCCCGCGCCCAGGGCACCCAGCGCCGGCTGAAGCCCTACGCACACAAAACAATTCAATAATCAAAATCAAAAATGTGTTTCTGTAAGTAGGCCGTTAAGAGTTTTACATGTATTTTTTTTTAGTCTAACACAACGAGTGACTTGGTCCAACAGTGTGGGGTGCCAGTGAGCGGGGTGACTGACCTGGATCGTCGAACGGTCGTGCGGTGCGCCGCCCGCGAGCACGATGACAACGGCCCTTATAGTGTTCTATTTAGTGAGGCACCTAGCATTACAAGTGATTTGATCCAACAGTGTGGGGTGCCAGAGAGCGGGGTGACTGACCTGGATCGTTGAACAGTTGCGGCGCGCCGCGCGCGAGCACAACGACAACTGCGCGACCCGCATTGGGCAGCTCGGCCCTTACCAGTGATCTAGTAGGCACCTAGCACAACAAGAGACTTGGTCTAACAGTGTGGGGTGACTGATCTGGATCGTTGAACAGTTGCGGCGCGCCGCGCGCGAGCACAACGACAACTGCGCGACCCGCATTGGGCAGCTCGGCCCTTACCAGTGATCTAGTAGGCACCTAGCACAACAAGAGACTTGGTCTAACAGTGTGGGGTGACTGACCTGGATCGTTGAACAGTTGCGGCGCGCCGCGCGCGAGCACAACGACAACTGCGCGACCCGCATTGGGCAGCTCGGCCCTTACCAGTGATCTAGTAGGCACCTAGCACAACAAGAGACTTGGTCTAACAGTGTGGGGTGACTGATCTGGATCGTTGAACAGTTGCGGCGCGCCGCGCGCGAGCACAACGACAACTGCGCGACCCGCATTGGGCAGCTCGGCCCTTACCAGTGATCTAGTAGGCACCTAGCACAACAAGAGACTTGGTCTAACAGTGTGGGGTGACTGACCTGGATCGTTGAACAGTTGCGGCGCGCCGCGCGCGAGCACAACGACAACTGCACGACCCGCATTAGGCACCTCGGCCCTTACCAGTGTTCTAGTACGGACCTAACACAACAAGTGACTTGGTCCAACAGTATGGCGTGCCAGTGAGCGGGGTGACTGACCTGGATCGTTGAACAGTTGCGGCGCGCCGCGCGCGAGCACGGCGAGTGCTTGCCTCACGGCGACCACGGCGCGTTGCGCGTTGCGCAGCTCGGCCGTTAGGATGTTTTCGCGGGAAACCTTGCATGACAGGTAGTAGTGCACCATCTGACAAACATTTTACGGCTTATTAATCCGACTCAATAGACTAGCATTAGCATTCCCCATCTCAGCTTTCTACCCCCATCTCACACTATACAACAGAAAGAAGTGGTAAAAAACGATTGTGATTCCGAGTGCGTTAGATAATAAGACGTCCAGTTGAGTCGAATCGTTAGTTTGCCAAAGGTCGTTTTTAAAATGAATATTTATGAAAAAAAAAAAGTAATGTCACTTTGACATTTTTGTAGGAAAATGACTGATGCATGACATTTTCATATTTGTGTGAAGTGTATTCAAATAGGTAACACATAGATACTTTCATTCACTCATTCGATCCATTCGTGCCAACTCTTGTGAATCGACTTGTATGCAACTCGCATCTTTTTTTGCACTTTTAATGTACAGTTTTTGCATTTTTAAACTACGCACTTTGGTATTGTAAACGGCACCACATTGACGGCTATTAGACGAATGACAGTAAAAGAATGCATAACAAATATTTATGCCTTGTTTTGACGCCACCATTTTTCGAGCGGCGATCGTGCATCTACAATTTTATCGAAGGTGGCAGACGCCTCAGCCTCGTCGAGCTGAGATCACACGGGGACACAACTTTACTGTTTTATGTATGCGAGAGTACTCACGTCGAGCGGCAGTTTGTGCGGCGCGTAGTTAGCGAGCGCGGCGGCGGGGTCCTGGCACGCGTCGGCCGCCGCCACCGCGCCCGCCGCCAGCAGCGCCCCCGCCAGCCAACACGCCACCAGAGCGCCCAGTGCACCCACCTGGAGACCAGCGATAGATTAATACTTAGATGTTTATGTAGCCAATAGCTGAGCGAGATGCTTGGAAATCCGAGCGAGGTGAGTGTTTTTAAGGATCCGATGACAACCATTATTTTTCTGAGGCAATTTTTTTTCTACACTCAAACACTAAGGACCACTTGCACAGTCCAGGGCTAAAAAATTAAATCGTTACCCTGGGTTAAGAATGACATTTCGATACATTTTGACACTTCTTAACCCTGGGTTAGCAGTTAACTCGGAGTTAAGTAGCTAATCTAGGTCCGCGCACGCCCGCCTAAGAGGACACAATTTTACACATAAATTAACTGGCAACTTTCAGGGAATCAATTCGCCAATTCACCATGCCGCCGGCTCAGCGGCCAGCTGCCACACCCGCACTGGCACACGCACTGTGTACTCACACAGAGCAGCAGCAGCGCGCGGCGCGAGCGACGCGCGGCGGCGGCCAACAGCGCCACGCACACTACGCCGCCGCAGCACCAGCCCGCCATGCCACCGGCCCAGCGGCCCAGCTCCCACACCCATGCACGCTACAACACAATAAAAAGGGTATTAGAACGGTATAACAGCGATTGAGAACACGTCAATAATGGTAGGAACTGACGTAGCGATTTACTTATGTCTTATACTGTAACGTCTGTTGAAAGAAAAGTCTGGCGAAAGTATCCTCCCACACATGTATGCTTGCACAAGTATACTGTAAGGTGTGTGGGAGGATACACCTTGCGCAAGTAGATGTCTACATCTGTTCCTACCATCAGGCAGGACTTACAGTTGCACTGACCCTCATCTTTTCTCCGCTTAGCTTCAGCGGAAAACCCCACATCACCGCTTCTTACCACAGTAAAAGTAGTTTCCATGAACACCATCTCGATGGCTGGTGCTCCTAAACTGTGCGAACCAAGCGATCTTTCTAGCCCCGTAACAAAATTTTAAATGGACTGGCAGCTCTGTAAGTTTCCAAGCAAGCTACGACATGGGAGGGCCTATAAAAGACGAGTGTACCGCTTCTGGCAAGACTACACTACCACCAGCACCAGCAGCCCCAATTCAGCACCATTGAAACACAGACTCGTTTATCGGTATAAGTACACAAAGTTCACACACATGCTTCACGTATCCGATTTGTTGAAGTGGATCTTCAATGATCGTTAATTAATACCTATTAAACATGAGCTAATCCAAACTTTACCTTCATAAAAGCGTCCAGGTTAAGTGCAGCAAGCGGCCTCCTCAAGTTGTCGGCGGCGGAAGCAGCCGCGGACGCATTGTTCCGTAACGTGGACAGCGCACGCAGCAACGTGCCCAAAGCCGTCTGGTTGGCCACCGGCGCGTCCAACGCGTCGGCCAGGCGAGCCAGTGGCGCGCGCGCTCGGGACCCCATGGCTTCCTCCAGGATACTCGACTGTGGAAACATACCCACGTTATAATAAGTCGAGAATTACGCCGGAGAAATGACGAACTTAAGTGGCAGTGGGCACAATTAAAGTGACGTCGAAAGAAAGCAAAGGTAAAGATATTTACACGAGACTATAATATAAGATCTGGATTACAAAGGAAGACGCTTTTTAAGCTTGCAAACTTGAGCATGAGCACACCATTTGATTAAAACAATTAAATAAAAACATATTGAAGACCGACTTCGGTCAAGTGTCCAATTACGAATACTGAAATTCTTTGGTTTGCACCTCCAGAAGTGAGAAAATCGATGGAGAAACTAGTGGTCCAGCGCCAGGTGCAAGTCAAGAGAGTACGCGTACGATCATCAACTAGCTGGACTAAATCATTCCCACAAGAATGTTCGGCTAAAAAGATTTTAATTAAAAGCTACTACCCAGAATTTCGTGTGCATAAATATGATGTGGAATGAAGTTGTTACCTGGTTCTTGACCGTATTGACCAGCGCTGCCAGCTGGTTCCCGGCTTGGATGCTTTGCAGCATCGCGTTATGGAGGTCATCGTTGCCGAAGAGGCCCACGCCGATAGCTCCGCAGCACAGCACCGACAGAATCATCAGCGTTATCTGGAGAAAAGACATCACGTTATGCGCCGAACCTTTCATCGGATTAAAGCGATGTTGCCATTGTGCCTCTTAAAGCCTGCTATCAAAATTAGCTGTTCACACCCCTTGACACATGATATTGGCACACCTTACCACCTGGACCCTAGAGCTGCCGCTCCACTCACTTTACCCTAAGGCTGGTTCTGACGTTAGAGCCACACTCTGAGCCACAGTTGCACATCAAGCCACCTCATGACCTGTCTAGGCCAATGCAAGGTCTTCTAGTTTTCCTAAATGGTTCAATCTTGCTACAAAGCAGTAGTGCTGCCCCGTTGTCTAAAATTTCCACCACTCGCCAACATCATTCACCCTTCCTTCACTCGCCGTTTTTGGGACCATTCATAAATAGGCTAGACGACTAAAAAAAACTGTTCAGTCCGTCAGTGAGATTATTAATAGTACATTGTGCATCTAGGGCCGTAAGTAGGGGATTTCTAACGAGAGTCTATTAGAAGCCCGACACCGAAGGCGGAGGGCTTTTAATGACTCGAGTTTGTAATCCCCTTACTGCCCGTGATACACACAATGATTTTCATCACATTGCGAGAAAAAAAATCCAAAAATAAAATTATTTTGTCTCTAAACACTTAAATTCAATAAAATAATGGCTACCCGCCAATACAGATTGTCACTTTTCTCGAGTCATCTACCATAGATAATGTAAACTGTGTTTAGTTTAGAATTCGAAAAGTCATACGGCCAGATTCTGCCAACATGTTTAAAAATATATTTTTACTAAATTTATTGCAAAACTATTTGATATAAATTTAAAATATAAAAATAACGAATTTTCATGAAGCGTAGATAAGTTTTGTGTTGTAAAATTTGGGTTATAGCTAAATTTTAAAGATAATAAATAAAACGTTGGCTGACTTGAAACCTCCTTAGTCTGAAATGACTTGTTTGCAAATTTTAAAACTAAAGTTAGAACTCCCTTGGGTAGAAAAACTGTACGTAAATCCATAACTCCCTTAAGAACAATTTAGGCCATTGTCATTTAGTATACAGGCATGGAATAACACCATTGACGAGCAAGTGTGATGAAAAAAATATTGTACACATATTTTTTTCTTTTCTTTGACAAACAAAAAATTACGAGGATACAATGCTAAGAAGTTTCGAGTGACGTCACTATATGGTACAATTTTTACCTAAGAGTGACGTCACAAACCCCCACACCGGAAGTTTGATGATCTATACCTTTGTCGATTTTTAATAATTTGATAAACCAAAAAATACGTGTCCCATATTTTTCCATTATCTATCTGACGGACTAAATAGAATGACGTATTTATAGCCCAGTCGTCATCCCTATTACGTACACATCGGGTCTGGTACTTGAACAAAATAATTGCGATTTTCACAATAACAAATGTGACAAGGAGAGGGTCTAAAAATTATCACAAACGGTGTGACGTAATTTTATGAATGCCCTCTTTATGGTAGTGCCTTTGTTTGCTCCGGTGTCTACCGAAATTTTTTACGGAACGCCACTGTCAAGTCGTTACACTAAAACATGATTTCACATAAATGAACAACATTCAATCCGACTCTTTTTTCTTTAGGTAAGCATACGTATTCGAGCAAGTACGCGTACTTGTGGTTCGGCTGGATTTTTTTGCTAGTGTGTCACCTATTCGATACTATGAAAAAAATACATAAGCGATAAAGCTCGCCGAGCAACAGTACGCGAACTTATTTGTGAGTCTATCAGCCCCTTAAGAAGATAACCCTGGCCTTATACTCCGAAGTGCAAAATTCTAAATTCGTATCGTGCTATTCCGCTCATGCTAATAGTACATACGAGACCGAGCGAGACGGTACGATGCGAACTTCGAATTTCGGAGTAGCCCCCTGTCCTGCCCCCTATTTTCGTTATCGGGGACCCCACGTGTGTAATTAATGAATGGCCTCTTGGACTCAGCGGCACAATGGCTATGATTCACGAATTATCCTGTCGGAAATTAGGACATTATGAGACAGATAGGCACATACTTTACTATAGGTATTTGAAAATAGTGGTAAGTACGTTTCGTATGTTTAGGCACGAATGTAACAGATTCTGCAAATAGTAGGTATCTGAACAAAGGTGAATGCCCTAACACAACTGCGGCGAGCATAGCGCGATTAAAATATGTGGAACACAACAGAACTGTAAACTGTAAAATATTTTAATTTATTTCGTCTGTCCTGCCGGTGCCTGTCTACATCTAGTTTGCTAAATGTAAAGATATTCGTAAACACGCTGTCGCCTTGTGTACACAGTTTGCAACTGTTTTTAGCTTTTGTTTGTGTACGTATGGTGAATTAAGTCAATTAGTTACATCTAACATTTCTATTCCTCGTAATATAACTTCTGTTCACGCCTCTTCATCTCATACATTCCGAGATCATCATCGGCGCGAGGTCTTGAGCTGCAGTTCCCACGCACGCGGGCTCAGTGCTGATCGTAAACGTCACGCACACCATGGAATTACTCGGCAGGTGTGTGCAGGTGGAATTCCGAAATACTCAGAAGTGCAAGCTCGGTTTGACCCCACGTACCTCTACTTAAAAGGCCAAGTCAAACGACCAGGCTACCGGCTTCGCACCCTTAAATAACTTTCATAATCTCATAAGCAGACCATTAAAATTAAAACTCATGCTTTGATACCCCTCATGTAAGTTGTATGAACTATCAAACACAAGTCTATTAACAGCAACTGCGGACACAATCAAATGGCTTCTCACAGCCACATGTGCCCAATATGGAACCGTTCAAGGTTTTAATGCTCCATTTTTATGGGCGCTCAATGTGTCAGCGATCGCTTGAACTCATTACTGGCTGTTATCTTCATTCTGTATTGTGATACATCGTTTATAGTGCACTGGGGGTTCTAAAACTAATAGCTTAGATTCAGTATTTGTCATTTTGCTTTGGCTCATTGACCTTTTTCTCACTTCCCATACATCCTAATTACCCATGCCGCATAGTAGATTAAGGTGCGACCAAACCGCCGCTTAAAATCGGCGACGGTACGGAATCGCAGTGACGCACCGTAAACGTCAGAATTTACCGCATGCTCTCCATAGTAAAGTTGTGACGCTAACGGTGCGTCACTGCGATTCCGTAACGTCACCGTTTTTTAAGCGGCGGTTTGGTCGCACCCTAACTGTTATGTTTCAATTAAAATATATAGTCTAGCTCAAATTAGCTCTTATTACTTTTTTATGTTTAAGAGGGGGAAAACGGTGCGGGTGAGGTGCGTCGCCGGCCCTTTGGGAGATAGAAAAACTCGTTTTTTAAAGATTTTTAAAGAAGTTTTAAGTTTGTTTCAGGAATGCTACCCAGGAAGCTGGTTCCATAACTTCGTCGTGAGTGGGAAAAAGTTCCGAAGTTACTTTGTGACACTCTTGTAAATATATTTCAGGATTTTTCTATTGAGGTTGACAAAATGTTTCCATTCATTGATCTGCGGTCAAAGTGTACGACGCCAAAGTCGTGATTTGATCTTGAATCAAAAATCACCCCGAAGATCAGTTTACAGTCTACAGAAATATGAAAGTAATTGTAATAGGGATGTTGACACCACCAATCAACTGACGTACTTTTTATGAGCTGTCAAAACACAATTCTCCCATAGAGTTTGAAAGGCAATAGCAACTTATGACGTCACTTGTTCGCTAACTCAATCAACTTACTATTTATTTGTTTTAAAGCAACAAAAAATCAAATTTTGCAGTTAATCGAAAATTAATCCGATTTTCAGGGCTAAAATAAAGCGTTTTTTACAGTCGTTACAGGTGTCTTCGAATTATTTTTTAATAGCGTCGACATCCCTATTCCAAGTGCGTCAGACATGGCTTCTGGTATAATTAACCTCGTCTCGTTTCTCCAATAGACTTACCTTGAGAGCAGTGATACTCCTGGGCGGGCGCTGCTTGCGGTCGCAGCATCGCGTGAGGAGGTAGATAAGCAGCACGGTCAGAGTGAGAATCAGCCACGCGCCCGGAATCGAGCCCAGGATCCCCAGGCTCTGGAAACCATGATGATCGGTCAGTAAAAATGATTACACCAAAACATCGCGAATTTGATCAAAGCCTATTCGAATCTCAAGCGGTTTCCGCTACTCGCTGGTAGTGATAATAGCGGAGCAATATAATTCTGTCCGATGGTATGGTATTTCCGCAGCTGTCATGAAACCGGAACCATGCCGTATCATGCCGTCATCATCATCATCATCATCATCAGGCTATGCTCGTCCACTGCTGGACATAGGCCTCTCAACGTCGCCACTGAGCACAATCCTCGTCCACTCTCATCCAGCTCTTGCCAGGCGCCTTGCGAAGATCAACGCTCCACCGAGTCTGAGGACGTCCTACGCTACGTTTGCCATCCCACTCACGCTATTAGTATTTAATACGAAAGTGAACGAGACGGCATGAACTTTGAATTTCGGAGTACCCCTTCTGAATGGTAAGCAATTGTATCGTATGTTCGGCGATACTTCGCTAAGCTACCGTCTCCAATAGCAAATACCGCTGTGATTTGGATTTGGACAGCGTGTTTTTGCCACACTGCCGCCATTTGATCAAACTGAAAAGAAGCAAGTTTGCAGTTGGGCCTATTGGTCTAATGGCGGCAGTAATGGCATATCGTTATCAGCTCCCATAGCGAATACCGCTTCGATTTGAATACACCGTTAGCGCCTACACGAAGCCAGAAAAATTGCGTCAGTAACAATAGAATAGAATAGAATAATTTTATTTCAGACTGCATAGGCCCATATAAAAATACCTTAAAGACTAACATACATATTAAACGACATACATGTTAGACTAACATACATATTATAATGCAGGGCTCGCTAATTCTTAGCCCCACGTCCAGAGATATCTTAGAGCATGCCGGTGCCCTTAGACACCAACGAACATAGGATCCCGTTGGAAAGTATTAAAATGAATGTCATTAACGACATAAGCTCATTCTCAGTCTCATACTCAATCTGGTGTTGCACCCGAAGGCATACCTAACTCACGCTTCCTTCACTCTACGGATTGTCTAACGAAAATATTCACTGTGCAATTAGTATCGAAGATAATGGAATCTCCCAAAGATAGAGTAAGCCGAGCGGCGCCGCCCCAGCTGGCGTAGCGTGGCGTGCGTGGTGCGGCACTGACCGTGTGTACTGCAGCACCGCGCACTTCTCCTCGATGCATAGTTGGCCGCTGAGCGCCAGGAACAGGTACTGCAAGGCCGCCAGCGTGCTGTGACACTATGTCATTGAGTACTGACCTCCAGGTAGACGGGGGAGTCCGGCGCGAAGGTGTCGTTGACGCGGTGAAGCGTCACATTTATGTGCGGCAGCGCGTGCAGGAGCCGGGACAGCCGCGGCGGCGTGTACTCGTCAGACACGCCCGAAGCGCCCATGGCTGACAAACACCTGGAAATGAACATCAAAATCATCACCAATCTAATCTATCTAAACTTAGCAAAACTAGAACAGCCACGCTCGATTAAGGATTGGCCACACTGCTTCACGACGTGACGTGGCATATGCGACGCGTTTTCATCACGTACCGACCACCCCCGGTGCTCTAAATACGCTGAAGCATCGTAAACGCAGTGACGTGTCTCATGCGTCACGTTTTTATCGCGTGCCGACCACCCCAGTGCTCAAAATACGCTAGCGCATCATAAACGAAGTGACATGTCTCATGCGTCACGTTTTTATCGCGTACCGACCACCCCGGTGTTCAAAATACGCTGGCTCATCGTAATCGCAGTGGCGTGTCTAATGCGTCACGTTTTGTCGCGTACCGACCACCCCGGTGCTCCAAATACGCTGGCGCATCGTAAACGCAGTGACGTGTCTCATGCGTCACGTTTTATCGCGTACTGTCCACCCCGGTGCTCTAAATACGCTGGCGCATCGTAAACGCAGTGACGTGTCTCTTGCGTCACGTTTTATCGCGTACCGACCACCCCGGTGCTCTAAATACGCTGGCACATCGTAAACGCAGTGACGTGTCTCATGCGTCACGTTTTGTCGCGTACCGACCACCCCGGTGCTCTAAATACGCTGGCGCATCGTAAACGCAGTGACGTGTCTCTTGCGTCACGTTTTATCGCGTACCGACCACCCCGGTGCTCTAAATACGCTGGCACATCGTAAACGCAGTGACGTGTCTCATGCGTCACGTTTTGTCGCGTACCGACCACCCCGGTGCTCTAAATACGCTGGCACATCGTAAACGCAGTGACGTGTCTCATGCGTCACGTTTTGTCGCGTACCGACCACCCCGGTGCTCTAAATACGCTGGCGCATCGTAAACGCAGTGACGTGTCTCTCGCATCACGTTTTTATCACGTACCGTCTACACCGCTATTTAAATACAATAACACGCCGTTAATCAATGCGGATTTTAAGCACCAAAAATTCATTTAACGTCTAGGTATATCATTTATAGTCTATAGGTATAGGTATAAATTACAATAGGTACGAGACGAGTACTAGCGCTACTTTAAAATAAAAACACAATGTTAAGGATGTGAAAAGTAAACAATTCTATAATACCTACCATAAGAATTCAACGCAAGGAGCTCTGCTCGTCAAAAACGCATATAAAATTACTTACATTATACTAAAACGTAGCAAATGAGCTTATACTCAAAATGCCTGACCAACCCACTGATCTAGTTACTTTACAACCCGTAATAGGAGTGTCGCGTGACAAGTTAACTCGTAAATAAAGACAATGTAACTAACTGGTGAATATAACGCGTTCTCGGCTCTAGAAAGTCACGTCCTTACCTCGAGATATTTTTAATTCACTCCGTGGTCCGCGTTTGAAACTAGGGCAATATGTCTATGTCATAGGGAATGCGCAATGCTGGCTGTTCCTTGGCAATGAATGAGCATTTACGTTAAGACGTTTACTGCTGAACATAGAACTGATAGGCTTCCCCCAAGGTACCTTAGACCTAAACCATGTCGTCACTCCATCTTGTTGGAAGCCTACCTACACGGCGTCTTCCGGTCCGTGGACGCCATTCGAGAACTTTTCGTCACCGTCGACCATCAGTTCTACGAGCAATGTGCATCGCGGTATAAGGGACCTCGCGCCTCGAAAGATTCTAGTTTCTTTGCTCAATTAAAAATCCGTCATTTAATATGTGGAGTGCCATCATAGGGCCTCGCGAATATATCTTACCCACATAAAGTTTAGGTCTTGCGCCGCTACTGTAAGTAAGTACAGCTAATTTTTGTGGCACAACGGAAAATATTCATACGATTTTTAACTACCGGTGTTAAGAAGTCCAACATTTTGAAACCCACCTCACAATCTTAAAATTTAACCAAGTTAATGCTGTTAATTAAAAAGATAAGCTGTTTAAAACCAGCCTCACCGGTTCTCGGTACTAATTGCGAACAAATTTTGTTAAAAATGGTAAACGGTCTGCAGATTACATCTACGGCCATTCCAAACACCTGGTACCCTACCGCATACAAGTAAGTATGTAAAGTTTAGACTAAAATATACGAGTTTTGCGTTATATCACCTTTGAGTCGAAATAAAACGGTC